>BSBN01001091.1:0-2400000 GCA_027924645.1 Cunninghamia lanceolata
CATGCTTCCCAAAATGTGCTCGCATTATGGGAAGCAAAACAATGGGAAAAAACCATGTGGGATCCGTGATTCAAACCTCACATGTCTATTATTCCCTGCTTTTCATGTGTACTATCAGACAATAAAACACTTTTCATGTTGTTTGACATATTAAGAATCATTTTTTTATCAATCCACCACCTTTTTTACTTTTTCAACATAGAAGAACTAATTTTGCATGTTTGTGGACAAAATTTGATTGTTTAAACTGAAAGTTTCATGTTCCATATTGTTTCAAAGCTAATTACCATTGATATAGATTGAATTTGATGATATATGTTTATTTTTTCCATAAATTTCACTAATCCTATTCTAGAGTTATATAGAATTCATAATCAAAGTTGCGAAAAAGAACAATTTGAGGATTTTGAAGCCAAAATTTGGAGGATTGGTCAACTCAAATATCGAATACTAAGGTATGTTCTTTATGTCTAATTTAATTCACTTTATGTTCTTTAGAACACTCACAATCACTAAATTTGGAACTATCTAAGTTCAAAAAGTCATCATTATGTGTATTAATAGAATTAGAATCATTAAAATATGATATATACATGATTTTGTTGTATCTTGAATCATTAATAGAATTTGTTGTATCTTGAATTTGAACTATGTCATCGATACCTCCCTATAACAAAGTATTATCATCATTCTCTCTAATGTAACCAATTGTATTAACATTTAAAATATAGTGCTATTGATACTGCAAATCTGATATATATTTGGTTCTCATATAGTAATGAGTTGTCACTATCATCCTCTTGGCCATTCAACTCATGCTCATCATTGGGACTAGGTGTGCCATCATACTCAATGTCTTCTTTACTGCCACTTGACTGATTTGTATTGATCGATTGTGATAATTCAACACTTTCAGTGCTTATAAGGGTACACAGGATACTTATCTTGTTTGTCATACTTGTCTTCATACTTAGTCAAAAGTTGTTGACCAAAACACATGAATCGTGTATGTATGTCTTCCTACACTGCAACCAAAATCAACCTATGGCTTGTGATAACAAAGACAAACTCTTAATTGCTTCTTATCACTTGTGATACCTCAAAACATTCTCTAGAACATATACATGTTCTCAATTGTCACTACATGCACTCCAACACTGCCACATGTGTCCTTGCACTACCATACATGCTCTAATAATTCACTTAGCTTATGATGCAATAGCGAGTTCTTCACCAAGCGTCTTGCAATTGCTACCATAGTAAAACTTGGTTGTAATAAATCTCCATGCGATAACACAATGTCTAACTCTCAATGCATGGTTACCACATAGGCTTCTATCACTATCTTATCAATTTATGATCAAACTCTTCAACAAGATCTTGAAAAATCCACAAATCTTAGTATGTAACAAGTTCAAGTCCTTAAAGGTCAATTGACCATATTGACCACATGACATAACCAATTTGTATCCTCAAGAGTTGCTTTTAGAGCACATCTATTTTTAATAAACACATTTGCAATAGAAACATTCTATTTGTTGTCATGAGAACTTCTTCCTTAGATCTTCTATTTGTTGTCATGAGAACTTCCTCCTTAGATATTCATTAGATCTTCTTCCTTCTCATCTTCTCATCATTATATTCTTCTTTAATAACCTATCTCACCATTTATCCTTCAATGACCTTGTGATTGCCCTTGTAATGCACCAATTTACTTATGAAAGTCCTAGGGTTTGATCATTCTTATTTTGGACTAGACTATTCAAACAATGTCATGTGATATTCCTAAGGTTACAATGACTGTCCTATACATTTATGATTCCTATAAAACCCCTCCTTTACACCTTGACAAGCTATCAAATTATCTTCATAGGGTTTGATGTTCCTATTGGCTGTCATGATAGTCCTAGTTGTGTTGATAGTCCATTTAAGGTGCTTGACAATTCTAATATGTGTATAATCAGTCCTTTTCATCATTGTCATCTCTTACCTTGTAATCCTAAGGAGTACCATATAATATAGGTGACCATGATGCATTGATATCCTCACAATCATCCAAAATTATTAGAAAAATAACTATCCATAAACCTAGGCATCATAGACTAGCAAGTAGTTTGTTTCTAGGTGTTCTTAGGTCACTAGTTATTTTGCATATAATTGGTAATATTCTTAGGATTTGATACAATCTATGAGGGATTTATCCTTAGGGTTATCTTTTCATGGTACATAACAAATAATATGAAATGAGGACAACTTAACATGACTGTTATTGATAGTGTGCATTTGTTTAACTTACAAACTATGATTGTCTTCTCCCAAAGTGCCAATACCTTTGCATTTGATGTAGTAATTTTTCATGTGAATAGGGTAGTGAGAGCTTATTGCATATTTTGAATATTTGACCTTAATAGTGATCTAGAGTTTCATGATAGTCTTCTATGTTTATGATGTGACAGTATATGTGGTTGTTTGTAATAGCCATTGTGCAATTTGATAGTCTTTTCCCTCAACATCACCTCCATAAGCAATTTGTCTATCATTGTATATGATAATGTTCACATATGGGATATACTCAAAATATAGTTTAGGACAACTTGTTTTACATGAAATGATGATCTTCAGTCAAGTATCTCATGATAATCCTAAATACCTCCAATAATTTTTATGATAGTGGCAGCTATCTTTTCATCATGGGACAATACCTTTGCATCTTAGGGTGATGGTTATGTATTACTTGTGACAATTTATCTTGGAAACCTTGCACTAATGATCTACCTTCACCTTATTGATACCTATGGAAAATAATCAAAGATATTTGGACAAGGCATTATAAACAACTTCATGACAGTCATGGTTGATAAGATAGTGCTAAAACTCACAAAAGATCCTCATTTTTCATGTTTGGTCATGAAAACTTTTGCTACAACTTTTTCCACCATGATTTTTATCAAAAACTTTACAAGAAGGTTATCATGAAACAAAACTCTAAATTATTTTCAATAAGCTAACCTACAATTAATAAATTATTTACAAGTAAGTCATCATGAAACAAAACTCTGCCCTGAATTTCTGCACCTTGTTATTCTGCCCTAACCCTAAATCTGCTGAAAATTAGACTTGCTAAAGGATAGGCTCTGCTGTTATGAATTTGTTGTTATCAATTAGTTATTATGAATCTACTGTTATGAATCAGGATCTACTGTTATGAACCAAATTACATATATAAGGATCTCTTATTATGAATCAACACATGTGTACATACCAAATTATGCAAGGATAGGCTCCAATGAGGGTTGATAAAGGAAGTACCCACCCCAACATTTACCCACCCACCCGACGCGTTGGTGCAGTCGGTTCGGCCCCACAAATTGTGGAATGCAAAATCTCACTCCTAGCACCTTTCGACTTTGCCAGTAGCTTGCAGCTCGGAATGACTGAGACACTTTCCGCATGAAATGAGACCTCCCCTAGCATTCACCCACCCACCCAGACATGTTGGCGCATTCGGTTCGACTCCACAACCTGTGGAATGCAAAATTTTAGTCTTAGCAACTTTCTACTTTGTCGATAGCTTACAATTCGAAACGACTGGGATGCTTGGCACATGAAACAAGACCTCCCCTAACATTTAACTACCCACCCCAACATGTTGGCGCACTTGATTTGGCCCCACGATGAGCAGAACAAAAAATATGGCACTTGGCAAGGTTGTGCTGCATGAAACTGAAGCAATCTGCAAGAATGCATTTGATTTCGGCACAGTCAAACTGACTGGAGTTGACCAAAATTGAGAGAGGTTATTGTGGATGGACCCCACGTGCACCTGTAGGTCTAAACAAAACATTCCTATCTGCCACAAATTCTGAGAACTGCTCCGTCAAAGTTTGGCAGTTTTTACTCTTAGGATCTTAAGTGACTTTGCCGGTAGCCTGCTGCCCCGAACGATTGGGACCCTTGGCTCACAAAATGAGACCTCCCTTGGTATTTAACCACCCACCCTGATGCGTTGGCAAAGTCAGTTTGGCCCCACAAGCTATGGAATGCAAAATGTCACTCCTAACACATTTCCACTGCATGAAACTGAAGCAATTTGCAATAATGCATTTGATTTCGGCATCAAACGAACTAGAGTTGACCAAAACTGAGAGAGGTTATTATGGATGGACCCCACATGCACCTGTAGGTCCAAACAGAACATTCCCAACTACCATGAATTCTGAGAACTGCACCGTCAAAGTTTGGCAGATTTTTGGTCGTAGGGACCATAACGGACTTTGTCGGTAGCCTGCTGCCTGGAACGACTGGGATTCTTGGCATGTGAAATGAGACCTCCCCTAGCATTTACCCACCCACCCTGATGCGTTGGTGTATTTTGTTCGGCCCCACGACGAGCAGAAAAAAATATGGCACCTAGCAAGGTTGTGTTGCATGAAACTGAAGCATTTTGCAAGAATGCATTTGATTTCGGCACAGTCAAACGGACTGGAGATGACCAAAATTGAGAGAGGTTATTGTGGATGGACCCCACATGCACTTGTAGGTCCAAACAAAATGTTCCCAGCTACCACAAATTCTGAGAACTGCTCCGTCAACGTTTGGCAGTTTTTGCTCTTAGGATCTTAAGTGACTTTGCCAGTAGCTTGTTGCCTCAAACGATTGGGACCCTTGGCATATGAAACAAGACCTACCCTAACATTTACCCACCCATCCTGATGCATTGGATAAGTCCGTTTGGCCCCACAAGCTATGGAATGCAAAATGTCACTCCTAGCACCTTTCCATTGCATGAAATTGAAGCATTTTGCAAGTATGCATTTGATTTCGGCACGGTCAAACAGACTGGAGTTGACCAAAAATGAGAGAGGTTATTGTGGATGGACCTCGTGTACACATGTAGGTCCAAATATAATGTTACCAGCTACCATGAATTCTGAGAACTACTCCGTCAAAGTTTGGCCATTTTTTGGTCTTAGGGATCATGAGGGACTTTGCCAGTAGCCTGCTGCCCCAAACGACTGGGATGCTTGGCACATGAAATGAGACCTCCCCTGGCATTTAACTACCCAACCCAATGTGTTGGTGTAGTATGTTCAGACCCACAATGAGCAGAACAAAAATATGGCACCTGGCAAGGTTGCGCTACATGAAACTGAAGCATTTTGCAAGAATGCATTTGATTTCAGCATGGTCAAACGAATTGGAGATGACCAAAACTAAGAGAGGTTATTGTGGATGGACCCCACATGTACCTATAGGTCCAAACAAAACATTCCCATCTGCCATGAATTCTAAGAACTGCTCCGTCAGAGTTTGGCAGTTTTTGCTCTTAGAATCTTAAGTGACATTATCGGTAGCCTGCTGCCTCGAATGATTGGGACCCTTGGCACACAAAAAAGGACCTACCCTGGCATTTACCCACCCACCCCAATGTGTTTGTGAAGTTCATTCAGCCCCACAAGCTATGGAATGCAAAATGTCACTCCTAACACCTTTCCACTGCATGAAACTGAAGCATTTTGCAAGAATGCATTTGATTTCGACACAGTCAGACAGACTGGAGTTGACCAAAATCGAGAGAGGTTATTATGGATAGACTCCACGTGCACATGTAGGTCTAAATGGAATGTTCCTAGTTTCCATGAATTCTGAGAACTGCTCCATCAAAGTTTGGTAGATTTTTGGTCTTAGGGATCTTAAGGGACTTTGCCGGTAGCCTGCTACCCGGAATGACTGGGATGCTTGACACACGCAATGAGACCTCTCCTGGCATTTACCCACCCACCCCGACGTGTTGGCGAATGAGAACATGATATGACCATTCTATCAATCAAGTAGTCCTTAGGTTGATATGACCATTCTAAGCTTGGCACCATGATTGAAGTAGAGGGCGGGCTGATTTTCAAAACTTGCCTATTTAGCAATAAAGAAAATTGTTTGGGCTCTAAAAGCAAGATTGGGAGATAATTTAGAGTAAAATGGTACCTAATATAATAAATTGCTAACACTGCCATCCATTTCTTCCAAATCCCCTCTCCAAACCCCTCTCCAAGGGCTGCCCATGATCTTTGGCCAAGAAGAATGCTACTTAGTTTTTCAGGTGAACATTATACTTCCCTATGTCTGAATCTTAATAGACTGTACTATACTATTTCCTTATTTTCCACTTCCATTGCTCATGCAAATCTTTCTATGGATATTAGACCATTTAATGAAGCCTTAGAAGTGTTCTGGGTTGGACATTTTGCCATATAACTGAAACCATAACGGAACAACATAATTATATATGGTGTTCTCATTGCCCTGAGGATTCAATCAAGTAGTTCTTAGGTTGATATGTCAATTCTAAGCTTGACATATGGCTGCTACTATTTGCATATAACTGTACATTTATAAGATGAGTGTTCTAAGATCTTTATAACAACCTTCTCTGTTTTGCTGGGACAACACTATCCTAATATGTGTTGACAGTGCTAAAATGTGAATAATGGTATGATGAATAATAAATACTCTTAGGACCTTGATGACTTTCCTAGCAATCATATGACTAGTTTTTTAATTGCTAGATCCCTCCAAATAGAAGCTTTGCTAGTCATATAACAATCCCACCCTTATATTAGACCATCGTAGTAACATTGTAGCATGGCATTTGACTATCCCATTATGTCAATGAAGTCACTTGAATGCATTACTAATGTAAACTTGCAACATTCCTTTGTACATACCCTTGGTCTAAGATACAAAACAATAATCTTTTATAATAAGGATAGTTTTTTGTACCTAGGACTAAATTGACATGTGATTTGGCTCCCCATTACATTCCACATTGTAAGTCATGTAAGTTGATTTGTTTGATTTTGGATAAAGGGGTAGCCTAGTCCTTATCTAACAACTATGCTAGTAGCCTAGTCCACTAGGGAGCAACCTAGTCTAGAGAGTTTCTACAGGTATAAAAAATTATAAGAGGTCAAGAATAGTATGTACAAGATTCTATTAGATGTAAAATTGTCAACAAGTAGTGGAAGATGTGAAACCAACTAAAAACATGAAGCAAGTCATAAAAGGCTCTATAAGAAATAATGAAAAAGAAAGTAAATGGACAAGTTTCACTTGGTTTTCAAGGCCTGAAATAGTGGATTTGGAAAATGACCATATAAAAATAAATATTAGAGATTTTTGGATGTTAAAATGTGTAAGGACAAGGATGTCATTTATATGGGTGCCCTGTATGAAGATCATGAAGATTGTTATCCTAGCAATGCTCCTAATTGAAAATATGTATGTTGTCCTGATTCCTTCAAGTATCCACTCAGATTTATCAGGAAACTTTCAAGAAAATGCATTTGGCATGTGTAAAGCTAAATTCCACAATCTTTGCTATCATCCTCCCTATTTGTACCAAAATAGGATCTTTGGAACATCGTATGGATAGCCATCAAAGCATAAAGGATATATGATTTTTGTCACATGTTGTAATTGCAGCTTCCCTTATAGACATGTATGTAAAGTGTGGAAGCATAGACAAGGCACGTGGACTATTTGATACAACACCATAAAGAGATGTCCTCTCATGGGATGCAATGATTGCAAGATATGCAAAAAATGGATTTGTTGAAAAGATTTTAGAAACTTCCAAGCAAATGCAATTGGCACATGTAAAGCTAAATTCCACAACCATTGCCAGCATCCTCCCTATCTGTAGCAAAATAGGATCTTTGGAACAACGTATGGACAACCATCAAAACATAAAGGATATAGGAATTTTGTCACATGTTGCAATTATTGTTGCCCTTGTAGACATGTATGCAAAGTGTGGAAGCATAGACAAGGCACGTGGATTGTTTGATACAACACCACAAAGAGATGTCCTCTCATGGGATGCAATGATTGCAAGATATGCAAAAAATGGATTTGTTGAAAAGACTTTAGAAACTTTCAAGTAAATGCAATTGACATGTGTAAATCCAAATTCCACAACCTTTGCTAGCATCCTCCCTATCTCTACCAAAATAGGATCTTTGGAACAGTGTATGGACAACCATCAAAGTATAAAGGATATAGGAATTTTGTCGCATGTTGTAATTGCAACTGCCCTTGTAGACATGTATGCAAAGTGTGGAAGCATAGACAAGGCACGTGGACTATTTGATACAACACCACAAAGAGATGTCCTCTCATGGAATGAAATGATTGCAAGATATGTAAAAAATGGATTTGTTAAAAAGACTTTAGAAACTTTCAAGCAAATGCAATTGGCACGTGTAAAGCCAAATTCCATAACCTTTGCCAGCATCCTTCCTATCTCTACCAAAATGCAGCTGCCATTATAGACATGTATGCAAAGTGTGGAAGCATAGACAAGGTATGTGAACTGTTTGACATGATGCCTTGAAATGAAATGCCATTTCATGGTGTGATTAGTGACTCCAAATCAAGGTAAAACATAAATCAAATGCATTCAAAACAAAGATTTATACCTTAATGTGAAGACCCAATCCAAAGAGGGTGGAGGAGCTTGCACCCAAGAGCTCCTAGCTTTTACCCAAGATGCTCAAATGAGGTGTGAAATTCTCTCAAACTATGCAACTCACATTTAGACTAGCTCAATATTTTAGCATAATAACACTACTCAAATTGTGGATGATCAAATGGCTTGAGAGATGGTGTATTTATAGGATTTTTGGAGAGATTTTGATCCAATGGTTGAGATTGATTTGAGAGATCAATGGTGGAGGATGAAGATGATGTGGAGGGCCTAGATTCAATCTTGAAAAATGAAGGGATGAGAATAAAGATGAATTTTTAATTCATCTTGGGAAGATGGGTCCATAAATGAGGTTGGGTGAGATGGATTATTTGTGAATTAAAAATTCAAATGGGGAAGAGTAAAATAAATTTAAAATTCATTTGGGGAAGAGTGGATATTAATGAATTATGACATGTGTAAGGGGTGTAAGAGGTATTTAATGAAGATTATGACAAGTGTGTATTAAAAATTGATTTATTTGGCATGGAAATCATTTTTTTATTCATGGGATGTGGGGAGAAGTGTTGATGAGGGTTTGACCAAATTGATTGGGGTGATTAGCCTAATTAATATGGTTGGAATAAATTAGCAAATAGATTAATGGGAGGATAAGATTAATTAATTAATGATTTACTTAATTAATCTTAAGGCTAGGATGATGTAGGTTAGGGTAGGTAATTAAAAAATGAGTATTTAATCACCTAGAGTAGGGATAGGTTAATTAATAGGCTGAATTAAATAGTTAAACATGATTTAACTAATTAATTGGGTTTAGTGAGAATGAGGAAATTAACCAAATAAATATTGCATATTTATTAAATTAATTGGGTAAGGTTGAACTATTGAATTAATTAAATTAATCCAATTGTAGGGGGGGTAAAATGATGAAAAATTAGGTGATGAAGGGATAATTAATTAAATAAAAATTTAATTAATTAATTAAAAGGGAAATTGGTATGCTTAGGGATGTCGGGAGTCGGTTTGATGATGAAAACATTTTTAGGTGTCTACACATGGAATGCAATGATTGCAAGATATACAAAAAAAGGATTGGCAGGTGTAAAGCAAAATTCCACAACCTTAGCCAGTATCCTCCTTGCCTATGCCAAAATGGACATACATCAAAGGATAAAGGATATGGGAATTTTGTTAGATGTTGTAGTTGCAACTGCCCTCAAAGACATATATACAAAGTGTGGAAGCATAGACAAGGCACGTCAACTGTTTGGCATGATGCCTCAAAGAAATGTCACCTCATGGAATGCAATGAAGGATATACGAATTTTTTCAAATGTATCTTTGGAACACGGTATAGACATCCAGCAAAGCATAAAGGATATACAAATTTTGTCAAATGTTGTGGTTGTAACTACCCTACAAGACATGTATGCAAATTGTGGAAGCATATACAACGAATGTGAATTGTTTGACATGATGCCTCAAAGAAATGTTATCTCATGGAATGCGATGATTGCAAGATATGCATGAAATAGATTTTTCATAAGGCTTTAAAAACTCTCAAGCAAATGCATAAAAGAAAATTTCAACCAAATGCAATTGTCATGTCTAAAACCAATTTGTACAACCTTATCCAACATCCTTCTTGCCTATGCCAAAATGGGATCTAGGGAACATGGTGTGGACAACCATTAAAGCATAAAGGATATAGGAATTTTGTCACATGTATTGTATTTGCAGCTTCCCTTGTAGACATCTATGGAAAGTGTGGAAGCATAGACAAGGTGCGTGAACTGTTTGAAATGATGCCTCAAAGAAATGCATAGTCTCATAGAATGCAATGATTGCAAGATATGCACAAAATGGATTATTTGAAAATGATTTATAAACTTTCAAGCAAATACAATTGACACGTGTAAAACCAAATTCCTGTAATGATAATTGATCATCATATAAAATATTTAATATAAACTGTCATATACATAATGTCATGAACATTACATCTAGTCTATATATAAATCCATATAGGCATGTCCAAACAAAGACATACAGGCATATTAAAAGATATACATCGGTAACATACAAAAGTATGTATACAAAGCCATCTAGGCATACAAGAAATGTCCCAAAAACTAGTTTCCTACGGAATTTGATCAAATAATCAGTGGCCCTTGCTTAGCCATGAGGATGGAGAGCCAATCAATGACTCATCCTCTCTCTCCCATCGAGTAGACCTCCTTGATAGAGATTTGTTTAGCTCCACCTATTAATACAATCAAACAATATGCACATTAATATAGAAAATATGAAATATATAACATCACATATGTAATCGATCACTTACTACTATCTGATGATCACTCTCGATCATCTTTTGTCTCTCTTCGTTCGTAGTTGGACGAGTTGGAGTTGTGACCTCTTGTGAGAAGCATCAAGAAGCAAAATTGACTAAACATAAATATCATTTATGTACATCAAATTGCATGAGATAAAACAAGAAATACAAAATGACATTTTCATGTTATTGGATCATGCCTCGGTCAAAGGATTCAAAGACATCATGGCTGTAGCAATGCTTACCTACACTGACTCACAAAGATGAGGAGGAGTCTCCATATTCAACACCTAAAAATAGAGTTCAAGATTATTCAACCAAAATAAATACATAACATTATTTAAATGCATAATGATGAGAACTGGATAAATTTACCTCTATATAAGTGGTTTTGCGTCCAAGGGACCAAGGAAACTGTGGAGGTGCTGATGAAGCTCCCTGTTCAAATCATCAAATTGTCACAAAATAATATTACCATTGATATATGTACAATAATTATGATCATCTGATAAATTACATACCTGCTGACTTGACCTCCTCTCATAACCCGCCAATGGACGGCTAACGGAGGTAGGATGAAGACTCTGACCTTGGAATTTCATTGCGCAGACAATTACATACATTATTTTTGACTTATAATATTGATAATCATATAAAATTAATTACAAATTTCAAATAAGAATATATTAAATCCTGATGAAACTTGTAAAAAATTACCTGAGAGTCAATACCAAATGTACGTTGCAAGACATCATCGGTGAGAACAATATCATCCAATAGGGATGTGTCCATCATTGGATGTTGCCCCTATATCACAACATCCTGCTGAGAGTCCTGCATCCCATAATCGCACAGGTTCCCACATGAACTACACAAATGTGGGGACAAATGACACCTACTGCTCTCACCCTCATCGGCCTGGGTAAGATCATCGGCGTGTTGTGCTAGAGACTGCGTGAGAGTAGTCAATGAATGTAATGTCTCCACATCAACACTCTCCTTCAAAGTCGAAGGGAGTGACACACATTCTGGCCTCAACAGGGGTCTACGTACACAATTTTGGTCTCGCTGAGCCCCCTCTCTATCTTGGGCAGAGCCACCACCTCTGCCCTGGAACTCTTGAATGTCAAAATAATTGAGAATTTTCTTGAGGACAAACTCGCAATGGAGTTTCCTTAAGAAATATTGTGGCACCTAATTGTTGTTGCATGGGCGCTCATCGAAGACCATGTACCATCTATCCCAAGATTTTTGGGATATATCTTGATTAACACACCAATGAATAGGGAACCATTTGCAAGATTCTACTAATCTTTTGCCAGTTTTAGGATTAATAAAGTGTGCACATAATTTAGATTTTGTAATTTTTTCATTGTTCACTTGTTCATAAGACAATTTGTCGACATAGTATTGCCGACACCTCTCCCTATAGTCTAAAATTTTGGTGATTTGTTTTGTCACCAATTCAGTGTGAGAAATAATCTCCTCTAATGACTTTGCAAGCGCTCTCCTATGATCAGTTCTTGCACTTAGATTGTTTAACATTTCAATAAGGGTTTTGAAGATGTCTTTTGTTTTCTTCTATTTGCCCTGAGTAGTTTTCTTGAGTATCTCTTACATTGTGAGGACGTGAAGGTGGGTTTTGAGGGTTTGGAGGGTTTTGGGGTTGTTTTGACCGTCCTCAGCTGGATTTGTGTTTTCTCCTGCCTCATTAATTGTAAATGCAATATAAAAAATAAATCAAACATTGAAGAACTCAAAAATTCTTTTCAAACTCACAAAAATTAATCAAAACCTAACTTCTTTGACTACTAGACCCTCCACATTTTCTTCACAACGTCTTCAGGAGTAGGTTTGGCGAGGTGGCATCGTGAAAACACTGATTTCTCTTGCACTTGCTTGGTTTCACCTTCCTTGAACGCGCTGACGCTATGATCTCTGTTTTACTCCACACTCACACTCTTGGCTGTAGGTAATGAAGAAATAAGAGGTTTGTTGCACTTTAAAGTAGAGGAAAATGTGAGTGCATTATAACGCGCTCGCGTTTTGCTTTGCATGGGACCAAAAAGTCCCATGTGGCGAATTTTTGGTCCCTCATACTTGTGCACTTACCCTTGTTATACATTATATTTCTAGAAAAATAAGTCTATGACAACCTTATACTTGATTGATCTTTCAAGTGGTGTGTAGAAAAATCATGAACAAGCCTATATAAGATTATACATGTTTACTATATAGGCACTTCGTATGAACTTAGATGTAAGGTAGGGTATGTTAGGAGTATGGGAATTGTTTAGGATATTCTAGAAATTTGTTTTTTGAATTGTACCATGCACATTTAAATTTATCTTATGAGTTAAGGAAGAGATAGTAGTGTTGTGAACATATGACTCACATCTCTATATAATCATAATGTGATTATAATTAAACAATTTTGGTTGAAGTGATGTTATAGCTATATGCATTGTCAATTCACCATACTCTCAGGATTGCATGGTAGTCAAAAGTCATCAATAGCTAAAGGTTATCTAGGGTATGCACGACTAAATTCATGTGATAATAATTCTACTTACATACACTTGGTTCTCAAATTTGGTTATGCTAATACTGTAGATGTCATTATCTACCACCCTCATTGAAGGGTTGGGCCACTTCTAGTAGGAAGATGAGTGGGAGACCACCTGGTCTATGGTTGGAGCTAAATTGCTTGAATGATGTTGTCCCTTCTTACATTTGTTATAGAGACCATATTACTTGTACTTGAAAAAGATGAATAAGGTTGGGGATCTTACTATATTATATTGATTTGAGAGTTAATCCAAGTTGTGTGGATATTTGTCACTTGCATGTACTATAAAGGATAATAGTCCTAATGTTGAAATGTATTTCATTGTATCATCTTCAAACATGTATTATGTTGTACTATGAAAGATAGTAAATACAAACCAATGTTTACCTAATTTGTGATTCTTAAGGTTTAGTTATTGCTTTACAAAATTAATATATATGCCTTTTGAAGAGAATAGAACTAAATTATTTCACACAAATTATTTGTTTTCTAATGTGTAAATTGTGTTTATTAGTTTAAAAATGGAAGCTTGTTACACAAAATATGCACACTTAATAGCCAACCAAATATAACATTTCATAAAATAAAATAATTTATTAGAAATAATAATGAACATCATATTGGTTGTTCTATCCAAAGTGAAAGTATTAGAGATAATAATAGGACCAAATTTCTTCGTAAAGTGAAGCAAAAAATATACACACAACATAAAATGATATCTACAAGCTTAAAAAAACACTTTGGCTTCACCAATAAAATCATTTGAAAAAAGTTTAAGATACACCTAGATATGCATGTGTAATTTGTCAAATGTTGCAATTCAAAAAGGACATAATGACTTTCAAAGACGAAGAAAAACAAATATATTGTCATTGCCATCATTAATCAAACACTCTCATATGTAATTGCATACACTACTTTACATATTGTAGGCGATTTCAACATCGACATGCTTATAGATAATAACAAAACAAAATAATTTCTAAATCATATGCAAAGCCACAACATGCACTTTCTATTGCACAAATTACATTATCTATCCATGCCAGTCATTGACCATGTTTGGTCTAGTATACATAGACAAACATCTTGTATCTATAGATCATAAGTATATTGGACTAATCATCACACAATTTTTATATCAAATTTGAAATCATTGATCAAAATATATCTAATTATGTAGGCCATAAAATCTCTTTAAAAATAACCAATCAATCTTCTACACAATTACAAAATTCAAATTCAATTCAAATTTAAATAAAAAACTACATTTGTCAATATCAAAAGTAAATAAAAAAATTCTCTATTGTGCATGATATGTTGGGAGACATAACTGCTCATGCATTATATGCCAGGAGACATAACTGTTCATGCATTATATGTCGGGAGACATAACTGCTCATTCAATTCATCATCAACCACTACATATGCACTTCTTTTATTTCTGGTAAAATTTCGACATGTCTATAGATAGTGAAAAACCAAAATAATTTCTAAAAAACACGCGAATCCAAAACATGCATTTTTTATTAAACAAAATACAATTTGTATTCAGACCAATCATTGATCTTGTTAAATCTAATGCACATACACAAATATATTGCATTTAAAGATCATAATCATACTAGACTAATCATGACACTATTTGTATCATGTTTGAAAATGTTGATCAAAATAAATTTAATTAAATAAGCCATAAAAGGCCTTTAAAAACAACCAACCAATCACCTTTTAAATAATTAAAAATTTAAACTAATTTCAAGTATATATAAAAAATTACATTATTTTATATCGAAAGCTTTTTTTTTCCTTTCTAGTAAGATTACTCATTCACCTTATAATAATTTTTCAACTTTTTAAAAAAATGAATATTTCCAACATTTATATAATTTTACATTGCATGTTTTAACACTTTACAATTTTCTTGTAGCTAACAATGGAAAATAGAAAAAGATTACAAAAAGATAAATAAATCATACAACAACAAACATCCAAAATGTAATCAACATTATATATTTTCATTTATATTCCCTAAATTTGGTTCTTCATCCATCAACTTATTTTCTTATGCTCCTTTCATATCAAAACTAAAAAATCAAATCTTAATTTATCAATTAAAGATCTCAATGCCCACAAAGATAGAAATGTATTTGAAGGCGATGTCACTGTAGTGTACAAAACTATTTTGGATAAAACCCACAAAACATAAGACGTCCTTCATGCTAGCTTGACAGATGAAAGAATTGAGATGACAATCACCCTCAACTTGATTGGTGACTTCATCCATCAATATAAAGAAAAAATAGCTCTAGGATAAGGTATCTGCATTTCAGGTTTCTAGATTGCTCCTAAAATTGAATATGATCAGGGTGATTGTGATTGTATACTCATCTTAATCTCTCAAACACCATTGAAACCATATCGTGCATGTGCCAAGATTATAAATTCATATCAAGTACCAACATTAAGAAACTACTCACAAGCAAATATGATTATGCAATTGGATTTGTAGGTATACTTGACATTGCCACTAAAAAGATAACTTTTCAATATCTCGTTGACATAAAATATGGTGATTCTAAATTGGACAAAGCATAGGTGTTAATATGGTCTCAACGCTTTATTTCATTGTACTTTACAACCTCTTATTCCTAACATATTTCTTTAATAAAAAACATCCTAACTTTTTTTACCACAAAAAATATGTATAAATGCATCCAAACTTGAAACAATATTTCTGTACAATGGAAGAACAAGTTCAACATAATGGATTTCTAGCAATGCCATTTAAAAAGATTGTAAAATGGGTCGATACAAAAGAAAATATACTCTATATGTGTTAGTCAACATACATCGGAAAACTCAATAATAAATGAACCTTGGATTGTTTATATATAACTTACTACACTCAACATTTTAAGTAACTAAGTTCACACTCTTGAATCTTTTAATTACCAAAAAAAGTATTGTTTAAAGACAATAATACTTCACAGAATTTTAAAAGTAGAAAATTCATTCTTCATTCCATTTCATGTCTTTTGCCCAACATACAACTATAAATTTGACAACTTTGAAATACTACAAGATCAAATTGCTCAATGTATTAAATGCAACAAAAAAGTTAATTGCATCTCCTTGTGTGAGTGTAAAATCATTATGGGCCAAACAGTGACAATGGAGGAAAAAATCACGTGAAAATGTTAGCCAAAATCACGAAACTCTTTTTTAGTCTTGGATTTTGACTTGGTAAGTGAAAAAAATGGATACTGGCTTTTTCTAAAAGGACATTTGTTTCAAAATGGATATTTATTTTTTTGTTTTCCAAATGGATATCCGTTATGGAAAATATCCATTTAGCAAAATCCTTTTTTTAATTTTTTTTTGCCTATGAATTCTGTTAGGATTAAGGTGCAATCAACCTTGTCAATCCCATGTAATTAATTACTTCTAATATTGAACTTGTAAATTTCCATAAGGGAAGAAGTATTTACCAAGTAGTGATCTTATTTCAATTGCATGTTTGATCCCGATACTTGACGGATGTAGGTTATCCGGGGGATGCACCTGGGGTACCCCCCTGCAGGGGATCTAGGGGCTACGCGCCCCAGTGGGGGTGAGGCAACACCCCCGAAAGCCACATTTTATATAAATTACCGTTGTAAATCTGGATTGTTCATCATTAGGTCACAAATCTGATGGTTGAGGTTATGTTGGCTTTTCTTACCTTAAAAGGCAACCCCTTTATGAGGATATTGTATTACGACTGTGTTGTAGTAGAGTGTTGAGACTAGAAAAATAGACGTTGCTGGATTGAAGACAGAAAATGAGATTTATAGTGTTGTTTTGTAAACTCTATTGAAGTTAATACATACTAGTGCATCTCTTCTTGTGCGGAGTTTTTCTTCGAAAGGGTTTCTCCATGTAAGCATTGTGTTATGTGTTTGATCTTCTATTCCATTATTTCTTTGTGGCAATTTTGTACTATCTCCATTTTGGTTCTGCACAGTTATAGTTGTAATCAAATTTTCATTGATAATTGTTTACCTTCATTTATAACAAATTCAATGGTTGAAATGGATATCCATTTCTTGAAAATGGATAATCCGCTTTTAAGAAATGGAGATCCATTTTGGTTTTAAAATTCCCTCGTCCCCCTCCCCCAAATTGCATGGGAATTAGGCTTGGAAATCCAAACCTACTTTTTCCACGCAAATGAAGAATTGGGATATTTTCATAGATTTTACTTGATTTCACCCTTGATGTTGATGGACTTTTATAACCCAAATTTGATAAAATGAAAATGGCATATCTGAGAAACTCTCAAGATTCAAAAAATATAATACATGCTTAATTATAATTTTAGTAGGTAATTATTAATAATTTTCTACGTACACTGTCTAAATTCATGATAGACACTGATTGAAAACATCCATAATTTTCAAACCATTTTACCCTTTTCAAACCCAAAATATGCATCACACTCTATGCTTCACTAGTTATAGGTCTAGGTTTTTTATTAAATTTCATATTTTTTTGACCATGTTAGGTTGGTTGAAAAATTACTTTTAAATATTTTTAAAAAGTCATAGTAAAAAATTCATAACTAATTATTTACTTACAAAAATAATTCACAAAAATATGTGTCACATTTGAGCATGTGTCCTCTACTTATATCTACAGATTCATTTTTTTACTAGGTTTGTTGAATAACACCCATTTTTTTAAAAAAACATTAGTGTCTCATTAAAATATCTAATTTTCACTATATAAATATATTTATTTTTTAAATAGTAGCTGATAAATTACATTTATTTTTTTCCATATTTTATTACTACATATTTTTTAAATTGTGTAGATAAACTATTCAAATTCTCATGTGAAGTTGTTTAAATATATTTTTTAACATTTTCATTGCCACTTACAGGTATTGTTTGGCCCATGATGATCTCACACTCACCTCCCTCTATCTTACAGACATTGTAACAATTGATAAAAAGAAAACACTACATTGTTCTTTTGACAAATCCATTATTCAACTCTTGCTCCATGAGCTACAAAACATTACCTAGATGAAGAAACATTAAAGACAAATTAGAAGTTGTCTTCATCTTGTGAGACTTCCATATAAAGGGACAATTCACTCTCAATCAAAATAATGCTATAAGCAATGCACGCTGTATTGGACAATGACCTTGACATGTTGTATTACTAGATATAATCATCCACCTTCAAATAACATATTTAAAAACTAAAGATTTTTTTTTTGAATTGTTTCCTAACCATATATTCTTTCTTGTAGATAGTTTCTTTATATTATAGGATAGAAAAATTGTACATATTATTACTTTTATAAATTTTTTATTTTCAATTAAATAAGAAGGTACAACAATGCCACCAAGTATCTTAGTGATAGGTGAGGATATTTTTGTTTCCTTGCTTACACTTTCTTCTAATTTTATTTTAAATACTAATTTTTGCAATCAATTGTTTTCAATTTAGATATTAGTGCGAGTTATGACTGTTTATGTAGTAGACTTCAATTTTTAACCTATCAATTTCATTTAATCTAGTAGCAACAACAACAATCTCTTCACAACCATCTTCGTATAAATTTTGTAGGAAGCAATGAAATGCTCATATTGCATTGGGAAACAAACTTGGGAAGTAATGGATCTCTCTTATTTGGGAGTGTCTCGACTTTTCATGTGAGACTACCACCTCTGCTAAACGCAATTGACCCAATAAGGGCATCTATATAAATCGTGGTGCAAATAAACATGATGGTGCTAGAACAAGAAAGCTAATATACTCTTCATGACAACTTATGTAAATTTATAGCAATGAATGAGAATGTGTGTTGACATTATTGTTTAAATGGCACAATCACTTTAAAGTTTACTTTATGTGAATTACAATGCTTTCCTCTTTTCATGTAATTCTTTTGTTTGGCAACAATATTATAAGTTGCTAGTATTTAGAATTTAGCCTATGCAAATACTTTGTATTTCCAACTTATTAGATACAAGTTATCCTTTTAGTTTGGGGGAATTGTGAATCAATAATGCCACTTGAGCAAAGTTTCAATCTTTAATTCTTTTACTTAAATGTACATAACTTTTGATATGAACGTCTCTTCTTTTTGCATACAAGTGTTGAATTTTTTTCTTTTTAACTTAGCATATCTACCCTTACAAAATGGTCCTCGAAGATTATCTAAAGTTTTGGTCAAGCATTAACTACTTTGCAAAATTTGAAAGCCTTAGAAACATCATTTGCTTATTTTAAACTACAAGTCAAACTCATTGACTCATATTTTTTGCACTAAATTTAACAAAAGGAAAATAAATAATACCATTACTTTCAATTACCTAATATTATAGGGTAAATTCAAAACATATTACAATTTGACGACATGAACTAAACACAATGCACCTCTTGTTGTTTAAGTTTTTCAATTTCTCTCTCCATTACCTGCTTTATGGGGGCTTATTTTTTTCAAGCAATTATACTAATAATCATACATTCAAATTTTATTTCCCCAAGTAAATTTTCTTTTTTTTAATGTTATATGATTCTCCTTGAATATTGTACTTGGTTAAATCTAAGTTTATAAAAGAAATATCATAAGTATTTTTGAACCATGGTCTATAATCTAATTGGAGTAGAAAAACAACTATAATATTGTGATAGTTTTTTCCTCAACGTTTGGGATCACACTTCATCATCAGGAGAGAGAGAGCAAGAGAAGAGAAATAAGCACTCGTATTTATTATACAATGTGTATTATCTAATCTAGCATCATTGCTTTTGTACAAATAATTTAAAGTTGTCTACAATTAATGACACACAAATGCTATAATAATGCACTATTTATGCATTAACATTCAACCTCTACTTCAAATATGCAATGTAGTCAAATAGTGTAGACTAAAAACAAAAAGCATGTTGCATGGAGTTCATAAAATAACAAAATTTTAAATGTATCACAATTCTCATTTATCATTCCAAATAATCAATCTATAAAAGGCTCTCTACTCAAGTATCACTTAGTCATTATTACACTTCTAATTTACAATAATAAATAATCCATTTATGAAGATGTTCTATAAAGAATCATTTGATCATCAATAACTATCCAATTCTTTTAAAAATACAAAATTACAAAACCAGTACTAAACTAAATAACATTTTTTAATTAAATTAAAATTTAATAATTACTTTTATTTATTGTTAAAATCAGATTATTATATTAGATAAGCATAACCCTAGTAATTTAAAAGTTAAACAATTCACCATTGTTGATTATTTTTATTTATATGTTCAGCACGTCTTGTATTAGCACATCCTTATGTAACTATCTGCCTCAAACCTTTATGAACGTAAATGCGGATAAGATTGATAAAGAACCAAAACGACCACAAATTCAGATTATAATTTCCAGAAGAAAACAGAAGATGAAATATCCGAATTATGACATTGGTTCATCTATCATTTCAGCCTTCATTAGCCTCGACCTCTATCATGGCTGCTCTGCAAATGAGTTATGCTTTCGGCAAGTTAACATCAATCAGCGAAGCCAAGGGTGCCACTGCCAACCACTCCTCCAAACATTACTTAGATTGCGGTCTCTCTAAAAAATCAAGAATTAGGAGTTTGGCCTCTAGCAATATAGAGACTGCAGTTCCTGAACCCACAGAGAACGTTACTCCACCCGCTTCCCCTCAAATTGACTTCGTTTTTGTATCTGTGAGTGGCTTATTCATGCCTTTCGATTCACAGGCTTGCTAATAAAAACCCAATTATGGGCTAATTTTGTTTGAATTGAGAGTTAATTTACCACGTGGAAGCATCACAAATTGAGCCGACTTACCGAGTTCTGAATAAAATATGTGCATTCCCACTAACTTGATTTTGGATAATTGTGAGCAGCCAGAGCAACCGTCAGACGGAGAGTTCGAGGTACAGAGGGGTCCAGCCACCGGAGGCCAGAAACTTAGAGATATTATGCTGGAAAACCAGCTCGACTTATATGGTCCTTATTATGTAAGCTGGCATCCTTCATTGTTTTGGTTTTTCACTAGATACCCGCTTTTGCATGTTTGATCCCTATGTAAAAAAAGGTTTCAGTTAGCGTTTGCTATTGGGGACTACCATCCAAGCAAATGATGGTCCATGATGACTGAACCTTCAAACATGGATCTGAAAATGCAACCACTTAAGCATTAGACAGAACACTTTTTGTCAACTTTTTTGGACATGCTTCAGGGTTTCTTCACAAAGAGGGTAATGTTTTACTACATAAAATGAAATTTTCTGTATTTATAAATTAGAATAGATGTCAGAATTAAATGGCTACTGTAGGTATATCAGCCGATTTAAAAAAGGAGCTTTGAAAAAGTGAGAATTTAGCATATCTAACTGAGATTTAGCCCTCGTTTTCAACGAACTTCTGTGTAAAGAAAGGAAATTTCATTTTTAATGTATCTTATATATTTGAGGTCAGCTTTATGTTATTTGGCCAAAGGCTCTCCGAATTATACTCATAACATGTTTCCAACTATTGTTGAAAGCCAAGCTCTGTCTTGTTACTGTCAATTCCTTTTGCATTGGAACTAAAGGTATTATGGATTTATTGTGTGTCTGGTGGACTAACCGCAAGCTTGTCACAGCCTGGTCATACAACACTTTCTTCAAAACCAGACTGCAGTTTTCAGGTAGTTCTTGGGTTTGCTAAACAGATGACAGACTGGCAGGTGAAAATATTCCTACTCACATTAGATGCATATGTTAGTGGGCTGCCTATTCTAGGGGTTTCTGACTATTATAGTATTATGAGATGCGGGGTTCTTCAAGGGCTGCTCCAGTTGAGGGGGCTACGACTCCTATTTGTATGGTGCAGGTGATCCCATGAAACATGAAAATTCCAGCTATTACAAAATTTATAATTTACTCCCTAGAAATGCCCCTGCCTATTTTCAGGAAGGGAATTTCAGCCACTGCTGGCCACTAGGGGCAAGAAGTTTGCATGAGATACCAAGATCTTTCAGATTTTTTTTTTTTAAAGGAGTTAATAAGTACTCTAATTTTTCTGAAAATATTTTAATAATTTTATTGAGTTCATACTTTTCTCTGTAGCACCTGCCAAGAAATTTTTGGGATGCACTTGCATATTAATGGGTTCTAAAACTCAATCAAAGGCAGGTCATCTCCTTTGGGAATGCAGTTGTTTATACTAATGGTAATCACAAGAGAAAATCTGAAAGATCCCTGATGGATCCCTTTGCTAAAATGAAGTGCTGTTGTTGAAATGAAGTGCTGTTTTTTGTGATTTAATTTGTTTTATGATTTTTATTATTTTTTTGTTTTCTTTCAGACTAGAGAGGAGATGCAGAAGGGGTTTCAGTTTTCTTGAGATGTGTATTTGCCAAGATGGCAAATAGAAATACATACAGCTGCAATCTCAAATAAAAATGGACTAAAAATAAATATTAACTGATAGAAAGATAACACATGAGAAATTGAGGCACATACCCATCAGATCTGTATTTTATATTCAATGGAAGCCTGGTTTGCAACCCTACTTGCATACAAAGGCAATATTGGCCTAGAAGAGGCTATACATGCAACTGAGAATGAAGGATCTGAAGAATAAAGCTGATTTAGCACTGCTGCAAGCTTAGATCTGCAATAACATGCCCTGGAATCTATCCAATGATGCACAAATGAAGACCCAGAGTAGGCCTCCCACAAACAAGAACTGGGTTGTCGTCCAATTCACCAAAATCCTTGAGAGTTTTCGTTCCCAAGAGTCTGAATGCTGCTGCCCCCTTCCACAGAGTTCAGAGCTGCCATGAAGCTTCAAAAGATATGCAAAAGATAGATCCAAAGAGCACTTCAAAGTCACTTTATTCCTTTCCCAAAGTGGGCGTCCACTTTAGGGTTCCAAAAGGCATCCAAAATAAGAATCTTTAAAAGATTCTTTTATTAATGAAGTCTTCATAAGTTGGGCGCCCAAGTTGAGGGCCCAACTTCATTATTAAAAGACCACTTTTTAAACACAACGTTGTGTCAACTAGGTGGGGGTCTTTTAATAACTTATTAATATAAAGTGACATGTTATTCACTTTATTTTATTTATTTTTATTAAATATTAAAGCCACACTTTAATATTCAATAATTATTCCAATTCCATCACCTGGCCATCCTGAACTGAGAACTGCTGTAGCCCACGCCACTGGTGATGTCGCCACGTGTCATGCCAACTGACATTGCCTCCCTAAAATGTAGGGATACCTCCTAAAAAATAGGAATTTGACCAAAACTCCAAAAATGCTCCTGGAGGTCCCCTGATGCCCCCTGGTCAACTCTCGGTCAAACCCTAAAAAATAGGAACCCTTCCTAAAAAATAGGAAACTGTCACAAACTTATTGGAAAGGCCTGTAAAGCTCTGTGCCAAGCTACACTGCCTCTGGATAGGTCCCCTAACCACTCTGCTGACCTACGGGAACCCGGATAATAGGTCAACTCTCATGTCTCTGCTAGACAGCGCTAAAGAGGGGACATGACAGTCCTCCCCTCTTGAAGATGCTTGCCCACAAGCAACTGCAAGGACGGATGCTGTAAAATGGACTCTCCCTCCCAGGTGGCGTCCTCTATAGGGAGTCCCCTCCAACGAATCAAGTACTCCCGAATCACCCTACTTCTCAGCCGTCGTTCCCTCTCCTCCAAGATCTCCTCAGGAACCAGAGTCAGCTTACCTTCCTCATCCAAGGGAGGTAAATCGGGTGATGCTACAATATGTTGCCCCAATGCCTTTTTCAGGCAAGATACATGGAACACATTATGAATCCGACTGTCAGGTGGTAACTCAATCTCATAAGCAACCTCTCCCACACGCCTGAGAATCCGATATGGTCCGTAGAAGCGAGGCTTGAGCTTCTCAGCTCCACCCCCTTTAAGGGTGCTCTGTCGGTAAGGCTGCAACCGCAGGAAAACCATGTCATCCACCTCAAATACTCTCTCAGTCCTATGCCGATCAGCGTAGACCTTCTGCTGATTCTGTGCCTGCTGAAGATTCTCCCTGAGAGATCTCATGATGTCCTGGTTCTCCTGTAACCAATCCTGTGCCAAGGGCACTCTGCTGTCACTTACAGCCAAATCAACAAAAGATAATGCCTCGTAACCATAGAGGGCTCTAAAAGGTGTCATAGCAATAGACATATGGTGTGTAGTATTATAGCAATACTCTCCTAGATATAGCCAACGCACCCATGCCTTCTGCTGTCCTGACACATAGCTGCGCAAATACCCCTCAACCCACTTATTAACAATCTCGGTCTGCCCATCTGTCTGTGGGTGGTAGCTGGTACTAGGTGTCAACTCCGTACCTGTGAGCCTGAAAAGTTCTTGCCAGAAAGAACTCATGAACCTACTATCCCTGTCACTCACTATGGTCTTGGGAAGACCGTGGAGCCTGAATATCTCTCTGAAAAATAACTCCGCCACCTGAGATGCTGTGAAATCAGCTGCAATAGGAAAGAAGTGGGCGTATTTAGTCAACCTGTCTACTACAACATAGATACAGTCTTTCCCCTGCACCCGAGGAAGACCTGTAATGAAATCCATGGAGATCCCTGACCACTTCTGCTCCGGTATAGGTAACGGCTGTAATAAACCAGCAGGGAAAGTATGCTCAGACTTATTCTGCTGGCACGTCAAACACTCACGAACATGACGTAAGATATCAGCTTTGAGACCCTTCCAAGAGAATCTCTCTCGAACCGCCCTGTAGGTCTTACCATAACCTGGGTGCCCTGCTGTCGGAGTATCATGATAAGCATGCATAATTTGTTCCTTCAACTGAGAACCAGGAACCAGATACACCCTGCCCTTGTAGTAGATGACTTCATCTACCACAGTGTACCTATCATCCAACACCAAACCATCCATGACCTCACAAGCATGCTGATTTTTGGAGTACTCAACTAAAAGTTGAGCCTTCCAATCTGCTGAAATCTCGCTCAGTGAACATAGGGCAGCAAGTGATGGTTTTCTAGACAGTGCATCAGCCACAGTATTATTCTTCCCCTTTATGAATTCGATGTCAAAATCATAAGCCTGAATCTTGCTCACCCATTTTTGCTGACGATCATTGAGCTCTGTCTGATCAAGGAAATATTTCAGACTGTTGTGGTCCGTTCTTACCACGAATTTGCTGCCAACAAGATACTGTCTGAACTTGGCTAATGCATGCATAATAGCCAACATTTCCTTATCATATGTAGAATACAACCTCTCATTATCCCGCAGCTTCCGACTCTCAAAAGCAATGGGGTGTCGGTTCTGCATCAAAACCGCTCCTATGCCCAAACCAGAAGCATCACACTCAAGTACAAAGGGCTGCGAGAAGTCGGGAAGTGCTAAAACTGGGCAAGTACTCATAACCTCCTTGAGCCTGTCAAAGACTCCCTGTGCCTGCTCTGTCCATCTAAAAGCCCCTTTCTTTGTGAGGTCTGTCAAGGGAGCTGCCAACTGAGAGAAACCCCTCACAAATCGCCTGTAATAAGCACATAGACCAAGGAACCCCCGTAACTCAGTAATGTTCCGAGGGTGTGGCCAATCTCTAATTGCCTGAATCTTCTCCTCGTGCACCTTCACCCCATCAGCACTAATCACATGACCCAGATATAGGACCTCTCTAAGTCCAAACTCACATTTGGACAACTTAGCAAATAGAGACTGACTCTCCATGATGCTAAGTACCTCCTCAACATGTCTGAGATGGTCCTCCCAAGTACGACTGTAGATCAGAATATCGTCAAAGAACACTAGAACTGATTTCCTCAACTGCTTGTTGAAGAGATGGTTCATGCAGGACTGGAAGGTGGCTGGAGCGTTGGTAAGGCCAAAGGGCATCACCAGGAACTCATAATGCCCATAGTGACAACGGAAGGCGGTCTTGTGTACATCCTCTTCTCGTACACGAATCTGATGATAGCCTGAACGAAGATCAATCTTAGAGAAGTAGATGGCTCCATGAAGCTCGTCCAACAACTCATCAATGCGCGGAATAGGGTATCTGTTCTTGATTGTCTTCTTGTTCAAGGCCCTGTAATCTATACACATCCGTAGAGTCCCATCCTTCTTAACCAGAACTACAGAAGAAGCAAAGGGGCTAGAACTGGGGCGAATGAAACCCATATCTAACAGCTCATGAATAGTCTTCTCAATCTCATCCTTGTATGCTCTAGGATGACGATACGGGGTGGTGATCACTGGCTTAGCTCCATCCTCGATCTCTATCCCATGCTCAAACCCTCTATCCGGGGGTACACCAGGAGGTATGTCACCAAATACTCGGCCATGCCGATCCATCACTGTCTGTATGTCAACATGAAATGCTCTACCATCCTGAGGAGTGGGTGTCTTGGATTTCACAAAACAACGTGTGGCCCAGATCACATCATCATGTCTGATAATAGACTCCATCCTGCGAGAAGATACCTCCTTGGGTCCACCGTCGGAGGTTGCCCTCAAGATCACCTTCTTTCCACCAGATAGGAACTCTAACTGCATGCGGTGGTGATCAATAATATATCTCCCAATACCCTGTAACCACTGCATACCCAGAATCACATCATAATCCTCTAAGGGTAGGATATAAAAGTCATCCGTCAAGGTAAAATCACCCATCTGAATGCTGAGCTGTGAGATCCTCCAAGTACAACCCAACACTGCACCATCTGCAACCTTAACTCCAAAACCCTCGAACACCTCAGACTGTAATCCACGCCTCTCCACCAATTTCTGATCAATAAAATTGTGCGTGGCTCCTGTGTCAACCAAACTCATGACTCGCTGTCCCTGTAAGGTTCCTTTCAACTGAAAGGCATGGAACCTGGGATAACTAGATAGGGTAGCCATAGTCACTTTGGCTGACGCCGATGAATCAGGGATGTCTATCTCTAGCTGGGGTCGCTCCTGAATAACCTCCTCAGGGTTGTCCTCAATGTCGGTGTCTGGTATCTCCTCATCCCCAAGCTCAGATGTAACCTCAACCAAGTGAACTCTGCCCTTACCCATACAGCGGTGTCCGGGCTCCCAAGGCTCCTTGCAGGAGAAGCATAATTTCTTCCTCCTCAAATCATTCCGTGACTCCTGATCCATCCTAGGAGGTCTAGCTGACTGTCCATCTCTGAACTGTGGAGTATTGGCCTTATGAAAAGGCCGTGATTCCCTGAATGGCCTCTTATCCGACTGATAAGTGGGAGTGGTGTCCAATCTCAAGGTCACATCAATGGTATCCTTAAGAGTGGCCGGCTGGAAGGCACGTACCAATCCCTTAAGCCTATCCTGTAACCCCTCAATGAATAACATCACGCTACGCCTCTGGGGCATATCAGGTACCATAACTGCAATACGCTGGAACTCATTAACATAAGCTTCAGCATGTCCTGTTTGTCTAAGATGTGCCAACTCCCTATAGTAGAGTTCTGTGTCCTTACGGTCAAACCGGGTAATGAGTCGTTCAGTGAACTCTGCATAGGAATGAATCAAGGCATGATCCTGGGTGACCAGTCCATGATGCCACCAATCATAGGCAACCCCATCTAAATGTAAGACAGCAAACTGGATAGCCTCACGCTCAGGCATGGGTCTCAAGGATAAATATACGTCCAGCTTGTGCACCCAAGCACGTGCACTCGTACTACCCGTACCATCATATGTAGCCAACGTGATCTTCCCAGTAGCTCTACTGAGGTCATAGTTCTGCTGCTGTGGTCTAGTGCCTCGGTCTCCTCTAAACCTGGTAGAATCTCTACGCTGTGCACAATACTGTGGAAAAGGAAAGACATCCCGGACCTCAGGGGGTAAGGCTCTCCACTCAGCTGTAGCCGCCATGACTGAGTCCTGAAATTCCACCTCTGGTGGCTCTACCTGTGCTGGCCGTTCACCCTGTGCAAACTGAGGAAGTAAGGGTCTATCCCTGGCCTGTCCACGCCTAGGGGAATGATGGGAACTCCTAGCTGATGCGTGTGACCTGTGACTATGCTGGCTTCCCGCCACTGATACTGATCTGCTCCGTCTGCCTCTATCTAACTCCAATCGTTCCAAAGCATCCTGTATCCTGTCAAGGGTCTGAGCAATCCTAGGCTGAGTGTTGATGAGAGTTCTCATCATCTCTCTCTCTTCCTCATCCTGATCTCTCCTGGCATTTCTCTGTTCTTCAGCCATTACTGGTTCCTCTGCTGTACCAATCCCAAGCTCGTTTTGGGCTGTCCTGCGTGTGTAATACCTGTCTGTATGCATAGAATGCAAATCTCTAAACCCCACAGGCTGGCAGGTCAAAGGCTCTGATACCACTGAAAGATCCCTGATGGATCCCTTTGCTAAAATGAAGTGCTGTTGTTGAAATGAAGTGCTGTTTTTTGTGATTTAATTTGTTTTATGATTTTTATTATTTTTTTGTTTTCTTTCAGACTAGAGAGGAGATGCAGAAGGGGTTTCAGTTTTCTTGAGATGTGTATTTGCCAAGATGGCAAATAGAAATACATACAGCTGCAATCTCAAATAAAAATGGACTAAAAATAAATATTAACTGATAGAAAGATAACACATGAGAAATTGAGGCACATACCCATCAGATCTGTATTTTATATTCAATGGAAGCCTGGTTTGCAACCCTACTTGCATACAAAGGCAATATTGGCCTAGAAGAGGCTATACATGCAACTGAGAATGAAGGATCTGAAGAATAAAGCTGATTTAGCACTGCTGC
Source organism: Cunninghamia lanceolata (assembly GCA_027924645.1). Taxonomy (NCBI): domain Eukaryota; kingdom Viridiplantae; phylum Streptophyta; class Pinopsida; order Cupressales; family Cupressaceae; genus Cunninghamia; species Cunninghamia lanceolata. The sequence goes on from BSBN01001091.1 coordinate 29,165, forward strand.
AAGCTTAGATCTGCAATAACATGCCCTGGAATCTATCCAATGATGCACAAATGAAGACCCAGAGTAGGCCTCCCACAAACAAGAACTGGGTTGTCGTCCAATTCACCAAAATCCTTGAGAGTTTTCGTTCCCAAGAGTCTGAATGCTGCTGCCCCCTTCCACAGAGTTCAGAGCTGCCATGAAGCTTCAAAAGATATGCAAAAGATAGATCCAAAGAGCACTTCAAAGTCACTTTATTCCTTTCCCAAAGTGGGCGTCCACTTTAGGGTTCCAAAAGGCATCCAAAATAAGAATCTTTAAAAGATTCTTTTATTAATGAAGTCTTCATAAGTTGGGCGCCCAAGTTGAGGGCCCAACTTCATTATTAAAAGACCACTTTTTAAACACAACGTTGTGTCAACTAGGTGGGGGTCTTTTAATAACTTATTAATATAAAGTGACATGTTATTCACTTTATTTTATTTATTTTTATTAAATATTAAAGCCACACTTTAATATTCAATAATTATTCCAATTCCATCACCTGGCCATCCTGAACTGAGAACTGCTGTAGCCCACGCCACTGGTGATGTCGCCACGTGTCATGCCAACTGACATTGCCTCCCTAAAATGTAGGGATACCTCCTAAAAAATAGGAATTTGACCAAAACTCCAAAAATGCTCCTGGAGGTCCCCTGATGCCCCCTGGTCAACTCTCGGTCAAACCCTAAAAAAAAGGAACCCTTCCTAAAAAATAGGAAACTGTCACAAACTTATTGGAAAGGCCTGTAAAGCTCTGTGCCAAGCTACACTGCCTCTGGATAGGTCCCCTAACCACTCTGCTGACCTACGGGAACCCGGATAATAGGTCAACTCTCATGTCTCTGCTAGACAGCGCTAAAGAGGGGACATGACAAAATCTAAATATTCAACCAATTTCAGGTCAGGGATGGATGCTGATTGACAGGAATTCTCAGGAAGTACTAAGGAATAATTGGTCAATTATTGCCAATTTGCCACCATCAAACATGGATATCGAAGCAGCCAATTTTTAGTTCAGATGTTTATGGAGCGGCACATTTTCAAGGATATTGCATAATTCTCTCAGGACTTTAGATTTTATCATAACCAACATCAACGTCAGGTTATTTAACCCATTGCATGCTTTGGTATTTTCCCAAAGATATTGGTTATTTGCAAATCTGAAAAACCTATCTCATAATTTGTCTCCTTGGGGTGGATGAAGAGATGATCAACTTACTTTTCATTGATTTGGACAAAAACTGAGTCCCTAGAAGGTCTTCTGAACAAGAATTTGAAGAGCCTTTTGGATTGTGGATTTGTTTGACCCAACTTTCAAGTATTTCAGAATATCTTCTTTTAAATGAAAGAAGCATTTTGAATGTTGCAGATTGCATGACAATCAGCAGAGTTAGGTAGATAAGACATATCTAATTGTCAGAATTGATGGCTTCTTAGTGTGTTTGAGGGAGCAGAAAACCTAGCTGTTGGCGTTTCAATTCGCACCTCTGGAATGCGAGTTGGAAATGGACAGCTATGCACATATAAACTGCTCTTCTAATATGAGGGGAAGTTCCCTTTTTTGCTGATTTTTGCTTAAAAGATAAATAAAATAAATTTGCCTATCTTTTTTGTTTTTCAGCTGCGAGCATGAGGTTATAAAACTCTATTCGCTGCAGCAGAGGTTTTTCCTTTTTAAAACTTTTAACTACAGCTAGGCCTAAACTAAATGATGCTTTTGATTGCCTAAGTAAACACAGATCATAGGAATCAAAAGTTGACAAGGAATGATTTGTTTTTAACATAAAAGCTTTAATAAACTTCTTCCAGATTCACATAAGAAGACTCATTGTATTTTAAGATGAAAACTGAAATAAGATTACGCAAGCCACACATCTGACAACAAAACTAGATGATCGGAGATAGAAAATCAAAGCAAATGGCAGGCATGACACTTCTATTCCCAATATCATAAAGTTGATACAACTCTAGGACAACAATATTGTAGCAAAAGGCAGGCATACAATATGCGATCAAACACTGAAAAACAGATAACATAGAATGAACAAGCACTTGAAATAACAATTTCTGCAGGCTAGAATAGGCACATCAAATTTTGCTATCACAATTATAGTTCCCCCTTTACAATGGGCAAGGCTGCCCTTATTTATACTAAAACAAAGGAGTAGGGAACCCTAAAATCTCCTTGATTTTATCTAACTTGCCAACTCGCAAGCTTTATTTCTATTCTAAGACAAAGATTACAACTAACACTTGCTTTAAAACAATTTGCTTTAAATCAAAGAAAGCTCCAATCATTACAAAGTGATTTTGCTATTTAAAGGATGGATAAGCTTTGAATGAAAGCAAATGCTTTAAATCGAAAAACATTGAGTTAAAGCTGCTTTTTGAGTCCCATCCTTATCTATATCGTTGCCCCATTGGTGACATCATCCACTGATATAAATATATTGCCGCAGTTGCCTATTCTTAGCCTTGAGGGCTGCTTTATCTTCTCCGTCCTTCAACACTCTCCCCTTCAGATTATTTGCTGCAATGTTAAAGAGATTCACATCTGTGTGTCGGGTACTTCTGCTAAGATTGGATCTGACCACCTTGAAGTCATCCACGTCCAATGTTCTTTGGCAAAACATTCTGCTTTTCTTTCAGCCACTTTCGAGCAATTCTTTTTTGATATTTTTCCTTGTCATCGTGCCACACCTTTTCGCATTCTTCAATAGAAATAACGAAGTTCTCCTTCCACAATGGTATTGAGAAACATTTCTCAATGTTATTAGGCCTGAGGCTGCAGAGTATTGCATATTGAAAAACTTGAAGAATGCCTGTGAACCCGCCTATGTTTGGCAATATTTTGCACAAAAGGCTGAAAATTGTTTGCTGATTTCTTTTAAAAAACAACTTTTGAGCGAAAAAGCTGGCACATGGGTTTTGTAGACAATCCCGTTCTGAAGTAACCCAGATCGTCGGATTTTGAAAAAGCAGAGGATTTATCGAAAAAGCAGCAAAAAATAGATTTCGAAAAAAAAACTAAAATTTTCCAATCTTCAAGAGTACATAATTCCAGATGAACCCATTTCGATGAAAACTGAAAAAGCTCCGGTTCTGTTTCTGAAAAATGATGCCTTAGAAAAATGGACCTTGAAAAAGCATGCCTCTGTGCTTCCCAATCCCGAAACTATGAAGAACACTAAAAAAGCACTCTGTTTGTGTTCTCAAATCTTGATGAGAAGAAAGCAATGCTCTTCTTCCTCTGGATGCACCTTGCAAAAATAATGAATAAAGGAGGCCAAAAACTTGTCTTTATAGAACTTTAGGGCGAAAAAGTAGCTTTCTTTGTGAAAGCACAAAGCTTGAAGCTTATCTATGAAGAAAGCAACTTTTAAAGCACAAATCTAAGTAGATATGCTTGAATAGGAAGAATCCTTATTTTATAGCTACCTATGGCTTCACGTGTGAGGATGATGAAAAATTGCTTCTTTGATGATGTCATCAAACAGGCGAAGTTGCAAAAGTGTTAGCCAATTTTTCTTTGTTTTGAAACTTTTGCACTTGTTCTAACTCCGGTGTGGCCTTCCTTTGACTTCAACAAGATGGCAAATTGTCACCGTTGATTGAAAAAGCTGACTAATCATGGCATTTTGAAGTTTTATCAATCTTGATTTCATCCCCAACCTCGAACTGACGATCCGACGACATTTGACTGCAATTTTGACTTCTGGAAACTGTTGCCGGAGGAAGATTGGGAAACGGCTGATGGATGACATCAACGAAACATAAAAAAAACTATCTCTGGAGATCCTAGGCGCCCCTAGCCTCCTGGGGCGCTTTTGGACTCATGTCTTAGTCAAATTTTTGATATTTTCAACTTTTCTTCGTTTTTCGGATAAAACATGAAAAATAAACTAAGTCTGGAGAGGATGGGCGCCCCTAGCCTCCTGGGGTGCCTGAGGTTCCATGCCTTAGAAATTTTTTGATGATTTTCATTTTCTTCCGCAAATCTTGATGGCAAGTGGACTTCCGCCAGATTTTGAAGGTCCCTGCCTGAAGTATATTTCAAAATATATTTAAGTTTTCCTATACTTTAAATATTTTGAAATATATTGTTAGAATGTTTGAGATAGGTCTCGGATCCATGGGATTTAACATGCAGATTCTAGATTTTCGAGGATCCACCAGATTTCAGAGTTGTCAGTTTTTCAGGGCTTCAGGACATCAGACTTAGTCAATTTCAGGATTTCAGGGACATGCATCAGGATGAGGTTAGACTGGATAGCTTGAGCATATCTGAGATGAATCCCTTGCTTTTACGGGCCTTTTCACTGAATTTGACTAATTTTGACCACCTGGTAGCGGGCTGACGAGGCATTTTTGACGTTTTTTGAAAAACGCAAAAAAATTCTAACATTGGGTTGCTTGGGCGCCCCCAACCTCCAGGGACGCTTGGATTTCCCAGACTTAGTCAATTTTTGATGATTTCCGTCTCTTCCTCGTTTTCCGGATTGATCCTGCTTCGTTCTCCGTTCTTCATTAGTTGTCTATTGCTCAGCAGTTCTTCGCCTTCTGAACAACACTGAAAACTTGAAATTGACCCCTGGTAGATGAATTCCCTTCATTAATGCACTCCGAGTTCGTGCTTCGACTTCTGAAAAAGCAGAATTGACCTAGTAGAGAAAACTTGATCTTTTGCAGATTCCGTTTGGACCACCTTGATCGTGAAGCAATATTAGCCAATCAGAATCAGGCAGGACTCCTGAATCAGAGATTCTATTTTTAGACAATTTTGCCAGCATCCGTATCTCAAGAAACCCAGAAAACCTAAATTGACGTCTATTTTTAGAAAATTTGACTTTTTGACGACAAATTTTTTAGACACTCACAAAATGCCTTAATGAAGCAAAAAATTTGATTTGGCACAACACTAGCAAATTGGATCTCAAGCATCAATATATTATACCAAGAGTAGAAGAACAACATGCAAACCAACTAGTGACAGTGATGGCTTGCCGTCGCTGTATGTTTTTTATAATGTGTTTCTATATAACCTTGTTTGTATTAAGTTTGTGGGTTTATTGTTCAATAATAAGCTGATGCAGAGGCACTCTTCCCTCTGCTACAGCAACACTCGCAAACTCAAACACAACAACTCAACTCACAATTTCACACAAGTATTTCACCCGATTAAACTTAGACCCAATTACACATTGCAACACAAATATAACTAAAAATTCTTATTGATATTCATATTCAAAATCAGATACAAAATCTGCCATATGATTTCTTTTTCTTCAAGTCTATTGGCAGCAATCTCTCCTCTTTTTCCTGCTACGGAGCCTCATGCTATCTTAAACTATTGTATTTTTACTCTGCTTCCTTTTCCAAACTGCAGCGACCTCCACCATTCAGACTTCTTTGTATCTAATTTCTATTCCATCAGGCTGGAATGTAAGGCGACTCTCTCTGCCAAAATGTATGAGCTTCAACAAAAGAAGACTCTTCCCCTTCTCCACTGCGCCCTTCAGACTTCTCCTCTTTACATTTTGTATTCTATCGATTCATTGCAGAGATATACATTGGAATATATGAGGTGTCGCCTCCTAACTCAATACATTTAGTTTTTAATCGACTTTCAATTCAAACGACCTCAATTTCTTCACCTGTAGTTTGTCTTGGGCAGGAACAACAAATTTGGATACCGACTATTTCTGTGTTTTGGGCAGCGACTTTACACATTCTATCCTTTTTGCCTTGGGTCGAACCATCCTCCCATATTCTCTTGTTTGTGCTGATTTGAGCGAACTCCTTAATGAGGTTGTGTATGCGAATTTCAGGTTCAATTTCTTCAATAAAAGCGTTCTTACATAGATCCTCAACTGCTTCCTTGATATACTTGATCTCTCTCTTCAATTCTTGTGCTAGCCGCCTAACAACTTTGTCGAAAGAAATATTGAGGAAACCATATGAAATGAGAGACCTGAATATGGCATGGTAATTGGGATCCATGTCGTTAAAATCTTTTTCCAGCACAGCAAACATGTCGCCGAAACCATCACCGGCTCCATCTGCGAAACCATCTATCTCTGCAACCCATTTTGACAAATCGGAACGGTTTTTACTGAAGAAGTATCAATCGAAAGATTTCAAAGCTAAGGAATGAAATGTTGGAGCAAAACCTCTGTCCTCTTTGAATGAGCATATCTTTGCACACTTCAAAGCAATACTTCTGTGCTCTGTCGCCAATGCTGACTTCTCTAGAGACATCCTTTCCAACAAGATGGCTATGGCCTCTTCTTGTTCAAGCCTTGGGACGCGCATACATGACTGCGAGTCGATATTGAAATTCTTTAGAACATCTACGCTTCGTGCAGTCAATAGAATGCAGCTGTTTTTCCCCAACTCTGCCCCAAGATAATATCTCACTTCGTCTATGCTATGATATTGTCCAAAACCAACAATACCCTTTGGCCCTCCACTATTGTATTGAACAAATAATGTGCCTCGTCTTCCCTCGACAGCGATTTGAGTTGCCACTTACGGCACTGAGTGAGATACTGGAAGGCATGTTTTTGCCTCTCCAATGTATTACCTCTAGAAAATTCCAGATGCCATACTTTGCCATCAAAATCCTCCAATTTAAGATTGCAGAAAGCCTTGCCAAGTGTAGTTTTTCCTTGGCCCGGCATTCCATATAATCCTGCAATGCGGACTCCCTTTTCGTTCGGATGCACAGTATTGAAGAAATCTGCAACCTCCTGACACATGCACGCTTCTCCTTGGATAGCAGGGACGTGATACCTTGGTGAAGGTGCCATTGTGAGGTGAACAATGTGCAATGCAACTGCCAATACATCTGATCCACAAACTGAGACTACAAAACTGATGGCAAAAACTGAACTTGTTTTTGTGTGACGCAGGATTGCTCGTGTGCCTGGGTGCTCCTGCATCATAAGCTGTGTTTTCTCAAAGCTTTGTAGGAAATGTGTGGGCTGTTTTATTGTTTTTCTGTTTCTCTTTTTCTGTTTGAGGGTAATTGTTAACATCACTGGGCCCAGATTGGTTCTGGAACAGGCCCCAGTCCAGGAAGTGCTATTACATGCTTTTGTCCTCCAAGTTTTGGACTGCCTTATTGCGGTGTGGTAATTTGAACTTAGGTCACACTCTCTATGGATGCACCTTTTTTATGCTTATGCCACAGCCCTTTGGTCACTGTTTTTCATCTTAAGATAATTAACAAGCACTTTTATTAAACTACTAAAACTAAACATATCGTATGCTCCACCAGTTGCTGATTTAGGCTTTATCCTTTACAAGATGAGGACTGCATCAAAAGCACATATACGAAGCATGCAAACAACTTATCAAGATTAGTCTTTAATGTGAAGGTAGATCAGCTACATCCATTTTAGTCTGAAGCACTATATAATACTGCCATATATATAACATACCACCTTTTCTTTTTTCTGAATGTTTAGAGGCTGGATTAAAATAAGGCTCCAGTTCTGTAGGAAAAAATAAGTGAATATTTAACATCACAACCAAAAAATACAATTTTCAATTACTAGAAGTCTGTGAGCCGACTTAATTAAACTGGAGATAAAAATCTCATATTGCAATAAAAAAATAATACAGAAATTCCAAATATATTTACAAGTTTCCAATTGCCTTGCCTAGGAACAAGTTCATACAGTTGAAATGTATGACATAGTGCCTCAACGAAATATGGTCTCATGGATGACAATCTCTGCTGGATATGCATGAAAAGATTTTGTTGCAGAAGCTTTGTAGTACTCTTGGGAGGTGAGAAATCTAACCCAGCAATCTTTGCCAACACCCTCCCAGCAAGTCTGCCAAAATGGTAGCTTCAGAATAGTGTATGGAGATCCATAAAAAAATAATTGAAAACAAATTTGTATCAGATCCTGCAGTTTTGATCCCTCTGATAGGCATGCATGCAGAATGTGAAAGCATACATAAAGCACATGAATTGTTTGACAAAATGCCTTGGTGAAAAGTGTTATCATGGGCTGCAATCATAGCTGGATATGCACAAAAAAGACTTGCTGAAAAAGCTGTGTATACTTCTGAGCAAATTCTATTGAAAAGCCTCAAACCAGACTCAGCAAACTTTTCCGTCGTCCTCCCAACATGTGATAAAGTGGGAGTTTCGGACCAGTGTATGGAGATCCATCGCAAATTAATTTAAAACAGTTATTCATCAGATCCTGTAAGTGTGACTGCCCTGATGGATGTGTATGCAATGTGGAAGCATACAGAAGAAATTCATTTTTTTTGACAAAATAAATAAAAAATGTTGCTGAACACTGGGTTCACTTTGCGGTGACCTCATATGTAGGCTTTGTCAATCTGTCTTGGATTTTTGATTCTACACCTCTTGGTTGTTAGAGTGATCAATTATAACTAAACTACATTCTCATATTGAGTTAGCTAGGCTCAATATAATTAACTGATTATACCATGACTAAACAACAATTTAGTGTCATTTTATAGTTTATACCCTCCAATGGTATGTTTGTCAACCTCTTGAATGCCTGACACTTGACATCCAGTGTCCAATGAAACTCCTGCTGTCCTCGACTCAATTCAAGAGAATCTCCCTGCAACCTTGAAGTCTTCTAGGAGATGCACCTAATGAATGCCCCTACAACATACCACAACCATGGTCAAATGCCTCAAGGAACTCTTTTATGACCTTCTTTCTGCCAGATGGGATTTGCTGTCTCCAATGGCTCTATCATTCCTGTTTGCAGCATGGTCAATCCCTCCAAAAACATCTTGTGATGGAATTCCTATTACCAGTGACCTGAAAATACAACTTTCTCTCTAGTACCTCTTTCTTATGTCCTTTCTTGGGCATGCCTTATGTCCATATCCTTCATCGAATGCCATTAGCCTGCACTCATCCTTGAGTGCCTCCACAATAGACTATCCTTGACCAACTTATTCCTTCTTGCTTGCTTGCCTAGGCCACTTGAATATTTCATCTGATGCACCTTAGCCTTGGAATGCTCACATTTCTTCTTGGCCCCTTGACCTGGCCCTGGTTGTCTCAATCACCAACTTATGAGTTACTTTCCTTTTTCTACTACTCAAGGTCAATCCACCATTTTCCATGCAATTTAATACATGCTTGCAGGAATAGGACATTATTTATGAGGAAAATATGAATGCCAATCACATGAAATTTTTTTGATGCAACACACTGTGCTACAAACCTATGAAATTTAGCTCCACAATCAAACAAGATTTTTTTGATTCCAGCATCACTGCAACTAAGGGAATTCCATTGCTCTTGGTTTTCAATTGACGCACTGACTTGAAGAATAAATAGAACCTTGGTTGAAAGCTCAAGGCCAAAGCCTTGCATAGGAAGCATTTTAAGGATAAGGATAAAGATGAGTCACTAGGGCTCTATTGATTTCACTGTAGAGTACAGGATGAGACAAGCCCCTCTGGTACACACCACTCAGACAACCATTACCACTGCACTAGCATATTCTTCCAAGCTGTAACTCACTGACATAATTGATACTGAGCCTTTGGCCATTTCAATGATTCTCATTTTGTAATAATCCTAGATAGGACCAAAAGCTGGAACTCCAATGCTTTTGTATTCATTCATGACGTCTCTACTCTCATTTTGATTAGACATCACAATTTCAACTTGTGCGCCACAATTTCTCACTGTTTTCTTTGTCATATATGGCACATTTGGATGCCCTAATACAAATGTTAGGCGTGGGTTCCATTTTCTTATCCTCTGCCTGCAGGATATGCTTTTGGGTCTTCCCTGTAATAGTTTTAGGCAAGCGACCAAATACTACTGAGTTAGGAATCATACAGCAAAGGAGCCTAGCTCAACCATAAGTCATAATGTACTCACCTAATCCATACTCTTTGCCTTGCTAGAAGAAGATTTCATTGTTTTAAACTTTAAAGGCATAAAGAGAATAACCCCAATTTTATCGGGCCTAGCCACAAGCAAGGCCTTAAACATGCAGGGATGCCTATAAATTACATTCTCCACCTCACTCCATCCATGAATCCTTATGGGATGCTTTCCATGTGCCTCGGAGTGATCTAGCAGTTTTGAAAACTACTGAAGAATTACCTCCTACGCAGTGACCTGGATAATAAGGAAAGTATGTCTCTTCAAAAACATTCTTGGAAACTAACATAAGACACTCAGTATCCACCCTCATTGCTTCACACTTTGAACCATCATCAAACAGAACTGTAATCTTCAACTACCAAGTCCAGCCAAGATCCATGGAGTACGTAATCTTTTTCTGTGAAGGTTCCTATCTTTTTCAGCTTTCTGCAAGGGACATCTGTTTTAAATTTAATTTCTCCAGAAGGCATCTTTATAAAAGGTCAGTGCTGACTAGTGTACCTGTCTGTTCTTTTGGATCTGAAATAGATGCAACAAAATTGCCATGCATAAAATTCCTATCAATTAGAACAAGATCTTCAATTTTCTCAGTCATCACAACAAGATCTAACCAATATGGACTGTGGAAATATTATGTATCTTAAAGATCTGACCAAATTACCTGAGCATGGTCCCCTGAAACAGATTCAGCATCATCAACTATCTGAGGAGTCTGAATCACCTGCAACTTTAGTTACCACTGCAAACATGCCCACCTACGCTCTACTTCGGACTACATCTGATCTGTTAACACTAGCAATAAGAGGTTCCTGAATCCTCAAAAACTTTTAGAGAAGTTTGTGCTGAAACAGCTAACATGCAGTTGTAGAAACATTGTTTCCAACAGAAAGACCTTTTGGTTCTGAGTCACAGCCATTTCCAGAGCAACCATCAGAGCCGAACACACAACTCTCTCCATGAGAATCCTTGGAAATAATAAAACTATTTTCCTCTAAGCAGGTCAAATGATCTAATTCTGTTGAGGCAACAACTGCATCATCATGAATGCCCCTCTATTAATACTGCAAAAGAATTTGGACAATCCCAAAGATGAATATAAACCACAGTGTCTAGATTTCTGCCATAAGCTTCAACATTTGTAGCTAACAAAATCTGTACTGTAGTAATTGGGAGGTCTTGTGTTTGAGTCTTGCCTTTAGTATCATCAACTATCCGAGGAGTCTGAATCACCTGCAACTCTAGTTACCACTGCAAACATGCCCACCTCAGTTCTATTTCAGACTACATCTGATCTGTAAACACTTGCAATAAGAGGTTCCTGAATCCGAACAAACTTTTAGAGAAGATTGTGCTGAAACAGCTAACATGCAGTTGTAGAAATATTGTTTCCAACAGAAAGACATTTTGGTTCTGAGTCAGAGTCATTTCCAGAGCAACCATCAGAGCTGAACACACAACTCTCTCCATGAGAATCCATGGAAATAATTAAACTATTTTTCTCTAAGCAGGTTGACTGGTCTAATTCTGTTGAGGCAACAACTGCATCATCATGAATACCCGCTATTAACATTGCAAAAGAATCTGGACAATCCCAAAGATGAACATAACCACAGTGTCTAGATTTCTGACATAAGCTTCAACATTTGTAGCTAACAAAATCTGCACTGTAGTAATTGGGAGGTCTTGTGTTTGAGTCTTGCCTTTAGCAATTGAGATGTCTCATTTTCAAAAATCACCTCAGTAGTTGGGAGGTTGCAGTATCAAAGCCGGCCAGGCTGAGAGGTGAGGGCTTCCCTTTCTCACTAAGGCATTTGTACCCCAGGGCACAATGTTCCAATTCATACCATGTTCCAAATCAATGATGTGTAATTTTCCAAAGAAAGTGTTCCTGATTTTCTAGGAAACTGAACAATGCAATATCATGTGATCAGTAGTTTCCTCATTCTCCTTTAAAAAATTACATCATTGAAGGCTGCAGAAACCCTTTCTCATGATGTGCATTGAACTTATAATCATATGACACTATGATGTGCATTGAAATCATTTTTTGATCTATTAATAAAGGAAAAACTACTTACAACTTCTGTAAATTCAACTTTGTGTGTTTTTAAAGATTATTTTACAAATTTATGTTTTTTAATTTTCAGAAACTTTGCCGAGTTTTGGCAAGTTTTTGCTAATTCTCTGAGTCCAATTCAAATTAGGTCTGCCAAGTTTTGCCAACAAAGTAGCAACTTCTAATTCAAGCAGCCTGATCCTGCTGAAAATTATTATTTAGTATTTGTAATATCTCACTTTATAAATGTAATGGCTTCAGCAGGATTACATTTATAAAGTGAGGTTTACAAATACTAGAGGCTGGAGTACTCAGTATAAGATAATAATAAAGTTGGAGCATATAATAATAAAGTGAGATATTATATTCTTTATTATTATAATATGCTCCAACTTAAAATCTAATACAAATTCACTCCACTATGCTAGAGGTTGGAGCATATAATAATAATATAGAAAATTTCCATCTCATATGTTCATGTGATAGAAAAGAAAATTTGTGTGTAAAGCATTATCCTCAAGATTAATAATGTGAATATCTTACTTGATTTTGCAAGTCCTAAGAGTATTTAGATCAATTTGGAATTAGTAACATCAAGATTGACATGGAATTATTAATTTATTGCTATGATCATATTATACTATATAAAAATTTAAACTTTTCTTTAACATTCTGTATGCTTTAACGAGGTTTATTTGACATATGGATTGAACCTAACTTGTAATCATTATGTTTTCAAATCTTATTTTGGCAGAATTTGCCTTTACTTAATTGTGGAGGTGGCGGCACATGTGGTACATGTCTTGTGGAGGTAATAACTAATATATCTCTTTATGTATGGCTCAAACGTTACATTTTTTTTAATATTAACTGGTTATATACTAACTACAAATTAATTTTCTTTTACTGAAATGATCCATTCTAATGTCAAATCATTGAGGGTTTGGATTTAAAAACAAAACAATACAATATGGTTTTCATCTTAAGACCACTTTAAAGAGATCATAATAACTAGTTTTTGCAAATATTGTCCTTTGCAATCCTCAAGATGCAAATTCGGCTTTATTAACTGTAACACACCCAAATATTTCTACAAACAACAAAGGATGTCTTGCTTCCTCAGACAATTGATCAGTTCCCTTTGTATTATTGATGTTATTCTAGGAGGTCCATGCAAGTGTTTGTATAAACCTTCTAAAATGATATCAAATTTTGACTTGGATACGTGAGGCATTGAGATAGATTGACATAAAACGAAGGAGTTTCAGAGTAGATACCATCTGGAGCTCTTAGGGAGCTAGATTTGCTCTCTTAAAAGCACTCAACTGAAATTCACAAACCAGCGAAATGCCCTTATCCAAATACAATTTGTCCTAGGGATCTTGTGTATACACCTGAAAATCACCTTGCTAACATTTTGTTTTGTCAAAACTTGTGGGTGCATTAACCTCCCAAATTGGGATGGAGTGGGCTGCCTTAAGTCCTTATCAAGAAATGGTTGTGGGTTGTCTTCATGGCCATGGTTGCCTTTCCCTTGGGCGCCTTCCTTTTTGCTTCATCACTTGTGCCACAACCTCCTTGGCAGCCTTCTGATTTCTTGTATCATCCTTCATGAACTCCGTTTGTCCCTCCTTGCTGCCTCCCCGATACAAGAACATTCCAACAAACTACAAGATGAATATGTAATGCTTAACGATTAAAGCATAAACTATATTTTTAGGGAGTAGAATAAAGCAAGAATAGAGAAGGGGATTTCCTGGTAGACAAGGAACAGAGTAAAGTGGGTTATGTTTAGTTTTAGGTTTATCTTTATTAGCTCTAAAGCATTCTTTTTCAATTTTATTTGTATGGCTTTAGGAGCCAAGTTTTAGTATAAGTTTTGATGTAATCTTTCGAAAAAGATGGATTCAAGAGTTGTTTAGGCATTTCTTATTGAAATTTTTATGAAAACACCATTGAATTGTGAAGAAGAACCTGCTGTACTCTTCAAAAGTTGTTGAAGAGATGACTGCAATGATGTCAAAACCTGCTGTAGACAACTCTAATGCCTGCTGTTTGGCTGCTGCATTTTTAGAAGAAATAAGTGATGGGAAACAATGAAGAGCAAAGGTCTAGTTAAGCACGAATGTGATTGCTACTTCTACCTTCAATCTGCTATGTATAGCACTGCTTTTTCTTTGTATTGAGTTGCCTCTATATGTAGTTGTTCTACTTTACCTTTGATTTGCCACCATAACAAATTTTCTTTGCATGAGATTCTCTATAAATAACAGACTTGTGACTTAGTTTCGAAAACCAATTAGCCCCTATTTATAACACAACCATGAATAGGCTTCCTTGAATTAAAACATAAGATAAAGTTGGACTTAACAAAAGCGTGACCATGTGAACCCTTAGACATAATTTTCACTCTGTTTCAGTCGGCCTCCACCAATAGTGCACTCTATTTACCTAATTCGCAAGATTTTCAATTTTACAAAACCCTAACTGGCTTTAACAGGCGCTTATTTTAACATATATTTGCGATTTTATCCATTGAAAGTTTGTGCCTCCATTATAAGGCATTGTAATGACCACCTTAGTTTTTTTTTCAAAATATATCAACTGAAATCAAAGCATAGGCAGTCTCCGATACACTTTCTGATCACCCAAAAGTGGGCAAGGTGAGAGCATACAGTGTTCAAATCACACAACTAGCTGATTGAATGCAAAGACAGTGAGACCAGTGTGTATAGATGAACCCTGGCAGAATGTCTAAGCTTGTATCAAGACCAAAATGGTCGATAAGCTCGTTCAATGCCAAAATGGGTTGTGGATGTAGGATGTTATACGAACTGGCGGTAAACCGTCCAGTCGATTACAAAACGATATGCACATTAAGCAGATGCACTGGCGGTACTACCATCCAGTGTTTACTATAATTATGAAATGCATTACAAATTAACAAAATACACAATCAACTGCTGTCACAAACATATAATATTAATTTCAGGAGGGTGCACTGCTGCAAACAAGGATTAGGTCAAACAATCATGAGAAATCAGGGAAACCAAGCTTACAATGCATAGTTATCATCAAGATTGTACTGCTGATATAGGAAGTACATTTTCTGAGCACTGCTGCAACTGCATATCAGACTGTACACATCAGAAAATTACTGTTTTCACCCCCAGAAACACTTAAATCTGCATGTTCACACAACAAGAATGAGCACAATTGATGAAACACTACTGAAACTTCACCCAAACATACCCCAAACTGCCTCAGACCAACTAGAATGCATATAACAACTGATCAGAAAATAAAATCAGAATTGTACCTTGCAGGTACAGCAGGTCAAAATACCCTCAAATTGCTCATATATCTTTGAATACTCAAAAACACCTCTTCCAAGTCATAGAAATACCTTCCTTATTGCTAGGCACCAACTTTTAACACAAGGAAGAGACCCTAAGGAAGGCATTTTATTTCCTTCTTCCCCACGTACTTCCTCAATGTACGGCTCTCACCCTTATGGTACGGCTTCAATTTCCAACCAATCTTCTATACCAAAAGGTACAGTCAGCATTCTCTCGTCTTTTATGACCACTAAAAGACAAACAAATCTGAGTCAGCTTAAATCTTCACCAAAAATACTGATTTTTGCCTAAGAATGAATGGTACGGCTGCCTTGGAAAGGTACAGATAGATTTTGAAGGTGTTCAGCTGCAAATAAACTCTTCTATCATTCAAGTGCAATCTGAAAACATACATAGATCAACAGGAACATCAATAATAACCAGAAACTCCATTAAAAAAAATCACTCCAAAAATCTGAACTTAAAACACAAAAAATTATGGACTCCATTGCAGCGCATAGGTGATTTTTGAGGTAAAATCACACTTGACCAGTTAGGGCAGATCTCTCACTACCGAAACCAGCTATTCCATGAGGTTAATCAACCCCGAGAAATTCCAAACTCCCAGGTTCTCACACAGAGAAAGCAACAAAAAATATTCAAGCGTGTAAACTCCAAATGAGCGCTCAAACCCCATTTATAAGCACAAAATAGGGCGCCCAAAAATAAATATTTTAATATTTATTTTTGACCTTAAATAAATAATATTATTCTCAAATGGAACGCCACTTTATGAAACAAGTCCCCCCTTCATGTCTAGTGCTCACCTTGGGGCCAAAAATGTCACTGTTTAAATAACTTAAGTTGTCAACTTTAAAATATAAAGTTAGAACCTTAGACAACTTAAATTAATCATTTAAAAAGACAATTTCCTTTTAAAACATCCAATTAGCCTACGGGAAACCGGGAAATAGGCTAATGGTCACCAAACTGATCATTGACGGAAAGGGTACATTACAGGCATGTGCCCGTGCATGGTGCTCAGGATTTTTGAAACTTAAAACCCTATTCCCGTGAATATTGGTGTGTGCTTTTCCTCTCATCTGCAATTTTTGTCAATTTTAAACTTGTCCGCTTATCCCTTTATATGGTGCACAATCTCACATATGACTGCATGTTTGTCTCTAAAAACTATTCATTTTTTCCGTAAGGTGTAACATACACCCCCTGATATATGTTTTGCTCTGTGTATTTTTTGTTTTCTGCTTGTTTGATGTTTTGGGTTTCATGGGTTTTGCTTGCATGTTTGTTTTTTGCATGAAATACATAGAATATAAAGTATAGACTGAAAACCCAGAAAAACTAAAAGAGATAACAACAAACTAATGAAGACCCAGTTCATAGAAAGTGCCAAAACTAATTATAATGACATACCCATTTGGAAATCTTCAACTTGATTCATTACCGAAAATGGTACCAGCATTACAAGGCTATGGAAATCATCCAAATCTTCATACAATGCAAGGAAACCAGAATACAAATGCTGCAGCTATTTTAATGGCCCTAGACGCCAAGTTTGAGGGAGATGAAGGACTCCAACGAATGGAAAAATCAGCTCACAAACACCCACGTCCAATCTTCTGCTGTACGGCCTAGCTGGGCATTAATAACAGCTCTAAATTCATCAAGACACAGTCCACAATCCTCTAATCTGCACTGGAAGTTTCTGCTGGAGAAGGGCGACCAAAATGAGACAGGAAATATCAGCAAGCAGCACCAAATCGACCTCAAGTGATGTGATTTTCTGCAGTACCAGGTACGGCCAGCAGGTACAGTGGTATGGCCCAGCAAAGTGTACAATATCAGTCACAAAAATCCTCAAAAGACTATCAAATCTGCCCTTCAAAGACTGTCCTTACATATGCAATTCCAAACTCCATGAAATATGATCTTTCAAGCTTAAAACTTCGTCGAATTGAATCATTCAAAGCACAAATGAAACCTCTGGATGAAGCCTCCAATATCCTCTCCTAATGCGGTCTTTCACACACGAAGAAAGGTGATATTGCAGGGGTTTTCGTCCCAGCAAATCAATCTTCAAAACCCTAGAGCCAAGCTCCAAAGCCAAAGCACGAGAAACTCAACACCTGAGAGCAAAAATCATAAACTTCGCATATATGAAAATGAGCTCCTTTTTGCCTTTTTGTTCCTCTCCTTTCCCCAACGCCCAAGAGGGATTTTTTCCATATATTTTATTTTATGATTTTTAATCCCCTTATGCCTCCCATGGGCCCCCATCTCCTAGGGGACCACCTTTTAAGTTATAACTTAACTTTATAAAGTGACTTTACTTAATAACTTAAAGTTATATTATGTCTTATAAAATAACATAAGTTAAATATTTAATTTAACTTATATTGTATTCAATAATGCTCTAGACATATCGAAACCATGAGTCTCGTGCAAAGGTCCTCCTCAAACTGACCTGCCAAAAATAGCCAATGCTCGGCTCTAACTTACTATAAATAGTAAGTTACCCAAACTGACCCCTAATCACCTCCATTAGCCTATGGGAGTCTGATAATAGGCTAATCCTTGTCCACTGATCCAATGGGCTAAATGGGGGACATTACATAAGGTGTGTGCCCTACCATGCTGTTCAGATTTTTAACTTTAAACCTGTCATTTCTCTTGTATGGTTTGAAATAGATAATAGGACTTGTAGATAATATATAATAGGCTACTACTAGAGCCAATCTAACATAGCCAGCCACACATTCTAGAAACACACCGCTACCAACACCATTACCTAGCATGACACCACAAAACTTAAATGCCAAAGCACCTCTTTAAGCTCTGTAGTGTGCAGGTTGCATGCATGCTTAATGATCCCCTTCCACTCATATGCCAAACCCTACTCCACTATAATGGCAATATAACACATTAAAAATGCCTAAGGTGGCCGAGTCATTTCTATTATTGAGACCAAATTATCCCAATCTTTGATCTCCCTACTTTCTATCAAGGAGAATTCTTTTAGCATTACCCCATTGATTAGCCATAATGATCACCACTTCATATTTCTGCTGATAACAATGTAAGACTTGAAAAGAAAGAAATTCCATTTGCCATGCTAATACTTCTTCTAAGATCCCCTGTAATTTCCAATTCAGATATTATCCTTTCTTGATTGCATTGACAACTATCTATGAATTCTCTTCTACTTCCACCAATCTATATCCTGCCCCATAAGTGGCTTTCAATCCAGATAACAATGCTTCGCATTCCGCAAAGTTATTGGTTTTCTCCCCTAGGAAAATAGAACCTCCAAGGACAAAATCACCTTTGTTATATTACATAAGACATAACTAGCTCTTGCCTAGCCAGGGTTGCCTTTAGAGGCTCCATCAAAATTCAGTTTCACCTCCCCTCTCGGCCCTTGCCATCTCAACTCCTCCCTACACTTACTTTTTTCTATTCGCCCTTGCATGGGTCTAATGGTAGCCTTTGTTATCCTTCTCCTTGATGTCAATTACTCACATCTAAAAGATCCTTCACCTAGTTTGACATTGGATCTAGTTAAGATCCATCTTATAGGTCTTTGGTTTTGCTTTACAAGGAGATTTTAAAATTTTGGTTGCTAGGTGACTAATGAATCTATAGTTCCTTCTGAGTAGATTCTCAAGATTCACTAGCTCTTGGTATAAAGTTCTTATCACTAGGGAATCTTTGCACGTTTCTTGAAATTATTTGTAGAATTGTCCCACTTGGCATGCTAGAAATTGTTGATGCTTTCGATTGACTGACTAATGTATCTCCAATCAAAGTGTATATATGGGAAGCTCTTAAGTGTCAGGATTAGAGCAACCTTTGGATTTGGGCTGACTCCTTTATTTTAATGCTATCTAAAATGCTTGGGGTGAAAAGGGCAAGGGGAAAATATAACAAACACAGAAATAAAAGGGTGACGTGCTAGAGTAGTGTTTGGTCACTTCAAAGCAATAAGATATACACAGAATAGTTGGAAACATAAATACTCAACAACAAAATAGAGTCAGTAAACTAAAATTACTTATTCCAAAGGCAAGAAGATCCACACTCCTATGAGGCTAAAGCATCCACATAAAACTCAAAATTGAGGGAAAAATGAAAGCCGCACATAATCTTTTACTAATACTTTTGAAAATACAGTTGTACAGCTATTTAAAGGTCAGAAGCTTGCTGACTACAAAATAAGACAACTACCTAGGAAAGAAAATTCACAATGGAAGCAACCTCCACAAATCAGAGATGATTTTCTCATTACACAAAAGTCTGGGTGATAAAGACTCACAAGAGCACTAGTTTTGATCCACTTTGTATGAATAGATCCTCAATGATGTCATCAAAGAACTCATCAACAGTCTTCTTGGGCTTGAGAACAAGTGACCTCCAAATACACCCCATTATATTCTGGATATTTTTATCTGGATCACACTGATACTGGACAAGCTTTGGCACAAACAAAAGTAAGTGAGGCTTGAGCACATATCCTGCCTGCCTTGGAATTTTAGAAAATACAAAAGCAACACTATGCTAAGAGTTTAGAGATGCTTGATTATTGGCTAAATCCACGAACCTATAAATCAAGTCAGGCTGCTCCATTTCAGTTGCTAGACTTCACAGTTTCTTATATGTGTTTAATTTTCTTTGGCAATGTTTAGTGGCTCACCAAGTACACTAAGAGGTATATCTTGAGCAATGCCATATTGACTGACCACAAGGAGGAGGAAAGGAATTTGTTTAGTTTCAAAGCCAGGCCAGTTTATTAGAGGCAGTTATCACAAACTAGGGTTCTATGTAACAACCTTAATGAACATGAAACACTCAACATAATGACACATGATATATGATGTTTCCTTTCATATTAGTGTAAGACAGGTTTGAAAATTTCATTGGGTAGAAATATTAGTTCATGTTACTTCCTCCCCCATTTCTTCATGTTCATGATCTTTTACTAAAGTGGGAGCAAAGAATAATTGAATTAAAAAGTGGTCTTCATAATCCCCACCTTTGCTTCGTCATGTTCATGCAATATTGCCTTATCTCTAATATGAAGTATGCATTTTATATTTACTTACACGTGCATTTCTGTCATCTCCCAATATTAAGACATTATTTGTCATCATCAAATGGGACGACAATTATGTATATAATAATATTTGATAAACATAATATTATTATAATACATTTATTGTATTTATAAATAATAAATATAAAGACAATTATAATATTATATATGATATATACATATTATATAAATATAAATATGTATATTAATATAAATAAATGTTATTATAATATAATTATCATATAATAAGACAAATGTCTTATAATACATAAATATAATTATAAATAGTAATATAAATAGTACTTATTTAAATACTATAAGATGCATCGAATATATTTTATTATAAATTAATTATTATTAAATATTAAATATATTCATAACTCTAAGGCCAAGTCATAAGTCAACGATTGTCTTTATAAAGACAAAAGTCTAAAATGAGATTCTAATAAGGATAGCAGCCGACGGATTGCTAAGGCAGTACAAGACAAAGTGTATTAAGAGGGATGTTGTTAAAAGGTGAAATGATCAATATTAATAAAAACAAGCATATCAGTTGTATGAGCTTAACAAAATATGATCCTTTAAAATATACATATCATTAGCACAGCAGTTTAGAAAGACCCCGATCCTTTTTGTCAAGGCAGCGATGACTAATCAAGGAAAGATCAACGCTCATGATAAAAGGTGGCGACTATTGGTCAAAGGGTCACCAATCTAAATATAAGGAGGATCGGGGGTCTTCATGGGATCTCATCTGGGCGATCAATAAAAGATCTCTGCATTCAGCAACTTATCGAATAATCTCTCTTCACTCAGCGATCAACATACAAGTACCATCTCATCTCAGCGATCAACATACAAGTACCATCTCATCTCAGCAATCAACATACCAACGATCTTACAGTCACCATAATCATCGATCAAGCAATCAATATCTTATCATCAATTAAGCAATTCAAGAAGGAAAGAAGTCAGAACTTAACATTAAATGATTGTTTAGTTTCCAGTCACAGCGCCCTGCCCACAATTTGTATTTCAATGACCTTATTCATTGAAAATAGCAGTCTATATTACAGCAGGTCGTGATTGCCTTCAGCGATCACCAGGTATGATTCTTACTTAATAATAATATCATATTGAATTGGCATTAAGGTAGAATAATGTATTGAATAATGATCTGTTATGATGCATATAGATAGAATAAAGGCTGTCAATGAATTATAAAATGAAGGATATGAAAATGTATGATACATAGAACGATTACTAACATAGAACAGTCATAGTATGATATACTAATATAGGATAATGGAATTAATAAATAGAGTCGATTGGAAGATTATCATAATATGAGTAAGTTATTATAAATAAATAAGTACATGGAACAATTTAGATATAGAATAAGGATGTTACAATCCTAATGAACATAAAAATGCTCATAATCATGAAATGAGAATGAATGGCCTAAGAATGATGAAGGCATAAGAATGTTATATGATGGATAATATTCCTATGAGGAAGCATATTGAATATTGCCAATCAATGAGATAGTAATGATAAGTAATAAAATGATCCCTTAGACCGTGATATACTCAGAGAAGAGCAAGTAGCCTCACCTTTAATTTATCTATCATCCTACGAGTATGGTAGTGAGTTAAGGGCGGTCGAACTATTGGACCTAGGTGACCCTCAAGTGGATGAAGAACACCGTGTGTAGTGTGAAGTTCCTTGAGCCAAGAGGCGAAGAACACCGCGTGTAGTGTAAAGCTCTTGGACCTAAGGTAGTATAAGCTTATAGTTATTATAAATGTGCCCAACGGTAGGCGACTCTCAAGCAGGTGAGAAATGCCGGGTGTAGCATGAAACCTCTTGAGCCAAATGGTGAGGAACACCAAGTGTAGTGTGAAGCCTTTGGGCCTCCGGATGGGATGGTTACACCAGCGCCTTAACATAATCATACTCATATGGGGTGCGTGAGTAGAGTAGATTAATGATTAGGCTCCATAATGACTCTTCCGAGATATATCATGGAAAGCTTTGCATATATGAAGTAACTCTAATGTTGATTATGATTATGAATTCACTAATCCTAAGAGGAAATGAAAAAGGTATATATATATGCTAATGAACTTGATATTGGTTATGATTATATGGTTATCAACTCTAATTGCAATATGTTGATATTATAAGATGAATTGGTTACTAATGTTCTCTTTTACAAGTCAAAAATTGTGTGCTAGGTTAAGGAAAATTTTGACCCACTAGAAGGGGACATTACAATTTCACCCTCGTGCATTAAAGTGGAAAAGGCCAAAAGGAATTGTAATTCTTGCCAAGAATAAAATATTGTTTTATTCTTTGCTCTTGTAAAGGCAAGTACGATTTTCCTTTTACTATTCCACTTGTACACTAATTAAGTGCACGCTGATCCTCACGTAGGATTTATTTCATTTTTTTTTCCTTTGAAAAGAAGTGGGGCTATCTTCAAACTAAAAGGCCACCTTTGCTTACTCAAGCACAACACCACAAAATATCCATTAAACATTTGTATGGTTTTAATCGACCTAGAGATCCTCTTGTTGCATTCTATGGTTTGAGATAAGATTTCATTTTTGTAAATTTTAATTTGCTTCATGACCATTAATATACAAAGTTAAAATAATCAGTATCATTATTAGAATATCCAAGTTCATTTTCAATTGATGAAAGCATCCTCTATACCTTGTAAAGTCATAATGAAGAAACTTCATCATCGGTTATTTTGCGATCTTGAAAACTTGTTCTTCATGAAAGCATTTTGTAGTATGATCACAACTCCTTGATCCACAGACTGTATCTTGAACTCCACAATGTTGTACACGCTTTGTGAAAACACTAAGATGTTTCTAGTAGATCGCCCAAAAGGGGTTTTCAAATTGATACTTCACGATGATTTTATATCATGCCCCCGCTTGCATTTATGAAATATCCCTTTGGGCCGACTTCATCAACAATACCGACGTCAAGATAAATGTTCTAATTGCATTCAATTGAAAGTTATTTTAAAGAGGTTTAAATTAAAAATTTAAACAATCTTAGTTATGTTGGACGGCGCCAATATGGATGTTTTAAACGTATTTATAAAAGAGGCTGACATCATTTTAAAAGGGATCGACTAAATATGTTAAGCGATCCATATTTAATGAGGAGGTGCGATCTGTATAAAGAGATACGTCCCATGGCAAAGGATACAATGATCTCATGAAGTCGCCCCCATTGAAGAGATATAAAAGGAAACACAATTGACATCAATCATAGGACATTGATTATTGATTATAATAGCAAGCATACAAATTCCATCCTTAGAGATATATATTTATACAATCATATAAACTAATGTGGATAGCAAAAGGATACATTGCAATTCTTGAACTGAACTAGAAGTTCAATAAGAATCATTATTGAATATAAATGCAGAAATAAAATAAGGAACATCAGGTTAGATCATTGTGAATATATATTGCCTGTCATTTATCTTTACTTATTGCATATCATTGTCATATAAAAATACATATAATATTTCAATAACTTGTCAACAAGGACAAGGAGGAAGTATGCACTATGGGAGAGAACAGCTAAGGGCACCCTTTTACAGTGGCAAGTAGGGAGAGAACAACTACTAGAGCACCCTACTGCCCTGTGAAAGGGAGAGAACGACTAAGTGCACCCAAGGGCAAAATTCTCCTCCTAATCTCCATGTTGAGGGTTTATTGACAAATTTAAGATCACTAGTCAAAGAAGAATGGTGAGGGGACTGCATGAAGGGAGAACGGTTGTCTTGAGGCACCCTGCCATGCCTCCCTGTACCCCCTCTTCTATGACTGAATTTCACAAACAAACTGAATTAGCTGCATAATAATGAATATATGATTTCTCTATAGTGATATTATTTATCAATTTGAATGCAATGTTATCTTGTCTAATCCTAATGATTAAAGATGCATATATGTATATCTATATTTTGTATATGTTTTCCTATGTTATGACTGTAGAATTCAAGTCCAAGAATTATGTAATTTAAAAGATATTCTGTGGTAAATCATAAACCCTAAACCTAACTTGTGGCATTTGAATTTCCAGGGCAATTTAGGTAAGGGACATTACATTTGGTATCAGAGCACCGTTCCTGCCAGCTCGAGGAACTATAATGTCCCCATTTTCGGGTTCTCTTGTAGCATAGTCGGAGCTGACTTTCTGGATTGGTGACAGCCTGATCAAAGGAGTATTTCGATGTCACCAATGTGTTCAAGTGATCCAGTGGAGCTGTATGACACTTTCCAGAGAGATTTCAGACTTTTGGGCCATTCTTACTATTTTTGGCAAATTAGGGTTTCTGACCGTTTCGGGATTTTCAATGATGGAGATGAAGCGTCTTGGCGAGACCTTTCATTGCTTATTGACCCCCTTAGTGGAATTATAAAAGGGAAAAAGCAATTCATTTGATATGTTTTTGATTATTCTTTTGCTTTGGCTTTGGCTCTGCAAAGAGTTTGAGGGTTTTGGAGAAATTCGAAACCATGGCTTTTGGAGATGAAAACCTCCATTAATAACAACATTCCGCAGGTGTGAAAGATCATCCCCGGGTGCTCGAAAGACAAATACACTCAGTGTTTGCATTGTGCTTCAATGGTTGAATGCAGGTTGTCGTAGAAGGTTTTGCATTGATATATCTTGATTTATTTGATATCATAATTACGGGTGATCATTTGAGAATGCATTGCAGATTTTAGCCATGAAAAGGAATGAGGTTTGATGTGATTTTTGGGGCTGTTCAACAAACCCTTGTTGGCTGTACAGGATCACACCTGGCCGCACTATTAGGGAGCTCTCATTGAATTTTTTCATTTCTTTTTCTACCTTGTTGGAGGCGTCAGCATTAGAGGTTACTGTTTAAGGGTTTATTGGGGAGTTTGGGACAGATTTGAGGCTGTAGATCACTATAACAACACTAACAACAGGCCATACCAGCATGTTTGGGACGCGGGTCCTCCAATGACACATTATATCTATCTCTATGTTCCATATCTGATGTATTTGGTTGCATTTGGTTTTATATCTCATTGATATCCATTGATAGTAGAGGAACAATTGCTGATTTATGGTTTTGGGTGATTGCCGGATGCTCATGTTGCCGGTCCATGTACAACAAACTTATCAAATTGAAGATTTTGAAATGGGTATGTGATGATAATTCATTTTGTATGATTTTACCAACTGGGTCTTTGATATTATGCTCATATTTGTGATTGTTTTTCTGGGTTATCATTGCATGTTTCATATTTCATTGTATCTACAAAAAACAATTACATACAAACCAAAAAACTCCTTCTGCAACTTCTGTCTAGTTCTGAAAGACCACAAAAAACTAATAATAAATAACACAAATAAGAAAATAAAAAAATTACAACAGGGGCAGCCCATTACAAGAACAAAGACTAGTTAATGCAAACCTACCATAGGAGGAAACCTACATCCAACAACACTATGAGTGAACAAATGACCAATGACTTGAGAACATTCACTCAAGCTCTTATGGAGCAAAATGAAAGAACGTCTCAACTTTTCCTCCAAGCCATCCAAAACTTGAATAACAATAGCAACCAAAATAATGGAAGGGATACCCATTCCAACCATTTTGAAAATAATAACCCAATAAGGGAATCAACCCCTAGGCCAACAAGACCCCCTTTCCTACCATAGGAAGGAGAGATGGGGGATGAAGAAGCAAACGATCAAACTATGGATAGCGCGGAAGAACTTGCGGAACCATACTCAAAATTAGGTCCCGCAATAAAAAATGATGTCTCCTTTAGGGATTATTGTGATGTTAAAAAACGAAATAAACCAAACCAAAGAAGAGGGCAACCCGACAAAGACTTAAAAGAAAGGATTAGTAAGATGACCCTCTCCAAATTTGATGGATCGGGAAAGACTACAACACGTTCTTGGGTTCAAAAATTGGACACATACCTCACACTTAGCCCCATGACGGAAAAGAATGCCATAAAATTTGCCGTACTCCACCTAGAAGGGACAGCTCATGATTGGTGGCATCATGGCCTCATTACCGAAGACCACCAACACATAACATCCTATGATTAGTTCACCCAAGAACTCATCCAAAGATTTTGATGAAAAACACCTTGAATGGCACTTCAGGGAACTTACACTCATAAGGCAACAAGGAACCGTGGAAGTGGTACCAGAAGTATCCCAAAGAAGATTGACCTACCTATTTGTCCAAGGATTAAAAGACTATCAGGGGTTTGGTAAGTGCCCTTAATCCTTCCTCACTTAAGGATGCAATTCAAAAGGCACTAAATGTGGATACCCCACCCACAAAAGACAAATACTCTACAAAACATCAATCCTCTAATGTCCATACCAAAAATTTTCATAAAGATGAAAGGCCTAAGAAGGAATTCCGAGGAAGAACGTGCTTTCATTGTAATATGACATGGGAACGTAGACATGTATGCCAAAATAAAAACGCCCAAAACTGGCGAGATGACCTGAAAAAGAAGGGTTTGTGCTTCAAGTGCAAAGAACCATGGGAACAAGGACACATGTGGAAAAAGTAGTCAATTGCATAACATAAAAGCAACATCCGAAGAAGAAACAGAAGAAAACCCTAGCAAGAGGGCAAAGCACAATGATGAAGAGTATGGAACCCTAGCCACCATCTCACAAGCTTCCGAACACCGCCCTTTTAGAATCAAAAGCACCCATAAGGGGCAAAAGGCAATCGCCCTAGTGGATAGTGGGGGATCCCACAACTTTATTAACAAGAATATAGTGGCAAAAAGGAATTTAGAAGCCAAAGACTTCAAGGGTTTCACTGTAGCCCTAGCTAATGGTTCTATGGCCCGATGCACCAAAATGATTTCCCAATTAGAAATCACCCTGGGAAAGCACACCATCAAAGGGGATTTCTAAGTGGTAACATTAGATAATGATGCGATATTGGGAACCCCTTAGATACACTCCTTGGGACGTTTCACCATGGATCTCCCAAACTTAGAAATCTGCTTCCAACATAATCCACAAGAAGTTGCATTGAGAGGATTACCCGATGGCTCCCCAAGGATGGTCTCATACAAAAGAATGGAAAGGATCCTTAGACATGGCCAAGGGGAGTGGGTTGCACAATGTATGATTCTAGACAAAACTTCCACCCATGGCAAAACAATTCACATTGACATCCAACCCATCTTAAGAAAATATAAGTATTTGATGATATTCCCCCCGGGCTACCCCCAAAAAGAGGATTTGAGCATACAATAGAATTGGAAGAGGGGGCAAAACCTGTAATCACCACACCCTACCAACACCCCCACAAATTCAAAGAAGAGATTGAAAAACCCATTAAGGAACTGCTAGAAATGGGTCATATCCAACCTAGTTCTAGTCCCTTTGCATCATCCGTAGTCTTAGTCAAGAAAAAGGATGGTACCATGAGAATGTGTATAGACTATAGGGCTTTAAACAAGAAAACAATAAAAAATCGTTACCCTATACCAAGAATTGACGAGTTAATCAACGAACTCCATGGAGCCAGATACTTTTCCAAAATTGATTTGCGATGAGGGTATATCATGGTATCATCAAATAAGGATGAGAAAGGAAGACATTCCTAAAGCCGCTTTTCGGTGTTACTATGGGCACTTTGAGTTCTTGGTCCTGCCTTTTGGCCTAACAAATGCCCTAGCAACCTTTCAGTCGTGTATGAATCATATATTCCGGAAACAACTAAGGAAATTCCTACTCATTTTTCGACGACATCCTCATTTACAACAGGACATGGGAAGAACATCTCAAACACATTGAGGAAGTCCTAAACATTTTGGAACAAGAGTCCTTATATGCTAAAGCTTCAAAATGCGAGTTTGGCTTGGAAGAGATCCTTTACCTAGGTCACAAGATCAATGCGCAAGGGGTAAGTGTAGATGTAGAAAAAATTAAAGCCATTAAGGAATGGCCAAAACCCATAACCCTAACACAACTAAGGGGCTTCGTGGGACTATGTAGTTACTATAGATGCTTTGTAAAAGGATTCTCCAAAATTGTTGCCCCACTCACAGACTTAACCAAAAAGGGGGCCTTTGTGTGGAGTGAAATGTCTCAACAAGCTTTCGAAAGACTAAGGGAAGCAATGAGCTCATGCCCTGTTTTAGCTATCCCTGATTTCACATTACCCTTCGAATTGCAGTGTGATGCTTCTGGGGAAGGAATTGGAGCAGTCCTTATGCAAAATAAGCATCCCATTGCATTTGAAAGTTGCAAACTCACCGAAACTGAAAAACACTACTCTATCTATGATAAAGAGATGTTAGCTATCATGCATGCCCTAGCCAAGTTTAGACAATATTTGGTTTGTGGGAAGTTCAATGTTAAGACTGATCACAATAGCTTGAGGTTCTTTATGAATCAAAAGGACCTAAATGATAGACAACAAAAGTGGGTAAGCAAAATACAAGCCCACAATTTTGATATTGAATACGTGAAAGGGGCAAATAATGTTGTAGCAGATGCTTTATCACGGCGACCCCAATTGAACACCTTAACAAGCATTACCGTGGATTGGAAGAATGATATCATTGTAGGATACGTCAAAGACCCACAAGCTAATAGTATCCTGGAAGGGAATTTACCCAATGAAGAGTATAAAGTAGTAGAAGAGCTTATCTTATATAAAAATAGAATATTCCTTGTGCCCAACTCAAAGATGAAGGATAAGATCATTAGGGAATATCACGACAATCCTTTAGCCGGCCACCAGGGGTACTATAAAACCTACAAACAGATAAGGGAGAGATACTCTTGGAAGGGCCTCAAAAGAGATGTCTTGGAGCATGTACAAGAATGTTTGACCTGTCAAAAAAACAAAACTGAGCAAAACCACCCAGCAGGTCTTCTTCAACCCTTACCTATTCCAAATCAAAAATGGGAAAGCATCTCAATGGACTTCATAACAGAGTTACCTAAGGTTCAAGGGAAAGATTGCATCTATGTAGTAGTGGAATGAATCACCGAGTACGCGCATTTCATGGCAATATCCACCGAGTGTCGAGCTCCACAAATAGCAGAAATATTCTTCAAAGAAGTCTTCTGATTACATGGTATTCCAAGGAACATTGTCAGGGACCGGGATAGCCGATTCCTTAGCCTATTTTGGCAGGAGCTCTTCCGATTAGTAGGGACTGAACTAACACCTAGCACAAGTTACCATCCTCAAACAAATGGACAGACTGAAATTGTTAACAAATGGATTGAAGGATACTTGAGGAATTATGTCATTGGCCAACAAAATGCATGGCTAAAATGGTTACACCTTGGGGAATATTGCTACAATACCACTCACCACATGTCAATTGGGATGAGTCCATTTAAGGCCTTATACGGATATGAGGCAACCTCTTTTGGAAGTTTGGTTCTCCAAGAAAGCCGAGTACCGGGAGCCAAGGATTTCGTGCAGCAAAGCATGGATATCATGAACACTCTCAAGGACAATCTTCACCATGCCCAAAACCAGCAGAAGATCTATGCCGATAGAAATCGCATCGAAAGAACATTTGAAGTTGGAGATTTGGTTTTCTTAAGGCTACAACCGCACAAGCAGTCCTCAATTAAGGTTAGTGGAGAAGAAAAGCTTAAACCCCAGTTTTATGGACCATACAAAGTTCTAAGAAGGATAGGTGAGGTAGCTTATGAATTGGAATTGCCCGAAGACAGTAGAATTTACAATGTTTTTCACATATCCCGACTTAAAAAGGCCCTTGGACAGCAAGTTACTCCATGTGTGGAATTACCCTCACTTGATGATGAAGGCAAACTAATCTTGGAACCAGAAGTGGTACTCAACATGAGGGAGAAGCGATTGAGAAATAAAACTATTTCTGAATTCTTAATCAAATGGAAGGGCCTATCTGAGGAAGATGCTACATGGGAAGGAGAAGAGATCTTTAACCATTCGAATTTGAAATTGCTTGAGGACAAGCAATCTTAGGAAGGGCGGACTGTCATGCCCCCGCCTGAATTTATGAAATATCCCTTCGGGCCAACTTCATCAGCAATACCGACGTCAAGATAAATGTTTTAATTGCATTCAATTAAAAGATATTTTAAAGAGGTTTAAATTAAAGATTTAAACAATCTCAGTTATGTTGGACGACGCCAATATGGATGTTTGAAACGTATTTATAAAAGAGGCCGACATCATTTTAAAAGGGAACGACTAAATATGTTAAGCAATCCATATTTAATGAGGAGGTGCGATCTGTATAAAGAGATACGTCCCATGGCAAAGGATACAATGATCTCATGAAGTCACCCCCTTTGAAGAGATATAAAAGGAAACGCAATTGACATCAATCAGAGGACATTGATTATTGATTATAACAGCAAGCATACAATTCCATCCATAGAGATATATATATTTATTTAGTCATATAAACTATTGTGGACAACAAAAGGATACATTGCAATTCTTGAACTGAACTAGAAGTTCAAGAAGAATCATTATTGAATATAAATGCAGAAATAGAATAAGGAACATCAGGTCAGATCATTGTGAAAATATTTTGACTGTCATTTATCTTTACTTATTGCATATCACTGTCATATATAAAAATACATATAATATTTCAATAACCTGTCAACAAGGACAAGGAGGAAGTATGCACTATGGGAGAGAACGGCTAAGGGCACCCTTTTACAGTGGCAAGTAGGGAGAGAACAACTACTAGGGCACCCTACTGCCCTGTGAAAGGGAGAGAACGGCTAAGGGCACCCAAGGGCAAAATTCTCCTCCTAATCTCCATGTTGAGGGTTTATTGACAAATTTAAGATCACTAGTCAAAGAAGAATGGCGAGGGGACTGCATGGAGGGAGAACGGTTGTCTTAAGGCACCCTGCCATGCCTCCTTGTACCCCCTCTTCTATGACTGAATTTCGCAAACAAACTGAATTAGCTGCATAATAATGAATATATGATTTCTCTATAGTGATATTATTTATCAATTTGAATGCAATGTAATCTTGTCTAACCCTAATGATTAAAGATGTATATATGTATATCTATATTTTGTATATGTTTTCCTATGTTATGACTACAGAATTCAAGTCCAAGAATTATGTAATTTAAAAGATATTCTATGTGGTAAATCATAAACCCTAAACCTAACTTGTGGCATTTGAATTTCTAGGGCAATTTAGGTAAGGGACATCAAAGACTCGACTAAAATGTAAAAATTGAACATGCAACTTGTAAGATATTAATCTAAAATATATTTGGATGGAGTGATGAAGTTTGACATATGCGTACTAGTTTGACTTCCTGGGGCCAAGTTTTGGACGTGAAGAGAGGAAGTAAGCTGCCAAGTAGGATTGTTGTAAAGGAGGAATGTAAATCTTGTTAATGTTAATTCCACTTATTTTACCCATTTAAAAAGATGAAAGGGAAGAGATTGCAAAGCTACTGAAGATCAATCTCTTAATTTTTTTGAATTCAGTCTAGTTTCCAAACATAGTGTATTTTGGATTTTAGCTTCCATGGTAATTCTGAAAGCTAGTGCTTTCATAATCCTGTTTTGAATGAAATAAAAATCCAATTTTTTTTTGACAATATTCTTTAGAAGAACTTTTTTACAATGTTCTGTTTTTATTATTTCATAATAGAGATGCATCTTAGTTTGTACAAAAGAAGTTGTCATTCCCAATAAACTGTATTGATCAGCATTGCTATTTAGCATGCAGATTTTGGAAGGTCGGGAACTACTTAATGAGCAAACAAACAAAGAGAAAGAACATCTTAAGAAGGCATGTATTTGGGTCCTTTCCACTTTTGCATGTACCCACCAACTAAAATGAAGACGAATAAGACAAGAAAGTAATGTATCAAACTATTCTTCAACGTTCTTTCAAATTCTGAAGATATGATGGGCTGTATAGAGTTTTGATGCCGAACTCATTATTGATCTCTTACATGTTTTCTATATGCAGTAAAAAACTTCGAATATTATATTCTTAAATGTAATGGATGCTACTCAACTGACAGTTTTTTTAATGTTGATTGTGCTAATTACTTAATTACAGAAGCCAAAAACGTGGAGGCTTGCCTGCCAAACTGTTGTGGGAAATAAGGACTCAGTTGGCAAGGTGGGCTTTATTTCCATTTTTGAGTGATTTAAGCATAAATAGTAAAGATTTTGATTGGGAAATAAATAAAATTGATCACTTATCCAAAACTGGAGAAGATTCAAGTTCCACAACTATTCTACTCAACATACAGTCTGGCACTTCTCTCTGGTTTTTGTTTTGTTCTCATCATGTTGAAGCAAAATTCATATTTATTTATTTTCAAGTAAAAATGATGCTTTAGAAAAATTGTGTTCCAAACTTTAAAAAAAGGTCTTGTCTCATACTCATTAATTTATTTTTGGTTGTTGATATTAAAAGTGAACTTTGAAACCTTTTGGTTGATTAAAATGTTTTGTTTTGGAAGTTAGTGTATCTGTTATTTTGCAATATAGGGCTCTAAACCCAATGAAATTTGATCATGGTCCTTTTGCCTAGTGATGCCTAGTCTTAACCGGTCAGCCTAATCTTATCCAGGGAAAATTTGTTGCAACATGACAAAGTTAATACTATACCAAAGGACTATTCTTCAATGGAGTTTGTCTATAGCAGTTTCCTAAAGGAAGGTTTTGATGTTTTCTAATCTCGGATCATTTTGGAGTTGATTGAATACGATTTTGATGCAGATTTGATGTGTTTCTGTTGATATTTGTGGAGATTTCTGCTGGTCATACCCTTCCTATGCAGGTCGTACCCTTTTTATGGCTGCCGTACTATGTCTATTTGCAAGTTGAATGAAGTTTGTTAAATATTGCTGATGTGGACTTTGTTTGTCCTCTAGTAAGTCACAAAGGACAAAGGAAATCTGAGTGAGCAGTCTTGATTGAAAAAACTAAGTCTTCCTTTGCTGCCGTACTCTTCAAGGAAGAGTCGTACCATGAAGGATAAGAAATAATGAAGTTTGAAGTTATTCATATTTATATTTTATGTGATCCTCTTGTCTTTGCAAGTCATATAGAACAGACAATACGCTGACCGTACACTTTGAAAGAGTCTTGGGTTGAATAATGAAGCCGCACCAATTGAAGGGAGGTTGTACTATTTGAGGAGGCACATGGGAGTTGGGAAAATCAGGCGCTGACTTTTCTAGGAATCTATCACTCCCTTGTGAGGCGTCTAGCATAGTATTGATCATGTCACTTGGTTTGGGGGTGAACATTTGACGTTTGAAGGAGTTATGATTAGATATATAGGTTTCCGACCTGCTGTACTGGCTTTCCTAGCAGCTGAACATTGTTATTTCAGTTTGGATAAGGTTCTGAGTGTGTACGCAGCATGTATGGGCCTCCATCTTCATCAACAATGTCAATGCTACAATGGGGTTACACTTTGCCTTGATTTTGAATGATTTATAGTGTTCAGATCCCTGAATATTGGTTGCAGCAGTGTTATATCAGATTGAATCAGACTTGAATAGTTTGTTATTGCAGCTCATTGATGATCATGTTCATGTTAATGATGATAAATCTTTGTGTTTGTAACCCCGGATGGTAGTACCGCCGGTGGATGTTAGTGAATGCTTCATTTTGTAAGATTGGATGGTTTACCGCCAATCCCTATAACATTTCATAATGCAATGACCCTTTTTTGGAGTGATCACTTAGCGGAGTTGGCTAGCCTATTCACATTCCCGTAGGCTAAGCCAGAGGGCCCAGGGAGTGTCCCACATGGCGAATTCTCACACTTGGCTAATTTTGTAGGGCAATTCAAGTTTGGGAGATGATTTGACATATTTTTGTGGTCATTTTGATATAATCATCATTGATGAAATAAATTGCCCTAATGGAGAGAGACCCACTTGGAGAGTGGAAGATGAAGAAAATAAGGGAAATTGGATAAGGCCTTGAAAGAAAAATTAAGAATAATTTATATTATTTTCTCTAATGATGGGCGACTTGATTTGAAGGAAAATTCATGTGCCTAGTGGGTCGCCTTGGAGAAAGGAAAGAAGGAAAAATAATAAAATAAAACAATGATGATATGGGCGCTCATGAGGAGGTCGGCATCAAGGAAAATGGGAAACAAAATTCAAATCTTTAATTTGTAATTTTGGGTGCCTAACTTGCTTGTTAGTGGTTGACCACCTTGGAGAGAAGAAAATAATAAAAATGAAAGGAAATCATGCCTAGGTCGGCCAGCTAGAAAAGAAGGTGAAATCATGTATAAATAGAAGATCAATTGTGGGCATTTCATCATCTCTTATAAGTCATCTTTTATGGAGTTTTACTCTTTGGCTCCAATGAAAGTTGGGCTTTGAATCCAAGGACGAAAACCCTTGCGATTCTAGGTGGGTTGGACGAAAACCTAGCTCATCTTGTGGAGGTTTCGTGACAAGAACCTAATTGCACTTCATTGGTGATTTGTGGAGGAGAAGAGCAGAAATTTCATAATCAGATTTGTAGATCAGAATTGGAGCAGCAGATCCGTGGCCTTGTGCATCATTTGACCTAGGGTTAAACCCTAGTTTTGAGCGCCACACTTGGGAGAAGGACGATTTGTCTTGGAGGGCGAATTTGAGAGTTTTGAGCAGCTCTTCCTTGATTGAGGGTTTCATTTCCATATCAGCATTGGAGCAGGTCTGATTCGTCATTTTGGAGCATTATATTTGGTTTTTTTTGTTCATTTGCATTAGGGTTTCAAGCCCTAAACTTGGCGCCACTTCCTAGGAGGGCTATTTCAGCATTTGCCACTCTTTTTGGTATGAATAAACCCTAGGGTCTAATCTGATTTGGAACAGCATAGTTTTCTAGGCTTGTTTGCCATGTTTGTAGCCCAAGCTTGATGTAATTCAGACTTCTATATTCAGATTCATAACAGCAGATTGGTTTCTAGTATTTCAGATTTGTGTTGTGCATTTGATGGTCATATATTGTGTATTTCATGTGGTAATTCATCTCTGATATTGGGCGAATCATTTGGCATGACATTTTGATTTGTTTTGATAGTTTATATTGGCTGTCATAAGTGTTCAATCAGTTTAAAATTAAAAATCAGAAATCAGAAAATTAGGGTTTTGAGTAGAATCCTGAAAATCAGAAATTTAGGGCAGATCCCCCATTTGGGATATTGCAGTGATATCAGAGCCTTTGATCTTGCCAGCCTGAAGGGTTCTATTTTGGTCTATTATTTTGGTGAACATCTAATGTTGGCATATGAATCTTGAAGGTTGAAACATCCTCACATACATCAGAAGGCAGCGGGTTGTTGATATAGGGCTTGTAGAAGAAGAAGTTGAAATGGGTGATAGAGGTGATGAAGAACCTAGCATGAGGGATATCCTTTGTGATCTTGCTAGAGGTAAACAAAATTTAGTACAAATGATGGCTCAACTTATGCGGAATAATGGAGGCAACAATGGAGGCAATGGGGGTAACCCTAGCAATGAACACAATGACAACAATCATGCTAGCACTTCCGGAAACAATGGAGGCACTCCTATTTCTACATCCCACACATCCGTGGCTAGACCTCTTATGCCTACATTTTTGGATCAGCAAAGGGCTACAGAGAATGAACCACAAGCTAGAGGAGAGACA
This sequence comes from Cunninghamia lanceolata, assembly GCA_027924645.1. Lineage (NCBI taxonomy): Eukaryota > Viridiplantae > Streptophyta > Pinopsida > Cupressales > Cupressaceae > Cunninghamia > Cunninghamia lanceolata. Next base: position 65,304 of record BSBN01001091.1, read on the forward strand.
TTTGATGAGTATAGAGAGAGTGGTTAGCATTGAGTGAAGAATACTGGGAAGCATTGCCATGGAATGATTTCTGCAACATCAAGTACAGGAACCGATATAGGAATAGAGGTGAAAGAGGCTACACCAATCATGAATTGCAAAAGAAATTGGGTAAGGTCAACATCACACCTTTTGATGGTTCGGGAAAGATCACAGCGTGAGCATGGATTCAAACGTTGGATAATTACTTCACTTTGAGCCCTATGTTTGAGAGAGATGCTATACAGTTTGCTACACTTCACTTGGAGGGAGATGCTCTAGATTGGTGGTATAATGGTATGGTGACTCAAGGTCATAACCTTGTCACTACAAATGTGGTTTTCTCATAGCGGTTGATTAATAGATTTGATGAGTCAAATCCAGAGAATTCTTTAGGGAGTTGGCACAACTCAAACAGGAGTCCTTGGATGCATACATTTCAGATTTCCAGAAGCTTGCCGTGTTGGTGCCTAATGTTTCAGAGACGAGGTTGACATATCTTTTCATTGAGGGACTTGAAGAGCTAATTTGTGGGTGGGTGAAGGCCCTAGATCCACCATCATTGAGGGAAGCCATCAAGCGGGCTAGAGTTATGAAGTTTTCAGAACCCTCTAAGCCTAAGTTTCAGAATAAGCCATTCATTTCATCCAAGAAGGATCCAAAGAAGAATTTTCAAAAGGATGGGCCGAAGAAGCCCACACTTGATCTAGAGGTGAGGAATGAGCTAAGGAGAAAGAAGCTTTACTTCTCATGTAAGGAGCCATGGGAGCCCGGTCATAGATGCCTTTTTCAAAAGGATGGGCCGAAGAAGCCCACACTTGATCTAGAGGTGAGGAATGAGCTAAGGAGAAAGAAGCTTTACTTCTCATGTAAGGAGCCATGGGAGCCCGGTCATAGATGCCTTGGGAAAGGCAAGGCATACTACATTGAGGTCACTTCCGATGTTGATGAGGAGATCCCAAACACTAGCTTGGAAGATGACAAGGAGGAGCAACACGTGGAGCAAGATGACATGGCACAAGGTACAATTGCTTTCCCTTTGAGTGTTCCTAAGCATTATCCTTTTAGGTAAGAGGTATTGTGAAAGGACAAAGAGTATTTTGTTTGGTTGATAGTGGAGCAACACTTAATTTCATTGATGAGGGTTTCGTAATCAAGAAAGTACTACAAGTAGAGGAGTTTCCTGGATTCAGTGTCTTGTTGGCAGATGGATTCAAGATGAGTTGCACAAGGAAGATCTCCTAGTTGAGCATTCAGTTGGACAACTATACATTTGAGGACGAGTTTTATGTGGTTGGCATTGGAGGGACCGAAGTTGTATTAGGAATCCAATGGCTAAAATCTCTTGGGAGATACATTCAAGACTTCAACAAAATGGAGCTTGAGTTCACATCCGATGGCAAGCAAATCATTTTGAAAGCAATAAACAATGGTACACCTATGAGCATGACAGTCAAAAGGATGGAGGTTCGGTACAAGCTAGAGGCATGTGATTTTCAATTGGAGACACCGTTTGGAGCAGCACTTGATGAAGAACCTTCAAACAAGGAAGGGGAGGTGTTTGAGGTGCTTGAGGACACCGCACAAAGGTATGACAGTCGTTCTGATTTTCTGTTTTGCAACATTAGTCCTAATTGTTGTCATATTTTGCCTAGGCCCAAAATAGCCCAAAACTCCCATCTTCTTCCATTAAGTATATCCGATTTGAGAAAGTCTAAATGGAAGAAGTCTCCCTTCAAAAATCCCCAAAAAGTCTAACTATTTTGCCTTTACTGGCAAATTTTAAGTTTGGCAAACCTTTGGTTTATCGATTCGCCGACTAAAGAACCAAGCAGGTGGGCAAGAATTCTAAGGCAAAAGAGTAGAGAAGAGAAAGTTTGCCTTAGTTGGCAAATTCGCCGACTAAGGAAGAAGACAAAGACAGGAACCAAGTAGGCGAAAATTCGCTAAGGAAAGTGGCAAAGGTTTGCCTTTATTGGAAAATTTTTGGTTCGGCAAACTTTAAGTTTGCCGATCAGGAAGTTCACTGATCGACAGTTTCGCTGACAAAAGGAGTGAAAACAAAGACAAGGGTGTTTGCCTTTGTCGGCAAACCAATTGGTTCGCTGATCAGCGATTTCACCGACCAAGGAAAGGAAAAGACAAAGCAAGGTCAAGTTCGCGAAAGGGAAAGTTTGCTGATAAGGCAGAAAGAGATATGCAAGTCAAAGACTGAACGAAAGAGCTTATTGGGAGGTTGGGGAATCGGAAAAATGGCAAACTTGCCGTCAAGTTAGTGATTTTTAGGATTCGCCAATAAGGCGATTAGGAAGCCAAAGACAAGGAGATGAGGAAATGAAGAAGGTGCGATGGTTCATGAGAGGGAGATTTCTCTGACCAAAGGAAATACAAGCAAGTTAACGGCGAAGGATGTTTCATCAAATGAGGATTTTGCTGATAAGGCGAAAAGGCAAGCTAAGATTAGTTCACAGAAAGGAAAATTCGCGAATAAGGCGAAAAGCGATAAGAGGCAGAGTTCGGCCCGAGACACATTCGTCGACAATAAAGAATTAAGTCGCACAAAAGGTAGAATTTGAAAGGTACAACACTTTAAAGTGTTGTAAAAGCTTGCAGATCGCATTTCCTTGGAATCATGCTGTTGTTGCAGAGAGAATTAAACACCTGAAGTACAATGTTGTAGAAAAGTCAGATTCAGGTGGTTGGCATAGTAGGAATTTTCAATGCGCCAGTACAAATAAGTTGCAAAATGGATTTACAAGTACCATGGAAGGATGTTGAACCTTCCTTTTTCAATGCGCCTGACACCATGCGTGTGGGCAATCTTCCTTTGCAAAGTTTGCAGGCCTATCAGAAGCATGGTCGTCGTCCCATTCTGTAGATCTTTTGACAGGGCCATGGGCCAAAATTGAATGCAGCATGGGCGCACAAATCAAATTGATTGACCAGAATTCAGAGCTTGTAGCTACGCAACAATTTGAAATGATATATATACATGTAAAAAAGATGTAAAACTGCTAGCTGTTCTTCTGGGTCATCATGCGAGTGGAGGAGTTTATTGCAGATTATAGAGCTTGTAATGCATTTGCAAGAACCAGTCGAATTTGATGTATTGTGCTTGAATCTAGGCCTTCAATGTCTTCGATTATGGTTCACCCATGAATGTAATTGATTACTTTGTGTCTTTTCCTTCTACAACAAATTGTTCTACTTTTGTAATGGCTTTCTAGCCTTCTCCCTGTAACTTTACACTGTGTTTATTTGAAAATTGTATGCTTGTATTGTGGGCAGAATGGTCCCTTTGATAGCTTCGATTTTGTACCTGAACGTTTGTGATGGTTTATACGAGTTTGTGTGAATTTATTGCAGTTTTGAGGTCATTGTTGTGTTAATTTAGACATAGTTAAACACATTATAAATCTGGTGCATCACCTCCCTTTCAATTTCAGTATCTTCCCCTTTTCCTTGTGAGCACAACATTAGATTTAGCTTCATTCTCTGGACCTTAAGTCCCAAAAGAGGAACCAGCCTTCTCTGGAAGTTTGATCTCATTTGCAAGGTCCCACACCTTGAGATCATTCCCATGTTACACTGAATTTGTTGGAATTGTCAAAGCTTCAACAATAGGGTGCAAATTTAGGTGATAACAATTCTGGCATGCCCGGTGGAACACATTGCTCTGAGTAAGATCTGAATTGAGAAATCTTGGTGTTCTTAGTTCTTAGTTCTTTTGTTGCTGTGGAAGCGTTCAAAGAGCACCTGGCGACTCTGCTGGTCCAGTATTCAAACCAGTTCAATATTTCATGCCTGGAGTGCAAACAAGATCTTCTTCGAGAGGTAATTTTCGATTCATAGAACTATCTTTTATTGAATCAAGAAGTAGACTATCTAGGTCTCCTTTGGGAAGAAATAGGAGTGTTGTTCCTTCTCCTTCAAGAGCCCAGTCCACCCCTCCTCCAGTTAGATTTCAGTATTCAAGAAGGACCTTGCATATACCTAGAATTAATTTAAATATCCCCAACATGGCAAGGAATTTCCCTTTTGTCGCTTTCAATGGAGGAAGCCCCCTTGACCTAGCCCAATATGATGATATCCCCACTTCTGCTCTAAAAGCAGTCCCATTTTTAATGGTGAAAACTTTACCACACCCGCTGAGCATATTCGGGATATTGCTAGTGTGTGTTCTGTTCACAATGTCACCGTAGACAATGTTGTTATACTTCTGGCTTCTTCCTTTAAAGGAAAGCCCTACAGTGGTACAGAGGTCTGCCAAACAATTCCATTCACAATTGGGATGACTTGGGAACAAAACTCTACCAACACTTTGAAGACGAGTGATCACCTATCTCTGATGGAACAGTTAGCTACAATCAAAAGAGCTCCACACGAATATATGGTGGATTTCAACTACAGGTTTCAGAAGACATGGGATATGATTCCATTGTTGGTGAAGCCCTCCCCAAATACATTTATATATTATTTGAAATCTTTAAATCTTGACATTGCTGTCATGATTCAGTCTATGGGAGGAGATGTGTTACCAGGAGCATATGACATAGCAATAAGGGCAGAAAACTGTTTGATTCAGGATGAGAAGATTGCTCCAAGACCACCGATGCCCCTATTTCCAGAAGCTTCTATCATTCAGCCTGTTGTGGCTTCAACTCCTACGACAGTCAGCCTTGCGACTCCTCTAATTACAGCTTCAATTGAGCAACCAAAGGATATGGATGCTACAATAAGAAGATTGACCAATAGAGTAGTAACATTAGAGAGGCAGCAAGCACAACCTAGCAGACCATATCAGCCATTCAATCAGGCTTATCAACAAAACAGACAGCCATATCAGGGTAATGTGCAGAGGCAAAATCAACCTAGTTACATTAGACCACTAGATGTTGTCCATCCCAATGTTGCAAGCTCATCTAGACCTCTGGTGCCCATACAGAACAACATGGCTCAGGACAACGATTGGTGCCATCCATGCAATCAGCCCCATGATCAGAATTTGTGCCAAGGCAGCCATTTCAGTCAAGCTTTGACAGTACAAAGCCAGCTAGTTCCCCTAGAACAACAAATCAGTTCCAGCCAGGAGATGGTAGGAGTTCAGGAACAAATACAAAACAGCTCTACCTTGATGATTTGGACACAAGATGATTTCTGTGGCGTTATTCAATGTGCGGGCCCAATAGCGTACAATACAAGGGCCAAAAGAAGGGCGATTGAAGATACAATGATCCTTGCAGCTGCTCACGCCTCCACTTCTCACGCATCTACATGTAATGTCCCCTTGTCACAAATCAAAATTTCTATACCTTGTTCACAAATTTCAACTTGCAAAAAGAGAACATTATTACATTTTGCATTTATAGCCACATATATAATTCACATAAGAACATTGCTTTTATCATTTCTATGACCAAATGCCAATTCATATCTTTAATTCATCATTGATTACTTTCAATACACATCACTATCGTTAATCTATGATTACTTTCAATACGTATCACTATTACTAATCTTATAATTACTTTCAATGCACATTCTCTATCATTAATATTTCACATGTTACTCTTATGATCACTATCCATATGTCTTGCATATTCTCAATCATGACATTTCACATGCTCTATTATTTAGTCATGATCTCTATCAATATATATTGCATACTTGCTATCTCTTTCTCATGTATTACTCATTAACAGCCTATGAGAGAGATGAGATGAGATTTGCCATTATCCACCATGGGGCTCTAATGTCTCCTATCCTTGGACTCAAGTAGTACCCTTAGTACTCTTAGAGTCAAGGCCTCTATGAGACTCCTTGGTACTCTTATGATGCCTTACATCAAGGTAGCCAGGGCCATTAAATCACAATCCTTTGCACTATGGGTACCTTATACCACATGTGACAAAGGCCTCTATGTGATTAATATCCTTTGCACTATGGGTACCTTATACCACATGTGACAAAGGCCTCTAAATACCCATGAGTGGCCTCTTTGGCACTTCACTCTCACCCGATCTCATATGAGGTTAATGGGTTCACAAATTGTTATGGCTGATTGCATACAAGTTACATTATTATGAATGATTGCATATGACTGTCTATACATTACATTGTTAGGAATGGCTGCATATAAGTTACAGTACTATCATAATGATACATGTATGATCATATAAATAACAAGCAAGGGAAATGAAATATGCATTCATACCTGTATGATTATGATGGTTCGATCAGATAATATAGTAAAAATGATAATGTATGGATGCTCTCTGCTGATATAACTTCTGGACTGCACTTGCTTCGATATTCTTAATGGCGGATCTGATATAATGCCAAATATATTTCTTCTAATGCTGTTAGTACTTGTTGATAGATACTATTGCTATCACTGTATTTATTTACTGCTGTTCTCTGATTGATTTGGTATTTGTTGACTCGCTTACTCTTATGTTGTTTATTCGATGATCTACAAGAGAATGAAAGATGTTCGATGCTGCCTTGATCGCTTCTTCATGATCCCTTTTGAAGCCTCGATGAGGGGCGATAGGAATAGACACCTTGGTTGAAAGCTTCTCATGCCTTTTCATAATCGTTAGTTTTTTGAATAACTATTATTATTAGTTTGTATGATTGGCGCCCTCCTTCAAGTAACTACGAATGCTTAAGGAGATAGTGATTACTCTTGTTTTTTTTTTTGGTCTTTTGTGCCAATTCATCGTTGTCTTTATACTTGGTATTGTTTAATCTTCTCCTTTATATAGACGACTTGTATAATGAAATGTTTCCAATCTTTAATTGGAAATTATCGAGCTATGACAGGCCTCCCTCCTTGAGATTGCTTGTCCTCAAGCAATCCCTATTTCTTCGGGACACTTGATTTTAAGATCAATTTTCTTTCCTTCTTTTATTTGTAGTGGCTTCACTTTCTTCCTGAATTTCTTTGTTGAGTATGATTTCTATATTGTGTGCTTGAGCTCTTTTCCCACATTTATGTCCAGCTTCCCATTTCTCATTACATCTAAAACACGTGTTACCTTTTGCAGGGTCTTTAAACTTGTGTCCGGGTTTCCATGCTTCTCTGCAATCAAAACAAAGATTCTTTTCTTTTAGTTCCTCACGGTCCTTGTAAGGAAGATATGGTTTTTGTTGATGATGTTTTTGTGACACCACAACAATAGAATAAAATACTAAGTATCCTATCCTCTCTTGAACAAAGCTTCTTAGACGCTGAACTTCGTGATCGAATGAGACTGCTCCAAGGTTCCTTGAATGTCAGGTTTTGAAGTGCACAGGGATAGACTCAGTGGAATGATGTGATTTGCTGGTAATCACGAGGGGGACTTACGTGGGATTGCTCCATCTTCATGGACATGGATAAGTTCAGTACTCCTCAGACTCAGATTTGTGGGGGAATGGAACTCCTTCACAAATGGACAACTTGGAATTCCTAAGTTCCACTCTTGAAGAGGCGTATGATTTGGCAATGAAGCTTCTGGAAAACTAATCCTAGTGAAAATCTAAAAGAAAATGCAAAAGATGAGGTAAGGGTTCAGGAATCTAATCAATGGAAATGACTGTTGTTGAGGATGGAAACTGGAACCAGTCCTCTGCTTCGTCATGAGGCAACAGCTAGGCAAGGATGATGCTATCTTTTGAGGGGGAGTGAGGATTTTCAGACTGCTCTTGCAAGGGACATGGAACTGAAATGTGCAAAGCAGTTGAAGTTAGACTTGGAATTAGTTCAGGCTAACCATGCACGGTGATTTGCAGGCCACAAATCACCAATGGTATGAACAAACAGAGTCAATCATTCAATAGTAATAATCTCCATCATCCTAACTAATGAAAAGATTGAAAGTAAGAGAAATAACTTCAGAACTTTAAGATATGCTTCAAGAAATCGAGAAGACCATGTCAAAAATTCAAAGAACCATATGAACACCAATCTTCAATGCTTATATTATTGCTCTGGGAATCTGTGTACAACAATCTAGCTGATTCTTGAAGTGTTTAGGTCAACAGAAATGGAGTGATGAAGAAAGAATATATAGTCCAGCTGCTCAGGGAGCAGGGAAGGATGAGAGAAGAGAAAAGGGATGAGAGGAAGAGGAAAAAAAAAAAGAATCCCTTCAAATGAAACGCCCTAGCCTATTTATAGGCAAACATAACCCAAAGGAGGAGGTGAGGAGATCTGATCTCCTAAAAATCCGTACAAACCCTAAAGAGATAGGGATGAACATGTCATAGGCCCTATGGGATATTGCTACCTGTCTTGGGCGCCACCTTGTCCTGACTGACTAAGCTGCTTGGTAGGTAGGTGAGACTAGTCAACTGTCTGTTTGTCCTGCTCCTTGGTCACAAATTTCATGGTGTCCTGGAATCCACTTGTCATGGTCGCAAATTCCACCTGGAATAGGATTTTGCGACCTGGAATGATTTTCTTCCTGGGCGCATAATCCAGGGGGTCAAGGAACTTTGCCGTGGAATTCCTTCTCGGCTAGAAATCAAGTCAATCCTGATGGAATTCTTGGAGTGATCCTTGGAATTTTGTCTCTATGCTATGTACTTTGGAATTGAAATTCCATCCCTGCTGCATTTCCCTTTGGATTCCCACACTGGCACGGATCCTTGCTCTTGGTGTGGATTCTCATTCTTCTCGATGGATGGTGAACTTGAAGTGTATCCTCCTGGTTTTCCAAGGATTGATCCTCTTGTCCGGAACTGGAATCCCTGATATTGGACTTGGAGTGATCTCTCCCATTCCATCATCCTTGATGCAGGCATTCTCCGTGTCACTTGGAGTGATCTCTCCCATTCCGTCATCCTTGATGCAGGCATTCTCCGTGTCATTTGAAATCTTCGGAAGGACTTCTGATCTTCCCTTATCCTTCATGCGAAGTCTCTCTGTATCCATCCTGATTGTCCTGGATCATCCTTGTTCGTACTCCTCATGGAACTTATCCTCGTCTTGGATTCCTGCAAAATAAGGGAAACTTCAAGTAGTCACGATGGACAAGATCCTTAAATGCAAAGCAATCAAAAGATAAAACATGAAATAAACTTGCAAGATTTGATAGATTTGACTTATAAACTCCTGCACAAATAGAGGATTTTCATCATTTTCTGGTATCCTTCACATTTTTCCTTCATTCCAGGGTCACCAGGCAAGGACAGGATGAAATTCCAGGTCAGGGTGCAATTTTCAGTGTCAATAGGAATCTTGCTGTCCAGGTCGCAAAATCCACCTCCTGCAGGAATTTGCGACCTGGAACATCCTCATTCCCTGGGTGCAAAATCCAGTAGGTACTGGATTTTGCGACCAAGACAAAATTTCTTCCTGGGCGCAAAATCCAGTACCTACTGGATTTTGCGACCAGGAAGTGGCAGTTCACTTTTTTGGCTAAGGGTCTATCATTTTGTTTAGTTCTTTGTAAGGATAAACTTTTGACATTGATTAGAGATTCATCATTTGGAATAAAATCCATCATGGGAAGTACCTTCTACGCCTCAGGGATTTCCAGATTTCAAGGTGAGGTTTTCAGATAGGCAGGGAATTTTCCTTCATGCAAGTACTTGCAGACTGGATTCAAGAATCATTCTTGATAGGTTGCAGAATCCACTCCAGGCACGAACTCTGGAACAGGACTGGCCTCATCCTGGGGCGCATAATCCAGTAGGTACTGGATTCCTACTGGATTATGCGACTAGGACAAAAATCATCCCTGGGCGCATAATCCAGTACCTACTAGATTATGCGACTAGGAACAAAATCCTCCCTGGGCGCATATTCCAGTAGGTACTGGAATATGCGACCAGGGATATTCCTTTGCAAAAAATCCACACTGCTTTGGGAGGGGGGTTTTAAAACACTCAAATGATTCGTCTTCGAAAATGCTATAAGTCTTGAAACCTTATTTATTGAAATTCCTCCGAGTCATGGTCCTAGAATTTTTGGGACGAGTCCCGGAGCGGGATTGAAAATAGACATCCTTTGGACCACAGCCACTGGAACAGGGCATCATGTCGGGAATGAGAGGGCTCCGAGATGGAAAGATGAACATGATATGGAATGACAAGCCTTGTCGAATTCAGGACCCTAGATTGGAACTTCGGGATAAGAATCCGGATAGACCTTGGAACGGGATTCTGGATAGGACTTCTGGACTGGAACTTCCGGATTGGACTCTTGGAACAGGATTCTGGATTGGACTTTCGGACAGGATTTTGGATTGGACTTCCAGACAGGATTTTGGATTGGACTTCCGGACTGGAGTGTTGGAACAGGGACTTCTGGATTGCACTATGGACAGAGTGAAGGATTAGGACCCTTCTTATGGAATGATAGACTTATGCCATGTATTGGTCAGTTTTGATCGAGGAATGACAGTCAGGGTTTCATTTATCCTCAGGAAAATCACTCTTTTACTTCACCATTCCTAATGTTCCCTATGAGCTAACTGCTTGGACATTCTTTCCTAGCTTCATGGATCAGGGCAAGAAGCTGCAAGATCAAGCAAAAACAATGGTGGAAGCGACAAAAAGGGGGTCCCCATTTGCAATGGGGCGATGTGTGAAGACATCACAACAGTTTCTCGTGTCTCCTTTCATTCCTTAGGCAAATATGTCTTGATTTCCATGGTTCACATTTACGATATGGATTCTTATCATAATTTTCTTTCTTATGGAGGGGTTAGTGAATGGTTGGGGGGTTTGGCTTTGTTCTAATTGGGTTGCCATTTCTATGGCATCATCAAGAGTAGTGGGTCTAAGTGCGCTCACTAATCCTCTTAGTTTTTCATTCAAGCCTTGGATGAATAGGAATGTGAGCCTTCCCTTCTCCATCCCTGTAACTCAGAGGGCTATTTTCTCGAATTCATTCACATATTCGTCCACTGTCCCTCTTTGCCTTACTAGGGTTAAGTCCTTAAAATCTTGTTCAGGATGCTTGCGATCAAATTTCTTAAGGAACCTTTTGGAAAATTCCTCATAGGACTTAACGGTTTCATGATCTTGTGTGTGCTTTCCATGATGCCACCATTCGTATGCCAATCCCTCCAAGTGTAGAATGGCGAATTGAAGGGCATTTTTTTTGGTCATGAGATTAAGTTGAAAATAGTCATTTAATTTTTCTAGCCATGCACGCGGAGTGATCTTACTTGTACCATCAAAGTTGGGAAGGATTACCTTATTAGCCTTTTGCTTCAAGTCTTTGTTGATGGGTCTCTTTTCCTTTCTTGCTAGTTCATTCCTTTTGGAGTTGCTAAATTCACTGAAGGATACAAGACTTCTTAATTCTGGGTCTAAGTTTGCATAAGCTCTAATCATGTCTTCAGTGCTCATATCTTGGGTGGTGTCATTTGCCGTTATTGGATTGTCTTCGCTTGGTAAGAAGGGTGGTAGTGGAACCCTTGTGCTTGATGAAGAATTGTTGTTTTCAACTTGGTTAGAGGCTACTTCTTTTCCATTGGTTGAGTGAGTTTTTGGATGATCCGTAGTGTCACCCACTTTTTGGAGTGCCTCTAGAAGCATTTGTGTTGTCTTTTTGCCTTGCTCCATCATGGCTTTGGTGATTCTTTCATTTTGGTCAATCATTGCCTTGGTAGTGGCTTCCATGAAGGCCCTCATTTCGTTGTTCATTTGTTCTTCTAGGAGTTGGCGGTTCCTTCTAGTGTATGCTTGCATAAGATTGCTTCACAGGATGGTAGGAAGACCGCTCTGATACCAATTGTAATGCCCCCTTGTCACAAATCAAAATTTCTCTACCTTGTTCACAAATTTCAACTTGCAAAAAGAGAACATTAGTACATTTTGCATTTATAGCCACATATATAATTCACATAAGAACATTGCTTTTATCATTTCTATGACCAAATGCCAATTCATATCTTTAATTAATCATAGATTACTTTCAAATTTTCAATACACATCACTATCATTAATCTCTGATTACTTTCAATACGTATCACTATTACTAATCTTATAATTACTTTCAATGCACATTCTCTATCATTAATATTTCACATGTTACTCTTATGATCACTATCCATATGCCTTGCATATTCTCTATCGTGACATTTCACATGCTCTATTATTTAGTCATGATCTCTATCAATATATATTGCATACTTGCTATCTCTTTCTCATGTATTACTCATTAACAGCCTATGAGAGAGATGAGATGAGATTTACCATTATCCACCATGGGGCTCTAATGTCGCCTATCCTTGGACTTAAGTAGTACCCTTAGTACTCTTAGAGTCAAGGCCTCTATGAGACTCCTTGGTACTCTTATGATGCCGTACATCAAGGTAGCCAAGGCCATTAAATCACAATCCTTTGCACTATGGGTACCTTATACCACATGTGACAAAGGCCTCTAAATACCCATGAGTGGCCTCTTTGGCACTTTACTCTCACTCGATCTCATATCAGGTTAATGGGTTCACAAATTGTTATGGCTGATTGCATACAAGTTACATTATTATGAATGATTGCATATGATTGTCTATACATTACATTGTTAGGAATGGCTGCATATAAGTTATAGTACTATCATAATGATACATGTATGATCATATAAATAACAAGCAAGGGAAATGAAATATACATTCATACCTGTATGATTATGATGGTTCGATCAGATAATATAGTAAAAATGATAATGTATGGATGCTCTCTACTGATATAACTTCTGGATTGCACTTGCTTCGATATTCTTAATGGCGGATCTGATATAATGCTAGATATATTTCTTCTAATGCTGTTAGTACTTGTTGATAGAAACTATTGCTATCACTGTATTTATTTACTGCTGTTCTTTGATTGATTTGGTATTTGCTGACTCGCTTACTTTATGTTGTTTATTCGATGATCTACAAGACAATGAAGGATGTTCGATGATGCCTTGATCGCTTCTTCATGATCCCTTTTAAAGCCTCGATGAGGGGCGATAGGAATAGACACCTTGGTTGAAAGCTTCTCATGCCTTTTCATAATCGTTAGTTTTTTGAATAACTATTATTATTAGTTTGTATGATCGGCGCCCTCCTTCAAGTAACTACAAATGCTTAAGGAGATAGCGATTACTCTTTTTTTTTTCATCTTTTGTGCCAATTCATCGTTGTCTTTATACTTGGTATTGTTTAATCTTCTCCTTTATATATACGACTTGTATAATGAAATGTTTCCAATCTTTAATTGGAAATTATCGAGCTATGACACTACACCTCATGCGTCCCCAACAAATGTAGCGAACGAAAGGATAGTGGAAATGCCTTCAGCTCAAGCAGATCGTTCTGCTGAGCAAGTGAATTCGGTGCCAGCAACACACTCCCAGGCCGGCCAACAAGCAAAGGTGGACGCTGTTAGTACCAAGGCATCTCAGAAGGTTAGTCAGATTCCCTTTAGTATAGTTGATCAGATGAAAAGGACTAACCTAAGTGTCACTATGTGGGATGCCCTGTTAATCCCAGCTCAAAGGGATTTACTTCAGGAAGCCCTAACAAGCTTCAGTCAACCTACTGTGGAGACAACAAAAGAAAAGGCCACCGTCCCAGCAAGTCTATGCCAACCAAAAGAGGAGGCAAGCACCAGCAAAATCAGTAAGTCCCCTCCCTTTTATGTCTCTCTCATCATTGGTGACAAGCTGTTACATAATTGCATGATAGATTTTGGGGCGAGTAGCTAAGTGATGCGCCAAGAAATAGTTGATAGATTAGGCATTAAATATGAGCCTGTAACAAAGGGTGTAGTGCAATTAAATGGCACCGTTGTTAATACAGTTGGGATGGTTAAAGATTTAAAGCTCACCCTGCATGCATGCCCTGGCTGCTCTGTTTTGCAAGATATTTCAGTTGACCTCCCCGCATATTTTGGTATATGCCTATCTAGGGATTTCACTGCTAAAATAGGTGGGTACCTATCTTATGACTAGTCCCATATGTTATTCAGAACTAGATATGGCAGTAAGGTGACCATTAAGGCTGAGCCTATTGCTAATAATCATGTAGATCCCTATTCTCCTAACCCTACCAATATGAATTGCACGATCCATGAGTTAGAGGAGGATGACAACAATAGGCATGAGTCTGCCACACCTGTGGAGGAGATTCCTGATTTACTACTTGATGAGTGGGCAAACTATTTTCAGTTTGATACTCTTGATCATATAGAACAAACAGGGATGGGTACTTATTGTATCCATGAAGAGGATGCCATTATTTCTAACCTTGAGAAGTCAACAATAGATCCAAGTGGGATATGGCAGTTATATTTTGATGGCTCCAAAAGTAAAAATGGAGCAGGTGCTGGGATTGCACTGATTTCACCCCAAAAGGAAAATTATTTCTCTGCAACAAAGATGGTGACAGACTGGCTACAATTGGTGCCCAGTTTGATATTCCCAAGAATGTCAAACAAAACCTAGAACACCATGTGAAAATAGTGGTGTGGCCTACTGTACTTGATAACATATCAAGCTGGCAGGTATTTGAGAATGACCAGCAGATTGTCAATTTCTTGCAAGATGAGGCAGAGTTTGCTGCCAAGCATCACTCAATATTGCAAGAGTAGTATGGTGACTAGGTGATCCAACTGAAGACCAATAAACAACCCAAGGGATTGGTCACTTTAGAAAACATATTTGGTGCTGATGATCAACCTATAAAGGAGAAAATGAACATGACAATCAAGAAAGAGGACTATGAAGAGGTAGAAATTGCACAAGGCAGATTTCTAAAACATGGCAAGGTATGTAACCAAGCTGAAAGACAAGGTTTTGTTGAACTTTGTAATGAATTTGATTTTTTGATTGCTTGGGATTATAGGGATCTGAAATGTTTTGACCCTGGTTTAATCCAATATACCATTGATTTAGATCCTAATGCAAAACATGTCCGCCAAAAACAAAGCCCTGTCAACCCCAAAATTGAGCCATTAATGATCTAAGCTCATAGAGGCCAAAATTATCTATCCAATTAAACATTCCTCTTGGGTAGCTAACCTTGTTCCAGTTAGGAAGAAGAATGGGGAGATCAAACTGTGTGTGGACTTTAGAGACTTAAACAAGGCCTCTCTCAAAGACTACTATCCACTCCATTCCATGGAGCAGATCTTATAGACAGTAGCAGGAGTTGAAAGGTCACTCCTTGATAGTGTTGATGGCACAAGACAACTGAGAGCGGGGGGGAGGTGAATCAGTTGTATCAAAAACTTCAAACCCTCATAAACATAATCACATTCACATTAGTTCATTTAAACCCTTAATCTGTTATGAAGTTTAAACATGAAAAACAGATAACAAAAACTTAAACACATCAACACCATGCACAAGAGAACATATTTTTATGTGGAAAACTCTGAAAGGGAAAAACCACAGTGAGGATTAGCTCACAATATAATGTAGTAACAATACCGAATTACAAAGGCTCACTGCCATAGAGAGAATGTAAGATACCCAACTAGTACTACTAAATTTTTTTCCTTAGATAAATTTACTTGCACTTAACTCATCAACTACATACATCAAAGATAACAATTTGCATGCATCATCCTTGAAGCTAGGTACTTGTATTATTACTTGATTCAACTTATTGCAATTGTCTTATTACAATGGATAGTGCCTTCAATGGCAATGAACATACAAACTTATTCAATTGATTACAAGAGAGGCCTTGAAGCCTAGATGTATACAATACTTTCAACTTCTTCACAACTAGCTCTATCTCACTAGTTGATGTAGATCACTTCAATTGGACCCAATGATGTCAACTGGATGTCAACACCTCACAATGCAACAAGGGAGCATCACCTTGTTAGTTGAGGGAACATCACCTCAACACTTGAAACTCGCAGGCCTCAAGATTACAAGCTTAAAGCTTTGCAGAGAGAAATTTCGCCAAAGATTCAGATATCAAATGAATGAAAGAGCTCCTCCTTTTATAGGCCTTCCAAAGGGAATGAAGGCACGTTTTCCAAGGAGCATATTTAGAAGAATATTCCACTTGACAACTCATCTTGAATTGGCAATCTTATCCAAAGACCTTGACATGGATCCCAATGTCATCCTGTCGACCAATGAGAGTCCAGGTAGTTACAACTACCTTTTCTTCTATCTAGGTGCCAATTTGAAGCAGTTTGATCATGGAATGGCGCCCAATGTAGACCTACGCGCCCAACTGAGGTAGCAGAGGCATGGATATGCGCCTAGAGGAATTTGATAGCGCAGTACTAGTGTTCTTCTGACTAGGCGCCAGCTTTGGAGGATTCACAGGGGTTTTGGCGCCTTGGTTACAACTTATCATCCCTTCAAAGAACTTTGAAAACAACTTGACTTCAAATGATTATCATCTTACCTCCTGATGGAGCGCCTTGTTCCAAAACTGACCTTGGGGATTTGCAACTATCTTAGGTGCACATTTGGGGTAGTTTCAACTGGTATCAGCGCCTAGCACCTCTAGGAAGATGTTCTACACAATTCACACTCTCAAATACTTGCAATCAAACCTTTTGATGCTTATTTAATCTAGCGCCCTCATCTGGAGTACCAACATCTTGTTTGAGTCTTCAACTTCACTCAGGCGCACTTGGTGATAGAAAAGTGTCTAGATTGGCGCCTTAGGAAGAAAGTGGTTTTGCCTTGCTAAAATCTTCAACTCAAGTCATAACTGAATCAAAATTACTATCTTCTAACAAGCGCCTTTCACCATGAGTAGATTAAAATCTCTTTCCCTTCTCAGGCGCACTTTTGGATGAGTCCTTTAGGCGCAACAAGGTGCCAGGGGAAGAGTAAATGGCGCCTCCCCTTGAAAGGCCTATCCCCTATGCAAAAGCTCACTTCTAGAGTTTTGAAATAAAACAAAATACTGGCCTTACCAAGCGCCCTGACTTCCTGAGGAGTTTGGAGATGATATCCCTGCTTAGGCGCATCTTCAAGGTCATTGAATCCCGTCTTGGCGCCTTGATGTTCTTAGGCGGACTTGGAGTGTTGCAAAGTGTCATCTAGGCACCTAAGATCATATCATTATGCAAAGATCACTTCATCAAACAACTTGATCTTCATTGAAGATGAAACTCACTAGTTTCACTTGCAAGCTTCTAGGCATAATAGGGACTACCCAGAGGAAGGCGCAATTGGGATGTTGAAAATGATGAAGTATGCGCCTCATTCACAATCATGATTTTGCTTATCTTCAATGATAATCCCTTGATGCCACTTAATCCTTAGATAGTACAAGTTAGTCTACTTGTCAAGGCGCTCTTTCAAGGTTGTTTGAGCAAGAGCTAACGCCTCAACACCTAGGCGCACTTTTGATGATGCATTCTAACCTTTCAAACTATTATCTAACATAGGGTGCCATTCAGAGTTTGTTCTGTCATGATCTAGTGCCTAGGTGCCCTCAGAGGATTACTTGAATCAAGAAATGGCGCCTTGATACTTAGGCGCATAATTGATGTGGAGGAGTGCTCAACTGGAGGTCCAACACCTTAGGTGCCATTGAATTCTGCCTTAACAAGTTAGGCGCTCTTTGAGGTTGCACATGGGCCCAAGGGCGCCTAAGACAACTACTCTATTTACTAAGTCAAAAATCATTTTGGAAGCCCATCAAATTATTCCTACCAAGGCGCCCAACTTAAGATGGTTGATGTGCTTCATAGTGTGATGTTTCTATGCTAGGCGCTCATCTAGGAAGTCTAATGTGAAATTGGCGCCCATACTCCAAGAGTCAACTTCCTGCTTATTTGACTTCCAGACTTGGCCAAATTTCAAATTTCTGACTTTGTTCTTGCAAAACAATAAGGTTAAGTTAGTCAAAAACCAATTCATTCCCTCATCATTTAGAATTAGCCGCCGGGAATGAGGAATAGGCTAATCCATTCTTCACTTGATGATCAAGCCGGAATCGGGGACATGACAGTCTCCCCTTCCCGGGATTGCTTGTCCTCAAGCAATTGGAGGTTAAGATGCTCCAAAATCTTTTTTCCTTCCCAAGTTGCATCCTCCATCGGCAATCCTTTCCACTTCACCAGATATTCTCTTATGTTCCGGTTGCGCAGTTTCTTCTCCCTTATATCCACCACACTTTCAGGTTCAAGTGCAAGCATTCCTTCTTCATCAAGTGGTGGTAGTTCATCAGATGAAACCACATGCTGTCCTAGTGCCTTTTTGAGACATGACACATGAAACACATTGTGGATGCGGCTTCCTGCTGGCAAGTCAAGTTCATATGCCACTTCCCCTACTCTTCTCAACACCTTGTAGGGTCCGTAGAACCTTGGTTTCAATTTCTCTGCACCTGACTTCTTCAAAGTACTCTGTCTATATGGCTGAAGGCGTAGAAACACCATGTCACCTACTTCAAAGTTTCGTTTAACCCGGTGTTTGTCGGCATACAACTTCTGCTGATTTTGAGCTCTTTGCAAATTGTCCTTAAGGACTCAAAATATCTTGAGTATCCTTCATCAAGTCACTTGCTCGAGGAGCTCTACTATCATCCAGTGCCAGATCAACAAATGAAACTGCATCATACCCATACAAAGCTCGAAAGGGAGACATGCCAATTGACATGTGGAAAGTAGTGTTGTAGCAGTATTCACCTAGATGTAGCCACTTAATCTAGCACGTTGATGATCAGATACATAGTTTCTCAAGTATCCCTCAAGCCATTTATTTACAATCTCAGTCTGTCCATTGGTTTGAGGATGATAACTAGTGCTTGGTGTCAGGTCAGTTCCAGCTAGTCGAAATAGCTCTCTCCAGAATACACTGATGAACCGGCTATCTCTATCACTGACTATGGTCTTAGGAAGGCCATGTAGTCTGAAGACTTCACGAAAGAATAACTCAGCTACTTGCAATGCTGATGACTCAACTGGAATTGCAAAGAAGTGAGCATACTTGGTTAACCTGTCCACAACTACATAAATGCAGTCTCTTCCATTCACCTTCGGAAGACCTATGATGAAGTCCATAGAGATACTCTCCCACTTATGTTCCGGAATTGGCAGTGGTTGGAGTAACCCCGCTGGAAATGTATGCTTTGACTTATTCTGTTGACAAATCAGACACTCCCTGACATACCGAAGAACTTCTTCCTTCAGACCCTTCCATGTGAACCTTTCCCTGATCTGTCTGTAGGTCTTGAAGTAACCAGGGTGTCTTGCGAGTGGAGTATCATGGTATGTCTGCAAAATCTGTTGCTTCAACTCCGATTCAGGAGTTAGATAGATTCTATCTTTATAATAGATGATATCATCAACCATCTTGTACCTATCATCCTGAATGACTCCATCCATGATCTCACAAGCAAATTTAGACTTGGAGTACTCAACTAAAAGTTGAGACTTCCAATCAACCGAAACTTCACTCAGGGTACAAATGGCAGGTTTTCTAGACAAGGCGTCGGCTACCACATTCTTCTTGCCTTTCACATACTCAATGTCAAAATCATATGCCTGTATCTTAACAACCCATTTTTGCTGTCTTTCATTCAAATCCTTCTGCCCTAGGAAGTATTTCAAACTGTTGTGATCAGTTCTGACCACAAACTTAGATCCAACTAGATACTGGCGGAATTTAGCCAAAGCATGCATGATTGCTAGCATCTCTGTCATAAGTTGAGTACAATCTTTCTGTGTCCTTCAACTTTTTGCTTTCGAATGCGATGGGATGACGATCTTGCATCAATACTACTCCAATGCCTTCTCTAGAAGCATCACATTCTAAAACAAAAGACTTGGTAAAATCTGGCAAAGCCAGTACTGGTGTTGTGCTCATTACTTCCTTCAATCTGTCAAATGCAGCTTGAGCTTCCATTGACCAAATGAAAGCACCTTTCTTTGTCAGATTCGTTAAAGGTGCAACAAGCTGGGAGAATCCTTTAACAAATCTTCTGTAATAGCTGCAGAGGCCAAGGAAACCTCTTAGTTCAGATACATTCCTGGGAACTGGCCAATTGCGAATGGCTTCAATCTTTTCTTCTTGAACTTTCACACCATTAGCTTCGATCACATGACCCAGATATAGGATCTCCTTCAAGCCAAAATCACACTTAGACATCTTTGCATACAAAGATTGATTCTCCATGACGTTCAAAACTTCATCTAAGTGTTGAAGATGTTCTTCCCATGTCTTGCTGTAAATCAAGATATCATCGAAGAAAACCAACAGGTACTTCCTCAACTGCTTGTTAAAAACATGATTCATGCAGGACTGGAAAGTGGCTGGTGCATTAGTTAATCCAAACGGCATCACCATAAATTCATAATGTCCGTAATGGCATCTGAATGCTGTCTTTGGAATGTCTTCTTCACGAACACGAATTTGATGATAACCTGATCGAAGATCTATCTTTGAGAAATAGATTGCTCCATGCAACTCATCAAGTAGTTCATCAATCCTAGGTATTGGATACCTATTCTTAATGGTCTTCTTGTTCAATGCGCGATAGTCAATACACATCCACATTGTTCCATCCTTCTTCTTCACTAACACCACAGATGATGCAAATGGACTTGATGATGGTCTTATATGCCCCATCTCGATCAATTCTTTGATCATCTTCTCAATTTCAATCTTGAAATGCCTTGGGTGCCGATAGGGTGCAATGTTGACGGGTTTCGTCCCATCCTCCAATTCAGTGACATGTTCAAAACCTCTATCAGGAGGTATACCTGGAGGTATATCCCTAAACACCTTACCATGCTTATCCAACATTGCCTGGATATCCACAGGATAAAGTTCTTTAGCAGAGAAAATCTGGTTGTCCTTGATGCAAACCTGCGCTGCCCACTCAATGTCATTATGCCTGAACAATGCTGCATTTAGCCGAGACAACTTGGGGGTTTCCATCAGATACTGACTTCAACTTGATCTTCCTTCCCTCATGCATGAACTCCAATTCTATCTTCTGGAAATCTTGGACTATTCTTCCAAGTGAATGTAACCATTGTACTCCAAGCACCACATCAATATGCCCAAGTCCAACTACATAGAAATCATCCTGTAAAGAATAATCTCCCATTTGAATTTGCAGTTGGGTCACCCTTCTGGTACAACTCATCAAGAATCCATCAGCAACTGCTATTTGAAACCCTTCGAAGTTTTCAACTGTTAGACCCCGCCTTGCTACCAAACCTTCATTTATGAAGTTGTGAGTAGCACCACTGTCAATGAGACAGGTGACTCTCTGACCCTTCACAACTCCTCTTATGCGGAAGGCATGATACTTAGGTACTCCTGAAATAGTTGCTAATGTTATTTTGTCAGTTGTCCCTTCTGAAACAACATTAAGAGTTGGTTGTTCATGTACTTCCTCTTCATCCTGAGTTGACTCTTCTTCACTCAGTGACTCTTCTTCACTTCCATCATCAGATACTACTTCAATCAAATGAGCTTTTCCTTTACCAAGGCACCTATGTCTTGGTTCCCAAGGTTGCTTGCAAGAAAAACAGAGTTTCTTCCTTCTCAGCTCGTCTCTTTCCGCTGCAGATGTACCTTGAGTCATCTTTTGAGGAAATGTGGGTTTCCTTTGAGTAGAACTAACTCCTTTATAGAACTTCCTCTTAGGTTGATATATAGGAGTAGTATCTAGATCAAGAGCAAAGTCAATTGCTTCTTCCAAATTTGTTGGCCTTTGTACCTTTACCAATGGCTTGATCTGATTGTTCAATCCCTCAATGAACAACATAGTGATTCTTCGGTTAGTCATGTCAGGTACCATCACTGCTATCTTCTGAAACTCGTTTACATACTGCACAACCCTTCCTTCTTGCTTGAGTTGGGCTAGTTCGCGATAGTACACCTCAGTGTCTTTTCTATCAAACCTCTGAATCAACTTGGTTACAAATTCATCATACTAGTGTTCTTCTGACTGGGCTAGTTTGCGATAGTACTAGTGTTCTTCTGACTGGGCGCCAGCTTTGGAGGATTCATAGGGGTTTTGGCGCCTTGGTTACAACTTATCATTCCTTCAAAGAACTTTGAAAACAACTTGACTTCAAATGATTATCATCTTACCTCCTGATGGAGCGCCTTGTTCCAAAACTGACCTTGGGGATTTGCAACTATCTTAGGCGCACATTTGGGGTAGTTTCAATTGGTATTAGTGCCTAGCACCTCTAGGAAGATGTTCTACACAATTCACACTCTCAAATACTTGCAATCAAACCTTTTGATGCTTATTTAATCTAGCACCCTCATCTGGAGTACCAACATCTTGTTTGAGTCTTCAACTTCACTTAGGCGTACTTGTTGATAGAAAAAATGTCTAGATTGGCGCCTTAGGAAGAAAGTGGTTTTGCCTTGCTAAAATCTTCAACTCAAGTCATAACTGAATCAAAATTACTATCTTCTAACAAGCGCCTTTCACCATGAGTAGATTAAAAGCTCTTTCCCTTCTTAGGCGCACTTTTGGATGAGTCCTTTAGGCGCAACAAGGTGCCAAGGGAAGAGTAAATGGCGCCTCCCCTTGAAAGGCCTATCTCCTATGCAAAAGCTCACTTCTAGAGTTTTGAAATAAAACAAAATACTGGCCTTACCAAGCGCCCTAACTTCCTGAGGAGTTTGGAGATGATATCCCTGCTTAGGCGCATCTTCAAGGTCATTGAATCCTGTCTTGGCGCCTTGATGTTCTTAGGCGGACTTGGAGTGTTGCAAAGTGTCATCTAGGCGCCTAAGATCATATCATTATGCAAAGATCACTTCATCATGCAAAGATCACTTCATCAAACAACTTGATCTTCATTGAAGATGAAACTCACTAGTTTCACTTGCAAGCTTCTAGGCGCAATAGGGACTACCCAGAGGAAGGTGCACTTGGGATGTTGAAAATGATGAAGTATGCGCCTCATTCACAATCATGATTTTGCTTATCTTCAATGATAATCCCTTGATGCAACTTAATCCTTAGATAGTACAAGTTAGTCTACTTGTCATGGCGCTCTTTCAAGGTTGTTTGAGCAAGAGCTAACACCTCAACACCTAGGCGCACTTTTGATGATGCATTCTAACCTTTCAAACTATTATCTAACATAGGGCACCATTCAGAGTTTGTTCTGTCATGATCTAGTGCCTAGGCGCCCTCAGAGGATTACTCGAATCAAGAAATGGCGCCTTGATACTTAGGCGCATAATTGATGTGGAGTGCTCAACTGGAGGTCCAACACCTTAGGTGCCATTGAATTCTGCCTTAACAAGTTAGGCGCTCTTTGAGGTTGCACATGGGCCCAAGGGCGCCTAAGACAACTACTCAATTTACTAAGTCAAAAATCATTTTGGAAGCCCATCAAATTATTCCTACCAAGGCGCCCAGCTTAAGATGGTTGATGTGCTTCATAGTGTGATGTTTCTATGCTAGGCGCTCATGTAGGAAGTCTAATGTGAAATTGGCGCCCAGACTCCAAGAGTCAACTTCTCGCGTATTTGACTTCCAGACTTAGCCAAATTTCAAGTTTTTGACTTTGTTCCTGCAAAACAATAAGGTTAAGTTAGTCAAAAACCAATTCATTCCCTCATCATTTAGAATTAGTCTCCGGGAATGAGGAATAGGCTAATCCATTCTTCACTTGATGATCGAGCCGGAATCGGGGACATGACAGAGAATGCTCACTGCAGGGGACTCACTGTCCAAGTGGACTCATTGCCCACTGAGAAAGAAAGAAAGAAGAAGAAAAGAATGGCTCATTGCTAGACTTTGAACTGATATAATTGCATCTAGCCTATGCATGGAGTTCAGTTCCAATGAAGCTCATTATACACAACATACACAACACCTTTGCAGCATCGTCGAAAATTGTAGACACCTTCTGCTCATTGCATCTGGTAGCCTAACACATGAAAGACCTTGCTGCCCTGATCAAATTCGCATCACAACATCATATCCCCCATTCGCACACACACACACGAACTCTTGACACTTATTTATACCATCATTACGCTTGAAACAATCTTCAAGGTCGGCAAACACATAATGTTTGAATTAGGTCTGGACCTAAACAATCCACGACACAAGGGAATGAAGGCAAACCACTCTATGCCTTAGCTCGGACCCAAATCTATCTAGGCACGCTACACAACACTCACGTAATCACCAAATCAACTCCGCAAACATTCAAGGTCGGCCAAATAGTGTAAACATAAGGAACTCTTGATCACATGCTTCCACAATCACAACCATAACTTGTAGACCATACACAAGGCTTTAACACAATCTAGAAACATCCACGAACATCTTGAAGTCACCTGGAAACCAACAAATTCAGCCACAACAACTTTCACCTGAACTCAACTTTCACCTGGACACAACAACACGGTCGAACTCTGCCACACAATAGATTGCTTTCTGGAGCACCAAATCACAAACTTTTGGATGGAAGATAGGTGAGATCCTTATGAACACATATCCAAAACCGCAGCACCTGAAACCTTTCTGCGGAGGAATGCGGAGCAAAATACTTTCTCCTAGACACCTCTGCATAACTCAAAAACACTGTCAAATATTGTTCTCAAATTGGTGAACATAACTTTCATTGTACAGCAATCCGGAGCACCAAATTCTGGATTTAGCATCTTCAAACAATTCTTGACAACATATCTAAACCACATACTCAGATTTCCAACACAGAAGAAATGTAGAGAAAAAACTCGAATAGTATTCTGTAAGCCGGAAGACTCTTCAACACACTATTTCCAGTATTAATCAAATTTTCTCAAAAGCACTTGGGAACTTAGCAACGAGAACAATCTACTAACATCATCAGCACCTCTACAAGGCATTCGGATCACTTTAACACAACAACTTAATCAAATGACAATAACTACATCAGAAGACATAGTTGACACCAATGACAACACAAACATGTTGACATCAATGACAACACCGATTAGCACATACTTGCAACAGATGGCTACTCAGGCTATAACCAGATTCTTGTAAAAGAATTAGACCAGTATAAAACAACCTTTACCACCAAATGGGGTACTTTGGTTTATCAGAAAATGCCAATTGGGTTGACTAATGTTGGGGAAACCTTTCAAAGGGCAATGGATTTGGCCTTCAAGGCCTGATCAATGATATTATTTTAGTGTATCTTGATGATTTGACTGTTTATTCTAAGCATGCAGCTGACCACCTGGGTCATTTGAGAAAAGTCTTCGAAAGATGCAGAAATATGGTGTCATTGAATCCAAAGAAATGTGTGTTTGCTGTCTCGGAAGGCAAATTGTTGGGACATGTAGTCTCAAAAGAAGGGCTAGCTATTGATCCAGAAAGAACCAGTGCCATTTTGCCTCTTCCCCTTCCCAGTCACAAGAAGGGCTTGCAGAGCTTCCTGGGCAAGATTAATTTTGTGAGGAGGTTTATACCAAATTTTGCTTCGATAGCAAAACCTCTCATCGCCGTGCTTAAGAAAACTGCTGCCTTCACATGATCAAAAGAAGGTAGGGACAATTTTGAAGCTGTCAAGCAAGCCATTGCACAGGCTCACACGTTGATAAACCCAAATTATGAAAAGGATTTTATCCTTTATGCCTTTGGAGGCAAAGAGGGCATATCAGCAGTCCTGACGCAGCAGAATAAAGAAAAGTTGGAGCAGCCAATTGCTTTCTTCAGCCAACCCCTCAAAGAATATGAGCTGAGGTATGATTTTATTGAGAAACAGGTGTTTGTTGTGGTGAAAGCACTCAGAAAATTAAGACACATGCTTTCAAACAGCAAGATACAGTTGATGGTGAACCACCCTGGCATTAAAGAATTCCTTTTGAGCAGAGACGTCAATGAAAAAAGAGCTGGGTGGATCACGAAAGTAATGGAGTATGATGTAAACATCAACATCACCAAGCTGGTGTGAGGCAAAAGCCTGTGTGAGCATATAGTCGCAGACTTTGAAGCCAGACATGACATTGTATGTGTCCTTAGGCAGACACAGCTAGTTGGTTCCCACGTTCCAACTGACTGGTACCATGATATGGCCACATTTCTACAATTAGGTAGATGCCCAAATGGACTGAATCAAGTAAAAAGAAGGTATTTCAGGCTCCACTCCATTCCTTATGTTCTTGTTGATGGTGTCTTGTTTAGGAAAGACATCAATGGAGTTCTTCTCAGATGCATTGCACAAAATCAGACCTCAAGGGTGTTAGAAGAGTTTCATAATGGCCTTGCTGGTGGCCATTATTCTCGAAGAATGACTGCTATTAAAATCAAGAGGGCTGGTTACTACTGGCCCAATTTGTTCAGAGACCCCCATAGATGGGTAAGAAGCTGCAAGGAATGTGCATTATTTGTAGGTAAACAAAGGTTTGCTGCTTTTCTCTTGCACCCAATTCAGACTGATCAACCACTTGTCCAATGGGGCTTGGACTTCATTGGGATGATTAATCCACCTTCCAGCTGGCCACAAGTGGATTTTAACAGCCATTGATTATTTCACAAGGTGGACAAAGGCGGTTGCATTGAGGGATGCCACAGAGACCTCCATTTTAGATTTCCTTGAGGGAATAGTTACCAGGTTTGGTGTTTCATTCACCATTATTTCTGACAATGCCAAGGCCTTTGTAGGCACAAAAATCAGTGAGTGGGCACTTAACTATGGAATTTACTTGAAGACATCATCCAATTACTATCCCCAAGGGAATGGCCTAGCTGAATCCACAAACAAAAACCTGATCAGTATTATCAAAAGGACTGTGGATGACAATCAAAGAACTTGGCATTCCAAGTTGAAAACAACTCTTTGGGCTAACAGGATCACCCGTACGAGGGCCATTGGCAATTCGCCCTTCATACTAGTTTATGGAAAGGAGGCAAGACTTCCACTATCATTGGAATTGCCTTCCCTTGAGTTGGGTTAGCAACTGGAACTGTTGGAAAATGATGCTATGCCAGTCAGGTTTGCCGAGTTGATGGAACTTGAAGAGAGAAGAGATGCTGTCATGGAGACCCTTGAAGCCCACCAAGATCAGGTCAAAAGGACCTTTGATAGGAAATCAGTCGACAGAGTCTTCCAAGAGGGATATTTAGTGCTAAAGTGGGATGAAGACAGAGCTAAGGCTAGGAAGCATTCCAAATTTGATGCCTAATGGAGTGGCCCATATATCATCACCAGTTGTAAGCAAGCTAATGCCTTTCAACTCTCCAAGCTAACTGGTGAATCACTTCCAATCCCAGTGAATGGGATTTTAGTTTGGTTGTGGGATTCTTGTAAATAATTAGAAGTAGGTTTGGTTTTTGTTTTAGGTTTCCCTTCCTCCAAGTGCTTTTACACAGGCAACTTTCTCATTAGGAGATTGTCTACCTTGTTTGTTTTGTTCTATTTTTTGGAGGCAGTTTTCAGTTCTGTATGGTCATGTTGCTGTAGTGCTCTTTTTGACTCTGTGCCCAATGGATTGTATAAGGCAACTGGATCCCTGCGTTTAGCAGGTAAACACCCTTGCATAGTCACCAAAATGTTGTCATATTTTGCCTAGGCCTAGAATAGCCCAAAAATCCCATCTTCTTCTATCAAATATATCCGATCTAAGAAAGTCTAAATGGAAGAAGTCTCCCTTCAAAAATCCCAAAAAAGTCTTAAGTATTTTGCCTTATCGGCAAATTTTAAGTTTGGTGAACCTTTGGTTCGTTGATTGGCCAGTTCGCCGACTAAAGAACCAAGCAAGTGGGCAAGAATTTTAAGGCAAAAGACTAGAGAAGAGAAAGTTTTCTTTAGTCAGCAAATTTTGAGTTTTGGGAACTCAAAGTTCACCCGATTGACGAATTCGCCAACTAAGGAAGAAGACAGAGACAGGAACCAAGCAGGCAAAAATTCTCTAAGGAAAGGAAAGTGGCAAAGGTTTGCCTTTATCGGCAAAATTTTGGTTCGGCAAATTTTAAGTTTGCCGATCTGCAAGTTCGCCGATTGGTAGTTTCGTTGACAAAAGGAGCGAAAACAAAGACAAGGGAGTTTGCCTTTGTCGACAAAACTCAAAGTTGGCAAACCAATTGGTTCAACGATCGACAAGTTTGCCGATTGGCGATTTCGCTAACCAAGGAAAGGAAAAGACAAAGCAAGGTCAAGTTCGTGAAAGGGAAAGTTTGCCGATAATGCAGAAAGACATAAGCATGCCAAAGACCGAACGAAAGAGCTTATCGGGAGGTCGGGGAATCGGCAAAATGTCGAACTTGCCATCAAGTTCGTGATTTTCAGGATTCGCCGATAAGGCGATTAGGAAGCCAAAGACAAGGAGATGAGGAAATGAAGAAGGCCCGATGGTTCGTGAGAGGGAGATTTCTTCGACCAAAGGAAATACAAGCAAGTCAGCGGCAAAGGATGTTTCATCAAATGAGGATTTTTCCAATAAGGCGAAAAGGCAAGCTAAGATTAGTTAGCAAAAAGGAATATTCGCCGATAAGGCGAAAAATGATAAGAGGTAGAGTTCGGCTTGAGACAAATTCACCGACAATAAAGAATTAAGTGGCGCAAAAGGTAGAATTTAAAAGGTACAACACTTTAAAGTGTTGTAAAAGCTTGCAGATCGCATTCACCTAAAATCACGCTTTTGTTACAAAGAGAATTAAACACTTGAAGTATAATGTTGCAGAAAGGTCAGATTCAGGTGGTTGGCATTGTAGGAATTTTCAATGCGCCAGTACAAATAAGTTGCAAAATGGATTTACAAGTACCATGGAAGGATTTCGAACCTTACTTTTTCAATGCATCTAACACCATGCGTGTGGGCAATCTTCCTTTGCAAAGTTTGCAGGCTTGTCAGAAGCATGGTCACTGTCCCATTCTGCAGATCTTTTGACAGGGCTTTGGGCCAAAATTAAATGCAACATGGGCGCACAAATCAAATTGATTAACCAGAATTCAGCGCCTGTAGCTGCGCAACAATTTGAAATGATATATATACATGTAAAAAAGATGTAAAATTGTTAGTTGTTCTTCTGGGTCATCACGCGAGTGGAGGTGTTTATTGCAGATTATAGATTATATAATGCATTTGCAAGAACCAGTTGAATTTGATGTATTGTGCTTGAATCTAGGCCTTTAATGTCTTTGATTATGGTTCACTCATGAATGTAATTGATTACTTTGTGTCTTTTCCTTCTGCAACAAATTGTTCTACTTTTGTAATAGCTTTTTAGCCTTCATAATCAATAAAAAACTGTCACTTTGCCTCTCTCTGTAACTTTACACTGTGTTTATTTGAGAATTGTATGCTTGTATTGTGGGTAGAATGGTCCCTTTGATAGCTTCAATTTTCTAACTGAACCTCTATGATGGTTTATACGAGTTTGTGTGAGTTTATTGCAGTTTTGAGGTCATTGTTGTGTTGATTTAGACACAGTTAAACACATTATAAATCTGGTGCATCACCTCCCTTTCAATTTCAGTATCTACTTCCCCTTTTCCTTGTGAGCACAACATTAGATTTAGCTTCATTCTCTAGACCTTAAGTGCAGAAAGACGAACTGGACTTCTTTGGAGGTCTAATCTTATCTGCAAGGTCCCACACCTTGAGATCATTCCCATGTTACAGTGAATTTGTTGGAACTGTCAAAGCTTCAACAACAAGGTGCAAATTCGGGTGATAACACTAATCATGAGTTAGCAGCCATTTCACATGAAGATGATAATGTTAAGGAGTCTTCCAATATTGACACTCAAGATTTGGGTGTTAAACATGAGGTATGTGTTGTGGATTCAAGCCACAAAGGTTCTCATTTTGTATATCATAACATGGAAGATGTAAAGAAGACACAAGGTATGTGTGATGAGTGGCTACAAAGAGCTAGGAAGGCAAAGTTGCTAGCTGCCCAAGCAAGACAACACCTACAAGAGGTCAAGGAACGCTGCAATCATTTAGATCATGTAAGACAACAAAGGGAAGCATACCTTAGATCACTATTTCTTCCAAGGGAAAAAGACAGGGAGATGGAGCATACAAGGGATGAGCCTCTTGAGATGTACAAGCGAGAAGAGCATTCAGATTTGTGTGAACATGGGAAGAGGTATGATTCAGAAATTTCTGCTTGTACACACAGTTTGTATTGTGAGGATCATGAGTTACCTCTTTTGGAGAGCCCATTCAAGGCTCAAGTCATAGAATTAGATGGGATAGTTGAGCATACATCTTTTGGACCAGCCAATGATGTGATGCATGCATGTATAGATGGAGACATAGATGTAAAGATTTAAACATCATGATAAACGATAAAACTGCCAATTTAAATGATAATTGTGTATATATAAAATATTTAATATTTTTTAATATAATTAAAATATAATATATTATTTAGATAATTAACAAGATATATTATTAAATATAAATAACAATATATGATTATTCATATAAATATAAATATTAAATATTATTATTATTATTATTATTATTATATAATATAAATATATAAAGCAGCGATCCCAAATAGAAGACAAGTATTTTATGATAATAAAACACAATAAAATGATATGATTTGAATAGCAGCGATCATTACATAAAGAAGGTCTATCACTCTTTAATATGTAAGGAGGATATTTATATACTTAAAGTGCAGCGATTAAGTTAGTTTGATATTAATCAAATGCTAACAGCAGCGATCAAACTGAAGACAACGATTTATAATAAGCATTCAACATATTTGTGAAGGGACAGCGATCAGGCAATGATTAAGTAATCTGTTGCTTATGATACATACAAACCATTAATATTTCTTAAGGGTGCAATTAGTCTATGAAAGGGTGCATACTTAGAGATGTATCCCTTGAATCATATAAAAGGGAACTCCTCCCTCTTTCAAAGGCATCGATAGAAGAATAGAAGACTTCTGATTTATATACAGATATAAAAAGTATATATTTTTGAGTTGGAAAAGTATACTTGGAAGCAAATCTGAAATATAAAGATACAACAGTATATTGGGTTGCAAGGAAGAAAATCCTTAAGAGTTCTAAAGGATACAAAGGCAAGAATTATCTAGGTATGATGTATCTAACCTTATGTTTATTATGATGAATGCCATGTGTTAAGTAGTGACAAATGTATATAATTGAAAGATTATCATTAGTATCATTACACATGTATATATAAGCATTGTGAAACTTGATATGATTTATATAAGGGAAAACATCAATAGATTATATTCACAACACATTGAAGTAGTGGTATGTTCAAACTCAATGCTTATTTATTTCTATTGCCTACAACCTTAGGATAGGCAAGGTTTTGTTAGGGAGAGGCGGAGTAAATCCATCCGTCGAGGTGGTTTCATCGCGCCCTAGACAAGTAAATCTCCATCCAAGGTTGAGGATTAGAAGAGAAATAAGGATTGAGACTTGAACATAGCCAACACAGAATGTGCTATGAATAAATGTGATCAATTGGTATGTTGAAGTATATCGAAGTATGTTCAAGCTAATACTTAGTTAGTTCTATTGCCTGCAACCTATTAGTGAGTGGCGAGGTTTTGTTAGGGAGAGGCATAGTAAATCCATCCATTGAGTTGGTTTCATCGCGCTCTAGACAAGTAAATCCCCATCCATGGTTGAGGATTAGAAAGGAAGTAAGAATTAAGACTTGAACACAGTCGATACTGAATTGTGTTATGAATTGAATTGAATGTGGATTATGTTATGATGATTTGATCTCATTGTTTATGTTATGTAGTATTGTTCTCATTATTAATTATGCTATTATAGACGAGTTTAATATGAATGATAGATGAATTTAATATGAATGATGCTAGGAACTGAATATTATCTTAATTTATTGATCTTCAATATTTCTAATGTCCCTTTCTAGTGATCTTATTGTATGCAAGTAATGAAATTAGGAATATTCTAAAAGGGGACATTACATTTAGCCACCCATGGAGAGCTCAAGGAGACTAACTATGATGAGACACGATCCCATCATGATGATACTTTGGGTGGAGTATGAGGCTGCCCAAATTCCAGGACTTGTGACACATGCCATGGAGTCATTTGCTTTTGATTGGTATGCACTTGGAGAAGTGGAGTTTCATCTGGTTTATGAACCAAGGTATGGAGATGTTGTCATGGAGGCACTTGGTTTTGAGTTGCAAATATTTGAGTTTCAGCTGGACTATGACATAAGGTATGAGGGTAGAAGTGTTCCAGCCCTAATTCATGAGTTACTACTTCATACATTGTTGAAAGAAGGCTGTTCTACATGGCTGGGCATGGATTTCCTAGAGAGTACTTGGAGGACAACAGCTGTTTGGATGATTTGGAGAGCTGTAGATCACCACTTCATCATTAGAGGTACTCTTTGCATCATCATAGGTTTGATTTTCAGTTTGGTGGATGCTGTTCTGTTTTGCATCAGCAGCCTAGGAGGAATTGATAAGTTTTTCTATGCATCTATGATGAGCATTTTGCACATCCATAGAAGATCATTGGGAGTTAGAGGGATAGTTGGTGTTGGTATCCCTATGAGAGACATCTATCTCCCTTTTGATGGATGTGATAGCGTGATGATTTGGGATCTCGGTATTGACATGTTTGATATTCTAATTCATTGGGATCATGATGAGTTGCCTTGCAATTCTCATCTTGCAATTCTTGTCTTGATGATGTTCATGATGGAGCTTTTGGAGGCACAGATATATTGGCACTTGTGGTTGAGAGCTTTGCATTCTTGTTCCTATAGCTACACAGGCAGGGCACATGGAGGAGCGGGATTTCTAAATTTGGGGAGTGGAGTCAGATTGAGTTCGAGTGTGTATGGCTAGTTTTGCCACCGGAGCTCACTTTGCATATCATTCTTCATATTCTCTTTTGGAGATACACCCACAGGTTGAGGAGTAGAGTGATCACGGGACACTTGGTTGGATGGAGATACTTGTCACTTGAGGGTATTTCACAGGATACAGGTTTGCAATTGCTTGAGGACAAGCAATTCCGTGAAGGGAGGACTGCAATCCCTTTTTTTGGAGTGATCACTTAGCGGAGTTGGCTAGCCTATTCACATTCCCATAGGCTAAGTCGGAGGGCCTAGGGAGTGTCCCACATGGTGAATTCTCACACTTGGCTAATTTTGTAGGGCAATTCGAGTCTGCGAGATGATTTGACATATTTTTGTGGTAATTTTGATATAATCATCGTTGATGAAATAAATTGCCCTAATGGAGAGCGACCGACTTGGAGAGTGGAAGATGAAGAAAATAAGGGAAATTGGATAAGGCCTTGAAAGAAAAATTAAGAATAATTTATATTATTTTCTCTAATGATGGGCGACCTGATTTGAAGACGAATTCATGTGACTAGTGGGTCGCCTTGGAGACAGGAAAGAAGGAAAAATAATAAAATAAAACAATGATGATATGGGCGCTCATGAGGAGGTCGGTGTTGGAGCCCAGAAAAGTCAGTCCTCAAAATGCCCCATTTTGTGCCCAAGTCTCATATGAATCGCACTTGAACCTATAGTTTATAACCAATCAGAGATATTTTTCATAGGTTTTCATGTGTTTGCCATTTGAAAATACAAGGTAGGAAACTCAAAAATTGGCTAAGTCCTAATATCCTAAGGTTCCCTTGTATTTTCTCTTTTTGTTGAAAGTCGGAGTTTCGGGCTTTTTCCTTCCATTATGCTTCCCCTTTTGGTCCCGTAAATTGCCTAAGTGTTGAAGTTTTTTAAGTGTTCGGCGGAGTTTCAGAGGTTGGAGTTCCTCCATTTCGTCTTCCTAATGGCAAGCATAGGGACAAAGGCCCGAGGGCCGAGGTCCGCTCAAGGAGATGAAAAATATTCTAAGTATGGGAAGTATTTCGAAGGTCAGACTTTGGGCCTTCGGCCTTTGGTCTTCTTCATGGCAAATGTCACGATGAAGCCCCGAAATTCGAAGTCTGACAGGTTCCAAAAATATGCTAAGTGTGAGGTATGTGGCGAAGATACCCAAGCAGTGCACCATGTGTCGGTGTGGCACAAGTTCTAAGCTGCGCGAGACAATGCTTTCAAAAATCTTGCGCCGGCTCGCATGTGTCCCGACGGTGTTCCGGGGAAGGTTCGATGGCCGACCCCCAACGATTTCACATTTGACTAAGTGTTTTATAAGGTGGGAGTCAGGGATTTGTCTCTCCTTCAAGATAAGCGCAAGGCGGAAGGCTGAAAGGTCGAAGTCCCCCTAAAGGTCAAAGAATATTCTAAGTATGGCGGACTTCGGGGGTCGGAGTTGTGGTGTTTTCTCCTCTTCCTTTTGGAAGGGGAAACATCGAAAGCTCGAAATCTGACAAAAGCAAAGAGACCAAAGCATAGAGAAACAAAGGATGAGGAGCGAAGGCCAAAAGCTCGAGGCCCGAAACTCTGATTTTTCAGAGGTTGGTGTTGTGATGTAATCACACATCGCCCCATTGCAAATGGGGACCCACCTTTTTTTGCAATTTTGAGCTTGTAGGATCCTTAGGAAGTGTTGTCAAACCTAGTCTCTTCCATGAAATGAAGAATGAGCCTCTCCGGAGCAGTGTGAAATGAATCAAGTGAGTTTATCAAGGAGCAAATGAAGGCAAAGAATGAATCCTGGAATCTTGAAATTGACTAAGTCTGATCTCTTGAAGTCTAATATCCTGAAATCTTGAAAACTGACTAAGTCTGAGATCTGGTGGATCCTAAAAAATCTAGAATCTGCATGTTAATCTCATGGATCGGAGACCTATCTCAAACATCCTGAAAGTATATTTCAAAATGAAATATACGTGATTCCAGAGACTGAAAAAATGCGTAAGTATGGGAGAAGCACACTTTTCTCCTGTCTCTGCATTCTGCCTGAGGCGCACATTTCACCCTTCTTTGCACTCTACATTTTATGCAAACATGCATGATTTGGGCGCTTTTGGGTTTTGGCGCACATCTTGAGGGTGCTTGCACTCTACATTTTATGCAAACATACATGGAATCAACACTTTTGGAGTTAGGCGCACTTTTGGTTGCACAATGTATTTTTCACACACATTCACAGATGTTCAAAATCAGCGCCTATTTGGTCTAGGCACACTTTTACCCCTGCTTTGCTTAAATATGTTATACATACATACCCAAAATTGGCGCTCATGCTCCTAAGCGCTCATTTGGGACACCCTTGCATCATGCATTTTAAACATTTATGCAAGCTTGCATGAAATGAGCGCTCATCCATTTTTGGTGCATATTTGGAGGGTCTCTGCATTGCGCATTGTGAACACTATGCAAGACTACATGAAATTAGTGCTCATTCCTAGGCACTCATTCACCATGCCTCTGTATTACACATTCAATGCACACATGTCCAAGATCAGCGCTCAAGTCTCATCCTCTTTTGGGTGCACTTAGAGAAGGTGTCTGCATTATGCAATTCATACATGTCTATCCAAGAAATGTGCTTTTGGGCGCAAATATCCCATGACCTTGCATTGTGTATAACTTATACAAGCCTCCCCAGTTTGAGCGCTTTTGGGTACTAATCTTGCATGTGCTTGCATTGGCGCTGATTTACCATCACTTTGCAACTTGCATTTTATACAGACATACATAGAATGAGTGCTTTTTTTTCCTTTGGCACACTTTTACCTTGTATCCGCATTGCGCATTCAATACACAGGCGTGTAAAATCAACACTTTTCCTTCATTCTCCTGTGCAATTTGTGAAGCGAGCTCAGAGTGGCAAGATGATAATAAGTTTATGGAATTACATGAGTATTCTTTCTCTCTCATAAGGTTGGAGGGAATTGAACATGATGATATCCTTTTATCAAACGCTATGATGTGAGCTTAACTTGTGGTATCTCCTTTTGTAGGTGGAAGACAAGTACCCGAGCAAGGCAAGCATAAGCAAGGATGGATTTCCAAGGAATGTAGCCCGAGTTCAAGATTGAGGAGAACCCGCAACACACGAAGAAATTTAACATCAAGGTCTACATTGGAGCGGAGAAAGAGCACTACACTTCATCAAGGACATTCGGGTATCGTCAAAATCATCATACTGCAAAGAAGACAATTTCACTTTCGGAAGGAAGCACCATTTCACTTAGCACATCCAAGAGTCCAAGAGCTCACGTCCACATTCAAGTTCCAGGGCCTTCCATTTCATGCACTAGGCAGAGATGGAGAACACATGAAACATCTTCTACTGCACCATCCAGAGCCAGAATACAAGAATCCTGCACAAGAACATCATGAGAAGAGAAATGAGTCAATCATCGCAATCCATGAATTACATCAAGACAACAAGAAGAAATTCTAAATTTCCCAAGTTTCAAGTTCGAAGTAGCCAAGTTCCAGAGGTGAAAATTCAAGTTCGAAGACTACTCCAAAAGATGACAAAATTTGGGAAGATATTCTGAACAATGTGAACACAAAGAAAGTCAAACCAGTTTGCAAGAAGCTGAGGTGGCATGTGCACATCATCAAGCCAATCACAGTCTGCCACATCACCTGTCTAGGTTCAACGAATGCATTACAAGCAAGAGGCCAAAGAGGGCGTCCGAGTTGGAGATTCTCAAAGATTCCAATGCAAGTTTATCACATTGGGAAACGTGCCTTCATTGCCTCTCTCATGTTCTAAACATAGTAACTTTTGTAACAAACCGCCTTGTTGTCTTAATCTTGGCCATTGATTCTCAAATCAATCTTGGCCCTTCGTTGTAATTTTTGGAGTCTATAAAAGGCTCACTTCTCTCATTTGCAAGAAGTTATTAGCTCACGCATGAGTAGTAGAGTAGGAGTAGATTAGAGGAGACTCATTGAAGTCACTGGAGGGACATATGAAATTGTTGTAATAATACACTTCAAGATTAATTTACAAACTCATTGTTGAAGGTTTCATGGTGATCTTGTGGTTTTGGAATGTTAGCATGGTTTCTGAATTTTCGAATATGATGGAAAAATGTTTCCAAGTAGCTTAGAAATAGATTAGAAGTTCATTGATGTAATGAGTATATGCAAAGATATTTGATGAATTCCTTAATGGTTCATACTTTTTGTGGATTGTCGAAGGCAACTCAATTTGCAAAGTTAGCCTGAACCTCCATTTGCTTTAGTTCTATTGTGAATACTTGTTCAAGCTGCGCCAGCTGTGGGTGTTTGGATGTGTGTTTGCAATATGAAAATCATTGGGTTACCTTAGAAGATTGTACCTGCTTCGTGTAGTTGTCGGTTCTCATGGCGAAGCGGAGTCAGGTTTCGTGAGGAGTTTGTCTATCCTAGCATGTTTCATTATATCATTGTCCTTAGAATAGTTTTCTAAATCCTTTCCTCTTGTATTTTCTTTTCGTGGCCAGTCAGAAGAAGTTCCATTCCATAAAGAAGAAGAATAACATATTTGAGTGGAGTAAGGAGTCAATTCAGCGTAAGTCCCTTTGTGAGTTTCAACAAATCACGAATCAGGAACCTTGGAGTTGTCTCACTGGATCACATTGCTTAGCCTTTGAGAGACTTTATTCAAGAGAGGATAGAATACTTAGTATTTTATTCTGAGTTTGCATGTGCATAAAAAACACATCAACAGTTGGCTTCCTGGCCTTCCATGCTCCAATTAATTGCTTGGGAATGCGCCGACAACGTCTGGAGTGGTACAGATAGAAGTCAAATACCTCAAAACGGAGGACGATACACCGAGAATGCTGTCAATATTGGAAATAGTTAATTCCCTGAATGCGTGCCATGATTGCAGGGATACATAAATGCAGATTTTGTACTCAGCATTAATGGGTTGCAGGCCAGGATATTGTGCAGGTTGTTCAAATAGTGAAATTCTTTAATGCACAAAGGACAAATCAGATAAGTCAGAGGCTACAGGTGGGAAGGAGAGGATTGGAGGTTTCCCTCATTATTGCTCGGGGTACATTTGGAGTGCAAGCGATCTTTGACAGATTGATTACAGAGGCAACAGGACATGGGTCTCAGTTCCAACGTGCAAATCAATTGACAGATTGGGAGATGAGCTTAATGCAGCATGGCGTGTACTCATTTACTGAGTGCAGCGCTTGAAATGGGTACACTCAATTTGAATTGAAGGGCTATATATGCAGGGTCTGAATTGGTGTTAGAGGGGGGTCATTTTGGCATTTTCTCAACAGGATTGTGAGTCCTAGGAGGCAGATTAAGAAATAATATTTTGCAGGTTTTGTTTACACTTGAATCAATCATGAAGTGTATGTAATATAATTCAAATCTTTGTATCAGATTGTTGTTTTTCTCCACTACTGTAGGTGTTTTTCTTAGTAAACTGTAATCACAGTTTCAGTTTGCTCTTACCACATTTCGTGGTATGATTGTAATCTTTGATTTGATGAATGTGACAGTTCTTAATTCATTCCCAAGTTTTGTGAATGATCATTTCAGTATTGCAGTATTGCATAGGGAAAAACGTGGTATGGTGTGTGATTCTTAAGTATTTTCAGTAATCTGATAGTGATTTTCTTTGCATTTGATTCGTCAAATAGGCAGTTATACATTTTTGTGTGATTGTTTTCCTCTGTTTTACATTAGACTTTGCAGCCCAATGGATAGGCACTAGTCTGATTAGCCTTAGATCACCCATCTTCAAAACAAAAACTATACATCTTACCTTTAGAAGCAAAAGTAGTCTTTATGCATCCTCATTGTGTAGAATTGCATTTATCAGCTATATAGGGGTCATACAACAGCCAGCGTTTCTTAGTTCAATGACAGATTTGGGATTGAGAAAGCAATCTGGGTTTGGTTGTTACATTTTTAGTTGTTCATCTGGTTTTATTTTAATACCTACTCAGGTATAAAACCCCCTTGGAATATCCCTTCAAAGTTTAAGCTGAGCTCGAAGAGTAGAGGAGTTTACCCACTCCTGTTAGTTGGCCAAAATCGCCCAAAACTTGTTGAAAAACCTCTTCCTTTCACCTTGACGACAATCCCTGGCCTAGGTGATTTAGGAAAGTTTTAGAGTTTTGTGTAAGATAACCCAACTAGAACTAACTGAAATTTTTCTTACTTAAACAAATTTACTTGCACTTAACTTTTCAACTACTTAGTCTACTTAACATCACATATGAAAAGATAACAAAGGCAACTTGCATGAATCAACTTGAAGTTGGGTACTTGTATTATTACTTGATTCAACTCAATGCAAATGTCTTATTACAATGATGATTGCCCACAATGGCATGAATATATAATCTCATTCAAATGATTTCAAGAAAAGGCCTTGAAGCCTAGATGTGTACAATGCTTTCAACTACTTCACAACTAGCTCTATCTCACTAGTTGATGTAGATCACTTCAATTGAACCCAATGATGTCAACATCTCACAATGCAACAAGGGAGCATCACCTTGTTAGTTGAGGGAGCATCACCCCAACTCTTGAAACTCATAGGCCTCAAGATCACAAGCATAAAGCTTTGCAGAGAGAAAATTCGTCCAAGATGTAAGATGATCAAATGAATGAGAGAGCTCCTCCTTTTATATGCCTTTCAAAGCAATGAAGGCACGTTTTCCAAGGTACAAAGAGGAACCAAGGCACGTTTTCGAAGAAGCATATCCATAGAGAATATTCCATCTGACAACTCAGTCTGAGGTAGCAACCTTACCCAATGCAGTGGAATGGATCCCAATGTCATCCTGTCGACCAATGAGAGCTCAGGTGCTTGAAGTTGCTACAACTTATTCTAGGCACCCAATTGAAGTAATTTGATCATGAACTTGTGCCCAACTGAGGACTAGGTGCCAACAGGAGGTGATGTAACTAGGGAATGATCCCTTGTGTTGTCTTCACATTCCGGAGGAAGTCTACTAGCTCCAATGCTAAGTCAATCTACTTGAGGCGCATATTTAGTGCTCCAGAGACTGGGTATTGCGCCTAACACCTTTGTGATGATATTTTACTCTATTCAAGACTTTCAAACACTTGTTTGTAGACCCTTTGATGCTTCTTTATCCAAGCGCCCATATCCAGAGTATTTAAAACCTTGTTTTAGTCCTCATCTTCACTTAGGCGCATTTGTGGGTAGAAAAAGTGTAGATTGGCGCCTTAGGTGTTTGATGATTTATCTTACCAAGTCTTCCTGTGTTGGTAGCAATGCAACATACCTTGTTGAGCGCCCTGATTAGAATGTCCAAACTCACCTCCCTAACTTCATTCTTCATTTAGACGCACATTTGGAGAATTCGACATTGGATTTGCGCCTAGTGTGTGACTTAACCAATTCTACTCATTATTTGCAAGTCTGAGGTTTCCGGAAGTGATAGAATCTTCCTCAATGCTAGCGCCTTGATTTGGAAGGATGTTTTGATGCTCAATTTCACTTTAGGCGCATATTTGAGGAGTTTTTGACCAAAGGTGCGCCTCATCCATGATCTTGTCTTCTTTAATGATTCCACTTGAGTGGATGTCTTCTAAACTTCATCTTTAACCTTTGGTGATGCACTCTTACCCTTCCAATTACTTTTCTTGCTAAGGCGCCTTCTAGGAATTGATCTTAGGCGCACTTTTGGATTCACCTTCATACATGTGGCACTCACACTTGTAGTCTTTGTGGTGAAGTAAAACACCTATCTCACCAAGCGCCCTGACTACTTGAAGTGATTGGAAGCTACCTTCCCACTTAGGCACACATCAAGTGAATTTGTCATGGTAATTGCGCCTAGAGTTTACTTGACCCCTTTCCTCAAGGAGTATGCTTGGTATGAGACTTTTGACGGAGAAATCAACTTCTTTAACTAGAGCGCCTTCCATATTGAGGGTCATTGAAGCCTATTTTGTCCCTAGGCGCTCATTTGGGAAATTTGATGTGAAATTGGCGCCTAGACTTCAAGAGTCATGCCTTAGTCTAATTTGGCTTCTAGACTTAGCCAAATTTTGAGTTTCTGACTTTATTCCTGCAAAACAATAAGATTGAGTTAGTCAAAAACCAATTCATTCCCTCATCATTTAGAATTAGCCTCCAGGAATGAGAAGTAGGCTAATCCAAGTTCCATTCGGTGTTCAAGCCGGAAATGGGGACATGACATTTTGTGTTGCCGTTATTTTGGGTCCAACAGTTGGCATCAAGGAAAATGGGAAACAAAGTTCAAATCTTTAATTTGTAATTTGTGCACCTAACTTGCTTGTTAGTGGTCGGCCACCTTGGAGAGAAGAAAATAATAAAAATGAAAGGAAATCATGCCTAGGTCGGCCAGCTAGAAAAGAATGTGAAATCATGTATAAATAGAACATCAATTGTGGTCATTTCATCATCTCTTATCATTCATCTTTTATGGAGTTTTAATCTTTGGCTGCAATGAAAGTTAGGCTTTGAATCCAAGGATGAAAACCCTTGCGATTCTAGGTGGGTTGGACGAAAACCTAGCTCATCTTGTGGAGGTTTCGTGACAGGAACCTAATTGCATTTCATTGGTGATTTGTGGAGGAGAAGAGCAGCAATTTCATAATCAGATTTGTAGACCAGAATTGGAGCAGTAGATCCGTGGCTTTGTGCATCATTTGACCTAGGGTTTAACCCTAGTTTGGAGTGCCACACTTGGGAGAAGGGTGATTTGTCTTGGAGGGAGAATTTGAGAGTTTTGAGCAGCTCTTCCTTGATTGAGGGTTTCATTTCCATATCAGCATTGGAGCAGGTCTGATTCGCTATTTTGGAGCAGCATATTTGGTGTTTTTGTGTTCATTTGCGTTAGGGTTTCAAGCCCTAAACTTGGTGCCACTTCCCAGGAGGGTGATTTCACCATTTGCCACTCTTTTTGGTATGTATAAACCCTAGGGTCTAGTTTGGAACAACAGAGTTTTCTAGGCTTGTTTACCATGTTTGTAGCCCAAGCTTGATGTAATTCAGACTTCTATATTCAGATTCATAAAAGATTGGTTTCCAGTATTTCAGATTTCTGTTGTGCATTTGATGGTCATATATTGTGTATTTCATGTGGTAATTCATCTCTGATATTGGGCGAATCATTTGGCATGACATTTTGATATGTTTTGATAGTTTATATTGGCTGTCATAAGTGTTCAATCAGTCTGAAATTAAAAATCAGAAATCAGAAAATTAGGGTTTTGAGCAGAATTCTGAAAATCAGAAATTTAGGGCAGATCCCCCATTTGGGATATTGCACATAACTAGCCAAGTTTGGAACTATCGACCATTTGGGTTTGAATCGAGACTTGCATCATGCCAGTACCTTGCATACTCATTTTGTTTATCATGCACTCCACTGAAGA
This sequence comes from Cunninghamia lanceolata, assembly GCA_027924645.1. Classification (NCBI taxonomy): domain Eukaryota; kingdom Viridiplantae; phylum Streptophyta; class Pinopsida; order Cupressales; family Cupressaceae; genus Cunninghamia; species Cunninghamia lanceolata. The sequence continues at coordinate 107,479 of BSBN01001091.1, forward strand.
AGCATAGAAGTGGTCGGCTACGTCGCCTAGTGCATGCTTGTGTTGCACATTACATACTCCGTTGAATAAGCGAGGCATGTGGTCGTCGTGGATGCCTGGTGTTTACGTAAACATTTGCATTGCATTCAATACCGTAGTAGATTGAGTAGAAGTGTGATTCAAACACTGTATGCTCTCACCTTGCCCACTTCGGGATCTTGGTGATTAGAAAGTGTTTCGAAGACTTCCTGTGCTTTGGATTTCAATTGAAATATTTTTGAAAAAATTAGGGTGGTCATTACAGTGGTATCAGAGCTGGTTTTCTTGCCAGCTTGTGAGTTTGCTAACCCTGCATGTAGCACAGTAGTGACATAGAAAGAAGGTATCTTCAGAGAGAAGAAAGAAAATTGAGATCAGCTTTGGGTATAGAGGGTTTTGTTGAAGAGGTTCCAATCATGGCAGAAATGGACAAGGATGTTTGTTCACCTAATAGCCCTGGTGCTAGAATTGAAAAGAGATTTGATACCATGTTTGATATGATGGGTCAACTCATTAACAAGATGTACTAGAATTTGAATAATCTGCAGAGGCCAAATGGTGATGCTAGCAGTTCCCAAAGCAATGGTTCCTGAAATAACAATGTTGGGTTTGCAAGAACTTTGGTGGGGTCAGCTGCTAGATCCCTTCAACCTGTCTTTACTCAAAAGGAGGAGGTTCCACCTATGTAGAATGATCAATTTGCTTTCACAGATGAAGTTATGTCAAATTATGATGAGTATAGCACTCTCCTTGATCAAGTCCATCGGAACTTGACCTTTGATCAGTTCATGGATCAAAAGAAGAGAAGTGGAGGGAGACAAGACACTAGAGGCCAAGGAGTTCAAAGAGATTTCCAACAAGTATTAAGTAAAGTTAGCCTAGCTCACTATGATGAAAGTGAAAAGAGTTCAGCAAGAGCTTGGGTCCAAAAGTTGGACAACTTCCTTGCATTGAGGCCGCTGTCGGAAGAGGAGGCTATCAATATTGCTACACTGCATTTGGATGGGGTAGCCCATGGGTGGTGGTACCATAGATTGGTAACACAAAGTCACAATCTCATCACTACATACGATGAGTTCACCAATAGACTCATCGAGAGATTTGATAAGCAAGATCCAAAACAGAGCTTCAGAGATTTAGCACAGCTAAAACTACATGGCACTGTTGATGCCTACATCACTGAGTTTTAGAGACTTAGTGTCATGGTTCTTGAGGTGTTCGAGAAGAGGCTCATTTTCTTGTTTGTGGAGGGACTCTCAGAACCATTAAGAGGATGGGTCAAGTCACTTGGCTCACAAACTTTGCAAGATGCCATAAAGAGAGCTTGGAACATGGAGTTTTCAGCTCCAAGGACCAAGGTTCCATCAAAAACTTTTCCCTTCAATAAAGACAAAAGACAATTTTCAAAACGTCCAAATCAGCAGAAGGCACCTTTCCAAAAAATGAATGATGACCTTAGGAACGAGCTCAAAAGAAAGAAATTGTGCTTTACTTGTAAAGAGCCTTGGGCCCTCGGTCATAAGTGCTTCGAAAAGGGTCAAATGTGTCATCTTGAGGTGTATTCAGAGGTTGATTCTGAATCAGAAAAATCAGAATTTGAAGAAGTGGAAGAGGTGAAGGAAGATAAAGGAATACTTGCACAACTATCTAGCACTCAGAAGAATAATCCTTTTAGAGTCCATGGAGTTCTTGGTGGGCAGCATGTGGTTGCACTCATAGATATTGGTGCCACGCATAATTTCATTGATGAGAGACTTGTGGCAAAGCGTGGCTTGAAGGCAAAGGAATTTGATGGGTTCAAAGCCATGGTTGTTGATGGTTTTACCCTCACATGCACGCAGAAGGTCTCTCAACTATGCATTCAGTTGGGAAACTATGAGGTCAAGGACGAGTTCTATGTGGTGAGCATTGGTGACACCGTTGTGGTGCTTGGAATCTAATGGCTTAAATCTTTGTGGGAGATCTATTTGAACTTCCAAACCATGGAGCTAAAGTTCGAGTCAAAAGAGAAGAAGGTTGTTCTTTGAGGTATGTCTAATGGTGGTCCTAGAGTTGTCACTGCCGAAAGAATGGAGCGTATATTGAGGCAAGGATAAGCTGAGTGGGTAGCAGAGTGTGTAGTCATGCCCACTACCGTTCATGAGGGAAAGAGAGCGCATCATCCAGATGTGCAAGCATTACTTTCGAAGCATACCAAAGTTTTCAGTGGGTTGCCGCCAGAGAGACCTCTTGATAGAGGCATTGAGCATGTGATTGAGATGGAGGAGGGAGCCAAACCAGTTATTACCACTCCCTACAGACACCCGAAATGCTTCAAGGATGAGATCGAGAAGGCCATCAAAGAACTTCTCGACATGGGGTTCATTTGGCCTAGCAAGAGCCCTTTTGCATCTTCGGTTGTGTTAGTGAAGAAGAAGGATGCTATTATGCACTTGTGCATAGATTACCGTGAGTTTAATAAGAGGACCATCAAAAATCGGTATCCAATACCGAGGATAGATGAGCTCATTGATGAGCTACATGGAGCAGTCTACTTCTCCAAAATAGACTTAAGATTAGGGTATCATTAGATCCGCATGTGAGAGGACATAGAGAAAACCACTTTTAGATGCCATATTGGGCATTTTGAGTTCTTGGTTATGCCCTTTGGCCTAACCAACGCTCTTGCTACATTCTAGTCATGCATGAATCAAGTCTTCAATGAGCAGCTCCGAAAGATCCTCTTGGTGTTCTTTGATGACATTCTCATTTAGGCAAAATCTCTGTTTGCCAAGGAATCCAAGTGTGAGATTGGGATGATTGAGATTTTGTATCTTGGTCATGTGATCAGTGCAGATGGAGTTAGAGTGGATTAGGAGAAGATTCGTGCTATCTTTGATTGGCACCACCAAAAAACCTCACACATTTGAAGGGATTTTTTGGGTTATACAGTTTCTATAGGAGCTTTGTGAAGGGATTTTCATAGTTAGTCGCTCCCCTTACTGATCTCACGATGAAGGGAGCACTACTATGGACAGATTTAGCACATAAATCTTTTGAAGAGTTCAAGGAGATCATGAGCAATTGTCTTGTTTTGGCCCTTTCAGACTTTACCAAGCCATTTGAGCTTGAGTGTGATGCTTCAAAAGAAGGCATTGGTGTTGTCCTCATGCAAAATAAGCATCCAATCACCTTTGAAAGTAGAAAATTGCGTGGGGGTGAGAGCAACTACTCTATGACAAGGAGATGCTTGCTCTTATGCATGCATTGATCAAATTCCGTCAATACTTGGTTGGAGGGAAGTTCATTGTAAAAACAGATCATAATAGTCTCAAGTACTTCTTCAACCAGAAGGATCTTAGTGAGAGGCAACGACGTTAGGTGAGTAAGCTTCAAGCTTACGATTTCAACATTGTCTACATGAAGGGGAAAACATTGTTGCTGATGCACTTTCTAGAAATCCGCACCTCTCCTCCATTGTTGAGATTACAGCATATTGGAAGGATCAAATCCTTGTTGAATATGCCAAAGATCCTTTCACTTCAAGCATCATTGATGGCACCACTCATGAGGAAAAGTACAAGGTGATCAATGGGCTGATTTTCTACAAAGGGCGCATACCTTTGGTGGCTAATTCCAGAGTTAAGGAGAAGATTTTGAAGTCATTTCATGATGAACCTTTGGCTGGTCACCAAGGTTTCTACAAGACCTATAAACAGATCCGTGAGAGATTCTCATGGAAGGGGCTAAAAAATGACATCATGGTTCATGTTTGGGAGTGTTCTATGTGCCAACAGAACAAAAATGAACACACATACTCTGCTGGTCTGTTGCAACCGTTACCCATTCCCAATAAAAAATGGGAGAGCATCCCAATGGATTTCATCACCGGATTGCCCAAGGTACAAGGGAGAGATTGTATTTACGTTGTAGTGGACCGTTTAACTAAGTTTGCTCACTTCTTTGCAATTAGTTCAGATTTTAGAGCAGCACAAGTGGCTGAATTGTTCTTCAAGGAAGTGTTCAGATTGCCTCGGAACATTGTAAGTGATAGGGACAAGTAGTTCCTAAGTTTGTTTTGGCAGGAATTGTTTTGGCAGAGGTTGCCTCGGAACATTGTAAGTGATAGGGACAAGTAGTTCCTAAGTTTGTTTTGGCAGGAATTGTTCCGTTTGAGTGGGACTGAGCTCACTCCTAGAACGAGTTATTACCCACAAACTGATGGGCAGACAGAGATTGTGAATAAGTGGGTGGAGAGTTATTTGAGAAACTATGTCTTAGGGCAGCAAAAGGCTTGGGTTCGTTGGCTTCATTTGGGGAAGTATTGCTACAACTCTTCCTATCACATGTCAATTAAGATGTCACCATTCATGGATATTTACGGTTATGAAGCGCCTAGCTTCATTGATTTGATTTTTGATGATTGTAGAGTGCCCCAAGCCAGAGATTTGTTGCAGCAGAGTCAAGATATCATGAAGGCTTTGAAAGACAACCTCTAGCATGCACAAAACCAGTAGAAACTTTATGCAGATCAACACCATGTTGAGTGCACCTTTGAGGTGGGAGACATGGTTTATTTGAGGTTGCAACCTTGTCGTCAGTCTACTCTCAAGAAGAGTGAGTTAGAGAAGTTGAAGCCACGTTTTTATGGACCTTTCAAGATCAAGAGGAGGGTTGGAGAAGTGGCTTATGAGCTAGAAATTCCTGTGGACAGTAAGGTCCACAATGTTTTTCATGTATCATGCCTCAAGAAGGCGCTTGGACACAATGTGGTTACTTCTTTAGAGTTGCCTCCATTGGATGAGGGGGGTAATCTTGTGTTGATTCCAGAGAGAGTTTTGGAGTTCAAAGAACGGACTATAAGGAAGAGGATGCAATATGCTACCCCAATTTTTTTCAAATTTACAAACTATCACAGCAGGGTTAGCACAACAATGGAAGCAACTAGATAGAATACCTCCACACTTCTGATCACCAAGATCCCAATTGGGCGAGGTGAGAGCATAATGTGCTTTGGCTTACAATCTAATACATTCATCTGCTATGAGCAGGCATCCACTTATGTAGTGGGGATTCACCACTTATTTCAGTGGGTGGCGATTACAATATGAGTTTGCACATTCATGAAATGATTACAATAGGCAAATTATATGCATCACTGATAAGAAAAGATGAAAAGAATCATAAATCAATACTCTATGAATATCTTGCATCAAGGAGGGCAACCTGCATTCATAAGATCATTAGATTTCACTTGATAAATCTGTCCCAAATCTGCATTGATATTTGATATTTTACTGCTGCAAAGAAGATCAGAAAATCTGACTGTTATAGTGGTTGTACGGAACTGTATGAACATACATAGGACCCCACAAAGGAAACACCACTGCTATTATCACAACCCAGACTTAGCTGATTGACAATACATGCTGTCACAGTCTCAAAAAGACTCAGTTTCTGATCACAGACTCTTCACATGAACCCATACCAAAGCATTAAAGATCATATCTTACTGCAAGACCCATGAACTAAGAAGAATCAACACCAATAAAATCTGCCCTTTGCTAAATGGCTTCCCAAGGATGAATGCAATCCACAATGTTAAACATACAAAACTGAATCCATTCCAACAAATGTTAGACTACTTTAAGTCCATGATACATCAACAATGGAACAGAAGACATCCATAATCAAGTCTGAAATCGCATTAAAGACTGTCTACTTCAGACTGGTACGGCGCCAATAGGAAAAAGAGAACTTCACAAAGATTCACATATACTAAAATCTCCAACTAAATCTGAATGGATATTAAAATACTCATATATACATTCACAAAGAAACCCAAGGACAAAACAAAAGCCGATATCTTCATGCTTTAATGATCCACGATCTCCCTGGCGGGTACGACACTTCCAAGAAGGTATGGACTGCATTAAGAAATAGAAATTAGACTATAAATCTCAGCAATACATCAGAAAGGCAGCGCTACAACTGGAAGATGAATGCTCATTCATTTGCAATCCACAAAACCATGAGCTGGGCACAACATGAAAATCACCCCTAAGGTAGAGTACAGACCAGCTGGTACGGCCAGCACCAGAACCACAGTTCCACACACCAAGAAATAACAAATACTCCAAACAACCCAAGATCTCATATATAATATCATCAAAACATCAATTAAACAATCACTCCAAAAACTCCATGAAAGCGCAACGGCAAACTCTGTATGGGTTAGCTCAATCTCCAACTTCAGCACAAAGGTGATCCCTGTATGAAATCACACCCAACCTCAAGAGGGTTTTCGTTCTCAAGAGCATTCTACAAGAGGGTTTTTGTCCTCAAGAGAATATGGAAGAACTCACAGGTTCAATCCATTTGCAAACAAAAATCAATTCCAAAAGCATAACCCTTAAAATGAGCTCTCATTCCCTTTTTATAACTTTTTGAAAGGAATATATTATTATTTTCCTTTTAACTCTTCATATTTCTCCTCTCCAAAAGACCTTTTTTGAAATAATAAAATTATATCATGTGTGAGGTCCCCTTTTTAAGTGTATCATTTAGAACACTTAAAAACCTTTCTAATGAGGTATAACACTTAGGTATTTAATAATTATTTTCACCCCTAGGAGCTTAAGTGAAAATAATAATAAAAATAGCTCATTAAATATTACTTTTTTGCAGAAAATCCCAAACAACCTCCAAATGCAAAATAAACCGAACCAATATGCTTTGTAGGGTTTGGGATGCGAAACGATGCCTTCCGGGTGACTTTCCAAAAATAGACGGCTCCTCTAAGGATCTTGGAGAGCGAACCGGGAGCCCGATCCAACTTCTGAAAACATCACTGTCACCCTAAACATCCACTGAGCTCAATACTAAAGAAAAATAAACCATTCCTAGAAAGAAAACCACTTATCTATTCTGCAGACTGAACCACGACCACTCCAAGAACATTGGAGTTCTCCCACACATGTCGGATACCCTCCGAGAGCCTAGGAACAAGCATAATGTGCACAAAAATCTATGTGCCAAAAAAGGGACATTACAGAGGACCATTAGTGAATACTTGATCAAATGGAAGAACTTACCTTTGGAGGATGCTACTTGGGAGAATGAGCAGATCTTGCAGCATCCAGAGTTGTAGTTGCTTGAAGGAAAACAACTTTGGGGAGGGAGGACTGTAATGTCCTGTTTCCGTTAGTAATTGACTTGGTAATAGTTAGCCTTGTTCTTAGTGTTTCCTAAAGGCTAACTTGGTGGATTAAAGGGAAATTCACTTTTTAAAATATTTGTTAAGTTGTCTAAAGGTTAAATAGACTTTATGTTTCCTAGTCAACTTAAGTTGTTTTAAAAAGTATGTTCTTTGCCCCCCCTTATGGAGCGCTTGGCTTCATAAAGCCCTTTGTCATTGTGTGGTTACATTGAAATCCAACAAAGAAACAACACCATAACTAGTCCCATATTCATTGTTGGCTGCTACTGGCTGATTAGAACATTATAAAAAGGTACTAGAAAAGAATGAGTTTGATTTCTTGATCTTAACATCTCTACTAAGTTACTAACTATATCATTGTTAATAGATACATCAAGGAGTCTGTAAGCCTTAGTTTATGAATTAAACCAGAAAACAAATATTTTAGCATCCAATTTACTTATATTTATTATCTGGAATCATAACATATATAATAGAACCAAAGATGCATAGATGTTTTACCTTTGGTTTCTATTTGCACCATGTTTTAGCAAGTGTTATATATTGCAAAGTTTTGCACAGACCTCTGTTCAAGAGATACCAATGTATGAACTTCAGCCTAGAATCTATACAACATGCCTCTGCTATGCATCATGCATTGAGCGATCTCCATAATTGTCTTATTTTTACTTTCTACAACCCCATTCTATCATGGATTTTTTGATGCTGAAAACTATATTTGTATACCTTCATTTTGACAGTATTCTTGGAAGTAAAATCTCCTCTATTGTCTAACCTATGTTACCGGGTTCTATTTTACCTGCCGCACCCATATGGGTACGGTTCGGGTATGGGAACGGGGACGGGACATGGGGGGGTTCACCCAGGATCCGCCTCGGGCACCCCCGGTTCCCTATGGGTTCTTGGAACCAGGGGTGCCCAAGGCGGACCCTAGCGAACTCCCTGGTGTCCCATGGGTAAAAAGAACCCATAGGGAATCGGGGGTGTCCGAGGCAGACCCCTGGCGAACCCCCCGGCATCCTGTGGGTATTGTATTACTCATGAAGTAAAAGCTTCTATAGTCTGTAGCAAAATTCTCCATCTTTCCCATAACCATTCGTCTTCTTTTCATAGCTGAAGCTATCATTGACCAATTCCCTCATGAAATCATCACTGTAAGTGTGTCCTATTGACCCGATACATTGCATGGCTTTCAAGTTGAATACACCATCTCCAACCCATTAAGTAACTAGGCAAATACATTATGTAGAGTAGATATACAATACCCACTTCTCTCAGACCACGGATACCACATATAAAAGGAACTACCAAGATTAATTTCGTCTGTCATGGCTTCTAAGTCACAACAAGCTTTTGCTTCACGAGTAATACAATACGGGGAAGATGGAGAATTTTATATAAAACTTCAATATAAAATTATAAATTATATTATATATATGTTGTCGTACCATACCCGGGCAAATTTTTTTTGCCATATCCACATACCCAATCCTCGAACCCGTACCCAATCCCCTACCATGATCGGCAACTTAGTGTCTAACTTGAGAGATCTAATGTCTGCCAATTTGACAATACTGAGTTTAACAAATTGAACAAAGCATTCAGACTTGCAATTCAAAAAATAAACCCACAGTTTCTGAGAGAAATCATCAACCAATAGAAGAAAATACCTAGCCTTTGATACAGTCGCTGATTTCCATGATGGTTCACATAAGTTGGTATGAATGAGGTTAGGTAACCTTTGGCTTGCCATGCACTTTCAGTTGGAAATGGCTGTCGTTTTCAATTTACAGCCAAGCACCTTGCACATATGCCCTACTTTTCTTGAATGGATGGAAACTTGTGAACCATATTAGTTTGATTTAGTGCAGAAAGATACCAAAAACTCAAATGGCCAGACCTTTCATGCAAACTATGGCCCTCTACAGCAACTGCATGCAGATTTACTATGGCTGGATCAACAAACATGGATAGATCTCCTTACCCAATATCAAGAGCAACTATATGAGGTTTTCCAATTATTAAATCTGCATATATATATATATATATATAAGGAAATTATAAGCTATAAACTCATAAGTACAAATTGCTATTACAATTTCATTCAGATCATAATTGTAAATTATAACTGAAAATATATAGTTCAGATCGTAAGTACTTACAATCTGAATAGTAAGAGCATAGTGGATAATTTATAAGTACAACTATTTTCATTCATAGATAAATCACAATTCAGATCATAAGTACAAATTGATATTACACTTTCATAATGGATAAATCCACTTTTACAATATTTCAAGATAACCAAGTACAATATTGACATATGCTAAATACAAGATTACATTTCATAAACAATTTGATACATGACTTTGCACCTTGCGTTATGTAATTATCTAGTGTTGATTTAAAAGAGAGAAGGGGGCAAGATGACCCCATACATAGTGGATATACTCTCTCCACCCTAGCCAAACGATGATAGTTTGGTGCAAGAGGTCATGAGAGCGTAGTAGAAAAACTGACAAAAACTCATGATTTACCGTAGCCTGGCCTTGGGGCTCTGCTGGTTTGAACTGGCTGGCTGTTTTATTCAGTCAAGTGGTCAAGAAGGCTGCCAAAAAACCCCTGCTCTCTTCCCTATAAAGTCTTCTTTTTTTTCATTTTTACTTTATTTATTCAACTTCTCATTCCATGAACAGTTTTTTTCAATCTTTTAGAGCAAAGGTGAATAGCTTATCAACAAATTGGGGCATGCCTCCAGCATTGTTGGTTTTCTACATTCCTTTAAGGATTTTTCATTGATTTTCAGGTTGTCACGTTAAAGAGGTACGGTTCATAAACACTTGTTTTGTTTTGTTTTAGTTTTAGTTTTTAGTTAAATTTTGCTGGTTTAGGGTTAGAATTTAACTTTATGTTACGGTTTATAAGCCTAATAAACATAAAGCATAACATGAAGTTAAACCCTAACACTAACAAGGAACATAGAACATAATGGAGTTCCTAAAAAACTTTTTACTAAATGGTACCTAAAGGCTCCCAGTGCTACACTAATCCTAACCCTAAACCTACACTATATTTTTAAGTCTAGGGTTAAGGTTTGAGATTTTCAGATTTTTTCAGAAGGCTGCTATGCTAATCCCAACCCTAACCCTAAACTAATTTTTTAGTTTATGCCCTTAGCGTTAAGATTATATTAGGGATTTTAAAAAAATCGTTTTTACAAAACCTAAAGGTTGCCATGCTAAACCTAACCTAGGTTAGGGTTGGGGTTAGGGATTATTTATTTATTTATATTAAATCTAAATGCTGCTATGCATTTGTTTACGACTTCAGTTGATAATGCCTTGGAGAAAATTTAGATGGGCCTATTGCAAACCCATGCCTAATTCACATTATCTAAGTTTAAAATGCAATTTTTATGGGAATGAAAATGGTAGGGGTTTTAACCATTTCAAATGGCATTTAACAAAGTTATTAGGGCATGATAGGAAGGCTTGCAAAAGTTGTCCTAATGATGTATCCCACCAAACCTTGTTGTTTCTTGAGGCCTTTGCAAAAAGCAAGGTTAAACGCAAGAAATATAGTTGGATCATCCACAAGGTCATCTAGTGATATTGAAGTTGGAGAGGGACCTTTGGATGAGGAGGAACTTCCATAGCAAACTCATGCCGATACTTCTAATGCTACACCATCTTGCTCTTCCAGAAAATCTAATACTGGTGGAGGAAATGTGACTGCTTTTCTTACACCCTATATCAAACTTGGAGTTGAACCGTCTTTGGAGAGCATAGGATGGAGGAAGAATGTTCATGCACAAAAGGAAAAAACTAGCCAATTTTAGGTATTACTTGAGCATCCCATTTAATGTTGCACGACCACCTTATTGGCAACAAATGGTTGATGTTGTTATAAGCACAGTTGTGAAACCCTGCGAGTACTTGCAATTCTCGCGAGTCTATTATGGCCACGAGTTACTCGCCCTACTACTCGCGGCCGAGTATTTAACAAAACTCGCAGCGATTTTTTTGACAGAACTCGCCAAAAATACAAAAACTCGCGAGTCATGGGAAAAACTCGCCCAACAGGGGTTTATAAGGAAAAAAAACATTTTTTTACTCATTTCACCAGTCGAAAACGCTGAAAGAGGAGAGACGCGGGAGAAAAGAGAAGACGCGACCTAGGGCACGGATTTTGTAGGTATTTAAGCGCCATTTTCAACAATTTTTTCCCACAAATTTGCACCAAAATAGGCACAATTTGCAGCGAATTTGTTTGCACGAATTTGGACGATTTTTTAGGGCACGAATTTGCTGTTTGGACGAGTTTTTAATTTAGTTTATTCCATCAAATTTATGCCTGAGAATGATTATCATTCTAAGATTTTTATTTTTAATATATAACATACTAATTTCTAAAGATTTATGCCTGTTTATAATAAATCTTTAGAAATTGTAAAGATTTATTTTAATCAGGCATAAATTATAAAATTGTAAAGATTTATTACAATGATCATAAAATGATTAGGCACAAAGAAAAGTTAATATATTATAAATTTATATCTGTTAAACAGTTAACAAACCATAAATTTTTCATTTTTTTTTGGTTAAAACTTAAGAGTAACTTAAAATTTAAATTTTAAATAGAACACCTTTAATATTTATATTTTATAATTTATTATTTATGTCTGCTGTACCTGCAAACGCATCTATTCATATTGCATTTGTCATTTATAATATAATTTTTATATCATAATAAAATGTGAAAATTTACCTAAGCACGTGATTTTAAAATTTTAATCGACTTTTTTTTCTATTGCTGGAAACATGGGACACCAGGTCCAAACCGTAGCCTATAGTAGGGCAATTAGACTCCCATGTAGGTGCTTCTGTCCTTCTTGTACATGAGGACTAAATTTCTCAACTTTAATTCAACTCTAGCCTCAAGGGTCAAACCAAACACCTTCTAAATATATTCTCCATTCAATGTAAAAATAAGTTTTCCATTCACATCTCTCATCTCCTTGGTTTTCTCATTGTAGCATTTACATGTCCATTCTATAATCTCTAGGACAGGGAAACAGTTCGGAACAACTACCTTTGCCATATCCAATCTCTATGCATTGTAGACTAGAATTGGCTTATCCCCCTTCTCATACAACCTCTTAAACAATTCTCTCCTAGACAACTTAGTGATTGGGTCTCTAATGTCACCTTTTGCATCCTCAAAAAGGTTTGTGGAGGCTTCCCGATTCCTAGTAGATTACTTATACCTTTTGGGCCCACGAAATACATGTAGTTGTGTCCTAGCTTGAAGCTCTTTTAGGGGCCATTTATATGATTCAAAGAGAATAAAGGGCCTCTAGGGTTTTTTGTAGAAGAGTTTGAATTCCAATATGGCATACAATTTACACATATGCTAATTCTCTACCCAATTACCACAGGACATCCAAATGACATAGCTAAACCCCTTTAGAGCAGCAAAATACTCTAATTATCTCAATTAAGTCTTACAAACTCCTAGGGAAATTTGTTCATCTAGTTCCTTCAACGTAATACAATCACAAAGGAGAGTGTTTGAACCATAGTTACAAGACTTAGACTCGCAAGCTAATTTTTGACCCTGACTCAGACTTGGTGCTCAGAGTCGACAAATTGAAAAAAACATGAAATATAGAGATTTTTAAGGATTTAAAACTTTTAGCATGCACCCTTCAATAAATAAACTTTAAAGACAATAAACTAATCAATGATCACATACACAAGTATACATCAATCGCATGACTATAAAAGCGGATTTTCGCTGAAGGAAACAACATTTTTAAATATATAAATATTGTCAAGTGTTTTAGGTGTACAAAACTTGTGGATTATGATATCCACGACATACAAAAATAAAAATCACAATATGGAGTCATGAACTATGGTAGAAAGGAGCTTGTATCACTCAGTCTAACATTGCTAGCTCTATGTGGAGTCATTCGCTATCTTAGACAAGTCTGCAAATGTTGCTATAGCGATAGGAGCATTACTTAGAATAGGGATTGACTCAACAAACCAACAATATAAATGTAATTCAATTATTTGGGAAAATGTCAATAGAATAAAAAAAATGTTGTTTTTCCATCCAGCATGGCCCAAAATGATTTTTTTTTTTTGCTTTTTAAAACTAGAGTGGGGATTTGGGGGTAGCACCTCTCATGGGGTTCAAAGCATGGTTACAAGACTCAGACTCACCCAAGACTCGGCAAGCTGATTTTTGACTCGGACTTGGACTCAGCGCCCAGACTCGGCAAATTGAAAAACCCATGAAATTCATAGATTTTTAAGGATATAAAACTTGTTTCATGCACCCTTTAATAAATAAACCTTAAAGACACAGTAAACTCATCAAATAGAAGCTACTTTGATCACATACACAAGTATATATTGATCACATAAGTATAAACACAAATTTTAGCTGAAGGAAATAACACATTTAAATATATAAATATTGTCAAATGCATACAAAACTCATGGAATATGAAATCCATGGCATCAAAAGTTCAAAACAAATATCAAAACAAAAACTAGCAGTCTATGGCTCAGAGGAGCTTGCATCACTCGACCCAATATTACAACAAGTCCTGCGTGGGCGTTTAAGATAGGTCCTGGATATCTGCCTGTGTCTCAGTGACACTCACACCAACATCCAAGGTGTCTGCTCGTGCTCTATCCTTCTCCTCTGCCATGGCTACTGCCTCTGCCTCTCTATCCACCTGGTCAACCCAATCAAGGTCCTCATCATTGTAGACAGGATCCTCAACCTCAGTGACCCAATCTGAGTGCGGATCAACCTCCTCTAGTGTGATGGGTGATAAGTCACTACCCAAAATCTGTTTGTGGCGAAGGCGAAAGTTGTAATGAACATAAACTAGATCATTCAACCTCTGTACTGACAGTCTATTGCACTTCTTAGAGTGTATGTGCTCAAACATATTTCAATTGCGCTCACAACCTGAAGCACTGCATGGTTGGCTCAAGACTCGAATTGCAATCCTCTGAAGATTTGGTACCTTAACACTAAATCTTTCCCACCATGCATTTGAGATGAGAAAAAGAAAAAAATCAATCTCATTATCCAACTTTAAGTTTCAATTTTTAATAATAATGTAAAAAAAGGAAAAGTTTTAATTTTTAAACTTAAATTATGCCCGTATAGATTTTTACTTGGCTGCAATGTCGACCAAGTTGCCTTGCATATATTTTGTGCAAAGAGGTCTCCTTGTGCAAGTCTAAAGATCTCAATCTCGGTGACTATTTGTGCTCCAAGAAGAGAATCAGACACCATCCCCTCTATGACTGTGTAGAGCCCACTTAGAACCTCCTCATCCGTCTTGAAATAAGGGCGGAATTAGAATGCCGGATTGAGGAAATAAGCAGCTGCGTGTAGGGCTTGTGAAGATGGAGCTGCTATCGTCTATCAATGATTTCCCAAATGGGGCGATACTTATCCTCAACTCTTGCATAAATGGATCTAACGGCCTCCTTGGTCCTATCCATGTCCTCATATATGTGGCCCATTGTGGGCTTCTCTTCATCAACTCGTAGGAGAACCACTAAAGGCTTTGTGAACTGCAATTATTGTGAAACATTGACGTAAGTGTGAACAAAAATAAGCAAATAAAATAGAAATATGAACAAAAATATAATGTAGATTTACCCCTACGATCTCCTCGACTGGTACCTAGAAGATTTGCTAATAAAAAATCCAATTAACCACATTAACCCTTGCATTGGTCTTAGCATATGATAAGGAAGTCCACTCCTCACTAACAAACATGTGCCTCAAACCTCCATTTTCTTGAAGCAAGGATTGTAATGTGATAAAATTTGTTGCAAAGCGGGTTATTCTAGGATGAGCCAACTCCTTCTGCCTGTGAAATCCTCATTAGGTCGAGGACCCAACTATGATTATAAATGTAGTTACAAATATTTCTAGTTTGCTTCACACATGCTTTGATCCATGGAATCTTTCCAAGATCCTCCAATATGAGGTCAAGGCAATGAGCAGCACAAGGAGTCTAGAATAGGGATGGGTGCCTATCCATGAGTAGTCTACCCGCAACAACATAATTTGCTGCATTATCTGTCACTATTTGCACCACATTCTCCTCACCCACCTTAGCCAAGATTCCCTCCAAAGCTTCACAAAGGAATTCAACATTTTTTGTGTTTCCCGAAGCATCAATAGATTTCATGAACATTGTGGCACCTGAAAAAGAAACAAAATCAATGATTCAATAAAGTAGAAATTAAAAATCTTAATCATTCAATCAATGCATTTCAGGAAGTACAATCACTTGAGGAAGAAACAAGAAAATTTAGCAATGTTCTTTTTCTTCTATCTATCCAAACATCAGTCATGATGGTGCAACCCTTCTTCTTCCCATATCTTTTGCTGCTCGTCAATTGTGGCTTTCACATTAGCCACCTTTGGAGACAAAATGGGGCTCTTTATCTCCTCATCATTAGGGGCTTTGAACCCCACCCCACAAATAGTAATGGCATCCACCATGTTTTTCCAATAAGGAGACCTAACACAAATAAATTAAATAAAATAAGTATTGTAAAATTGAGAGTTTAACTTTGAATTCTACATACCTCTGAAATTAAAAATTCAAGAGACAAAGAGTCAAACTATTATTTTAAAACAAAAAAAAATGAATTATCTGGCTGCGTGGAATGGAATGGTGCAATAGAACCAAATGTCTCCAATTGCACTTCTAGCTGCATCATGTTTATCTTTGTTCCAACCCATGCTCTCAAGTGACGGTTGGGAACCTGGAGTAGTGCGTGGCAAAATATATGAATCTAACCTAGATGCACGAACTCTAGGCCCAATGCTAACACTGCTACTGCCACTAGGTCCACTGCCACTGCCACCACCCGTAGATGGACAAAATGGAGGAATGGGAGAAGAAGACTCTCCTGTTGCACCAATGGCTGCCATCTCCTCTCTTTGCCTCTTTTTTAGTTCTTTCTGCTGCTTAAAGGTTTCTAATTGAGCTTGCACGTCACACAACTTTAGGAGGCACATCTTTGTCTGGTTTAGCATCTCGGCATGGTATATGTTGAAGATGGTATTTCAATCTGTTAATGTCTCCCCCTTGCATTGTTTGTTTGCAATGAAAACAAGTTATCTCTTCTCTCTTTGCCCCAAGATGGCATGTTTCCAATAAGGGTCCCTTCTAACTGGGTATAATATTGTGATTAAGACAATTTATAAATCTAAAGAATGCTGCAATAACATATAAATACAAAAAAAATTAACATTTATGGTTTATAATTAAACTAATATAAAGAAATCTAAGATTTGTAACTATAAAATTTAAAAAAAAAATAAAAAACACCTAGGGTTTACAACTATAAAATAAATAAAAAATTACAAAAACACCTAGGGTTTGTTCAACAAAAAAATTAAATACACCTAGGGTTTGTTCTTTGGTCCACTAAAACAAAATAGAAAAAAAAAATGTAAAATAAATAAAATTTAAAAAAAAAACTTCAAAATACAAACTTACCTCTTAAATCTTGCTTGAAATCAATTGTGAGCTCTTCCCAATCCTTTGTAGACTCCTCTAAATGCACCAAAAGTAGCTACAAACCTTTCCAAATGTGATTCAACCACTGATTTTTGCTCAATCTCCTTGCTGGTTTCCCTTCAATGCAATCCAATTTTGGCTCAAAACGCTCTTTTTTCCTTCTCCTTTGACTTGAAAATGAAATGAAGTTGTTTTTAGGGCATAGGAGACAAAAATAAGACACTAACTTTTGAGCGATTTGCTTTTTTTTTTTTCTTTTTTCTACTTACCCAGCCGTGACCGAGTTTTCCCTACTAGACTTGTTGAGTTCGGCAAGTTCGTCGATTCTGGCGAGTCTCGCCCGGACTTGACCGCTGAGTCTCCTAGACTCGTTTAGAGTCACTCGGCTTGCGACTTGCCGAGTCTAGGTGAGTCTGGGCAAGTCTTGTAAGTTTGTAACCATGGTTCAAAGGCATTGCCTTGGTGCAGTCCCTATCATGATAAAGGGCAGGGTCGAGCGGCAAAGCCCCTACCACCAAGCCCAAATTAAAGCCTTTGAGACCACACAAACCTTTATGGCACATGCCATTTTTCATAATTTTATCACTTTGAACAACCTCCAAGAGTTCCCCAAACCCTTCAAAAAACGCTGGACTTTCATGCTTTTACATTTGAGCATTTTCAACTTTTTATTCTTTTTTTTTTTTTTTCCTGATTTTCACTGGCCGAGTCTTCCTGATGGGACTAGTTGGGTCTAGTGAGACCTGGGTCATGAGTCCTTGGGGCTCATTTGGGCCTGCCCACCTCAGGACTCACCGAGTTTGAGTGGGTCCTGTAACTATAGTTTGAACTTATTCAGGAAACTTTGATAATTGTCAGTTGCAAGCATACAAATTGATTGAAAGAGCTCTTGGTTCAGCTAGGGCACAATCTCTCATCGTATACAAAGTTGCAAGTTGAGAAAATAAAAGGCTTTGCTTGAGTTATACCAAAGCTTAGAACATCATGAAAACTCTGCATTAATTGTGCCTTCCATTAATATTTGGCAATTGTTGCCTTCCTTTTGAAAATCGAATAGTTGTCTTGTTGAGTAACTAGTTTGAACTTCATTGTTGATCAATGGCTTAGCTTCATTGCCTTTTGAGATCAATAGTTGTGGCAAATCTATGAACTAGTAAAGTGCATACTGCTTCAATTTGCTGATCTATAGAAGCTCTAAAAAAATTACATGTGGCACTATTTGCCATGTCTTGCCAGAAGATCAACTACTTAAGAACTTATAAGGACTACCTAAGGGGCCCTGCCGACTATCTATAGCTTTACCAAAGTTAACAAGATTTGAACAAGTTGCATAATTGGTAATCTGTAAAAGAATCCACGGTCCAGGGATGCTCTTGACAAGTCACTTCAGTGTGCCCATCATTAGTGATACCATTAGATGATGTGGCATTCAACAGCAGATTTTGACGGATTAAAGCCTGCTTGTACATCCTACAAAGCAAATTGCTGATTTCCCAAGAGCCAATTACAATGTGCCAAGTATTATTCTTCGTCAGCACTCAACCTTATTACCTTAATTAATTAAGCATTGACTGTAATCAGTGGTCCACATCCTTTGCCTTTAAGATCAAAGGTTGCAGTAAATCTATGGATTATTAGAAGTGCACACCATATGATTTACCAATCCAAAGATTTAACTAGGTCATAACATGTGCCTTAATAGTGACCGCTTGGTCTCACTACTTGATATGTTCCAGCTTTACTTTCAATCGATGACTCGGATTTATTTCCCTCCAAGATCGACGATTGCGGTAGATATAAGAAAAGGTAAAGCGCTCAATAAGATGATCCACCAATCTATAGAAGCCAATTACAGACCACCACTTTCACCATTTGCTATATTCTTCAAAAAGATCAATGCTTGTAGAAGATTTGAAGACTGTTAGAGGGGCCTGCTCAGCTATCTATAGATCTATAGGAGCCAGTTGAATGCTGCCTATTGCCTTTGGTTCTGCTGTTGAAAAGGAGCCCACCATACTTTGCCAAATGTACCTCCTTATTTGAAGCTAGTTACATCATGGCCCAATCAGAAGCATACATATCATCCTATCATCATAAAGACTTCCACAGCAAGTGCACTTATGCAGATGGTGTGTATCTTTGCGGAAGATTGAAGGATGAGTTTTTTACCAGCTCAGCCAGTCTATAGATTTATAGAAACTGGTCACTGATCAACCAACAAAAAGCAATGAAACACTTAGACAAAAGACGACCCTTTTAGCAGGTGAACTGTAACATACACCCCTCTGTATATATTTGCCTCTAAGTGATTTTTTTGTGTTTTGTTGTTTTTGCTGTTTAGGGTTTTATGATTTGTTTTTGCATGTCGGGTTTTTGCATTGCATGTATGATATACAAGGTATATGAACAAACCCAAAAAATATACAATGAATTTGCATAAACTAAAGGCAACCTAGATCATAAAATGCAATAAAACTAATTATAATGAAATACCCACTTGGAAATCTTCAACTTGTTCGATTGTCGAAATTGATAGCAACATTACATGGCCATGGGAACACCCCGAAACTCATACAAAACAAGATGAATACAGATTTCAATGGCTGCACTGTCATAGCAGACCTCAGGCGCCCAGATTCAAATAGTTTGATGATGCAAAATGATGGAAAAGACCCACTGGAATGCCTACATCCTGCTCCAGCAATGTACGGCCTCTATGGCTGTTAATACCAGCTGTAAACTCCCCAATAACAGCAATAAAGAACTCTGTTTTTGAACGGAAATACTTCTACTCAATAGGCGATCATACTCCAGCTGCTAAACTCTCCAAAAATTAGTTAAATCTGCCTCCAAAGAGAAGTACGGCCCTCTAGGAATGTACGGCCTGCAACAAAAGATGTACGGCCAGCATGAAACCCTTCTTCAATCAACAACTCAGTCATAAACTCCAATGAATCTGTCCTTCAACCCCTCCTCTACTGGCTGCAATCACAAATTATCAAAATATCTTCAATCTATGCTCGAAACAACTCCGGAAAGTACTTCCTGAATGCACAAATGGAACACCTGTGTGAAGCTCCTCTAACCCCTTCCTGATGCACTCTTTCATACACGAGGAAAAGCGAATCTGCAAAGGTTTTCGTCTTTGCAAATCAATATTCGAATCCTAGAGCCAAGCTCAAACCCTATGCACAAGCAAAACTCAATATGAGAGCAAAATATCATAAACCCAGCATAACCAAATGAAGTCACTTTTTGTCTTTTATTTGTCTTCCTCTTCCAACGTCCAAGGGAGGGATTTTTAATTTGTTTTTATTTTTTTAAAACATCAACTTGCACCACCATGAGGGGCGCCCATCCCTAGGGGTGTCACTTTTCTAGTTATAACTTAATATATAAAGTGACTTTATAATATAGTTAAATCTTTAATTTAACTTATCTTATATCCCTTAGTGCTCTCAACATCTTGAATCATGAGTTATGTGCCAAGGACCATCCACGACTGCCCTGCCAGAAATAGTAATTGCTCGGCTCACGACTTATTAAAAATAGTAAGTCCTTGGAATGACTTCCTAATCACATCCATTAGCCTACGGAAGTCGAATTATAGGCTAACCCTGATCTCTTGGAGTGATGAGCTAAGTGGGGGACATTACATGAACGCTAAACATCTCAACAAAGACATGATACATAGCAAGTTTCGACTCCTTTTTTTGACTTCTATAACGGCTGTTCTTAAATATCATCCACTTCAACAGTCAAAGGTTGATTTTGGCCAATAAAAATAGGACAAATAGTTAACACTTTTTATTGTGAATGAGGTGTAAAATTACTATTGATTGTTTGACCATTGAAGTGGATGATATTTAAGTAGAGGGCTTCTATAACCAGGTTGCCACTAAATGCTTACCAAGAATAAAAACAATGGCAATAATAATGAAGGTGCACATAGGTCAAGAGGCAGACTTTGTGAAACAGTGATGCAGGGGTCGACACAATGAGACTCAAAACCACAACAAAATATCGGTGTTCGACATAGAGTACACAGGAAAAGTGAACAAAATACAAAATGAATCTAGAAACAAAGAACATACTATTGTAATTTAGTTTTGTATTATTGCATATTTCTATACGGATTCCCCTAAAACATATGTGAAAACTGAAATAAAAATATGACAGTGAGACAATAAGATGTCAAATTTTCTACCATTCATATGATACACATTATGCAATTCCTAAGGTGAATCAAGGGAAACAATTGTGGAAGGAATATTTGTTCACCTTCTACTGTTTTGTGTTCTTGACGCACTATTGGGGGTTGGATCCACATGCAAGCATTCACGCTAGTGTTTTGGCATTGTCACCAATCTGATGATTTGCTATGGGGACTTCTGTTACAAGACAATTTTTGTTTGATTTTGACATGGACCGTAAGGCTGAATCTGTCACCTGGATTAAAAAAATGAACAATTTTCCAAACCTAGTCAAGTGTATGCAAATACTATGCATTGTTCAGTCTAGCAAATCTTGATATAAATCCAAAATAATTTTTAGCTGTTATAACATGCTTATATTGTGAAAATTATACTTATATGTCCATGATGGGGAAGAAACATCTGAGAAACTTCTTTATCATCTCAGAAATGGTCAACATATTTCAAAGGTAAAAAACTCAGATTTTACCATTTTTCTTTTTGAAATTTTAAAAAAATTTTCCCTAATGATTCCACATATAATCAATTTCCTCACTTGATTCCTTTTCTTTCATGTAATTTTTTGTTACTTCCTTAATTTTTGTTGTTGTTTAACCAATTCTAGTGTGTATATTGATTTCCAAATGGGAATATCACTTGTTGTTTTCAAGTTCTTTTTTTTTTTCCTGATAATTTTCAAATAAAATGATTTGAGTTAATTCATCATGCAACATGGTGATCATGGAATCATCTAGTGTAATGATAATGACTTTTATTAGCTACACATGATAAACTATCTGTGCAGGTGGTGGTGCAAAGATTGCCAGAATTCAAGCAGTTTGATTGGGTTTAAAGGCATAGTCCTTTTCATCTATAACATGGAAGAGCATATCTTGGACTTAATGCTCTTCACAAGTAAAATGGAAAAGCAACCTTCAAAGATACCACATGCGGCCATTCCTGTTATGCCCTGCAATTGGCATTTAAGTATTCACGAGGACACTTATTCCGTATAAATAAATCACGTAGTGTAAAATTCATATTTAACTTGATATTAATTTAATTAATCATAACAATTGGCATTTTAGTATTTTAGTATTCAGGACACTTCTTCTGTAGGAATACATTACTTAGTGGTATATTCATATTAACTAAATATTAATTTAATAAATCGTTTACATACATTTGGAGTTAATTATCCATAAACAATTTTATTACAATTTTATAGTGAAAGTAGTACTTGTTAAAATTTGAGCGATGGGTGTTTAATGTTTATACATTTTTCTAGTTCCAAACAAGGTTCTTATGTAGAAAATAAAATATTATTTTTTATTTGAATATCAAGAACTATATTTCACTAAACAAAACATTACTATGATTTTTATCTGTCCAGAAAAAAAGAAATTTCATTTGGTAAAAAGTTGCCACAAAATTTCAATATTCTTTTATAGTCAAGACTAGGGACAAGATATTATAGAAATCAAATTTAGCAAGAGCTGCCTGGAGCTCATGTTCCTCCTAAGGCTGAAAAACAAGAGATAGATAGGAATTTTTAGAACTCTTATCATTTGTTTCAGGTGAATGAGACATTACAAAAGTCGCAAGTAGTTGATCAAAGGAAAAGACCATGGCATTGCTTATTGAAGACAAAGAACACTGGTGGAAATGATAAAATAATTTATGCACAAGCTATTGAGTATTATAAAAAACAAACTAACGGGAAAAAATTATGTAAACAACTTAAACTCCACCATTATCGATGCAATAGGATTCCATTAGGAAAAATATTCAGTTTCATTAAGCAAGATTCAAACAATAGAGAAGATTGTATTTAGAATATACATAAATCATCAGAATCATAGTTTAAAAACTCGGACTTAGCAATTACTTAGTAGACCCAAAAATTTTAAAAACTCAAGACTCGGCAAAAACTCGGGGAAAAGCTAGGCGATAAATTGGCAAAGTTATCGAACATTAAAAAATATATTAATTTTAAAAGATATGCTTTAAAAACATGCATATTACTGAATTTATTACCGATTTCCTTCATATATAGATCAAAATTAAAGTTCAATACACTTCATAGACCAAAAACTAAGTTCAAATTTCAAAGTTTCAATACATATAAACTTCTAGTTTCAATATCAACAAAAATTACAAATCATAAATTTCTTCTATGACTAAAACTCAGAAAAGTCTACTGTCATTGCGTGGGTGTTGTTGAAGTTGATGGTATAAGCTGTACTATCCTCAACAGGGGCCACAATAGGAGCTTCAAAGCCCCTGATGACTTGCCAAACTCATCTTTTGAAGCCTTATATGCTGCCACATTTGCTTGCCATTTAACTTCCTCCCTCTCCAAATCGGTGATCTCATCCGCTGTAAGCAGAGTATTCACATCCTCAGCAACCCAATCTGAATATGGATCAATGTCATCAAGGTCAAGTGCTTGATGTGTATCCTCCCCCTGTACCTTCTTTTCATACAGTTGAAGGTTGTATCACACAAACACAAGGTCATTCAAGCATTTTGAATCAATCTATGCGCTTTTTGGTGTGTGAATGGACTCAAAAACACTCCAGTTACGCTCACAACTAGAAATACTATAGGGCTGAGATAGAATGTGAATAGAAAGCTTTTGAAGATTAGGTGTCATGGCACCAAAATCTTCCCACCACAAATCTGCAAGGATGACATTTGTAACTTCGTAAAAAATTAAGAATTTTAGTAAGGTTAAAAGTTAACATAAATTGTAAATTAAAACTAAACATAATGTTTTTTTACTTGGCTGCAAAGTCTCTCTTATGAATGCATAAAGATGAAGAAATAACACCCCCTCCACTCTCTTATAACTTTGTAGCTCATCATGTACGAGGTCTGAAAGGCTTTCATTAGGGATCAACCTCTCAATAAACGTGTTGAGGCCAAGCATAGCCTTTGCATCTGCTCTCAATGAAGGAGAAAAAAAAATTGGGGTTCAAATAGTATGCAACAACATGAATATGTTGGTGGAGTTGTCGGTTCCACCTCCAATTAATAATGTGTCAGATGGGTTCATATTTGGTTCTATTGGACCCATTCAAATGTTGAATTGCTTCTTTGGCTTTATCCATGGCCTCATATAAATACCCATGGGGTTTTTATCCCCATCCACCAATCGCAAAACCTTAACCAATGGTTCTGACACCTAAAACAAGAGAGTGAATGAAAAGGAAATTAGATAATTAAAGTAAATCAGAAATTAAAAAAAAATTAAAATCAACAAATTAAAATATCAAAATATTACAAAAACAACAACTTGTAACATTGTAAAAAAGTTTTAAAAAGAAGAAAATTTAATCAAAAATTTACCTTGATGATCTACCCCAGGGTCTTAACAAATGTATCATAAAAAATAGTCTTCATGACCCTCTCTACTTCAACCTTTTGGTAATAAGGACTTTCCAACCACCTTTCGCTCACAAACATATGCTTAAGGCTAGGCAATGTAGTTGCTATACTTTGTAAGGTAAGGAAATTGATGGCAAAGCATGTCACTTCTAAATGCACGAGCTCCTTGCCATTAATGTGCTCTCTCATGAGATCCAGGACCCATGTGTGATTGTAGATGTATTTGGTTATATTTCTTCCATCTTCCACCACATTTTTCACCCAACTTAATTTCCCTATGTCCTCAAGGAGAAGATCAAGGCAATGAGCGGCACATGGGCTCCAAAACAATGTAGGGTGTCTCACCTCTAACAGTTTACCAGATGCCACATATGTAGATGCATTGTCTGTAACTATTTGGATAAGATTATCCACTCCCACCTCCATCACAATCTCATCCAACAAGCTACACAAGGTCTCAACATTTTCTACTTGACTTGAGGCATCCACAGACTTCAAAAAGACCAATTGTCCTTTGAAGCCTCTAAAAAGTTAATCGAGGTCCTATTTTTTCCATCTATCCACCTATCAGATAAAATGTTGCAACCTTTGCTTTTCCAAATCTCTTTTTGTTTCTCTACTAGCTTATATGTATTTTGGACGTCATCCTCCAATAATGGGCCACTCAATTTGTAACTGCTTGGGGCCTTGAACCCCTTACCTGCCATGTACAATGCGGTACAACCAACTCCTTCCAATAAGGACTTGAAGCAACATTGAAGGGAATACTAGTGTAGTATCAAGATTTGGTACATGCCAACTTTGTCTCATGATGCAATTCTTTATTCCATGAAGTACACTCCAATGAAGGTTTTGCACTGGGAGTGTTACGAAGAACAAAAAAACTAGATGCAACGCTGCCCACACTGTGTAATCCTTGCATTCGTGGCCCAAGGGAAGAATTAGAGCCCCCTATATCTCCCCCAATGGCACCCATTGCCTCTACTATCCTCTTTTTCACTGCTTTTTTCTACTCATATTGTTCAAGGAGAGCTCTTGCCTCATTATAAACCTTCAAAGTTGCTTCAGTACATGGTACAACATCTTCGCAAGGGACCTGTGCAAGGTGATATTTCAATCAATTTATACCTCCTCTCATATCCTTACTATAATGGATGTAAATAACCATTCCTTTTTCAGGACCTTCTTTCCCATGTTTCCAACATGGGTCCTTAGGCTTGCTACCTTTCTTCGTTGTCGTAGTTGTGGATGCCATATTTTTTTCAAAAAAATGGAATTAAAGCCTGCCAAAAAAGAAAGTTTAATTCATCAATATAGATCCAAAAAGAAACAATTTTTTTTACTTTTCACCAAATCAGTAAAGATGAACAAAAAAGAACTAGAAAATTTTACAACTATTTATGAGATAAAAATTACATGCCAAGAGAAAGGAGCAGCATGCTCACAATGCAAAGATGCATGAAGCCATTTCTGTGGGAGACATGGTTGCAACTATGGCAGCCATTGTTGTTGCAACTTCTCACAGTCATAATAATAATGAGAATGAGGACAAGGAGGAGTTGGAGAGGTGTATGGCAGTGGCATCTGCTGCTACACTTGTTGCAGCACACTGTGCGGAGATGGCAATGTTTAAGGGAGTAGACTGCCATAAAATGGCTTCCCTTATTGGCTCTGCTGTAAATGTCAAGACTCAAAACACCTGGAAATATCATCACTTTGATTGTAGAACTAGCCACTGGTCCTCTTCAACTTATGTTTGGTAGTTGACATTTCTTTCACAAGCAGAGTGGTATAGGAGGTTTATAGAAAACATGTGAAAAAGTCCAAAATGTATTAAGTGCATGATATGCAAAAGTAGATTCCGAATTGAGATTTAGGACCACTAATGCTATTGTAACTGTATATATAAATCAAGCAACTTAAGGGGTATTCTTGTTTGTGTTTTAAGTACTTTCTTTAATCAAACATTAGTGTTAACATGAATTTATGTTCTTTAATCAAGTTCTTCTATTCTAAATACTCATTATATATGCCATCATTGCCCTTTCATTGGGAGCATAACCAATTGCTTTAAACATTTTCCTAAATCTTTATGAAAGCTTTGAAATAACCAGATCTAGCTTCTACTATAACTCTATAAGGAATTTGTTAATAGAAGTGAGTATAGAGATGTTTTTGTGGGCGATGATGTTTAGTTTTTCCTCCTTTACCTCTCTCTATTTTCTTTTAAACAAAATGCTTACATTGGTTGGTATTGCTAAGGGTTGCCACAAGGTCCAGGATTAAATTCTAGAAACTAGACCAATTGTATGGCAACTCATGGACATTTCTCATCAATTATTCAATGAACCAAAAATATTCTGATATGGAAAGATGATATTATGTTTTATTTTTTACTCACCACCAATCTGTGATTACAAACTACCAAAATGGCAAAAACAAACCAACAAAAAACTCTAAACAACAAAACACAAGTTCAATATGGAGAATCTTCATAACAAAACGCCAAGCTTCAAACTTTTGAAATGTTTGGTAGTGGTCCAAGACTCATAGAGGCAGGAAACCCTATCAAAGGGCATCAAAAAACACCTGAAAATCGTGCAAGCAGCTGAAGGAAACCCTCAAGCAGAATAAAACTAATAAATGCATCAAAAATGAAAAAGAGTCATCGAAGGTCTTTTATACTTGATTTTGGGCGAGTTTTCTCCAGTGCAAAGCAATTTTTTGCAGGGTAATGATAAGTTTTCAAATAAATTTTGCTGCGATTTTTGTCAATAACTCATTGACGAGTTTTACTCGCGAGAAGGATTTTTTGGTGAGTACTCACAAGTCAGGCAAGTACTCACCAGTTTTTTGAACTATGATCAGAATGATGTTGAGCACTGTACATATGCTTTTGCAGAAGGCTAGGACTGTGATAAAAAAAAGTTAACCAATCACACACTATTAGTTCTTGGAGAGTAAATATGGTTAAATTCTCAAGCTATGTTTCTTACAAAATCAACATTTGGACTTAAATAAGTTCTACTCAATGGATTTAAGACACGTCATGATACTTGCACAATTACAAATCTTGAGATTATACAGCTTGCTCAGCATTGGAGGCATGCGAGAAACCTAGTCATTCATGTTTCCACAAACAAAATGGTAGTGCTAGACCTCTCCAAAGCAATATTGTCAACCTCAAAATTAGATGATGACACTTGACAAATGATCAAGTTCCTCACTTCTATTGATTGGATCAGCTCACCCTTGGTGAACATTGATATGAATTATGTGGCAAATCAGTTGGCCTTGTGTAACTTGGAGAGTGGTGATTCATGGTTTTAGGACTAAGTGGAAATGGCCATTAGCATTGCCACTAGAACCAAGTTGTCTTAGTCCAACTCTTTCAGTTTGAATTTTTATTTGACATTTACTTCACATTTAGAAATTGTTCTAGTGTCTCAACTAATTGTTTGAAGCATGTTTGTAACATACACCCCTGTTCTAATTTTTTTTGTTTTTGGGTTTGCTGCTGATTGTTTGTTGCATCTGTTTTTGCATTGCACATGACACATATATAAATAATATAAAGCGTTTCAACAACACCCAGATGCTTATATACGAAGGAAATAACAATATCAATGGAGACTAGCAATACCCCAAATAAAGTTTTGGCATAAACATCAAATTAAGAACATACCCATTTGCTGATATAAATATTGCAGGTCTTTTACAATCTAAAGCAGTAGTTGTTCAGCTTTGAAGACCCTTAGAACACCCCTACAAAATGCTCAACTCAACAAATGCTTGGAACCCATTTCACCTCCGTCCAAGGCACCTTCAAGAGTGAAGAAAGTTCACACAAAAGCTAAGGCACTTGGCCTAGACCCCACACAGCCTTGGTACAGGTATGACCTGTGTGATTAGCAACCAAAGCTCACTCTAACAGTCCCACAAATCACTTCAGCCTTCAATACCCTAAGTGCCAATCCTCAAGCCCTCTGTAAATACAACAACAATGAAAGAGAACAACTCCCAATGGCCTCAATGCCCCAAACTGAAGGAGTACGAACTTCTGGAAATGGTATGACCAACATAGGAATGGTACAATCAACAATGGGGACTCCTCTATCACTCCAAACCACAACAAATTTAAAATCTTTCCCTACAAATCTTTATTCATAGAATCTCAAAGATTTGTCAATGAAACCCATGCCTGCAAACATGAAATCTTCTTCAATGAAACTCCAGCACAGACTCTATACAAATCTGTCAGCAACCAACCTTGGAGGGTCTTTCATCTCTGTAGTTGGTGTCCTCTGTGAAGGTTCTCGTCTCCACAAAGCCCCTGGTAGAATTCCACGCCCAACCTGTACAAACTCTCTTCAAAATCAAAGCATAGCATAAAAAACCAAATGAACTCAAGTTTGACTTTTTATATGTCCCCAAGAGGCCCACAATTTCCTTTTGGAAAAATATTTAACTTTAATTTAAAATTCCCCTTATAACTCCCTTAGGCGCCTGTTACCTAAATTTCACTACTACCTCAATTAGGTAGAGCTTTCCAATTTTTGAAGGAGAGAAAAGGTACATTCTTATTTCTGCTGCGTTATCCATGTACGTATTTGGTACAAATTAAGATTACATTGTATTGTTGCATTCAGATGCATTTCAAAAACTTAAGAGATTGTACAAATCTTTTAAATGATCAACAATTTGTATTGAAAAATAAGTGTATAAGGTCTCACACAAGCCGTGAGACTAACTGTTTCATTGCAAATGAAAAAAGACAAACTATACATTTATAAAAGAACTAAAAGACAAATATGCATATGAGGTAGGGTGACTCGTCATTGCCTGAATGATGAGCCTTCATGCTGTTGGCATGTCTTGTGTCGTTCTGTATGGTCTGCGTGTCCCGCATTCAGCTGTTGTCTCCTTGCTACCCCCTGGTTATCTGCATAAAATTTTTAAAAAATGATGTTAGAGTAATAACGAGGCATCATACATCATATGATATACATCTATAAGTATACAATTTGTTCTTCAGATGCAGTAAACCAGTTAGTGTCACAGAGACTTTTGAGAAGACAAATCAAGTATATTGACTGCAAGTCCTTGTTTTCTTAACATGTTTACTTCATGTGCAGATACAGGTGCAATTATGTTTCTGTTTGATTCATCAGGTTGCATTATGAGTGGAGGAAATGTGGCTCCCACAAGGGTTGAGCCCAGCTCATAATCCTTATAGAACATCTCATATGCCATATACAAATGCAAGACAAACTGCAAGGAAAGTGAAGACAGTCATAGAAAGAGATGAACAACAATAAGTGCTGTCATAGTATGTATGGAACAACTGACTGTCATAATAAATGGACATCAATCATGTAGGGTGACTGGAACAGCTTGAGGAACCTTCTCATCATGCAAAAACACTAAACAATCAGATTGATTGAAGAATGGCAGTCCACATATAAAGGCCTCCATAGTATCATGTTGATCAAATGCTCAAAGATATGCTACTATCCACTAAAGATGTTATGGACAAAATCTCTATCAAAGGAGTTTTAGAGTATGGATAGATTTTGGAAGATCATTATGACATATCTTTTTGTGAGAGGAAGGAACAGATAATCCCAATGAATGAAGACAGTTCCACTTCAAATAGCAAATATAGCCATAAAGTAAACATGTAATATGTTTTGTTCACAGTGATATTGACCTCCAAGATGGATGATGGTGCATGGGGTGTTTAAAGAAACAGTAAAAGAGACAGTCTTTAGTAACATAGCAAGGAGACAGAGGATACTACTTAGAAAGTTTGTGGCAAAGCTTTATGTTTGATCCTGTAATGTAGAGTCTAGTACATCCAGTATGAGAAACAGAAGCTTTTAAATCAATGAATCATAGTCTCATGATAGACATGAAAGTTGGATACAAAGCCTCTATGCAAATGAAGAAAGAAGACAACAAACATCTAAATGGAGCAGTCCTTTTATGACTTTCATAGGGGCAGCGCTTTTAGAGTAGTTCAGAGGAACAGTCCTGACTGTGACAGTCCTAGTAACTGTTACAAAAGTCAAACAACAGTCTCTTAATGACTGTAACAAATGCAAGAGGAGACAAGTCTATCACAATGACTGTGTTGAAAGTCATTACACGAGGTGCAGCCCAAAGGACAATCACAAACCATCATGAGGAACAACCATTTTTTAAGAGCAATTGTAACAAGTCATAGAGAGCAACATTCACGAACTAAAGGGTATTGCTCCTTACTTTAAAAAGATGATGAGTATAGTGGTTGAGGCATTTTGCTTTAGTTTTTAGAAGGTTATCATACAAGGTACAGGGATGACAGTGGGTTAAAAGACAAATGGTAAGGTGCAAAAATAATGGACAGCATACAGAGTTTTAAAATCCCTGCAGTTACATAAGATAATGACTGATGAAACATGGCCTGTAAGAGTTTTATTAAAATTTCTAATGACTGTATAGACTTTCAATAAGCTTTGCATCACCTTCATAGAAGCCTGAATATTCATTTTAATGAATGACAGAGACCTATGAGAAGATAAAGGTTAAAGAAGTATCTATGACAGTGAATAGGTTTCTAATGCCTTGTCAAGATTTATAGGACAGATGAAAGAGCAGATTATTACACATTGTATGAGCAGTCAAGTCACCCTTGACAGCCAGTAGAGTTCAGTTAGCTCGCTTCAACATAATAATAATAGTTATGCCCTTCAGCAAAACAATTCTGCCATTCAACATAATAGCAACTCTTTACAGCAGGGTAGGATCAGCACTTCACAACAAAACGATTTAAATCCTATACAATTGAATGCCAATGCTCTACATCACCACCAAGCAATAAAACAACAAGAGTTGTTACAAGCACAACATCAGAAGAATATATGCATTAGAACAACAAGGACAACAACAAATTCAGGTTCCACCTCAGGTTGGAGGCCAATTGCAATCTATTCAGGAGTCACAGTTCAAGCAGGTTTTGAACTACCAAAAGAAATTATTGTTGTTGTGAGACCACATTTTTTGCTGCAGATAATATGGACAAAAGCTTAGATAGTATATATCAAAAAAATATATTGCAAGAGAAAAGAGCAATCTGCTAACAAGATTCAGGGGTTCTGATGGCCCAGCTAAGGACTCTTCTCCCATATCAAATGAAGAAGTAGAACCAGATAGATTAAACCATCTCCTGCAATTCTACAAAAAAAAAAAAATAGTTAAAGCTGAAAGCAAGAATACCTCATTTGGAAGCGAAAGAAAGGATGGAATAGGAGGAAGTGCAACTGCTATCACAAAGGTACAAAATGGAGTGAAGGTTTCAAGGAAACGCTGAGTGAAACAGATATGAAAGCCATCTCCATTTTTGTCTTAAAAAGATCCCAAATAAAATAACCAGAAAATGGAGTTTTTTCGAGCTCAAATCATACAGATTAGACTCATAAAAATGCAGATTTTCAAGAAATATATGCTCGATTTTCTTCCAGTTTTCTGTCACAACAGCACAGAAAATACAGCTGATAAAAAGAAACAGAATGCACAAGCTTTCATTTTTTATAGGTTTAGTCATTATTTTGGGGGCTCGTTTTGAGCCAGCACAATGGCAAATATGGAGGTAAATTAAAGACTTTCCAGCTCATTTCAAATAGAAAATACTCAGAAATGCTCAGAATCGTGCCTTCTGGCAACAAATATACAAGAAGGTCTTAGAAAAAGTGAGAGAAGGTTGCCAGTGAGGAGTTACCTTTGTGGTTTTCTACCTTTTACTAGTAAAATCACATTTTCTTCTCCTCAGAACACCTTCCAACGACGGCCTCACACAACAAGTGCAATGCAGAGGGTCGGCCACACATAAGACAGCGAAAAGATGCATTAAAACCAGTAAAAATGCAACCTTGGAGGCCCAAAATCAACAGAAAAGGAGTCGAAACCTCAGAGGAAGTGACTCACCTTGCATTTTGCCCCAGGAATCGACCAAAACCAACTCAGAATTAGCCCAGATTCATGCTTTTCTACGTTCTAAACCCTCCATGGGGGCGCGGCAGCAAGCCCAAATAGAGGAATGAAAATGAAATTGAATGTTTTTTTAGGTTTTTTCTCCTTGGGTCGAATAACCTAAATTGCTTTAGGTCTTTTTGACTTTTGTTTTGTGAAAACAATCATTTTTATCCATTTGTGCCCGTGGGGAAGACTTCATATATTCAAACCGAGTGATGGTATAGAGGGGGGCCGTGAGGCATGTTTTTCTGCCCTAGTTATTTTCTTAAGGTCGAATGCCTTATTTGGCCGAGGCATATCATAGCTAGGAGATATAAGGTGGTGATAAAGGTTAAGTTGTGAATAAAATGTGTGTTGAAAGTTGCAAGGTGGTATGAAAGTGAAGTGGAGGCTGTAAATCATGGTGATGTGTTATGGGAGTCATAAGGGTTATTTTTGAAAGTCAATGTTTGAACCTCACATCATGATGGTGGATGGGTAAAAATGGAAAATGGCTAGGAGTTGTGAGAACGTTTTGTTTTGACATTGCTATGAGATGCGAGATATGATGCGGATGTGATGAGTCGTGTTATTTTGCTTAGGAGTTACGATGTTTTTTATGTCATTTTTGCACAGTTTTGGAACAGATTGGATGTTGGAAATTAAATGATTATGTCATAAATGTCATTATTTTCTGCATAGGTTTGTATAATTTTGAATTGTAAAACATTTACTAAGGTGGTGTAATTATAAACCTCTTAGTTAAATGTTAATTAAATGCAGAAAAATGTGGATTTATGTCATTTATTTGAAAAATATCAGATATTTATGATGCTGTAGGGGAGTTATTACACAGATCTGACTTATGTCAAAAGCCTTAAAGATCATTTAAAGGCATTCTATGACATTTTCAGGTGCCTTTATGATAGTTGATGGCATGCCTTGACCATTTATGCATTGGGAACCCTTTTTGGAGGACTTTAGAGAGATATTTTGAGGGGATTTATGAGATGCATGAAAATGGAGGTGGTTCATGTTTATCTATTTACAGCTGTTTGGGAAGTATATAGTCTTCTTCCTTGTTCATTATTCACTAGTTCTTGCTATTCACTACTCTGTATATTGTAATTTTATGAGTTCTTTTGCAGAAGTGAACAGTCTTGTAACCCATTTTCAGAGATATATAACATTGTAACACCTTTTTGACAGTAATAAGCAGTTTATACCTTCCCATTTCTTCTGATATTGTGTGTCCTCAGTGTTAGTGCAGATCTTTGTGATGTTCTTTGTCCTTGGAGCTATATTTCATGTTGGTGCCTTTATGCAGGGATTACATATTTTTGCAAGTTGTGAGATGTGCAAGGAATAACAATCAGTTTTGTGTAGTGAGAAAACCTCTTTCTCCTTTGCAGGACTGTTGTTATTTAGCCTCCTTACAAAGTAATGATGCAAGGAGTATGATTTGCTGGGTTGTGTAAGGGATTCTTATTATTACTGGTTCTGTAGTGTGTCATTTCTGTGTGTTTTCTGATGATCTTTTGGTCCATCACCTTAGACAGTAGGTTTCATTTTCATGCAATCCTTCTTACCCTTTTCTCTGCAAAGACTTTAGTATAAGCAGTTTAGGTGGAGTATCAACAGGAAGCCGGCCTTCTCTGAAGGTTCTTTCCATCACAGGTGACCCACAGACCTAGAAAGATCCCATGTTTCTCTAGATTGCCATGTTTTACAACTCAGCAAGGGTGCAAATCTGAGAGACAACAGTTTTTGGCACGCCCGGTGGGACTGTGAAGTCTATTTTATACATTTTGTTACTAGTGTTTGGTGTGTACAACAGTAGTTTCATCCTTTTAGAGGTATTTTCTTTACACATCTGGCGACTCTAGAGAGATTATCTACTGGTTTTAGCAGTTCAAGTGCTGGTATGATTCAAATTTTAATGAAGAAAATGTACTCTTTTCTGATTTTCCAACTTTTTGAGTGATAGGCATGTCTATGTTTCATGGAAATATGCCTTATCACTCTCCATTTCATGAGAATGATGTTCATACCACTTCTTATTAGCCATACCAAGCAGAATATGCTGCTCGTTTTGTCCCAAATAACCCACCAACAACAGATTATCATCATGCTTGCCACCCTCCCACCCCTGCTCAGCTTTCCTGGCAACCTATCCACGCCTATAGCCATTTGCAAGAGGTTCATTTTGCTTATGACCAGCATAACTACCCTCTGAATCAACCTCAAGATGTTAACAACATCATTATCAGGGAGGTAGCTTTAGACTTGCAAAGGGAATTCGAGGCTATCACAATAGAGCAGGAGTATAGTATGCAGTAGGAGGAGCTTGCTTATCAAGCTCATATTCATCAGAGAGAGGTGGAGGCACAAATGTATAAAGAGGAATGCTTGAGTAGGCAAATTGCTGCCAAGGAAGAGCAAATAAGACAATTAATAGCTCAGGTCCAAAGCCCTTCTCCTCTTCCTAATCTCATGCAAATCTGCACTATGGATCAAGCTGAGCCTACCAATGAATCTTCTCCAATGTTCAAAATTCCAAGTTTTAGGCAGCCTTCTACCTTTAAAGTTCCAAGTTGGAAAGGGCCATCTTTTTCACCCTGTGAAGACCCTCCACCAAACATACAAACGAAACCATGCTCTAGCATCCAGCTAGTAGAAGAAGAGCAAAAGAGGCTTTTGTTGGCTCCATTTCAAAGGTTGGAAACTCAATCAGCTGTTTGTTTTCCAAATCCAATCTTTGAAGAAGAGGTTTCCAAGTTCAGAATACCAAGCTTCAAGCAAGGTGAGTCTCCTAAGTCTCCTATATTGAATATTCCAAGTTTTAGAGGGTCTCATCCATTGAAAGAACCTATACTTGAACAAGAACAGCCTGTATGTCTGCAAGAGACCAAGCCAATTCCTCAGGTTTCCTTGTCGGATCAGCCTTCCTGTCCTTTTACTATCCGTCTTTGTCCAGGTGGACCTATTATCTATCAAGATAGCTGGTTTAGTGGACAAATGAATGAGTTACCTGAGATAAAAGAACCTGTTGTCCATGAACCTATATGTGTTAAAAAGGAGAAGAAACTAGACATCTTGCAAGAAGAAAATGAACATGATCAGTCAGGACAGTAGGTTGAGAAGCTTGAAAAAGGTATCAAAAGCAATGATTTCATGTTTTTATTCGATGAACTCCCTTCTTTTATCGAGCTGAATGAGTAGGAAACGGTTAGACAATCTGATGAGTTGCTGACAGAAGACAATCAATGTGATAGTCAAGTCTTGGAGCAGCTGAAAGATGAAAATGAACATGAGGATTCATTTTGGAATGATCTTGAATCATTTCTGTCAAACTTAGATGGCAGACAAGATCAGGTTGCACATGTTTTGGAGAAGGAAATAGAGCAGAATGACAAGGCTCATCTAGATTTAATGCAAAGTCATGAGTTAGATGAGAACATGTTTTTAGGAATCATTGAGGTTTTTTTCTCTAACATCAATGATAGGCTAGTATCTTATGAGCCAGCAGCATGCAGTTAGCCTGTTTAGATCAAAGAGGTAGGCATTCCTCCATTTCATTCATGTGAACCAACTCTTCCACATCAAATTGAAATTGAGATAGAAGGTGAAACAACATCTTTGGAGGAAGGAAATCTTACACTGCAAATGGGGCATTCCAATCATCAAGATGAGGAATCAACAATACATGAGCTAGAAGCCAACAAAGGGAGATTAAGGTTCATCAGTTCAAACGGATGTCCTATTAGACATCTAGCTCAAGTCAGGCCTAACAAGGTGTTATCAGTCATGTTCACACCTGAGGAGAAGATTGAAACCAAGGAACAACAGGTTCAATCTGCCTATATGCCTCAGAACAGCAGCAAGCATGATCAAAATTATGAGGTAGGTGGACTTGTTTTCCTTCTCCAAAGCTCATTTCAGTAGTTGGTAATACTTTTGTCAATTATTCACCTCCTTGAGGCTGCTTATGAGCATGTGAGATATTGTAAGTTGTTGAGGATGGGTAGATATTTCAAAGAACCAGTGAATGGTCATGTTTGAGCAGCACCTCTGCTGTTAGACGTAGGGTACGCTAAATTTTTTTTTTGATGTTAAATAAGTGCTGCTGCACACTAGATTAGAGGCAATTTTCATTTCCTTAAGTGCGGTTGCACACAGGTTAGTCAGTTGTTCCTGGGCCTACTTATGTGCAAGGTTTGAAACTATTGCAATGTACTACAACTGTATAAATAGACAACCATCATATGAAGCAGTGAATACATGTATTCACTATTGCACATCATGCCTATCTCCCTCATAGAGCTGTAATAAATCGCAACAGTTTGCTAAGGAGGTGTTCCTGTTGGTTATCCCTTCTAACTCATCAAGTAGATGCATATCATCAGTAACAGGGATTTTTATTCATCGTCACCAACCATACCCATGCATTTGATGGTTTAGAAGAGATGGCAGTTGGAGGTCGGTTGCAGAAAGAAAGGGTTCTCTCAAAGTTTTGTCAAGTATGTATTACTCTATGCCCAATGGTTAAGCTTCAGGCAACTGGTCTGATGTTTAGCAGGCAAACATATAGCAGATGTCGCCAAAGATGTTACCTAAATTTCACTACTAGCTCAATCAGGTAGAGCTTTCCAATTTTTGAAGGAGAGAAAAGGTACATTCTTATTTCTGCTATGTTATCCATGTACGTATTTGGTACAAATTAAGATTACATTGTCTTGTTGCATTCAGATGCATTTCAAAAACTTAAGAGATTGTACAAATCTTTTAAAGGATCAACAATTTGTATTGAAAAATAAGTGTATAAGGTCTCACACAAGCTGTGAGACTAACTGTTTCATTGCAAATGAAAAAAGACAAACTATACATTTATAAAAGAACTAAAAGACAAATATGCATATGAGGTAGGGTGACTCGTCATTGCCTGAATGACGAGCCTTCATGCTGTTGGCGTGTCTTGTGTCATCCTGTATGGTCTGCGTGTCCCACATCCAGCTGCTGTCTCCTTGCTACCCCCTGGTTATCTGCATAAACTTTAGGAAAAATGATGTTAGAGCAATGACGAGGCATCATACATCATATGATATACATCTATAAGTATACAATTTGTTCTTCAGATGCAGTAAACCAGTTAGTGTCAGAGACTTTTGAGAAGACAAATCAAGTATATTGACTGCAAGTCCTTGTTTTCTTAACATGTTTGCTTCATGTGCAGATACAAGTGCAATTATGTTTCTGTTTGATTCATCAGGTTGCATTATGAGTGGAGGAAATGTAGCTCTCACAAGGGTTGAGCCCAACTCATTATCCTTATAGAACATCTCATATGCCATATAGAAATGCAAGACAAACTGCAAGGAAGGTGAAGACAGTCATAGAAAGAGATGAACAACAATAAGTGTTGTCATAGTATGTATGGAACCACTGACTGTCATAATAAATGGATAGCAATCATGTAGGGTGACTGGAACAGCTTGAGGAACCTTCTCATCATGCAAAAACACTAAACAATCAGATTGATTGAAGAATGGCAGTCCACATATAAAGGCCTCCATAGTATCATGTTGATCAAATGCTCAAAGATATGCTACTATCCACTAAAGATGTTATGGATAAAATCTCTATCAAAGGAGTTTTAGAGTATGGATAGATTTTGGAAGATCATTATGACATATCTTTTTGTGAGAGGAAGGAACGGATAATCCCAATGAATGAAGACAGTTCCACTTTAAATAGTAGATACAGCCACAAAGTAAACATGTAATATATTTCATTCACACTGATATTGACCTCCAAGATGGATGATGGTGCATGGGGTGTTTAAAGAAACAGTAAAAGAGACAGTCTTTAGTAACATAGCAAGGAGACAGAGGATACTACTTAGAAAGTTTGTGGCAAAGCTTTATGTTTGGTCCTGTAATGTAGAGTCTAGTACATCCAGTATGAGAAACAGAAGCTGTGAAATCAATGAATCATAGTCTCATGATAGACATGAAAGTTGGATACAAAGCCTCTATGCAAATGAAGAAAGAAGACAACAAACATCTAAATGGAGCAATCCTTTTATGACTTTCATAGGGGCAACGCTTTTAGAGTAGTTCAGAGGAACAGTCCTGACTGTGACAGTCCTAGTAACTATTACAAAAGTCAAACAACAGTCTCTTAATGACTGTAACAAATGCAAGAGGAGACAAGTCTATCACAATGATTGTGTTGAAAGTCATTACACGAGGTGCAGCCCAAAGGACAGTCACAAACCATCATGAGGAACAACCATTTTTTAAGAGCAACTGTAACAAGTCATAAAGAGCAACATTCACAAACTAAAGGGTATTGCTCCTTACTTTAAAAAGATGATGAGTATAGTGGTTGAGGCATTCTGCTTTAGTTTTTAGAAGGTTATCATACAAGGTACAAGGATGACAGTGGGTTAAAAGACAAATGGTAAGGTGCAAAAATAATGGACATCATACAGAGTTTTAAAATCCCTGCAGTTACATAAGATAATGACTGATGAAACATGGCCTGTAAGAGTTTTATTAAAATTTCTAATGACTGTATAGACTTTCAATAAGCTTTGCATCACCTTCATAGAAGCCTGAATATTCATTTTAATGACTAATAGAGACCTATGAGAAGATAAAGGTTAAAGAAGTATCTGTGACAGTGAATAGGTTTCTAATGCCTTATCAAGATTTATAGGACAGATGAAAGAGCAGATTATCAGACATTGTATGAGTAGTCAAGTCACCCTTGACAGCCAGCAGAGTTTAGTTAGCTCGCTTCAACATTATAATAATAGTTATGCCCTTCAACAAAACAATTCTGCCATTCAACATAATAGCAACTCTTTACATCAGGGTATGATCAGCACTTCACAACAAAATGATTTAAATCCTATACAATTGAATGCCAATGCTCTACATCACCACTAAGCAATAAAATAGCAAGAGTTGTTACAAGCACAACATCAGAAGAATATATGCATTAGAACAACAAGGACAACAACAAATTCAGGTTCCACCTCAGGCTGGAGGCCAATTGCAATCTATTCAGGAGTCACAGTTCAAGCAGGTTTTGAACTACCAAAAGAAATTATTATTGTTGTAAGACCACATCTTTTGCTGTAGATAATATGGACAAAAGCTTAGTATATATCAAAAAAATATATTGCAAGAGGAAAGAGCAATCTGCTAACAAGATTCAGGGGTTCTGATGGCCTAGCTAAGGACTCTTCTCCCATATTAAATGAAGAAGTAGAACCAGATAGATTAAACCATCTCCTGCAATTCTACAAAAAAAAAAACAGTTAAAGCTGAAAGCAAGAATACCTCATTTGGAAGCGAAAGAAAGGATGGAATAGGAGGAAGTGCAACTGCTATCACAAAGGTACAAAATGGAGTGAAGGTTTCAAGGAAAAGCTGAGTGAAACAGATATGAAAGCCATCTCCATTTTTGTCTTAAAAAGATCCCAAATAAAATAACCAGAAAATGGAGTTTTTTCGAGCTCAAATCATACAGATCAGACTCATAAAAATGCAGATTTTCAAGAAATATATGCTCGATTTTCTTCCAGTTTTCTGTCACAGCAACACAAAGAAAATACAGCTGATAAAAAGAAACAGAATGCACAAGCTTTCATTTTTTTATAGGTTTTGTCATTATTTTGGGGGTTCGTTTTGATCCAGCACAATGGCAAATATGGAGGTAAATTAAAGACTTTCCAGCTCATTTCAAACAGAAAATACTCAGAAATGCTCAGAATCGTGCCTTCTGGCAGCAAATATACAAGAAGGTCTTAGAAAAAGTGAGAGAAGGTTGCCAGTGAGGAGTTACCTCTGTGGTTTTCTGCCTTTTACTAGTAAAATCATGTTTTCTTCTCCTCAGAACACCTTCCAACGACGGCCTCACACAACAAGTGCAATGCAGAGGGTCGGCCACACATAAGACAGTGAAAAGATGCATTAAAACCAGTAAAAATGCAACCTTGGAGGCCCAAAATCGACAGAAAAGGAGTCGAAACCTCAGAGGAAGTGACTCACCTTGCATTTTGCCCCAGGAATCGACCAAAATCAACTCAGAATCGGCCCAGATTCATGCTTTTCTACGTTCCAAACCCTCCATGGGGGCGCGACAGCAAGCCCAAATAGAGGAATGAAAATGAAATTGAATGTTTTTTTAGGTTTTTTCTCCTTGGGTCAAATAACCTAAATTGCTTTTAGGTCTTTTTGACTTTTGTTTTGTGAAAACAATCATTTTTATCCATTTGTGCCCGTGGGGAAGACTTCATATATTCAAACCGAGTGATGGTACAGAGGGGGGCCGTGAGGCATGTTTTTCTGCCTTAGTTATTTTCTTAAGGTCGAATGCTTTATTTGGCCGAGGCATATCATAGCTAGGAGATATAAGGTGGTGATAAAGGTTAAGTTGTGAATAAAATGTGTGTTGAAAGTTGCAAGGTGAAAGTGAAGTGGAGGCCGTAAATCATGGTGATGTGTTATGGGAGTCATAAGGGTTATTTTTGAAAGTCAATGTTTGAACCTCACATCATGATGGTGGATAGGTAAAAATGGAAAATGACTAGGAGTTGTGAGAATGTTTTGTTTTGACATTGCTATGAGAT
This sequence comes from Cunninghamia lanceolata, assembly GCA_027924645.1. Classification (NCBI taxonomy): domain Eukaryota; kingdom Viridiplantae; phylum Streptophyta; class Pinopsida; order Cupressales; family Cupressaceae; genus Cunninghamia; species Cunninghamia lanceolata. Next base: position 148,488 of record BSBN01001091.1, read on the forward strand.
GCGAGATATGATGCAGATGTGATGAGTCGTGTTATTTTGCCTAGGAGTTACGACATTTTTTATGTCATTTTTGCACAGTTTTGGAACAGATTGGATGTTGGAAATTAAATGATTATGTCATAAATGTCATTATTTTTTGCATAGGTTTGTATAATTTTGAATTGTAAAACATTTACTAAGGTGGTGTAATTATAAACCTCTTAGTTAAATGTTAATTAAATGCAGAAAAATGTGGATTTATGTCATTTATTTAGAAAATATCAGATATTTATGATGCTGCAGGGGAGTTATTACACAGATCTGACTTATGTTAGAAGCCTTAAAGATCATTTAAAGGCATTCTATGACATTTTCAGGTGCCTTTATGATAGTTGATGGCATGCCTTGACCATTTATGCATTGGGAACCCTTTTTGGAGGACTTTAGAGAGATATTTTGAGGGGATTTATGAGATGCATGAAAATGGAGGTGGTTCATGTTTATCTATTTACAGCTGTTTGGGAAGTATATAGTCTTCTTCCTTGTTCATTATTCACCAGTTCTTGCTATTCACTACTCTGTATATTGTAATTTTATGAGTTCTTTTGCAGAAGTGAACAGTCTTGTAACCCATTTTCAGAGATATATAACATTGTAACACCTTTTTGGCAGTAATAAGCAGTTTATACCTTCCCATTTCTTCTGATATTGTGTGTCCTCAGTGTTAGTGTAGATCTTTGTGATGTTCTTTGTCCTTGGAGCTGTATTTCATGTTGGTGCCTTTATGCAGGGATTACATATTTTTGCAGGTTGTGAGATGTGCAAGGAATAACAATCAGTTTTGTGTAGTGAGAAAACCTCTTTCTCCTTTGCAGGACTGTTGTTATTTAGCCTCCTTACAAAGTAATGATGCAAGGAGTATGATTTGCTGGGTTGTGTAAGGGATTCTTATTATTACTGGTTCTGTAGTGTGTCATTTCTGTGTGTTTTCTGATGATCTTTTGGTCCATCACCTTAGACAGTAGGTTTCATTTTCATGCAATCCTTCTTACCCTTTTCTCTGCAAAGACTTTAGTATAAGCAGTTTAGGTGGAGTATCAACAGGAAGCTGGCCTTCTCTTAAGGTTCTTTCCATCACAGGTGACCCACAGACCTGGAAAGATCCCATGTTTCTCTAGATTGCCATGTTTTACAACTCAGCAAGGGTGCAAATCTGAGAGACAACAGCGCCCAACATAAGTTATAACTTAATTTATAGTTTAAAACATCACCTTATTCCTCCTAGGCACTAACACATGAGTCCCCTTTAATTATTTTAAATAAGCACTTTATAAAATAACATTATATTTAAGCATTTGTTTCAAAACATATCCCGAGGACACACCAACAAAACATCTTTTGATGTAATTGACCTGGCTAGGATGAAACCGATACTGAATGCCGAAGTCGGTGCCAGAAAATGATGACTACCAAAAATAGTAAAAACAGACCATGTGTCCAAAACATCCCCAGAAAGAGTCACCATGGAACATTTAAAGGACTGAGATCAAAAAACACCTGGGAGTAACCAAGAGATGACAACCAAACCTCCACAAACTATGGAATTCCCTACCCATATTGTAATAGCCTACGGGAACCCAGAGGAATAGGCTAACAGTCAGCAAACTGACAAAGCTTAGGAAGGGGACATTACAGTCCTCCCTCACCAAAATTGCTTGTCCCCAAGAAATTGCAACTCCAGATGCTATAAAATCTGCTTGCTCTCCCAAGTAGCATCCTCCACTGGCAAGTTCTTCCACTTAAGCAAATACTCCCTAAGAGTTCTTCATAGAGTACGCTCCCTAGTGTCAATGATAGACTCTAGAATCAAAATGAGTTTCCCTTCCTCATCCAATGGTGGCAAAATGGAAGAGGGAATCACATTATGACCAAGCGCCCTTTTTAAGGCGAGAGACATGAAAAATATTGTGTACTCTACTGTTTGCTGGCAACTCAAGCTCTTAAGCCACCTCTCCAACCTACCTGGATATTCTGAAAGGACCAAAGAACCATGGCTTAAGCTTCTCTGACCCACTCTTCTTAAGAGTGGACTCTTTGTAGGGCTGCAGCCTCAGATAAACCATGTCACCAACCTTAAAAGTCCGCTCAACATGGTGCTGATCAACATAAAGCTTTTGCTGATTTTAAGCTAGTTGCAAGTTCTCCTTCAGGGATTTCATAATGTCCTGACTCTCCTGGAACAAATCCCTTGCCTTAGGCACTCTGATTTCCCCAAATAATAAGTCAAGGAAATTGAGCGCCTCATAACCATACAACGCCATGAACGGTGACATCTTGATAGACATATGGTAAGTAGAATTATAACAATACTCACCAAGGTGCAACCATCTTATCCATGCCTTCTGCTGCCTCGAAATGTAGTTACGCAAATACCCCTCCACCCACTTGTTCACAATCTCAACCTGTCCATCTATTTGCAGGTGATAGGAGGTATTGGGAGTGAGCTCAGTCCCACTCAATTTGAAAAGCGCCTGCCAGAAAAAACTAAGGAACTTGTTGTCCCTGTCACTAACTATACTCCTGGACATCCCATGTAATTTGAATATCTCTCTGCAAAACAAATCGGCCACCTATGTTGTATATGCTACTGAAATAGCAAAGAAATGGGCAAATTTTGTCAATCGGTCCACAACAATATTTATGCAATCCTTACCTTGCACCTTCAAAAGCCCAGTGATGAAATCTATAGAGATACATTCCTTTTTCTAGTTGGGAATAGGTAGGGGTTGCAACAAACCAGCCAGATATGTGTGCTCATGCTTGTTTTGCTGGCATGTGGGACATTCGCAAATGTACTTAAGGACTTCATTCTTGAGTCCTTTCCAAGTAAACCTTTCCCGGATCTACCTATAAGTTTTGAAGTAACCCGGGTGACCAACCATAGGTGCATCGTGGAATGTCCTCAAAATCTTCACCTTATGCTGTGAGTTGGGCACTAAATAAATCCTCTCCTTATAAATGATCAATTCATTTACCACAATATATCTATCATCCTGTATAGTACCCTCTATGATGCCTATAGCCCAAGAGTCATTCGCATACTCAACTGAAATCTCCTCTCTCTAATCAGCTGTAATCTCCACTAAAGCACATAAGTGAGGTCTCTTGGAAAGTGCATTAGCAACCACATTTTTCTTCCCTTTGACATACACAATGTTGAAGTCGTATGCTTGCAATCTACTTACCCACTTTTGCTATCTATCATTGAGATTTTACTGATTTAGGAAGTATTTGAGGCTATTGTGGTCAGTTTTAACAATGAATTTTCCTCCCACAATATACGGTCTATACTTGGCTAGAGCATGCTTGATGGCCAACATCTCCCTGTCATAAATCGAATAGTTCTTCTCAATACCTCTCAGCTTCTTGCTCTCAAATGAAATGGGATGTTTGTCCTGCATCAAGACAACTTTGATCCCTTCCCCCTATGCATCACACTCCAACTCAAAAGGTTTGGAGAAATCCGGTATGGCTAGAACCAGGCAAGTACTCATAACTTGCTTGAAGTGATCAAAACACTTCTGAGTTGAATCCGACCAAGCAAAGGCTCCCTTCTTAGTCAAATTTGTAAGTGGGGTAGCCACCTATGAGAATCCCTTGACAAATCTCCTGTAAAACTCACAAAGGCCAAAGAAACTTTTGGGTTGTGTAAGATTTGTTGGGGGAGGCCAATCGACAATTGCTTTGATCTTTTTAGAATCAACTCTCACACCCTTAGAGATAATGATATGGCCAAGGTAAAGAAGCTCCATCATACCAAACTCACACTTAGACTCCTTGGCATATAAAGATTCCTGCTCTAAGATACTCAATACTTCCTCTAGGTGTCTCATGTGCTCCTCCCATGTCTTGTTGAATATCAAAATATCATCAAAGAATATGAGAATAAACTTACAGAGCTGATTCCAGAATACCCTATTCATACAAGACTGGAAAGTGGCAGGAGCATTGGTTAAGCTAAAAGGCATAACCAGAAACTCAAAATGCCGATAATGACACCTGAATGTTGTCTTCTTCACATTCTGCTCTCGGACTCGTATTTGATGATAGCTCGACCTCAAATGTATTTTGGAGAAGTAGCAAGCACCATGCAACTCGTCAATATGCTCATCTATGCATGGAATGGGATACCTATTTTTAATAGTCTTCTTATTCAGTTCCTTGTAGTCAATGCACATGCACATTGTCCCATCCTTTTTCTTAACTAACACCACTGAAGATGCAAAGGGACTCTTGCTTGGTCTTATGTGCCCCATATCAATCAGCTCCTTAATAGCTTTTTCAATCTCATCTTTATGCCTCTTTGGATGCCTATATGGTGTGGTAATTACGAGCTTAACGCCCTTCTCCATCTCAATGACATACTCAATGCCCCTCTTAGGAGACCTCCCAAGAGGTATACTACTGAACACTGTTGTCCTTAGACAACAAAGCTTGAATGTCGAGATGATAACTCTTCTTCTGATGCTTTGAAACCATAGGCATGATTAGACACTCTATTGCCCACTCAACTTGATTGTGCCTAATAAACCTCTTCATTCTTCTGAAAGATACCACCCGCAAACCACCATCCGACATACCTCTGAGCACGTATTTTCTTCCTACACCTCAAACTTCATCTCCATAGTATGCAGGTTCAAATAGAACTCACCAATAGCACGAAGCCACTGCATACCTAGGACCACATCCATGTCACCCATACTCGCCACATAAAAATCAGCTTGGAACTCATAGTCACTCAGCTGGATGCTCAAATTGGGGATCTTCCTCTTATAGGTAATAATGAACCCATCTGCTATCCTCACCTTGAAGCCTTCAAACTCTTCAGTTTTAAACCCCCCTTTTGTAACTAGTCCCTCATCAATGAAATTATGCGTGGCTCCAGTGTCAAGAAGAGTGACAATCCTCTACCCTCATAAAACTCCACAAATCCTGAATGATCCTTCTTTTTGAATGCTAGAGAGTTGGGCTATTGGGCTCTCATTTTCCAGATCCCTCTCTGACTCATCGGAAGAGCTCTCTACCTCCTTATCTTCTGAATCTGAATGTTGGTCTGAGTCTTCAACTGTTGATTTTTTAGCTGCTGATTCTTTATCTAAAAAATACTCAATCTGTTTTGCCTTAGCTTGGGCAGCACACTTGTGCATTGGATCCCAAGGCTCCTTGCAATGAAAACATAATTTCTTTCTTCTGAGTTCATTGAGCTGCTCACTATCTAATCTTGAAGATGCCTTCTTGGGCTGATTGGAATCTTTTAAATAAAAATTCTTGTCCTTGTCTTTCTTATGCAAGAAACCTTTGGACTAAAATTTGTTCCTTGTAGTGGAAGATTGCATGTCTCTTGCTTTCTTCAAAGCACCCTGCAAAGTAAGTGGATTAAGGGCCTTAATCCAACTTCTCAAAGGATTAGACAACCCATCGATAAATAGAACAATCAACCTCCTCTCAGAGATATCAGTCACCATCACAGATAACCTCTAGAACTCAAACTAAGTATCCACTAAACCCCACTATTTCAACTATGCCAATTCCTTAAACTACAATTCAGGATCCTTTTTGTCGAATATATCAATCAACCTCTCAGTGAACTCTGCATAAGAGTCAATCTGATCATGGCCCAGTGTGATCATTCCATGGTGCCACCATTCATGGGCACTACCATCCAAATGAGGAGCTGCATATTTAATGGCTTCATCCTTAGGCATGGGATTAAGCTAAAAATAAGTATCTTATCTATGCACCCAAGCTCTAGTTGTAGTTTTTCGAGAACCATCAAAATAGGGAATAGATAACTTACTAACCCTTTATGCAATTCCTAATTATGTAGTCTACCACCTCCACCACTATGGGGTCTATGTCTCAACCTGATATCCATATAATCATGAAATGACATCTTAGCCTGAAATTCAACACCTGAATCCCTCCAATCCCTCATGATTTGATCCTGCAACTCTTGCTGTGTTGGTTCATTATCAACTGGAGGGTTATTCCATGGAGGAAAGTTAGGCATAAGAGGCCTAGTGTTTTCTATTCCAGCCATAGTACTCCGATTTGTAGCTCTATTATTGACTAAACCATCCCCATTTCCATCATTTCTTCCATTGCCATTATCACCACCATTTCTTCCATTGCCATTATTACCACCATTTATTCCATTGTCATCATTACCACCATTGTTATTGTTGTTATTATTATTATTACCCATAATTTGTTGAGTCAATAAGGCACATAATTGATTCATATTCTATTGCAAATCTCAATGTCCCCTAGCAAAATCATTGAGGATATCCATTGTGCTTAGTTTCCCGTGATCTCTATCACCCATATTTACCTCAACTCTATCAACCCCCACAAAAGGATCAATATGTGTTGGGACTTCAAGGTTAGGGTTTGATCTATTTCTTCTCAAATAATACTGATGAGTACTAGGGTGCGTTACTCAAGAAAATCTCCGCATGCTCACACCACTTCAACCGCACAGGATGGCAAGACACATTTGTGCTCTAATACCACTATAATATATACCCTTGTTCTGATTTATTTTTATTTTTGGGTTTGTTGTTGATTGTTTTATGGTGTTGTTTTTTGTATTTGTTTTTGAATTGCACATGATACATATATAAACAATATAAAGCATTTCAACAACACCCAGATGCTTATATATGAAGGAAATAACAATAGCAATGGAGACTAGCAATACCCCAAATAAATATTTGGCACAAACATCAAATTAAGAACATACCCATTTGCTGATATAAATATTGCAAGTCTTTTACAATCTGAAGCAGTAGTTGTTCAACTCTGAAGACCCTTAGAACACCCCTACAAAATGCTCAACTCAACAAATGCTTGGAACCCATTTCACCTCCATCCTAGGCACCTTCAAGAGTGAAGAAAGTTCACACAAAAGCTAAGGCACTTGGCCTAGATGTCATAGATCAATAAGTTCCAATTAAAGATTGGAAACCGTTCATATAAAGATAAAGATTAAATCAAGACTAAAAGATAAATCAGCTCAAGATTCTAATTGTGAAGTAATAGTGAACATGAACGATGAAGTCATAAGCAATAAGAATCATCAAAATTTATATTATAAAAGGAATGGTGATCATGATATGGCTGCATCGATGGTCAAGAGGAATTGTTATCTCCTTAATATTCGCATTACTACCAAGACATTGACGTAAACAAGAGGATCGCGATTCATAAAGAGTTAAAGATCATTCTATTAAAAGGAATAAAAGATCATGTGGCGGCGTCTATGAGAGGATTGACTAATATTAATAATAAACAAAGATTAAATGAAGAGACGGGCTCTTAACCAATGCACCTTCTCACATTCGCGTCCCTCTAAGACTTTATAAGGGACCCTTGAGGTAGTGTCAAAGGCATCAATCAAGTCATTCTTCTCATCATCCAAACAAGAATATTTTAGTCTGCAATTATCCAAATATAATAATACATACACAGTAGGTATCATCCTTTGAAGATATTACATTTGATCAAGGACTTGTAGAAATCATAGTCCAAGGAATTGCAACAGCAAGTAAGCATCTTAACTTTAATATTCTTTCAATAGTTCTGATTGAACTGTCATAATCAGGTATGAAGATTTATTTATAATTCCTTGTCATTCATTCAAGAATATATCATCATGACAGTCTTATATATTTATTCATAAATATATCGATTATGATAGCTTTGGTTTATGGACAGTCATCCTTAACAATATAATGTGTACATTCTATTATTCATGACGATAGGATTTATATGTAGTCATCACTAATAATGAATATGTAGACAGTCATATATATAATGATCCATAATAATGTATCTAGTATGCAATGATTCATAATGATATATCTTGTAAGCAATTATTCATAATGTTATGTGATTTATTAGCCTCATATGAGAGATTGAAGGAAAAGTACCAAGAGGCCACTCATGGGTATTATACAGGCTTTTGTCACATGAGGTCTAAGGTACCCATAGTGCAAAGGATGTGTATTACATAGAGGCCTTGTCACATGAGGTATAAGGTACCCATAGTGCGAGGATAGTGATGTAATGGCCTTGGTTACTTTGATGTAAGGCATCATAAGTGTACCAAGGAGTCTCATAGAGGCCTTGACTCTAAAGGTATTGAGGATACCACTTGAGTCTAAGGATAAGAGACATTAGAGCCCCATGGTGGATAACAGCAACTCTCCTCTCATCTCCCATAGGCTGCTAATAAATGACATATGAAGAGATAGCAAGTTGCAATATATATTGATAGAAATCATAGATCATGTGAAATGTCATGATAGAGAATATGCAAGACATATTGATAATGATCATGAGAGTAACATGTGAAATGTTAATGATATGCAAGGGATATGAATAGTGATAATAAGATCAACTTGTGAAATAAGAATGAAAGATAATGTGCATTGAAGCAATCATAAGATTAGCAATAGTGATATGATTGAAAGTAATTATAGATTCATAATAATGATATGCATTGAAAGTAATCATAGATTAATGATAGTAATGTATGATGAAAGTAATCAATGATGAACTAATGTTATGAATCGGCATTTGATCATAGAAGTTATAAAAGCAATGTTCTTATGTGAATTGTATATATTACTATAAATAAGGTTTAGTGTACTAATGTTCTCTTTTGGTGAGTTGAAATTGTGTGCAAGGTAAGGAGAATTTTGACTTGCAAAAATGGGACATTACAATTGGTATCAGAGCAGTCATCCTGCCATCCTGTGTGTACTATGTGTGCCTTACATGCATTTAAGTGTATACTTGTGATTTATGTGAATTCAAGTGTTTTCAAAGGTTAACTTTGTGACTTATGTGTATGCTTTGAAACACATGTTAAAGTGAATACTTTGTGTATTGCATGTACTCACATGAGTATACTTGGTGACTTTGGAACGGTGGACGGGTCCACGGTGTAGTATGGGATGCACCGAATCTACTTGCCAATTGTCCGATAGTATACTTATATGTATTAATGCATTATGTATTGCTAATATGATTATGGGAGTATAATATGTTACCTATATTTGTAAGTAAAAAATGATGTGATTTTGATTACACTATTCTACATATACCTTCGCTATGATGGAGAAGAAGAAACAAAGGAAACAGCGCGAGGGCCCTCTTCTAGGTATGCCACCCGGGAGGGGGGACGTAATGAACCCACATGGGCCAGAGGGGTTCTGCCTTCAGTATGAAGGGTACTGCCTCTGGGCTTAGGGAGTGGCTACCAGGACACCTTAGTAATCTCACTCTCCTAGCATGGCATATGGAGAGAGGGCAATCATGAGAATAACGGACTTCATATGAATGGCATGCGCCAGATGGGTCCAAGGCGATCTATCATGAATGGCATGTGCCACGTTAGATCAAAGGTACCTTATATGAATGGCATGCGCCACATAAGGTAAGAACAAATGGCGGACTTCATATGAATGGCATACACCACATGAGCTCGAGGCGATCTATTATGAATGGCATGCACCACATTAGATCGAGGGCTCCTTATATGAATGGCATGCGCCACATAAGGAGAAGGATGACCTCATATGAATGGCATGCGCCACATGAGGCCGAGGCGATCTATTATGAATGGCATGCGCCACATTAGATCGAAAGTACCTTATATGAATGGCATACGCCACATAAGGACAACAACACTATCATCAACTTGCTTAAGCAATCAAAGTCTTATTTACAACATCATTAGATTCATCTTTTGGGATTTTCATCAATATTATTTCATTCCAAATCTCCAATCTCAGATTATCAATACTCCCAAAGTTTCTTTAACATTGGATAATTCGTCTTTCTTGCATTCATTTGATTAACTACATTTCCTCAATCATATTGCTATTCAAAATCAAATCAAATCTTCTTTGATCATTGCATCATATAATCAATTACTCCGCAAAGAACATAACTCTTCTCGACTTTGAGGTCAATAACATATAAGACCAAATCTCGTAACTAAAGATCAAGATGCATCTTGGAATCTCAATACTCTCAAATCTTCTTAATCTATCCCATCATTGATATTCAAAACATCAAACAAATGCTCTTTTAATCACAAATTCTCTTTCATGGAATCACAATCAAACTCTCTTCACTAAAGCATGTTCAAACCACGATTTCGTCTCAACACGCAGACATAAAAAGGTACAAAATAATGAAAGAAATCATTGTGATTGCTTGAGGACAAGCAATCTTAAGGAGGGAGGCCTGTCGTAGATCAATAAGTTTCCAATTAAAGATTGGAAACCGTTCATATAAAGATAAAGATTAAATCAAGACTAAAAGACAAATTAGCTCAAGATTCCGATTGTGAAGTAATAGTGAACATGGACGATGAAGTCATAAGCAATAAGAATCATCAAAATTTATATTATAAAAGGAATGGTGATCATGATATGGCTGCATCAATAGTTAAGACGAATTGTTATCTCCTTAATATTCGCATTACTACCAAGACACAGACGTAAACAAGAGGATCGCGATTCATAGAGTTAAAGATCATTCTATTAAAAGGAATAAAAGATCATGTGGTGGTGTCTATGAGAGGATTGACTAATATTAATAATAAACAAAGATTAAATGAAGAGACATGCTCTTAACCAACGCACCTTCTCACATTCGCGTCCCTCTAAGACTTTATAAGGGACCCTTGAGGCAGTGTCAAAGGCATCAATCAAGTCATTCTTCTCATCATCCAAACAAGAATATTTCAGTCTGCAATTATCCAAATATAATAATACATACACAGCAGGTATCATCCTTTGAAGATATTACATTTGATCAAGGACTTGCATAAATCACAGTCCAAGGAATTGCAACAGCAAGTAAGCATCTTAACTTTAATATTCTTTCAATAGTTCTGATCGAACTGTCATAATCAGGTATGAAGATTTATTTATAATTCTTTGTCATTCATTCAAGAATATATCATCATGGTAGTCTTATGCATTTATTCATAAATATATCGATTATGATAGGTTTGGTTTATGGACAGTCATCCTTAACAATATAATGTGTACATTCCATTATTCATGACGATAGGATTTATACGTAGTCATCACTAATAATGAATATATAGACAGTCATATATATAATGATCCATAATAATGTATCTAGTATGCAATGATTCATAACGATATATCTTGTAAGTAATTATTCATAATGTTATGTGATTTATTAACCTCATATGAGAGATTGAAGGAAAAGTACCAAGAGGCCACTCATGGGTATTATAGAGGCTTTTGTCACATGAGGTATAAGGCACCCATAGTGCAAAGGATATGTATTACATAGAGGCCTTGTCACATGAGGTATAAGGTACCCATAGTGCGAGGATAGTGATGTAATGGCCTTGGTTACTTTGATGTAAGGCATCATAAGAGTACCAAGGAGTCTCATAGAGACCTTGACTCTAAAAGTATTGAGGATACCACTTGAGTCTAAGGATAAGAGACATTAGAGCCCCATGGTGGATAACAACAACTCTCCTCTCATCTCCCATAGGCTGTTAATAAATGACATATGAAGAGATAGAAATTTGCAATATATATTGATATAAATCATAGATCATGTGAAATGTCATGATAGAGAATATGCAAGGCATATTGATAATGATCATGAGAGTAACATGTGAAATGTTAATGATATGCAAGGCATATGAATAGTGATCATAAGATCAACTTGTGAGATAAGAATGAAAGATAATGTGCATTGAAGCAATCATAAGATTATCAATAGTGATATGCATTGAAAGTAATTATAGATTCATAATAATGATATGCATTGAAAGTAATCATAGATTGATGATAGCAATGTATGATGAAAGTAATCAATGATGAACTAAAGTTATGAATCGGCATTTGATCATAGAAGTTATAAAATCAACGTTCTTATGTGAATTGTATATATTACTATAAATAAGGTTTAGTGTACTAATGTTCTCTTTTGGTGAGTTGAAATTGTGTGCAAGGTAAGGAGAATTTTGACTTGCAAAAAGGGGACATTACACTAGACCCCACACAACCCTGGTATAGGTACAACTTGTGTGATCAGCAACCAAAGCTCACTCTAACAATCCCACAAATCACTTCAGCCCTAAATAGCATAAGTGCCAATCCTCAAGCCCTCTGTAAATACAACAACAATGAAAGAGAACAATTCCCATTGGCCTCAATCATCCCATACTGAAGTAGTATGTCATGCTAGAAATGGTATGACCAGCATAGGAATGGTACAATCAGTAATGCGGACTCCTCTGTCACTCCAAACCACAACAAATTTGGAATCTTTCCCTACAAATCTTTATTCATAGAATCTCAAAGATTTGTCATTGAAACCCTTGCCTGCAAACATGAAATCTTTTGCAATGAAACTCCAGCATAGACTCTGGATGAATCTGTCAGCATCCAACCTTGGAGGGTCTTTCACCTCTACAGCTGGTGTCCTTTGTGAAGGTTTTTGTCTCCACAAAGTCCCTGGTAGAACTCCACGCCCGACTTGTACAAACTCTCTTCAAAATCAAAGCATAGCATAAAAAACCAAATGAGCTCAAGTTTGCCTTTTTATATGTCCCCAAGAGGCCCACGATTTCCTTTCGGGAAGATATTTAACTTTAATTTAAAATTCCCCTTATAACTCCCTTAGGTGCCCAACATAAGTTATAACTTAACTTATATTTTAAAACACCACCTTATTCCTCCTAGGCACCAACACATGAGTCCCCTTTAATTATTTTAAATAAACACTTTATAAAATAACGTTATATTTAAGCGTTTATTTAAAATATCAAAACATATCCCGAGGACACAGGATGAAGCATCTTTTGATGTAACTGACCTGGCTAGGATGAAACCGATACTGAATGCCGAAGTCGATGCCGGAAAACGGTGACTGCCAAAATAGTAAAAATGAACCATATGTCTGAAACATCCCCAAAAAGAGTCGCCATAGAACATTTAAAAAACTGAGTTCAAACAACACCTGGGAGCAACCAAAAGACGACAATCAAACCTACACAAACCATGTAATTCCCTACCCATACCGTAATAGCCTACGAGAGCCCCGGGGAATAGGGTAACGATCAGCAAACTGACGAAGCTTAGGAAGGGGACATTACAATGTTGACAAACCTAAAGGTGAGAAGGCAATTTCCAACATATCAAATCTTAAAATAAAGAAATTATTGGGAAGTGTGTATGAAAGTAGTAATGACAAAGAATGGAGTAGCAAGTATGAAATATTGCAAGTCTAGTACTACAATGAGAAAGTGTTGGGGTAAATAAATGTGTCGGAGTAGAGCGCCAATTGACTTTGGTAGGAGCCCTGGCTTTTCTCCCTCCCTATAAAATCATTCTAACAAAGAACCCAGTTACCATATCCCGCCTAATTCAAATTGAAGGAATATTTAAATGCTTTTTAGGACAAGTCTTGTCCAAATTGGTGAAATGGAACTTCTCTTTTCTTAAATTAAGAGTTACTTGGGAATATGGGATATACAAATGAAAAGTCATCTCTAAATAAAGTCCTTACCTAAAAATAGAAGAAGAAAAAATAAATTCAAATGATAAAATCTCACCAACTTGCACCAAATGTCTAAGTCTAACCTAAGCATAATGTTTATGTCTTGGAACCAAATGCAATGTTAGAAAACATTGCATCTCTTCCATGAACTTCAAAAGAGGGAAGCTTGGACCAACAAAAATACCAACGAAGTTTACTTCAAAGAATCTAGACAACTAAGAATTTGTAGGTTCTCCAATTCCATGACTATGAGGCAAGGGTTGTAAGCTCTCTTCCTCTTTAGTGCTTGAAATCCTAAAGTAGAAAATATGGGGAAAAAATAAAGTAATCAGCAAACGAAAAATCTCTAAGCCCAAAGGGGAAAAGGTGGTTTCTTGGTATTTCAAATCTTAGGGCAAAGAAATTCCTGGGAAATGTGCATGAAAGCAGTAATGGAAGAGTAAGGGAGTAGAAAGTATGGCATAATGCAAATTTGCTCATACAATGAGAAAGCGTTAAGATAAATATATATATGCCAAAAACTTCTCTATATATTTCTGGGTCTTCAACAAATAGAAAGAACTCATGGGTGAAAAAATGCCATTATAAACTTAGCTAGCTTTGACACTAGCATCTTCATTTTTGGGCTACAAAATGATGTAGCATCCCACCCAGAGGCATTTTCCCTATTTTTTAGCTTATAGCATTTAAATCACTAGCGTGTGCCTAAACAAAACGCAATCTCAAGACTCATTCATGTAAATGGATTCATTAGTTAACATTAATACCTAAAAAGAAAAGTTGCCAGTATTTCATAAATGGAATAAATTAATACCAAAAAATCTTAGCTAGAAAACCATTACCAAGAAATTAAAGGACAAACTATTAGATAGACAACAAACATTTGATAGAAATAAGTAAGACTAATGGCTCAATTTGAGAAAGAAAAAGAGCAGAAGCTACACTTACCAGCTTTGCTAAAAAATCTAGATAACCGAAGTCACCCAATTGGCAATCCAAAAGAAATTTTAACCACAGTAGAGCTAAACCCGTAAAGAAAAACAGAGCTGCTACCATGGTTGTGAAAAGATGAAAAATAAGAAAGTTGGTACAAAACAAAATGAACTTCCTGAGATTGTTTTGACCGCTGGTTTTGGATTTGACAGAATCCAAGAATATGGACATGGCATTTTGTTAGGCAGCTGGCCCTAAAATACCCCGCCCTGCATGTTGAATGCTCCTTGTTTTAACCCCTAACAACACAACCAATTTTTTTGTTTTAATTTTATGTATTGATCACAGCTATTTGTTTTTCCAATTTTATAAATGAAAATTCACAAATTCACTCAGAAAAATTTCAAAGGACCTATAAGAAAATTGTAGAGCAGTTATTTTTGGAAAAGAAATCAGAATAAATAGTGAACATTAGAAAACAAGAATGATTTTTACTTTCGCATAGTTTTCAAGACAAACTAATATGCACATATGAAAACATAAGTATCTATGCCACAAGTAGGGACTAAGAAAAAATTTCATTGATGAGGATAGTCATAATCATTTAATATTATGGTGCCTAATAAATGGCCTTTATGAAACTTGTGATTATTTCTTCCCATCTTTTCTTTTTCTTTTTTTTTTTTGTTGGAGGGTTTTATATCAAACCTATATAAATGTTTAGTAACTTAATGAGCACAGACTTTAGGTTGAAACCTCTTCAGCTGAGAGCCAAGGACCGAGGGATATCCATTCTGCCAAAGTCATCAAAGGCACGATGCTAGCCTCATCCCTTATAGTGTTGGGATGTTGCACTCAACAAAACTTGATCCCTAGTGGACTTATTCAGAACCATTTAACTTCACCAATAGACTAAGGTCCCATTGACACTTCCGATCCTTGATTTCAAACAAGTATCTTATATTTCCCTTCTAAGAGAGAACAATTAAGCATTAGCACCCAAAGTTTGGAAAATTGATAGAGGTAGCATGAGTCATTAGTTTTGGATTTGAATAACTAAACATCCATTTACCACTGCATTTAATACAGTCTAAACATTTTGTTAAAATGATGAATATTAGTCCATTCCAATATTAAAATTAGCGGTTTCCAACACTTTTTTATTATGATTTCAAGAGTAAATATTGGTTATTGATATTGAAATTATTGATTTTCTATTTACATATTCATTGTATTTGAATATGAAATTATTGGTTTATAAAGTTAGAATTTTAGATTCTATTTATTTTGATACTGTTTTTAACCATTTTAGCTTTATCAAGTTGCAAACTTTCCCCCTCAAATGCCCCTTCTCAATGTGATCCATTTCGAAAAAGGTTTATCAATTCTCTCATAAATGTAATCAAATTTTATACTTGAGATCAGACAATATGAATGTGCCTCCTCAATGATATCACATGTTGCATTCTAATTCTTATACACCATAAACATGTTCCCTTTTTAGATTCATGTTATCATTAGAACTATCTATTAATACTACTAAGGGCCACATTTATTACTACGTATAAATTTTGGTTGCAACATCAAAAGGGGAAAATAACATATTAATACCAAAATATAGTTTAGTAAATGTCACACTTTTATAAACCCACCCTTCAATTGTTTTAGAATATGATGATTAACTTTTAGCAACAAGTTTGGCCACAAATAGATTGTAAGAATTGGTGGGAATCTAATTATGCACATCTAAATCTAAGTGCATGAAGAAAATTACAATAGCTACAAACACAAAACAAATAGTGCAATATGCAAGAACACAAACTATTCTAGAATAGAGGAAATCAATAATTAAATCAAATATATCAAATCAACCATCAAATGAATGAATGCAGTACATATAAATAGGCCACTTAGATACATGACTTAAGGAGATCAAGGTGTACGGAAACAACTTCCTATTCTAATTCTTGAGAGGAGTGTTATGCAAATAACTTCAAAAACTTATCTAAACTTATTATAGAAAATAGAAAAACACATAAAAATTAGCAATAAACAATAAACCATAACATAATGATTTTATGTGTGGAAAACCCTTTCGAGAGAAAAACCCCAGACTCCAAAACCTACACAATGTATTATCAAATCAATAGAAGATTGCAATACACTTGCAATGCAAGTCTTTACAGGAGTAATACACTAGCATTCAAATACAGAGTGACTCCAACAGCACTTGTGTACCCACAAACTCATAACACAAACTACTACTCAAGATTTGAATTTATAGACTTTTGGTAACTTAGAAACCACTATGGTTTTACAAAACCATGTGTAGCTAAAAATAGCTTATTCTCTTACGCTCTTACAATTGTCATAAATCATTAATTACATCCACCCAATATGGGTGCCCAAGTTGGTCAAAATTTCAATCTAAAATAGGCTCTTACAGATCTTACAGTTGGTCGTTGATTCCAAAGTGACTCCCTCTATTCTTGGCTCTTACGTGTCATAGAATCTGTCATAGTATTTGCTAAAGATAATTTGAAAATAAAATATTAATATTCCACCACTGCAAGGCACCGACACTTGGCATAACTACCACATCAAATTCCAACGCTTCAATTTTTGTTGGAGCTAAATATTAAATAATAACAATAACTAATTGTGGGAAAAATATTAAATGATAAATAAACAATAACAAGAAATTTGCAAAGGTTGAGACATTTAATTTTCCAATATTCTCCCACTTGTCGAATACCTTGCAAGAGCCAAAGGGAAAACATACCATTAAAAATCAACTGCTAGGGGTTGGAAGGCCCATAGACTTCGAGCACCATTTGAACTTCTTTATGGTCATGAGCTTAGTTAATGCATCTGCAACATTCATCAAAGTCTCTACCTTTTCTAGTTTCACTCTTCCATCCTCGATCATATCTCTCACAAAATGATACTAAACATATATATGCTTGGTTTTGGCACGAAATGTCAGGTTCTTTGCTAGGCAAATTGCACTCTGACTGTTACAATAAACTTTCACTACACTTTGTTTTAATCCAATGTATGAACACAATATCTAAAGCCAAATGGCTTCCTTACAAACACGAGTTGCCACCATATACTTAGCCTTTGTAGTGGCCAAAACAACCATAGCTTGTCACTTACTCATCCAACTTATTGCACCACCAAAAAGAGTAAAACATAAGCATTGGTGGATCTTCTGCTATCAACATCACCTTCCCAATCTAAGTCCACATAACCACAAATATCCAAATAATGCCTATTTGGAGTACCATACAAATAAAATGAATATTGTGAGGTACCTTGCAAATATCTGAAGACTCTTTTAACTACATCCCAATGAACTCTACCAGGATTAGACATGTATATACTAAGAAATCCCACTACTTGGGCAATGTCTAGTCTTGTACAGACCAAGACTTCCAATTGCACTTTGGTAAGGCAGTCTGCTCATGTCTTCCATCTCCAATGGGGATTTAAGACAATGTGAAACAAATAACTTCATTCCCAATGTCATAGGAACACACAATGGTCTACAATCTTGTATGTTAAACCTCTATAAAACTAAATTGACATACTTACTTTGGCTAAGCCATAGCTTTCTATTTTCCCTACCTCTTCTAATCTCTATCCCAAGAATGTGTTTTGCCACACCAAGATCTTTCATTTAAAACTTTGCTAAAAGTTGAGATTTTAATTATGAAATCAAACCCTTCCCTTTGCCAATAAACAACATATCATTAACATATAAAGCAACAATAAGGAAACTATCACCATTAGATTTAAAATAAACATAGTGATCGAATTTAGAACACTCAAATCCTAAACTCAACACATGTATCAAACTTCTGGTACCACATCCTAGGACTCTATTTCAAACCATAAGGATTTCTTCAATTTACAAACCAAATGACTTTTGCCTTTAATCACGTAGTGCTCTAGCTGTGTTATAAATATCCTCCTTCAAATCACTATGAAGGAATGTCATTTTCACATCCATTTTCTCGATCTCTAAGTCATAAGCTACAACAATATATAATAAGAATCTAATGGATGCCATTTTTGCAACAAAAGAAAAATCTTATTGTAATCAACCCCTCAACTTGGGAGAAACTGTTGTCACTTGGATTTGCACCCTATGTTGAAGCCTGCTACTGTAACAATCTAGTGAAACATTGGGGTAATCTCAAGGTGTGGGACCTACAGGTGAGACCAAACCTCCAAAGAAGGTTGGTTCCCCTTTTTGAATTGAGGATTTAGAGAAATATACACAACTAAACCTAACACTAAGGATTGATAGAGAAAAGAGGGAAAAGGAAAACTGAAAATAAGAGGTGATACATCGGATTTAGTTTGGAGGGCCCTCAAATCAACCATTCATATAGAGAACACTATTAAACAATACATGTGCATACACAACTCATAAATCATTGACAAAGGTAAATAAAAGTGACTGAAACACACCAAGAAAGAAACATTCACAAAATTGAGATTCAGATGCCCATGCTACATAGTGCAAGAATTGTATGAGAAGGTAAAACCTATTGTTTATTTATCATAAAGGCAAGATTACACATCTGATACAAGATGTGGCTTCAAAAATACCAACAACCAACCCCTTTTTACATCTATTTTACATGTATATATAGCATTTTATTACACTGCTACAACACTAGGTGTGGGAAACTTGGTCAACACATATGTCAAGTCGCTCATGTTGCAATAAATTATGGGCCATGGCCCTATCACAGAATTGAGATTCAAACGCCCATGCTACATAGTACAAGAATTGTATGACAAGGTAAAACCTATTGTTTATTTATCATAAAGGAAAGATTACACAGCTGATACAAGATGTGGCTTCAAAAATACCAACAACCAACCCCTTTTTACATCTATTTTACATGTATATATAGCATTTTATTACACTGCTACAACACTAGGCGTGGGAAACTTGGTCAACACATATGTCAGGTCACCCATGCTGCAATAAATCATGGCCTATGGCACTGTCAGAGAAATCCTTGCAAAAGAAGGTTCACCCATGCCTTAGTCTGGAAATAAATAAATGCAGAAGAGACCCTCATCTGATCTGGTCATTGGAACTCACTATTTCAACCACTGCATTAAACTCATTCACCTACAACAATAAGTTTGCCCAACAACTAGATCTACCTAAAAATTGGATTTGATTTTGCATTGATGGTGATCATAGGTGATTTTAGGGCAACATACAGGAAAATGTATTCTCGCACTTTTACAACACTTTAAAAGTGTTTAAGTTTAACCTCTGTGCTTTCTGGCACTTTTCTTGCCCCCTTTTCAGTGACTTTGTATTTCAACGAACTTGTGTTTCAGTGAACCATCAAGTTTACGAACCACCAGGTTCACCAAAAAACTTAACATTTTCTTCTTCTTCTCATTCCTTTTATCTCTTCCTGACATCTTTCTCCTTGGCTTTGTCTTTCCCTTCCGGCGATTTCGTACTTTGGCAAAAAAGGTAAACCACGAACCATTTGCAAAACAGCTTTTCGGTGAACTTGAAGGTTTGTGAAGCTTTGGGTTCACCGAAAAGGGGAAAATTCTAAGGAAAAACACATGATTCTTGGAGATTTAACAACGAAGAAAACCTAGGATTTTTTATTTGCATAGTCAGAACAACATTACGAAACATAAGGAACCCATCCAAGGGGTTTTTGGTGAAGTTTAACAATTTTGCAAAATTTGGGAAGATGGGCTATTTCAGCCTTGGGGGGCTAAAATAGGTCAACATTTTGGCAACCTCTCAGGGATGTTTGCTTGCTAAACTTAGAAACTAGTGGCTTGATAATCCATTGGGCACAAAGTCAAATGGGGATTGCAACAACCGATCAACCAACTGAACCTTTCCTTCACCAAAAAATGACACAAATTAAAAACAAAGCATGCATTCTCTTAACGAGAGTACAACATGTGAAACAACACTTGGGTATGTGCAGGATCATGATGGGCCAAACTCTACCTCTAAGTGGCAATGAAAATACAAAAAAATAGACTTTATCAAGTTCATGTGAAAATTTGAATGGATTATCTACACAATTTGGAAAAGATGTAAGAACAAAATTTGTAGAGAATTGAATCTAGTTTATAGGCTACTATATATTTTTTTTAAAACTAAATTTACTTAGTGAAAATTGAATATTTCAATGAGTTCAACTATTAAATTTTTCAAAAAAAAAAAAAAAAGTGGGTGTCATTCCAGCCAACCTAACTATGAGGTAAAATATATATATATTTTTAAAACTTTCAAAATAAGTAGAGGACTCATGTCCAGATGTGATGCATATTTATTTAATTTTTTTTTCCAATAAAATAATTAGTTATGATTTTTTTACTGTGACTTTTTTAAAAAACTAAAAAGTAATTTTCCAACCAACCTAACTCGATAAAAGAAAATTGAAATTCAATTTTTTTTAACCTATAGCTAGAAAAGCATAGAGTGTGACGCAGGTTTTGGATCTCAAAAAGGTGAAACGGTTTGAAAGTTATTGATGTTTTTCAATCAGTGTATCCATCAAGATTTCAGACACACACTATATAGAAAATTATTAATAATTATTTAACAAAATGATAATTAATAAAATCTTATATTTTTAGAAAGTTAACAATTTCCTCTATAAACCCTTTTCGTTTTATCAATTTTGCATAAAAAAAAAGTTGTCAACATGAAGGGTGAAGTTCGAAGAAGAGAGTGAAACTTGTAAAAACGTTAGAATTGAGGGAAAGTCAACTATGAGAGCCCCAAACCTACATACAAGGAAAAAGTGAAGCAAAATGGATATCCGTTATTAACGGATATCCGTTTTGCTTTGGTAAAATACTATTTTTCCTTTTTATGTTTTACAAAACGGATATCTATTTTTGGTTTCCCAAAACGGATATCCATTTTTCTTTACCCTATATGTTACTCTCTCTCTCTCTCTAAAGGTGGTCTATCGATATCCTGCAATGGTCATAAGTATTCATCTTTAGCTTTGTGTAAAATGCTAAAAAGGTGGTCTATCGATATCCCGCCATATTCTTATGACCATTGCATCTAATTTCATCAATGATTGAAAAGGCTTGTCTATTTTCTAAGTTTTTTGTAAAGAGTGTTGATAAAAAAATTGTAATGTCCATTTTTAGATTCTTTTTCTACATTTCCTATAATCACGGTAATCTATGAAATCACATTTTTTTGAGGCATTCTATCAAATAGTTAGCAATGCCTTGTCTATGTTTCCATAGTTTTTATAAATATTTACTAGAAAGTTACCAAATATAATATTTGATAAGAATCTCGCTATCATTATTCTTTTCATGGATGCCCATGTACCATTCCATTGGTGTAAGTAAATAAGATAGTAGAAAAGATCATGGAGTTTGGCTATATACGAGTCAACTACATTTGTTTGAAGATCTTTTTAACTTTTTAAACAAATTTCATTATGTTATGCATTGTAATGTTAGCACTTTGTAAGTTCTTTTTTGAAATGTATGTAAACATAAGAAAAGTCTACACATAATAGTTGGTCTTTTGGTAAATGAACATTGTGGAACTTTATGAGGCATGGGGATGTTGAACTTCACTGCAATTTACAAGTTTTTGGATGAGTGCATTAGGATTATTCATTGATGATACATAATTATTTTCAAAACCTTCATTTATATACTTACGAGATTTTGGGAAGTGGAGTCATGTTTTCCATCTACAACTTTGCAAAGGTTCCACTTTTCCACCAAATAGATTAACATTACTTTTAATCATGTAAGACTTTGGGAATGTTAAGATAAAATTAAGTTGCCAAAAGTGCACCTTGACTCTACACTTCTACTTTTTTGGATCTCTCTCTCTCTCTCTAACCTATCTACCTCTTAATTAAATCCTATTCCTATCTTTCCTAGTTTTCCTTTTCCTTTCCAATTTGCTTAGGAGAGAGAGAGAGATAGATAGATAGAAAGAGAGTCCTAGTTTTCTTGTTTTCATTTCATTTGCCAATAAGGGAGAGGGAGAGATAGAGGGGAGAGATAGGGAGATAAATGAATGATAGGGGAGAGAGAGGCAAGAGATAGAGAGAGAGAGATAGGAGATAGAGGGGAGAGATAGGGAGATAGAGAGCGAGCGAGATGTCCAGAGAGATAGGGAGAAGGATTGGGAGGTAGAGGGATGATAGAGATAGGGAGATAAGGGAGATAAGGGAGAGATAGGGAGATAGAGGTTTAGGGTTGCTCAGGTTTAGGGTTTAGGGGTTAGGGGTTAGAGGCATTATTTAGGGTTGAGAGAGAGAGAGAGAGAGAGAGAGAGAGAGAGAGAGAGAGAGAGAGAGAGAGAGAGAGAGAGAGAGAGAGAGAGAGAGAGAGAGAGGGTTGCTTGGGGTTTAGGGAAATTATTTAGGGTTTAGGGGTTTAGGGCTACTTGGGAGACATAGGGAGAGAGATTGAGAGGTAGAGGAATGATAGAGATAGGGAGATAGTGAGATAGAGGTTTAGGGTTGCTTGGGTTTAGTGTTTAGGGTTTAGGGCTTTGGGGTTTAGGATTTAGGGGTTTATGGTTTCTAAGGTTGAGGGTTTAAGGGTTTATGGTTTCTTAGGTTGAGGGTTTAGGGGTTAGGGCTTACGGGCATTATTTAGAGTTTATGGTTTAGGGGTTAGGGGTTAGGGTTTAGGGGCATTATTTAAGGTTTAGAGGTTTTTGGTTGCTCAAGTTTAGGGTTTAGGGGCATTATTTAGGGTTTATGGTTGCATGTAAAAAGAAGTCTCTCTCTCTCTAAATCCCTCAACCCTAAATAATGCCCCTAATCCCTAACCCCTAACCTGTAACCCCTAAACTCTAAACCTAAGCAACCCTAAACCTCTATCTCCCTATCTCTCCCTTGTCTCCCTCTCTCTATCATCCCTCTACTTCTCAATCTCTCTCAGATGTATCTCTCTAGACATCTCACTCACTCTCTATCTCCCTATCTCTCCCTTGTCTCCCTCTCTCTATCATCCCTCTACTTCTCAATCTCTCTCGGACGTATCTCTCTAGATATCTCACTCACTCTCTATCTCCCTATCTCTCCCTTTGTCTCCTCTATCTCTCCCAATCTATCTCCTCTCTCTCTCTCTCTACCTATCTATCTCTCCCTATATCTTGCCTCTCTCTCCCCTATCATTCCTATATTTGCCTATATCTTTGGACATCTCGCTCACTCTCTATCTCCCTATCTCTCCCTATTTGTTACAGGACCCGAGGATTCATGTTGATGAATTTGTAAAAGGTCTCAGGGTCCCTAATATATGTAACTAAAGCTTCCATTGACTAAAAAGAGGAATCCATGAAATATGCAAGCAATCAAATGCTCAAAATATGAATGTAAATGAACTAAAGATGCTAGATTTTTATGCTTTTTTTTTCAATGCAAATTATGTAAAGCAAAGGTGTTTTGATGAAATTTATGAGGTGCAGAAGTAAATAACAGAAATATCAGTCCTTTCAATCAGAGATATGCTTCACAACACACTTTTGAATGCAATCCTAAATGATTGTAAGTCCAAAAACTAGTGAAATTATGCAAAAATATGCAATTTTTTCACAAAATGTAAATGTAAATGTCCAAATAAAGAGTGTTGTAATGAAATTTAAGATGTGAAGCAGAGTATTTAAAGGATATAAGTCAATTAGATCAATAATATCCTTCACAACATGCATTCCATGTAAGTTTGCAAGTCAAACCTTAGTAAAAATCAAGCAAAATATGCAATTTTTTCACAATAAAAGCATGTAAACAATTGATAGAAAGGGTGTTGTGTGAAATTTAATGATGTATATCAAATAATAACTATGTAATCAGTCACCTTGTGAGAAAA
Source organism: Cunninghamia lanceolata (assembly GCA_027924645.1). NCBI lineage: Eukaryota > Viridiplantae > Streptophyta > Pinopsida > Cupressales > Cupressaceae > Cunninghamia > Cunninghamia lanceolata. Next base: position 172,911 of record BSBN01001091.1, read on the forward strand.
AATCAGACACAACACGCCTTTAGAGTGTTTGTAGGGAGTTGACTCGTCAAACCTAGTGAAAAAGCCTAAAAACATGCATTTTTTTTTATCAAATATCAATGCAAAAGTGTCAAACAAAAGGTTTTGTAAAGGATGTGACTGAATGAAACAATAAATAGGTCTTATATAAGTCTAATAAAGTCACAAATTATGTTGCAACACGCTTGTAGAGTAGTCTTGTGAAGATAAGCAATGAAAAGCTAGTGAAAAACCCTTAAATCATGCAATTTTCATCAAATTTTCAATGCAATCGTGAAATGAAAAGGTGTTGTAAGGAATTTATCAGAGAGAAGAAAGGAATATGTCTCATAAAAATCCACTAAGGCCACAAAATCTACTACAACACCCCTAGAATGCAACCCTAGAGAGGAATCTAGTGAAAATGCAAGTTTCAAACCCTAGGTATGAGATCTAAATGACATTATGCAATGAAATGGAATGCTACAGGTCAAAATCAGACTTGAAAGAGTGTAAAGGATAGTAGTAAAATATGAAACCAAATTTTAGCTACCAACCCTAGCTCATGCACAAACTAGGTCTCATAAAAACACACAATTTCAAGCAATTTTGACCAAATGGACAATGAAAATGCAATACAAATTAGCAATTGATGATGAATTTTTGAATTTTATATCAGACATTAGAAACCCTAAATTCTGAATTTGCAAACCCTAAACCTCTAAACCTGAACCCCTAACCCCTAAATAATAAACCCTAAACACTAAATAAACTCGAACCCCTAAATAATAAACAATAAACCCTAAACCCTAAATAAACACTAAATAAACAATGTAAATGTCGAAATAAAGAGTGTTGTAATGAAATTTAAGATGTACAGAAGAGTATGTCAGGGATATCAGTTAATTAGATCAATAATATCCTTCACAACACACATGCCATGCAATTTTAACAAGTTTGCAAGTCAAACCCTAGTAAAAATCAAGCAAAATATGCAATTTTTTCACAATAAAAGCATGCAAACAACTGATAGAAAGGGTGTTGTATGAAATTTTATGTTGGATATCAGATAATAACCATGTAATTAGTCACCTTGTGAGAAAAAATCAGACACAACATGCCTTTAGAGTGTTTGTATAGAGTTGACTAGTCAAACCTAGTGAAAAAGCCTAAAACATGCAATTTTCGATCAAATTTCAATGCAAAAGTGTCAAACAAAACGTGTTGTAAAGGATGTGAATTAGGGAAGTAGTAAATAGGTCTGATATAAGTCTGATAAAGTCACAAATTCTGTTACAACATGCTTGTAGAGTAGTCTTGTGAAGATAAGCAATGAAAAGCTAGTGAAAAACCCTTAAATCATGCAATTTTCATCAAATTTTCAATACAATCATGAAATGAAAAAGTGTTGTAAGGAAATTATTAGAGAGAAGAAAGGAATATGTCTGATAAAAATCCTCTAAGTCCACAAAATCCATTACAACACCCCTAGAATGCAACCCTAGAGAGGAATCTAGTGCAAAACCTAGTGAAAATGCAAGTTTCAAACCCTAGGTATGAGATCTAAATGAAATTATGAAATGAAATGGAATGATACAGATCAAAATCAGACTTGAAAGAGTTTAAATGATAGTAGTAAAATATGAAACCAAATTTTAGCTACCAACCCTAGCTCATGCACAAACTAGGTCTCATAAAAACACACAATTTCAAGCAATTTTGACCAAATGGACAATGAAAATGCAATACAAATTAGCAATTGATGATGAATTTTTGAATTTTATATCAGAAGTTACAAACCCTAAACCATAAACCTCTAAACCTGAAGCCCTAACCCCTAAAAAATAAACCCTAAACACTAAATAAACCCGAACCCCTAAACAATAAACAATAAACCCTAAACCCTAAATAAACAATGTAAATGTCCAAATAAAGAGTGTTGTAATGAAATTTAAGATATACAGAAGAGTATGTCAGGGATACCAGTCAATTAGATCAATAATATCCTTCACAACATGCATGCGATGCAAGTTTAACAAGTTTGCAAGTCAAACCCTAGTAAAAATCAAGCAAAATATGCAATTGTTTCACAATAAAAGCATGCAAACAACTGATAGAAAGGGTTTTGTGTGAAATTTTATGATGGATATTAGATAATAACCATGTAATCAGTCACCTTGTGAGAAAAAATCAGACAGAACACACCTTTAGAGTGTTTGTAGAGAGTATACTAGTCAAACCTAGTGAAAAAGCCTAAAAACATGCAATTTTTGATCAAATTTCAATGCAAAAGTGTCAAACAAAAGGTGTTGTAAAGGATGTGACTGATTGAAACAGTAAATAGGTTTGATATAAGTTTGATAAAGTCACAATTATGTTACAACATGCTTGTAGAGTAGTCTTGTGAAGATAAGCAATGAAAAGCTAGTGAAAACCCCTTAAATCATGCAATTTTCATCAAATTTTCAATGCAATCATGAAATGAAAAAGTGTTGTAAGTAATTTAGGGTTTAGGGTTTAGGGGTTAGGGCTTAGGTCATTATTTAAGGTTTATGGTTTATGGGTTAGGGGTTAGGGTTTAGGGTTTAGAGGCATTATTCAGGGTTTACGATTGCATGTCAAAAGAAGTCTCTCTCTCTAAATCCCTCAACCCTAAATAATTCCCCTAATACCTAACCCATAACCCCTAAACCCTAAACCTAAGAAATCCTAAACCCATATCTCTAGGTATCTCTCCCTTATCTCCCTCTCTCTATCATCCCTCTACCTCTCAATCTCTCTCCCTATCTCTCTAAACATCTCACTCACTCTCTATCTCCCTATCTCTCCCTCTGTCTCCTCTATCTCTCCAATATATCTCCTCTCTCTACCTATCTATCTCTCCCTATCTCTTGCCTCTCTCTCCCCTATCATTCCTCTACCTCCCTATCTCTCTGGACATCTCTCTCTCTATCTCCCTATCTCTCCCCTATGTCTCCTCTATCTCTCCCTATCTGTCTCCTCTCTATCTCTCTCTACCTAGCTATCTCTCCGTATCCCTGTCTCTTGCCTCTCTCCCCTATCATTCCTATATCTCCCCTCTATCTCTCCCTCTCCCCTATCAATGAAGGAAATGAAAATAAGAAAACTAGGACTCTCTCTCTCTCTCTCTCTCTCTCTCTCTCCTAGTACATACCGATTAGGTAGGCTATTTTGCATATAGTGGTCATATCCTTTAGGTCCAATCACCTCCAAACTTCACAAATAGATATAGAGCATAATTCTAAGCATCTTTCATAAAGACCACTTCTCTACATAGGTGCAATGAATACCACTTTTTCATTGTTTTCCACATTTATTACTTATTCTTTTCCATTTTCCAAGTCCTACATGTGTCCAATTTGTATTGTTTGTCATGTTTTTAGTCTAATTGTTAGTCCTAACTCTCATGGATATTAAAATGTTAGTATAGTTAGATTTATCCTTAGGTAACATTAATTTACACATTGTTGCACAAACAACCACACTAAAAAAAAACCTTACCTAATTAAGGTTAACCTTTAAGGTTCTTTCATTTGGTGAGCCTAACATATCCAACTAGTTCAATCTTCTTATAGTCCATGCTTAGCCTTCCAAGAGAGTTCATGCCATGTTAACTTTGCATTATGTCCTCACTTTCCTCTTACTAGTTGTAGTACTCTTTTTTTTCTAATCATATCCCTATATCATACTATTCTTGTTGACTTTTCTTTCCATCTTCATCATCATAGTCCTAGTTATCCTATTTTGAGCCTACAATTTATCCTTAGCCATGTCTTGTACTTCTTCTATTCATGTCAATTTTAATGACCTCTAAATTTTCCATAAATTCTTCTCCACCAAACCCTAGACCCTCACCCAAATCCTTACTTTTCTAAGAAAAACCCTTCCCCAAACATCATTTGATCATGTGGCTCCTTCCATCACTAGACAGGTACCCCTACTTTCTATTATTCATCCAATACAATCCCAATGTCATAGCTCACATTCCCACACCTACATTCATAGACTCCATTCCCCCTATTGACACCATCATTGATAATCATTTTAAGGAGTCTCCCTTGAATAATCATTAAACCATGGATTATCCCATATCCCCATCTTACACTTTCCTCACCTTTGAACCCTTAGAAGATGACATTTAGGTATCCCCACCATTACCAATCACACTTTCTAGCAATCCCACATAAGACACATTACCCATCACTTCACCTAGGTCATCACTAATTAAATCACCTCATTACTCCATTCAACCATACCCATACCACCCCTTTCTCACTCCACAACCTGTATTAACGCATGATTCACCCCATGACATGCTACAGTTACCACAATGCCTATTCACTTTACCATCATTCTTCATATTATCTTATGAATCACCATCCTTTCTTCCCATTCCTTGAGACATCATACCATGACACGCACTAATGAAAAAAATTAAAAAACCAATGAAAAGAATTTAAAAAAACCATTTTTATAGTTCCAGGAAACGGATATCCGTTTCTGGAATATTCCCAAAACGGATATCCATTTCTGGAATATTCCCAAAATAGATATCCGTTTCCTGGAACTATAAAAATGGTTTTTTAAACCACAAAACGGATATCCGTTTTGGTTTGGAATCCAAACCACAAAAGGGATATCCGTTTTGGTTTGGTATCCAAACCAAAATGGATATTTTTAACATGCCTATGAAAGTCAAAATTATCCAATTCACGAATTTGGCTAAGTAAAGGCGCGATTTTTTTTCCATTGCCACTGTTTGGCCCACGATGATCTTGCACATACCCACTTGGACGAACGAGAAACTAAAATAGAAGCAAAACTAACCTAGTATATACAAAAACTCAAAACTAACCTCATAAATAAGGTTGGAGATTGATCCCATTGATCAAGATCAGTAGAACCTCACCATCCTGAGTTGAAAGTTGGAAAGCATTGGTCTACTTGTAGCTGTTGATGATATAAGGGCCACTCTAGATTGCATCAAATTTTGTGTGACCTCCAAGATTGGCTCTGTTAGCATCCCATTTCAAGACAAGATCTCTCTCCTTTAAAATTTGATCCCTGGCTTTCTTGTCGAAGTACTTCTTGGTCCATTTTTTATGCTTTTCCAACGTAGCCATGGCAGACTGTCTTAGTTCTTCTAATTCAGTCAACTCTTCCATCTTAACATATCTGACATCTTCTCCCTCTGGTTCTAATTGCTAAGCCAGTTCTAATGAGGGAGGCTCCAAAGACAAGGATAGTCTAGCCTCTCTCCCATACACAAGTACAAAAGGAGAGTTAGCAATGGCTCTTTTGTATGTGATCCTATCAGCCCAAAGATCCAATTTGATTTTTGTATGCCACTGCCTTTGATTCATCTCCATGGTTCTCTTCAAGATTTTGATCAAGTTCTTGTTGGTAGATTCAACCAAACAATTACCTTGTGGGTAATAGTTAGAAGAAGTCTTAAAGAAAACATTAATCTTTAAAGCCCAATCAACCATCCTGAAACCAATGAAAGATCTTGCATTATTAAAGATGATAGTATGAGGAGTTCCAAACCTTGTCATGATTTCTTCCAAGAAATCAATGATTGCTGATTCAGCAGCCTCTTTAAGTGGGACAACTTCAACCCATCTAGTGAAGTAGTCCGTTGTAGTTAAAACCCACTTGTGGCCAACACTAGATGTAGGGGTAATCATGCCAATGAAATCCAGGCCCCATTGTGAAAAGGGTTGATCTACCTGGATGGGGTGAAGGGGAAGAGCAACCAACTTCTTTTTTCCAACAAAGAGAGCACACTCTTTGTACTTTCTTACCCACACATGGGCATCATTGAATATTGTGGGCCAGAAGTAACCTGAACTCATTATTTTCATTGTTGTAGCTCTTGCAAAGAAGTGACCTCCAGTTGGGCCTACATGAAGCTCACCCAGTATCTTGTCAACTTGATCTTCTTCAGTGCATCCCAACAGGACTCCCTTAAGGTTTCTTTTAAAGAGAACACCATTCACCAGAGCATATGTGATGGATTGCAAATTGAAGCGTCTTCTCTTAATTTTATCCAATCCAAGGGGATACTCACTAGTGGATAGAAATTTGGTCATGTCTGTTGTCCATGAATTCACATTTGTTTGTTCTACTACAGGATCTACTTCCTGCAAGAAGTAAGATGAGTTTACCTCCTCTATTGTGCCCTAGGTTAGTTGTTCACATAGTGCCATGCCTCTAATCAACTTAGTGACTTTGATGGTAACATCATATTCTAGGATCCTTGTGACCCAGCTTGCCTTTTTCTCACTGATTTCTACCCCCATTATGTAATCTCACATTGGGGTGAGAAACCAACACCTTAATGTGGTTATTTGTTAGACTATACCTAAACTTTTTTAATGCCCTTATAATGGAAAACACCTGCTTGTCCATGGAATTGTATCTGACCTCATAATCCTTCAGTGTCTAACTGAAGAAGGCCAAAGGTTGTTCCAAACCTTGGTTATTTTGTTGCATCAGAATAGCAACAATGTTATTCTCTCCCCCATGAGCATAAAGGATGAATTCCTCATAATTAGGGTTCATGAGAGTAGGCACCTAGGCAATTGCTTCCTTGATTTTATCAAATCTCTCTTTTCCCTTCTTGGTCCATTTGAAAATAACATCCTTTTTTAACATTAGGGTCAATGACTTGAGCAAAGCAGCACAGATAGGAATGAATTTCCTAACGAAATTGATCTGCCCCAAAAATGATTGCAAATCTTTCTTGTGAGTGGGTAGAGGACGAGAAAGGAGAGTTGATGTGCTCTCAGGATCAATGAAGATCCCATCTTTGGACAGCAAATGGCCTAGGATTTTATCTTGAGGGACAAAAAAAATACATTTTTTAGGGTTGAGCGACACCCCATACTCCCTGCACCTTTTGAAGACTTTCTCTAGATGCTCCATATGGTTTTACCCTTTCTTGGAAATGACTGTAATATCATCCAAATAAATGAGAATAAAATTATTGATGAAGCCCTTGAATGCAATGTCCATCGCCCTTTGGAAAGTGGTGCCAGCGTTGGAGAGCCCAAATGACATTTTTGCATACACCATGGTTCCTTATTTCGTGGTGAAAACTATTTTGAATATGTCTTCCTCCGTCATGAATATTTGGTTATATCCATAAAAACCATCCAACAAGGAAAATCTTTTCACCCCTACCATAGTTTGTAAGATTTGATCCATCGATGGAAAAGGGTAATGATCTTTCAAGGAGATGTGATTCAAGTCACGAAAATCCACACACAGTTGTATCTTGTCATTCTTTTTCCTCACAGGTACTAAATTAACTACCCATGTGGAATACTTGATAGGAAAATAATCTTGGATTCAACAAGTTTTGCAAACTATTTCCTCATCAGTGGCTCAATCTTGGGATTCACGAGTCGCTATTTTTGTCGAATGGGTTTGGCATTTGGGTTGAGATCTATGGCATGCCGGGCAATATTAGGGTTAAAACCCTTCAAATCCTCATATCTCCATGAAAAAACATCACTGTATTTCAAAGAAAGATAAATGAAAAAATGTTCATCATCACTACATACTTTTCCCAGCAATAATTCTTTGTCTTGGGCGACAACAACATTTTGATAATCTTCCTTTTTGAAAGTTATGTTCTTATTTTCTCCTTTGAATTCATCATCATTATTGAAAATGGCCTCCAGAGTGACCAATCCTTTTGGCAGCTTGTTAGTTTTTAGTTGCACAATTTGGTCGCCATACCCCTCTTGCAATCTAGACTGCACATTTGATGAGAACTCAACTTCATTTTGTATAAAATTTACAATTTGTTCATCATTGTCAAAGATCTACTAGTTCACGACATTGTTAGGGATTGACAGTCTGACCACCATCTTGACATGTTGATTAGGGCCTTGGAAGAGGTCTGTGGGGGAAAAATTTGAGCACCAACTATTTCCAACTGGTTTTCCTCAACATTTAACTTCCTTGGAATCACTTGTAGGTTAAGAGCATCAAAACTCTCAAATAGGCCCCAAACTCTGTGTCTATAAGATCTTAAGAGTTGATTCTTTGTTGTGCATCTCTCTCTGACTTGGTTGACCACCAGCTCAATGTCTCTGAAGATCTCGAAGTGTTTGATTTTTTTCTTTTCAACTAGTAACATGCCATGGACCAATGCCTCGTACTCTACAACATTGTTTGTGCAGGAAAAGTGTAGTTTGTGAGCAAAATGCAACTTTTTACCCATCTAAGAAATCAATAGTACCCTTGCACTAGCTCCATTTATGTTATTTGCATCATTAAAGAACATTTTCCATGGGCCTTTTGAATCATCATCTAGTTTCAGGGTAGAAGGGATAGAGGAACTGCCTTCATGAATCATGTAAGTACCCAACCTAGTCATCTCAGTAGTGTCATAGGGATCAAAATCATAATGCTCTTTTGCCCACTCATCAAGGAAAAGACCTAGGATTGGAAGGAGTGAAGAGACTGACTCAAAAGATCCTGAATCATTCACTTCTTCATCGTGAATCATGCAATTAGGGTTCACCAGGCTGTGATCATAATTCTCCACATGATAACTCAAAATTGGTTAAGCCTTAATGGTGAACCTTGTGCCATATCTTGTCCTCAGAAGCATGTGAGACCAATCAAAAGAGAGGTAGCCACTAACTTTAGCAGTGAAGTCTCTTGAAAATCAAATAACAAAGAAAGGGGGAAGATAAATGACTGAGATCTCTTGACTAATAGTCAAGTTTGGGCAAGCGTGTAGGGTCAATTCCATCCCTTTGATCACCCCAATTGTATTAACAGAAGTACCATTTAGCTATAACACACATGATGAGACAGGGGTATACTTAATACCTAATGCTTTTGCTATCTTTTTGGCATTACTGAGATGCTTTCCCTCGAGTCTATCAGTTATGCACCAGCACTTTCTAATGATTAGAGACAAGTAGAATGGGGATGGCTTCTTCACCGGACCTACTTGCTCTTCATTTGGTTGGACAAGACTCACTCGACTTTTCTTCTTTTGGACTATCCGGTTAGTTTCTTGAAATTGCTTCAAAGCATCTTGCAATAAGTCCCTCTGAGAGGGAATTGACAGTGCATCCCACATGGACACATTCAGATTTTTTTTTCATTTGTTCCACAATATTCAGGGGAATGGCTGTTGTTTTGTGCATGGAAGGGATCCAAGGTCCTTTTCTTAACTATTCCATGGTTTGGTCATGCATTTTTGGACATGATGGAACCTCATTTGTAGTGGTAGACCTATTGTTTTGAGTTGAATTTGCAACACCTTTCCCTTTTGGAATATGTTCTCTTTGTACTACATCAGACATAGGATTGTTTTCCAATTGCCTCTTTTTGGACCTTGTGTTGTCTGCAACACTATTCACATGCATAATCATACCGTCAATGGGATGATTGACAACACAAAAGTCCTTGGGAATCCAAAGCATTGTATTGGAATCAGAAGTAGCCTCATTAGGTACCTCAGTGCTAGGATTTGTAGCCTCCACTAATGGCTCTTGTTGACTAAGAAAATTTTGCACCATTAGGGCATGTGCTTGTACTCCAAATGTGCAAGTGGACTGGTTAGGAGGCTGATTACAAGGGTAACACCAATCTACCTCTTGAGCAATGTTGTTTTTGATAGGAACCAAGGTTCTAACTGGGTTAATAGCAGGCATCTGTTGGATAGGGCAAATGCCTTGCAAAGGCTGATTAGGGCTATTATTTTGGTTTCTATTGGATTTGACCTTGCCCCCAGGCCTAATTTGAAGATTGTGTTGTTATATGGAGCCTAATCAGACTTGGAGGTTAAATTTACCCCACTTTTATCAGCGCAGTTTCTCCCCAAATTATTTAACGGGGTCAAGGGACAGTGCCCCTTGCGGGGTCCAGGGGTAGTGCCCCTAGTGTGCTCCCTATCGCGATATAGGGCGGGGTTGAGGGGTAGTGCCCCCAAAACCTCCAACATTTTTTTATTACTTTATAAAGGCATCAAGAGTTATTTTTCTATTGGCTGACATAAAAAACCCTATTTTTGTAACCGACATAAGGCTTGATAAAAGCAGCTAAGGGTTAGGGTTTCTATTGATGTATTGTAGCATTTTGTAACGGTATTGAGTTGCTAGGATTGCTGGTTGTAATCGGTTTGATTTACTAGATAATAATATTAGACCCTCTGTTGGTGGATGTAGCTTGAGTTTGGGTGAACCATGTTAAAACTTGTCTCTCGCTGTTGTTATTTCTGTGTATTTTCATTCCTCTATTTAATCTTTATTTGCATTTAATTGATATCTTCTACTAGCTAACCCTAATAGATTGCCCATGGTTATAACTTTGGTGGGGTTTAGGAACCTGTTTTCCTCCTATAATATTGATTTTGTTGGTCATGCTGGCAAGTAGGATTTTAAGGTCATCTTTTTCTTTGGAAAGAGTGGATGTATAAGATTTAGGCTCTGGTATGGGATCAATAGTAGGTTGATTAACTTGTGGAGGAAGATATGAGAAAGTGGGTGCAAGGGGTCCGAGAGCTATCTTCCCAGTCTATATTAAACAATTTACAGCTCTTAAAGCTATCTCATATGCATTAGGTAGAACCTGAGCACCCATAGATTGGTCATCATAGCTATATCAGAATTTAAAGATCTTAGAAAATACAAGAATGCACCTTGTGGAGATGGTCTGTGGAGAGCTAGAATTTTTTCCTAGGTTCTCTGAAATCTAAAGTTGTAGTTCGTCATTAGCTCATTAGGGCCCTTTTAATTGTTGTCAACTACTCCAATAAATAGACATTATCTGCTCTTTCCCTAAATTGCTTGCAAAGTAACTCTCCTAACTCATCCCACTCATGAACTGATGCAATGGGTAAACTCCTAAACCATTGAAGAGATCTTCCCTTGAGGGAAGAAACTAGGAGCCTAACAACTGCATCTTCATCTTGGGTGGACTAAGCATACATTTGATATATATTTAATATGTTTAGCATGGGTAGTGGTTGGACCTAACTGGCCGACCTAAACCTTTTGGAATGGGGGATCGCTACGGCTCACCCGTTAAGAATGGAATACTCTTTAGGATTGAGAATGGTATATCATTATGTGCATTTAGGGCTAAAGGGATACCCCCATTAAAGCTTACAAAAGGGAGCTTTCTTGGCTAAGCCATGAGGGGGATATTCAATTTCTTTCTGGGTATATGAAGGCTCTGTCTTGAATACTAGAATCTAATAGGAGGGGGTGTGGATTGGGTTCTTGGAGGGGTCAATGTAGTATTTTCAACACCCCTTGTAGGAGACCTAGACAATCTAGTTCTTCATTTTGAAGTAGAAGTAGATAACTCAACAAACTAAAAAACTTTACCTCCTTAAGAAACCCTTGTCTCCCTTTGCATGAAACATTGGACTAATTTGCAACTAGGAGCTTATAGAGTCGCTAGGTGGTTTGTAGACAATCTGCCAGACTGTAGTATACTAAGAACAACACTAATTTCTTAGTTCAACTCTTCACTTAGAGTAAAATGGTCCCACCAGGTGTGCTAGAAATTGTTGTCACTTGGATTTGCACCCTATGTTGAACCTTGCTGGTGCAACAATCTAGTGAAACATTGGAGTGATCTTAAGGTGTGGGACCTGCAGGTGAGACCAAACCTATAGAGAAGGTTGGTTCCTCTTTTTGAATTGAGGATTCATAGAAATAGACACCACTAAACCTAATCCTAAGGATCACCAGCGAAAAGAGGGAAAAGGAAAACTAAAAACAAGAGGTGATACACCAGATTTAGTTTGGAGGGCCCTCAGATCAACCATTCATACACATAACAATATCAAACAATATATGTGCATACACAACTCATAAATCATTGACAGAGGTAAATAAAATTGACTGAAACCCACCAGGAAAGAAACATTCCAATAATAGAGATTCAGACACCCATGCTACACAGTGCAAGAATTGTATGAGAAGGTAAAACCTATTGTTTATTTATCATAAAGGCAAGATTACACAGTTGATACAAGATGTGGCTTCAAAAATACCAAAAACCAACCCCTTTTTACATTTTTTTTACATGTATATATAGCATTTTATTACACTACTACAACATTGGGCGTGGGAAACTTGGTCAACACATATGTCAGGTCGCCCATGCTACAATAATCATGGCCCATGGCTCTATCAGAGAAAACCTTGCAAAAGAAGATTCACCGACGCCTCAATCTGGAAAGAAATAAATGCAGAAGAGACCCTCATCTGATCTGGTCATTGGAACTCACTATCTCAACCACTACATCAAACTCATTCACCTGTAGCAATAAGTTTTCCCAACAACTAGATCTACCTGAAAATTGAATTTGATTTTGCATTGATGGTGATCACAGGTGATTTTAGGGAAACATACAAGAAAATGCATTATCCTGCTTTTACAACACTTTAAAAGTGTTTAAATTTGACCTCTACACTTTCTGGCACTTTTCCTGCTTTCTTTTCGGCGACTTTGTATCTTGGCGAACTTGTGTTTCGATGAACCATCAGGTTCACCAAAAATCTTAACATTTTCTTCTTCTTCTTCTCATTTCTTTTATCTCTTCCTGACATCTTTCTCCTTGGATTTCTCTTTCCCTTTTGGCGACTTCATACTTTGGCAAAAAAGGTAAACCATGAACCATCTGCAAAACGCCTTTTTGATGAACTTGAAAGTTCGCGAACCTTTGGGTTCACTGAAAAGGGAAAATTTCTAAGGAAAAATAGAGGATTATTGGATATTTCACAAGGAAGAAAACCTAAGATTTTAGATTTTCACAAGGTAGAACAACATTACAAAACATAAGGAACCAATCCAAGGGGTTTTTGGTGAAGTCTAACAACTTTGGTAAAATTTGGGAAGATGGGCTATTTCGGCCTTAGGGGCTAAAATAGGTCAACAATAACCTTTCATGACCAAGTATGCTTTGTACTTCTCACTACTACCATCTAAACCGATCTTCTTTTTGAACACCCATTCGCGACCAAAAGGTTTATGTCCTTGAACCAATGGTACCAAGTCCCATGTATCATTCCTTTTCAAGGATGTCATCTCTTTATCCATGACAACTTTCCAAGATTTTGCATCATTCATACCTAATGCCTCTTGCACAGATTTTGATTCATCAAAGTTAGTACTCAAAGAAAATATATATTTCTAATCATTAAGTGAATATCCATACCTTTATGGTGGTTTTCTACACCTTGTAGACCTTCAAACAAGTTGAGGTGCAGGTTCTACCTCCTCTTCCTCCTACTTCTAAAGATTCAAATTTTGATGAGGTCTCCTAAACTTCTTGTCTATTTTGGGGCCTCGATTCAACTTTCTTATGCGTAGAAGGAAGTTGAATCATATTTTTATTTTGTTTGGTTTACTCTGGCTGCAAGATAGCAGAAGACGGATTAGTTTCTCTAAAAATAACACTTCTACTATATATTACCTTATGTGCAACATGATCCCAGAACATGTACCCTTTCACACCATAACTGTAACCAATGAAGATGCATTTTAATACTTGTTCTTCAACTCTGTTTGCTTCTCTCTTGACACGTGCATATACCTCACAACCAAAAACTCTAAGATGTCTCAATGAAGGCTTGTGACCCAACCATGCCTCCATAGGCATTTTATCCACAAGAGCTAATGTAAGGGACCAATTTAATAGGTAGCAATCAATGGCTAAGTTTCAACCCAAAACTTTTTTTTAGACCAACACCAATAAGCATGCTGCTAACCTTCTCCATCAATGTCCTATGCATTCTTTCTACAACTTCATTCTATTGAGGAGAATACAAAGTTGTTTTCTATTTTTGTATGCCACAATCTTTATAGAATCTATCAAAATCTTAGAGCAATATTCACCACCATTGCCAATTTTTAAACATTCTATTTTCTTTCCAATGTGCATCTCAACGATTGCTTTAAACTCTTTAAATCAATTAAAAAATTTGGATTTACTCTTTAAAAAATAAACTCATGTCCTTCTACTATAATCATCAATAAATAAAACATAATAAATAGACTTCACAATGAAAGAAACATTAACAAGAACAAACACATAATAATGAATAAGATCCAAAATACCACAAGATTTGTGAGAACTTGAGTAAAACTAAATGCAGTTTTTTTTCCATAAATGCAATGCTCACAAAAATCAAATTCAAGATTACAATATGAAAGACCTTCAACAAGGTTCTTATTTTTCAAGGTCCTTAGACCCTTCTCTCTTATATGGCCTAATCTCTAGTGCCATAACATAGTCTTCTCTACAAGTAGTTTAGATTTGGTAGAAAGAGCACCCTTAGATACCCAAAATCCATGACAATCCACTGAAGAAGAAATCAACTCTTTTTCCATAGACTTGATTTTTACAGAAGTACTATTACACTCAATAGTGCATGCATCAAGTTGAAATAAAGTTCCTATTCCACTACCTTTAGCAATCACTATAAGACATCTCACCATTTTAACACCTACTTTGGAAAATTGAACATGCATGTACCCACATCTATTAGTTTTCTTATAGATAATAGATTACATGCTAATTCTGGGATATGCAAGACACCATCAAATCTTCTACCTCTACCATCAATTTTTTTATCTAAATACTACCATGGCCAACAATATTTAAATAGGAATTATCACCCAAGTGTACACCTTACCACCTTTGTATTTTTCATACTTACTGAACCAATGTTTGTTATAGGTCATGTGAAAAGATGCACTTAAGTCAATGAACCATGCATTCTCACATGCATGAGTAGCCAAGGCTGCAATGAATGTGTCACCATCTTCCTTTTCAGACTTAGAATCAAAATCAACTTTCTTCTTCTTATTTTTCTTCTCTTCTTTGCACTCCTTGTGGAAGTGACTAGGCTTACCGCAGTTCCAACAAATAACCTTGGACTTAACAAGAGATTTTGATCTCTTCTTGGGCTTGAATTTGAATTTATCATGTTGCTTATCATTCTTCTTACCTCTATATTTTGGTCTTCCTCAAACACTCAAGGCTTCTTTAGCATAAATAGAGAGACCTTCCTTCTCATTTATTTGGAAATCAAAGAACCAACAACATCCTCTACTTTCAAAATAACAGAAATGTTTTCAAGAGCCATGACAAAGTTGTCCCATGAGTTTGGCAATGAACACAACAAAATTTGACATCTCTCCTCATCCATTTTTACATCAACCGATATAAATTGATCCACTAGCATGTTGAATGCTTTCAAGTGGTTTGTAATTCATCCACCTTCTTCCATCCTTAAGGAATACAACTTCTTGTTCAAGAAAATTTTATTCACCAATGATTTGGCTTGATATATCTCACCCAACTTCTTCCATAGTTTCTTCGAAGTCGACTCTTCATGGACATTGATTAAAATAGAATATGCTAGGCACAATCTAATTAGACCCTTAGCTTTCTAGTCCATTACATCATACTGAACAACCAAAGTAGCATCTATAGGTCTTTAAACTTTTTCATCAACAACATCCCACAGATCTTGATCAATCAATAGATTTTTCATCTTCAACTTCCACATCTCAAAATTCATGCTTGAAAAAATTTCCACCTCAATCCTCCCTGATGTGCTTACAATTTTACTTCCTACAATAAAGATCACAAATTTCTCCTTCTACATAAGCTCCCACTCAAATTGGATTAGCTCAGAAAACCCTTTACCCAATAACTAGAACCAAAATTGGTTAGGCTCTGATACCACTTGTAAGGAAGCAAAGTGTATATAAAAAAATTCCTACACTAATTCTTGAGAGGAGTGTTATGCAAATAAATTTAAAAATTGATCTAAAACTTATTATAGAAAATACAGAAACACGTAAAAATCAACAATAGACAATAAACCATAACACAATGATTTTACGTAGGGAAAACCCTAAATTTGGGAGAAAACCCCACACTTTAAAACCTACACGATGTATTATCAAATCAATAGAGGATTACAATACACTTGCAATGCAATTTTTTACAAGAGTAATACACCAGCATTCAAATAGAGTAATTCTGATAGCATTCTAGCAACACTTGTGTACCTGCAAACTCTTACAATACAAACTACTCCTCAAGCTCTCAATTTATGGACTTCTAGAAAGCTAGAAACAATTGTAGTTTCACAAAACCATGTGCAACTAAAAATAGCTTATTCTCTTACACTCTTATAGTTGTCATAAATCATTAATTACATCCACCCAATATGGGTGCCCAAGTTGGTAAAGGTTCCACTCTAAAATAGGCTCTTACAAATGCTTTTACACATCTTATAACTAGTCATTGATTCCAAAGTAACTTCTTCTATTCTTGGCTCTTATGCATCATAGAATTTGTTATAGCATTTGTTAAAAATAATGTCAAAATAAAATATTAATATTCCACTACTGCAAGGTACTGACACTTGGCATAATTGTCACATCAAATTCGAATGCCTCAATTTGTGTTGGAGATACATATTAAATAATAATAATAACTAACTATGTGAAAATATTAAATGATAAATAAATAATAACGATAAATTTGTAAGGTTGAGACATCTAATTTCCCAATAGTTCATTCTCCATGAATTTAACTACTAATCAATGGATTAGTTAACTTGGTCTAACTATGAGGTCAAGAGTTAAATTTTCAATCAGTAGATCAGTTCACTCAATTTGACTAGGACAAAGGTGGCCTTGACTGAATAGAGGTGGCACCTAACTACCATTAGTCAAGAATTGATGAGGTAGTGGTGGCACTTGTGTACCTCAAGTCAAGGTGAAAACATATTATTATCTACTTAGATGAGAAAAACTAATTATTCCTAATATCTTAAGTGAAACTTATAAAATAGGTGGAATATCACAATTAGGATAGATATATCAAAGGTGAAGAAAATATTACACTAACACCCCCCATAAGTGCAACGGTTTACAAGAAATTAAAAAGAGAAAAGAATCTCGACAACAAGGCCATGTTAGGTACCCATGTACAATAAGTATCTCCTAGAATGAGAGAAAGATGAATGAGTGAATTAGGAAGTTTCTCTTGTACTTCGATGTTGATATTGAATTATGAGTAAAAATGATTGGTGAGATCAAGTATCATGAAGATTTGAGAATATTAATCATAATAAATGACTCTTAATTTGATATGTGAATTGATGTGAATTAAATGCAAGATTCAGTAACATTTACATAGATGAATGATTCTCAATTTGAGATGTGACTCAGATGCAAGATTCAATGATATTTACCATAGATGAATGGCTCTCGATTAGAGATGTGAATCGCTATGAATTAGGATGTATCAAGTCATAAGCATGACGTGTCAAAGAGAACAAGGGGATTTAGAATAGTTGATGCAGCTCGATGGGAGCTTTCATCAAGATGGAGGTGGAATCATAGTGCATTTCACGTGACTACACTATTCATCCCACATTATTTCTTGTTGTGTAGAATATTGGAAGCTTATGGTTTAAGCCTCCCCAAGATGAAAATTTATTTAAGTTCATTATTAAAAAAATGTCTATGTATAAGCCCCTCCAAAGACAAGTAATGTATGTTGACACTTTATAAGTTAAGTGCATTTGCATAAACACCCCTTGTCCCCAAATAGCTCAATATAGATACCCTTAGCATGTTATAGTGATTGACACTTTATAAATTAGTGCGATTACAAAGTTGTAGCTAATTTTTCAAAGTTTTAAAATATTTGATAGAGACCAAAAAGTACATCAAGTTACATCAAAAGAAAAAATATCTTACACTAATGTGTAGTGCTAAAAACATTTCCACTTTTTAAAAAAGGGACTCAAATTCAAGTCTCTTTGTAAAAATTATGAGGCTTGGAAGTTCAAATAATTGAGATTATGTAGCAATTTCTATGAAAATTTTGATTTTCAAAAAATTATGGGAGTTAAGAGTAGAAATCATTTATATCGTTGAGAAGAGCACATAAAATAACCCATTAAAAAAAAACACTAAAAAATGTCTCCATATGATGAAGATATAACCTTCTAAAGTTGCTCTATCTGATTGAAAATGCCATTTTGAGAGGAGTCTCTACCCCTAGTGGTTGCTAGGTGGCGCTTGAATGGCCTATGGGGAATGTCACTAGTAGAGGTGATTGTTGGGCAGAGGATTTTTTTTTTTAATTTTAATTTAAAAGAACTTTGAATTTTTTTGATTTTTTAATTTATTTTTAATAAGTAATCAATAAAGCTAGGTGGTGCTTGAGTGGCCTGTGGGGAATGTCACTAGTAGAGGTGATTGTTGGGCAGAGGAGGTTTTTTTTTAAATTTTGATTTAAAAGAACTTTGATTTTTTTTTATTTATTAATTTATTTTTAATAAGTAATCAATAAAAATATTAATAGGGGCAAGGCCTAAAGGCTCCCACCACCCTTATATGAGTGGGACAAGGTCCAAGGCCCCTGCCACCCCATTAATAGGGGGTAGGGTGATGGGATGACCCCACGTGTACCTTGCACATGGTAGGGTATGAGAGGTACACTGCCCTCCCCAAATTAAACTTTGATTTAAGCAAAAAAAAAAAGGTTTGTTGTGCTTTATAAATGACCTTTTTAATATTTTTTGTATTTTTTAATAAATAAAAATATAATGTTGTACAATATTGTTCAGGAAGATATACAACATCCTTGGGGAGAAATTTTTTTACTGACCTATTCCAATTTTGTTAAATTTTATGTCAATTTATAGGTTTTCAGCCACTCTAGATGCAATGGTGCACTCCATTTTATGCTAAAGTGCTTTGAAAACTAAGGTGCTTGTAAAATACAAAAATAATGCTTGCATTTAAAATTGAAAAAAACTTGACTTTTGGGTGTCCAGATCAGATGAATTAAAAGTCAAACCTTAAGTTTTTGGTTGCTCTGGATGTGATGGTGGGCTTTGATCTAATGCAAGAATCATCAATGTGAAGCTCTAGATGAAACCCTCACTCCTTAATGAACATTAACAAACTTCAAACACCAACAAAACTCTGATATCATGTAAGATTCGGTGGGAATCTAACTACACAAGCTTGATTCTAAGTGCATGAAGAAAGTTACAATAGTTGCAAGCACAAAACAAATGATACAATATGCAAGAACACACTTTATTCCAAAATAGAGGAAATCAATAATTAAATCAAATATATCAAATCAACCATCAAATGAATAGCTAAAGTACATATAAATAAGCCACTTGAATACATGACTCAAGGAGATGACATGTCCAGTAGTCATTAGTTGAATTACTAATCAATGGATCAGTTAATTTAGTCTAACTATGAGGCCAAGAGTTGAACTCCCAATTAGTGTCTCAATTCACTCAATCTGACTAAGACAAATGTGGCTTTGAATGAATAGAGGTGGCACTTAACTACCATCAATTAAGAATTGATGAGGTAGTGGTGGCACTTGTGTACCTCAAGTCAAGGTGATCACATCACTATTAGCTACCCAGATGAGAAAAAATAATTATTCCTAGTATCCTAAGTAAACTTATTAAATAGGTGCAATATCACACTTAGGATAGAGACATATCTAAGGTAAATAAAATATTGTTGGATTTAGGTTTGTCATTGATGTCAAAAGTTGGAGTTTGTTGCTTGTGTTGATTTGTTTGTCATTGATGTCAATATGTTGTTCATCAGGAGTTGCTTCAGGATAAAGCCATTGTTGATACTTGATGGTGTTGATCATTTCTTGATACCATGATGCATGTACTGTGTTGATAATGTTATCTTTAGAGGTGTGATGAATATCATGAGGGATGAATATCATGAGTGGTGTGATGAGCATTTGAGAGATTGAGAAGGCTCTTTGGAAGATCTACCTTCCACTTGTGTTTAGCCTTGAGTTGCATGCCTTTAGCAAAGTGGTTATCTATCACTCTAATCTACAAAGTTTGAGAGAAGGATTGATGTCTACCATGGATTTGCAAAGGTCTTTGTCGATACTTGATGCATTCAAGGTGTAGGTTCCCTTAATGTTGTTGATGCATCTTGTGTTCTTCATGATAAAAATGAGGTTAGTATTGCTACTTCATGACAAGGTATGGCAGAGTACTTGTTCATTTCAGCTCATGGTGTTGATGCTCATTACTCATACTTCATTTAATTCATGGTATTGATATTGTTGATGCAAAAGTGTTGAAGGTTGTTATTGATGTCATTAATGTTCAATGGTGAATGTTAGATCTGCGGTGAACCAGTGCAATCAGTTAGTGCTCATCATTATCATTGAGGTTGCATCATTGTTATGGTGCTCATTATCAATGCATGAAGGGGTCAATCTCAATACATGAAGGAGATAATCTTTGAAAGTATATCTGTATGGTGATACTTCAATGGTCCATGTATGACTGTATCTACAATTGGAATATACTCAGTCTGAGTCATGATGTTGGGGTTTGGTTCTTTATAGATCTTGAATCAAATGGTCTAAAACCCTAAGCACAAAACCCTAAGTTTGATCTAAAGCCTAAAATGCAAACTATATAGTTCCTTTTGTGACGGGCAATGCACTTTTCTTATACACATAGTTGACCGGGTACAACGGGCTAAGAGTCACTAAGTGACAATATAAAGGGATCAAAGACATGAATTGACTGGCCCCCCTACCTAGGGCAACCGGTTCAATCCCGTAAGAATTGTTTGGTCGAGTGCCAAACATTTATCCACGGTGCATATTGAATATCATCAAGGCGCGAAAAGAAGAACCTATGGTGTTCATTTAAACTAATTTAAACCCTAACGGATCATATTTCGTTAGGAAGAGGTTTTGACGGCCATTTGGCCATATAGTCTCTGGAAAAGGAACACACAGTTATATTAACTATTTTCTCTTTCGTTGTTTAGATAGACTAAACCCTAATATGTGAGGTGTTCGAAGATCTTCTAAAAAAGTGTGTGTTTCTGATGTCAGAGTAGAATGTTTTTTAAAAGGACCACTGCTTGTAGTCGATGATATGTGTGCAGATGAAGACTTTCAATATCATTAAACATAGAGCAGTGTGTGAGCAGAGATATCAAATAGTATGAAAAATGTAAGGTATTCTGGGTGTAATTTGTTTTGAATAATGAATTCGTCACAGAACTATGCTACAGGGTCATGGAGTAGAGGTTTCATGAAAGCAATGTGAGAATGACAAGTAGAACAAGATAAAGACAAGAAATGCTGTGAAATGAATGTTTTACAGAGTATAAAGACAAATAGAGTATGATAGAGGGTTTGTGTATGTGATGTAAGAGTAGATGATGATTAGCAGACGCTTGCACTGGCATTGAAGGAAGATGATTTGTTTCTCATTGTATGTCATTTGTTAAGACTTCTTGAAGCCATAAAGCTATGTATCTTATGCAAGAATGAATAAGGAAGGTATGTAATCTAGGTGATAATGTTTAGTGATGAAGTTTGTGTTTGCAGGGGTTTGGAAATTGAAGCAATTGAGTATCTTTGTAGGCAATGATTGTAAGCTATGTTGTAAACAGAGAGGGCTGTATAAATGTTAGTGTAGATGGGGCCTTTTTGCAAAGAAGAGGGTTCTTGTTTTAGAAGTGAAAGTCTTTGGATTCAAATGATGTCATTGTAAACAAATCAATGTACTTTTGTGATTGGATGTATGGTGGTCTTGAAGAGTTATTCTGTTGTGCCAATCTAGGAGAGATAACGTGTTTGAATAAAAGAGTTATAGAACTCATCTATAACCTTTGTTATCATTGTAAATAGAGTAGTACTCTGTATATCCTCATGTTTTGTGTTTGGAGTTGGTGCTCCTAGTTTGTGCACAGTTGATGTTCTTGATGTAGGGGTTGGTGCTCCTGAAAGATTTAGAGTTGGTGAAAAGAATAGGTGTTCCTATCAGTGCATGATCAGTGAGATCATTTGTCAGTGAGACACAAATGTAATCAGTGAGATTTTGGTCAGTGAGACCTAATTTAAAGATTTTGGTGAGGTTGGATAGTGGTTTTTCCATGTTTAGGGTTTTCCACTTTACATCTTGTGTTATGGTTTCATCTGTGTGATTCTAATAGCTATGATGTCTTTGGCATGTTGATGTTAGTGATTGTTTCTACAAGGTTGATGAATGAACCGGTTTTATTAGATCACTGATTCACCCACCCTCTCAGTGATCCATTGTATTCCAACAAATATTACATCAACATGGAGTAATAAATTTGAACACGGTCGAGAGTGTTGAGTGTTTATGTACCATTACAATTCCTTAGACCCTTACTTCCATTTAATTCTTCAAAATCATCAACAAGAATTGAGTTTCTATAATCATAAAGAAAACTTTCTCAAAATTTTGAGAGGGGCATCATGTATAGTTTTTGATTATATAAGGCGGCAAAAACCAGGGGCCAAACCCTTACAACATAAATCCAAAAAAGAACAACAAAGGCTCAAAAATAAAAAGAGCCACCAACCCCAGCTACAAAAACAACATTAACAACCGATAAACAACAGATAGTAAATGTAGCAGTCTAATAGCAGATAAATAGAAAGTAAATAAACAAAGCTAAGGAGAAACATCCTCTCAGCCTTTAGCCAGAAATTCATAAATCTTGTCAAACTCTTTGACTTTCTCTTCATTAGCTCCATGGGCAAGGGTGTCATGTTCCTACAGCAGGGACAAATTGAGCATAGCCGATCGACAGAGCATACTATTGATAAAGCATCTCATAGATCCGATCCTTTGTTCCAGGGATTCCACACGGCCTCTGAGAACAGCAATTTCATCCTCCTGACCGTCACCATCTTCCTTAGTAGCCTCTTCAACTTCCTTAATAGTCACTCTATCCTCTTCCTGAATAGCCTCATGTATAGTTACATATTCCCATAAATAATATAATTTTGTTGGACTTTCTCACATCTCTATTTATTTGTGATGTTGAGCTATAGAGACGAACTCTGAAGATGTATACACATTTTTAAAGAGAGGATAATTTGACCATATAAATAAATTGATGTACCAAGATGAAAATTTAGGTTTCTATTAATTTTTTTCCTCAATTGTTCTTGTGCAAGGTAAATTCTATAACACTTCTGTTATATTTAAAACAAGCAATTGGATTTTTCCCAAAACATTAACCTTAGTCAACCATTCATAAAGCAATGACAATTTTGAAAAGCTTATAAAAAACATAAAAAATGAACAAATCAATGAACTATGTAAATATTAAAAAGTGTATGTAAAGCAGGAGTACATAAAATCTTTTTTGCGATGCCAAAATCAAATTGGTATATAGAAGAAAAAATTGCAATGAACACACCATTCAAATATGCATATTCTAAATCATTTGTAATAGGAGAGACTTGACTTATTAGTTGTGCACCCTAACTTTGTATCCCATAAGTTTTTAAAAAGGTATATTGAATTTTTGCAAAAAAATCAGCACACCTTTGTATATGAGTTAAGAGCTTAAAACTATTGCTTGAGATTTTGGGTATTAATGATGGATGTATGATGACTTGTTATGTGGAGAGTGGTCCCTAAGTGGTAATTTTGAAGTAGTGAAGTACTGGTACAAGGAGGGCCCCAAGAACCGTCTGCTATGCCCACCAAAAATGTAATGAACCCTTTATTTGTGCTTAAATGATCACCCATTAGTCAAATTACCCTTCCACATAATTTCACTCATAAATGGAAGTCCCTTAAACAATAGGTCAAACATTTTATTTTTTAAACCTTGTTTAAAAGATTAATAGCTTACTTTTTAATAGGTGCACATTTTATTAGCATGATGGTTGAATAAAATAAAATATAGGGACCCTATGTGTTCCACATTCTAATCCTAAGCCTAATCATGACTTTGACTCCTTCCCACTTCATTCTCACACTCTTCTCTCTCCTTGTTGATTGCAACTATTCCCTCTCCTTGTATACTACATCCCTTACCCTCCTTGTCAACTTCACAACGACCAAACTTCATTAGACCCATTTGCAGGCGAGGAGACATTGATGTTCATGGATATTACTATGGTGTAAGGGTTAGTCCAACTAATTTGCACAGTCATCATTGTAGGCAATGAAAACTTGTCCTATATGTCCATTATTTGTAGGAACTTTCTTCATAGGAAACTTAATGCAAATTATTACAAGTTTTGCTATGCAAAATTTCATTTCTTAAGTGAAATTCATTTGTGTATCTAACATTTCCATTTGTGTGGTCGTCTATGTCCATTACTTGTAGGAATGCTTCACAAAACTACTAGGGGTTTTTGTATGCAACATTTGTATTTATAAAATGGAATTCATTTCTATAAGCAACATTTTTATTTGTGTGACCATTTATTACTATTAACTAAATTATCTTGCAAATTTTGATGACTCCATTTGTAGGAAAGAAGCACACACTTAGTGGGTTGGATCTTTCATAATATGTACATTCCTTTCTTTGTCATTGTTAAAAAAAGGAAAGAATACATAAACTTGGTGTTTCCCTTTTTTAGGGTATGATGATTTGTAGAGGATAAGTTTGGGTTTGAGGGTGATTTTGTATGACCCATTTGTAAGAAACAAGCATGCTTTATTTTGGTAGAGAGTTTCATTTTTTGTTGATTCCTTTCTTTGACATTGTAGAATATGTATAAATCCACTAATTTCCTAGGTATGAGGATGGATAACTTAATTGAGGCCATTTTGTAAAACTTTCTATGTAAGAGATATTTTTTTTCACAATTTTTAGACATTATGTTGTTAATGTGAAATATGATTATGTTGCTATAAATGTATTTGATTAACCTAATGTATATGTGAATAAGCTATTACAAAATGTATATATGTTTATGCCAAAGTTTTTGTGCATGAGTTGTATACATTCTTATGTCAAAATTTTGTTGTGTATGATTAAATAGATGTAGACATATTATTTCTAAGTATTGCAGTGGACAAATAAAAAGTGCATATATCAAACTATACCTCTGCATATTTGTATTGACCATGTATAAAGCTTGTTCTTGTTCTCCCTATTGACTACTACTTTTCGCAAAAATTATGTTGATTGCTTATTTTCTTAGCAAATGTGGTTGTATATATTATTGAAGTTGTCGCAAAATTACTAAAGTTTTTCTTCTTGACTTCATACATGCTTATGCTAAAACTTTGTTGTTTGTATGCTTAAGCTACTATAGACTTATTATTTCTAAATATTGCATGCACTATTTGTATGCAACTTTTGCATACACTCAAATGTATGTATTCAACTATTGCATATATGTAAATGTGTGCTAATTTTTCTTATATACAATTATATGTTTGCAAAATTTATTTACCCACAACTATATTTTTGTAATTTTTGCATGCATACAAATGTATACGTACAAGTTTTGCATGTGCAACTTTTCTATACACTCTATACATAGTCATCACTCCTCATTCAATTTTGATGCCATTCTTCACTTTCCTTGCCACCTACTTATTTTCTCTCAAAAATTGTTTTATACATGCTTAAGTTGTTGCAATGTTTCTTTATTCAAAAAGAGTTTAGTAGTCCACATTCTAATAATATTGGTGCAATTTTATTAGCATGACGATGGAATAAAAAATAATCTACATGCGCTTTGACTTATATATTTTAACCCTAATTATAATTATCACTCTCACTCATTCACACTTCTGTCTTAGTACTTCATTTATTTATGTAAGTTGTATGTTTATAAATTTTGTATTCAAGCAATTATCTATTTACAAATTTTGCATGCATAAAACTATGTCTACAAATTTGATTACTAGCAACCGTGCCTACAATTTTAGCAAACATAATACTTTAAATCTTTGTTGTACCCAATCAATTTTTTTTGCTTCATTAAGGCATTTTGAACAAGTCTAGAAAAATTTTCATCAAAAAGTCAAAAAAGCAAAATTTTTAAAAATAGACATCATATTAGGTTTTCTGGGTTTCTTAAGATATGGATGCTGGCAAAACTTTCTAAAAATAGAATCTTCGACTCAGGTGTCGTGCTCGATTCTTATTGGTCGATTTTGCTTCACGATCGGTGCGGTCCAGACGAAATCTTCAAACGACCAAGTTTTCTCTACTGGGTCATTTCTACTTTTTCAGAGGGCGAAGCATGGGCTTGGAAGTCATCAACAGAGAAAGTTCATCTTCCTAAGCTCGTCAATAAGTTTTCAACGACGCAAAACTAACGAATAGTTGTCGACTCGACAATACACGCAAAACGATGCAAGATGGATCCAAGGTGGAATGAAAAGTTGGAAAATCATAAATTTGACTAAGTTTGGTGAAACCAGGTGCCCCAGGTGACTTGGGGCACCCAACCTTTCAAGTGTTAGTTTTTTTTACGTTTTTCAAGAAAACGTCGAAAATGCTTCAGTTAGCCTGTTCCCGGTTGGTCAAACTTGGTCAAAAGTCAGTCAAAGCTAGGATTTCATCACAGATATGTTCAGACTGCTCAGATCACCCTCCGTCCTACCTCAACAGTCATCAAAACGATCGAAATTGAAGATCGAACATGACCTGTGGGCACATAAATCGAGAAAAGGTACAAGAAGTGAGTTTTTTCAGAAAATTTTCTAAGGCATGGAAGGATAGGTGCCCTAGGTGACTTGGGGTGCCCAAAATCTCCAGAGTTAGTTTATTTTTCAAGTTTTTCTTGAAAAACATGAACTTCCGTTAGCCCGGTCGGTTCAGAGTTGATCAGTTTGGCACATTTTTCGAGGCGAACAGAAGGTACAATCAGCTCAATTTTCATCAGGCCTGCCTATTTTCCAAATCATCAAACTTAGTTTCATCCCAATTGACAGAAATCGACAGCCAAACAGGGGTCCTCCGCCATCGGAATGCGCACACAAATTGAGAAATTGAAGAAGTTGCAAAAATTGAAAAAATGGCTAAGTGTTGGGAAACCAGGCACCCCAGGTGACTTGGGGTGCCCAACTTGAGTAGTGTTAGAATATTTTTCATGTCCACAATGTTTTTCGATAATTTTGTGCCCAATCTTCGCTCGTTGACAGTTTTCGGGAGGTTAAACTTGGTCAAACGATGTCAGATCGTCAGTCGGAGGTAGGGGATGGAATCTCAGTTGATAGGTCTCCAAAATGTCAGGATCAGTCAGCTTTTTCAGTCAACAGTGACATTTTTCCGCCTTGTTGAAGTCAGAGATAGGCCATGTTTAAGCCAAAACGAGTGTTGAAGTGTCGAAAACAAAGAAAAATTGGCTAACACTTCTTTCAACTCGCATGTTTGATGGCATCATCAAAAGAAGATATTTTTCGTCATCTTGCACATGAAGCCATAGGCAGTTACAAAATAGGGATTCTTCCTATTCAAAGACATCCACTTGGATTTATGTTTTAAAAGTTGCTTTCTTCATGATTGAGAGTGAAGTTTTATTCTCACACAAATAAAGCTACTTTTTTGCCCTAAAGATTTATAAAGAAAAGCATTTGGCTTCTTTATTTCATTATCTTTTGCAAGTTGCATCCAGAGGAAGATTTTTATTTTTCTTACAACGAAGATTCGAAGACCCAAACC
This sequence comes from Cunninghamia lanceolata, assembly GCA_027924645.1. Taxonomy (NCBI): domain Eukaryota; kingdom Viridiplantae; phylum Streptophyta; class Pinopsida; order Cupressales; family Cupressaceae; genus Cunninghamia; species Cunninghamia lanceolata. The sequence goes on from BSBN01001091.1 coordinate 200,442, forward strand.
AAGTGCTTTTTCAACGTTCTTCATAGTTTCGAGTTGAGGAAGAAGAGAGGCTTGCTTTTTCAGGGTCCTCGTTTCAAGGGGATCATTTTTCAGAAATCCAACCAGAGCTTTTTTAGTTTTTGTCGAGATGGGTCCATCCAGATTATTATCCTCTTGAAGATTGGAGTTTTGCTTTTTTTTGGGAAACTGCTTTTGTCCTGCTTTTTTGAGAAAATCTCTGCTTTTTCAAAATCTGACAATCTGGGTTGCTTTGAAACAGAATTGTCTACAAAACCCATGTGCCAACTTTTTTAGCTCACACTTTGCTTTTTCTAAGAATCAACAAATAATTTTCAGCCATTTGTCCAAGATTTTTCTGACATAGGTGTGTTCACAGTTGATTTTTAAATCTTCCAATATGCAATACTCTTCGACACAAATCAGACACAAAACGACATTGGTTCACGATTCCCTGAGAACTTGTGAAACAGACTTGCATAAAGTTCTTCCAGTAATCAATTTACACTCTTTGGAGGATGTAGTGAATAATGCTATCAGGAATCTTGGACACTCCGGTTTGCTTGCTGCAGCATCCTTTCCTATCACAGTGCAAAGTATCGAGTTCGTGATTGCTTGCGTGATGCATTACAACTCGGTCACAAGAGAAATCTAGTCAAGAGATGGACGCGTCAAGAGATGGACGCGTGCTCTGCAGCCTGAGGCCAAATGACATAGAGAAGTGTTTTACAATACCTATTTGGAGAGAAAACTTAATTGTTTCACTTGAAGAATGCAAGAGGGTTTAGAACAATGATAAAGAAAAATACCGAAAAAAGATTGGTCAGAGGTGGTTAAAAGAGAAGCAGAATGTCATGCCAAAGAATGTTGGATGTGGAGAATTCAAGGAAGAACATGCAATAATGATTACTCTGCTAAGTCAGATCACGGGTCAAGCAGATGCAAACAAGTTCTAGCCTTGATGTTTTATATCATGTCCCAGATTATTGATGGAACCAAATTCTATGACTGGTCAACACTCATCAGTGATAGTCTCCACCAACAAATAATTGATTTTCAAAGGGCTTATGAATTCTACATGATATCATACCTTGTGTATTCGATGGCTTTTCAGGGTCAATTCAGAGGTTTGAATGTTGTTGGAACTCTGGGTACTCAGCATGTTTATCATCGAATCGTAGTGCTTCTGGTAAAACTGTGTGTTGTTTTTTTGCCTCAAGGTTTCGGATCACGCTCCATGATCCATCATTGGGAAGAAAAGGAAACGAGAGTAACTACGAGCATTGCGGAGATATTTGCCATGAAAGAGTTACTAAATCGGCCCTAGCTGACCACTCCTCTAGCACTAAACACCACATTCGCCTAGAGGACACCCTTGTCCTAGCCAAGGAAGATAATTTCTTTAAGAGAAAACTTAAAGAAGCTATTTTCATTTGCAACCACCCCTCCAACTTGAATAGAGATGATGGTTGGACCCTCAGTCAAACCTGGAATCCTCTTCTAAATTCTCTTCATAATCACCATCTTCCTCCTTGATCTCCTACCCCTCTCGTGCCTGCCCTTGGGTTGTATCTTTGCCAGTCCTCTCTCCTTCACTTTTTCCATCCTTTCCTTTCTCTTCCCTCCTTCGTCCCATCCCGCACCTCACCTTCTACCTTTCGTCGTGACCTCCCTCTTGCCCCCCTTCTCTCCCCCTCGCTCTCTTGCCTCTCCCTGTATCTTTTTGGGCCCTCTAGTTGCTTCTCTTTCTTATGTGGCCCCATCATGGTCGTTCATTCCTCTTTATCCTTGGTCTCTTTTCCTCTAACCCTTGGTCTCTTTCTTCTTTGTGGTTGTCTTTTTTGGTTTATCCTTCTGGGTCTTTAGCATTAACGCTTTTAGATGAATTTAAATGCATTAATGCATAAAGACTTACATTTTTATGCCAAAGATATATATAAATATATCTTTATGATAAAGATATATAGAAGTATATATTTTTGCCTTTTGGTCTCTTGTGTTTATCCATCTTGGGTCTCAGGTCTTTTATCTTTTTCTTTAACATTTAGGCTTGTATTTATATACTTTAGTTTTTTATATATTTTCTGCCTATATATATTTATTCATATCTATGCTTATTGCTTTTTAGTTTTTCTTTCTATTGACACATATTGATATCTATACTTATTGCTTCCTTTGTTATTAGTATATCTATTTTTTGTCGTTCTATAATTTTACCACTTACTCTCTTGTGTTTATCCATCTAGTATCCCATGCTCACAATATTTTTCTCTTTAGCATTTATGCTTTTATTTATTTTCTTTGGTTTTTAGATATTTTCCGTCCATATATACATATATATACATAGATATAGATCTATACTTTTTTGTTTTTTAGATCTTCCTTCGATTGATATATTGTGATAACGATACTTATTGTTTCTTATATTCTCTTTCTATATATGTATATCTAATTTTATATCTATGCTCCTTGTTTTATTTTTCTCTCTGCATATATATATTTATATCCTTGCTTATTGTTGTTATATTACTTTACTTTTTGTTTTATATTTTCTTTCTATAGATATATATTTTATTCCTTTGATATATATTTTTCTATTATATACGTATCTTTTTGCAAATATTCACATACTCACATATTTATTTATATCTATACTCTTTGCTTTTATATTTTCTTTCTTTTTTGGTCTTTCTTTTATAGTAATATTTTATACATATATTAGATAGACTCCTTATCTATATATACATATTGTATATAAATATATATAGTTTCCTCTTAAAAGAATCTAATTTATAAATAGCTATATTAGTCTTTGGAGAGTTTGCTCACATACCTTTTGACTCTTTTATTCTATTATAATTTTCTTTCTTTTCTCTTTCTGTTTCTTTTTCTTATATTTCTTTTTTTCTCTCCTAGCTACTTTTAGCCACTCTAGGTTTGGTCTCCTTACTCTAGACTGTTGTTGTAATCCGCACCCAACCCCTATGCATCCTTTTAAGAAACTCTTTTTGCAATTTCAATTCAGTTACTCTCCTTTTCTTTTCTTCCTGATGATGGATCATGGAGTGTGATCCGAAATGTTGAGGCAAAAAAGCAACACATAGTTTTACCAGAAGCACTACGATTCTATCAATATGGACTGTGGAAATATCATGACTACTATGTTTATCATCATTTCCCACAGTTAGAGATCTCTCAAGCTAAACAACATTACAGGTGGGTGAATGATGCATTCTTGATGCATGCAGTGCGAGATATGGACAACGAGTTGCATATATAGTTTTCAGCAAAGGCTAGAATAGCAATAGCAGAATGGGCTGATTGGTTTATCCAATTTCTTGCTTTTTCCTAAATCAGAGTATATGGCTTCTTAGGAGAGCCAGCCATGTTGCCGAGATATCCTGCAGGCGAAATTGCATTTATGGAATTTTTGAGGCAAGCCTATGAAGTTCATACATTTTTGCGTAGCAGACGCAAGACAACTTTCAATTTTCCACTTGGGATGAGTATTTATAGATGCAGATCTGAAGCAGATGCCAAGGCAATCGGTAATAAATCATCCAGATATGGTCTTAAGTTTTTCGACAGGAGGTCTTCATATGATCCCCGTGGTGTTTATGCATCACATCTTAGACATAATTGTACGCACAAGCATGCGGTTGAAGACTTCTAGGCTAATTGCGCTGATGAGTTTGAAGTGCGAGAATGCAATTACAACAGATTCACTCTTCAGCAGATGTCTGATATCCTATCAGAAGATACAGAGGGTTTGACAGAGAGTGGTGAAGTTCTACTTCCCACGTATTTCAGAGACCAAATTAAGCAACAACCGTTGATAACAGTTAATTGGTCAGTAAAAGAGAGCACTTCCATTGAGGAAAGAACAAGTCGAGTGGTTAAAAATAGTTTGATATTCTTGAAGACTAAGCGGAAGGATGATATTCCGTTAGCAGAGCCGCCAGTTGTGCAACCATCAGAGCCTTCCACTTCCAAGCCAAAACGAAGGGTAAAAGTTATGAGTGTTCTTCCAGAAGGAACGAAAAATGGCTAAGTTAAAGAGGAAAAAGGACGAGTCTCTAGCTCATGTCCAGCAGGAACAACCACCAGTTGAACCAGAAGTTCCTGTTGAAACAACGCCGCATGTTGAAGTGTTACCTTCAGATCATGTATCTCCACCTTCTTCACCAATCACTTCTCCTATCCACATAGATTCAGAGCCAGATTCACCGGTTCATAACTTTGATGCAAACATTGATTCATCAGGAGCTGACGAGGTTAGAACTGAGTTTCCAAGAGAGGATGGCTCATCCTAGCTTGAAAACATTCCGGGGAGGAAGAGGAGAAAGCCCTCATATTAGCTGGATTTAACAGAGTTAAAAATTGTCTACCAAGACACACCAGACAAGAAGCTGAAGAAGCAGGTTCGCATTGAGAAGAATGCGGAGGGAGAAATAATCCTTGAAATTGCAACACCGCTAGAAAATAGAAGTGTTGATGATGTCAAGGTTGATGACTTCACAGTTGTCAAAGCTAACCTTGGCAGAAGTACCCACCATATAGATGTAAATCTCTTTGAGGTTGTAGTGGATAATTTGAAGGAAAGGGTGATGAAAGATGGAGAAGACAAGGCAGCTCTCAAAGCTGAAGTTCGACAGCTGCGGCAGTACATTTCCAACCTTTTCCATGGCACTTCATAGGCTGATTTACTTCTTCCACCAAATCTTGAATCACCCACCGATCAGCGGTATTTCAGTCAGTTGGTTCTTTATGGGAGACACATGAACAGTTGGGTGGAAGAATTTGTGACTAAAGGGAGAGTTGTGCTTTTAGAGCTTTATCAATTGAAGTACAATGCTCATGATTTACGCCAAGACATACATGGATTGCAGCAGACCATGGCAGAAAATAGACCGATGTTTGAGATCATTATCTCTGACTTGAAGATTGCATTTGATTCTATTGATTTAGTTGAAGATAAGAAGATAGTTTCTACTTGGAAAGCGCAATATCTTTTCACAGTAAAAACTTATTACAATATGATTTTAGAGTTGACAGAATGGAAAGAAAAGGTAGTCAACATCCTCAAGTTCGTCAAATCTTTTGTCTCTCAGATCCTGTGTTCATATGAAAGAGAAGATGGTACCCTGTATGATCTCAAGGAAGTGCAAGCAGAGTTCCAGACTCTCGTTCGCAGTAATTTTAATGATGATATCAATGCCGGCAAGATGAGTCGTTTTGCCGCAATGACAGTGAAATTCGACAAGGCTATGGGTGAAGTTCACAAATTTCTTCAGATGGTTGCCAGTGGTGAAGAAATGTTAGAGAATTAGGATATCATTCTAGAGAGTATCAGTGTTCCTGGTAGAGATGCAGTCACTCACTTTTTAGAAGATATTGTTTCCTAGAATATCAACGGATGACATCACCAAAAAGCAAGAATGTTGATGAGGATGCATTTCAAAAGAAAGAAGCTTTAAAACGGATGCTTTTTGTTTTAAAGCATTTGCTTTCATCCTAAGCTCATCCATTATATATTTAGAAAGAAATCACTTTGTGTTAGTTGGAATTTTCTTTGCTTTAAAGCATTTGTTTATTGTATCTTTGTCTTAGAATAGTAATAAAGCTTGTGAGTTGGCAAGTTAGGGTTAATCAAGAAGATTTTAGGGTTCCCTACTCCTTTGATTTTAGTATAAATAAAGGCATCCTTGCCCATTGTATGTAATGACTTTGGTTATAACTTATTTGCTATGCCTATTCTAGGCTGCAAGTCTTGTTATTCCAAGTGTTTGTTCACTCAATGCCCATTGTATGTAATGGTAATTGTGATAGCAAATTTGTTGTGCCTATTCTAGCCTATAAATCTTGATATTCCAAGTGTCTGTTCATTTTGTGTAATCTATTCTCCGGTGTTTGATCACTTGCTATATGCCTACCTTTTGCTGCAGCATTGTTGTCCTGGAGTTGTGCCAACTTTATGATACTGAATAGAAGTCTCATGCCTATTTTGCTCTGATATTCTATCTCAATTCATCAAGTTATCATCATCAGATGTGTAGCTTCTGTAGCTTTCATTTTTAGCTTTCATCATTAAAGTACTTTTAGTCTTGTGGTGTGAATCTGGAAAAAAATTGCTTAAGTTTTTGTGTTAACAATCATTCATTGTTCACTTTCAATTTCCTTTGCTCTGAATTTACTCAAGAGATTGAAAGCGTCGTTAGTCTATGCTTAGTTGTAGTAGAAGTTTTAAAAAAGGAAAAAACCTCTTCTGCAGCGTTTAGAGTTTTATAACCTTGTGCTCGCAACTGAGAATCAAAAAGAAGATAGGCGAAGTTTCATTTAATTTATCTTTTCAACGAACATCAGCAAAAAGGGAACTCCCCCTTCCAATAGGAGAGCAGTTTATATGTGCATAGCTGTCCTTTTCCAACTCGCATTCTAGAGGTGCAAATTGAAATGCCAACAATCTTCTAATATCATATACATGTGAATAAGTTTCTTTAGTAAACATAATACTTTAAATCTTCTAATATTATATACATGTGAATAAATTTCTAATAATAGTGCATACATACATTTGCAAATCTACGAGTTTAGATACATAACTATCTAGTTGTGTTTATTAACACAATATTATCATTGAAAAGTTTTGCTCCATGTTAGTTACCACCTAGAAAATTAGTATTTATTATTGCATGAGTGTGAAAGGGATGATTTGTTTTGACTACAATAGAGACACTAGGGCTGTGGCCCACTAGTTTCCAAATGCAAATGTGTGATATTTTGTTACAGATAAACAAGGCAAGCATTCTTGATGATACAACACTTACAAATTGATACTCAAATTTAGTTTATAGCCTAACATTTTTTTTGTTTTTAGAACTCCTTAGTCCATAAAATGAGACCCCTGGAACTGAGACCATTCAGAAACTTTGGCCTTTAAAAAATGGGATACCTATTGTGCTCTCATCTATGTTTCCCATCAAATGACAATAGTTTGGAAGTTTTCAATTCTTATATTCTCTTCTCTTATTCTCTTCATCCCCATGATAGATCATAAAATGTGATCTAAAATATCATGATTACACAGTTTAAAAATCCATGAAATTTGATATTTCTAGTTGAAGTTCTTTGTTCAATGGTTTTCATGGTTTTAGTAACTGTTGAAATGAAATGTGCAGGTAACTCAATTTAAAGATGGGGTTTCTATATGTTGCACAGTCAACCACGTTGTAGGTGATGGGCAGGGCCTAAATTTGATGGTCATATAGCCATATTTTGGCATTTTTGTCGTAAAATACAATCAAAATTTTAAAGAGTCTATCACATGAAAGGAGAGATTTTGGACAGACTGTCAATTCATGAGAGAGAAGAAACTCTTCAGTAGCCACATTTTTCATGCAATTAGGATCTATAAGTGTACCATGCACCGTGATTTCCATTACACTCACGGTGATGTAGAGAGGCCCTTCAATATCACTCATTGTCTTATCATAAGGTGTAAATGTTATTTCAGGTTCAGGGGTCTTTCTTTTCAAATAAGGCCTAGGAGGGAACCTAGCATTATTGTTATGATGAGAAGTCATGTATGTTTTTAAATGGACGCAAGATCTGAATTTAAAAGAATTTGATATTATGCAATGAAATAGATGCAAAACTATGTATATTTATGACCTAAAATGCTAATTTTTTTTAAAATTTTTTCAATGTGAATGCCTAAAAGAAGTAGTGTTGTGATAAAATTACAAAGGGGCAGAGAACTAAATCCTTATTATCAATCCAATAATGCAGCAATATCCTTCACAACACACTTATAATGCAGATCTAGATAGATGACAAGGCCAAATCTAGTGAAAATGCAAGGCTTTCAAACCCTAATTGTGAAATTAAAGCATGAATATGTGCAAAATGATATATGAATGAATCTAATCAGATTTATGATGTGCAAAAACTCATCTCAGATCTAAAAATGATGTTAAAGTCCTACAATGCTCAATGCAAGTGCAATTTTAAGGATGAATGAATGAATAATGCTAGTTTTTGTTGAAATTGGATGTGTAAATGCAAATTTTTGAGATATGAATGCAAAAACACACAAGAATGCAACACTACAAAAAAAATCAGATTTGAATGAGTGCCTAAGATGAGTAGCAAAATCTGAAATAAGATTTTAGCGACAAACCCTAATTTTTGAAAAAAAACTAGGTTATATGAAAAATGCACAATTTCACATAAAATCTAACAATTTAAGCATAAAAATGCAATGCAAATGATTGTAGAATGATGTATTGATGTAATTTATATCATATCTGATGTAAAAATTAGAGATTAGAATGATTTAGATGAAATGCAATGCAAACTATGTCAAAATGCAAGCCTAGGATGCCAATTTTTTTCAAAAGTTTCAATTTTTTTGTAAATTTTCAAATACAATATGATGAGAATGGAATGAATGATTGTAAATCTGAAGTACAACACTCAGCAAGGTGGAAAATTCAATAAAAACATGGCTTAACCAAAATGTAATGTAGGAAAAGTGGGAATGGGGTTTTATGAATGATATGCCTAGATCCTCCTTTCACTACACACATTCAAGGACATTTAACTGAGTTGAATCTCAAATTTTGCAAGAGAATTCACCTACAGGTTAGTTGTCACTTGTAATGATAGGGAAATTTGGAAATTAATGATTACTATGTTAATTTAATGCACGATTATGCTCAAAACCCTAATTATGCAAAATCGTAAGTAAACAGATGAATTCCGACAAATGCTCGCACACAAAGATGTTTTATTCATAGTAGATACATATCAGATTTTGACATTTAGGATGCCAAAAAGTCGGGGGCTAAAGAGCAGGTGCCCAAGCCCAAGGCAAGAATTTCTTCAGGGATTTACGGTAGTTGTCTACTACTGTTCACCACTGTCCCGGAGGTTTTCAGGCCTGCAACTTCAGAGGGCTTTGGGGTGGGTGCCCAAGCCCAGGTGCTACTTTTTCCTTTAGATTCAGGATCTCCACACTCTTCCACAGACCTTTGCAACTCCACTCTACAAGATACAACACCTGTCACCTACAATCACAAGGAATGGGGTTGGGGGTTGTGGTGTTTAAGAGCTTGCCTCAGTCAAGCCCCGGAATGGCATTCAAGCCTTCCAACACCGTTGTTAAATAAAGAGTGTGTATCCCTGCAGGATAGAGGCAAAAAAAATTTAAAAATGATTGATTTAACACAAATAGATATCACCTCAGAGGTGTAGCTCACATATAGATGAAGATCTTTCAAAGCATGAGAAGATGAAGCCAAATCTATAATAACAAACATAACAACAATATTCTGCTCTGCAATAATGAATGCTTTGAATGCTCTAAAATCTTAAGTTCACCAAAATATCATAATCATCTTCTAGTTTGTAAATGAAACCTAAACATGCTTATATATACATTCCCGCTTTAATTTTGTAATTCAAATTTGAGATGCCAACAAGGGAGACCTTTAACAGTCACATTGCCGTCATTTAAAATTTAGGTCCCGACCAAATAGGGCAGGGTTAGGGCACGAGCGCCCAAGCCCTAAGCCCCATTTTTAAGGCAAAATCAAGTTCAACAATGTCCCCTTAGGCCCATTTGACATGGGTTTCCAGGTATTTTGCATCGGGAGTTAAAATGAACATGCATGATGAAAAATAAGGGACCCAAGAGCTAAACCTAGGAGGTAAAAGTCCTAGGGACATTTTACGACATAACAACTACCATATGAACCAATCTTATTTTTGAACACCCATTTGCAACCAAAAGGTTTATGTCCTTCAAGCAATGGTACCAAGTCCCATGTATCATTCTTTTTCAAGGCTGTCATCTCTTCATCCATGACAACTTTTCAAGATATTGCATCATTCATACCCAATGCCTCTTGCACAAATTTTGGTTCATCATTGTTAGTACTCAAAGAAAATATATTTTTCCCATCATTAGGTGAGTACCAATACCTTTCTAGTGGTTGTCTATACCTTGTAGACCTTTGAACAAGTTGAGGTGGAGGTTCTACCTCATCTTCCTCCTACTTCTTGTCAAGATTCAAGGCTTGATGAGCTCTCCTCAACTTCTTGTCTATCTTGGGGCCTCGATTCAACTTTCTTAGGCATAGAAGGAACTTGAATCATATTTTTCTTCTATTTAGTTTTCTTTGGCTGCAAGATAACAGAAGAAGGATTAGTTTGTCTAAAAATGCCACTTCTACTATATATTACCTTTTGTGCAACATGATCACAAAACTTGTATCCTTTCTCACCATAATTGTAACCGGTGAAGATACATTTTACAGCCTTGTTCTTCAAATTTGTTTGCTTCTCTCTTGACACATGTGCATATGCCTCACAACCAAAAACTCTAATATGTCTCAATGAAGGCTTGTGACCCAACCATGTCTCTATAGGCATTTTATCCACAAGAGTTGATGTAGGGGACCTGTTTAATAGGTAGCAAGCAATGGCTACAATTTCAAATCAAAACATTTTTCTAGACCAGTACCACTAAGCATACTCCTAACCTTCTCCAGCAATGTCCTATTCATTCTTTCTGCAACTCCATTCTACTGAGGAGAATACAAAGTTGTTTTCTATCTTTGTATGCTACAATCTTTATAGAATCTATCAAAATCATTAGAGCAATATTCACCACTATTACCATTTTTAAACATTTTATTTTCTTTCCAGTCTGCAACTCAACCATAACTTTAAAATCTTTAAATCAATTAAAAAAATTAGATTTACTCTTTAGAAAATAAACCCATGTCCTTCTACTATAATCATCAATAAACAAAACATAATAAATAGACTTCACAATGGAATGAACATTAATAGGACCAAACACATAAGACTAAATGTAGTTTTGTTTTCCATAAATGTAATGCTCACAGAAATCAAATTCAAGGTTACAATTTGAAAGACCTTCAACAAGGTTCTTATTTTTCAAGGTCCTTAGATCCTTCTCTCTTACATGGTCTAATATATAGTGCCATAACATAGTCTTCTCTACAAGTAGTTTAGATTTCGTAGGAAGAGCACCTTTAGTTACCCAAAATCCACGACCCTCCCCTGAAGAAGAAATCAACTCATTTTCCACAAACTTGCTTTTTTACGGAAGTACTATTGCACTCAATAGTGCATGCATTAAGCTGAAACAAAGTTCCCATTCCAGTACCTTTAGCAATCTCTATAACACATCTCACCATTTTAACACCTACTTTATAAAATTGAACATGTGCACCCACATCTATTATTTTTCTTATAGATAATAGATTACATGCTAATCCTAGGATATGCAAGACACCATCAAATCTTCTAAGTCTACCGTCAATTTTTTTATCTAAATACTACCATTCCCAACAATATTTAAATAGGAATTATCACCCAAGTACACCTTACCACCTTTGTATTTTTCATACTTACTAAACCAATGTTTATTATAGGTCATGTGAAAAGATGCACCTAAGTCAATCAACCATGCATTCTCACATGCACGAGTGGCCAAGGCTGCAATGAATGTGTCACCATCTTCCTTCTCATACTTAGGATCAGAATCAACTTTCTTCTTCTTATTTTTCTTCTCTTCTTTTCACTCCTTATGGAAATGACCAGGCTTACCACAGTTCCAACAAACAACCTTGGACTTAACATGAGATTTTGATCTCCCCTTGGACTTGGATTTGAATTTATCATGTTTCTTATCATTCTTCTTGCCTCTTTCTTTTGGTATTCCTCAAAAACTCAAGGCTTCTTTGGCATTCATAGAGACCTTCCTTCTCATTTCTTTGGAAATACAAGAACCAACAACATCCTCTACTTTCAAAATAACAAAAAATTCAATAGCCATGACAAAGTTGTCCCATGAGTCTGGAAATGAACACAAAAAAAATTGACATCTCTCCTCATCCATTTTTACATCAACTGATATAAAATGATTCACTAGCATTTTGAATGCTTTCAAGTGGTTTGTAATTCATCCACCTTCTTCCATCCTTAAGGAATAAAACTTCTTCTTCAAGAAAATTGTGTTCACCAATGATTTAGCCTGATGTATCTCGCCCAACTTAGTCCATAGTTTCTTCAAAGTTGGCTCTTCATGGACATTGATTAAAATAGAATCTTCTAGGCACAACCTGATTAGACCCTTAGCTTTCCGGTCCATTACATCATACTGAGCAGCTAAAGTAGCATTTATAGGTCTTTAAACTTTTTCATCAACAACATCCCATAGATCTTGATCAATCAATAGATTTTCCATCTTCAGCTTCCACATCTCAAAATTCATGCCCGAAAACTTTTCCACCTCAATCCTCCCTAATGTACTTGCAATTTTTAATTCCTACAATAAAGATCACAAATTTATCCTTCTACATAAGCTCCCACTCAAATTGAATTAGCTCAAAAAACCCTCTACCCGATAACTAGAACCAAAATTGGTTAGGATTTGATACCACTTGTAAGGAAGCAAGGTGTATAGAAACAACTTCCTACACTAATTCTTAAGAGGAGTGTTATGCAAATAACTTCAAAATTTGATCTAAACTTATTATAGAAAATAGAGAAACACATAAAAATTAGCAATAGACAATAAACCATAACACAGTGATTTTATGTGGGGAAAACCCTTTTGGGAGAAAAACCCCACACTCCAAAACCTGCATAAAGTATTATTAAATCAATAGAGGATTACAATACACTTGCAATGCAATTTTTTACAAGAGTAATACACCAGCATTCAAATAAAGAGTAATTTTGATAGCATTCTAGCAACACTTGTGTACCTGCAAACTCTTACAATACAAACTACTCCTCAAGATCTCAATTTATGGACTTATGGCAACCTAGAAAATACTGTAGTTTCACAAAACCATGTGCAGCTAAAAATAGCTTATTCTCTTACACTCTTATAGTTGTCATAAATCATTAATTACATCCACCCAATATGGGTGCCCATCAAGATTACTCTAAAATAGACTCTTACAAATTTTTTTACACATCTTACAACTAGTCATTGATTCCAAAGTAACTTCTTCTATTCTTGGCTCTTATGCATCATAGAATTTCTTATAGCATTTGCTAAAGATAATGTCAAAATAAAATATTAATTTTCCACTGCTATAAGGCACTGACACTTGGCATCACTGCCACATCAAATTCCAACACCCCAATTTGTGTTGGAGATAAATATTAAATAATAACAATAACTACCTCTGTGTGAAAATATTAAATGATAAATAAATAATAACGATAAATTTGCAAGGTTGAGACACCTAATTTCCCAACAGTCTAGTGGTCATGAATTTAACTACTAATCAATGGATTAGTTAACTTAGTCTAACTACGAGGTCAAGAGTTAAATTGTCAATTAGTAGATTAGTTCACTCAATTTGACTAAGAGAAAGGTGGCCTTGACTGAATAGAGGTGACACCTAACTACCATTAGTCAAGACTTAATGAGGTAGTGGTGGCACTTGTGTACCTCAAGTCAAGGTGAAAACATATTATTATCTACTTAGATGAGAAAAATCAGTTATTCCTAATATATTAAGTAAAACTTATTAAATAGGTGAAACATCACAATTAGGATATACATAGATCTAAGGTGAAGAAAATATTACACCAACACCCCCATAAGTGCAATTTATGAGAAATGAAAAAGAGAAACGAATCTCAACAACAAGGCCATGTTAGGTACCCATGTATAATAAGTTTCTCCTAGAATGAGAAAAAGATGAATGAATGAATTTGGAAGTTGCTCTTGTACTTCGATGTTGATATTGAATTATGAGTAAAATTGATTGATGAGATCAAATATCATGAAGATTTGAGAACATTAATCATAATGAATGACTCTCAATTTGATATGTGAACTGATGTGAATTAAATGCAAGATTCAGTAACATTTACATAGATGAATGACTCCCAATTTAAGATGTGAATTAATGTGAATCAGATGCAAGATTCAGGAATATTTACCATAGATAAATGGCTCTTGATTAGAGATGTGAATCAATGTGAATTAGGATGTATCAAGTCATAAGCATGATGTGTCAAAGAGAACAAGGGGATCCAGAATAGTTGATGCAACTTGATGATAGATTTCATCAAGATGGAGGTGGAATCATAGTGCATGTCATGTGACTACACTATTCATCACACATTATTTCTTGTTGTGTAGAACATTGGAAGCTTATGGATTAAGCCTCACCAAGATGGAAATTTATTTCAATTCATTATTACAAAAATGTCTATGTATAAGACCCTCCAAAGACATGTAATGTATGTTGACACTTTATAAGTTAAGTGCATTTGCATAAACACCCCTGTCCCCAAATAGCTTAGTATAGACACCCTTAGCATATTATAGTGATTGACACTTTGTAAATTAGTGCGGTTACAAAGTTGTAGCTGATTTTTTAGAGTTTTAAAATGTTCGATAGAGACCAAAAAATACATCAAGTTACATCAAAAGAAAAAATAACCTACACTAATGTGTAATGCTAAAAAAAATCCACTTTTTTAAAAAAGGACTCAAATTCAAGTCTCTTTGTAAAAATCATGAGGCTTAGAAGTTCAAACAATTGAGATTATGTAGCAATTTCTATGAAAATTTTGTTTTCAAAAAGTTATGGGAGTTATGAGTAGAAATCAATTATATCATTGAGAAGAGCACATAAAATAGCCCATTTTAAAAAAAATGCACTAAAATATGTCTCCATATAATGAAGATATAGCCTTCTAAAGTTGCTCTATCTGATTGAAAATGCCATTGGAGAGTCCAGTCTCTACCCCTAGTGGTTGCTAGGTGGTGCTTGAGTGGCCTATGATTGTTGGGCAGAAGAGGTTTATTTATTTAAAAAAAATAATAATTTTAAAAAACTTTGAAATTTTTTGATTTTTTAATTTATTTTAATAAGTAATCAATAAAATATTAATAGGGCCAAGGCCCAAAGGCTCCCACCACCGTTATATGAGTGGGGCGAGGTCTAAGGCTCCTACCATCCCCTTAATGGGAGGTAGGGTGCTGTGGGGATGACCCCACATGTACCTTGCACATGGTAGGGTACGAGAGGTACATCGCCCTCCCCAAATTAAACTTTGATTTAAGTAAAAAAAATTAGGGTTGGTTGTGCTATATGAATGACCTTTTTAATATTTTTTGTATTTTTTAATAAATAAAAATATAATGCTGTACAATATTGTTCAGGAAGACCTACAACATCCTTGGGGAGAAAATTTTTTTTACTGACCTATTCCAATTTTGATAGATATTATGTCAATTTATACGTTTTCAGCCACTTTGGATGCAATGGTGCACTCCATTTATGCTAAAGTGCTTTGAAAACTGAGGTTCTTGTAAAATACAAAATAATGCTTGCATTTATAACTGAAAAAACTTGACTTTTGGGTGTCCAAATTAGATGAATTAAAAATCAAACCTTAAGTTTTTTTCTACTTTGATGTGATGGTGGGCTTTGATCTAATGCAAGAATCATCAATGTGAAGCTCTAGATGAAACCCTCACTCCTCACTGGACATTAACAAACTTCAAACACCAACAAAACTTTGATATCATGTAAGATGTGGGAATCTAACTACACAAGCTTAATTCTAGGTGCATGAAGAAAGTTACAATAG
Organism: Cunninghamia lanceolata; assembly: GCA_027924645.1. Classification (NCBI taxonomy): domain Eukaryota; kingdom Viridiplantae; phylum Streptophyta; class Pinopsida; order Cupressales; family Cupressaceae; genus Cunninghamia; species Cunninghamia lanceolata. Next base: position 216,099 of record BSBN01001091.1, read on the forward strand.
TTGCAAGCACAAAACAAATGATACAATATGCAAGAACACAAGTTATTACAAAATAGAGGAAATCAATAATTAAATCAAATATATCAAATCAACCATCAAATGAATAGATGAAGTACATATAAATAAGCCACTTGAATACATGGCTCAAGGAGATGACATATCCAGTAATCATGAGTTGAATTACTAATCAATGGAATAACTAACTCGGTCTAACTATGAGGTCAAGAGTTGAATTGCCAATTAGTGTCTCAATTCACTCAATCTAACTAAGACAAATGTGACTTTGACTGAATAGAGGTGGCATTTAACTACCATCAATTAAGAATTGATGAGGTAGTGGTGGCACTTGTGTACCTCAAGTCAAGATGAACACATGTCACTATTAGCTACTTAGATGAGAAAAATTAATTATTCCTAGTATCCTAAGTAAACTTATTGAATAGGTGCAATATCACACTTAGGATAGAGACATATCTAATGTGAAGAAAATATTACATCAACATGGAGTAATAAATTTTAACATGGTCGAGAGTGCTGAGTGTTTATGTGCCATTACAGCTCCTTAGACCCTTCCATTTAATTATTAAAAATCATCAACAAGAATTGGGTCTCTATAATCATAAAGAAAAATTTCTCAAAATTTTGAGAGGGGCATCATGTATAGTTATGGATTCCCATAAATAATATAATTTTGTTGGAATTTCTCACATCTCTATTTATTTGTGATGTTGAACTATAGAGACAAGCTCTCAAGCTATATACACATTTTTAAAGAGAATAATTTGACCATGGATATAAAATAAACCAACGTACCAAGATGAAAATTTGGGTTTCTATTATTTTTTCTTTCCTCAATTCTTCTTGTGCAAGGTATTCTACAACACTCCTTTTATATCCAAAACAAGAAATTGGATTTTTCCCAAAACATTAACCTTAGTCAACCATTCATAAAGCATTGACAATTTTGAAAAGAATATAAAAATCATCAGAAATGATCAAATCAATGAACTATGTAAATATTAAAACGTATATGTAAAACAGGAGTACATAAAATCTTTTTTGTGATGCCAAAATCAAATTGGTATATAGAAGAAAAAATTGCAATGAACACACCATTCAAATATGCATATTCTAAATCATTTGTAATAGGAGAGAGGACATATTAGTTGTGCACCCTAACTTTGTATCACATAAGTTTTTTAAATGGTATAATGATTTTTGCAAAAAATTCAGTACACCTTTGTATATGAGTTAAGAGCTTAAAACTATTGCTTGAGATTTTGGGTATTAATGATGGATGTAGGATGACTTGTTATGTGGAGAGTGGTCCCTAAGTGGTCATTTTGAAGTGGTGACCAATACTGGTACAAGGAGGACCCCAAGAATCATCTGATATGCGCACCAAAAAATGTAATGAACCCTTTATTTGTGCATAAATGATCACCCATTAGTTGTTACCCTTCCACATAATGTTGCTCATATATGGAAGTCCCTTAAACAATAGGCCAAACATTTTATTTTTAAACCTTATTTAAAAGATTAATAGCTTACTTTTTATTAACTTTGGTGCAAATTTTATTAGCATGATGGTTGAATAAAATAAAATTTAAGGACCCTTTGTCTTCCACATTCTAACCCTAAACAGGTCTAATAATGAATTTCACTCCTTTCCACTTCATTCTCACACTCTTCCTTCTCCCTGTTGATTGCAACTCTTCCCTCTCCTTGTATACTACATCCCTCACCCTCCTTGTCAACTTAAAAATAACCAAACTTCATTAGACCCATTTGTAGGTGAGGAAACATTGGTGTTCATGGATATTAACATGGTGCAAGGATTAGTTTGGAACTAATCTGCATAGTCATCATTGTAGGCAATGAAAACTTGTCCTATATGTCCATTGCTTGTAGGAAATTTCTTCATAGGAAAGTTAATGCAAATTATTACAAGTTTTACTATGTAAAACTTCATTTCTTAAGTGAAATTAATTTGTGTATCTAACATTTGCATTTGTGTGGTCGTCTATGTCCATTATTTGTAGGAATGCTTCACAAAACTACTAGGGGTTTTTGTATGCAACGTTTGCATTTGTAAAATGGACTTCATTTCTATAAGAAACATTTTTATTTGTGTGACCATTTATGTTACTATTAACTAATTTATCTTGTAATTTTTCATGACTCCATTTGTAGGAAAGAAGCATACACTTTGTGGGTTGGATCTTTTCATAATATGTACATTACTTTCTTTGCCATTGTTAAAAAGGAAAGAATCTACATATAAACTTGGTGTTTACCTTTTTTATGGTGTTATGATTTGTAAAAAATAAGTTTGGGTTTGAGTTGAATTTGTATGACCCCATTTGTAGGAAATAAGCATGTTTTATTTTGGTAGAGGGTTTCAATTTTTTGTTGATTCCTTTCTTTGACATTGCAGAATATGTATAAATCCACTAATTTCCTAGGTATGAGGATGAGTAACTTATTTTAGGCCATTTTGTAAAACTTTCTATGTAAGTGATTGTTTTTTCACAATTTGTGAACATTATGTTGTTAATGTGAAATATGATTAAGTTGCTATAAATGTATCTGATTAACCTAATGTATATGTGAATAATCTATTACAAAGTGTATATATGCTTATGCCAAAGTTTTTGTGCATGAGTTGTATACATTCTTATGTCAAAAATTTATTTTGTATGATTAAATAGATGTAGATGTATATTATTTCTAAGTATTGCAGTGGACAAATAAAAAGTGCATATATCAAACTATATCTCTACATATTTTGTATTGACCATATATAAAGTTTGTTCTCCCTATTGATCACTAATTTGCTTAAAAATTATTTTGATTGCTTATTTTCTTTGAAAATGTGGTTGTATATATATTTCCATACATGCTTATGGTAAAATTTTGTTGTTTGTATGCTTAAGCTACTATAGACTTGTTATTTCTAAATATTGCATGCACTATTTGTATGCAACTTTTGCATACACTCAAATGCATGTATTCAACTATTGCATATATGTAAATGTGTGCTAATTTTTCTTATATACAATTATATGTTTGCAAAATTTATTTACCCACAACTATATTTTTGCAATTTTTGCATGCATACAAATGTCTATGTACAATTTTTGCATGTGCAACTTTTCTATACACACTCTATACATAATCATCACTCCTCATTCAATTTTGATTCCATTCTTCACTTTCCTTGCCACCTACTTATTTTCTCTCAAAAATTGTTTGTATACATGCTTAAGTTGTTGCAATGTTTCTTTATTCAATAAAAGTTTGGTCTAGTCCACATTCTAATAATATTGGTGCAATCTTATTAGCATGACGATGGAATAAAATATAATCTACATGCGCTTTGACTTATACATTTTAACCCTAATTATAATTATCACTCTCACTCATTCACACTTCTATCTTAGTACTTCATTCATTTATGTAAGTTGTATGTTTATAAATTTTGCATTCAAGCAATTATCTATTTACAAATTTTGCATGCATAAAACTATATGTCTACAAATTTGATTGCTAGCAACCGTGCCTACAATTTTAGCAAACATAATACTTTAAATTTTCTAATATCATATACATGTGAACAAGTTTCTTTAGCAAACGTAATACTTTAAATCTTCTAATATTATATACATGTGAATAAATTTCTAATAATAGTGCATACATACATTTGTAAATCTACGAGTTTAGATACATAACTATCTAGTTGTGTTTATTAACACAATATTATCATTGAAAATTTTTGGTCCATGTTAGTTAGTACCTAGAAAATTATTATTTATTATTGCATGAGTGTGAAAGGGATGATTTGTTTTGACAACAATAGAGACACAAGGGATGTGGCCCACTAGTTTCTAAATGCAAATGTGTGATATTTTGTTGCAGATAAACAAGGCAAACATTCTTGATGATACAACACTTACAAATTGATACTCAAATTTAGTTTATAGCCTAACATTTTTTTGTTTATAGAACTCCTTAGTCCATAAAATGAGACCCCTGGAACTGAGACCATTCAGAAACTTTGGCCTTTAAAAAATGGGATACCTATTGTGCTCTCAGCTATGTTTCCCATCAAATGACAATAGTTTGAAAATTTTCAAATCTTATATTCTCTTCATCCCCATGATAGATCATAAAATGTGATCTAAAATATCATGATTACACAGTTAAAAAATCCATGAAATTTGATATTTCTAACTGAAGTTCTTTGTTCAATGGTTTTCATGGTTTTAGTAACTGTTGATATGAAATGTGCAGGTAACTCAGTTGAAAGACGGGGTTTTTGTATGTTGTACAATCAACCACACTATAGGCAATGGGTAGGGCCTAAATTTGATGGCCGTATAGCCATATTTTGGCATTTTTGTCGTAAAATACAATCAAAATTTTAAAAAGAGTGTATCACATGAAAGGAGAGATTTTAGACAGACTTTCAATTCATGAGAGAGAAGAAACTCTTTAGTAGCCACATTTTTCATGCAATTAGGATCTATAAGTGTACCATGCATCAGGATTTCCATTACACTCACGGTGATGTAGAGAGGCCCTTCAATATCGCTCATTGTCTTATCATAAGGTGTAAATGTTATTTCAGGTTTAGGTGTCTTTCTTTTCAAATAAGGCCTAGGAGGGAACCTAGCATTATTGTTTTTTTTTTTAAAATGTGCCTGGTAAACTTTTTAACATGACCGGCGACGCTGGTGCAACACGCCCTCTAGCTCCAAGTGAATGCTTTTGCTCGGAGCAATGAACCGGTGAGGCCACAAAGTGGGGGACCTCATCCCCTAGCAAGAACACTTCAAACCCACGAGCTCATTGGCCCAACAAAGGTGTAAAACTTATGAGCTCGTTGGCCTAGCGAGGGTTTGAACTCTGGTGGCCACCACTACAACCGAGCGACTTAACCACCGAACCATGTCCTTATCGACAAACCTAGGATTATTGTTATGATGAGAAGCCATGTATGTTTTTTTTCAAATGGATGCAAGATCTGAATTTAAAAGAATTTGATATATATGCAATGAAATAGATGCAAAACTATGTATATTTATGACCTAAAATGCTTGATTTAAAACAAAAATTCAATGCAAATGCCTAAAAGAAGTAATGTTGTGATAAAATTACAAAGGGGCAGCGAACTAAATCCTTATTATCATTCCAATAATGCAGCAATATCCTTCACAACACACCTATAATGCAGATCTAGATCTAGATGACAAGGCCAAATCTAGTGAAAATGCAAGGTTTTCAAACCCTAATTGTGAAATTAAGGCATGAATATGTGCAAAATGACATATGAATGAATTCTAATCAGATTTATGATGTGCAAAAACTCAACTCAGATCTGAAATTGATGTTAAAGTCCTACAATGCTCAATGCAAGTGCAATTTTAAGGATGAATGAATGAATAATGCTAGTTTTTGTTGAAATTGGATGTTTAAATACAAATTTTTGAGATATGAATGCAAAAACACACAAGAATGCAACACTACAAAAAAAATTAGATTCGAACGAGTGCCTAAGATGAGTAGTAAAATATGAAATAAGATTTTAGCTACAAACCCTAGTTTTTGAAAAAAAAAAACTAGGTTATATGAAAAATGCACAATTTCAAGCAAAATCTATCAATTTAAGCATGAAAATGCAATGCAAATAATTGTAGAATGATGTAATGCTGTAATTTATATCATATTTGATGTAAAAAATAGAGATTAGAATGATTTAGATGAAATGCAATGCAAACTGTGTCAAAATGCAAGCCTAGGATGCCATTTTTTTTCAAAATTTTCAATTTTTTAGTAAATTTTCAAATGCAATATGATGAGAATGAAATTAAAGAATTCAAATCTAAAGTACAACACTCAGAAAGGTGCAAAATTCAATAAAAACATAGGTTCACCAAAATGTAATGTAGGAAAAGTAGGAATGGGGTTTTATGAATGATATGCCTAGATCCTCCTTTCACTACACACATTCAAGGACATTTAACCGAGTTGAATCTCAAATTTTGCAAGAGAATTCACCTACAGGTTGGTTGTCACTTGTAATGATAGGAAAATTTGGAAATTAATGATTACTATGTTAATTAATGCTTGATTATGCTCAAAACCCTAATTATGCAAAATCGTAAGTAAACAGATGAATTCCAACAAATGCTCGCACACAGAGATGTTTTATTCAGAGTAGATACATATCAGATTTTGAGATTCAGGATGTGGAAAAGTTGGGGGCTAAAGAGCAGGTGCCCAAGCCCAAGGCAACAATTTCTTCAGGGATTTCCGATAGTTGTCTTCTACTGTTCACCACTGTCCCAAATGTTTTTAGGCCTGCAACTCCGGAGGACTTTGGGGCAGGTGCCCAAGCCTAGGTGCTACTTTTTCCTTTAGATTCAGGATCTTGACACTCTGCGACAGACCTTTGCAACTCCACTCTGCAAGATATGACACCTGTCACCTACAATCACAAGGAATGGGGTTGGGGGTTTTGGAGTTTAGGAGTTTGCCTCAGTCAAGCCCCAGAATGGCATTCAAGCCTTCCAACATCGTTGTTAGATAAAGAGTGCATATCCCTATAGGATAGAGGGAAAAACAAATTGATAAATGATTGATTCAACACAAATAGATATCACCTCAGAGGTGTAGCTCACATATAGATGAAGATTCTTCAAAGCATGAGAAAATGAAGCCAAATCTACAATAACAAACACAACAACAATATTCTACTATGCAATAATGAATGCTTTGAATGCTCTAAAATCATAAGTTCTCCAAAATATCATAATCATCTTCTATTTTGCAAATGAAACCCTAAACATGCTTATATATGCATTCCCGCTTTAATTTTGTAATTGAAACTTGAGATGCCTACAAGGGATACCTTTAATGGTCACATTGTTGTCATTTAAAATTTAGGTCCTGACCAAATAGGGTAGGGTTAGGACGCGAGCGCCCAAGACCTAGGCCCCATTTTAAGGCAAAATCAAGTTCAACAATGTCCCCTTAGCCCCATTTGACATGGGTTTCCAGGGATTTTGCATCGAGAGTTAAAATGAACATGCATGGTGAAAACAAGGGACTCGTGAGCTAAACTTAGGAGGTAAAATTCCTAGAGGACATTTTATGACATAACAACAACCATATGAACCAATCTTATTTTTGAACACCCATTTATAACCAAAAGGTTTATGTCCTTCAAGCAATGGTACCAAGTCCCATGTATCATTCTTTTTCAAGGCTATCTTCTGTCATCCATGGCAACTTTCCAAGATTTTGCATCATTCATACCCAATGCCTCTTCGACAGATTTCAGTTCGTCATTGTTAGTACTCAAAGAAGATATATATTTCCCGTCATCAGGTGAATACCCATACCTTTCTAGTGGTTGTCTATACCTTGTAGACCTTCAAACAAGTTGAGGTGGAGGTTCTACCTCCTCTTCCTCCTACTTCTTGTAAAGATTCAAGGCTTGATGAGCTCTCCTCAACTTCTTGTCTATCTTGGGGCCTTGATTCAACTTTCTTAGGTGTAGAAGGAAGTTGAATCATATTTTTCCTCTATTTGGTTTGCTATGGTTGCAAGATAATAGAAGAAGGATTAGTTTCTCTAAAAATGCCACTTCTACTATATACTACCTTTTGTGCAACATGATCCCAAAACTTGTATCCTTTCTCACCATAATTGTAACTGGTGAAGATACATTTTATGGCCTTGTTCTTCAACTTTGTTCGCTTCTCTCTTGACACATGTGCATATGCCTCACAACCAAAAACTCTAAGATGTCTCAATGAAGGCTTGTGACCCAACCATGTCTCTATAGGCATTTTATCCACAAGAGTTGATGTAGGGGACCTGTCTAATAGGTAGCAAGCAATGGCTATAATTTCAGCCCAAAACATTTTTCTAGACCAGTACCACTAAGCATACTCCTAACCTTCTCCATCAATGTCGTATTCATTCTTTTTGCAACTCCATTCTACCAAGGAGAATACAAAGTTGTTTTCTATCTTTGTATGCTACAATCTTTATAGAATCTATCAAAATCATTAGAGCAATATTCACCACCATTACCAATTTTTAAACATTTTATTTTCTTTCTAGTTTTCAACTCAACCATATCTTTAAAATCTTTAAATCGATTAAAAAATTTAGATTTACTCTTTAGAAAATAAACCCATGTCCTTCTACTATAATTATCAATAAACAAAACATAATAAATAGAGTTCACAATGGAATGAACATTAATAGAACCAAACACATAAGAATGAATAAGATCCAAAATACCACAAGATTTGTGAGAACTTGAGTAAAACTAAATGTATTTTTGTTTTCCATAAATGCAATGCTCACAAAAATCAAATTCAAGGTTACAATCTAAAAGACCTTCAACAATGTTCTTATTTTTCAAGGTCCTTAGATCATTCTCTCTTATGTGGTCTAATATCTAGTGCCATAACATAGTCTTCTCTACAAGTAGTTTAGATTTGGTAGAAAGAGCACCCTTAGTTACCCAAAATCCATGACCATCCGCTGAAGAAGAAATCAACTCTTTTTAGACAAACTTGCTTTTTATAGAAGTACTATTGCACTCAACAGTGCATGCACCAAGCTAAAACAAAGTTTCCATTCTAGTACCTTTAGCAATCACTATAACACATCTCACCATTTTAACACCTACTTTATAAAATTGAACATTTGTACCCACATCTATTATTTTTCTTATAGATAATATGTTACATGCTAATCCTAGGATATGCAAGACACCATCAAATCTTCTAAGTCTACCATCAATTTTTTTTATCTAAATACTACCATTCCCAACAATATTTAAATAGGAATTATCACCCAAGAACACCTTACCACCTTTGTATTTTTCATACTTACTGAACCAATGTTTGTTATAGGTCATGTGAAAAGATGCACCTAAGTCAATCAACCATGCATTCTCACATGCACGAGTGGCCAATGCTGCAATGAATGTGTCACCATCTTCCTTCTCATACTTAGGATCAGAATCAACTTTCTTCTTATTTTTCTTCTCTTCTTTGTACTCCTTATGGAAATGACCAGGCTTACCACAGTTCCAACAAATAACCGTGGACTTAACATGAGATTTTGATCTCCCCTTGGACTTGGATTTGAATTTATCATGTTTCTTATCGTTCTTCTTGCCTCTTTCTTTTGGTATTCCTCGAACACTCAAGGCTTCTTTGGCATTCATAGAGATCTTCCTTCTCATTTCTTTGGAAAGAAAAGAACCAACAACATCCTCTACTTTCAAAATAACAAAAAAAATCAATATTCATGACAAAGTTATCCCATGAGTCTGGAAATGAACACAAAAAAATTTGACATCTCTCCTCATCCATTTTTACATCAATTGATATAAAATGATTCACTAGCATTTTGAATGCTTTCAAGTGGTTTGTAATTCATCCACCTTCTTCCATCCTTAAGGAATACAACTTCTTCTTCAAATAAATTGCGTTCACCAATGATTAGCTTGATATATCTCACCCAACTTATTCCATAGTTTCTTCAAAGTGGGCTCTTCATGAATGTTGATTAAAATAGAATCTTCTAGGCACAACCTGATTAGACCCTTAGCTTTCTGGTCCATTACATCATACTGAGTAGCCAAAGTAGCATTTATAGGTCTTAAACCTTTTCATCAACAACATCCCATAGATCTCGATCAATCAATAGATTTTCCATCTTTAGCTTCCACATCTCAAAACTCGTGACCGAAAACTTTTCCACCTCAATCCTCCCTAATGTTCTTGCAATTTTTAATTCCTACAATAAAGATCACAAATTTAACCTTCTACATAAGCTCCCACTCAAATTGAATTAGCTCAAAAAACCCTCTACCCAATAACTAGAACCAAAATTGGTTAGGCTCTGATACCACTTGTAAGGAAGCAAGGTGTATAGAAACAACTTCCTACACTAATTCTTGAGAGGAGTGTTATGCAAATAACTTTAAATTTTTATCTAAACGTATTATAGAAAATAGAGAAACACATAAAAATCAGCAATAGACAATAAACCATAACACAATGATTTTACATGGGGAAAACCCCTTTGGGAGAAAAACCCCACACTCCAAAACCTACACAATGTATTATCAAATCAATAGAGGATTACAATACACTTGCAATGCAATTTTTTGCAAGAGTAATACACCAACATTTAAATACAAAGTAATTTTGATAGCTTTCTAGCAACAATTGTGTACCTGCAAACTCTTACAATACCAACTACTCCTCAAGATCTCAATTTATAGATTTCTAGCAACTTGGAAGCCACTGTAGTTTCATAAAACCATGTGTAGCTAAAAATAGAATATTCTCTTACACTCTTATAGTTGTCATAAATCATTAATTACATCCACCCAATATGGGTGCCCATCGAGATTACTCTAAAGTAGGCTCTTACAAATGCTTTTACACATCTTATAGCTAGTCATTGATTCCAAAGTAACTTCTTCTATTCTTGGCTCTTATGCATCATAGAATTTGTTATAGCATTTGTTAAAGATAATGTCAAAATAAAATATTAATTTTCCACTGCTACAAGCCACTGACACTTGGCATTACTGCCACATCAAATTCCAACACCCCAATTTGTGTTGGAGATACATATTAAATAATAAAATAACTAGTTCTGTGTGAAAATATTAAATGATAAATAAATAATAACGATAAATTTGCAAGGTTTAGACACCTAATTTCCCAACAGTCTAGTGGTCATGAATTTAACTACTAATCAATGGATTAGTTAACTCAGTCTAACTATGAGGTCAAGAGTTAAATTATCAATCAGTAGATCAGTTCACTCAATTTGACTAAGAGAAAGGTGGCCCTTACTGAATAGCGGTGGCACCTAACTATCATTAGTCAAGAATTGATGAGGTAGTGGTGGCACTTGTGTACCTCAAGTCAAGGTGAAAACATATTACTATCTACTTAGATGAGAAAAATCAATTATTCCTAATATCTTAAGTAAAACTTATTAAATAGGTGAAACATCACAATTTGGATATACATAGATCCAAGGTGAAGAAAATATTACACCAACACCCCCCATAAGAGCAACTTATGAGAAATGAAAAAGAGAAACGAATCCCAACAACAAGGCCATGTTAGGTACCCATGTACAATAAGTTTCTCCTAGAATGAGAGAAAGATGAATGGATGAATGAATTTGGAAGTTGCTCTTGTACTTCGATGTTGATATTGAATTATGAGTAAAACTGATCGATGAGATCAAATATCACGAAGATTTGAGAACATTAATCATAATGAATGACTCTCAATTTGATATGTGAACTGATGTGAATTAAATGAAAGATTTAGTAACATTTACATAGATGAATGACTCCCAATTTGAGATGTGAATTGATGTGAATCAAATACAAGATTCAGGAATATTTACCATAGATGAATGGCTCTTTATTAGAGATGTGAATCAATGTGAATTAGGATGTATCAAGTCATAAGCATGATGTGTCAAAGAGAACAAGGGGATCCAGAATAGTTGATGCAGCTCAATGAGAGATTTCATCCAAATGGAGGTGGAATCATAGTGCATGTCATGTGACTACACTATTCATCAGACATTATTTCTTGTTGTGTAGAACATTGGAAGCTTATGGATTAAGCCTCACCAAGATGGAAATTTATTTCAATTCATTATTACAAAAATGTCTATGTATAAGCCCCTCCAAAGACAAGTAATGTATGCTGACACTTTATAAGTTAAATGCATTTGCATAAACACCGCTGTCCCCAAATAGCTTATTATAGACACCCTTAGCATATTATAGTGATTGACACTTTTTAAATTAGTGCGGTTACAAAGTTGTAGCTAATTTTTTAGAGTTTTAAAATGTTCGATAGAGACCAAAAAGTACATCAAGTTACATCAAAAGAAAAAATAACCTACACTAATGTGTAATGCTAAAAAATATCCACTTTTTAAAAAAGGGACTCAAATTCAAGTCTCTTTGTAAAAATCATGAGGCTTGGAAGTTCAAAAAATTGAGATTATGTAGCAATTTCTATGAAAATTTTGTTTTCAAAAAATTATGGGAGTTATGAGTAGAAATCAATTATATCATTGAGAAGAGCACATAAAATAGCCCATTTAAAAAAAATGCACTAAAATATGTCTCCATATAATGAAGATATAGCCTTATAAAGTTGCTCTATCTGATTGAAAATGCCATTGGAGAGGAGTCTTTACCCCTAGTGGCTGCTAGGTGGTGCTTGAGTGGCCTATGGACAATGTCACTAGTAGAGGTGATTGTTTGGCGGAGGAGGTTTATTTATTTATTTTTAAAATTATAATTTTAAAAAACTTTGAATTTTTTTGTTTTTTTAATTTATTTTTAATAAGTAATCAATAAAAATATTAATAGGGGCAAGGCCCAAAGGCTCCCACCATCGTTATATGAGTGGGGCGAGGTCCAAGGCTCCTACCACCCCCTTAATGGGAGGTAGGGTGCTGTGGGGATGACCCCACATGTACCTTGCACATGGTAGGGTACGAGAGGTACACCACCCTCCCCAAATTAAACTTTGATTTAAGTAAAAAATTAGGGTTGGTTGTGCTATATAGATGACCTTTTTAATATATTTTTTGTATTTTTTAATAAATAAAAATATAATGTTGTACAATAATGTTCAGGAAGACCTACAACATACTTGGGGAGAAATATTTTTTACTGACATGTTCCAATTTTGATAGATATTTTGTCAATTTATAGATTTTCAGCCACTCTGGATGCAATGGTGCACTCCATTTATGCTAAAGTGATTTAAAAATTGAGGCTCTTGTAAAATACAAAAATAATTCTTGCATTTAAAATTGAAAAAACTTGACTTTTGGGTGTCCAAATCAGATAAATTAAAAGTCAAACCTGAAGTTTTTTGCTACTTTGGATGTGATGGTGGGCTTTGATCTAATGCAAGAATCATCGATGTGAAGCTCTAGATGAAACCCTCACTCCTCACTCGACATTAACAAACTTCAAACACCAACAAAGCTCTGATATCATGTAAGATGTGGGAATCTAACTACACAAGCTTAATTCTAAGTGCATGAAGAAAGTTACAATAGTTTTAAGCACAAAACAAATGATACAATATGCAAGAACACAAGTTATTCCAAAATAGAGGAAATAAATAATTAAATCAAATATATCAAATCAACCATCAAATGAATAGATGAAGTACATATAAATAAGCCACTTGAATACATGACTCAAGGAGATGACATATCAAGTAATCATGAGTTGAATTGCTAATCAATAGAACAACTAACTCAGTCTAACTATGAGGTCAAGAGTTGAATTGCCAATTAGTGTCTCAATTCACGCAATCTGACTAAGACAAATGTGACTTTGACTGAATAGAGGTGGCATTTAACTACCATCAATTAAGAATTGATTGGGTTTCTATTAATTTTCCTTCCTCAATTCTTCTTGTGCAAGGTATTCTATAACACTCCTTTTATATCCAAAACAATAAATCAAGGATTTTTCCCACAACATTAACCTTAGTCAACCATTCATAAAGCATTGACAATTTTGAAAAGAATATAAAAATCATCAGAAATGAACAAATCAATGAACTATGTAAATATTAAAAAGCATATGTAAAACATGAGTACATAAAATCTTTTTTGTGATGCCAAAATCAAATTGGTATATAGAAGAAAAAAATGGAATGAACACACCATTCAAATATGCATATTCTAAATCATTTGTAATAGAAGAGAGGACATATTAGTTGTGCACCCTAACTTTGTATCACATAAGTTTTTAAAATGGTATAATGATTTTTGCAAAAAATTCAACACACCTGTGTATATGAGTTAAGAGCTTAAAACTATTGCTTGAGATTTTGGGTATTAATGATGGATGTAGGATGACTTGTTATGTGGAGAGTGGTCCCTAAGTGGTCATTTTGAAGTGGTGACCAATACTGGTACAAGGAGGACCCCAAGAACCATCTTCTATGCCCACCAAAAAATGTAATGAACCTTTTATTTGTGCATAAATGATCACCCATTAGTCGTTACCCTTCCACATAATTTCGCTCATATATGGAAGTCCCTTAAACAATAGACCAAACATTTTATTTTTAAACCTTATTTAAAAGATTAATAGCTTACTTTTTAATAACTTTGGTGCACATTTTATTAGCATGATGGTTGAATAAAATAAAATATAGGGGCCCTTTGTCTTCCACATTCTAACCCTAAATAGGTCTAATCATGAATTTCACTCCTTCCCATTTCATTCTCACACTCTTCCTTCTCCTTGTTGATTGCAACTCTCCCCTCTCCTTGTATACTACATCCCTCACCCTCCTTGTGAACTTCAAAATGACCAAACTTCATTAGACCCATTTGTAGGCGAGGAAACATTGGTGTTCATGGATATTAACATAGTGCAAGGGTTAGTTTGGAACTAATCTGCATAGTCATCATTGTAGGCAATGAAAACTTGTCCTATATGTCCATTGTTTGTAGGAAATTTCTTCATAGGAAACTTAATGCAAATTATTACAAGTTTTGCTATGCAAATTATTACAAGTTTTGCTATGCAAAACTTTATTTCTTAAGTGAAATTAATTTGTGTATCTAACATTTGCATTTGTGTGGTTGTCTATGTCCATTACTTGCAGGAATGCTTCACAAAACTACTAGGGGTTTTTGTATGCAACATTTGCAAATGTAAAATGGACTTCATTTCTATAAGAAACATTTTTATTTGTGTGACCATTTATGTTACTATTAACTAACTTATCTTGTAATTTTTCATGACTCCATTTGTAGGAAATAAGCATACACTTTGTGGGTTGGAACTTTTCATAATATGTACATTCCTTTGTTTGCCATTGTTAAAAAGAAAAGAATGTAGATAAACTTGGTGTTTGTACCTTTTTTATGGTGTGATGATTTGTAAAGAATAAGTTTGGGTTTGAGGTGATTTTGTATGACCCCATTTGTAGGAAATAAGCATGCTTTATTTTGGTAGAGGGTTTCAATTTTTTTTTGATTCCTTTCTTTGACATTGCAGAATATGTATAAATCCACTAATTTCCTAGGTATGAGGATGGACAACTTATTTGAGGCCATTTTGTAAAACTTTCTATGTAAGAGATTGTTTTTTCACAATTTTCAGACATTATGTTGTTAATGTGAAATATAATTAAGTTGCTATAAATGTATCTGATTAACCTAATGTATATGTGAATAAGCTATTACAAAATGTATATATGTTTATGCCAAAGTTTTTCTGAATGAGTTGTATACATTCTTATGTCAAAAATTTATTTTGTATGATTCAATAGATGTAGACATATTATTTTTAAGTATTGTAGTGGACAAATAAAAAGTGCATATATCAAACTATATCTCTACATATTTTGTATTGACCATGTATAATGTTTGTTCTCCCTATTGACTACTAATTTGCTTAAAAATTATTTTGATTTCTTATTTGCTTAGCAAATGTCATGGTTGTATATTTATTTAAGTTTTTGCAAAATTACTAAAGTTTCTCTGCTTGACTTCCATACATGCTTATGGTAAAATTTTGTTGTTTGTATGCTTAAGCTACTATAGACTTGTTATTTCTAAATATTGCATGCACTATTTGTATGCAACTTTTGCATACACTCAAGTGTTTGTATGCAACTATTGCATATATGTAAATGTGTGCTAATTTTTCTTATATACAATTGTATGTTTGTAAAATTGATTTACCCACAACTATATTTTTGCAATCTTTGCATGCATACATACAAGTTTTGCATGTGTAACTTTTCTATACACACTCTATACATAATCATCACTCCCTCATTCAATTTTGATTGCATTCTTCACTTTCCTTTCCACCTACTTATTTTCTCTCAAAAATTGTTTGTATAGATGCTTAAGTTGTTGCAATGTTTCTTTATTCAATAAAAGTTTAGTAGTCAACATTCTAATAATATTGGTTGAATTTTATTAGCATGATGGTGGAATAAAATATAATCTACATACCCTTTTTTTTGTTATATAAACCTTGGTATGGGACCAGGGACCCATCCAAAAATAGGGCATAACCCTTAAGTCTGTGCATAAAACTATCTTACAGAAACATATAAATAGGGTGAGAGGGCAAATTACAAGGCCCTCTCCCCATCTACTATCTACTAGCTAAAAAGCATAACATTATATGTCTACCTTCCTGGTTAGGTCCACCAGGTCTCCTTCCTTGTCACAGACGCACTTATATTATGGCCGAGTATGCTCCTCCATAGGTACTCCTGTTTTGACTGCCATTCGTTCCACTATTTTCTGAGTCTCCACAACGCCTAGCATCACATCATGAACATGGACGAGAATAAATTCATGGTTTTCCTCTACAACCTTAGATGCTTCCACCATATCTTCATGTACCAGTATCGAGGCCGCAATAATGGAAGTCAACATTTTTAGGGTTAGAGATTGTGTCGCACTAAAAACATTCCAGTGACCCCTCGTGGTGACTGGGTCAAGCAGAAAGTTAGTCATCGCCTCCCTTATCTTCCCACGTCTTGTCCATCTACATCCTTTGTCAGAGCAAGCATTCTGCATAGCCATTTTCGAAGCATTGGATTCTTGACCTCCAATACTATCAAGGCCACAAAATTTGCCATGACCTCTTCCCCTGAAAGTTTTTTAAGCCACTTATCTGGGGTATATGCCCGCTTCATGCTCCCCCCACTGAGCTACTCGCCTCCTTCCTCATGATCTATTGTCGCCAGGGAGTGCAAGCCACCACCTTTCCTTTCCCTTTGTCTTTGTTGTGACTGCTGCCACCACCCAACTCTTTGCTCTAGCCTGATAAACCTCTTAACTCCGCCATTACAGAAACACAAGGAGGAAGTGCCAGATAACAAGGAAACTAATCTACATGCCCTTTTAATTATACATTTTAACCCTAATTATAATTATCACTCTCACTCATTCACACTTTTGTCTTAGTACTTCATTCATTTATGTAAGTTGTATGTGTTACATCTCTAATTTTTGCCTTGCTATACTTTTTACTTTTACTTGGACATAAGTAAATCTATTTTAATGTTTAGATTAATGACAAGGAAATATATGGATTATATTGAATGTCATTTATGAAATTATGGAAATGATTATGTTATTATCGATTTAATATTTGCATTATGAGATTTGATTTATTATTTGAACAATGATGCATTGATCATGATTTGTTGGTTACAAGTTTGATACATGATTGTAGGCTTTCAGATGACTCTCAGAGAAAAGAGAGAGAGAGTATCTTTTGAGGAGAGAGATATAGACCTCGGGTTACAAGTGGTCTATTTGCCAAACGAGTATTAGTGTTTAATGAAAACGTGAACCAGTGTCGTAAGAGGTAAGTCTTGTCTTGTCAGTTTACTTTTGAACCCAATCAATAGGTAGTCGATATCTTTCAAATCTTTTCATGTCGTAGTGTGACGTCATAGTCGTTTGTGAAGTAAACTACGTCGTCTGAGTAGAACTGTGATCATTTATGTTAAACGTAAATGTTACGATGTCATTGTTGTAAAAAGGTTGTGTTATTACTTTTGAGTCACTTAAGGTTTTATGGTCAACGTTTAACGCAGATAACGATCTCATCACGATAAGTTGGCATGATTTATCAAGAGATTGTGTAGGGGAGACAAGCTCGACCCTTCCATAGTATTCATAAGTCTTTTGATTTAATTGTTATTATCATATTTTTGATCAAGGCATAAACTATCACTTAAGATAGGTGCCATGTTGAACCATATTTATGTGTATAAGCAAATATATATATGTAGTTATCAATAGAGGATAATAACTCATGGTCGTTAATAGAACTTACTCACTTGAGTAGCTGTAGGCATATATTTTGGAGTGCTTTCATTGTAAATGAATAGTGGATCGAACCACTTTTTGTGATTATTAAATGATTAACAGTGGTTTAATGATGTGTCGGCCTCTTCCAAAGAGGAAGTCCATGGTATTAACTACCACATTCGACGAGCTCCATGGGTCATTTATTTTCCTTCGACATGTGGAAACTTTGCATAATATTTGGCTTCAGTTGAAACCGAATTGGTTGTGGCTGTTTATACATTTAATTAGTCTCCAACTGCAAGTAATGGTTGTGTGAGGTGTGGGTGACTCATTATAAGTCTTGTCGAATCCTTATAGCCACGACTAAGTGAAGTCGTTGGCAACATCTTTTTGGGAGTGTTAGGTTATTTGCAAAAAGATTATCATGGGGGATATGCTTGGAGGAGGGAGTCTGCGGTGAGCAGGAAAGAACGTGGTTTGTCTAGGGTCAACACATAAGCTTTTTCATTTGAAATCCATATCTGTAGGGACCGCCACTTATAGGCAAATACTCCTGTAATATATGCTTTAAAAAGACAATGAAAGTTGGAATGATTTCTCTGTCTTGGGCAAACGTCAATCTCAGTTTGGTTATCCTTTAAGATTATTGTATAAACTGTTAAAATGATATGAGCCAACTGTGTCACATTGTATGTCATCGATTTAACTTGATTGACTGAGTCGAATGTATTTAAAAGAATAAAGAGTCATTATAAGACTGTTATGTTAACTTAGTATACACCAGAGAGAGAGTCGACGGATTACAGTGACATTCTTCTCAGTTTTGCTTACAATAGTCTGAACAAATTATATATTTAACATTGGTCATTGTTAGATCGAATGCTTTTATCTCCATGCTCAAATTTGTCTTAGTTTCCATAGCGAAACAGTCTATGAGTTGCTAAGAGAGCTTTGTATCTTTATGTCTTACTTAAGCCACTTCCTCATGATGGGGAGCCTCATACACTAACTTAGTATATGCTTGGCGTGACTTGTTATCACCGGTTTCCTTTACCGTTGCTACCAGTCACCTTTTGTAGCCGATATAATGCACATCCTCAATGTACATTCCAAAGATGCATTCTCAACATGCATTCAGAATATACATTCGGTGGGATCGACCCTTGACCTTCACGATATGCTGATACACTGTCGGCCAGACTTCTAATATCAGAAGCTTTCAACCTTCTCTCTCTGACACCTCCAGTCCTCCCGATGTAAAACTTAACCCTCTCCATTCTCAACCGGTCATCTAAAGTATGATCAGGTGTCTCTCCCGAATATCACCAGTGATCGGAGGTGAACCAATGTATCTAAACAAGGTCTTCTTTGTAAAAGACTTTTCAACTGATATTTTCCCGACTTCCTGTGCCGGTCACACAAAGCATCTTCAGCTTAATTGTCAATCCTCCTCTGATGGTCTCGACCCCTGCAACTCTACAACTACACAAATCTTCTACTTCGCCAACCTAGCACATGATGATGCTAGGATCTCTCAGCACCATTATACGCGATCCTGCAGACACAACACCCAGATGAACAAAACAAAAAAATGAAAGAACTGTACAGCCATTCCACTGATTTCAAAGAAATCTAACCGGTGGAATGGACTAAGAATCCATCTCGACCACACAACATAAATTTGATTGCACAGAGAAAACCTAAAGAATTCAGAAAGGAAGAAAGATGCACAATACAGAACAGGACTTTGTTTATTTTACTTTTCAGATACTCTGTTTCACAATTGCATATCGCACTCCTCTCCGATCTGATTACAATGAAAATGATATATCCATTTGGTTCAATCCTCTAGGTTTATAAACTCACCCAGAGTAGTACCAACCTAACTCCAAGCGGCTAGGAGATCGATTCCAAGCAGCTGGGAGACCACCGTTTTTAAATAGCCTCCAACTGCCCTACTACCTATTTTTGGCATTATGCGGTTACAATTTGACAAATGTCCCCTAAGTCACTTGGGACTTACAAAATAAACCTAGACATAAATTGAAATGACATGCATTGGTCAAATAGACCTTATTACAACACAAAACATGATTTTCTAAACAAAACATGATTCAAATGCCTCATGGAGGCCACCTTGGGATAGGTGCTCTTGCACCACCTCACCACATGATATAGTATTATACAATGCATATATGTTAAGGTAAGGCAGACTTAGATTGTAATGAATAAACTAGGATATTAGTATTCCCGTCTTTGTGAAGAACAGTTGGGTTCTTGATAGTAAGCATTGTCTTATTTAGTTTGCAATTCTTTAAAAGGCACAACGAGTGTGATAATATCTTTGTATCTAATTAGGCAATAACACTTGAATGTTAGTTTCATCTTAGCTCAAATATGTCTAAATGAGAGAAATCTAGACGTAGGATTCTAATGGATATCAATGAAATGAGTCCACCATCTTATGGAGCTAAACTAAACTTAGAAAAAGTTTATATTTACATTTGAACCTTTGACTTATCGTAATAGAAATATACTTGCTTGTAGTCTTGGTCTGAGAGATTTATACGACTACGTATTTGGATGAATACTCAAGGTCAATCTCTATCTTCTAATATAATTTTATTCTATCTTTATGGCCATGTTAATGTGTAATTCTACTATGTTGGAATAAGGGAAACAAATTCCTAGATTCTTATTAAGCTTTAGAAAGCCACCTTTTATTCAAATTGAGTGATAGATCATGGGGAATGTTATAATAGAGAAAACAAGGTCCATAGGACCATCCTTACTACGTATTCTATAAATGAGAATCACATTGAAGTAAACCATTATGATGGAATAGACTAAGTCTAGCTCGAAATGACTTTGTATAGAATCATATATGAGAATATAAGAAGTGATGGTCAATGACATCTCGAGGGTACTTGAAAGTATTCATATCCCTTTTGTATATGAGTTATTATCTAACCTTAGTATTCTTAAACCATGGTTGAGTTGGAGTTATGAGATAGGGTTATTGTGATATAATGGATTATTCAAGGGTAAGTAAAACCCAAGTTTAACCCATAAGGGTTAAAGATTATTTGATAATACCTTTATGGTTATAAATTGTTTTTAGTTATTTCATGTGGGTAGATATTAAAGGGTCACGAACCCTAAATTAGTAAATGTTCATATTTATTTTATTGAAAAGAGATTTGTTATTGGTCGACAATGTTTAACCTTAGGTAGAGAAAACTATTTGTTGGGCTACAAGTTGACTTGAGATATAAGTCATAAGCCTCGAGTTTTGCAAGCATGCAAGAGGTACTATTATTCGTTAGTCAACCATCAAGTTTATTATACCTTAATTGGTCACAACTTCTCTTAGCTATTACTAGATGCAACGAGAAGTACAGGTACTAGATGCAAAGAGATACCTAAGAATAGATAGTCATTCCATAAGGTCTATGGAGCATTGACAGTGTCTTGTGAATCCACCTAAGTCAGAAAGACTAGGTTTGAGTTAGATAAAACTCTTTAGTTAAACCTTAACTTGACCTAGCTATGGCAATTATTTATATTAAATCATAGATACAGATTGTGATTGAAGGGACAAGTACCCTAACTATGTTATTTATTCTTACTTGAAAGAAAGGAAATGATTTCCTAGACTATGATGCTTAACCTAGGTAAGGTAACCATCTTAGTCGTTATTAATCGATTTAAAATTCTTATGAATTGACAAGTCTTGGATCTCAGGTATTGCAATGATGCAATGAGAATCCTCGTAAAGAAAGGTAGTTGATTAGGTCTATGGATTATAGAAAGTGAAAGAAAACATGTCTAGGTCAGGAAGACTAAAATATTGAAATTGTTAGGACTTCATAAGTCAAACGTAGATGACCAAGTCGAACTGTAGGAATATGATAGTATCTAAGTCAAGTTGGGGTGGGTGAACATTACGACAATGTTCATTGTGAACGTCAATTTATATTGAAACTATGGCCATAGTAATGCATATGTCTCTACATGCATTGTTGGTTCACTATATCTGGATTGCACAACCTATCGAAAATCATACTTAGCTAGAGGGTATCTAGGGTTGTATGATTGATAGAGTGGTGTAGGATACAACACTATGTACTTAGAAAGGCAAATTACCACTGGTCACCTTTGGTCTATATCCCTCGTGAAGGGTAGCGCCACTTCCTATGTGGAAGATATGTGGGAGACCGCCAGTCTATGGATGGAGGTAAATCACTGGAAAGATACTCTCTCTCTAGCAGTAGACATGCCAAGGCTTGTGATAAAGATGTCAAATTTCCAGATGCAGTATATCTTTGAGACTTGTATTTATTGAGACTATGTAAAACATTATCTAATGCAGATATTTGAAATTGATTTACTTTTGTAAACATTGTATTTGAGAAAGACAATATGGTTTATTGTATTTTGTAATGAGAAATCTTGTAATTGTAGTTACTTGCTTATATGTTGAATAAAAGAAAAATTTTCTCTATCTCATTTTTACCTTGTTAAATTACTTATGGTAAATTTTCTGATTTCACTATGTTTTTAGAATGTGGATGTTACAGTATGTTTATAAATTTTGCATTCATACAATTATCTATTTGCAAATTTTGCATGCATAAAACTATATGTCTACAAATTTGATTACTAGAAACCATGTCTACAATTTAAGCAAACATAATACTTTAAATCTTCTAATATTGTATACATGTGAATAAATTTCTAATAATAGTGCATACATACGTTCGCAAATCTATGAGTTTAGATACATAACTATCTCTAGTTGTGTTTATTGACACAATATTATCATTGAAAATTTTTGCTCCATGTTCGTTACTACCTAAAAAATTATTATTTATTATTGCATGAGTGTGAAAGAGATGATTTATTTTGACTACAATAGAGACACTAGGGTTGTGGCCCACTAGTTTCTAAATGCAAATGTGTGATATTTTGTTGGAGACAAACATTCTTGATGATACCAACACTTACAAATTGATACTCAAATTTAGTTTAATTGCATAATAGTATTATAAAAACTAAAAAGAAACTTCTTTATGTCTGCAAATTTTGCATAACAGTATTATAAATATTGATAAGGGACTTTAAATTTTAGACACACAAAAACTTCCTTGCACTTGTTGGATTTGTGACAACAAGATAAAGCAAAGAAAGCAAAATCTTATCGTGAAAAGAAAGCATAATCTTATCTTTCAAAAAAAGATTTAAAATCTTTTTTTTTTTTCCAAAAGGAAGGAAAAACTACTTTCTTCTAAATTTTATGGTGGCAATTATGTTGAAGATATTACATAAATTTGTATCCTTTTGAAAGGCAATAAAAAAATGTAATTGCAGCTGAGTGAGGATTGTAATTTTTCTCTGGACAATAAGAATACCGATACTTTGCCTCGTGGATGTTTCTCTGGCATATTATTGGAGTTTTACCACGTAAATCCTTGTATTGTAGATGTGTGTTTGGTTATTTTGTATTTTGTTATTATCTCTATTTTATTTGCAACTAACTTGTGCTACAATATTATACAATTTTGGGTTTTAATCTTATCATTAAAATCCGAAGGAATCTCAACAAGTGGTATCAAAGCTTTTATTTTGTAGCGACTGTGTTAGGATTTGGTGTTTGTCCTGCAACATCAAATGGCGAAGGTCTCGAATGCAAGTTTCGAGGTGGATAAATTTAATGGGAAGAATAACTTTGAGTCATGGAAGCTCAAGATGCGTGATTTATTGGTGCAACAAGGATTGCACAAGGCGTTGGTAGGCAAGTCAAATAAACTTATGAATATGACTGATGAGGACTGAGAAGATCTAGATACAAGAGATCTTAGTACAATTCGGTTGTGTTTGGCAGATGATGTTCTTTTCAATATTGTTGGAGAGGAAACAACATCGGGCTTATGGAGCAGAATGGAGAGCCTTTACATGACAAAATCCTTGACAAACCAAATCTATTTGAAGAGGATGCTATATAGTTTGCAAATAAAGGAAGGTATCAAAATTGCTGATCATTTAAATGTTTTTAGTACTCTTATATGCCAATTAACTAATATGGGTGTAAAAATTGAAGATGGAGACAAGGCGGTTAGGTTATTGTGTTCATTACCTGAATCCTAGAATCACTTAGTCACTTCCATTATCTTTAGCACAACTGACACCCTTGAATTTGATTCTATTGTAGGAGCTTTGTTATCTAAGGAGGTGTGGAGGAAATCTAATATAGAAACCTCCACACCATAAGCAATAGTGGTTAGAGGTCGATCCATAGAAAAGGGAGAGAATTCGAGAGGTACATCGAGATCTAAGTCAAAAGGCAAAAAGAGTAAGGGAGAATGTTGGCAGTGCAACAAATCTGGGCATCTCAAGAAAGATCATTGGAAGAGGAAAGGAGACAATGATGACTCCAAAAAGGAAGCAAACTCAGTTGAAACAAGTTCAAGTACGGTTGATGAAGTACTATCTATCTATTTGTAATATTTCACAATATCATGATGAATGGTTATTAGATTCTAGTGCTTCACATCACATGTGTCCACATAGAAGTTGGTTTTCTTCTTACCAAACTATTGATGGCGGTGTTGTTCTTATGGGAAATAATGTTTCTTGTAAGACTATTGGGATTGGGAGCATTAAGATTAAAATGTTTGATGGTATTGTGAGGACTTTGACAAAAGTAAGACATGTACCAGAACTTAAAAATAATTTAATTTCCTTGGGAATTTTGGATTCTGGAGGTTATAAATTTACATGTCAAGGTGGAGCACTGAAAGTGTCCAAGGGCATTATGGTGGTAATGAAGGCTACAAAGATTGGGAACCTTTACAAGTTACTTGGGAGTACTAAAATTAGTGAAGCAGTAGTGGTATTTGAAAATGCAAATGAATCTACCCATTTATGGCATCAACGACTAGGCCATATGAGCGAGAAAGGGCTAAAGGTATTGGTAAATTTCGTAAGTTACTTCCAAATTTAAAATCTCCGAATTTGAATTTCTGCAAGTATTGTATCTTTAGAAAGTAGTGTAGACAAAAGTTTAAAACATGTAGTCATACAAGTAAGGGTATCCTAGATTATATTCATTCAAATGTGTAGCGACCATCCCCTACAATTTTGTTTGGAGGATCATCATATTTTGTGACATTTATAGATGATTACTCTAGAAAAGTGTGGGTCTATATTCTTAAAAGGAAAAGCCGATGTGTTTAATGTATTTAAGCAATTTAAAGCTTTGGTTGAAAAGAGTACTTGTAGGTCAATCAAGTGTTTAAGAAAAGATAATGGAGGTGGGTTCACATCTTTGGAATTTGAAAATTATTGCAAGGAGGTTGGGATCGAATGGCATAAAACCACAATTTACACTCATCAGCAAAATGGTGTTGTTGAACGCATGAACATGACTTTTCTAGAGAGAGCAAGGAGCATGCTCAGTAATGCCAAGTTGGAGCAGAATTGTGGGCAGAAGAAGTCAATACAACATGCTATTTGGTAAATCGATCACCATCAGTTATAATAGACTGTAAGATTCTTGAAGAGGTATGGAAAGGTAATTCATGTGATTACTCAAATCTAAATTTTTTTGGTTGTGATGCTTATGCTCTTATTTCAAAAGATCAGCATTCTAAATTGGACCCCAAGTCAAAGAAGTATATCTTTGTTGGTTATGGTGATGGAGTTAAGGGATATAGATTGTGGGATCATACTACCCACAAAATCATCATTAGCAGAGATGTAGTATTTGATGAATCTTCTCTCATCGAATCAGACATAGTAGAAATTTAATGGAACAGGAACAAGTAACAAAACATAAAAAAATTCAATTGGAAACTCATCCATTTACAGAAAATAGGGAGCACGAAGAAGATTCTGAAGATGAAGATGAGGATGCAGAAAATATACAAGAAAATGTGGAAATGCCACAATCAACTCTAAGGAGATCTACATGGGTAAAAAATCCTCCTAATCTAGGTATGATGATTATAATTTATCTATAGCTTTGATTTCTAATGATGGGGAACCTAGTTGTTATCAGGAAGCAATGGATGATATTGAAAGTGCTAAATAGAAAATAACAATGGAAGAAGAAATGTACATGCCTTGGAGAAGAATAAAACATGGGACCTGGTGGAACTTCCAAAGGGGAGAAAAACTGTTGGTTGCAAGTGGATTTATAAACTGAAGAAGGGTTTTGATGATAAAGTTGAAAGGTACAAAGCAAGACTGGTAGCAAAAGGGTATGCTCAAAAGGAAGGTATTGATTTCCATGAAATTTTTTCACCAGTTGTTAAGCTTGTTTCTATTCGAGTAGTATTAGCACTAGTTGCTTTACTTGATCTAGAGTTAGAGCAGCTAGATGTTAAAACAACATTTTTACATGGAGATTTTGAAGAAGATATATATATGTATATATGTATGTATATATATATGTATGTATATATATATATGTATGTATATATATATATGTATGTATATATATATATGTATATATATATACATATATATATGTATATATATATACATATATATGTATATATATATATGGGACAACCAAAAGGGTTTGTTCAGGATTGCAAAAGAAAATTTGTTTGCAAACTCAAAAAGTCATTGTATGGCTTGAAGCAATCACCCAGACAATGGTACAAGAAGTTTGATTCCTTCATGGTGAGCCAAAATTCTACAAGAAGTGAGTATGACCATTTTGTTTACTTCAAAAGTTTGGAAAATAGTTTATTTATTATCTTGGTGTTACATGTTGACGATATGCTTGTAGCAAGTAAAAGCATGATAGAGATCAACAAGTTAAAGGCTCAGTTGGCTAGGACATTTGATATGAAGGATCTAGGAGTAGCAAAACAAATTTTGGGCATGGAGATACACAGAGACAGGAAAAATGGTAAACTTTGGTTCTCACAACAGAAGTATGTGGAGAAGATCCTCATGAGATTTGGTATGAAGAATATGAAGCCGATAAATATTCCTTTGGTTTCTCATTTTAAGATTTCTTCAAGTTTATGTCCTGGTAATAAAGAAGAAAAGAATTATATGTCTTATGTACCATTCTCTGAGGACTACCCTTTTTACTTCTGTTCTTGTGACTACTTACATTACTGTTTACTGATACTTTTATATTTGTGGGACAGTAGTTCCCAGATTTTCCAACTATTAAAATTTATTATGATAAAGGAAAAACTAATTGGGTGATATTTGGAAAACGTTTACATTTCAGAAAAGTTAATTAGGTGATGATGGAAAGAAAATTGTAATATGATGTCATTTATGCTATTTAGAACTATGTCATGGTAATGCATGTTTTTAAGTTGCTTCGGCTATGATGATTATATGTGAAACTGATCTTGTAATTGAGTGTGCAGGATTTACTAATCAAACCATAGATACTGGAGATCATTCCGCACCTTTTTGTTGTTATCCCTTGTTAAGCCGATCTAGTTCCACGAGGAACCAAGATCAACTCTGTGTTTGATGTGGTGTTGTAATGTGGTCTTTCATAAGGTCGAATGGGTTAGGTCTACCCTCTTGTAACACTGAATTATGATGTGTTGTAAAAAAAAAAAATTGAATTTGAATTTCTTTTCTTTTATTTAAAATTTTGAGGCCTTTTCTTGTGTTTTACCCTGACCCTGGGTGTCCTGAATAGGTTAAAGTTGACCCTGGGTTATACCCCATGGGTCCAGGGTCCCATTTGGCATGGGTAACCTCCATATAGTCATCTTAACTTCACACTGAAGTTAAGTGATGAATTTTGGAGGAATGGGAGGGATAGGATGGGTTGTACCAACACCCAAACCCATCCCTCTTCAATCCCCAAGGTAAGAGATGACTACAAACCCATCAATTATGGAGGAATTGGCTTGAAGTCACCCTCACCATTAGTGAGATTCCCCATGAGTTGTGTGGTCATCCATAATGAAGGAAGGAAGAAGAGGCATGGGTCACCTGTCTTTTCCTCCTTTAACTCCTTTGATTTCTCCCATGCGTAAGAGAAATGACATGAGGTAAGGGATAAGGAGGACTTTAGGGATGGGTGAGTGACATAAGCCAACACTCATCCCTTGGGACACAATAGTAGTTTGGAGAAGAGTGAGGAGGTGACAATTGTCACCTCCCCATTCCCCTAAACTGATAGAATTTGGGTTATTTTAATCTTATTTTTGGGATGAGTTTGGGGGTTGTTGAAGGGGGAGAGTTGGAAGAGTTTTATTGGACTTTTTATTGTTTTTTTTTTGGGAGGGAGGAAAAGGAGAGGGAGTTGGTGACTTAGGTGGGAGGAGATCTCAGTGGAGCTCTACATCAGCTTCATCCTTTGAAGGGCTTTGTAAGGTTGGTCTTATACTCCTGTTTATTATCTACTGTGTTGCATGAAAAGTGTGTGAAAGTTATTTATTTGCTTGTGATGTAAATGTTGTTATTGTGGGGAAATGTTGTTGGGTTGTTGACAGAGCTTCTCCCACTTGGGAGAAATGCTCATCAAGTGTGGGGTAGGGGAGGAGTGATCCTCCTCAGGTGCACACCTAGTTCTTTTGGGATGTTGAAAGCCTTGAGGGTATGTGAGTGTGACTTTGAAAAGAATTGTGTCATTTGGCTTGAGAGTCCAAATACAAACTCTTTGGAAAATTTGTTATCAAATTTGGCTTGAGGCCAAGAGAAATTGTGTTGGTTATATTATCTGTAAGGGTGACACTTTGGAGTTGAGTGTGTCCACTCTCCTACCCCTTGTGAAGCTCACTGTAGTTGTGTTTTTGTGTTGTGTAATTTATCCACGGGTGTATGTGAGTTTTGGGTTTGTTGTTGTTCCTTGTTGTGAAGTGGTTTGTGAAAATACCCTAGGTGTGTGGATGATCTCCCTAGCTCGGGGGTGACCCTCTTGTGGGTCTACGGTAGGGAGGAGAGCTAGATGAGTGGTGTTTTCTTCTTTGTTTTTGAATATGCAGGTTTCCGCTTGAAGCTTATTGATGGAATTGGAGGAGTTCTGTAATTTAGGGAGAATGTATCTCATCCTTACTATAAGGAGAGTTTGGTTCATTGAGTTTCATCCTATTAAGTTCATTGTGGAGGGATTTTCTCCCTCTGAAGTTGTAAGAATTATTGTCTGGGGAAAGAGAGAAATTCTTCCCTTCAGTATTGTTTGTTATGGATGTTTTTTTTTCAGTTATTTTATACTTGGTGAAACTAATTGTTACGTAATGAAATTTGTATTGATTTAGACAAAGATGAATAAATTTATCTTTTGTATTGAAATTTGTTATTGATTTAGGCAAAGATGATAAATTTTATCTATAGTTTTGTTTGGAAGGAAGGAATGAATTTAGTTAATTATCCTTGTTATATATTGTAATTTTTTTATTATTATTATTGGAAATAAAAGAATATAAATATATATATATATATATATATATATATAATGAAAAAAAAAATGGTATAGTCATAATCTTACTAGATGTGAGCCAATGTAATTTGATCTATATATGCTTTATATATTAAATTGAATTTAACAAGTTATAAGGGAAAAGTGATTTTACTATATCTCTGGTTTATCACTATCTGTATAAAGTCAAATTTCAGAAAATTGCATATACATATACTAAGAAAATTGTCGGTGGCAGTTAAATGGAGTTATGTTTATTTCTCTGCATTTATAATTTCAATTCTTAAATGAACGGTGATTGTAAATGGCAGTTAGATAGATTTTAACTTTATTCTCTGTATTTGAAATTTTCAACTATTATATGAAACTGTGATTACCAGTTAAAATAGCTTTATTTTGTTGTTTCTCTGTATTTATAATTTTCTATTTAGTAGAAGAACTGTGAAAGAAATATACCTGAGAGAAGTCGTGAGATATATATATATATATATATATATATATATATATATATATATAATTGTAATTAGAGAGGGTATTAAAATAACAAAAAGAAATTTCATTGAAAAATAAAATACATTGTTCGCTGGTTGATTCGCTGTGTACATAGCGCTTTAAAAAAAAAACAAAGTATGGTGGTGGTGGGAAGGGTTTGAACCTTCCCACCACCATCGACGAGCCTTTTGGGTGTGGGGAGGGGCGGAGCCCCCACCCACATCCCACATAGTGGGATGTGGGTTGGGGCTTCGCCCCTCCCCACACCCCCCCCCGTGAATATACATAGCGCCGCGACTTTTAAACCACGGACTCCACACTTCCCCGCCTGCAAAACCTCGTCCGCTGCTCCTTGCGCGGCCAGCACACCTCCGCTGCGGCCCAAACGCCACCCCACTCCCTTCCACTGCGAACTCCACACTTCACACCATCGCCTGCCCTCTTTCCCGTGCTCCCATCTCTGCGCTCTGCCCACTCCACTGTCCACTGTGACACCTCTGCCCTATGGACGCCGCCGCCTCTCTTGCCCTCTACCCTAACAGCATCAAAAAAAATATAAAGACAGTTAGGGTTTTAAACAAAATAACCAAATAAAATATGATTTGGTTCCATAGTTTGGGCTTTTTATAAAGAGGAGAGCCTACATTACAATAAAATAAAGGAATATAATAATGTATATATATATATATATACATTATTATATTCCTTTATTTTATTGTAATGTAGGCTCTCCTCTTTATAAAAAGCCCATATATATATATTTGTATATATATATATTTGTATATATATATATATTTATATGAGAATTGTTTGCTATCAATCTAAAGGAGAAGTCATAATTCCCTTAATACAAATAAAAAAAAAAGAAATTTTATATTAAGAGAATTAATAAAGACAAAGGAAGAATATATTATAAATGTCAAAAAAAAAATTATAAACACATATATATAAGTATAATTTATTTTAAAAAGAGTTTCTCGGAAGTTTCACAATTATCGTAAATTAATAATCAGGAAAATGAAGAGGAAAATTATGCATCTCCCTTTAAAAAGAACACTAGAAATAAACGTAAAGAAGCCATCACAGACATTCCATGTGTGGCCAGTTTAAACTCAACTATAGTCTAGTAAACGTCCAATTGAGAAAAATTAAAGAGATAAAGAAGAAGAAAAACTAACATTGGAAAACAAAAAGGAGAAAATGCGCGGCATTTCCGAACTGGGCTAAGAGAACTAAGTAAGTTCATCCTTCCAATAATCCTGCTTAGGAACAAGATGAATTTTCAATTAATACAAGCGTAGAGGTACATCCTAGAGCGGAGAAAACTAGGAGACTGAGTCTAGCGAAGTAGTAAACCAGTTTATGAGATCTGATCCATTCGGGAATTAGGATTAATGTAAAAAAAAATATACAGTGATAACTCTGATTGATGAAGAATATGAAGAAAAGACAGGATAAACATAAAGAAAACTTAGAAACCAAAAGAGAGAGAGACCGAAATATAAACAAATAAATTTCAGAGAAATAGTTAAGGTGATCACGATAGAAATACAATCAAAATTAAGATCCAGAGAAACGGAAGAGAGGGCAAATGAATGACCTTGTTGAGAATACTAAGTCCGAAGGAGCAGTATATTTCAGGAAATGATAAATGATACAGATAATCATGCTTTGTTAAAAAATGACCAAATAGGAAGATCAAGTGTAAATTCATTATGAATAAGGCATCGTGGGAAGTTGTTAAACTATCAGGGAACCCGTAATAAGTGTATTGTTTAATGATTCCCACTCACGCCGTAAGGCGTTAGGCTACCAGAATATTTCGAGATTTAGGGTTAGGAACCTTGATATTACAAACCTTGTAGCGACGTTAACGGCATCGTGGAGACCCCCTTGTTGGACCACTTGCGTCTGGGTGAACGCAATTGTAGTTAGTGCCCCGCCGACAACTGTAGTGTTTTCGCCTTGAGCGTACACCACCAAGTATTCTTACGCATGCGAGGGGGTTTCTAGGGAAACGAGGGAAATTTTTTTGATATTTCGTGTCATGACCACATGACACGTGTGATGCGTGTTGTGACCGCCTGGAAAATGCGGGCATGACATTTGGTATCAGAGCACAGGTTTAAACACTGGGCATATTTGGGCACATTAATGTTCCACAACTTTGACTAATTAGTCTCTACCTTATTTTGTAGGATGCCTCCCCAACATGTTCGACGAGCACGATCACGCAACACAGCGTCCGCCGAGGTGCACAGTGATTCCTCAGCAGAGGGACGGGCACCCGCAGTTACAGTATCACCACCTGTACCACAAATACCACTAGTACCACAAGCACCACCTGTACCACAGGCACCACTAGTATTGGATATAGGTCCACATATCTTACAGGCACTGCAGGCTATGTTAGAGAGGTTACCGCCAGTGATTCCTGAGCCATGTGTTGAGCCTCACGTTGATCCGCACGAGGAGCCACGTAGGGAGCCACGTGCCGAGTCATGTGTTGAGCCACTTGTGGAGCCCCACATTGATCCGTGAGAGGTGCCACGTGTGGAACCTTTCGTTGAGATCCCTGACACTACGGTAGAGGAGGTAGGGTCAGCGTACCGTGCACGGAGTAGGAGTCCTCAGAGACCTTTGAGACGAGATGAGACCCTGAGGGTAGAACAGGTACATCATGGACTGTATGAGGATGGGGTGGAAGAGCCAGTTGTGGGACTTAGAGACAGAGGGGACCCCATCAGAGATCTACTTAGGCTCAACCCACCCACTTTCACAGGTGCTACAGAGGGAGTTGTGGCCGAGGCTTGGCTAATTAGTTTAGACAGGTGTTTCGCATTACGACCATACGGAAGCAACACGAAAGCACGAGTGGCAGTACATCTCCTGAGAGATGCAGCAGCTACCTCGTGGCGCACTGAGGAGTGCAAGCACTGACTTTCCGTAGATACACTCACTTGGGATATCTTCATAGAGCGCTTTAATGCACGATATTTGTCAGAACATTACAGACAGCGCAGGATCAACGAGTTCCATGATTTATAGCAAAGGGGACTCATTGTCACTCAGTATGAGAGCCAATTCATTGAGCTTTCTCATTACACGGAGTACCTCCATGACGAGAAACTCTTGATACACAAATTCATTAGAGGGTTGAATCACGGGATAGCAGGACCAGTTCGTATGGCAGATCCCCAGACCATGAGTGAGGCCGTTGAAAAGGCCCTTATAGCAGAGGAAATTCAGGGACGAGGATAGAATTCACGCCCGCAGTATTAGGATCATAATCCCCAACAACAGCAGAACTTTCGAAGGCCTCAAAACATAATACAGAGAGGAGGATATAACTCTTCATCATTACCTCCTAGGCCTCCACAGTAGCAGCAGCATTAGCAGAAAACTAGATCCCAGCAGAGGGGTCAGGGAGGACAGAACCGTGGTTGGCAGCAGCAGGGTCCACGCAGAGATTAGAGGCAGCAGGGTTCATCGGCAGGACCCGCGAGGTCTCAGCAGTCTTATAGAGGCTCACAGGGGTCCACTGGACGGACTGGACAGCAACAGTCGGGTAGGACACAGTCAGGGCAGTTACAGGCTAGAGGACCGTGTTATGTGTGTGGTGGGGCAGGGCATTTGGCTAGAGAGTGCCCACAGGGATTTACAGCAGGGGGACAGCCCCGATTAAGAGGATCTGAGCAGACCGTAGGTGACGTGGGCAGATCCCACCACATGTTTGCAGCGGTTGATAACCGCCAGGCTGATTTCCAGGCCTCAATCATCGAGACAGTAGGTATGATTGGGGACTTCCCCATCTCTATCCTTTTTGACTCTGGAGCTACTGACTCCTTTCTATCTACATCGTTAGTGGAACGTTGCAGGTTGGTGGCTTCTAGGCAGGACATTAGGTGGGAGGTTGAGTTGGCCTCTAGGGCCAGGATGTCAGTAGATACCTTGGTTAAAGACTACAAGATCACATTAGGTTCCTTCACTACATCATGTGACCTTAGGGTTATGCCATTAGGATCCTACGGTGTAGTTCTGGGTATGGATTGGCTTGCGGCACATAGAGCCAAGCTAGATTGTCGCTAGAGGATGATTAGCTGTTTAGATGATCATGGTTCACCGGTTGAGATAGTGGGCATTCAAAAGCCCACGGCTATTCATATGATATCCGCTCAGCAACTTAAGCACTGTATGTGGAAGGGATGTCAGATGTTTGCTATTACGGTCAGTGATAGAGCAGAGGATGAGCCTGAGGCTACTTTAAATGATCACCCTATCCTTAGAGAGTTTGCCGACGTATTTCCACTGGAATTACCAGGTATGCCTCCATGCAGAGAAGTGGACTTCCACATCGACTTAGTGTCGAGTGCGGAACCAATATCCCATGCACCCTATAGGATGATTACACATGAACTTACCAAACTTAAGCTGCAGTTAGAGGAATTACTTGAGAAGGGGCACATCCGACCTAGCGTTTCACCATGGGGCACACCGGTTATCTTCGTGAAGAAGAAGGATGGGTCTCTTTGATTATGCATGGACTACAGGCAGTTGAACAAGTTGACGGTGAAGAACCGTTATCCTCTGCCTAGGATTGATGACCTTTTTGATCAGATGCAAGGAGCCAGGGTGTTCTCGAAAATTGATCTAAAATCTGGGTATCACCAATTGCGCATCACAGAGGCAGATATTCATAAGACTACTTTTCGAACCAAATATGGCCATTATGAATTCACAGTAGTACCCTTCAGGTTGACGAACGCCCTTGCGGTGTTCATGAGTCTCATGAACGGGGTGTTCTGTACTTACCTAGATCGGTTTGTGATCATATTTCTAGACGATATTTTGATTTATTCATGGATCGAGGAGGAGCATGTGGAGCACTTGCATCAAGTTTTGTAGCGATTATGAGAGCAGCAGCTTTATGGCAACTTGGCGAAGTGTGCCTTCTTTAGGACAGAGGTGCAGTATTTGGGACACATTTTATCAGGCAATGGCATCTCCGTAGATCCATCCAAAATCAGAGTAATTCAGGAGTGGCCAGCACCCACCAATGTGACAGAGGTCAGAAGCTTTATGGGATTGGCCGGTTACTATCGTAGGTTTGTCGAGGGCTTTTCCAGGATAGCACATCCCATCACTTCCCTTCAGCGAAAAGGGAAGGGTTTCATTTGGACCGAGCAGTGTGAGAAGGCCTTTGGAGTCCTCAAGGAGCGTCTTACCAGTGCTCCTATTTTAGCGGTTCCAGATCCTGCAGAGGAGTTTGTTGTTTGCACAGATGCATCATTAGAGGGTTTGGGAGCCGTGCTTATGCAGGGTGGTAGAGCGATTACATATGAATCGTGAAAGCTTAAGACACATGAGTTAAACTACCCTACTCACAATTTAGAGCTCGCAGCAGTTATTCATGCTCTTGTCCGCTGGAGACACTTTCTCTTAGGACGATGCTTTGAACTCCATTCAGATCATCATAGCTTACAGTATATTTTTACACGGCCAAATTTGAACACTCACCAATGGTGTTGGATGGGGTTCCTATGCGAGTATGACTTTGATGTCCACTACATCAAAGTGAAGGAGAACGTGGTCGCTGATGCTTTGAGTCGGAGGCGCCACGAGATCCTGACCCTGACTTTGAGGGTGGACTTGAGAGATCGCATCTTACAGCATCTGTCGGAGGACGAGTGGTTTCTTGAGGTGCAGTAGGAAATTCTAAATCAGAGGGCCCTTGAGGGCAAATTCGCAGGATATACCCTTGAGTCTGATGGTTTGCTTAGACATCGACAGCGCATCTATGTACCCCTTGTAGGTAATCTTCGTACCGTGATTCTATCAGAGGCTCATAGAGCACCCTATGCAGCACATCCGAGAGTGAAGAAGATGCATGCTGATTTACGACAGCTTTATCATTGGGCTGGGATGAGGCGTGACATTGCAGAATATGTTGCTTGTTGCCTTGAGTGTCAGAGGGTCAAGGCTGAACATCAGCATCCAGCAGGACTGTTGTACCCTCACGAGATACCTGAATAGAAATGGGACACCATTTCTATGGATTTTATTGTTGGTCTACCTATGTCATCACATCGCCATGATGCTATTATGGTGACAGTTGACAAGTTGACCAAGGTGGCACATTTTTCACCAATATGCACAACGTACAATGCACCATCAGTGGCGAAGGTGTTTCTTGATCAGATTGTTAGACTTCATGGAGTACCTCGCCGTAGCATATCCGACAGAGACTCCATATTCACTTCATCGTTTTGGAGAACCTTACATCAGGCGTTGGGCACACAGCTCAACTTCAGCTCAGCTTACCATCTGGAGACTGACAGACAAATAGAGAGAGTTAACCAGGTATTAGAGGACATGCTTCGCATGTACATTATGGATCATCAGTCTAGATGGGAGGAGTACCTGTATCTGGTTGAGTTCGCCTACAATAATGGGCATCATAGTTCATTGGGTATGCCTCCTTTCTAGGCTTTATACGGCAGACCATGCAGAACACCATTGAGTTGGGATCAGATAGAGGACAGAATGGCCATTGGTCTAGAGATAGTTTAGAATATGGAACAGCAGGTCAAACAGATTAGACAGAGACTTCAGAAGGCATAGGACAGACAGAAGAAGTATGCCGATGCTAAGAGAACTGACCGAAGCTTCTCTGTGGGAGACAGGGTATTTTTGAGAGTGCGACCACACAAGAGTCCAATCCGTTACGGGAAGGGCTCTAAGCTTGCACCTCGGTTTGTAGGACCTTTTGAGATCTTAGAGCAGATAGGACCTGTAGCCTATCATCTAGCCTTGCCACCTAGCCTGTCACGTATCCACGATGTATTTCATGTCTCAGTTTTACGTCATTACATTTCTGACTTATCTCATGTGTTGGATTGGAGTGCTCTTCAGGTAGAGGCAGACAGACAGCTGGCATTGGAGCCAATTTGCATATTGGCTCGTCGGATGCTGACCCTTCGAGGTCGAGAGCTGGACCAGGTTAGGGTCCAGTGGGACCTATATGACGAAGTCACTGCGACATGGGAAGATGCAGCGAGACTGAAGACCCTTTATCCTCACCTCTTTGACGACTTCCAAGAGGAAGTACAGTCTTAGGGGGAGAGGATGTGAGGACTACCCTTTTTACTTCTATTCTTGTGACTACTTACATTACTGTTTACTGATACTTTTATATTTGTGGAACAATAGTTCCTGGATTTTCCAACTATTAAACTTTATTATGATAAAGGAAAAACTAATTGGGTGATGTTTGGATAACGTTTACATTTTAGAAAAGTTAATTAGGTGATGATGGAAAGAAAATTGTAATATGATGTCATTTATGCTATTTAGAACTATGTCATGGTAATGCATGTTTTTAAGTTGCTTCGGCTATGATGATTATATGTGAAACTGATCTTGTAATTGAGTGTGCAGGATTTACTAATCAAACCACAGATACTGGAGATCATTCCGCACCTTTTTGTTGTTATCCCTTGTTAAGCCGATCTGGTTCTACGAGGAACCAAGATCAACTCTATGTTTGATGTGGTGTTGTAATGTGGTCTTTCATAAGGTTGAATGGGTTAGGTCTACCCTCTTGTAACACTGAATTATGATTTGTGTTGTAAAAAAAAAATTGAATTTGAATTTCTTTTCTTTTATTTAATTTTTTGAGGCATTTTCTTGTGTTTTAACCTGACCCTAGGTGTCCTAAATAGGTTAAAGTTGACCTTGGGTTATACCCCATGGGTCCAGGGTCCCATTTGGCATGGGTAACCCTTGGGTAACCTCCATATAGTCATCTTAACTTCACACTGAAGTTAAGTGACGAATTTTGGAGGAATGGGAGGGATAGGATGGGTTGTACCAACACCCAAACCCATCCCTCTTCAATCCCCAAGGTAAGAGATGACTACAAACCCATCAATTATGGAGGAATTGACTTGAAGTCACCCTCACCATTAGTGAGATTCCCCATGAGTTGTGTGGTCATTCATAATGAAGGAAGGAAGAAGAGGCATGGGTCACCTGTCTTTTCCTCCTTTAACTCCTTTTATTTCTCTCATGCGTAAGAGAAATGACATGAGGTAAGGGATAAAGAGGACTGTAGGGATGGGTGAGTGACATAAGCCAACACTCATCCCTTGGGACACAATAGTAGTTTGGGGAAGAGTGAGGAGGTGACAATTATCACCTCCCCATTCCCCTAAACTGATAGAATTTGGGTTATTTCAATCCTATTTTTGGGATGAGTTTGGGGGTTGTTGAAGGGGGAGAGTTGGAAGAGTTTTATT
Organism: Cunninghamia lanceolata; assembly: GCA_027924645.1. Taxonomy (NCBI): domain Eukaryota; kingdom Viridiplantae; phylum Streptophyta; class Pinopsida; order Cupressales; family Cupressaceae; genus Cunninghamia; species Cunninghamia lanceolata. Next base: position 254,208 of record BSBN01001091.1, read on the forward strand.
GGACTTTTTATTGTTTTTTTTGGGAGGGAGGAAAGGGAGAGGGAGTTGGTGACTTAGGTGGGAGGAGATCTCAGTGGAGCTCTACATCAGCTTCATCATTTGGAGGGCTTTGTAAGGTTGGTCTTATACTCCTTCTGTTGTATTTCTAATGTGTTGCATGAAAAGTGTGTGAAAGTTATTTATTTGCTTGTGATGTAAATGTTGTTATTGTGGGGAAATGTTGTTGGGTTGTTGACAGAGCTTCTCCCACTTGGGAGAAATGTTCATCAAGTGTGGGGTAGGGGAGGAGTGATCCTCCTTGGGTGCATACTTGGTTCTTTTGGGATGTTGAAAGCCTTGAGGGTATGTGAGTGTGACTTTGAAAAGAATTGTGTCATTTAGCTTGAGAGTCCAAATACGAACTCTTTGGAAAATTTGTTATCAAATTTGGCTTGAGGCCAAGAGAAATTGTGTTGGTTATATTATCTGTAAGGGTGACACTTTGGAGGAGTGTGTCCACTCTCCTACCCCTTGTGAAGCTCACTGTAGTTGTGTTTTTGTGTTGTGTAATTTATCCACGGGTGTATGTGAGTTTTGGGTTTGTTGTTGTTCCTTGTTGTGAAGTGGTTTGTGAAAATACCCTAGGTGTGTGGATGATCTCCCTAGCTCGGGGGTGACCCTCTTGCGGGTCTACGGTAGGGAGGAGAGCTAGATGAGTGGTGTTTTCTTCTTTGTTTTTGAATATGCAGGTTTCCTCTTGAAGCTTATTGATGGAATTGGAGGAGTTCTGTAATTTAGGGAGAATGTATCTCATCCTTACTATAAGGAGAGTTTGGTTCATTGAGTTTCATCCTGTTTAAGTTCATTGTGGAGGGATTTTCTCCCTTTGAAGTTGTAAGAATTATTGTCTGGGGAAAGAGAGAAATTATTCCCTTCAGTATTGTTTGTTATGGATATTTTTTTTTCAGTTATTTTATACTTGGTGAAACTAATTGTTACGTAATGAAATTTGTATTGATTTAGACAAAGATGAATAAATTTATCTTTTGTATTGAAATTTGTTATTGATTTAGACAAAGATGATAAATTTTATCTATAGTTTTGTTTGGAAGGAAGGAATGAATTTAGTTAATTATCCTTGTTATATATTGTAATTTTTTATTTATTATTATTGGAAATAAAAGAATATATATATATATATATATATATATATATATATATATATATATATATATATATATATGTAATGAAAAAAAAATTAAAAAAAAAATGGTATAGTCATAATCTTACTAGATGTGAGCCAATGTAATTTGATCTATATATGCTTTATATATTAAATTGAATTTAACAAGTTATAAGGGAAAAGTGATTTTACTATATCTCTAGTTTATCACTATCTGTATAAAGTCAAATTTCAGAAAATTGCATATATATACTAAGAAAATTGTGGATGGCAGTTAAATGGAGTTATGTTTAATTCTCTACATTTATAATTTCAATTCTTAAATGAACGGTGATTGTAAATGGCAGTTAGATAGATTTTAACTTTATTCTTTGTATTTGAAATTTTCAACTATTATATGAAACTGTGATTACCAGTTAAAATAGCTTTATTTTGTTGTTTCTCTGTATTTATAATTTTCTATTTAGTAGAAGAACTGTGAAAGAAATATACCTGAGAGAAGTCGTGAGATATATATATATTTAATTGTAATTAGAGAGGGTATTAAAATAACAGAAAGAAATTTCATTGAAAAATAAAATACATTGTTCGCTGGTTGATTCGCTGTGTACACAACGCTTTAAAAAAAAAACAAATTATGGTGGTGGTGGGAATGGTTTGAACCTTCCCACCACCATCAACGAGCCTTTTGGGTGTGGGGAGGGGCGGAGCCCCCACCCACACCCCACGTAGTGGGATGTGGGTGGGGGCTCCGCCCCTCCCCACACCCCCCCGTGAATATGAAACAGCGCCGCGCCTTTTAAACTGCGGACTCCACACTTCCCCGCCTACGAAGCCCCATCCGCCGCTCCTTGCGCGGCCAGCACACCTCCGCCGCGGCCCAAACACCGCTCCACTCCCTTCCACTGCGAACTCCACACTTCACACCACCGCCTGCCCTCTTTCCCGCGCTCCCATCTCTGCGCTCTGCCCACTCCACTATCCACTCCGACACCTCTGCCCTATGGACGCCGCCGCCTCTCTTGCCCTCTGCCCTAACAGCATAAAAAAAATATAAAGACAGTTAGGGTTTCAAACAAAATAACCAAATAAATTATGATTTGGTTCCATAGTTTGGGCTTTTTATAAAGAGGAGAGCCTACATTACAATAAAATAAAGGAATATAATAATGTGTATATATATATATTTGTATATATCTATTTATATGAGAATTATTTGCTATCAATCTAAAGGAGAAGTCATAATTCCCTTAATACAAATAAAAAAAAAGAAATTTTATATTAAGAGAATTAATAAAGACAAAGGAAGAATATATTATAAATGTCAAAAAAAAATATTATAAACACGTATATATAAGTATAATTTATTTTAAAAAGAGTTTCTCGGAAGTTTCACAATTATCGTAAATTAATAATCAGGAAAATGAAGAGGAAAATTATGTGTCCCCCTTTAAAAAGAACACTGGAAATAAACGTAAAGAAGCCATCACAGACATTCCATGTGTGGCCAGTTTAAACTCAACTATAGTCTAGTAAACGTCCAATTGAGAAAAATTAAAGAGAGAAAGAAGAAGAAAAACTAACATTGGAAAACAAAAAGAAGAAAATGCGCGGCATTTCCGAACTGGGCTAAGAGAACTAAGTAAGTTCATCCTTCCAATAATCCTGCTTAGGAACAGGATGAATTTTCAATTAATACAAGCGTAGAGGTACATCCTAGAGCGGAGAAAACTAGGAGACTAAGTCTAGCGAAGTAGTAAACCAGTTTATGGGATCTGATCCATCCGGGAATTAGGATTAATGTAAAAAAAAATATACAGTGATAACTCTGATTGATGAAGAATATGAAGAAAAGACAGGATAAACATAAAGAAAACTTAGAAACCAAAAGAGAGAGAGACCGAAATATAAACAAATAAATTTCAGAGAAATAGTTAAGGTGATCACGATAGAAATACAATCAAAATTAAGATCCAGAGAAACGGAAGAGAGGGCAAATGAATGACCTTGTTGAGAATACTAAGTCTGAAGGAGGAGTATATTTCAGGAAACGAGAAATGATACAGATAATCGTGCTTTGTTAAAAAATGACCAAATAGGAAGATCAAGTGTAAATTCATTATGAATAAGGCATTGTGGGAAGTTGTTAAACTATTAGGGAACCCGTAATAAGTGTATTGTTTAATGATTCCCACTCACACCGTAAGGCGTTATGCTGCCAGAATCTTCCAAGATTTAGGGTTAGGAACCTTGATATTACAAACCTTGTAGCGACGTTAACGGCGTTGTGGAGACCCCCTTGTTGGACCGCTTGCGTCTGGGTGAACGCAATTGTACTTAGTGCCCCGCCGACAACTATAGTGTTTTCGCCTTGAGCGTACACCACCGAGCATGCTTACGCATGCGAGGGAGTTTCTAGGGAAACGTGGGAAATTTTTTTGATATTTCGTGTCATGACCACATGGCAGATGTGGACATGACACGTGTGATGCGTGTTGTGACCGCCTGGAAAATGCGGGCATGACACATATGCTAGTGCAGTAGGAAGTTTAATGTATGCGATGGTATGTACAAGACCAGATATTTCACATGCAGTTGGTGTTATCAGTAGATACATGGCAAATCCAGTAAAGAGCATTGGGTAGCAGTGAAATGGGTGCTTCACTCAGAGGCACAAGTAATTTTTGTATTACCTTAAATGGTTGCAGTGATTTGGTTTGTGGATATGTTGATTCAGATTTTGCAGGTGATTTGGACAAAATGAGATCTACCTTAGGTTATGTCTTTACTCTATAGGAGGACTTGTTTGTTGGATGTCAAAGCTTGAAGAAACAATTGCTTTGTCCACTATTGAGGCGATATATGGCTGTCTCACATGCATGCAAAGAGGCAATTTGGTTGAAGGATCTTTTGGGTGAGTTTATAAAAATGCAGGATAAGGTGAATGTATTTTGTGATAGTCAGAGTGCTCTTCATTTGGCTAAAAATCCAAGGTATCACAGCAGGACCAAGCATATTGAAACTAAATACCATTTTGTAAGACAAGTTATTGATGGAGGTGGAGTAGCTCTTGAGAAAGTTGATGCAAAAGAAAATTGCGTAGACATGTTTACAAAACCAGTACTGTTAGAGAAGCTGAGGTGGAGTTTGGCTTCTCTTGGCTTGTAGAAAAGGTGATGAATGGGCATGAACAAGTATCAGGTAAATTGTTGTCAAGGTGGAGATTGTTGGATTTGTGACAACAAGATAAAGCAAAGAAAGCAAAATCTTATATTGAAAAGAAAGCATAATCTTATCTTTCAAAGAAAGATTTAAAATCTTATTTTTTTGTTATAAATCTAGTTTTTTTTTCAAAAGGAAGGAAAATCTATTTTCTTTTAAATTTGATGGTGGCAGTTATGTTGAAGATATTACATATCTTTGTAGCCTTTTCAAAGACAATATTTTTTTTTCTTTGAACAATAAGAATATCGATACTTTGCCCCATGGATGTTTCTCTGGTATATTGCTGGAGTTTTACTACGTAAATCCTTGTGCTGCAAATGTGTGTTTAGTTATTCTGTATTTTGTTATTATCTCTATTTTCTTTGAAACTAACTTGTGTTGCAATATTATACGATTTTGGGTTTTAAGCTTATCACTAAAATCTGAAGGAATCTCAATAGCACTTAATTATATATTTGTGTTGCTCTGTAAACCTCCATACAAAACTTTTAATTTCTTAACGTAAATTATTTTCCAAACTAATACACTCAGAATACTTTATCAAATTTCCAATTATTAATTATGATGACTTCTTAACTATTATAGGTATGACATATCTAATTGACAAAATGAAACACTCAAATACCTGTGTTAATTTTCTGTAAACCTTGGAAGAGGAATGGGTTCTCTGTCTATCGCAGTGAGCATAGACTGACTTGCAAGGGCAACTTCTACACTTGAAGGTATATGTACGAGTTCTATTATACATTCCAGGGTTGTAAATATTTTATGCTTCTGGTATCATTTGCTTTGTTGTTTCTATCTGTTAATTAGCCTTGGTCTTGTCTCTGTTCCAGATTCTTTCTCCACTGAGTGTTATGGTTTCCTCTCGACATTTTGGCATTTCTGCCACTGTTCCTTTTGCTTCCATTTATGCAGGTTGTTTGGGGCTTCTTTTTCAGCTCTTTGGCTTCAACAGCTTTGTCTGCTTCTGCTCGATGCTGGCCGATTGTTCCCTTTCCTCTTACTAGAGCTTTTATTAGCTTTCTGCTATTTATAACTTCTCTATAATTTATTTTTTGTGTGCTGAGAATGTCTACCTTAATCTTCATGGTTATCTTTTTTAAATGGGTGAGGGCCCTTTTCCCTCGATTAATTTATCAAAAACAATTGTGTTGCGCGACATTGATAGAGAGTAGACCACCAAATCCCCCTTTAAAAAGTAAAAGTAAGCACACCCTGCTGGAAAAACGAATAAACAACGTTTCGAAATAATATATATGATTATTTCATATCTCTAGGAAGATTTGGAATCATAGTCTATTCCATAATGGCTCACAGTCCACGAGCTTTTTTAGGGGCGGTCGTCCCACGCGTTGGGACTGTTCAAGGGAAAAAATAAAGAAATCCCATCCGTAGAGAGGATCAAATTGTTGGAAACATACACAGCCAAGAATTCAGAATGCACAGCAGAAACTAAATCAAGCATGCAACAAGAACACAATCACAACAAGCATGCAACAAGAACGCAATCACAACATAGTGATTTACCCTGGAAAACCCCAAACCCGGAAAAAACCAGCAATGAAGATCTTCATATTAACCCTCAGCCCCAACCGGGCTGAGCCTTGAGGCTTCAACCAGCCACACATACAATGGAGTCACCAAGCCATTATATAGACTTCCATACATGCAAAACCATGGGCTCAAAACCATGAGCTCCAAAACCATGGACCAATATAACTAGCACAAACCCATGTGCTAAAGACCACTAATGGTTAATCCACTAGCTCTAACCCAAGAACTAGTTTAACCCAACACAAATAACTGGTGAATCTATACGGTTATATGAGCCACTCTACCTAGCGAACGCCAAAAAATTCTTCCTGCTAGCTCAGCCAGAAGCTTGTTTTCTTCTTTGGCTTGATCGGCACTTGATTATTTTCAAGAAGCAAAATGATTCGTGTCAATAGAAAACGTGTTGTATTTCTAGCCACTCCATCTGAAGGTCAACAGATTAAACTGTTGCCCTTAGGTTTACAAACGTTGTTCGCCCACTACATTCAGAAAGGCCTCTTTTATCAAATCACCGCGGTTGACTTCTCTCAATTAGACCGTCTTGTTGAAACGCTGTCTCGGCTCCTGGTTAAATTTTATCCCTTGGCCGGTCGCTTAAGAACAAGTCCTCTGGATGGAGGCATTTACATCCTCTGCAACGACTCAGGCATAGATTTTATCGAAGCCACGGCAACCGACCTCAGCATTGCGGATCTCACCACAACAGACATCACGCCGGCTGTTGAACAACTTTTTGCCCTCCACGACGCCGTCAATTTGGAAGGCAATCGCCTTCCGTTGCTTACAGTCCAGGTAAATTGATGTATGCATATTTTTTGGTTTGGCATAGTAGTGTTCACGCTACAGTTCTATATAGAGGGGGCTTCCTGCAGTGGTCTCATGAATTTTGTACTTGTAGGTAGGTTTAAAATTTTAAGCTCCCAAATTTATGGATACAATAGTTTAATTTAGTAGAAGTTTTTTAATAAAAATGATTATATCAAAAAATTTCTTAAATTAAATGGAGGCTAAAAACTTCAGAAAAATCCCTAATCAGCCCTACACTAAATGCTTCTTCTCAAAATAGAAGATTTTAATTTATACCCTAACATTTTTTTAGTTTATGGAACTCCTTACTCCATAAAACCTGCAGGTCACTGAGTTGAAAGACGGGGTTTCTGTATGCTGCACAGTCAAACGCGCTGTAGGGCGACGGGACTTCCTTCTGGTAGTTCTTCAACTCATGGGCCCACCTCTGTAGAACAAACGACCATAAAATCTCCATTAATCCTATCCTGGCTACTTTCGTAACGCTATTCAGACCATATGCGCGACCGCCACCGCAGGGGAGCTTAGCAGTTTGCCTCTCTCTTTCCCGGCTGGTTTGTTGCACAGTATAATTGTGGGTCATAAGGATGGGATTATTAGGGAAAGGATTGATAAGTGGCGTAAGGAGCCAGTTTTCTATAGGTTGGATCAGTTACAGAACAACTGTTTGATGATGGGGAATTCTCCGCAGTTTGAGATATATGAGAATGATTTTGGGTGGGGACAAGCCGTGGCGGTTAGGAGTGGGAACGCCAATCATTTCGACTTAGAAGGCGGAGGAAGTGTTGACTTAGAACTTTGCCTTCTTCCGCCCAACATGACTGCTCTAGAAAGTGATCCTCACTTTATTTCTCCCTCATTTATTTAACCCAAGCCTTTTTAGTTACCTTTGTTTCCCTCATATTGATGTTTCTAGACTTCAAAACTACTTTATCTTTTTTTTTTTTATAACATTGTAATTTGATATGTAAAGGTTGAGATTTCAATATTTATGTAATTTAATTATTTTCTTAAAAAAATTAATGTAAGTTGGGTTTTGTTTAATTAAAGTTATTGTAATGTGATATTTAGAGAATAGAAAATTTAATATTTAGCAATTGTACTTAAAGATGTAATGGACATTGCTCACAAAGATAATATGAATATACGTAAACTACAAGTGAAGTAGGTAAAAAGAGGATTTTGTTGTGGAATGATGTAATATACCATAATACCATGATTGTAGTGAAGGGGAGATGTGTAGGATAAAAACCCTTGCAACTGAAGGGTAATTTCAAGAGTACTAAGAAATTCGTAGTTTGTTTACTTAAATTTTTTATTATAAAGGAAGATAACATCTTAGATTAAAAAGGGGTTGTATTCAACCATGAAGTGCTTAATAAGAGTCGTCCAACTATTTCTTTTCATCTAGAATATGAATTGAGAATCAATCATTAGAAGTTTACTTTTATATATATATATATATTGTTGAAGGTTCTATGAGCCCTTGCCCTTGATAAAACAAACCAAGCAACACCACAATTGGGTTGACGTCTTTTTAATGAGATTGTAAAATCATTTGGGACGAAATTTTTCTTTGATTTAGCTTTTTTGTTGGCTATAGTTGTTCAACTTCCTAACATGGGAGAAACAATCTCCATGTTGACATTCCCCTCTCAAAGAACCCACATAAAAGGAAAAATCCTCATCAAAAGAAAGAGTATCAAACCATTCACTCCTATAAGAACTTAAAACATTCAACATTATTGGCTAAAGATGATGTCAATAGCTTCAACACATCCTTCTATAGTGACTCAAAATGAATTTCTTTGTTGCCCTTTAGTTGTGTATCCATGGGTAACATTATTTTTGCCTCCAAAGCCTTCTTGAGAATTGGAGGCGTTTCTGACAAAACCTCCTTGCAAGGAGGATGAATGATCTAGAGAGACCATCTTTTTTTACTATTAAGACACTATCGAAGGATTCAAAGATTCATCTCAGCACCAAACTACACTAACAATTATTGTGCCATCTATCTTCTTCATTTCTTCCACCTAAACCTTAGAGACCCCAATTGGTGGAAGCAACCTAATTTTGGGAGTAGGATCCAATGGGCAACTGATTGTTACAATTATAGTCAAGCAAGCAGTGTGTTTCTTTCCTTTGAGTTGAGGGTGGGCCCCTAGTTATGTTTTGGATTCACATCCTACCACTATGTTACTATACCAGCATTATGATTTTTAACTCTAGACATACAACTAACAAGTGACCAATACTAAAATAGTTTTGACATTTAAAGTCCAAATTGTCATAATCAAGAGGTTGCTTCCAAATATTAACCCCAACTTTCAACTATATTTCCATAAGAAGACCCAAAGGTAAGTCCAACTCTACCAAAATATGCACATAAATAAAATGGGAGTGCCTAAGGGTTCAAGAGATATGGAAACACACTCACATTAGGAGTTGGTCATGCTTTCTAGGGTAGAGAGAAGTTAAAAGTGCAAGGGAAAATTAGACAATCTCACCCATATTAGAACAATCTTCAAATTTTCAATTAATGGATTAAAACCTGGAAACTAGGGTTCTACAAAAAGAGATGCATTCCCCCACACCCATGAATCTTTTGCCAAAATACACTCTATCTATAACAGATTCATAAACTATAATAAAGAATCCTTGAGCATAGGGTAAACTACAAAAGGTTCCTCAAGAAAAGGTTTCTAAGGATGACATTGATGTAACTTTGGCAGATTGGGCCAAAGAGAGTTGAACTTGCAAATCAAAGATATATTTGAGTTCATCTTCCTCCATAACTTCATCACACAACTCTAAGAGTAGATTCTTCTCTACAAAGTTTACCAATCGACGTAATCTCCCATTCCAACCAATTATGATTTTCTCAAAAAAGGGAGGCTAAGCCTCTAGCCTTAATGCATCATCAACCTTTTGCTCCTTCCAATCCCTAGTAGCCACAACCTCCTAAAAGGAGCGCTGAGAGATGCCCAAGGTAGCAAGTGCATACACAGAACCACCTATACCCACAACAATTCCTTCCCAAACCTTCTGTTGTCCCCAAGGTAGAAAGTGCCTACACAGAACCACCTATACCCACAACAATTCCTTCCCAAACCTTATGTTGTCTGAGGAAATAATAGCAGCAATAGTTGATGAAGGACTAGTCACCCACTCATTAGCAATGTTGAGCACAACATTCTGAGTTTGATTTGCAGTATTGGTGTCTTGATTAGGGTTTACGATAATAGTAGAATAAGGCTTCATTATGATTGTGATAACACCAAGCTTCATTTTTCAATATTGATATTAGATCATGAAGATATTTGGTTCATGTTAATAAGTGCATTCTTTAAGTCATATGTTCATAAATGAAGAGATCATTGTATATCAAGCAAAAAAATATGCAACCATACACAATGTGGGGAGTAAATTACAAGTATAATTTTGTTGTATAAGAATAAATAACATTCTTCTTGTTCAAGAATGTGTTAGTGTAGCAAGAAATATCTTGTATAGGTGCAATATCATGTTAAGAAATGAACATTTAAAGAATCTAAAGAGGGGGAGGACTAACAAGTAATTTGAACTATGATATTCATACAAGTAAATAAATTAGCAAGGCAACTTAGTTTGCATAAAGGTTGAGAGTATTTTCAAGCAAATGAATATGTTATATAGAAAATATCAAATAACAAAAAGAAGTTTCTATTTATAATGATTTAGAAGGCACATACTATATATGTGCATGGTAGTTATAATAGATGAGACATGTTTAAGTATTAATGTTGGAAGAATTATGAAAAATCCTTCTGTATAGAGGTGAGAAGAGCAAAGAACCAAGTGAATATGACATTTATAAAATAAATATATTTAATCCTTGCTTTGGAAATACAAGTAGGGGCAAGCTAGCAAAACTTGATAGATATTTTGTGCAATCTTTTCATAGAGGTGAAAAAAGAAAATAACATTTTTTATTCAACAAAATTAAAAAAATTTATAGCTATTTCTTACTTTGATATGGTAGCCAGAGACAAGCTAGCAATGGGTTATTGTCATTATATGTTGGCACTCCTCTTCTTTCCTTCAAAGGGTAACATATGGACTATCCTACATGCATTCTTATTGTTGAAATAAAAAAAGAGGATGACATATGAAGATTGACAAAGCTTTAAACCTAGGAGACTATAGTCAAAGTAAGGCCTTGTTGCTTTATGCCACCAATGTCAATACTCACTTTATCAGGTGTAAGTCCTTGGGCTTTGTGAATTTTTGTGGCCCATGTCATCTTTAAGGGGAGCTAGAAACAACCAACATGAGTGAGAAAAATAATTATAACAAGTTGGGGATCACTAACATCCTAAGTAGGGCCAATGTAATGAGGAAAATTCACCACAATGAAGAGTGGCAAATCAGGTAGTTTACTACCATCTATGTAAGCAATAGTGAGAGATTTCTTGATTGTGTTGTAGACAAGTCAACATGCAACCCACAAACTTAGTTAACATAATCTATTGTCCAATGCACAAGAGTGTCCTCGCATCTAGTTGCTTCTCTTCAAGGTTTGCACACACTTGACCCCTTAGTTGCTCTGCATTGTATTATGCAAAAACATTTATCATAACTTAAGCACATGTTTATTATGGGGTGCAACCAAATCAATTTTTTTGCAAACAAATGTATTGATGAGTGGAATGTAGCTTTCTCCTCTTCTACAAGGGAAGAACTAGAGTGTGAAATGAGGAGTTTCCAATCTTCTTGTGTTGGTGATGCATTTCTAAGGTTGGAAAGGAGGCTATGAAAATTGATTTGGGAAGGCTCATCACCTTGTTGGTGGAAGATTGTGTCCAAAATAACCACTATTCTGAATTTGTGCCAAAGTGTTTCACCTTAGAAGGTCCCAACATATATTGCAATATCCTCTACATGATGTAATTTTTCAAGGTCACTTATGAAGACAATGGAATTGGCATCAAAAGGGATTTGATTATGATTGGGGAGGGCTTCACACAAGCAATTGTTAATGAATGAGTCAACAATTTTGGTCTAATGAAGCTCATCCCATTAATTTACAATGTAGTTAATGAAGTACATGCTTTCTTGAAAAGTAGCAAGTTCTTACCCCTCAAGAGGATTCATCTCTTCAATTGGTATGTGAATGCTTGTATGAATGGTGGAAGCATTGATATTGAATACTACCACACTTGTTGTGGTGAGAAACAATAAGAAAGCTTGTCTGAGGGAAAAATTTACAAAAAGGGCATGTCTAATGCTCCTTATCAAGTATTATTTCCTTGCTAGATTGCAGTATCCTATATGACCATCCAAAGTAATGGCTATAATCCTTGTGTCTTGAGTGGTTCATAATAATGTCAAAGGTAATGTGTTGATTGGTTGATAACTTTTTGGTTGTGAAGGATGAAGTATTGCACATGTGGGGTTGTTAGTAGACTGTATGATGGGGAGTCGATGTGATCAATAGATGCCACCAACAAGGATGGACGATGATAGTTTCTTCCTAATTGTGGTGAGTGTGTAAGTCTTGGTGACCAAGCATGTCTAGATCATACAACCCAAGATCATTCATGTTAGAAAATGAAGGCAACTACTACTCAAATGGAAATCTGATTACAATATGTTAATGATCTCAAACAGTGTATTATCAATAGAGATTGCATTTGGAAATCAAATCACAACACAAGAACAAACACCATAGAAGAATAAACCATATCAACACTAGATATAACATGGAGAAAACCCTTTCGGGTAAAAAACTCCACCAAGAAAAGAGGCACAAGTTGTATTATCTTCAAAATCTGAAATACATAATACATGCACTTCCTCTGTCTCTCCAACTTTCAATCCGATAGCACTTGTGTACAAAAAACTATCATACTACAACACATACATGGCAATATACTTATAGAAGTATTTTCCCTCCAAACTAGGTGTTCACTTTCTCTCACCTAAGAATCTCTGACATGCAAACATTAAATGACTTCTTACAAACTCATGACACTTGTCAAGAATCAACCATGCAAGGTTGGGTGCCCAAGCACAAAAATGGTCTCTTACAACATCTTATGACATGTCATAACCATCATAGATTCTCCTAGAAAGCATCTTCCCAAGATGGGTGCCTAAAGCCAAGAATAGCAACTTACACCTATTAATTATTTGTCATAAGTTGTCATAGTGTCATAGAATCTTAGGACAACTTGTAGTTGTCATAGATTCTCTTACATACACTCACCAACTTTATGATGTGTCATACATGCTAAAAATAGCTAATTCTTCCAAGGTGGCATAGATAGAGATAGATAGATATGGATAGGTGTAGAGAGATAGAGGAAGAGATAGATAGAGATATAGAGAGGGAGAGAGAGAGAGAGGGAGAGATAGAGAGAGATATAGAGAGGGAGAGGAAAGAGATATAGAGAGGGAGAGAGGTAGATATGGTAAAGAGATAGAGATAGAGAGTTAGCGAGAGGGAGACATAGAGAGGGGGAGGAAAGAGAGATAGAGTGGGAGAGAGACAGAGATGTTAGAGAGATATAGATAGATACTTAGAGAGAGAGAGAGATCATTCAAGGTTTAGGGTTCATCTTTATGGGTTAAGATTTACAGTTCTGTGTTTAATAATGCTTTACTGTCAATGTTTAGGATTTAGGGTTTAGTTTACAACATTAAGGAAGATGAATCTATAGAGAGAGGGGGATAGAGAAGGAGAGGGAGAAAGAGAGGTAGCTAGAGAGTGGGGAGAGAGGAAGAGCGAGGGGAGATAGAGAGATAAAGAGAGAGGGAGAGATAGAGAGAGGGGGAGAGAAAGGAGAGATAGAGATAGAGGGAGAGAGAAAGAGAAAGAGAGGGAGGGATAGATAGATAGAGAGGAATTGATTTTAGATATGGAAATAAGAATACAAGTTGGCCCAACAATATCAACCATGCAACAATAAAATTAAGGATGACACAACCATATTAAACAGAGGCCCAAAATTATTTAATGAAGCATGTAACATTTAAAGGAGTCCCACAACATACAAAATTTAATTTGTATTCATATGCACAATGGAGAGAAATATGCTTGGCGTAGACTATCATAGTGGAAGCATGTGAGCATGCTAATAGAAAAAGTGAAGGCATAGTTTTAATATGTGGTAGCTATTTAAGTTAGATGGTATGGAGATATTTCTATTGGTAGTAGCTGTGATGATCAACAAGTTATATGATTAATATGGTGCACATTTTTATGATGGCAAGGGGTACTCAAATGTCCATAGGCCCACAAGTTGGTCTATAAAACCTAAAAGGTTCCTAGGCTCATTAGCATATGCGACAATGATGGGCTAGGTCAATGTGATTCCATATGAAGAGTACAATATGAATCATAAAAAATAGTATATTAACAAGGCTATGTTTGCAACATAAAGATGGAATAGATATATGGAGAGCCCATGTATATCATTAGTTATAGATTTGATGGATAACGAAGCCACTCCCTCTACCTAAAGTTGTTGCTATACATAATGATGAAGCTAATTTTCACTGTAATTGTAACATCTTCTGAAGTTCTCATCCAAAATACATGCAATTGAGTAGGAAATAAACCTAAAATAACAATTAAATAATGCAAATTAGAGGACATCCACATGGTATATTATAAATGGAGAACAACTAATTTGATCTTGATGACTTAACATCTTACATGCAACTTCACTTTTGCCACCACACACCCTTTTCTTATTTCCATCCCCTTCTTTGCTCTAAGCATTGATGCATATATCAACTGAAGTAGTTTTTATTTGGTAGGGCATGAAAGCACATAAGTTTGGGTATATTTGATGTAAAATATTTTAAGGACAAATATTTTATAGGAAAGTTTATTATTTACCCCAATCCATGAAGACTATATCAAAGTGAGTAATAATGTTTCATTTTAATTAAGTCCCTCCACAATTTAGATCCTTTGAGAGTACATGGTCATAATTGTGATGTGAAGTATATTACTATTATATGTTAAGGGGAATAATAAGCCTATAATTTTGAAAATGCTACCCATAAAAATCAAATTTGCCCCCACCTAGAAATACAATGTTTGAGTTCAAATAAAGTAAATGTAAAGGCTATGGGTATAAAAGAAGGAAAATTTTACTTTGCACAAATAGAGCAAAATATTAGATCATGACTAAATAAATCTCTGAGGCCAAAGTTTTTACCTGTAGGCTATGTACATAACATGCTCACATTGTGTAATGCACTTGTATTATTTATTCAAAATTTGATCCTACCCTTTTAGGCTTGGAATAGGATTGGATGACCAATCCTAAGGATTGGACTTCTATGATACCTCCCAAAGACATGTTTTTCATATTCAATAACATTTTTGAACTTCAACACTGTCATAATTATTCATTTTATAATAAAATTTGATGAAACTACCACCAAAACAATGAGTTGCTTCTTAGCTTTGTAACCATATATTTTTTTAAATATTTTTAATAAGTTAAGGTATTTGTTTTTATTTTCTTTGAAAAGTCTATTCATATTCCTTAAATACATATGTATTGTTTTTTTTTTAACTTTTGATCCACTTATTTGAATTTGAAATAGGTATATATAGGATTGTTCTACGCTTCACTCTATACACATTAAAAAAACTATACATTTTTAAATTATTTTTGTGCAAGTTATGTGATGTACACACTTAGTGATGCAATTTTTAGGATGCATCCACTTTATAAAATGACAAAAAATATTCAAAAATAAAATACACAACTTGTAATACTCACTCCTAGCTACATCGCTACTAACCAGTTTTAAAATACCTAATGCCACATAAAAATAGGGGCGTACACACCAAAGTCTATGTTATATTTTAGTGATAAAATAGGTACACTTTTGTGTACACTCAACATTTCACACTCTTAACCTTAACCATTTTTTAAATTCCAAGTAGTAGTTTAGAAACTATATTTGAAGTACTAAAATTCTTGTTCTTATCATATCTTTAAATTTTGAGTGTACAACTCTTAAATTACTCATCTAAGTTCAGGTTTAGCTGATTTAAAAAAAAAAAAGTGGCCACTTTTGACCCCCTTTTGTCCCCCATTTCCATGCACTTACCCCCTAAACCTTCTCAACAAAAAGATAAACAAAAACAACAAGTTTTTGACCCATCCTTATCCACTCCCAAACCTAAATCTAAGCACTTCTCACTTTCTATACATTTACCTCACCATCACAAACCCACTCCTCCACCTCCATCCCAAACTTTTCACCAACCACCATCCCAAACCCCTACTCCACCCTCATCTACTAAAAAACCGTAGACACAAAAAATAAATAAATAAATAAATAATAATAGAGGTTATTCTCACCCAATCAAACCTTCTGCTTCTAATTCCTTAGCTTCCAAACATGCCTTCTACCATGGAACCTATAAATCTTCCTTATGTAAGAATTATTCCTAATTTTGTTCTTGCTACCCTTATTCCCCTTACTTGTCTCTTCCGTTATTCTTTTCTTGACACTCTTAAGCCATCTAGCTTAGGCATTGGCTTACCCCCTCCACCCACAACAAAACAAAATTCAAGCATTATCCCAATCCTCCCCATTGCCAAACTTGACCCAAGCTCTATGAATTCCTCTGACTTACCTACATCCCTAACATCCATTCTTTCTCAAGATACTGTGGTTTCCATTCCACTTTCTTCTAATTATAACATTCTTGTACCTAATCATATTCTTCAAGATTCTACATTTGTGGGAAATTGCATGCCTAAGGTACTAGCCCTTGTAGACGAGGGGTGTCTATTTAGCTCTATAGTAGATGTTCCCACTTTCAACAATATTTACTCATTTAATAACCATTTCACTGTCTTCTAATGTTCTAGGGGATGTGGGTCCTCATGTATTTGCAACTTACTAGATGATCATTGAGTATAATGAGTATTCATTTATACTATTTTATTTATGTATATATATGTGTGTGTGTCTATTTTTAGTATTTATTTATTGATATTATTTAGATTTGTTTATGTACATACTCATGTGCTCTTATGAGCATGTATGTGTGTGTGTGTGTTGGTTCGCCCTAGAGGGCCCATGATACTCTTGTAAGTACATGGATACGAAGAGAACGCCATGTTGTGCTCTTCTTCTATTTGTATCTCATATTATTCCCTTGTGCACAGTGTCTTATGTTGTCTTAGGTAGATTGTAGGGACAATGCAAAGCACAGTGACATTTAGGTCCCCTTCATGTTGACCCAATAGTTTTAGGATGTAATGTTTGGGTCTTGTGTATTGTTCACATTAGCTTGTTTCCTTGGGAATGATACAAAGTATTCTAATGTTATTTATACATAATCATGTTGAGCCAATTAGAAACAATCTATGGTTTCAATTTCTTTCTATGGTGTGCAGTCTTCTATTGTAATCATAGTTTTGTATGTGTTAGGGGATGATGATAATTCCTAATACCATTTTAATATATATTCATAAACATATACTAACCTTGATGCATGTAAATCCCTTCATGTGCCAAGTTGTGATGTTGTTGTCTTGTATGTGACATTGCATTCTCCCTCTTTATGTCATTCCATAGACACAATTTCTAGTGTACCATTCCTTTGAAAACCAACAACTAGTTGGTGTATGATTCTTCCCTTGGTTTCATATTCACCTTTCCCATACTTTAAAACAATGATTCTTCTTCTCTATGCGTGTGGTTTTTCATGTTTATGTGTGTGTTGTTCAGTGCATTTTTGTGTGTGTTATGTAGCATTTTTTATGTGTGTTATGTGTTTTGGATCATGTAGGATTTGTTGACATGTTTATGTTGCAGGTTTTATGTTCTTTAACACCTTTTTATGATTCAAGTTATATTCTTCTAATGTATTTGTGTTGCAAGTTCTTGTGTTTTCTTATATGTAGTTTTGTAGATCTTTGTCTTGGGGCATGATAATTTCTCTCGAAGACTGTTGTGTATCCTTTTATGTATCCTCAAGTATTTAATATTTTCCAACATTTTATTTCTACACTTTAGCTTAGCTTTATCACTTAGTGGCATAAACCTGCTAATGTTGGGGCAAAATGTAATGAAAAAAATTGCATAGCCTGCACTTTTGCCATTAAAAATTATACTCATTTTAGTGTTCATCCCTATCTAGCATGTTTTTAGGACTCATTTAGCCCATTCTTATCCTTTTCCCCAATCCAGGTGCCAACTATTTTTGTGTATTCAAGTTTGAATCATGTGTCTAAATGTGTCCTTTATGTTTATTTTATTATGTACTTTCATTTTATAATGTGTTTAGTGACTTTTCATTTTGACATAAGCACATGTGTACAAACTTGTACATAGTTGTGTTGGCATTCTATGATAGTACAATCATATGGATTGTCTTTTGTGCCCAAGTTAGTGATGTTTCAACTTCACTTCTTTGATAATGCCTATTTTGTTAGCTCTTGTCAAGTTTAGGCCAATATTCTCCTAATTCTTTTGCTAAATTTACTCACAGAATGATGGAGAAGATTCTTATTCATTCCTTTCATGCATTTGGAACTAGTTATGCTTTTGAATGAGATATTCTTGAACAACAAAATTTCTTGAACAACTTCTTGAACAACAATTTGTGGAACTTCTCTTTTGGTTTCCTTAGCATTATTCTACAAAATTTTGTGAGAGTTTTGAGTTATTACTGTGATCACATTATTGTCATTGGAGTTGTGTTATTTCTTTATATATCTTAATTACAACCATTTCCATCTTGTAGGTATTCAAGACAACCTTCTATTCTAGTTTGCTGGACTTTTATTGGAGGAAGATTTTTGGGATCAAGAACAATTTCTATTTATTGGTCAAGGAAGGCATTCTTTTGAGGACTTCTTGAACTAAGTAACATTGTTCTATTCATTTTCATGCCCTCTTTTATTCTCCAACCCTTTATCATCATTCTAAGTTTTACAATTCAACTTAGTATGTACTTTTTTTATTTTATGGTAAGCAAATGTTTTAAATTTTGAAATGATATAAACTAATGAAATATAAAAAATTTAATGTAGTTTATGTTTGTATTTCTTAAAAATTATTTGGATATTATTTATTTTGTAAAACTAACACTATTATTTAATTATTGAAAAAAGAAAAATGACATACATGTGACTCCACTTTATCTATAGTAAAGTTTATTTTAAATTCTTTAATTTTTTCTCAATTGTCAACTTGAATATTTAGGGCATGCATTAAAAAAATTGATAAATATATTTTAAAATAAATGTTTAAAGTCATGTGTGTTGAAACCGTAATGCTTTTCGAGGGACTCCACATTTTTCTTGACTATTTATTAAAAATAGGAAAAAATTATATCATCTCAATAATTCTTTCTTCAAGGATATCATATTTTTTATGGAAGCAACCAACCACATGTTTGTGTGTTAAAAACTTACTTGTAATGATTATTACAAATCCAAAAATACTCGTGTGCTTAATTAATATTTCTTGAAAAAATTAAAATTGTCCTTTTATAGATCTAAAAGTACAATTTTTGGAAAAATATTTTTATCTTTTAATTAATGTAAATATTTTGAGAAAAAGAAAATCTTAACACTAATTAAAATATAATTTATTTTTTTTCAAAAATTGTGCTTTTAGATCTACAAAAGGATATTTTTAGATTTTTCAACAAATATTAATTAAGCAAGTAGAAGTAGTGAGAACAAATTATGTTTTTTAAAGAATTAAAAAATAAAATAAAAATTAGTGACAATGTTTTGTCATGTATGCTTACACTTGGAACTATGCGCTAGTGACACATTGTAGTGAAAAAATATAATAATTTATTTTAAAAACTAAGCCTATATATTTTTGGATTTTTCAAAATATATTATTTACGTAAATAGAAGTGGTGAGAATATTAAGTTTTTCAAATAATTTCAAATTTTTAAAAAACTTTGACATCAAAGTGTTGTTGTGTATGCTAAGAGAAAACACTTTGATCAAAACTATTTCATCCAAAATTGTTTCAGCTGAAACCTATTTTGTCTTTGAAGTGTTCATTTGTGATCCACATTTGAGCGAAGCATTTTGTCTTTAAAGGTTTTTGGCCAATAATGTTTTGGTTGAAACTTTGTCCAATAGTGCAATAAAATATTTTCAATTGGAAACTAAGTTTTTGCAACTTGTTCTAAAGTATGATAAAACTTTAGAATTTCAACCCGTAGTTCTATTTTAGGCAACAAAAATCTTGAACATTTATGTTACAATCTTTTAATCTCTACTTTGTAGCTAGATCTCATGTTCCAATCTTAAGTTACATGTCAATTGTTGAGAAAAGTCAAACTTGAAATTGTTAAAATATAAACTATATTTAATCACAAAGAGTCATGTCTCATGTAAGAGACACACCTGTCCATGTATAATATCTATTTAAGGGTCTTTTGGATCCATATTTTTTATAGTAGAGAAAATCTATTCAAACTCTACAATTTTAACAATTGGTATCAGAGCCAAATTGCAGCATTGATTGCAAAAATCATGGTTGAATCTTAAAGGAAAAATTAAAAAAAAAAAATTTTTGATTGCAAAGATCATTAAAGAAGTTTTTTGATTGTAAAGATCATTGAAGAAGTTTTCTGATTGCAAAATCATTGAAAAAGGTTTTTGACTACAAAGATCATTGTAGAAAGTTTTTTTTATCACAAAGATCATTGCAGAAGGTTTTTTTATCGTAGAGATCATTACAAATGGTAAATAATTTATTGAGTGCCATCTCTATTAAGTTAATTGGTGTTGAGAATTATGGAGAGTGGCATCATCAAATGAAAAGTATTTTTCTTTTGGGGGACCTCACCTCTGTTGTCAATGGAGCTATAACAAGACATCCCATAGATGTTCATCTACAAGAAGAATTTGATAAGAAATCACACCAAGCACTAGCCTTAATAAACTTCTCTATTGGTGGTACATTAATAGAAAATGTGTGAAATGCAACCACACCAAAGGAAGATTGGGATGTAATCACTACAATCTTTGAGCACAAGAATGATGTGAGAAAACACATGCTCCGAACTCAATTATATAATCTAAGAATGGATGGTGTTACATCCCCAACTTATGATTTAGCTTAATCTTGATTTTGAGTGGTAATCAGGATGATTAACCATAGTCTAATGATTAGATGTTTATGGAAAATATTTGATTTAATTATGGATTATGTGAATATTGACTAATGATTAGATAGGTATGAGAATTACATGTTTATACTATTATTTAACTATGATGATTTGTGAAACATATGATGATACACTAATCATAATTTTATGGTGATGAGTGTGATTAGGAAAAGAATCATCCTTTGAAGACAGAAGGAGAGTATCATCTGGGAGGAAGAGATAGATGTCGAGAAAAGGGTTAAATTGCCATTTAAGTGTCAAACTTAGTCCTTTTGAATCCTTGCTATTAGGGTGAGTTGCGTCTCTCCTCATAGTCATTTTTATTTTCATATCGATTGACTATTGGATTCTTCTCGACGTTTTTCACGTTGATTCGACTAGATGATGTTCTTAAAACATCAATTCTAGTCGATGGGAGATATCGATGGGTTGTCAAGTATTTCCCTAATTCCATATCTTGTTCCTTATTCAGGTTTTGTGATTATCATTTTTATATATATGTCAGTTTTGACTAGTATGGCGAATAGGGGGAGTAAAATCTCAACCCAAGGTTGCATATTATCCTTACCACCCTAACGATGATGTCGTCCTTGGTGCCTCTGTGGATTCTTGTGTTAACCCTTAAAACATCATTTAGGTGAAAAGGGAAAATTTTATTTATGTGTGATAATATTATTCTAACCCTTTGGGAATTAGGCACTTTTAAATATTATTAATATATTTATGACCTTTGATGAGTAGGCCGACCACTCTCCATGATGAGAGGAGGAAGTGGAGGCGCATTCGAACTTATCATAAGCACTAAACCACTATCCTCTAGATGATGGAGTTGGTGGCTCATGTGGAGCCTGTTAATCCACATGGTGGCAGAGATAAACAAATTGAATTCTCCAACATCTGGAGAAAAAAGTGGCATACCTCGCTGCATGGCAAAAAGGAATGCAAGCAAGAACTCATTGGGAGTCATTGTGTAAGTGGTTTTTTTTCATTTTTGTGGCTGGGAAATGCGAGGGGAAGTGTGTGGAAACACAACTTGGTAGTGAGAAGTGCTACAGAAGTAGCGTGAGTCGTAGATATCGACATGCAACATAAGCATCTAATCTTCTACAAGCTAGACTCGACTATATAACTTGCATATACAGGTATGCTTTATAGTAGCAACCTAAATTATATTGTTATCATAATTGTGTTGTTTATATGTAGCATACTTAGTAAGTGTTATTGTTGCTATTATTATTGTGTCGACTGTATGTAGTTTACATAGTGAATGTAATACTGTTGTTGTCACCTTGTTGTGTCGGATGTATAGTTGATATACAACATGCATGCATTGTTTGAATAACTTTAGAGGCCTTTGAGGCCATATTCAAACCATTGAATTAGTGATTGATAACACAACTTGTATGTATCTTAGACCCAAGAGGTCAAACTCTTATTATAACTGTTGTAATCGAGTCTCGAATGCCAACTTGGTAGAGACTGTCAACCTTGTTCTATTAACAAAACTATTTTTAACCATCAATAAAGGTACCAGCATTGCTAGGCCGAGAGCCTATATTGAATGATGAATGGTAAAAAGTTTATAAAGAAAACTGTTATAGAGTAGGCCGAGGGCCTATATCGTGTAATGACTATTCTAAAGATTATAAAGAACTATTTTGGAGTAGGCTGAGAGCCTTACTCGAGGAAATATAGTTATATCATGAATCTTTATCCTCAGCTATGCCAAAGGCACTAAGCCTATCGTTCATAAAGACTGTGAGTACCAGAATTCAACCCTGCATGATAGGTATTATCTTATTTATGGGTATCTTGTATGTGTGGAAAAAGTTTTAATGACTCCTTGAAGTCAAAAAAGATGTGTGAGAAGGTAACTTTTATGATTGCCTATGCTGCCAAGTGCATGCTAATCCATGATGGTTGGGGAAGCAAACCCTCCATTGATACTTATTTCTTATGTGCATGAAAATAATGTAGAACTTGAAACTTTATGAATAAATGATATGGATATTAATTCCTTTTTCATATGACCATACTTTTTAATAAGTATAGGGTATCATGATCTCATGGGAGATCATCGAATTAGGGTCTTTTAATAAAACTGACCCATTATACTATTATATTATAAGTCTTAGTTGACATGAAATTAAATACAAACCTTGCGACAAGGTGAACATGGAATTGAAACCAGGGAAGTTTATAAATTCAAAAACACAATTGTTCTATTGATATTTAAGAATGACGGGAATAGAGTGACGTGGAGTAATCGATTGCCTGTTGCAAAGGCGACAAGACCTTAATGAATATACTCCTAAAATAGGAGTTGAGTGTCCAACTAATGGGCCAAAAATGAATTGAAACTATCTTCCTAGACCTAGTGAGGTTGAATTATAATTATTTTAGGATGAGATAGCTTCTAAGTCAAGTTGAGGTGGTGGACATATGACTACGTTCATTGTGAAACATATATGTATGTAAATCTTTGGCCAAAGTAATCAGTAGTACAAAAAGAGCAATATATTACTAAAAAAACTACTAAAAAGTGCTTATAAATGACCAAACATGGTCACGTGACCATTAGTAGTTTATTGCCAGTCATTTATAACGGGACCAAATTGATGACTAAACCATTTTTAGTCATTTATTGGTTATTTTGATTGATTGATTTGGTAGTGTATTTAGTTGTTGATTTAGTAATTGATTGTTGTAATCTGGTCACTTATTTAGTCATTTTTTATTCACTAATATATTTAGTCATTAATTTAGTCATTGATTGTTGTTAACTGGTCACTTATTTAGTCATTTTTAGTCATTGATTTCTATCCATTGGTAGTGTATTTAGTCATTAATTTTAATCATCATTTTGATCAATTTACTAGTATATTTAGTTATTTTTATTCACTGATTTAAAACTGGTCATATATTTAGTCATATTTATTCACTATTCTCTGATTTTTGTCAATTGGTAGTATATTTAGTCAATTTAATTATTAATTGATGTCATTTAGTAGTATATTTAGTCATTTTAAAGCTTGCATTTAGTCATTAGTATATTTAGTAGTATATTTTGAAGCTTGCACAATGAAACAACTTTGAGAAGGTAAAAACAACTTGTTTTATTGATAAAAAATGCTTACAAATAGCATATAGATCTGAAAATAAGTTATAATGCCTTCTCTTTGCTAAAAAAACCTTCATGGTTACAATACATAGCTCAAAGAATGAGCAAGAAACTAATTTTTTGAGTATCATTGAGCATAGAAGCATAAAGACATTCATAGATGTCTTCTTCACAAATCCATGACTGTCCCATGAAGCTCATCGTCTGCCTAGTTCAAGATCACATTGTCATCTCTGGAGAGATCTTGTCTCATGCACCCAACTTGCTCTAGTTCATAAGCTGCCACTGTGAATTGTTACCTGTAGCAATAAACTATCCTTATTTGTGATGATTATGCCTCTGATGACTGTCATCTTTAGTAGGATGCCTCAATTGTCATGGACTATTATTGAATAATATTGCCTTATGACTAGGTTATGCATTGTCCTAATCAAACTTGTAGCTTATTGAAATGCATTGTACAATCACTTGTTAACCTACTGTCATGCATTTTCCCTTTATAAAATAAAATGCCTCATGACTACCACTACCTAGCTCATTATTCTGGCATGCTTTCTCTTGTACTCTGCCTCCCATCAACATAGAACACTGCCCCTCTATTGAATGCCTTGACTACCTCTGACATCACTGTATCTTTTCCAAATTCCTTGAAAATAGTTCATCACTACTACTATTACCTAGGTATGCACTCTATGTCATCTGCCATACTGTTACAAGTTCACACAGTCCATCATTGGTCGTGTCACTTATCACATCACTATCATGAACAATTGTCATATCATATCATCACCTCTAATATAGAAATCAACATCCCATTATGATATTGTGTCTTGGCAGATAGCTCATGATAACCCTCAACCTTGTTGCTGTTCACTTGTACCAACTCTATGGTACTGTCCTAGGTGTTCATGCATCTAACATGAAGACTCTTGACTATCATGAGATTTGGCACTATCAAATGCATACTAGAAGGTTGTCTCCTTACCCCTTTAAATGCCTCTTGAGACACTGACAAGATTGTGACCTTTGCATAGTTCTTCTCATTGACTCAGGTTATCTTTTAATGTTTGCATGATCATGTCTTTTGCATGAATCTCTACCTCTTGACAGTCACTTGTAGGTTTTCTTCATGCATAGCTGGAAGCTCTTTCACAGACTGTCCTTTCAAAAAACAAAGAGAGGACCTGCAAAGCAAAAATACAATTTTTAGTACTCGATCAATGATTTTTTTTTAAGTTTTCCCAATTGGACCATAATAAAAAATATATAGAACATTATCAATAAAAAACTAACAACCATTGCCAGCATGTGTAAAGCCAGACTCCACAACCTTTGCCAACATCCTCCTTGCCTATGCCAAAATGGGAACATTGGAACACAGTATGGACCTCTATAAAAGCATAATGAAATGGGGATTTTTGTCCAATACTGTAGTTGGAAATACTCTGGTAGACATGTATGCAAAATGTGGAAGCATAGAAAAAACTTGTGAACTATTTGACAGAATGCCTCAAAGAGATGTAATCTCATGGAATGCAATAATTTTACGATATTCACAAAATGGATTTGTTGAAAGGGCTTTCAAATCTTTCAAGCAAATGCAATTGGTAGTTCTAAAGCCAAATTCTACAAACTTTGCCAGCATCCTCCCAGCTTGTGAACAAATGGGAGCTTTGCAACAGGGTATAGAAATCCATCAAAGCATAAAGGATAGAGAAATTTTGTCAGATGTTGTAGTGGAAACTACCCTAGTAGACATGTATGCAAAATGTGGAAACATAGACAAAGCACGTGAACTATTTGACAAAATGCCTCAAAGAAATGTGGTCTCATGGACCGCAATGATTGCAGGATATGCACAAATTGAAATTTTTGAGAAGACTTTAGAAACTTTCAAGCAAATGCAAAATTGGCAGGTGTAAAGCCAGACTCCACAACCTTTGCCAGCATCCTCCCTGCCTGTCCCAAAGTGGGAGCTTTGGAATAGGGTATGGACATCCATCAAAGCATGAAGGATAGAGAAATTTTGTAAGATGTTGCAACTGCCCTGGTAGACATGTATGCAAAATGTTGAACCATGGACAAGGCACATGAATTGTTTGATAGAATGCCTCAAAAAAATGTGGTCTCATGGACTACATAGAGAGAGCTTAGAGAGAGCCTCTTGATCGACTACAATATAAAGGAGGAAAGAAGAATAAAGAGAGGTGTAAGTAATGCAGCGTGCAGGATGAACCTGCATAGAAATTTAGGGAAGACATTTGTTGGGTACTTCATTTGGCATGATTGCTACCTCACCTACTTATCTCTATGCAGTCTAGGCTCCCCTGCAGCCCCGCAAGGACTAGGGCATGAGGGTGAGGGATGGTAGGCTCTCCCCGCATCCCCGCGAAGGAACTTTTGTGTGTGCATGGGGATGCGGGAAGAGCAAAAATGTGGTCTCATGGACTGCATAGAGGGAGCTTAGAGAGACCTCATATGATTGAGAATGTGGCATGAAACTTTCATGGTATGTATAATGATTTGAATGGTAGTGTGTTCATATTGTTAGCCTCCTGATCGACTGCAATATAAAGGAGGAAATAAGAATGAAGAGAGGTGTAAGTAATGCAGCCTTGTAGGATGAACCTGCTTAGAAATTTAGAGAAGACATCTGTTGGGTATTTATTTGGCTTGATTGCTACCTCACCTACTTATCTCTATGTAGTCTAGGCTCCCCCGTAGCCCCACAAGGACTAGGGCATGAGGGTGTGGGATGGTAGGCTCTCCCCGCATCCCCGCAAAGGAACTTTTGTGTGTGTACGGGGATACAGGAAGAGTAAAAATGTGGTCTCATGGACTGCATAGAGAGAGCTTAGAGAGAGCTCATATGATTGAAAAGGCGGCATGAAACTTTCATGGTATGTACAATGATTTGAATGGTAGTGTGTTCATATTGTTAGCCTCCTGATCAACTACAATATAAAGGACGAAAGAAGAATGAAGAGAGGTGTAAGTAATGCAGCCATGCAGGATGAACCTGCTTAGAAATTTAGGGAAGACATCTGTTGGGTATTTCATTTGGCGTGATTGCTGCCTCACCTACTTATCTCTATGTAGTCCAAGCTCCCTTGCATCCCCGTAAGGACCAAGGCATGAGGGCGCGGGATGACGGGCTCTCCACACATCCCCGCAAAGGAACTTTTGTGTGTGTGTGGGGATGCGGGGAGAGCAATTATTGCTGGATATGCACAAAATGGATTTGTTGGAAAGACTTTACAAACTTTCAAGCAAATGCAATTGGTAGGTGTAAAGCCAAATTCCACAACCTTTGCCAGCATCCTTCCTGCCTGCGCCAAAATGGGAGAATTGGAACAATGTATGGACATGCATCAAAAAGTAACGGATAGAGGAATTTTGTTAGATGTTGTAGTTTCAACTGCCTTGGTAGACATATATGCAAACTATGGAAGCATTGACAAGGCATGTGAACTATTTGACGGAATGCCTCAAAGAGATGTCATCTCATGGAATGCAATGATTGTGGGATATGCACAAAATGGATTTTTTGAAAAGGCTTTAGAAACTTTCAAGCAAATGCAGCAGGTGTAAAGCTAAATTCGACAACCTTTGCTAGCATCCTCCCTTCCTATGCCAAAATGGGAGCTTTGGAATAGGGTATGGACATCCATCATAACATAATGGAAGGGGGATTTTTGTTAGATATTATAGTTGGAAATGCTCTAGTAGACATGTATGCAAAATGTGGAAGTATAGATAAGGCACGTGAACTGTTTGATGGAATGGATCAAAGAGATGTCATCTCTTGGAATGCAATGATTGCAGGATATGCACAAAATGGATTTTTTGAAAAGGCTTTAGAAACTTTTAAGCAAATGTAATTAGCAAGTGTAAATCCAAATTTGACAACCTTTGCCAGCATCCTACCTGTGATATCATAGATACTCGCTCTCCTGCAAGCACTTCAAGTCATGCCTACAGTGATGCGGGGCTTTCCCGCATCACTGCAGGCATGACTTGAAGTGCTTGTGGGAGAGCGAGTGATGTGGGGGTATCTAATTCCCCGCATCACTGTAGGCATGACTTGAAGTGCTTGTGGGAGAGCAAGTGATGTGGGGGTATCTAATTCCTGAGATAAACAAAGAAGCAAGCCAAATTTATGTAATATATTTGTGCAAAGCCATATTTTTGGGAAAGCCCCACATCACCCGCTCTCTCGTAAGCACTTCAATTCATGCCTGTAGTGATGTGGGAAAGCCCCGCATCACTGCAGGCATGAGTTGAAGTGCTTGCGGGAGAACATGTATCCATGATATCACATTTCTTTGAGGCATTTTTTGAAATAGTTCACTTGCCTTGTCTATGCTTCCACATTTTCATGTATGTCTAGCAGGGCACTTGTAACTACAACATATGGCAAAAAAGAAGGATCACTGAGTCTGATACACTTACTTGGGACTGTGCATTCTCAGTGTATCTTATTCTTGTGGTTGTGAGGTGGAAGTTTTGACTATCCAAGTGATGGGTTCAGAATTTTCACAATCACGATATGGTGGTCATTGTGAGAGGACTGTCATAGTATAGTAAAATGCTAAACAAAGATGATGAAAGGACAGTGACCAATTTGATTAAGGCAGTGACTTCACAAATGTTGAAGGGATAGTCCTAGTATCTTTGTTTTGAAGGTCAGTGATTTCAATGTTGGAAGACAGTGCTGCAGATTCTTCCATGCCATCAACTTTAGGAAACAACACAATTGGCTGAAGGAACTTCTCATTTTACACAACACAGTTCACCAAGCTCATTAGAAGCTGCACATAAATATAACAGATTGATCTATGAACTTCCTCAACCTTCCATTGCATTTATACAATAGATACAATTGGCTATCCATGAAGAACTTCCTCAGCCTGTAGATCCTGTTGTTAGCCATAAATATAACAGAAGGTGTCAAGGATAGCTTTGAGTTTTTACCCAAGCAGCAATTGACAAAATTCGGCCTTACCAAATACAATGTGTTGAAAAGCTCTTTGAAGTTATTCTGGAAAAGAGTTCCTAAGAGTATAATGTGTAGTTTTGAATTAACCTTTTTGCATGAATTCCATTGTATCTGGTAAGGCCAAATTTTGTCAATTGCTATTTTTTGTCAAAATTCGGCCTTACCAGATACAATGGAATTCATGCAAAAAGGTTAATTCAAAACTGCACATTATACTCTTAGGAACTCTTTTCCAAAATAACTTCAAAGAGCTTTTCAACACATTGTATCTGGTAAGGCCAAATTTTGTCAATTGCTACTTGGGTAAAAACTCAAAGCTATCCTCGACACCTGGTAAAGTTATGGCTAACAGTAGGATCTACAGGCTGAGGATGTTCTTAATGGATGAAATTGGAAATAAAATTTAGAATGGAAAAGAGAGTGGAAAAGTAGAATTTGATGAAACTCTTGCAAAGTTTATGTTAATGACTGATGCTTTTGTTCATTGTTATGATGGGAAGATTTTGAACAGTCTTCCCAGAATAAAGGATTTTACTGTGATTTTGAGAGCATCTTCTATATAGCAAGCTGTCTTAGATCAAATAAATGAAGCAAACAATTGTGAAAGAGCCAGCAATTTTGAATTTGAAACAATGGTGTCTTATGTATAGACTCCCCCTGTAATTTGCTCCTAGAATAAGATATAGCAATTTTGAATTAGAAACAATGGTATATGAACAACTATTTAGCCTATCTGTTATGCTACAACAATTAACTACAGGTTAGAACATATCCATATCAGCATAAAATAGCAGGTGCAATTCACCTCAAACTTTGTTGTGGTAATTACTTTGTAAGGAAGTTTGCACTCCATGAACATTCTCTATGCACATAGCCAAATATTTAAAGTTCTTAATCAAAGCTCCAAAAATGAGTATCTTGTCATTACACAACTCCTACTTTTGCTTTGAGTATGACAGTACCTGAGCTTCTGGGGTTTCTAGATGAAACCTATAGCGGAAAAGTGTAGTCTCCATCTGAAGGAACCATCTTCAGAACTCTTCCCTGAAATGAGGGTTGAAAACATTAGAAGAAAAGCAATACCATAATTCTAAAGTAACAATTTGTATCAAGACAAATGTCAGAAAGTACAATTAAAAAGACAAATCCTTACAATTGGACCTCAAATTGGACCAAGCAGATTTATGATTTTATCCTTAGAATGTAGGAACTTTCTCTGTCAGAGCTTAACAACCTCAAATTGGATCTCAAATTGGACCAGCAGATTTATGATTTTATCTTTAGAATGTAGGAACTTTCTTTGTTTGATATTCACGAACTCAAATTGGATCCAAAATTAGACTAGCAGATTTATGATTTTCTCTGTCCATCGATGTTTGTATTCCTATACTCAGGTTCTGCTTCTGAGTGAAAACATCCGGAAGTGTTTCAGACTGTCTCAAGGTACTCTCCAACCTGGTTATGTCACTAATAGAAATCCAAGTTTTCCTGAATCATCCATACCCGAATGTTGCATCTCAATCTATTCTTCATGCACATAAAAATGCCACATATTAACCCCTTCTAAATAAAACATTTGATCATCATAAAACCATAATTAATAAATTATTTCAATTTCAGAAAGAATCCGATGTCATTTACTATCATAACAAAAGCTGTATAAATCACAAAAAATCCATGAAGCCTCCTAAATGTATCTTAAAGCAAGTTTACAGGATGGGTTTTAGCATAAGAAGCTTTCTACTACAGCTCTCAATGAATGTATTATAAGCAGAAAACAAAATTCTTCACACTTGAAGTAATGCAGTCAAACATTTATTCCAAAAGTATGTTAGTAGGAGTTAATTAAAAACAAAATGATTTTTTGCTTGGTTTCTTTTATCAATATGCCACATGGAAATGGAATAATCACTAAGAAATTCTAACAATAAAAAATGAAGTAAAGGTTCAAGAAAGGAAATTCCAATAAACTATTGTGTAATGGTGATGAAGGCACTTATATGAACATAACCCGCATATAAATCCCTGCCATTGAATTGCCATCCATCCAAAGAGAAAATAAGCAATATAAGGATTTGAGCAATATAAGTCCAAAGGGTTATGTTCTAACGGTAATGGAATCACCATAAGAGCACAACCGAGGAACAAATTCGTGTGACTGTAATTATGTGATCCATAACTCTATTGGTCATGTGGTACAATTGTGCTATAACAAATACAGGATGCATTCATGTGTGACCCAAGTTTAATGTGACTATGTTGTGATAGAAATGGAGGCACTCATATGAGCACAATTCATGTACAAATTAATCACTGTCATCACAATTAGGTGTCTTCATCATTGGGTGCATTCAGGTTGACTCAAGTTTAATAGGTTACAATGTAATGATAGCATGATCCAAGAGTGATTACCTCTTGCTGCAATAAAGAGCCTATAACTCTGGTTGATATGAAGAGTGGTTGTGTTATATCAATTATGTAGTGCATTCAAGCACAACCCATGTTTAATGGGCTATTCTAGAGGGTGACCAAGATTTTCTAAACCTTATGAATGCTACTTAAAAGTGTATAGCTTAAACTATGGACCAAGTTTGTTACATACTTGAATGTAATCTTGGGTTACCACAAACTATAATAATGTGATATGCTAATAACCATTATGGGAAGTATTAAAGCAAGACTCATGCTATATAGGATACATTCCCCTGATCAGGTTTACATACGTTAATGATCAAACACAAGCTTCCCATACACTCTAGGATACAATCCAAGATCATACCACACCCTGTCAAGACAACTAATTTTCTGACTCAAGATTTAAGGTTGTTTTTTAATACCAACAAAAGCATTGGTAAGAGCATGACTAGGGTACAAACCCTAGGCCTCCGTAGAAACATAAACCTTAACTCTAGCGGATTAGTGAGGCTGTAATACCAGAAAGATTGAGACATTGTAGCTAATATCAAAATCTTGCAATCTAAAGATTGTAGCCAATAGAAAGCACACTATGTAGCTCAGTGACATTTGTAAATACAATCTATGGTAAGAAGAATGACAGTCACTTGAGGTGTGACAGTCAAAAAGAGGCTGAGCAGTGATAAGATAATAAAGCTCAAACCTTGCATAGTAAAGTGGAGATTTTAACAGTGAGTTTCCTTACCCCCTTGTTGACCTTAAGGGTTTTTCAAATGCTATTGTAGTGTTAGACAAGGCAAATGCAATTAGGGAATGTCCAAATGAAGTAACAATGGTAATCATAGGTTCAATGTTTCTTCTTATCCATTGTATAATGGAGTTAGTGGATTGCATGTTTGAGCAGTGTTTTGAGACTCATCAAAGATGGGAGAATAGTGAATAATACCTTATGGACTATGAAGTAGTGACAATAAGGTTGAAGGATCTTAAGACCCACAATACCATGAAACAATGAGTCTCCTATAGTAAGTAGGCAGTCTATAGGGAATGGTTTGATTTTATAAAAGGATGCTCATGAACGGAATCTTCAAGTGACAGTGAGTGAGCTGTTTGAGATTGCAGCTAAGGGTGCAATATCTAGTCTTAAAGGCAATTAGCAAAGTAGTAAATATGCAAGAAAATCAAACCCTACATAGAAAATAATTCACAATGCTATCTTGCATAATGCCTTGAGTTTGAAGACAAAAATCTCATTGTATCTTGATGAAAGTAGTGACCTTAATGGTCAATCACTGGAAACCATGATTTTAAAACATGCTATTGTGCTTATGGAGGCAACATTTTAAGCAAGGCAGTGAGTGGTGGTTTGGAACAATGGTAGGTATGAATGACTTGCTTTATATGCATACTATGCAGTCTAGCTTAAGACAACATTCTTAGAAGAGATTGAAGGTGGATTATGGAACTCAAGGGCTACCATGATAAAGATTAAAGAAAAGACTGAGATCTATTTAAAAGCCACTATCATGAAGATATTAAAGATGTCACATGCAAAACCCTAGCAGTTGGAGTAATGAATACAGTGCCAAAGAGGACAGTGAGCTAGGGCATATTTAGGAGATCTCCACATTATCTAATCACATGCAAATACATCATTTATTTATTTTTTAAATTAAAAGAAATCATTCTAAACCCTATATAGGATACATTCTAAACCCTATATAGGATACATTGATACTTCAAAAGCATCTGAATTAGGAATATGAGATTATGCAAATATACGTCAATTAAATACCTGGATTACAAATAGTAGCACGAACAATGTACCCCTTGTTGAGCAGAGTAGGAATGAGATAAGCAACAATGAATCCTATGCCTCCTGTCACACACATCTCCTTACCATTCTCTGTCATTCTTTACTGAAACACTTCTCTATTTTGGTGGGCTATGCCTAAAAATAAGGTTTGGATGAAGGTTTTAGAGTATGTTTATTAAAATGAAAACTCCATTTTGGCAGGCTACACCTGAAAATAAAACTTCGATGAGTATGGTTTAGAGTATTTTGGCGGGCTATTGATTTTTTATTCCTTAAATGATTTATTCAAATGGATTGTGATACGTAAATGACTAACTATTTAGTCATTTTTATTTGTGTGACTAAATAATTTTTTAGTCAATGACCAAATTAGTCATTTATTTACTCATTTATAGTTGAGTTGCAAAAAATTAGTAGAATTTAGTCATTTTTAGTTGTTGTGACTAAAAGTTTTAGTCACTTATCATTTATTTTTCAAAATTCTACTAGTGAATGCATCCATCTCTGCATGCATTAGTCAGTGGACAAAGTGCTCCAGATGGCCTAATGTCTCCAGTAGTGCCATACATAGTTAGAGTGGATATATAGTTGTGTGACCGCGAGGCATTATGAAGGACACAACACTAGATACTCAGATGGAAAACCTAATGGTTCCTTATATCTATACCTTCTGTGAAGGGTAGGACCACTTCTAGGTAGAAAGTTGTGTGGGGGACCACTAGTCTGTGGTTGGAAGAAAAGCACTTGGATGATGCTCTCCTTCCCAAGTAGAAGACAAGCTGAGGCTTATGAAGATAGATGTCAAAAGTCCCAAATGCAGTGCTTTTCTTTATATGACTCGATAGTCAGTTATTGTGTATAATCTTATATTTGATGTCTTGAGCATAGCTTTGTACATGTATAGTGAAGGTTATTCACTAATGAGATATCATTGGATATTGTAATTCTAAGTTTTGTATAATCTGGTAAAGAATAACATGCTGATTTATTGTAATGATAATGATTCACTCTTGTTTAACTATGCTTTGGATAATCATGATGTATCCTAATTCTTAGTTAAGATGAATATTTATGTTTAATTTTAGCATTATGGAATGTGATGTTACATATGGTATCAGAGCTATTGGGTTTAATACATGGACCTATGAGCTCACTACTTGATGATTATTTTATCCAACATTAATAGATGCTAATGTTTGGATGTTCTATGCCAGAATGGTAAGAATTAGAACAACACCCAAAAAGTGTTGGCCACATCATAGTAAAAAGGCACTGCTCTAATGGCTAAGGTAGAATGTTGAATGTTGTCATTGATGGCAACAAGGCATGGTAAAGGGATTTTGGTCTAGAAGACTAAATTAGTCAGAATGACTAAGTATGGACAATATATAGAGTGAATGACAGAGTTTGGGATGGTATGCCTCCGCAGTTGAAGATCATGATATGCGGTTTTGGTATGATCCTTTGATGATGTTATTTTCCAGTAGTCAAGTCCTGATAATCTCTGGAAGTTATGTCGTGAATTGTCTAAGTCCAGGTGAACAAGGTTGAGTCAGAAACAGTGCAGAGCACCTAAGTAATTTGGTCCGCATTCCTCTGCTATTGAATATTTTGTTTTGTGGTTATGAGGAATTGAAGATACATGTCATAAGCATCTAAATATAGATTTATAGAGCTTGAAGTTCATCTTATCACATTCTACAAGTTTTCTAGTATCGACTTTCAGCTTGTTAGTATTTCACTGTGACAAAGTGACAGTCTAAGATCCACATTTCACTGTGGATAGATTATTAAGTTCTATGGTTCTGAAGGTATGCTAAGAGGTCTATAATTAATCATTGATATGAATCTTAGAGTCTCATACGGTTTGCATTTGAAGTTATGGATTGACAATTGATTTAGTTAAAAGCATACTTAATGATGAAGCCGACATGCAAGTTGAATCAATGTGCGGTAAAGGCATATTGTTTGGATCATCAATCTAAGTGGTTCTATAATAGGCCCAGACCTATGTGAAGGTTCTTAAATGATTGTATGAGTTCGCATTGATGATTATGCAAAGGATCAAGCTGACAAGGTATAATCTTGGTGTACACATTTCATACTTGGCATGCTGACCTAGTTGTGTGCTAAATCATGTTGTGAATATATATACTTGATGGAATTTGATGTTGAAGGGTGAAGAAAAGTTGTGAAGATAATGTGTGTGTGATTTAACATCCCTCTTGCGATCTGACTAGTGCAGTAAGAGAGCAAAATACAACAGAGCAGAGCATATGTGAACAAAGTAAAGAAACATAGCAGTAAAGATGAAGAGTTTTGAGTCTATATTTTGAGTGATCAATGGAACTATACTCCAACATACATTAGATGCACAAGTGTAGCAGTTCACTATTGGCAGTGAGCCATTTTTCTTCCTCTCTTCCATCTTTCTTTCTCAAATGGATAGTGAGTCCACCTACAGTGAACATTTCTTTGGACAGTGAGCCTTTTGTAATCTAGTATTGCTATCATAATATATTGTGAGTTAACACTCATCATGGTTTTTTCCTTTTTGGGTTTTCCACGTAAAAATCCTGGTGTCTATGTGTTATGTCTTTATGGTTGTTGTTTCTATGTTTATTCCACTTTCATGTTATTGAATTTGGTAAATGGACTAAAGGGCATGTGAAGGAATGGTTTTATAGAATACTGATTCACCCCCCCTCTCAGTATTCCTTGAGTTCAACAATTGGTATCAGAGCAAGGTTCCTTGGAAGAAGCCTAACAACTTAAGGAAGATCTAAAAAAGTATACTCATGGCAGCCAGAAGGTATCCTGCTCCAGGCAGTGTCACAATTGATAATTGCACATATGTCAGTAATTAAGAACTTAAAACTTCTCTTGAAGATCTTAATAAGTATGAAGTAGTTATCTAGGATTTGAAGGAAAAATGTCAGAGAAGCTAATGAATGCATCCTAAAGCTAAGAGAGCAAGTTAAGAGATCAAAGGATAGAAGTAGAGAGCTAAGTGAATAGTTGAAAGAAGAAAATGAAACTCTGAATAGTTTATCAATGACTATTGAAGAAAAAGATAAGGCTGAGGAGCATTTGAATCAAGTTTTGAAAGACAATTCTTAAGAATGTGAAAAGTTGGCTAAAGATGTTGTGGTTTTGAAGTATGATCTGGAAGTAGCTAATAGTTACAAAGAAAAGTTCAAAATAAGTTCTGCAAAGCTTGATAAGTTGATTGATAGTCAGAAAAATCCAGATGACAAGCAAGGTTTGGGTTTTGAAAAAGGAGAAAGTTCTAAATCAGGACAAGTTAACACTGAGAAGAAGAGAGTCAAAGGCAACCAGGTCCAGAATCAAAGAAACAGACCTAGAAGACCTCCAGTTAGACAACCAAATGCTCAAACGTACCCATCCTTCAATGGCTATTGTTTTAATTGCAATAATTTTAGTCATAAGGCTACTCGATGTAGGAGTAGAATGAATCAACATGTTCCATCATTCTTTGGTCAGTTTTTCACTTGCAAGAGAATTGGTCATAGAGCAAATGAATGTAGAAGTCAGATTAGGAAAGGTTTTAACAATGGAAGGAATACTCAGTCATTCAATGGAAAATGCTTTACATGTACAATAGATTTGGGCATATGGCTAACCAATGCAGATCAAGAATTAATACAATTAATGGAAGAAACCAAGGATAGAGAAATGTTGTTTTCTACAATTACAATAAGCCTGGACACTTTGCAAAATTTTGCAGAAGCAAGAATGTAGAAAGAAACAATCCTCCAAAAAGGAGGAATACAGAGCAGAGGAAAGATAAAGGTAAGAACAAGGTTGATCCGGTAGAAATCAAGAAGGAAATGAGCAAGGTCTGGATTAAGAAGGATGTTCATGAGGTCAAGATGAATCTGTACCAGCCTCTAGTGCAAATACTTCCTCCAAGAAGTAAATTGGGAGCTCTGGCTCAAGGGGAGCTCTTATTGAAAATCTTGATCCCCTAGCCAGATATTTGGTGCTAAGATCCAACACTAAGGTATGAGTAAAAAGAAGTATTGGATGAATTATTTGAAGAAGAAATTGGGAAGAAAAAGATTTAATGTGGCACATTGCGGAGCAATCTGATCGACTGTACTTAACAGTGAAGTGTTTGATAGCTTTTCAAAAATTAGCATTTATTGTGATCAGGTTTTGGTAAATGAAGGATAAAGGCTTGCATCCGAAGGATTAATCACTTTGTATTTGAGTTTTCAAGTATCCAAGGAGATTAAAAGTGAAACCCTAAGCGACATCAGAAATTTCTAACAATTCTAAGGAGAGAAAACCCTAGCTCGGCATAAAAAGGTATTTACAGTTTGGAACCCTACTGAGAACTTGTTTGAATTATTGTGAAAATGGAAACTCCACAAGTAATTGATATCACTGAGAGATCTCGACCAAAATTCAAGAAACATCCATTTAAATCTATGGAAGTAGACCCAAATAGTGCATTTTTGGGAGTACAGTATGGTGTAATGCATGAGGAAGACATTAGGGCATACATCCATGTTGCCCTAGAAGAACATGGCGATAGCAAATTTATAGATTTGTATCTAAAACATCTAAGTGGTGATAATTTTGATATGAAGGAAGAATACAAGGCATTGGAACAGAGAAATTCATGCAGTATATAGATTTCCCTACGTTTGTAGAGGACGAATGGGTCCGGTATGTACTAAGAAGAATCATGATGAGTTTATGTGGCTCAACATACCCTTCATGATTACAAAAGATGCGATAAAGGTTGTTACAGGATTGAACTCTATTGGAAAGGTGCCTGTGCTAAAGGTTGTAAAGAAAGCACTGTGACGGAGGCCACTAGAGCCCAATTCGACAAAAGGGCTTTGACAGTTAACGACATTAAAGACCATGCAGTAAGGTTCACATCGATGGTGGTTGGTTATAAGATATACTTCAAAAACTAGGAGAACTCTGTCTCTGGTACAACAATTTACACCACCTATGAAATGATCAAGAAAAATGTTGATTATGATCTTTGTGAGTTGCTCCGACAACAACTAATGGAAAAATCTGAAGAAAACCAAGGAGCACAAGTATCCATTCAAATTGGTACGTTAATTATCTTTCTATTTTCTATTTCATGCAAGAATTACCAAGAATGAAGTTGTTCTGGTCTAGTAGCCAACCAATTGCCATACAAATCCGAAATTATCTAAATACCATAGGAAGCCATGATGCATAGAATACAACCCTATGGGGCTATTTCAAGAATTTCCAAAAGGTCATGTAGTCTAGGGAAAGCATCCCTAAGTCAATTGTTGAGAAATATAAGAATGACATATGTTTCATTGTAAACAAAGATCAATGCATGATGGAGGCTATTGAGCCTAGGACAGTCTAGATTCTTTCAATGGGCTATGAAGTAGCAGGAAATATGTTAGATGGTTATGTTGAACTGATGTTTAGTAATCCAGAGATCCCATAGAAGAAAGATTTGGCACCTATGAAGAAATCTCTGTCAAAGTTCATGTTGAACTAAGAAAGCCTAAAAGTGTGAAGAAGGCTAGAAAAATAGAAGATGAGTATGCCCAGAGCAAGGGATTTACCAAAGAAAAAATTGCAAAAGCAGAGAAAAAGTCTGAAGCAGAAAGAGAAGCTAGAGAAAATAAGCAAGGTGAACCTGAAAAGGCTCCAGAAGAGCCTGAGAAGAAAGTGAAGGAGCCTTCAGTAACAAGGAAGACAACAAGAAGTTCAACCTCTACTCATATTGCATCTACATCCTCCGGTCCCTCACCTTCTGTGAGCATGGAAGCACCTGCAAAGGAATCCACTAGAAAGGAGCACAAAAGAATGAAACCAAAGGTAAAAGGATGTATGTGAGTATTGGAGGAGATGATGAGGAGACTGAGTTAGATGAGGAAGTAAAGAAAATGAAAGTAAAGTCTACTAAAGCCTCTAGGAGAAAAAAGGAGAAGCCCTCTAGTAAGGGTAGAATAAAAAAGCCAAGACAAGCTGTGACTGAGAAAGGAGAAGCTGGTGGGCCAAATCAATCCTCAATTAGTTTGGTGCAGCTATGTTGGACACAACTCGATGGATAAACTATCCAATAATCAAGCAACCATTTGATCATGACTTAGCTTCATTTAGTTATCAACCCAGAACACATCTTTTACACGATGTCTGTACTGTATGTACAACATAGGATTTCTAGAGACTATGACTTTCTAGGAATTCATCATAAACAGTACAGGAATGTAAATGACTGCTGAAAGGGAAATACAAAATGGAAAGGAATGTAAATAACATTGCTGAAAGGGAAATACATAATGGAAAGTACTAAAACAAACAAAGAAATGGATATAACATAATGTCTACAATCTACTGAAACATAATAACAGAAATATAACTTGTTGTAATATGAAACAGGGTTCCAGTCATCCTCAAGTGGGCCTTGCTCAAGGGATTGTAATCCCTTAAGGATTACTAACTAAATCAGCTCTTGCTCAGAAAATAGATTGCTTATTAACTTATGTTCAACATACAATTTGCTGTCTTTCAACATATATTTTCTATCCTCTCTTTGCAGTAGTCTGGCTGTAGGTATTTTATACATTACAGTTGGTTACATACATCCTACCACTCCCAATGTGTAGGAGGAGGACTCCTTATTTTAGAAACTACAAACTTGAAAAGGAGACTATAACTAACAAACATAATAAATGAGATATGCCACATTAACATTTGAATTTTTTAGCTTGAAACAGTTATGACGTCTTCATAGAAGAGAAAGTAAAATAGGTCTCCTTCACTTCATTTGTTATAGGTTGGATTTCCCTTTGTTGTTCAGTAGTGGTTGTGGGTTGCCTGTGCAGTTGCTATGGGTTGCCCATGTAGTTGTTGTATGCCAATATGCTCTTTGTTGCCTTATAAATGTTAGCATATATCATAGTAAAATGATCAATATGAAATAAGATATGACATTATGCATTAGTAAACAACTACTTAAATTTATACAATGTTTAGCATAAAATATAAGAGAACTAGTGCACATGTGGGGTAAGTTTAGGTAGTAAAGCATTAGGCAGATGAGTCAATGGTGAAAAGATGTATTAGGAAAATGATGTTTTTCTGACTCATCACACCCCCCAACTAAAATTGTTGTATGTCCTCATGCAACTATACATGCCTCTGGTGAAATAAACATAATGCTTTAAAATATATGAGAACAACTCCTTCATGTTGGTGTAGATAAAAAAAATTATTGCAAGAGAGATATTCCCATGCAGGAGAGACAATCCATATCTTTTTTCTTTTCTTTCATCTACAACTAATCACATTTCAAACTTGGAATAGGATAGTAAAACATTTGTACCTGGTGAAAAGACAAAAGGGGTGAAAAGACAAAAGCAATCTATTAAGCACACACCCCCCAACTAAAATTGTTGCATGTACTCATGCAACTATACATGTTGTAGAGTGTGAAATGATGTTGACTGCCTCTTTAGATGTGTGAGAATGATGCAATGAGTTGCAACAAAATGATTGATAGTATAAAATAGTTTTCAAAAGTTGAATAGAGGCACAATTAGATTAGGATATGTGGGCAAATGGGAGTACACGAATTCTACAGATATTAATGCAAAAACATTATATAAAATAAAGTAATGAATTTACTAAAAAATTAAACATACTTCAAATTGTTCATGATTACTCTTAGTCCTGGAGATGCTTGTGCGAATTGAGTGACCATGTGTAAGGTTGTTTTCAGCTAGAACATCTTCACAATCTGCTAGGTGCTACCAAAAAAACTTCAAGTGTAAAGAAATGGACTTGTTACAGACACCAAATCTGAGCCATGCCAAGTGATGTGACCGTTGGTGCAGTCTATTCAATCTGTGGTTTTCTTGGTTCAGGCTATTCTCCACATAGCTTGCTCTCCTTAACAAAGTGTTTACAATAAAATACTTATCTATCATCTACTCAATCAATCCACAAAGAATAAGGAGCTGAATTCCTATTCTTTAGGAGACTTTTATTACAACTCCTAACAAACTACAACTACTTCCTCTAAACCGGGTCAGCAGGTCTATGCATGCATAACAACACATACAAAAAAATGCTATATTGAAGGAGTGATTGATTGAAGTATTCTACTTCAAATAGAAGTGTAGTTGCATGCTCCATAATTTTCCTCTCTTGTTCTTTCCAACTCACCAATTTTGAAATCCCGTAATTTTCTTCTTTTTCTTTTGGAACTTTGCTACCTGCCAACTCACCACTTTTCACGTGAGTCATTTTCTGCTAAAAACCGTTCACTCATTTTTGTGAATTTCTACAAACACCTTTTGGGTTTTGTTCCCCTCATTCTCAAATTTCCAGATCATTTTGAAAATCTGGATTTCATTGTGAAACAAGGGAGATCTTGCTATTTTATTGAAACTACTCTACTTCATTTCGTCTGTCTTTCTAGGAAATCATAAGGCAATTTCCTTTTGCTTGAATATTAGGTGATCTGCTTGCCCTGCATGATTAGAACATGGAATCTGCATCCAACCAAAGATTTAGAAAATGCAATAACCAACCATCCAAGGTGTCTTCAAATGTAGAATATTTGCAGGAGTTTTTTTAGCAGCAGCAACTTGTATGGGAAATGAAATGTTTACAACTTTAGAGAAAATGAAGTAGTATGTGAAAATCACTTATTTGCAAGAAATAAACCTACTCTAACCTACTCTACATAGTTATGTAGATATAGGTTATACAAAACAATTGACTGGTTGTGAGAAATATCTGCCCTTTTCTCCAAATACGGGTCCATGCACTCAACTTTTTGAAACAAGAGGCAAACCATGACAAAAATTTGACTGAGATTTTAAACTCTACTACTCACCTTTCTTTGAAATGTCAGTTTCTCAATAAACTCATATTCCAGTAGATGTATGGGCTGATGGGAAAAGTTTGCAACTCTTCCTCTCATTCTGGAACATGCTTGACTAGAGGCAGCTCCCTACTATTCTTTAAATATTTGATTGGGTAGCCCTCCTTAGAATTTGAAGGTGTCCAAATAATGCTTATCCATACACACTCCTCTAGTCATGGAGACAAGATTTCTCCATTGTACTCATCACCTATTGCAAGAAAATAGGCCATCAATGTCCCCTTCTTCAATGAGCTTTTCCTTGCTGGGACTTGGAGTCATGCTTCCTTTAGTTGAAATCAAAATACATAATAAAATCTATATCATAATCTTAGAATTCCAATGCCTGACATCGTCCCCGAAAATGGCACCAAAAATGGTTGGCCAAATCAATCCTCAATTAGTTTGGTGCAGCTATGTTGGACACAACCTGATGGATAAACTATCTAATAATCAAGCAACCATTTGATCATGACTTAGCTTCATTTAGTTATCAACCCAAGAGAATATCTTTACACGATGTCTGTGCTGTATGTACAACATAGGCTTTCTAGAGACTATGACTTTCTAGGAATTGATCATAAACAGTATAGGAATGTAAATGACTACTGAAAGGGAAATACAGAATGGAAAGGAATGTAAATAACATTGCTGAAAGGGAAATACAGAATGGAAAGTACTAAAACAACAAAAGAAATGGATATAACATAATGTCTACAATCTACTGAAACATAATAACAGAAATATAAATTGTAATATGAAACAAGGTTCCAGTCATCCACAAGTGGGCCTTGCTTAAGGGACTGTAATCCCTTAAGGATTACTAACTAAATCAGCTCTTGCTCAGAAAATAGATTGTTATATTAACTTATGTTCTTCAACATACAATCTACTGTCTTTCAACATATATTTTCTATCCTCTCTTTGCAGCAGTCTGGCTGTAGGTATTTATACATTTTACAGTTGGTTACATACATCCTACCACTCCCAACATGTAGGAGGAGGACTCCTTATTTTAGAAACTACAAACTTGAAAAGGAGACTATAACTAACAAACTTAATAAATGAGATATGCCACATTAACATTTGAATTTTTCAGCTTGAAACAATTATGACATCTTCATATAAGAGAAAGTCAAATAGGTCTCCTTCACTTCATTTGTTACAAGTTGGATTTCCCTTTGTGCTTCAGCAGTGGTTGTGGGTTGCCTGTGCAGTTGTTGTAGGTTGCACGTGTAGTTGTTGTATGCCAATATGCTCTTTGCTGCCTTATAAATGTTAGCATATATCATAGTAAAATGAATAATATGAAATAAGATATGACATTATGCATTAGTAAACAACTACTTAAATTTATACAATGTTTAGCATAAAATACAAGAGAACTAGTGCACATGCGGGGTAAATTTAGGTAGTAAAGCATTAGGGAGATGAGTCAATGGTGAAAAGATGCATTAGGAAAAGGATGTTTTTTCTAACTCATCACACCCCCCAACTAAAATTGTTGCATGTCCTCATGCAACTATACATGCCTCTGGTGAAATAAACATAATGCTCTAAAATCTATGAGAACAACAACTCCTTCATGTTGGTGTAGATAAAAAAAATTATTGCAAGAG
This sequence comes from Cunninghamia lanceolata, assembly GCA_027924645.1. Taxonomy (NCBI): domain Eukaryota; kingdom Viridiplantae; phylum Streptophyta; class Pinopsida; order Cupressales; family Cupressaceae; genus Cunninghamia; species Cunninghamia lanceolata. Next base: position 298,002 of record BSBN01001091.1, read on the forward strand.
AGACATTCCCATATCTTTTTTCTTTTCTTTCATCTACCAACTAACCACCTTTCAAACTTGGAATAGGATAGTAAAACATTTGTAGGGTGAAAAGCCAAAAGGGTGAATAGACAAAAGCACACAATTCAAAGGAATCTCCTACTGAATAGTCCACTATAACTTCTTGAAAAGACCTCATCAAATTATTGTATTCTGTATTTTGATTTCAACTGAAGGAAGCATGACTCCAAGTCCTAGCAAGGAAAAGCTCATTGAAGAAGGGGACATTGATGGCCTATTGCTTGCAATAGGTGATGAGTACAATGGATAAATCTTGTCTCCACTAGAGGAGTGTGTATGGAAAAGCATTATTTGGATACCTTCAAAGTCTAAGGAGGGCTGCCCAATTAGATATTTAAAAAATAGCAGGGAGCTGCCTCTAGTCAAGCATGTTCCAGAATGAGAGGAAGATTTACAAGACTTCTCCCATTAGCCCATGCATCTACTAGAATATGAGTTTATTGAGAAGGCTGACATTTCAAAGAAAGGTGGAGCAGTAGATTTTAAAATCTCAGTTACATTCTTGTCATGGTTTGCCTCTTGTTTCAAAATGTTGAGTGCATGGACTCGTATTTGGAGAAAAGGCAGATATTTCTCACAACTAGTCAATGGTTTTGTATAACCTATCTCTACATAACTATGTAGAGTAGGTTAGAGTAGGTTTATTTCTTGCAAATAAGTGATTTTCACATACTACTTCCTTTTCTCTAAAGTTGTAAACATTTCATTTCCCATACAAGTTGCTGCTGCTAAAAAAACTCCTGCAGATATTCTACATTTGAAGACACCTTGGATGGTTGGTTATTGCATATTCTAAATCTATGGTTGGATGTAGATTCCATGTTCTAATCATGCAGGGCAAGTAGATCACCCAATATTCAAGCAAAAGGAAACTGCCTTATGATTTCCTAGAAAGACAAACGAAATGAAGCAGAGCAGTTTCAATAAAATAGCAAGATCTCCCTCGTTTCTCAACACAATCTAGATTTTCAAAATGATTTGGAAAGCTGAAAATGAGGGGGACAAAACCTAGAAGGTGTTTGTAGAAATTCACAAAAATGAGTGAGCAGTTTTTAGCAGAAAATGACTGACGTGAAAAGTGGCAAGTTCGCAGGTAACAGAGTCCATAAGCCTGTGTTGTACATAAAGTACATACATCGTGTAAAAGATACGTTCTCAGGTTGATAACTAAATGAAGCTAAGTCATGATCAAATGGTTGCTCAATTATTGGATAGTTTAGATCCATCGGGTTATGTCCAGCATAGTTGTACCAAACTAATTGAGAATTGATTTGGCCCACCATTTTTGGCGCCATTACCGGGGACAATGTTAGGCATTGGAATTCTAAGATTATGATATAGATTTTATTTTGTATTTTGATTTCAACTGAAGGAAGCATGAATCCAAGTCCCAACAAGGAAAATCTCATTGAAGAAGGGGACATTGATGGCCTATTACTTGCAATAGGTGATGAGTACAATAGAGAAATCTTATCTCCACTAGAGGAGCATGTATGGAAAAGCATTATTTGGACACCTTCAAAGTCTAAGGAGGGATGCCCAATCATATATTTAAAGAACAACAGGGAGCTGCCTCTAGTCAAGCATGTTCCAGAATGAGAGGAAGATTTGTAAGACTTCTCCCATCAACCCATGCATCTACTAGAATATGAGTTTATTGAGAAGGCTGACATTTCAAAGAAAGGTGAAGCAGTAGAGTTTAAAATCTCAGTCACATTCTTGTCATGGTTTGCCTCTTGTTTCAAAAAGTTGAGTGCATGGACCCGTATTTGGAGAAAAGGTAGATATTTCTCACAACCAGTCAATGGTTTTGTATAACCTATCTCTACATAACTATGTAGAGTAGGTTAGAGTAGGTTTATTTCTTGCAAATAAGTGATTTTCACATACTACTTCCTTTTCTCTAAAGTTGCAAAAAATTTAATTTCCCATACAAGTTGCTGCTGCTAAAAAAACTCCTGCAGATATTCTACATTTGAAGACACCTTGGATGGTTGGTTATTGCATATTCTAAATCTCTGGTTGGATGTAGATTCCATGTTCTAATCATGTAGGGCAAGTAGATCACCCAATATTCTTGAGAAAAAGGAAATTGCCTTATGATTTCCTAGAAAGACAGACGAAATGAAGTAGAGCAGTTTCAGTATAATAGCAAGATCTTTCTCGTTTCTCAACAAAATCTAGATTTTCAAAATGATCTGGAAAGATGAGAATGAGGTGGACAAAACCTAGAAGGAGTTTGTGGAAATTGACAAAAATGAGTGAGCTTCTTTTAGCAGAAAATGACTGACGTGAAAAGTGGCGAGTTGGCAGGCAACAGAGTCTAGAAGAAAAAAGAAGAAAATTATGGGATTTCAAAAATGGTGAGTTGGAAAGAAGAAGAGAGGAAAATTATGGGGCATCCAACTACACATCTATTCAAAGTAGAAGACTTCAATCAGTCACTCCTTCAATATAGCACTTTGTTTTGTATGACTTGTTATGCATGCATAAACATGATGACCCAGTTTAGAGGAAGTAGTTGTAGTTTGTTAGGAGTTCTAATAAATCTCTCCTCACGAATAGGAATTCAGCTCCTTATTCTTTGTGGATTGACTAAGTAGATGATAGATAAGTATTTCATTGTAACCACTCTATTAAGGAGAGCAAGCTATGTGGAGAATAGCCTAAACCAAGGAAACCACAGATTGAATAGACTGCAACAATGGTCACATCACTTGGTTTGGCTTAGATTTGGTGCCTGAAACAACTCCATTTATTTTGAAGTTTTTTGGCAGTACCTAGCAGATTGTGAAGATGTTCTAGCTGAAAACAACCCTACAACATGGTCACAAAATTTGCACAAGCATCTCCATGACTAAGAGTAATCACGAACAATTTTAGAATAAATATGTTTAATATTTTAGTAAATTCATTACTTTATTTTATATAATGTTATTGCATTAATATCTATAGAATTTGTGCACTCCTATCTGCCCGCATATCCTAAGATAATTGTGTCTCTATTCAACTTTTGAAAACTATTTTATACTGCCAATCATTCTATTTCAACTCATTGCATCATTCTCACACATGTGAAGAGGCAGTCAACATCATTTCACACTCTACAGCATGTATAGTTGCATGAGGACATGCAACAGTTTTAGTTGGGGGGTGTGTGCTTAATTAATTGCTTTTGGCTTTTCAGTCTCCAATGTTTTACTATCCTATTCCAAGTTGAAAGGTGATCAATTGGTTGATGAAAGCAAAGAAACAAAGATATTGGAATGTCTCTCCTACAACAAATTTTTTTCTATCTACACCAACATGAAGGAGTTGTTGTTCTCATAGATTTCAGAGCACTATGTTTATTTCACTAGAGGCATGTATAGTTGCATGAGGACATGCAACAGTATAAGTTGGGAGGTATGATGAGTCAGAAAAACATCCTTTTCCTAATGCATATTTTCACCATTGACTCATTTGCCTAATGCTTTGCTACCTAAACTTAACCCACATGTGCATTAGTTCTCTTGTATTTTATGCTAAACATTGTATAAATTTAAGTAGTTGTTTACTAATGCATAATGTCATATCTTATTTCATATTGTTCATTTTACTTAGATATATTCTAACATTTGTAAGGTAGCAAAGAGCATATTGGCATACAACAATTGCACACGCAGCCCACATTAACTACATAGGCAACCCGCAAACACTGTTGAACAATAAAGGGAAATCCAACCTATAACAAATGAAGTGAAGGAGACCTATTTGACTGTCTCTTCTATGAAGACGTCATAACCGTTTCAAGATGAAAAATTCAAATGTTAATGTTGCATATCTCATTTATTAAGTTTGTTAGTTATAGTCTCCTTTTCAAGTTTGTAGTTTATAAAATAAGGAGTCCTCCTACACGTTGGGAGTGGTAGGATGTATGTAACCAAGTGTAAAATGTATAAATACCTATAGCCAGACTGCTGCAAAGAGAGGATAGAAAATATATGTTGAAAGACAGCAGATTGTATGTTGAAGAACATAAGTTAATATAGCAATCTATTTTCTAAGCTAGAGCTGATTTAGTTAGTAATCTTTAAAGGATTACAGTCCCTTAAGCAAGGCCCACTTGACAATGTTATATTTCTGTTATTATGTTTTAGTAGATTGTAGACATTATGTTATATCCATTTCTTTTGTTGTTTTAGTACTTTCCATTTTGTATTTCCCTTTTAGCAATGTTATTTTCATTCCTTCCCATTTTGTATTTCCCTTTCAACAGTCATTTACATTTCTGTACTGTTTATGATCAATTCCTAGAAAGTCATAGTCTCTAGAAAGCCTATGTTGTACATACAATACAGACATCGTGTAAAAGATATGTTCTTGGGTTGATAACTAAATGAAGCTAAGTCAAGATCAAATGGTTGCTTGATTATTGGATAGTTTATCCATCAGGTTGTGTCCAGCATAGCTACACCAAACTAATTGAGGAATAAAACATTGATTTAGAAAACCAGTCTTGTTTGTTGGCCTGGTATAGAGCTTTAAGCGGTGTCCATTGACCAAGAGTGAAAATCTGACATCATCTATTGTCTGAAGTTTGACAGCTCCATTGGAAAACACTTGATGAATTTCATAAGGTCCTAACCATCTAGATTGCATTTTACCTTTATGATCTTTTTACTTTGAATCATATAACAGAGCCCAGTCACCTACATGAAATTCTTTCTTTTTAATATACTGATCATGCCACTTGGCTCTCTGTTTCTGATCTCATCTAATCCATTGAGAATATAATGTCTTTCCCTTTGTGCTACTGTCAGATCCATGTCAAGTTCTAGGGCAGTCCTTAGTGTCTTATACTCAAATTCAATTGGTAAAACTACTGTTTTACCATACACCAACTCATAAGGTGTGAAACAAGTTGTTGTTTTCCATGTAGTTATTGTTGGCAAGAGACACTGCTTTGCATTGATAGGTGTTGTCATTGATGGTAACTAAGATCATCCAAATTGTCTGCATAACACAATTTGTTTATACCGGAAGTCAGAATCAGAATTTGTCTAAGTCTAGGCAGTTAGGAACAGAGTAGTAACAGGGTCTGGTATCTTGGTCCGGATTTCTCTGGTGGAAAGGCATGGTTTGCTATGGATCTAAGGTAGTTGAAAGCATTGTCAAGACACTCTAAATCTAGAGTTTTGCCCTCCGATGATAAAGGACTCAAAAGATATTAGCTTCTAAGTATCGGGTTTCAGTTTGATAGAACAGACAGGTCGACCTTGTGAATGATCTTAATTCTGGATGTATAGAAGTTGTTTATTGGGCAATTGGTGATGATCAGTGATGGTAGCCGACATGATTGATGTTTTGCAAGTACAAGTTTTGGTCCGCATCTCATATTATTTTGGATCTAGCCGATAGAGCAGAGTACTCAACAAAGTTCTAAATGTTTTTGAAGCTGACTGGTAAAATGATTGAAGGTCATGTTGTGGATATATATAGCCGATGGAATTGGATGATTTAAGAAGTGGTGTGTACGAAGAAGGTGTAAATCTAAGAAAAGAAGAAATCTAAGATGTAAATGAAGGCAGAGCATTAAGAAGAGCAGAGCAAAGATGAAATGTGTAGGATCAATTTTTGCACTTAACCAGAACTAAAATTCTTGCATGAGTAGATGCTATTTATTAGTTCAAAATATCTGTTATTCTCTTGCAATCTTTCTCTAAGCAGTGAGCCTTCATCTGAGCAGTGAGCCCGAATGCATGTGCATTCCCATTTGTGAAATACTTTCAACAGGGTATTAATTTTGTGGGTTAACCCCCACCATGGTTTTTCCCTTAATCGAGTTTCCACATCAAAAATCTTGGTGTCAAGTGTGTTATTGTGTTACTGATCTTACACTTATAATTGATTGTTTTCATGGTTAAATTGTTGAATTTTTATTAAGTAGCAAAAGAAAGAGTTAACTGCAGAAAGATACAAAGTTTTGTAAGAACTGATTCACCCCCCCTCTTAGTTGTCTGTCCTATTTCCAATGCTTGGTATAAGAGCTTGGTTCCTTGGAGAAGCCTAACAACTTAAGGAAAAGATCTTGGAAGAAGTTTTAAATGGGTTCACTCAAAGATCAACTTCAATTGGCCCTAGAAGAGCTTGTTCAGTCTAAAATAGAAACTAGTAATCTAAGAGGTGAACTTAAAGATGTTGATGATACCATTGAAATGTTAAAAGATAAATTAAAGAAATCTATGCAAAGGAAAAAGGAGCTACTTCTGCAACTATCTAGTTTACATGAAGAAAATGGCATGAATGAAGCTTTGGAAGAAAAAAACAAGGAATGTGAGAAGCTGTCAAAAGAAGTTGTTGTTCTGAAAATTGAAATGGAATCTGGGGTGATAAGGCAAACCAAAGAAAGTGAATATAGGAAGAAAATTGAAGAAGATCTGAAACAAAAACTAAAAGAAAGATCTGAAGAATGTTGCAAATTGGATGGAATAGGTAGCCATCTAGAGTCTGATCTACAAGAAAGTAGAGACAATGAGAGAGAACTTGAAAGGCAAATTGTCATTCTCAGACATGACCTAGATATTGCAAATGAATATAAGGAGAAGTTCAAGATAAGCTTAGAAAAACTTGAAGCACTTCTCAAAGGATAGAAAAGGGCTGATGATAAGCATGGTCTTGGATATGAGAAAGGTGAAAGCTCTGGATTTGGACAGAGAAATTTTCAACCTAGGAATGGGTGAAACAGAACTAGAAAACCTCCAATAAGACAGCATAATGCTCAAAGATATCCATCATTCAATGGAAATTGTTTCAACTGCAACAAATTTGGTCATAGAGATACTCAGTGCAGAAGCAGAGTAAATCAAAATGGTCCATCCCTCTCCAATCAATGATTCAAGTGTAAGAGGTATGGTCATAGATCAAATGAATGTAGAAGTATGATAATGAATAATGCTAACAATAGAAGAATTAGCAATTATTTCAATGGTTATTGCTTTGTTTGCAATGGGTTTGGACACATGGCTAATCAATGCAGATCAAGAGAAAATTAGGTTTATAAGAAAAGAAATGTTGTGTGCTTTAATTATAATAAATCTGGTCATATTGCAAGATTTTGCAGAAGTAGGAACAATGGAAGAAGTGGTCTGGTAAATAGAAAACCAGATGAGCAGAGACAAGACAAAGGAAAAGAAAAAATTGATGCGAATGAGACTAAAGATGAATCAAACAAGATATAGGTCAAGAAAATAATTATGAATGATAGTAATGGATCTACACCAGAATCCAGTGCTGAAAATTCCTCTAGGAATTGATTCAGGAGCCTTGGCTCAGGGGGAGCATCATTGTAAATCAAATTCCCCTAGCTAGTAGTTGAGTGTCGAAAAGGTACCTTGAATTGACTAAGAACTTTTGGAAAGATTTCTGGAAGAAAGGAAGTGATTATGGCAAATTGCATAGTGATACTTGAAAGACTATTCGAAAACAGAGCAACCAGATGTGCTAGGGTAGAGAATTTATTGCAAAGGTAAACTAGGTGATGCAAAGCTTAAAAAGGTCATTCATTCCTCATTTGAAACACTTTGCATCAGGAGAAATCAAGAAGAAAGAAGTGGACAAGCTTAGAGCTGAGAATTCTCAAGATTTGGAAGCGAGAAAAGGATTTTTGAGCAAAAACCGTAGTCTACGTAAACAAGGTATTTTCTATTTTCTCTCTTGAGTCTTCAATTTCTGCAAATGGCTACACCTCTAGTTGTTTATGTAACTGAAAGGCCCTGACCAATATTTAAGAAGCATCCAGACAAATCAGTCGAAATTGATCCGTTGGGCGCATTCTCTGAGGTTCCACATGGTGTACTACATGTTGAGGATATTAGGGCATACATCCACTGTAACATGGATGAATTTGGAAACCTGAAACTCTTGGATTTGCTTAACAACTACTTAACGGATGATAGCCACAAATTGAAATCGAAATACAAAGCCATGGAAAGCAAACATTTTCTGCAAGTCATTAGGTTTTTGATATTTGATGAAAATGAATGGGTTTGATATATCTTAAGCTAGATACATGATGAGTTCATATGGCTATTGAAACCATTCAAGATTACAAAGGATGTTATCAAGATTGTAACTGGGTTAAACTCCTCCGGTAGATTACCCATGCTAAAAGCTATGAAAAACCAGACAGTGACTGATGCTACCGGTGCCAAGTTTGACAAAAGGGCAATGACCATCAATGATATTATAGAACCAGATGTCAAATTTGCCTCCATGGTGATTGGGTACAAAATTTACCACTCCAGCAGAGAAAACTCTATCTTCAGAACTGCAATATATGCAACCTATCAAATGTTAAAAGAAAATGCTAATTATGATCTTTGTGAACTACTACAAAATTAGTTGATTGAGAATTTGAGCAAGATAAAGAAACATAAGAAAAAATCCTTCAAATATGGTTCCTTGATTGTATGTTTGTTCTTCTATTTTATGAATGAAGTACCTAGAATTCAAGGTGTGCATTGGAAACTGATAGACCAGTAGCATGGCAAATAAGAGATCACCTTCTCAACCTTGGTGACTCCCAAGCTCAAAAGGCTGCCATTTGGGGCTACTTCAAAAACTTCCAGAGTTTAATGCAAGCAAGGGAGAGAATCCCTAAAACAATTGTGGAGAAGTATGAAAATGACATATGTTTCATGGTTAACACAGATCAGTGCCTGATGGAAGCTGTAGAACCAAGAACAGTTTGGATAATGCCTATGGGTTATGAGGTGGATGGAAGATTTTTGGATATGTATGCTCAGCATCTTCTGAGCACACCTAAAGATACCTCTGTTGAAAGGTTTAGAACCTACAAGGAACTAAGTCTAAAATTACATGTGGCTCAGACAACCTGAGACCAAGAGGAAAGTGCAGAGACAAGTTGAAAGGTATGCTGAGAGCATTGGCCTAACCAAGGAGGTAGTAAAGTAGAATAGAGAAAGAATTGAAAATTTGAAGAAAAGCACTGAGCAGACTATAAAAGAAAAAGTAGGAAGTGAGTCGGTAGTCACTCCGGAAGTCCCACCAAGCTCCTGAAGGAAGACAAGCAGTTCTACAACTCTTGTTGAGAAACTCAAGTCCCCTTCCACTAAGAAACTAGAAGCCACTCCATCTAGTGATGGAGGGAAAAGAAAGAAAACCAAGGCCACTAGAACCCACAAGGGCACAAAAGATGATGAAGAGACAGAGACAGATGAAGAAGTGAAAGAGATAAGATCCAAAAAGGTCAGAACTTCAAAGACTTCTGAAGACCAGCCTTCCGGAAGCAATAAGGCCAATAAAAAGCTAGTCACTGGTAAGGTTGCTATGACTATTGATGAAATTGTAAAAACAATCACTGTTCATGGAAATTTAAAGCCTGTCAAAGTTTACTATGATAATTTTGATCAAGCAAATAAGAAAATTTTGGAAGATGCCATTATCATATATTTGAATAAATTTAATAGAGCCTTGTTGGAAATTTTACAAGAACTTCCTAAGTTTAAGGAAAGTACTGGAAATGAGGAAAGAAGCAGCTAAGGATAAAGACATAGAACTCAGAGAGTATGTTCTCTCCGCTTTATGTCCTGTGATGACCAGAAAAGAAGAAGATAAAATCCCCAAAGAAGTTAAAGATAAATTTAGAAGCAAGGTTCGAATAAACAAACTAATGCTTGGTGAAACTGAAGAAATTGCAAAAGAAACAAAAGAAATCTTGAGAAAGGCTTTAGACAAAGATAAATATTATATTATTTCAGAAAAACAAGTAGAAGAAGTCAATCCTCCAGTTTTGAAACATGAAGCTCCAGAAGAACAAATTAACAAAAGAATTGATGATGAAGGTGTTAATTTAGATCCTCCGGAGTTAACCTGTGAAGAGACTAATGTTGGATTTTCATATCTAAATGTTGGAGAAGTTTAGGAAAAGGAACAAGTCAATCAGGAGCACATAGATATGAGAGATAAAATAGATGATGCAGGAGTAACTCCTCCACCTGATCATTCTAGAAAAGAAGAGGATATTGCCACTACACAGAGCCCTCTAGATCAGGTAGCAAGTAGTGAACAAACAGGAAAGAGTTCCTCTGCAGAGAACACAGAGAAGAGTAAAGTAGAGAAAGAGGAGGAAAAAGGAAAGAAAGACAAAGCAAAAGAATATGGTGCAAATGTTGAAGCACCTAAAGCAGATACTAAGAAATCTGATAAACAAAAGGATGGTTCAGAAAATGTTGCAAGAGACACTACAGATGCAGTGAAAAGTCTTCTTGGAAAAGAGATGATTGAGCTTGATGAGCCTGAACTACTCCAAGTTTTAGTCAATCCAAATGCCCTCTCTCCAATTCAATTGATCAAAATAACATCATTCACCCAAGTAAAGGCGAGAGAAAAGATGTTAAATTTCCACATGGAGGACAATGAGCTACTAGGGATTACAACTGGGATTTTGGCTACTAGGGCTTACAACCAGGATTTTGGAAAAGATTATGCCTTCCTACCAGAAGAGTCCATCTGATTCCCCCTCCAGACATCTGAAAAATCTTGTAAGTTCTGTAAATACTCATTTTGAGTCCTTTGAGAAGTCTGTAGAGACAAAAGTCAGAAATGAGTTTTTGGATAAGAGATTTAGTGAACTTAAGAGTCTGATAGGGTATGATAGGACTATACTTGCTATCAGTATAAAGAGTGTTCAAAATGCTCTAAGTGATGGAAGTGATATATATAAATTTTGTCTATCCTGGCCCAAAGTAAGTGAGGATATTGAAAAGAAGATAAAGGAACAAGAACTGAAATTGTCAAATCTATCTAGTAATTTTGATCCTCTAACTATTTCACCCATAAGTCAGGAATGTCAAGTAATTAGCTTGACTGAGGAAATAAAGAAACTTGTCAAAGAGAAAGGCAACATTATGAAAAGAATGTGTGAGCTCTGGGGATTGATTGCCCCTAAGTTAGAGATAATACATAATGCTCTATTTGAAGCTCAGACTGTAATTTAGACTAATGATCCATCAGATCTTTCAAAGGAAGAAGCATATTCATTTTTGTTGAGTGGGCACATCTCAATGTTGGATGGAATGAAGGGAACTTGGGCCTCTGAACTGGTGCAATTGAATAACAGTTTTGTAGACATTCTCAAGTTCATGTAAATAGAACTTAATGATTACTTGTACATATGCGGCATTATACACATAATTTTTGGAGAGTATTGGCTTGTGGACCCCACCCATTGCCATTGATGTCAAAGGGGGAGTGAAGAGCAGTGAAAAATAAGGAATCCAGCAAAGGGGGAGCTTCAGAACTAATAGAGAAGCACAAGTATACAGAGTAAGGGGGAGCTACATTAGACACTTAGTCATTTTTCACTAAGTGTTGCCATCAATGCCAAAGGGGGAGATTGTTGGCAAGAGACATTGCTTTGCATTGATAGGTGTTGTCATTGATGGCAACTAAGATCATCCAAATCATCCGCATAACACAATTTGTTTATATCAGAAGTCAGAATCAGAATTTGTCTAAGTCTAGGCAGTTAGGAACAGAGCAGTAATAGGGTTAGGTATCTTGGTCTAGATTTCTCTGGTGGAAAGACATGGTTTGCTACGGATCTAAGGTAGTCAAAAGCATTGTCAAGACACTCTAAATCTATAGTTTTGCCCTCTAGTGATAGAAGACTCAAAAGATATTAGCTTCTGAGTATCGGGTTTTGGTTTGAAAGAATAGACAGGCCGACCTTGTGAATGATCTTAATTCCAGATGTATAGATGTTGTTTATTGGGCAATTGGTGATGATCAGTGATGGTAGTTGACATGATTTATGTTTTGCAAGTACAAGTTTTGGTCTGCATCTCATATTATGTATGGATCTAATTGACAGAGCAGAGTACTCAACAAAGCTCTAAATGTTTTTGAAGCCGACCGGTAAAATGATTGAAGGTCATGTTGTGGATATATATAGCCAATGGAATTGGATGATTTAAGAAGTGATGTGTGCGAGGAAGGTGTAAATATGAGAAAATCAGAAACCTAAGATGCGAATGAAGGCAAAGCATTAAGAAGAGTAGAGCAAAGATAAAATGTGTAAGATCAGTTTTTGCACTTAACCGGAACTAAAATTCTTGCATGAGTAGTGTTATTTATCAGTTCAAAATATCTGTTATTCTTTTGTAATCTTTCTCTAGGAAGTGAGCCTTCATTTGAGCAGTGAGCTCTGGGCAGTGAGCCCGAATGCATGTGCATTCCCATTTGTGAAATACTTTTAACAGGGTATTAATTTTGTGGGTTAACCCCCACTGTGGTTTTTCCCTTAACCGGTTTCCATGTCAAAAATCTTGGTGTCAAGTGTGTTATTGTATTGTTGTTCTTACACTTATAATTGATTGTTTTCATGGTTAAATTATTGAATTGTTATTAAGTAGCAAAAGAAAGAATTAAATGTAGAAAGATACAAAGATTTCTAACAACTGATTCACCCCCCTCTTAGTTGTCTGTCCTATTTCCAACAGTTGTGTATGCCCATACTACCTCTGGTAGTCTAGCTACCCAGTCCTTCCTGTGAATGTCCACTGTCTTTGTCACAATATTCTCAATTTCTCTATTTGTAACTTCCACTTGCCCATTGGCCTGAGGGTTATAGGGTGTGGACTTCTTATTCCTAACTTCATATTCTTTGACTAGTTTAGAAATTAGTTCAGAAGTGAACTATGGGCCTTGGTCAGTGATAATTTCTCTTGGTGCTCCATATCTAGTGAAAATTTCTTCATACAAGAATTTGGCAACATTTCCATCTCTAGAAAATTAGAATGCCTTGACTTCAATCCAATTTGTTAGGTAATCAGTGCAAACTAGAATGTACTCATTATTAGAAGCTGGTGAGATTGGCTGAATGAAATCTAGTCCCCATTTGTCAAATGGTGCTAGTGCTATTTGTGGTTGCAAAGGCATCTCATCTGATCTTGTTGGTCTACCCATTCTTTGGCATTGGTCACAACTCCTGGTATACCTGATTGCATCCTTATGAAGAGTTGGCCAATAATAGCCTGTGGTTAGTATCTTGAATGTTGTCCTCTTGGCTGCAAAGTGACCCCACAGGGCTCATCATGACAAGCTTTTAGGATGTCAAAGACCTCATCTTCTCTTATGCACCTTCTCATAATATGATCTAGACCAGTGTAGAACAAATAACTAGCAATCCAAGAATATGGAAAGCTTTTATGCACTAATTGTCTTCTTTCTCTTAGAGAGAAGTGTGGTGGAATCAGCCCTGCTACCAAATAGTTAGCAATATCAACAAACCATGACGTATGTAAAGTAAGAGGAAACAAGTGTTCATCTGGGAAAGAGTCATCCACAACATCTTCATCCACTTGTGTAGGTAATCTAGATAGAAAATCTGCCACCACATTAGCTTTTCCTGGTTTATCCACTATTGTGATATCAAACTCCTGTAGCAAAAGAAACCATCTGACTAGTCTACCCCCAACCATAGGCTTATTCATTAAATATCTAATCACAATATGATCTGTGTGGATGAACACCTGGTAGCCAGTGATATAATGTCTAAACTTGTTGATAGCATAGACAACAACCAACATCTTTTTTTCTGTGACAATGTAATTGAGCTCTGCCCCTTGTAAGTTTTTACTGATGTAATAAATGGCATACTCTTTAGTACCTTCTTTCTATCCCAATACTGCCCCTATAGTAAAATCAGAAGCATCAGTGTGTATATGGAAGGGCAATGTCCAATTGGGTCCTCTCAAGATAGGTGCTTTGGTCAGAGCTACTTTCAGTGTGTCAAAGGAGTGCTAACATTCTGTGGTCTAGTCAAATTCCATGTCCTTTGTGAGTAGAGAAAATAAGGGTGCTGCTAATTTGTTGAAGTCCTGTATAAACCTTCTATAATAGCCTACATGGCCAAGAAAGCTCCTGAGATCTTTAGGCTTCTGTGGTACATGAAGGGTGGAAATTATCTCAATCTTGTTAGGATCCACCTAAATACCATCACTGGATATGAAGTGTGAAAATGTAGTGTCTTTACAATGCTTGGTAAACTTGGTGGTAAGCACTCAATTCAAAGGAATCTCCTACTGAACAGTCCACTATAAATTCTTGAAAAGACCTCATCAAATTATCAACCAGGGCTTATAGACTTGTGATGGTACTTGCACTATATGTGCTTCCAGGGATCAAACTATAAAACTTTTCTACTGAATCAAGCTACCTATGAACATGGGAAAGTAATGTTGCTACAATTGCTATGGATACTTTATAATGTAAAACTATAACAACAAATTAAGGAAATTAATGACAATTGTTCCTATCCTCTGGAGTACACTAGTAGAAATATGGCAAATAAATGACCAGGCGACTAAAACTTTTAGTCACGTGACCAAATTTTTTTCAACACAACTATAAATGACTAATTTGGTCATTGGTTGAAATGACTAAATAAATGACCAAATAAATGACTAAATAAATGACTAATTTGGTCATTGGGCAAAAAACACAACTAAATAATTGGTCAGACAAATAAAAATGACTAAATAAATGACTATTACTCCTTTATTCTTTTTTATTTCCAATTTGATCATAATCCATGAATTCAAAGACAATAAAAGGCAAGGCAATAAATGTCCACTTAGATCAAAGGAATAAAGGGAGAGAAAGGATTGAACAAAGGGTTAAGAAGAAAAAAGACAAATCATACAATAGGAAATATACAAAAAAAATTAAAAATAAGACAAGAAAATAGACAAACTGGATAGATACAAATAAAATAAAGACAAAATTATTAATTATAAAACTTTTAAATATACTATAATAGTGATAAATTATTTAATTTTGCAAGTCCAATATGCACAAGTATAATTTAAGTTAAATTAATTTAAATTATATAATTTAATATCTTAAGTTGTATAATTTATAACTTATATAACAAAATAATTATGTAATTAAATTAAATATAATTTAATAATATTTCATATTATTTAAATATTATAATAATGAATAATTATATTGTAATATAATTTCATAATTTTATAATTAAAATTATAATATAAGTTCCTAGTTTTGGAGGGAATTAATGGAGGGAATGTGCGTTTATGTAAAAATGTAAAAAATTTTGGTCACTGATGGGTCAGAAGAAGAAGAGTTTGATCCAAAAATAGTTCATAGGTAGTCATAGAATGGCTAGAAGGGATAGCCAACAAGTTGTCTTCATCCATCGATGACCTGTCGTCAGGCTTCTACAATGCTCTTCTTCTGTAAGGCCTGCAAGTTGATCTTGTAGAGCATGGACGCCTTCTATGCACTCTCAAAGTCCCTCCATGCCTCCTAGTAAGATATCCATTTCTTCCTTACCTTAGATAAAGGAAGTTTCATCTCATAAACAATCACTTGTAAACCCCAAAAACAATGGCAGCAACTTTATTATCAAGTATTGATTTGATCTTGGATTGGGTTTGAACCATTGACCTCATTTAAATTAGGGGTTGAAACCCTATAGCCAAATAAAAATCCACTTGCTTTTAAGTAGAATCATGCCTCTCATAATAGGATAAAGTGAGTTAGGTTTATTCACTTGATTTAAAGTAGATTCATGCCTCTAATAATATGACAGAGTAGGTTAGGTCTATTGATAGCTTGTGTTGAAAGACCAATCTATGCTCTAAACTGTAAAGGGGTTGGGAGCTCAATCGTAGAGCACTCAGCAACATGTTAGTGGGAGGTTTTAGGATGGGTTCGGAGTAGGTCTGTGGAAAATAAAATCTTTTGGGTTCTTTCTATTGCAATTCATATTGTACAAAAAGCATTTCTAATTTGGGTATTGCTTATGGTTAGATTAAGGCAATGCTCTGGTCTTCTTTTCAATGATAATAGCTTTTTGACCACATTAGTTTTTCATATAGTGGTATTGGAGCCTTAATTGTCTAGTTATCTTAGCTTAGCAACTAGTTGCAAGAAATGTGATAGGATATTCATATTTTTGTTTCTTGCACCATGGAAATGGTTTTGCATTGCAAATGGGCCAATTCTCATTGTTAGTGGATTTTCAATAGTCGATGTGTTTTCCATCCTGTCAAAATTTTCTTTTTTCCTAGGTCTGACCAATGTGACGTTTATGATCTTTGAACCGTCAACAAAGTGCATGATTGATGAATCTCTAAATACAATTGTAAATTCCATATACATAGATGGTTTAAGGTAAATTACAATAGATTATTAGATATCCACATTAATTTTATAGACAATTGTTATTCTTATCTAAGGGCTCAATCATCTAGGAAGTTTGTCTTACCATGTTTCTACTTGAGTGCACAGAACATGGGGAATTTTCTTCATGGAGGAGCTACTGCAACATATGTTGATATTATAGGTAGTGCAACAATATTCACTACAGGAGCTAAATCATCCAGTGTTTCAGTTGAAATCAATGTCTCATATCTTAATGCTGCAAAGTTGGGGGTAAATCTTGAACATTCTCATTGTAAATATTTTCTTGATGGTCTAGATTTCTTTTGCTTTTTGCATGATGAAGAAACTCTAGGTTGATTTAGATTGTTGAGTTTTTTTCCCTTTAACTCAGGAGGAGATTGAAATTGAAGCCAAGGTTCTTTGGATTGGCAAGGCAATTGCCTTTGTTACCGTTGACTTGAGGAAGAAGGAAACATGGGAACTGCTTGCCCAGGGGCGTCACACAAAGTACCTTGCTGTGACTAGTATATTGTAACTTTCTAAAACTTGGTGACCCCAAATCTATTTTTTCTGGCATTTTCTAAGCCAACTATGTTACGAGAAATAAAATGACGAGGAACCATATTTCTTAAGAAATAGCAAATTTTTGTGGGCCATTTGTGGCTGCTAGGCAAGCCAACAAAAGATGTTAAGGAATAAAAGCAATCTTGTCCATCATCTAGCAACCATGTCAACAAGTTCTTAATAATCTTTTAATCATTTACCCTGAGCTTTCCATTGGGATGAAGTTCTGTTCAGTTTCTTCCCTGGGGTTCAACAGATTTTGTAACTATATATTTTATATTTTATGTGTCATTTAAAGAATGTGATTAAGTGAAATTGAAAATGTGTGGCAGTTAAGGTAATTATTGTGTGAACATTGTTTATAGTTTATCAACTCTCAACGATGAGTCTTAGTAATGATAAATCTTTGTATACAAAGAATTTTAATTTTCGTTGATGTTAGTAAAAGCTTCACCAATTTTTACATATGGTTTCCTAGTGGCTGATGACAATGGAGATTCCACTCTAGAGAATGAAGTTTCAGCTTCGCTTAAAGGTATGTCTCTGAACAATAGTAATAATAATAACGAATCTAGGAATAAAAATAGTAAGAAGGGGAAAAAGGATGATGATAATGAGGATGATGATGATGGTGACTAGCGCAATCAGGTATGACTTGAGCTTTTCCAATTTATCAAAATTTACCCAACTTACCAATGAAGAAAAGTTCAATGTCAAGTTTAATGGTTATTTTTCAAGTGTGTGTGCACACTACTACATAGGCTTCAAGGATTGGGCAGGATGATCATGATCCAAACATTAGGGAACTAGGATTTTTGTCACATAAGCATTGTAGATTCTTATAATCTCTTTTTTCTGTGTTCAAGTCCATATTCAGTTGAGGTTACAATATACTGGATAGAATTATTTTTCATATTTTTGGTTGCTCGGTTGTATTTAACATTTATTGATTGTGGGTTTTAGTGGAGAAGGTGTGCCAAATCTCCTTATGTTACTTATGTAGTTAAGACAAAAAAATGCTGGAGGAAAAGCTTATGTACATCAGTGAAGTTCAGGTAAGGTTCATTCTAATTATAACCTCTTGAGACTTTGCTAAGATGAATGCATTAGTTTATTCATTATCAACAGTACCGTTGGAAGTATAGCTGATGTATTTCTAGCATTTCATTGTTTGTGGCCTTAGATGCTTGCAGTAGTTTCTCTACATGACTTTATGTTGGATGGATGTGGGTTTATTTCTTCCTTGTATAATTTCACATGTAAATGTTTATGTAATGTCACTTTAGCCAAGAAATCTTCTTGGCCATATGAGAGGTGTAAATTGAGTTCAGTTGCAGATCTAATGTTCTAGCTTCCTCCAAGATTCTATTTGGTGTCCTTTTAGGGGTTGAGCTTTCATTCATGCCAATAATCACCCTAGAACCTTGAGTAGCAGGCTTTACACACTTTGCAAGATCTTTAGGCTTAGCACCAGCATTGGGACATCCTTATCATTATTGTTTCTTTCCAGAATATATAGAGGAAAGGCCCATAATAAGGCCTCCATATTAGGAACAATGGATGTAATGAGTAAAAAAATTTGAGTTGAAGTGATAGCTCATACTTGGTAGCCCATATTATAATTTTCATTGTAATGAAACCTTTACGCAATTCTGCATAAAACTGGACTCACAACAAGATGACAATCTCTAAAAAGAGCTTTTAGTGAGCTTCTGACTATCATGACAGTCTTATTTTTGCGCTTTTCCATCCTACCCACATGAGATTATAGAGGTGTCCTTCCATATGCAATCTCTAACTTCCACAGTTAATTATTGTACACTATGTTGATAGGAAATTCCTTTTAAATCTTAAGTTCTAGGTGTTAAACCTCCTTGTGGTCTGATCAATGTGTGATAGCCTTTGAGACATCCTCCCTCATCTTGAATTGTCTAAATGGAACATTCATAGCTCTGAAGTAATCTTCTAATGGCAAAAATCTCAACATCATTGATATCAAGTTCTAGACCAACCTCCTTGGATAATAACCATGATTTGGAAGATCATGAAGGTGGGAGAGAGACAGAAGGGAAAAGAAATGACAGTGATGACTATCATTACTATTTGACTATGTTTTGCATCTTAGGTTGATGAGTGGGTGTCTCCACTAGCACTTTGCTTTGAATAAATGGATATAGCAATCTTTAGCCTTCCTCTTTGTGGGGATCTCATGATCTTATAAGTGCAACAATCATTCATATATGATTGTTATGGAGGTACTTTGGTTGCATACAAATGTGACTATCACAAGATTTGATGCCTATTTTAATATGACAGTCCATGACAATAGTGTCCATGGAATTTTATGACTACCCCCACACTAGTGGTGATTACATATGCTTGACTAAATCATGTTGTTGTCTCACTATTGATTACACTTGGGGTGGAAATTTTAGGACTATTGTTTATGGGGGATTGATTTTCATTTTTGCATTAGAACTTTCTTCAGATTGTTGTCATAGTATTGGACCTTCTAGGTTTGTGATAGGGTCTACTTCTTGTCACTCCACTTCAAGCATTGTCAGAAATTTTCCAAATAGCACCCATGCCCTCATGGTTGTTACAATATTTACGACAATCCTATGAAGGAACTTGAACTAGGATAGTCCTCCAAAATTAGATGTTGCCTCCTTCAATGAATAAACTACCTTTTACCCTAGGCCCTTGGTACTATAGCATAGAAGGACATTGTTCAAGAAGCTCAAACAGTCAGGTGGGTACTACAAAGAATGAGACACCAATAGAACCCAATAATGATGTATCCTATGACAATTATATAGTAAGACACCCGCCCTTACCAGTCTAGATTGGATTGGAATCCAATATGCATGATGATTTCCCTCTGTGATCCTATAACATGAATGCATTCTCTTATGGCCAGGATAATCTTGTTGGGCATGACAATATGGCCACAATACCACCCTATTACAACAAATCCAACTTCATACCTATCCCCCACTTTTATCAACCTAAGATGGACTAGCATTCCTAATGATTGGCCTCATGTTTCCTTCAGATCTAATCAACCTATTCTTCCATGGCTTCACATAAGTGGCAACACTTTACTAAGAATGGGAAACATCTCGCTAGGGTTGGATAGTCTTTGTTTGACTGTGACATCATTTACATGGAATATCTCCAATCTCTCTTAGTATATTAATACCCTAACCATGATGCAAGACCTAGTAATGGCCCCCAAGGTAAGGTGTTAGGACATAATAACCATACATCTAGGGTTTTGACAAGTCCCCACCTAACAGTTGTTGACGGTACTACAAAACAATGCCTTCGTAAGGCAAGATAACAATATGGGTAAGAGCACAACCAACTACCTTAGTGTTTGCAAAAATTGCACAACCTTTGCTAGCATCCTCCCTGCGTGTACCAAAATGGGAGCTTTGGAACTGGGTATAGACATCCATCAAAGCATAAAGGATAGAGGAATTTTGACAAATGTTGTAGTTGCAACTGCTCTAGTAGACATGTATGCAAAATGTGGAAGCATAAACAGGGCACGTGAACTGTTTGATAGAATGCCTCAAAGAAATTTGGTCTCATGGAATGCCATGATTGCAGGATATGCATAAAATGGATTTGTTAAAAAGGCTTTAGAAACTTTCAAGCAAATGTAATTGGCAGGTGTAAAGCCAAATTCCACAACCTTTTCTAGCATCCTCCCTGCCTGTGCCAAAATGGGAGCTTTGGAACAAGGTGTTAACATCCATCAAAGCATAAAAGATAGAGGAATCTCATGGACTGCAATGATTGTAGGATATACACAAAATGGATTTATTGAAAAGGATTTAGAAAATTTCAAGCAAATGCAATTGGTAGGTGTTAAGCCAAATTCCACAACCTTTGCCAACATCCTCTCTGCCTGTGCCAAAATGGGAGCTTTGGAACAAGGTATAGATGTTGGAACAAGGTGGATAACTGAGAGGGGGGGTGAATCAGTTATCTTAAATAATTTAACTTTCTCTTCTTCTTTAACAATTAGTGCAGTATCAAAACATTTAAGCATACATGAACATGAGAGCATAAAAGAAATCAACACACATGACACAAGGATTTTTACATGAAAAACCCTGTTAAGGGAAAAACCACGGGGTGACTAACCCAAGATTGTATTCTCTGTTAAAAGAATAGAAGTACAAAATGGCACTTGCCAATTAGGGCTCACTGCTTGAGCACACTGCTCACAAGAGGCTCACTGCCTACAAGAGACTCACTATCTACAAGGTATATAGAAAGTAACCAGATGTTTGAACTGATCAGAGGCATCCACATATGCTGGGGTTCAGTTCCGGTTAGGCTCAATATACTGATCTGTTGCACTTCATTCTTCCTCTGGTTAGTGCTATTGTTCTGTCACATACCAGATTTGTATAGCTACTTCCACACTGCTCTCTGCTTTTCTTCACACACACTATTACACAACACACACCTTCACATTGAAATCCATCTGGTATATATATTCGTACAAAGGATTTCAACATCTTTCTAGTCGGCATCCAGAATACTCAAGATTTTCCCAAACTCTGGTTTGTGGGTTGAATCAATGCTTATAAAGTGATGCGTATCAAAAAGATAGTTATAGGAGTCATCAATCATGTCAGCCAACCATGAATGATCCCTCAAGAAGCTTGATCACCATCAATTTCTCATCCAGATTAAGGTCTGATGCTCTGTCGGTTAGTTCTTGCTCAATCTGCTCTGCCTGTCAGGAACCCAACACTTAGGTGCTCATATCTTTTCACTCTTTCATCACCGGAGGCTCAATCTCTAGAATGTGGTAGTCATGGTACTCCTCTTGACTTCCCCAAGTTCGCACTTTACTGAGATACATCCTCTGAGAGATCCGGACCTGACTGTCAGACCTTGCTACATGCTCTGTTCTTGCTCACCAGACCAAAATACTCTTCAATCTAACTTCTGGTATAGACATACCATGTGCTGCGGATGAGTGGGATGAACTTTGTTGCCATCAATGACAACACTCATGAAGCCACATAGTGTCTCTTGCCAACAATCTCCCCCTTTGGCATTGATGGCAACACTTAGTGAAAAATGACTAAGTGTCATAGCACACTCCCCCTTGGCTGATGCTCTGTCTTGTGTACACTTTTACCAGAGCTCCTCCTTAGCTAGATTCCACATTTTTCACTACTCCTTACTCCCCCTTTGACATCAATGGCAAAGGGTGAAATCTGCACACCAAAATTTGCAAAGAAAAACAACCTATATATTGCTGGATAAGTATATATACATGTTGTACTTACATATACTTAAGGATATCCGCAAAGGTATTCTTCAACTATACAACTTCTGTCGCCCAACTCTGCTTCATCCTGTCCAAAATTGATATGTGGCCACTTAACAAAAATGCAAAGGCTTCTGCCCTCTTTAGGTCTATCGGATCACTAGTCCGGGCTGTAGTCTGAGCATCAGTTAGGGCTTCATGCATTGCCTCTAACTTAGGGATAATTATCCCTCTTAGTTCACTTAGCCTGCTTATTCTATTCTTCTTCTCCTTTTCAAGCCTCTTTATTTTATTTATAGTGGCTATAGTCTGACATTCTTGATTCATTATGGAAGAGGTGAGAGGATCAAAATTTTGAGATAAACTTGATAGTTTGCTCTCTTGTTCTTCCACCTTGGCAATGTCTACTGTCATGGTGGACCAAGATAGACAAAATTTGTATAAATCTCCACCATCTTTAAGAGCATTTTCTAAGCTCTTTATCCCAATATCCAAATTTCTCCTATCATTTGTTATAAGTCCCTGCACCTCAGAGAATCTCTTTCCCAAAAATTCTTTCCAGACCTTTTCTTCTGCCGCCTTTTCTAAGGAATCAAACTGAGTATTGACAGAGTTTATTAGAGATTTAAGGTTACCAGATGGAGAGGCTAAAGGATCCTTTTGAAAGGATGGCATGATCTTCTCCAACATTCCAGAAGCAATCTCTATCAGCTCACAATCTTCCATGTGAGACTTCAGAAGTTTCTCTTTTTCCTTTGCTTGGGCAAAGGATGCTATCTTCATTGTTTGAACTAGGGAGAGGGAATCAAAATTGAGTGGTACTTGGAACAGTTCCGATTCATCAATCTCCATTAATTCCCTGGTCAGGAAACTCTTCACTACTTCTGCAGTGCCTCTTCATCATCGTTGTGGCTTGTGTATGACCTTGTGGCCTTTGTCTTTGTTCTCTTTTCTCCTTTACCGGATGTCTTTGCTTCCAGTTTTGAGGCTTTTGAGCTCTTAGAGGTGGCAGGTGCAGAGCTCTTTGAGGATCTGGTCCAAGAGGGGGCTTGCACTGGATCACTTTCTTTTTCTACTTCTTGTCTCTCTTTCTCTGCTCTTTCTATTTTCTCTCTGTTAGCATCAACTGCCTCCTTTGATATCCCATATCTCTTGGCAACTTCTACTTCCCTTCTCACCTTTCTCTTGATCTCAGGCTGTCTCAATTCAACATGAATTTTTACACTCAACTCTTGAAAGGTTCCAAACCTTTCTACCTCAGGGTCCTTGGGCTGGCTTAGCAAGTGTTGGATATGCAACTCCAAGATCTTCTCATCTACCTCATAGCCCATTGGCATACTCCAGACTGTCCTGGGCTCCACTGCCTCCATTAGGCATTGATCAGTGTCTACCATGAAGCACATTGTATCCTTGTATTTTTCAACTAGAGATTAGGGGATTCTCTCTCTGGCCTGCATCATGCCTTGGAAGTTTTTGAAGTAACCCTAGAGTGTTGTACTTTGTGCCTTGGCATCACCAAGCCCATACATATAATCTCTGATTTGTATGGCAACCAGTCTGTCATTTTGCCATACCCAACCACTGGATCCGGGTAGCTCATTCATATAGTAGAAGAATAGACATAATATCAAGCCACCATACTTAAATGAATTCTTCTTATCCTTCTTAATTTTCTACAAATTCTTTAACAGTTGGTTCAGGAGAAGCTCACAAAGATCATAATCAACATTTTCCCTTAGCATCTGATAAGCAGTGTATATTGTTGTTCTGGATACAGAATTCTCCTTGCTCGAGTGATATATTTTGTAGCCAATAATCATAGAGGCAAATTTGATGTCTGGATCTATAATATCTTCTATTGTCATTGCCCTTTTGTCAAACTTTGATCTGGTAGCCTCACTGTTTGGTTCTTGACTGATTTAAGAGCAGGCAACCCACTAGATGAGTGCAAACTAGTTACTACTCTAATTGCATCCTTTGTTATTCTGAATGGCTTCAACAACCATATGAAGTTATCATGTATTCTACTAAGAACATACCGGACCCATTCATCTTCTACAAAATAGGGGAAGTGGATGCAATGTCCAAAATGCTTATCCCGGATGGCCTTGTATTAAGGTTTAAGTTCAAATGTTTCATCTATTAATTGCTTGTGATAGATATCCATCAGTTTGGATTCCCTGAATTCCTTAATATTTGCGTGTATGTAAACCCTAACATCTTCTACATGCAGAACTCCATGTGGAATACTAGAGAAGGCACCTAAAGGATCAACTTCTAGGGATTTGTAAGGATGTTTCTTGAACTTGGGGTGTAGCCTATTAGTGATCTTAACAATACTTGGAGTAGCCATCTTTCAAAAGATTCAGAGAGAGCGGAAATACCTTTTTACATTTCTAGGGTTCACGAGAAGAGCCGAAAAGATCGATGGTTGAATCAAATTATGTGGTTGATATTTGAGAAGATAGAAGCAATCTTGTTGCAGAGCTCTTTCTTTCTTCTTCTTGAATGCGAATGTGAAAATGATGAACAAAAGAACCCTTATATTTCTGCACAAACTCTAAATTCATATTGCAATAAATGCACTCTTTAAGTCATTCCGATTTTCTTGTTCTGACCTTGTTCTGAGAGAGATCTTTCTGGATCACTGAGATGCACTTAGAATGATAACTTATGATGTATCTCCCTTTCTCCAATTATTCCATCTAAGCGCAGATCCAAATATTTTAATTTTGAACCATGTACTGGATCTAACTGTGAAAATCCTACTTTTGTCGGATGACTATCAAACTGGATTAATCTTGAATGATTAACCTCTTCAAACTCCTTGTGGATCTTTCATATTTTTACCAAGGGTTATTTAGATGTTTCTCTGAGAGCCCTTTTAATCCGCAACTTTCCATGTGCCAATTTCAGGCACCAATTGACTGGCTGGGGGAATTTGTTTTCTTTTGTGACTCCCCCTGAGCTAGAGCTCATCTATCTAGTTTTCGGAAAGAATATTAGCACCAGATTCTGGTGCATATCCATCCCCAACATTTTATGTACTTCTCTTCACCCAAATCTTGTTCAACTCCCTTTGAACTTCATCCACATTCACTTTTCCTTTACATTTATCTTGATTTTGATTATGATGCACCGGACCCCTTTTATCCTGATTCTTACTCCTGCAGAATTTGGCAATATGACCGGATCTATTGCAATTGTAGCAAGCTATATTTCTTTACATATTTGACTGATATCCTCTTGATCTGCATTGATTAGCCATATGTCCCATTCTATTGCATGCAAAGCATCTACCATTGAATGAATTGTTTATTTGCATATTTCTACATTCATGACATTTGTGACCATACCTTTTGCAGTTAAAACACTATCCGGAGAAGGATGAATTAGTCTGATTCATTCTTCTTCTGCACTGATTTTCTTTATGACCAAAGTTATTGCAATTGTGGTAGTATCCATTGAAGGATGGATATCTTTGAGCATTTGGTTGTCTTACCGGAGGTCTTCTAGGCCTGTACCTTGGATTTCCTGATCCAGAGTTCTTCTGACTAGATCCGGAGCTTTCACCTTTCTCATATCCCAAGCCATGCTTGCCATCTACCCTCTTTTGGCTTTCTAGAAGAACTTCAAGTTCAGCAGAGCTTATCTTGAATTTTTCTTTGTATTCATTTGATGTTTGAAGATCCCTTTTAAGAGTGTCTATCTGATTTTCAAGTTGTTCTTCATTAGCTCTAGCTTCTTCAAGATCAGATTCCAGATGTCTAATTATTCTATCCATTTTGTGGTAGTCTTCTGACTTCTCCTTGAGAGATTGTCTTAGATTATCTTCCATTTTTCTTTTCTCTTCAATTTCTTGGGTGAATTTCATAACCCCTGATTCCATTTCATGTCTTACCATAATGACTTCTTTTGATAGCTTCTCACATAACTTGTTTTTCTCATTCAGATCTTCATTAGTATCATTGGCTTCACTTTGACTTGCTAATTGTTGAAGCAGTTCCTTTCTCTTTTTCACAGAGATACTCAGTTTTTCTTTTAGTTCATTTATGAAATCATCAGCTTGTTTGAGTCTTTCGCTCAGGTTATTGACTTCAGAGTGAGATTGATCAAGATCATCTAGGGCAAACTAAAGTTGTTCCCTCATGCCATATATATCCATTGAGATTCCCAGATCTTCCTCAAGCTGTTAGGCTCTGTTTGGAGGAACTTAGCTCTGATACCAATTGTTGGAACAAGGTGGATAACTGAGGGGGGTGAATTAGTTATCTTAAATAATTTAACTTTCTCTTCTTCTTTAACAATTAGTACAGTATCAAAACATTTAAGCATACATGAACATGAGAGCAGAAAAGAAATCAACACACATGACACAAGGATTTTTATGTGGAAAACCCTGTTAAGGGAAAAACCATGGGGTGACTAACCCAAGATTGTATTCTCTGTTAAAAGAATAGAAGTACAAAATGGCACTTGCCAATTAGGGCTCACTGCCTACAAGAGACTCACTGTCTACAAGGTATATAGAAAGTAACTAGATGTTTGAATTGATTAGAGACATCCACATATGATGGGGTTTAGTTCTGGTTAGGCTCAATATACTAATCTGTTGCATTTCATTGTTCCTCTGCTTAGTGCTGTTGTTCTGTCACATACTGGATTTGTATAGCTGCTTCCACACTACTCTCTGCTTTTCTTCACACACACTATTACACAACACACACCTTCACATTGAAATCTATCTGGTATATATATCCACACAAAGGATTTCAACATCTTTCTAGTCGGCATCCGGAATACTCAAGATTTTCCCAAACTCTGGTCTGTCGGATGAATCCATGCTTACAAAGTGATGCGTATCAAAAAGATAGTTATAGGAGTCATCGATCATGTCGGCCAACCATGAATGATCCCTCAAGAAGCTTGATCACCATCAATTTCTCATTCGGATTAAGGTCTGATGCTCTGCCGGTTAGTTCTTGCTCAGTCTGCTCTGCCTATCAAGAACCCAACACTTAGGTGCTCACATCTTTTCACTTTTTCATCACCGGAGGCTCAATCTCTAGATTGTGGAAGTCATGGTACTCCTATTGACTTCCCCAAGACCACACTTTGCTGAGATACATCCTCTGAGAGATCCGGACCTGACTGTCAGACCTTGCTGCATGCTCTATTCTTGCTCACCGGACCAAAATACTCTTCAATTTGACTTCCGGTATAGACATACCATGTGCTGCGGATGAGTGGGATGGACTCTGTTGCCATCAATGACAACACTCATGAAGCCACACAGTGTCTCTTACCAACAATAGACATCCATCTAAGCATAATGGAAGGGGGCATTTTATCAAATATTATAGTTGGAAATGCTCTGATAGACATGTATGCAAAATGTGGAAGCATAGACAATGCATGTGAACTATTTGATAGAATGCCTAAAAGAGATGTCATCTCATGGAATGTAATGATTGTAGGATATGCACAAAATGGATTTGTTGAAAAGGCTTTAGAATCTTTCAAGCAAATGCAATTGGCAAGTGTAAAGCCAAATTCCACAACCTTTGCCAACATCCTCCCTACCTGTGCCAAAATGGGAGCTTTGGAATAGGGTGTTGACTTCCATCAAAGCATAAAAGATAGAGGAATTATGTCAGATGTTGTAGTTGCAACTGCCATGGTAAACATGTATGCAAAATATGGAAGCATAGACAAGGCACATGAAGTGTTTGACAGAATGTCTCAAAGAGATGTGGTCTCATGGACTGTAATGATTGCAGGATATACACAAAATGAATTTATTGAAAAGGCTTTAGAAACTTTCAAGCAAATGCAATTAGCAGGTGTTAAGCCAAATTACACAACCTTTGCCAGCATCCTCCCTGCCTGTGCCAAAATGGGAGCTTTGGAACAGGGTATAGACATCCATCAAAGCATAATGGAAGGGGGCATTTTATCAGATATTATAGTTGGAAATGCTCTGATAGACATGTCTACAAAATGTGGAAGCATAGACAAGGCATGTGAACTATTTGATAGAATGCCTAAAAGAGATGTCATCTCATGGAATGCAATGATTGCATGATATGCACAAAATGGATTTGTTGAAAAGGCTTTAGAAAAATTCAATTAAATGCAATTGGCAGAAGTAAAGCCGGATTCCACAACCTTTGCCAGCATTCTTCCTGCCTGTGCCAAAATGTGTGCTTTTGAACAGGGTATGGACATCCATCGAAGCATAAAGGATACAGAAATTATGTCAGATGTTGTAGTTGCAACTACCCTGGTAGACATGTATGCAAAATGTGGAAGCATAGACAAAGCACGTGAACTGTTTGACAGAATGCCTCAAAGAAATGTGGTCTCATGGATTGCCATGATTGCAGGATATGCACAAAATGGATTTTGCAAGGATGCTCTTAAAATATTTGAATTAATGAAGCACTCTGGAACATATCCTAACATTGTAAGCTTTGCTTGTGTTCTATATGCATGCAACCATGCAGGTTTAGAGGATGAGGGATGTACATACTTCAATCACATGAGTAACCCTTATTGCATTACACCTACAGTTGATCATTATGTGTGCATGGTTGACCTTCTTGCCTATGCTGGCTATTTTGAGGACACCCTAAACTTTATCATTAAGATGCCAGTTAAACCTATGCTGGTTGTGTGGATGTGTTTTCTTGGTGCCTATAGATTAAATATGACTATAAGATTAGGGGAACTTACAGCAATGCTACTTTTTTATTTGGATCCTAAAAATGCTACAACTTATGTTCTTCTCTCAAATATCTATGCAGAAGTGGGCAGCTGGGGTGAGGTTCAAATGCTAAGGAGATTGATGAAAGATAGAGGAATATATGCTGATTGTCACACTGTAACGAAATTTATCTCCAAGATTGTTGCAAGAGAAATTGTTGTGACAGTTGTGAACCATTTTCATCATTTTAAATAGGGACAATGTTCTTTTAACGAAACTTATCTCCAAGACTATTGCATGAGAAATTGTTGTGAGAGTTGTGAACCCTTTCCATCAATAATGGATGTGCTTTGAAGTTCAACGGCAGGAAGGAAATGGCGTTGACAGGAGATTTGCATATCGGTGGGAGTCCATTTGGTGTCCCCTCAATATCCTGATATCCTCCATCAGTGGGACCTTGCCATATCAGCCTGACTCTAAATGTGGTCTCTTCGACATAGCGATAAGAGTGTTAAACCCTTATCGATGGGACTTGGTGATATCATTGTGATTGGTTTGGAAGTCTCTTCGACTTGCCAATACCACTTGTCTCCTGACTGTTAGGTGGAAAAAACCAACAAACAAAGTGGAGAACCGACCTCCATGGAGAATTTTTCTATAATGACTACCTTGAAGTTGAAACCTTGGCCAAAGCAAAAAAAAAACAATGATTGCTATAACAAATACAGAGATCCCTAAACACAAAATTGAGGTCTTGGATCAAAATATGGAGATTTGAGGCCGATCCAAAAAAAATTGGGGCACCAAGAGCTAAACAAAGTGGACAAAGAGGCTGCGTAGGATCTGCAAAGGATTTAAGCTCATGAGGTCGAAAAAATGTCTTTGTGTAGAGCCAAAAAATGACCAAGGTATGCATCCTCAGCAATAGCCGTGGCTGCGAATTGGAGATTGACTAGAATGAAGATGACGACTCTGGTGATATGGTAAAGGAAGATCAAACAATGACCTCTAACTAGAAATGGTGACAGATATTTTGAAGATTGTTTGACAGATATATCTGAAAAGGTGAGCTGGAAATGATAGGTGATCTGCAATAAGGCAGATAAATTAAGTAGCCCTGTTGAAGCACTTTTAAAGCTTGTATAAGGCAATGCTTCCAGTCTTTTATATGTTTCTTCTCTTGTTTGGTGGCATTCACAATGGTTCTGAATCATACCTCAAAGAACCCTTTGCAAAGTGTTCATAGGGCTATTTTCTTGAATCAAGGGTTCTTTTTAGATACTAAGGAGCCTTTTAATTTAAACAATTTCTTCTTATGATCTAGGAATGTATATCCTTGTCTTGATTCTTTTCTAATGTCAAGTGTCACACTTTTTTGTGATTCCTCTATTCTTCTTTCTTTTGAATGTTGCAAATGAAAAGATTACTCAACAGGGGCAATTCAAAATTTTTAGATTTTAAAGTTTTCCTAGTTTGAATAGCATTTTGTTTGAGAACTTAGCCAAATGTGTGACCATATTATTGCAAGTTTTCTGTAATCAGAACTTTTGTGTGCACATTTTTGTGAATAAACAACATTTTGGGTTCTTCTTGTGTAGGGAGGTTATAAAGGTTTTTACTCTCACAATACCATCCCCTAAACCCAAATGTTGTTAATGATATTAAAAAATGTGGAGGTACTATTCTTGGTACTTCATGGGGTGGTCATACAACTTCAAAAATAGTTGACAGCATTCAAGACCGTGGCATTAACCAGGTGCTTGATTCTTCAATGACCTTGTTTGTTCATCCTTTTGCCACACAATGATTCTATGTTACCATCAAATGTGTTTAAAGTTTCAGTTGCTTTTGTATGATAGGTCTATATTATTAGAGGAGATGGAACACAAAGAGGAGAAAATGTTATTTATGAGGTATTTACTATATGCATCTTTTCGAGATACCATAATGGGAATTCTACAGATACAATGATGAATAATAAGGTTGAGGCAAAATTCAAACTATGAAACAAATAAACTAGGATCCAATTATAAATTTATTTTATAGCTGTGAGAATTTAATGGCGTGGTATTGCATGTCTCAAAATAAGAGGTCTCTTACAGAGGGTCCAAAAGTGATTTCAAGAAGCCTTAGGGCCTTTTATGTTCAATAATTATGACTTCTTCCTCAATGCATCTGGAAAGCATCTAATCTTTTTCATCTATCGTGTTGCTTAAGTGTCTATTCATGAGATTTGGTGGTTTCATGAATGTGATATGGTTCAATGTGCCATGAGTTTGTTGTTATTTAAAAATGACTTTTGAATTCTTCTTTTGATAATGAAGGTTATTTCCATTTGCCACTTGTTGAAATATTTTTATATCTGCTCCATTATCTTACCAATTCATTTGTAGTATTTTTGTGTGATGTATGTTTGTTGCTATGAATGCTAAAATTTTGTGCAGGAAATCCAAAGGCGTGGCTTGAAAGTGGTTGTTGCTAGAGTTCCTAAAACCATTGATAATGATATTGTGGTATGGTGAACCTTAACTAACAAAATTTGATATATAATATCACAAATATGAATTTCAAGACTCCAATCTAGCTACCATTTCATTTATTTGGATTATGAACTTTTAAATTATCTTAGATCAGTTCATATTAGCTTGATGTGTTTATTTAACAATCTCATAAAGTCATGAATATGGATATTGTTCTTCATATGTCAACTGGTTTTCATTGGACCTAATTTTTAGGTCATAGATAAGTCATTTGGATTTGACACTACTGTGGAGGAAACACAATGGGCAATCAATGCAGCTCACGTAGAAGTAGAGAGTGTTTAATATGGTGTGGGTCTTGTGAAGCTTATGGGCCGCTATAGTGGTAAGTTATGCATCCACTTGTCTTGGCCAAATTTTTGTAGGTCTCAATTCATAATGAAATAACTCAAATTAACAAGGACAATGTTTAAGTGCAAATATTTTTTTGGTATTAATTTTTGGAAACAAATCCACTATGAAATAGTCTTCAGATAAAATGGGAAGAATTATGGATTACTTTAGGGAATAAATAATTTCTTAGAGTTCAGAAATATATATCATATCTAATGAAATCGTAGTATTTACACTTTTCAAAATTTAAGACCTAAGAAAATGAGTTGATTTTTATTCTGGTGTAGGATACATTGCTATGTATGCCACACTTGCTAGCCGTGATGTGGTAAGGATTCATTCTTATCTAGCTGTACAAAGAAAATGATTTTGTAAATTAGTGAACCTAGTTCCCAGCAATAATCATATGTAGGAGCAATAATCATCTGTAGGAAAGCCTAGCAATCTTACTTCCATGTTAATTTTTGAATGGAAACCTGTGCTCTAGAATTTATCCGATACTGCTTATAGGAAAGAAGAATCCATATAAAATCACATTTCTGACTTCTCTTTATAATCAATTATTCTAGTTTTTCTTGCATGCATTTTGTCAAATTTTATATGTGAGCCAATTCTCTTGTAAGTTGAATGCGTTAATTGCAGTGTATGCACAAAATGGTTTTATTGAAAAGGGCTTTCGAAAATGCCTCTATTAATTATTATTTTTTAATATTCTCTTAATATAAATGTTCAAGGATATTATATAAGTTTTTATTTTATAGCCTTTTTTATTGTGGAAATCATTTCTGATTGTAAGCATTTTGAGTCCATATTACCGTCATCAGTTTTGAGGAGTCACAAAGGCAAAGTCTTTCTTGGCGTGAGCACCTACAGGTTTGAAAGTATTTATTTGAATATTGTCATTTGTTGTTGTAGACAGATTAGTAATTACTGGTAAATTTCATATTGTTGTAGCATTATTTGTGTGAGTCAAACATGAACATCAGTCCTCAATGTTGTTCAGTTGAAATTGTATATGATTGGGGGTTACCTTTGCATAGATCATACTATGTTTCAATCAAATATGAATAAATGAACTATGGAGTTTGACTATCAGACCTATATATGCATTTCTTCTTGAATACTTTCATAATATATGCCTATATTGCTGTAAAATTCCTTATCATCCCACTTTGTTTTTCATATTTCAAAGTTTCATATATCTTTTAAAAATATTAACAAATTTTGAGTTTTTTGATTGTGGACAGGTACAAAGCAAGGAGAAATGCAAAACCAGTGCCTTCTAGATGCATTTATAGCCCACCCCATGTGCAACAATGGCATCACTGAAGACATGCATTCACACCAATGGCTTTTTAGCTTTAGTTTTAGTTTTTTTCAGTTTTAAAAGCATAATAAATCAGCAGTTTGCATACTGCAGAAAGATTTTGTCTTGAAAACTCTATATATAGAGTTATTTGTAACATATTTTATATACAGTTTGAATATACAGTGAATTATTTTCTAGCATTGTTGTTTCAATCCTTTGAGCAGATTTGTTGATAAATGAGTTCTTTGTAACATATTTTATATACAGTTTGAAAATACAGTGAATTATTTTCCAACATTGTTGTTTCAATCCTTTGAGTAGATTTGTTGAAGTTTATCAACAAAAAATGGCACAGTTGATGTTTATCATGTACTAGTGTTTATATATGACCAGTTGACAGAAAAATAATGATTAAAATGACCAAATATACTACCAATGGACGGAATTTAGTTAATACAAATGACTAAATATACTTTCAATGGATGGAAATCAGTGACTAAATAAATGACTA
The DNA here is from genome assembly GCA_027924645.1 of Cunninghamia lanceolata. Taxonomy (NCBI): domain Eukaryota; kingdom Viridiplantae; phylum Streptophyta; class Pinopsida; order Cupressales; family Cupressaceae; genus Cunninghamia; species Cunninghamia lanceolata. The sequence goes on from BSBN01001091.1 coordinate 331,518, forward strand.
AATATACTACCAATTGATGGCAATTAATGATTACAATGACTAAATAAATGACCAGTTAACAACAATCAATGACTAAATAAATGACCAGTTAACAACAATCAATGACTAAATTAATGACTAATTATACTACCAAATTGATGACTAAATATACTACCAAATTAATGACTAAATATACTACCAAATTAATGTAAATGACTAAATAAATGACCAATTAACAATAATCAATGACTAAATTAATGACTAAATATACTACCAAATTGATGACTAAATATACTACCAAATATACTACCAAATTGATGGCTAAATATACTACCAAATTAATTACTAAATATACTACCAAATTAATGACTAAAATTTGTTTGGTCATAAATTTGGTCGCGAGATAAATGACCAGCAATAAACTACCAATGGTCACGTGACCAAACTACTGATCACATGACCAATTTTTGGTAGTTTATTTATTCATTTATTTCTATTTTTCTACTAGTGGTATCACAATTAAAACAACTCTAAGAATCTACTGGATCTCGTATTCATAAATTAACTGCTATAGTAATTAAAACATACAAGAAATAGAGTGAAGGTCAGTTACCTTGAGTGGCCCTTGCTCAGGTGACTGCCCCACTAGTTAAACTCAAATCTAACTCTTCCAAATAAACACAATCATATTAACTCCAACATATATTTGCACAATCTTTTCAAATCACATACAATCTAGCTCAACTATAATATTCATAATTCATGATTAAATGACATTATATACAGAATCTAGAAAAGCTTAAGATAGCCAGATCTATGGTAGAGCAAAACCTTATTCAAAGCTGAACTTAAAAACTAACTTCTATGTCAACCACCGAACCATAATATAGGTACGTGGGAGTTATTCAAATAGGTTTCTTAACTGAAAACATAAAGCACCACTTTGCATGAACTAGAGTGTAATTAATGCTAACAATGATAACAAGAAAAGAAGGAAGAAAGTGTTATAACAAAACTAGAACTCTCTGCTGAAACAGGGGAACATGGGTCGATTGAATCGGTCCCATTAGTCTTCAAATTGTAACAAAGTCCTCCAAGCTTCCAATCACCTTTATTGATCACCTATCATGATGCGTGATTCTCTCCATTGAGTGTCCTTGGCCATGGTTACTGCACTTAATCAATACTGGAATCTCCCCTGCTCTGCGCCTGGAAATGTTGTGGCTGCGGGCTATACCCTGTAGTTGCTACGGGTGACAAACCTCTCTCTTTTTAGCTGCAAGGTTAGTCCATGAACATGTATAAAATACTAACAACCAAAATCAACACAAACATTCTCAATAATCCATACATTCCCACATATAACATACAATTTCATCATATCATAATCATATCTCCATATACTAATTAACCAAGTTCAAGTCTGCATAAAGGATAACATAACATAGGGATATACTTAAAAAAGTGTCTGGGAATGTCTTTTAACTTGCATAAAACTAGAAGAAAACAGGCTAATTAATTAGGCTCATCAGAAGCTACAATAAATTTGGAAGATATCTTGAAGGCTATAAGAGTTGATGGAAATCTAAAACCTATAGCTCAACTGTATGATGATTATGATGATGTAGACAAAGGCATCATTGAGATTGTTGTAATCAGATATTTGGAGATATACAATAGAGCCCTCATTGAGGTAGTCACTGATCTCCCTGATAGCCTGACAAGCATAATGTCTGCCAAGAAGGAAGTAGCAATGGCTAAAGATGTGGAGGTAAGAGAAAATACATTGCTAAAATTATGTCCAGATGTGACCCCTAAGGAAAGAACCAAGGTTTTCAAGATCCTTGGAGATCAAATTGAAATAAAAAGGAGGATCAACACTCTGATGTCAGGGAACACAGAGAAATTTGTGAAGGACATAGAGCAAACAATACTTGATATCCTAAAAGATCTTAATATCCCAACCATTTTTGACAAAGAAGATACAAATATTGAAGATGACACCTCTATACCTGAAGGTAGTATGGATCAAGGTTTGGAGAAAACTAATGCAAATCCTTCGAAAAGCCCAAGGAAAGATGAAGAGATGAAGGAGAAAGAAGATGATCAAACCCCTGCATCTGATCAAGCCCCTGTTACTGATGGTCAAAACAAAGCTGACAAGGACCAAACAAGGACAAGTCCTCCTCCAGATCAACAAACTAATGATCAAGCAAACAAGGAGAAGACTGTAGATGATAAAGTGTCTGAGGAAATGACAAGAGAGACTGTTGCTGATACCATAACCAAGGACAGGCCTGTTGAGATGGTAAGGGAATTTATTGAGAATCAACAGGTAAGTCAAATTTTGGAGTTAAATAAGTTGTTACAAGGTCCTATCAACCTGGTCACCATGTCCCCACTGCAAAAGTTGAAACTTGGGACAATTTTCCAAGAAAAGGCTCAGGAAGAGATGCTGAAATCACATATATAAGACAGTGAACTCATTGGTGAAGCATCCGGTATTCTGGAAAAGTTGATGCCTACATACAAAAAGGATACATCATTGTCATCAACTGGTCAGCTCAAAGGCTTGATAAACTCAGTAAGTACTCATTTTGAATCCTTTGGGAAGTCTACTGATGTAAATGTTAGGAAGGAGTTTGATGATAAAAGATTAGCAGAGTTGAAGACTAAGCTAGACAGTGATAAAATTTTGTTAGATAATAGCATCAATAATGTAGAGTGTGCTATTAAGGAATCTTGTGACATATACAATTTTTTCTTATCATGGCCTAAGATCACTAAGGAAATGGAAGAAAAGATCAAAGCTATGGAACTTCAATTAGTGAATATTTCTAAGTCTTATGATTCGGTAGTTGATTCCATAAGCAATAAGGAAATACAAGTTGTAAATATTCATAATAACATAAGTAGTCTATTGAGAAAAAGGAAAGAAATGAAAAGCAAAATGTGCCAATTGAGAGGATTAATAAGCCCTAAAATTGATTCAATAACAAGTCTTGTTGTTGAAGCCTTAAAGGTTAGGGCAATAACTGATATACCTACTAATATGCAGAAGGCAGAAGACTTAGTCTTTCATATTAATGGTAACATTCAAATTTTGAACAGTGCTAAGAATAGGTGGGATGGAGAATTAGCACAATTAAAGATTATTTACAATGATATCCTTTCACCCACAACTGGCCAAATTGAAATATTGTATTTGTACATATGCGGCAAAGTATGATAGTTTTGAAGCTTTGACACAATTTTGACACTTGTACATACAACTTTGCCATTGATGTCAAAGGGCGAGAAGAAAAACAAGTGAAAAATAGCCAAACATCTAAAGGGGAGAAGAAAATTGGAGTGTACATAGTAAGGGGGAGCAACTTAATCATTTTTCACTAAGTGTTGCCATCAATGCCAAAGGGGGAGATTGTTGGAAATATAGTCAAGAGGCACTGCTCTGATGGCTAAGGTAGAATGTTGAATGTTGTCATTGATGGCAACAAGGCATGGTAAAGGGATTTTGGTCTAGAAGACTAAGTCAGAACGACTAAGTATGGACAGTATACAGAGTGAGTGACAGAGATTGGGATGGTATGCCTCCGCAGTTGAAGATCATGATATGTGGTTTTGGTATGATCCTTTGGTGATGTTATGTTCTAGTATTCAAGTCCTGATAATCTCTGAAAGTTATGTTGTGAATTGTCTAAGTTCGGGTGAACAGGGTTGAGTCAGAAACAGTGTAGAGCACCTGAGTAATTTGGTCCACACCCCTTCGATGTTGAATATTTTGTTTTATGGTTCTAAGGAATTGAAGATACATGTCATAAGCATCTAAATCTAGATTTATAGAACTTGAAGTTCATTAGATCACATGCTACAAGTTCTCCAGTATCGGCTTTCAGCTTGTTAGTATTTCACTGTGACAGAGCGACAGTATGAGATCCGCATTTCACTATGGAAGATTATTAAGTTCTATAGTTCTAAAAGTATGCTAATAGGTCTATAATGAATCATTGATATAAATCTTAGAGTCTCATACAATTCACATTTGAATTTATAGATTGAGAATTGATTTAGTTAAAAGCATACTTAATGATGAAGTTGACATGCAAGTTGAATCAATGTGCGGTAAAGGTATATTGTTTGGATCATCAATCTAAGTGGTTCTATAATAGGCCCAGACCTATGTGAAGGTTCTTAAATGATTGTATGAGTTCACATTTATGAGTATGCAAAGGATCAAGCTGACAAGGTATAATCTTGGTGTACACATTTCATACTTGGCATGCTGACCTAGTTGTGTGGTAAATCATGTTGCGGATATATATACTTGATGTAATTCAATGTTGAAGGGTGAAGAAAAGTTGTGAAGATTTAATGTGTGTGCGATTTAACATCCCTCTTTTGACTTGACTAGTGCAGCAAGAGAGAAGAAGACAACAGAGTAGAGCATATGTGAACAAAGCAAAGAAACAGAGCAATAATGATGAGGAGTTTTGAGTTTGTATTTTGAGCGATCAATGGAATTGTACTCCAGCATATAGTAGATGCACTTGTAGCAGTTCACTATTGGCAGTGAGCCATTTTTCTTGGATTGTCTTCTATCTTTCTTTCTCAAATGGATAGTGAGTCCACCTACAGTGAGCATTTATTTGGACAGTGAGTCCTTGGTCAGTGAGCCTTTTGTAATCTGGTATTGCTATCATAATATATTGTGAGCTAACACTCACAGTGGTTTTTCCCTTTTTGGGTTTTCCATGTAAAAAATCCTGGTGTCTATGTGTTATGTATTTATGGTTGTTGTTTCTATGTTTATTCTGCTTTCATGTTATTGAATTTGGTAAATGGATTAAAGGGCATGTGAAGGAATGGTTTTATAGGATACTGATTCACCACCCCCTCAGTATTCCTTGTGTTCAAAAGAAAGAAGGTAACAGAAAATAGACGTTACCTACATTATCAAAAGGTCCTGAGGGAATGAGCCTCAAGAATGAAATGTCTTGAATAGACTGGTTGCTTAGTAGGAGCATGGTTGACTTATGAGGAGATCTTCTTTGATGCCATTAAAAGCATCAAGTATGAGGAAAGCAATTAGGATTACTGCTCCTAACTCTAATGATGCATCAATAGAACCCTCTGCACCTAAAGCACCGGCTATGGAAAGCAATCCTAAGGATTTTGATGTAAATAAGGAGGTTGTGGATGAGTACCTGCGAGTACTTCCACCTCCTAAAACTGAGGTGATAAACCTCAAGGTTGAGAAATAAGCATGGGAAGTTATCCCAAATTGATAATGACTTGCAGTAGCAAGATGTAAACAAAATTTTGTAATTTTGAGATGGATTATATGTAATCTGTGGAAAATTATAATGCAATTGTAAAAGAAAATTCTGGCAAATATTTTCTTTCTTGTTCAAGATTACATGAATGAGAATAGATTTATATTGTGAATGGAGTCAATGATATGGAAAACTAATCCATGATTAATCTACAAAATTTAGGTAGAAGTAGATTGCAACAAGGTTCAAATAAGAACTAGGATGGGAGATAGCCAAGATGAAGGGTAACCTTCAGGGCACTTTGAATCTAAACTTGACCAGATCTTTGCTTTGCTACAAGAGACAAAAGTGAGAGTAGGAACTCTTGAGAAGGAGGTCAGGGGTCGGCAAAGACCCAAGAAGGATGCCTATGATGGGGGTGATGATGAGGCACGTCGTAATGACACCACCCAAAGTGAGTACAAAGAAAATAACTCTGAGGCTAGACAAGAAGAGAATAGGTGAAGCCATATGGCTTTGGAATTATCTCGGGACATGAAAAAGGTTATGCCTCCCAAGTTCGATGGGTTTGTAAGCAGAGATGCCGCAAAGGCATGGTTTACGGAGATGGAAAAGTATTTTGAAATAAGAAATTACACCGAGATCACTAAAGTAGTATGGGGAGCATACTAGCTGGTGGGTGAAGCATCCACATGGTGGATGAACAAAAAGATGGAGTTAGGCTTGAGGTCTACAAGTCTAACTTGGGATAGGTTCGTGGAACTTTTTAGGAAAAGATGGTTGCCTCAGCTGTTCTATGAACAAAAGCTTATAGACTTTCAGAATCTAAAATAGGCTAATTTATCCATGAATGAATACTGGGAAAATTTCACTCGCCTACTTAAGTATGTGTCACAATACCAACAGGATGAGAGATTTCATATCCAAAAGTTTATAATGGGATTGAACACCTAGATTGGGGGTGAGGTTGAGGTGCATGGTCCCACTTCAATGGACCAGGTCTATGAGAAGGCCATCAAACAGGAAAAAAACTGAAGGCTATGTCAGCCTATAGGGAAAGAAGCTAAAAGAGGTTTAATTGATCCCAATCCTCTCAATCCTCTAAGAAAAAGGGGAAAAAGTAGGATTTTACTGAGAAAAATGATAGAGGGGCCAAGCATAAGCGAATTGAGTCCAAGGGGGAGAAGAAGGGAAATAACCACTCCAAGAAAAATGGAGACAATTCAGGGAAACCATAGTAGAGGCGAGGACCTGTGGGAGGGTGCTACACATGTGGTGGAGATCATTACACCAACCAGTGTCCTAAAAAGATGTAGGGAGCACAACCAAGATGAAACCCTTTACCCTCTCAGCAAGCGGCGTTCCAGTAACACATCCATATAGCCTTGGATAACAGGTAGGCCGAATACCAAATTACTCTCATTGAAACTATAGGTATTTTATCTAGTCTCCCAATTTTAGTTTTGATTGATACTGGTGCTACCAAATGTTTTGTTTCCCCTAAAATTGTAAGCAAAATTCCTAGAAAAGATGGATATACAACAAACACATGGTCGGTAGAATATGTAAATCAAACCAAGGCATAGGTAAAGCAATGTTTGTTTGAGGCTAGGGTTGAACTTCCAAGTTTCTCCATTGAAGTAAACCTTTATGTAGCCCCACTAGGATCATACGATGTTATCCTTGGAATAAATTGGTTATGGAGACATCGAGCCAAAGTGGACTGTTATGCCAAAATAATAGAATGTCTTGATGACTTAGGAAACAAAGTCTTTCTTCAAGGAAACCCTAGGGAAGTCAAACTAAGACAAGTTTTTGCCCTGCAAATGAAAAGAACTCAAAGAAAGGGATGCCAACTTTTTGCTGTCAAAATGAAAAAACTAAATGGGTTTGAGGAAACCAAATTCCAAGATGATTTAATGTTTTACGAATCTCAGAAACTCAATGAAGTTGGGAAGGAGTCCATAGATCAGGAGAGATCAGATATGGACAGGTATCCTTTCCTTGGAGATTTTGAGGATGTATTTTTAGATGAGCTGTCGGGATTACCTCCTAAAAGAGCCTTTGACTTCTCTATTGATATAATTCCAAGGTTGGAACCTATTTCTAAAGCCCCCTACAGAATGACCACTACAGAGTTAATGGAGCTAAAGGCTCAATTACATGAATTGCTGGATAAGGGGCTGATTAGACCTAGTGTGTTGCCCTGGGGAGCACCAATTATATTTGTGAAAAAGAAAGATGGCACTTTGTGGTTATGCATCGATTACCGCATGTTGAATAAAACAACAATTAAGAAGAAATACTCTTTGCCTCGCATTGATGATATTTTCGATCAAATGAGAGGTGCAACTATGTTTTCCAAGATCGATCTTCAGTCTGGGTATCACCAATTGAGGTTAAAGGATGATGACATCCATAAAGCAACCTTCAGAACAAGGTATGGGCATTATGAATTCACTGTCCTGTCTTTTGGATTAACGAATGCACCTGCATCGTTTATGAACCTAATGAACAGTGTGTTCAAGGATTGTTTGGACAAGTTTGTCCTTGTGTTTCTTGATGACATTCTAATCTATTCTACGAATGAAGAAGATCACCTTCAACATTTAAGAATTGTTCTTCAAAGGTTGAGAGAGCATAAACTGTATGGCAAGCTCTCTAAGTGTACTTTCTTTCAAAAGGAAGTGTAGTATTTAGACCACATAATTTTAGCTAAGGGGATTGTTGTGGACCCAATTAAAATTAAGGCTATTTTGGAATGGCTGATACTAAGGAATATTCATGAGGTCTGAAGTTTCATGGGCCTTGCAGGTTACTACAGGAAGTTTGTGAAAAAAATTTCAAAAATTGCATACCCTATAACTTCCTTGCAGAGAAAAGGCAAGAGATTTGAGTGGTCAGAAAAGTGCCAAGAGGCCTTTGACCTACTAAAGGAAAAATTGACTTCAGCACCAATTTTGAAAGTACCTGACCCAGAAGGTCAATTTTTAATCATTACCAATGCCTTAGGGGAAGGATTAGGTGGTACACTAGTCCAGGATGGACAAGTCATTGCATATGAATCCTGAAAACTAAAAACTTATGAATAAAACTATGCCCCTCATGATTTGGAGCTGGTAGCAGTCATTCATGCACTGCAAATGTGGAGACACTACTTGCTCAGAAAACCCTTTGAGCTAAAAATAGACCATCAAGGGCTCAAATATCTGTTCACTCAACCACATTTAAATGCTCACCAAAGAAGATGGTTGGAATTCATCTTAGATTATGACTTCGAGATTAAATATATTCAAGGAAAAGAAAATCAGTGGTAGATGCCTTGAGGAGGAGAAGACACATCTCCTTAATGATCTCCATACATTCTAATTTTAGAAATCAAGTACTACAGAAATCTAAGGAAGATGAGTTTTATGAGCAGGGAAAATAGGCCCTTATGGAAAATCCCCAGAATCTAAGATACGATGGATTTAACCTTGAGTCGGATGGGTTGTTAAGGTTTAAAGGAAGGATGTATGTACATAACTCTATAGAGTTAAGGAATATGGAGTGGAAGGAGGTTCATTCTGCACCGTTTTTAGGACATCCTGGCGTAACAAAGTTACTTACTGATGTGAAACCCCTATATTTCTGGAAAGGAATGAAGAGGGATGCTACAAATTTTGTAGCTACATGTATAGAATGCCAGAGGGTGAAGGAAGAACACCATCACTTGGCAGGACTCTTATACACTCATGAAATTCCTGGGTGGAAATGACAAATCATAAGCATGGACTTTGTGCAAGGGCTTCCTATGTCAAGGAACAGGCACAATGCTATTTTGGTTGTGGTGGATAGACTCACCAAATCCACTCATTTTATACCTGGGAACTTGACAGATTGGGGACCCATCATAGCCCATAAATTTGTTCAAGAGATTTTTAGATTGCATGGCATTCCTGAGAAGATTATCTCAGATAGGTATGCGCGAATGACATCGAGGTTTTGGCAAACCTTATTTTCTTCACCTGGAACCTAGTTGAACATAAGCTCTAGTTATCATCCAAAGACAAATGGTCAAACTGAAAGGGTAAACCAAGTGTTGGAAGATTTATTGAGGATGTATTGCATGAATCAACAATACAAATGGGAAGACTATCTTCCTCTTGTGGAATTTGCCTATAATAATTCCTATCATTCTGTTATTAAGATGGCTCCATTTGAAGCCTTATATGGAAGAAAGTGTCGAACCCCTATAAGTTGGGACAAGCTAGAAGATAGGGTTAGCCTTGGTCCAAAAATGCTATCTAAAATGGAAGAGCAAGTCCATCTGATCAAGAAAAGGCTAGCGGAAGCCAATGATAGGCAAAAGCATTATGCACATGCTAAGTGCATTGAAAGATATTTCTGAGTGGGAGAGAAAGTCCTTTTAAGGGTAAAACCTCAAAAGAGTTCTATAAAATTTGGAAAAACATCCAAACTAACACCTAGATACGTGGGTCCCTTTGAAGTTCTCGAAGAGGTCAACCCAGTCGCATACAAAATTTCTCTACCGCTAGCCCTTGCCATGATGCATAATGTTTTTCATGTTTCCTATTTAAAAAAGTTTAATGCAGGAGATAATCAAAATTCCTATTCTTGATTGGAATGGTATATAGGTGAAGGACCCAAGGCTGGTGGTCATTGAGCCCATCAAGGTGCTTGAAATGCATAAGCTACGCTTACGTAACAAAGAGATAACACAATGCAAGGTCTAGTGGGACCAATATGCAAAGGAAAATGCCACCTGGGAAAACTATGAGGATATGCATGCAAGATTTCCCCATCTCTTTTGAAAAACTTTTTATTAAGCTCACAAAACATTTTTTTTCTTATTATGTTGGTTGACTCTGAAGAAATTTAATCATAGGGGATGATGATTCTTATGGGGGTAGATATGTTACATCCCCAACTTATGATTTAGCTTAATCTTGCTTTTGAGTGGTAATCAGGATGATTAACCATAGTCTAATGATTAGATGTTTGTGGAAAATATCTAATTTACTTATGGATTATGTGAATATTGACTAATGATTAGATAGGCATGAGAATTACATGTTTATACTATTATTTAATTATGATGATTTGCAAAACATATGATGATACACTAATCATGATTTTATGGTGATGAGTGTGATCAGGGAAAGAATCATCCTTCGAAGAAGAAAGGAGAGTATTATCTGGGAGGAAGAGATATATGTCGGGAAAGGGTTAAATTTCCATCTGAGTGTCAAACTTAGTCCTTTTGAATCCTTTCTATTAGGGTGAGTTGTGTCTCTCCTCATAGTCATTTTTATTTTCATATTGATTTGACTATTGGATTCTTCTCGATGTTTTTCACGTTGATTCAACTAGATGATGTTCTTAAAACGTCAATTCTAGTCGATGGGAGATATCAATGGGTTTTCGAGTATTTGCATGATTCCATATCTTGTTCCTTATTCAGGTTTTGTGATTATCATTTTTATATATATGTTAGTTTTGGCTAGTATGGTGAATAGGGGGAATAAAAACTCAACCCCAAAATCGCATATTATCCTTACCACCCTAACGATGATGTCGTCCTTGGTGCCTCTATGGATTATTGTGTTAACCCTTAAAAGATCATTTAGGTGAAAAGGGAAAATTTTATTTATGTGTGATAATATTATTCTAACCCTTTGGGAATCAGACACTTTTAAATATTATTAATATATTTATGACCTTTGATGAGTAGGCTAACCACTCTCCATGATGAGAGGAGGAAATGGAGGCCCATTCAAACTTATCATAAGCACTAACCCACTATCCTTTGGATGATGAGTTGGTGGCTCATGTGGAGCTTGTTAATCCACAGGGTGGTAGAGATAAACAAATCAAATTCTCCACCATCTGAACAAAAATGTGGCGGACCTCACTACATGGCAAAAAGGAATGCATGCAAGAAGAACCCGTTGTGAGTAATTGTGTAAGTGGTTTTTTTTCATTTTTGTGGCTAGGAAATGTGAGGGGAAGCGTGTGGAAACATAACTTGGCAGTGAGAAGTGCTACAAAAGTAGCATGAGTCATAGATAAAGGCTCACTGTTTGTGCCATCGACAGGCAACATAAGCATCTATTCTTCTACAACCTAGACTCTTACTATAATTGTTGCAATCGAGTCTCGAATGCCAACTTGGTGAAGACTGTCAACCTTGTTCTATTAATGAAACTATTTTTAACCATCAATAAAGATACTAGCATTGCTAGGCTGAGAGCCTATATCAAATGATGACTGGTAAAAAGTTTATAAAGAAAATTGTTATAGAGTACCTAGTCGAGGGCCTATATCATGTAATGACTATTCTAAATACTATAAAGAACTATTTTGGAGTAGGCCGAGAGCCTTACTCAAGGAATTATAGTTATATCATGAATCTTTATCCTCAGTTGTGCCAAAGGCACTAAGCCTATCGGTCATAAAGACTGTGAGTACCAGAATTTGACCCTGCATGATAGGTATTATATTATTTATGGGTATCTTGTATGTGTGGAAAAAGTTTTAATGACTCCTTGAAGTCAAAGGAGATGTGTGAGAAGGTAACTTTTATGATTGCCTAGGCTGCCAAGTGCATGCCAATCCATGATGGTTGGGGAAGCAAACCCTCCATCGATACTTAGTTCTTAAGTGCATGAAAATAATGTAGAACTTGAAACTTTTATGAATAAATGATATGGATGTTAATTCCTTTTTCATATGACCATACTTTTGAATAAGTATAGGGTATCATGATCTCATGGGAAATCATTTCAAGTTAGGGTCTTTTAATAAAACTAACCCATTATACTATTATATTATAAGTCTTAGTTGACATGAAATTGAATACAAACCTTGCGACAAGGTGAACATGGAATTAAAATTGGGGAAGGTTATAAATTCAAAAACACAATTGTTCTATTGATATTAAAAAATGACGGGAATAGAGTGACGTGGAGTCACCGATTCCCTGTTGCAAAGGCGACGAGACCTTAATGAATATACTCCCGAAATAGGAGTTGAGTGTCCAAGGAATGGGCCAAGAATGAATTAAAACTATCTTCCTAGACCTAGTGAGGTTGAATTATAATTATTGTAGGATGAGACAACTTCTAAGTTGAGTCGAGGTGGTGGACATATTACTACATTCATTACAAAACGTATATGTATGTAAATCTTTGGCTAAAGTAATGCATCTATATCTGCATGCATTAGTCGGTGGACACAGTGCTCCAGATGGCATAATGTCTCTAGTAGTGTCATACATAGTTAGAGTGGGTCTATAGTTGTGTGACTATGAGGCATTATGAAGGACACAACACCAGATACTCAGATGGCAAACCTAATGGTTCCTTATATCTATACCTTTCGTGAAGGGTAGGGCCACTTCCAGGTACGAAGTTGTGTGAGGGACTGCTGGTTTGTGGTTGGAGGAAAAGCACTCGGATGATACTCTCCTTCCCAAGCAGAAGACAAGCTCAGGCTTATGAAGATAGATGTCAAAAGTTCCAGATGCAATGCTTTTCTTTATATGACTTGATAGTCAGTTATTGTGTATAATCTGATATTTGATGCCTTGAGTATAGCTTTGTACATGTATAGTGAAGGTTATTCACTAATGAGATATCATTAGATATTGTAATTCTAAGTTTTGTATATTCTGGTAAAGAATAACATGTTGATTTATTGTAATGATAATGATTCACTCTTGTTTAACTATGCTTTGGATAATCATGTGATGTATCCTAATTCTTAGTTAAGATGAATATTTATGTTTAATTTTGAGCATTATGGAATGTCATGTTACAGATGGATCGATAACTAACCATCTATCAAAAGTCAAGGGTATTTTAAATCAACTCGTTAATGTAGGTGAGACTATCTAATAAAGATATTATCTCCATAACTTTTAATAGTCTGCCAAAATCATTTGAGAATTTCAAGAATACACTCACATTAAGTGGAAAATTGGCAACCCTAAAATTCAATGATCTAGAGGGCCTATTATTGCAACATGAGGAAATGTTTAATAGAGATAATGAAGTTGAATAAGAAAATGCTTTTGCCTCTAAGTTCAAGGGCAAGAAGTCTCAATGGAAAATAAATGCTAATATGGATAATGATGGACAAAGGAAAGCAAGGGTTTGCTATTATTGCAATCATCCTAGTCATTTTGAGGAGCAATGTTTTAAAAAGAAGAAAGATGTGAATAAAAATAAATAAGGAAGTATGATGGTTGATGTGGATATTGAAGATTTTGAAAGTCACAGACTATTTTCAGCAGATGCCTCTAAATATATTCAAAATGATAATGTTTGGATTATCGATTTAGGTGCTACTCGCCACACGACTAGTAATGTTGACAACTTGAAAAATGTAGTAAAGCAATCAAGAGACATGGTTACATTGTGAGATGATTCACAATTACATGTTGAAGGAGTTGGCAAAGCTCCTCTACATGCTCCAACCCAAGGTAAAACAAGTATTTCTAATGTCTTATTTGTTCCAGGATCAAAGAAAAATCTTATCTCAGGTAGTCAAATCATTACCAAAAACATGAAAGTTATTTTTGAAAAAGGAATTTGTAAGGTGTTTGATAGTGAGGGAAAATTAGTATGTGATGGATATATGAAAGGAGGCCTATTTTATTTGAGGACAAACTCCTCTAAAACCTTAGTTTCAAGTGTTGTTTCAAGAAATCAATTATGGCACATGAAAGGCTTGGTCATATTAACCTTGAATCACTAAAGGAAATGTTCAATCAAAATATAGTATATGGACTTCCGTCCATCACTACAGAGAAGTGTTTTTGTGAAGCTTGTGTTATGGGGAAACAACATAGAGAGAAAAAAATTGATTCTGGAAAATCTTGGAGAGCCTCCAAGAAATTGGAGTTAGTTCATTCTAATCTTTGTGGACCTATGAAGATAATTTATGTGGGGAAGTCTTGATATTTCATGACATTCATCAATGAATTCACTCGAAAGGTCTGGGCTTATTTTTTGAAGAACAAATTTGAAGCATTTGACATTTTCAAAGAGTTTGTACACCAAGTTGAGAATGAAAGTGATAAAAAAATTAAAATGCTAAGATCAGATAATGGGGGGGAGTACAACTCAGATGAATTTGTTAATTTTTGCAAACAAAAAGGAATTAAGAGGCAATTCTCAACTCCATATACTCCACAACAAAATGGAGTAGCTGAAAGAATGAATAGGACACTTTAAGAAAAAGTTAAATCCATTCTCAAGGCTTGTAATCTTGAAGATAAATTATGTGGAGAAGCAGTTCATACAGATGCCTATTTGATCAATCAAAGTTTGACTAATAGCTTAGAAGGCATCTCTCTAGAAGAAGCATGGTCAAGAAGGAAACCAACCATTTGAGAATTTTTGGGAGCATTGCCTATAGACATATTCCAAAAGAGAAGAGAAGAAAATTTGATGATAAGAGTCAAAAATGCATCCTTGTTGGATATGATGACTCTAGTAAAGCATATCGGTTGTATGATCCTAAGGTGAACAAATTTCACATCTCTAGAGATGTCAATTTTGAAGAAGAGTGTCATCTTCCGAGTGTTCATTGTGTCGATTTGATAGAAGAGAAAGATGATAGTGACAAATCATCATATTCACTCGAAAATGTTGAGCCAAAATTAGAAAGTCCTATTGAATATATAGAAGAAAGAGAAGAAATTGATGAGCCAAATTTAAACTCATTATCCACTCCACAATCTAATGTTCCTCTAAGGAGATCAGAACGAGCAAGGAGAACACCCATCAAATTACAAGACTATGAGGTAAATTATTCATTAATGACAACTATTCTAAGTGCTAATGAACCAAGCACTTTAGATGAAGCAATAAAAGAAGAAAAATGACAAAATGTTATGAATCAAGAGATAGATTCAATTCATCAGAACCAAACATGGGAGTTGGTTCCTTTACCTATTGGAAATAAAGCCATTGATTGTAAATGTGTATTCAAAGTCAAGTTTAAATTTGATGGTTTAATTGACAAGCACAAAGCAAGATTGGTAGCTAAAGGCTATAAACAAATTGAAGGTGTTGATTTTGAGAAAACCTTTGCTCCAATTGCAAAGATGATCATTGTTAGAATGTTGATAGCACTTGCTTCCCATTATAGTTGGGAAATCCATCAAATGGATGTCAAAAGTGCATTCCTAAATAGAGATTTGACAGAGGAGGTATATGTCACACAACCTCCTGGTTTTGTTGAAAAAGGAAAGGAACACATGGTATGTCGCTTCAAAAGGCACTATATGGTTTGAAATAAGCTCCACGAGCTTGATATTCAAAAATTGATAAGTACTTTCTTCAAAGGGGATTTCAAAAATTTGATGTTGATCAAAATTTATACATTATGGATCCTGATCACAAGATATTGTTCATTGTGTTGTATGTTGATGATTTTCTCATTACCAGGGGAATAATCAATCACTTATACATGATGTGAAAGAAGATATGAAGATCAATTTTGAGATGTCTAATCTTGGATTAATTCATTACTTTCTTGGAATTGAAGTGTGGCAAACACCTAGAAAAATATTTCTCTCAAATGAAGTACACCAAAGAAATTGTCACACAGTTCAAAATGCAAGACTATAAAGCTTCATCAACACCAATGGAGACATGAACCAAATTGACTAATGACCCAAATGGTAAATCAATTAATGAAACATTATATAGGAGTTTGTTAGGAAATTTGATTTACTTGACTACTACTTGTCCAGACATATCTTATGTAGTTGGAATCTTGTCTCAATTCATGGCTTATCCCAAACATAGTCATTGGTTAGATGCAAAGCGAGTTTTGAGATATCTTCAAGGAACACAAAATTTTGGATTGGAGTATTTGAAAAATGAAGATTTCAAACTTGTTGGCTTTTCAGATTCAGATTGGGCAGGTTGCATAGATTCTAGAAAATCAACCTTTGGTTATTGCTTCAATCTTGGATCTTCATTATCTCATGGAGTTGTAAGAAGCAACCTAATGTTGCTTTGTCATCTGCTGAAGCAGAGTACAAAGTAGTTGTTGCAATAACTTTGAAGCAATATATAGATGAATTCTTGAGGATCTTTGACAGCCACAACCTGATCCAACAATTATGTATTGTGATAATCAAAGTACGTGTTAAAGATATCTAAGAATCTAGTGTTTCATGCTTGCACAAAGCATATTGAAGTACACCATCACTTCATTCATGAGCGTGTTCTCAATAAGGAAATCGAACTAGTCTATACACCAACTAATGAGCAACTTGCAAATGTCTTCACTAAACCTTTGAGCAAGGATAAGTTTGTATACTTTCGAGAAGGCATTGGTGTTAAAAGTTCTTCATTTGTACATGTGCAGCTAATAAACCTATTTGTTGTGGGTGGCTCCCATCATCTAGTTAAGTAATATCTATTTAAGGGTCTTTTGGATCCATATTTTTTATAGTAGAGAAAATCTATTCAAGCTCTCCAATTTTAACAGAAATTATGATGAAAATTATAAACTTAATGAGCCCCACATATTTAATTCTCAATCTTTTATTTCAATCTTACTCTTTATATTTCTAAATTTAATTTAATTAACATTACAGTTAGTGTGGAAAGCATTTATTTTCGTCACATATACCAAGTGAAAGTAATATCATGCAACGACTAATTTCTAGCTGGGTTTGCTTTTTTCCAATGGATGGATTCTAAAGAAATCTTTTATCTTGTGGAAGATCATAAAAGTGATATGTAAGGTTTCAATGATCAATAATTCTCTCTTTTTAAAGACACGTTGCAATTTGTATATCGACACTTGGAGGACTTGGGATTCTAACCTTTTACTCCTTGTGGAAAGCTATGGTTTAGTCTGTTGGTTTTAGTTTGTAAATTTAGCGTTAATAACAAGTCAGTTGCTGGAACAGACTTTATAACATCCCCACGTAATTGGGTAATAAGTGGATCTGATAATCGTAGTTTGTTGAACAATGTTTATATAATGGATCGTTGACTGTGATCTAAAATATCAATATAAAAATACACAGTTGAATTGAATCTGAAAATACTCTCGAACTGTGAAAAACTCATAGCTGCTACCAATATCATACTTTTTGCTTCTTAAACATCAAGTACGTACTGCTTTGGCGTTTGGGTTAACGCCTCGGATGGGCACTTTATATGAAAGAACATCAAACAAAACGAAGATGAATAAACAAATTGCTGTCTACACTTGACAGGAATATACAGAAGTGGAGAACAATCTTATGTCCAAACAAACTTCTCTCTAATTTGGGAGCTTGCACAACAAAGAGGGCAATAAATAAACAATGAATGCATAATTCATCACCCAAACTTTCCCCACTCTCCGAATGATGACTTTATTTGAAGCAGTGAAGTTGTCAGTAGTCCGTTGCGAGGGGAACATGTGTGGGAGTGCCGATGAAGATGCCTCCATACACGATACCGGCAACCCCTCCTCCAAGCAGAGGACCAACCCAGTAAATCCACTGGTCTTTCCAATCGCCGCTCACCAAAGCCGGGCCGAAGGAACGAGCAGGGTTCATCGACCCCCCGGAAAAGGGTCCGGCGGCCAAGATGTTGGCTCCCACGATGAACCCAATTGCAATGGGTGCAACGATCCCCACGTCACCCTTCTTGGGGTCTGCGGCAGTGGCGTAGACTGTGTACACCAGTGCGAATGTTATCACCATCTCCATTACCACTCCCTCTCCCGAGCTCATGCTGGCTGCCACACTGTGAGTTGGGATTGTCTGCACGCGTCATATCACACTAAGCTTAAATACAACTGCACTAGGTATTAAGGCTTGTTTGTAACTCATAGGAATTATTGTGTATAGCTTCTGGAAGTGACTGTGTGTTGTTTTTATTGGATCAACATTTCGGATCACACTCCGTGATCCATCATCAGTGTGTAAAAAAGAGAAAGAGTGAATTGTAATTGCAGATAGAGTTCTATAAAAAGAGGGAGTAGGAGGAGTGGGCACGGAGTTTAACCTCAAGAGAAGAAAAAGAGAGGGGTAAGAAAGTAGTTAGATCCAAGGATAGAGAAGGACAACCTAAGAATAGACAAAAAGAAACATAAAGGAGGGGAGGCTAAGGATAGTGAAGAGAGGCAAAATTATACCCATCTACAAAATTAGAAGAGAGAGTTAAATGGGTAGGGGAAAATATAAAAAAGGGGCATCAAAAGAGAAGAAAAAATATAAAAATAATAAAAATATAAAAAGTAAACCAAGAGGCCCATAAAATGATGCAAAATAAATTAAAGGGCATAAAATATAGGATTGGCTTAAAAATAAAAAATAAAAACACTATGTTAGAGGTAGAGAGAAAGGGAGAAAAAATTGTATATAAAGGTGGATATAAAGGGGGGTATGTTCGTGTGTGTATATATATATATATATATATATATATATATATATATATATATATATATATATATATATATATATATATATATATGAACATATATGTCCTTGTATATAGATACAAATACGATAATGCATAAAAAGAGATAAACTAACAGAAGTGGAGGTAAAAACCCAAAAGAACCTACAGACCTACAAGCAAAGCTCTAGGAAGAAAAGCATCAATAAATTAAAAAGAAAAGCAATCTAAGAAAAAGCAAAAGCACATGAACGCAAAAGTATAAATTGAAACTAGAGAAGTATGCAAAGGGAGTGAGAGAATGCCAAAGGAAAAGGAATTAATAATAAAGTGTAAAAGAAGAAAATACGGAGATGTGTTTAAAGGGAAAGATAAGCACAAGGGGACAAGTTAAAGAAAACCTAGACTTAAATCTATAAAAAGGTGCTATGCATAAAATTTACAAGTAAAAAGGACAACTAGGGGAACAATATAGCGAGGAGGACAAAAAGAAACAGAAAACAAAAAATAGAGATATGAAAAAACAAAAAAGATATGTCTATATATATATATATATATACACAAAGGGAAGAGATAAAAACTATACCCATAACCACAAGAGCAAGATAAAAAAGAAAAAGAATGCTAATAAAAATTAAGCTTACCAAACCGGCGGTGGTGAATTTCAAGAGGAGGCAGGCCACGGTGGAGCCAAGAAGCTGAGCAATCCAGTAGAAAATGCCGCGGAGCACGGTGATGTGGCCACCCAAGGTGAGGCCGAAAGTAACCGCCGGGTTGACGTGGCCGCCGGAGATGTTGGCCGCAATGGAGACGGCTACGAAAAGTGCCAACGCATGAGCCAATGCAACCGCCACCAGACCCGCCGGGCTCAGCGCCGCGTCCGACGTCAACTTATCTGCATTAAAAACAACGCCCACGGTCAATAGACACCAAGCTTTGTTACCAAAAACTTAAAGCGAAGTGAACATTTAGAAAGACGAACCATAGGCCATGGCCGACCCAACGCCAGCATAGACGAAGAGCAGAGTGGAGATAAACTCTGCGACATACGTCTTCAAAGACTCAAACTTAAACGTCTCGTCAAAGCTGCCAAATGCAATGCCCAATGCCATTTTGATTACTAGAATGCCTGCCCTCTTTGAGCTATCAAGTTTAGAGATAATTGGCGAAAGATGGTGTTATGTGTTCCCGTTTATATACTATTAATTGGAGAAACTTCATGAGTATAGCCGGAATTGTGGTTAGAAATGGGAACCCGGCCTCACCATTGAGGGGCCGCTGGACTCACCGTCCATGTGACGTGATGCCATTATTTGCATTGTTTATGAAGGGTTACCAATAAAAATAAAGGAAATGATTGAAAAGATGGAGATTGGAGAAGCAGAGGCAGATGGACTCCACCACCGCCGCCCAGGCCGTCCAGCTATATAAAATTTGACGACGTCGTTAGGAATTAGAGTTTCTCGTCGAGTCAGCAAAAATTGAAGAAAAGTTCAAAAAAGAACGTGTATGTTAGCTTAGTGGTCGGCCACATGGCGCGTTGATTTCCCACGAGTTAAAGCAAAGGAATTATATAATATCGAGGGAGTGATTCTCATATGGAAACAATTATTTGTTGGTAGCCCTTCACTTTGGAAGCATCCGATTCCCTGTCTTCGCTACATTCATTTAAACTTTAAAAACGTGTTTTTGTATTTATTTTTGCTGTTTTAGTGTTATATTAAATCAATTTCAATTTAAACTCAATAATAGGGAAAATAAACACACTTCACAAGTGTATAATTGAATGATAATTAATTAATTAATTAATAATTAGTCATAGGTGTAACTTAAATGGTAGTAAAGGGTGGAGTGTAAGGACATGATTGTCTTTACAAAATTATTAAAAAATAATAAAAATACAAAACAAATAAAATGTATAACCAATAATACTCAATCTTAATATTTAGAGCCCATATTTATTTTTAAAAACTAAAACTATAAAATAACTCTTATGTAAATAAAATAGCTTCATACATAAAAACTAAAAGACAACCAACACGCACACACATATAACTCTTAAGTAAATAAAAACTAGCATACCTACATTTAAAAAATATATCTAAAGTACATCACAGATATCCTTCTCGAGACACCTATTCCACATGTGTATGGTAAATTGATTTTAAAAAAGGTGCCTTGGGAAGGATATCTCTTAGCGTACTTTAGATATATTTTTTAAATGTAGGTATGCTAGTAGTATCCGGAGCGAGAAGCCTACTTCTAACTATATTATATAATTATATGAATTATTATAATTATATAATATAATATCATAATATAGATTAAATATATTATAATAATAATTAAATATAATATAATATTATATTATATAGAATAATTATAATTATAATTATATTATATATCATATTTAGGATTAGCATTACAGGTTAAAATTAAGGTTAGTGTTTAGGTTAGAATTAGGGTTAGGGTTAGAATTATGGTTAGAATTGGAATTAGGGTTAGCATTAGTGTTAGGATTTGTAAGAGTTAGCTAGATAGGAGCCACCCAAGATCTAGCACTTCATGAAAGCACAAGAGAGATAATATGAGAGAATAATAATTCTATTCTATCATTGAATGCAAAATTGTTCATACATTGTTATGTTACAAAAGAGCCTTGCTTATAAAGGAAAGGATTAGAGCTAAGATGTTGTAGTCACATGACAAGTGTCTTAATCCTATGACATGTGACAACTATAGCACGTGTAGAATAAGACAACTATGAGACAACTATCAACAACTAGCTACAACTAGACACAACTAGAAACATCTAGTAGACTCATTAAGTCAACTTAACATATGAATTATGTGTGAGAATATTATTTAACTAATAAATAGTTGAATAATATGAATTATCCTCACACAAGGGAAACTAGATAGAAAATATCCCTATCCACACTAACAGGATTAAGGTTAGGGTCAGGGTTAGAAATATAATTACTATTCAAATTAGGGTTGGGATTATGGTTAGCATTAGGGTTAGTGTTATTATTAGAGCTACGACCAAAATTATGGTTAGAATTATGTTTAATAGGGTTAGATTTATAAATATATAGTTAGATTGAGGGTTTTGATGCTTATAAAACAATGCTAAGTGTAATCTTATAGTTGTGGTAAGAATTAGGGTTAGATTTAGAATTAGGGTACCTATATTTAAGGAATAGTTTAATCTCAATGTTGAACCCTAACCTTAATTTTAACAATAACCCAAACCCTAATACTAACCCTAATTCTAATTCTAACCCTAATTATAATTCTAATCTTAACATGAAGCTTGACCCTAATTCTACCCCTAATCATAAGCCTATATAAACCCTAGTTCTAACCCTATCTGTAATTCTAACCATAACTATATCCCTAATTCTAACCTTAACCATATGATTGATTGTAACTATAATTTTAATTCTAACATTGATTTTAGCCCTAAGCGTAACCCTAATTCTAATCACAACCATTATAATGAATTCTAATTATAATTCTTTAACCCTAATCCTAACCCTAATTCTATCTACAATTCCAACCCTAACCCTAATTATAACCCTAACCCTAACCCTAACTTTAATTCTAATCGTAACCCTAAATCTCACCCTAACCCTTACCCTTATTATAACCCTAACCCTAGTTTTGACCCTAATTCTCATTCTAATTGTCACCCATTTTTAAACTATAACCCAAATTCTAATTACAATTATAATTATAACCCTAACCCTAATTCTAACATTAACCCTAATTATAGTCCTAACCCTAATTATAACCCTGACCCTAACCCCAACCTAATTATAATCCTAATCGTAACTTTAAGTCTAACCCTAACCCTGACCCTAATTATAACCCTAACCCCAACCCTTATTCTAACCCTAAACATAGCTCTTTAACCGTAACACTGATCCTAATTGAAACCCTATCCCTAACCTTAATACTAAACTTAACCCTAACCCTAACTTTAATTCTAATACTAACACTAATTATAGTTGTAACCCTAATTCTAACCCTGACCCTAACCCCAACCCTAATTGTAATCCTAACCCTAATTATGATTCTACCCTAACCATAACTGTAATTATGATTCCTCCCTAACTACAACTCTAGCCCTAACCCTAACCCTAACTGTAACTCTATGTTTTGATGTGTTTAGGTCTATGTCATGTGTCTAAATATGTCCTTTATATTTATTTTATTTTATACTTTCATTTTATAATGTTTATAATGGCCTTTTCGTTAAACATAGGCATAATTGTGCAAACATCTATGTAGTTGTGTTGCCATCCTATGATAGTATAGTCTTATGGATTATGTTTTACAACTAGGTTAGTTATGTTTCAACTTCACTTCTTTGGAAATACCTATTCTACTAGCTCCTATCGAGTTTAGGCCAATATTCTCCTAATTCTTTTGCTAAATTTAGTCATGGAATGATGGAGAAAATTCTTCTTCATTCCTTTCATACAATTTGGAACTGGTTATGATTTGACATTCTTGAACAACAAAATTTCTTGAACAACAATCTTTGGAACAACTTTTCTTTTGGTTTTATTAGCATTATTCTATAGCATTTATGTAAGAGTTTTGAGTTATTACATTGTCATCACATTATTATCATTGGAGCTATATTATTTCTTGTTATGTCTTCATTGCAACCATTGCCAACTTACTAGTTTTCGTGAGAGCCTTCTACTCTAGTTTGCTAGACTTTTATTAGAGGAATATTTTTGGGAACAAGAACAACTTCTATTCATTAGTCAGGGAAAGTATTATTTTGAGGACTTCTTGAACTAAGTGACATTGTTTAATTCATTTTCTTGTCCTCTTTTATTTTCCAACCCTTCATTTTTATTCTAAGTTTTACATTTCATCTTAGCATACATTCTTTTGTGTTATGGTAAACATTTGAGTTGCTCTTAGCATTGTTATGATACTATATTTTTTCTTAAGGAGATAGTATATATATCCCTTTTCTTATTTATCTCACACATTCTTGTTGGCATCTTATATTTCCTATCTCTTGCTCTTCTATTTTCATGCACATAGAATTCTAGTGCCTTTGTAGACCTAAGTTCAGTAATATCTATTGTTACAAGTACTCATTATTCTTAAGTTCTAGAGACACATGGGTTTAAGAGCATACACTATCCAAAATCATTCAATGATTCTATTTGACTACATGTGGAGGTTGAAAGACCAAAATAGGGGTTTGACCATCTGGCAAGCTCCCTAGAAGTCACCCCCATTCTCTCTATCCCTAGAATTACTTTTTGTGGCTCCATCACACGAAGGTTTTGTATTCTCTATTTTTTGTCATATTTTTGTTATTTGCTTTAATATAGTTTTACATATCGTTTTCTTTTATCTCATAAGATTGATACTATTTTGTTATTTTCCTATATTCTACTTATTGGGTAAGTGCAAGATAATGGGTCTACATTGAGGGGAAAAAATGTCACACAAAATGGGTACTTGTTCTCTAAAACTCGTATACCCACTTTTAAGAAATGAAGACCCATTATAATTTGACATCTTGAACATAAGTGGATATCTAGTAGTAATGGGTATACAAAATAAATAGTCACCTACTTGGTAATAGGTATTTGTTACAAAAAAGTGTCTTTTGCTTTTTTCCCACAACTGCACAACCATTTTTACTAATCTAGGTACATGTTATATAAATGTATACCCAATATAAAAATTAGTGTGTATCCATTTATAGTGGATACCTATTACATTTAAATTTAAATCTCCTTTGCCCAAACTTTTGCCTTGGTTTTAGGCTTGGAAATCTAACCCTAAGACTTGCACCTACAGGTACAATGTCATGGTAGCATCTACTAGTAAAATTGACTTCAACAATATGGCTAACGACTTTACTTTTAATATTTTTTATTAAATTAAAACCCATTATAAATGAGAATGTCTAATTTTCAAAAATGTAATTTTTAATGTTAAACATATTTTTCTATTTATTTATTAATTTTTAAACATAGTCTCATAAACTTGAAAAGAGATATATTACTACTTTTTTTAATAACTTTTAATTTTAATTTTAATTTTTTGAATTATATGTGACCAATTTAGACACATTCTCTACACACTTTAAAAAATCATGTTACAATTATTTTAGGTCAAGTCATGTGGGTTGTACACAAGGGGTTTTAAATTTACACCTTAATCCTAATAAAAATTTAATTAACAAAATATTTATTAATTTTTTAAAAAAATCCAAATCAAACTTTAACATCATATGCATCTATCCACAAAAGATTTAAAAAATATGTTCATTTACTCCATTTTTTGTGGGGCGTACACGTGCATGTTCTAGCCTACAGTTTTGTACACCCTTTACTTAACCAACTTTTATCATCTAGGTATTAGAATAAATTATATATTTAAAAATTACAAAAAAAATCCTACATTTCATATTTTTACACTATGTTTATATTCTATTTAGAAGTACTTCAAATCTTTACCCCAATTATAACAAACTTTAATTTTCAAGAAAAAAGTTGTCACTTTTTGACCAAAAAGTGGACCCATTAAATTCAACTTACCTTATTATTGTATATTACTAGTTACTTGCATCGTATCCTTACCACCTAGGTCCTTCATTTCATGTGTAGATTTTACAATTATGTGTACAAACTACCACATGTTTGAGCGCAAGTGAAATTGCACTGTAATCTACTAAGTGCACTATCATCTATACTGCATCTACTTTTTGAGATCTTTTCTAGATTCTATTTCACTCTAGATTTATGTTTCTATATTCAGTTTTTAGATTTTGTTACTATATTCTTAGTTTTTTAGTTTTTCCTAGTTCAAAAGTGAAACCATAGTATTTCATCTAGGGAATGGATGTAGTTGTAGATTAGATGAAATAAATTTAGATAGGTTTAAAATATTGTGTTTGATTGTATTTCAAAAAACTACAGCTTAATGCTTTAATCTAAAAGAAATTGAGGGTTGAAATAATGTAAATCAATCTTCACCTATTTCATGCACATTGCTAAAGGAGATTGACTATTAAATTAAGGAATTCGATAGTCTTCCCTTTGCCTAGATATAAATCCTTACTATGTTTTTCAACACAACCCCTTACTCAATGAATAGGCATAGAGGAGGTGAGTGTGTTTCAAGAGGTCACATTAATCATTGATAAGGCCACATCAATTAGACTAGGTCATGTGGCATGGCCTAGTCTAGGCCAAGTCACTCGATGTAGGGTAAAAGTTTAATAATGTGTCACACTTTTAAAAAGGAACTAGACAACATCAATATAGCTTTTTAGCTTAAAGTGCTTGAAAGACATGTTTTAAATTTTGAAATGATGTAAACTAATGAAATGTAAGAAAATGAATGTAGTTTGTGTTTGTATTTTAAAAAAAAATTGTTGGATATTATTTATTTTGTAAAATTGACACTGTTCTTTAATTATTGAAAAAAGTTGATAAAAATGAGGTACATGGGACTCCACTTTATCTATAGTAAAGTTTATTTTTCTTTTTTTTTTTTAAACTTGAAGATTTAGGGCAAGCATTCAAAATATTTTTGATAGATATATTTTTTAATGAATGTTTAAATTCATGTGTGTTGAAAATGTAATACTTTTTTAGGGACTCCACATTTTTCTTGATTACTTATTAACAATAGAAAATTATATCGCCTCAATAATTCTCTAGTCAAGGATATTAAATTTTTGTGGAAGAAATCAAACTTATGTTTGTGTGCTAATAACTTGTTGTGATTGTTGCAACTTCAAAAATATTCATGTGCTTAATTATTTTTTTTGAAAAAATTAAAAATACTCTTTTATAGATCTAAAATTACAATTCTTGAAAAAGTATTTTTATATTTAAGTAGTGTTAATATTTTGAAAACTGAAAAAAGAAAATCTTAACACTAATTAAAATATAAAAACATATTTTTTTTCAAAAATTATATTTATAGATCTACAAAAGGTTATTTTTTATTTTTCAACAAATATTAATTAAACAAGTAGAAGTAGTGAGAACATTATGTTTTTCAAAGAATTTTCTTTTTTAATTTGGTGTCAAAAAGCTGGCCACATATGCTTCCAACTAGAACTATGAGCTAGAGACTTATTTGTAGTGAAAAATATAATAATTTGTTTTGAAAACTACATAGATGTGGTGAGAACTATTACGGGAAAATGTGGAGCAATATCAACATATCAATAATATCCCAATAACTCAATGAAATGGAAATAATCCAGATTCAAAATATAAACAACAATACCTTACAAACCTTGTTACTTCGCAGCTTCCATTGGTTGCCCATCTCAAATTGATTTTTCGTATGTGAATGAAGCCCTCAGAAGATGCACTTCCTTGCTTTTTTTCTTCAAGATGACAATAAATAACAACTATGATAGTTCTTGCAATGAAGAGGATCTTCAATACAATGATAATGGTGATATCAAACTATGGATATGGTTTGGTGCCAAAGGCGCGCTATGATTCATGTAGAGTAAGTTTACTGAAAGCTTGGATGGATGAAATGGAGGAATAGGGGTTGTATTTATAGATTTGTGAGAGAGAATATCAATGGTGTAGAATGAATAAGAAGATCAATGGTTGAGAAAATTTGAGAGGATGTGTGCGAATAAGAAGAAGACAAGTGTCTTGTTCCTTCATGCAACAAGAGGAGTTAACAGAATAGAATGAAGAGTCAACTAAATTGATTAATTAGTTAACAGAATAGAATAACTAGTTAATTGATTTTATTTATGAGTCAACTAATTAGAACTAGAAGATAAAAAAGGACATGTGGGTGAGAGAACAATTAATTAAATATAAAAATATTTAATTAAGTGTGCACATGGATTCACATGAATTATTTTTTGTGTTAATTCACTCTTGGAGGAAATAAACAATTTAAATAAATATTTGGATTTATTTAAATTTAGAGGATGACTTAAGTTTAGAAGAATTTAATTAAATAATTTGGTATTATTTAATTTAGAATGACTTTAGAAGAATTTGGAGGATTTAATTAAATAAATGATTTTATTTAATTTTGTGGAGGAATATGAATCAAATAAATAAATTGATTTATTTATTTATTTATTGATAGAGGAATTTAATAAATAAATATTTAAAATATTTATTTAGACAGAGTCGTGTCATTTTTAGGTGTATACAAGAACAATATTTTTTTTTAAATAATGCCAATTTAAAAAAACAATGGCATCAAAGTGTTGTTATGTATGTTGCAAGCAAACACTTTTGATGGGAACTATTTCAATCAAAATTGTTTCAGCTAAAACTCATTTTTGTCTTTGAAGTGTTCATTTGTAATCCACATTCCGACCAAGCATGTTTTTAAAAGATTTTTGGCCAATAATGTTTTGACTGAAACTATGCAATCCACGCTAGCACCATGGTGGTGCAACAAAGTATTTTCAATTAGAAACAATTTTTTTCCAACCTGTTTTAAAGTGTGATACAACTTTAGAATTTCACTCCATAGTTCTATTTTAGGCAACAAAAATCTTAGAATATTTATGTTAAGAGTCTTTTAATCTCTACTTTACATCTAGATCTCATATTCCAATCTTATGTCATAGCATGTGAATTCTTCAAAAGATCAAACTCAATATGTTGATGGAAATTATGAACTTCTCAATCCTTTTCAATTATTTTATTTGTGAGTCCCACATATTTAATTCTCATTCTTTTATTTCAATCTCAACTCCATATATTTCTATACTTAAATTAACATTACCACTAATTTATATTTATTGTTAGAAAATATTTATTTTCCTCAAATATACTAAGTTAAAGTAATATCATGCAACGACTAATTTCTAGCTGGGTATGCTTTCTTGTAATTTTCCTGAGCCAATTTTATTCATATTGTGAATATGAATTTCGGTTGTACGAGAATCAAAGGCTTTTTTCCAATAAATGGATTCTAAAGAAATCTTTCATCTTGTGTAAGATCATAAAAGTGATATGTAAAGTTTCAATGATCAATAGTTCTCTCTTTTTCTAATAATTCTCTTTTTTTAAAACACATTGCAATTTGTATAGGGACACTTTGAGGACTTGGGATTCTGACCTTTTACTCCTTTTGGAAAGCTATGCTTTAGTCTGTTGTTTTTGGTTTGTAAATTTAGCGTTATAACGAGTCAGTTGCTGGAACAATATCTGCAAGAGCAGACTTTATAACATCCTCACGTAATCGGGTAATAAGTGGATCTGAAGTTCGTAGTTTGTTGAACAATGTTTGTATAATGGATGTTGAGTGTGATCAATATAAAAATATACACTGATGAACTGTGAAAAACTCCTTTGTTTTTTAAAACATAAGTACGTTTTGCTTCTTAAACATAAGTACGTACTGCTTCTTAAACATCAAGTACATACTGCTTTGGCGTTTGGGTTAACACCTCGGATGCGAATTTTATATGAAACAACATCAAACAAAAGGAAGATGAATAAACAAATGGCTGTCTACACTTGAGAGGAATATACAGAAGTGGAGAACAATCTTCTGTCCAAACAAACTTCTCTCTAATTTGGGAGCTTGCACAACAAAGAGGGCAATAAATAAACAATGAATGCACAATTCATCACCCAAACTTTACCCACTCTCCGGATGATGACTTTATTTGACGCAGGGAATTTGTTAGTAGTCCGTTGCGAGGGGAACATGTGTGGGAGTGCCGATGAAGATGCCTCCATACACGATACCGGCAACCCCTCCTCCAAGCAGAGGACCAACCCAGTAAACCCACTGGTCTTTCCAATCGCCGCTCACCAAAGCCGGGCCGAATGAACGAGCAGGATTCATTGACCCGCCGGAAAAGGGTCCGGCGGCCAAGATGTTGGCTCCCACGATGAAGCCAATTGCAATGGGTGCAATGATTCCCACGTCACCCTTATTGGGGTCTGCGGCAGTGGCGTAAACCGTATACACCAGTGCGAATGTTATCACCATCTCCATTACCACTCCCTCTCCTGAGCTCATGCTGGCTGCCACACTGTGAGTTGGGATTGTCTGCACACGTCATATCACACTAAGCTTAAATACAACTGCACTAGGTATTAAGGCTTGTTTGTAAGTCATAGGAATTATGAAGCTTACCAAACCGGCGGTGGTGAATTTCAAGAGGAGGCAGGCCACGGTGGAGCCAAGAAGCTGAGCAATCCAGTAGAAAATGCCGCGGAGCACGGTGATGTGGCCGCCCAATGTGAGGCCGAAAGTAACCGCCGGGTTGACGTGGCCGCCGGAGATGTTGGCCGCGATGGAGACGGCTACGAAAAGTGCCAACGCATGAGCCACTGCAACCGCCACCAGACCCGCCGGGCTCAGCGCCGCGTCCGACGTTAACTTATCTGCATTAAAAACAACACCCACGGTCAATAGACAGCAAGCTTTGTTAACAAAAACTTAAAGCGAAGTGAACATTTAGAAAGACGAACCGTAGGCCATAGCCGACCCAACGCCTGCATAGACGAAGAGCAGAGTGGAGATAAACTCTGCAATGTATGTCTTCAACGTCTCCAACTTAAAAGCCTCATCCAAGCTGCCAAATGCAATACCCAATGCCATTTTGATTACAAGAATGCCCTCTTTGAGCTATTAAGTTTAGAGATAATTGGCGAAAGATGGTGTTATGTGTTTCCGCTTATATACTATAAATTTGAGAAACTTGATGAGTATAGCCGGAATTGTGTGGTTAGAAATGGGAACCCGGCCTCGCGGGCCTCGCCATTGGTGGGCCGCGCGACACACCGTCCATGTGAGACATGACGCCATTATTTGCATTGTTAATCAAGGGTCACTAATAAAAATTAGAGGAAATGATTGAAAAGATGGATATTGGAGAAGCAGAGGCAGATGGACTCCGCCGCCCAGGCCGTCCAGCGAAATAAAATTTGACGACGTCGTTAGGAATTAGAGTTTCTCATCGAGTCAGCAAAAATTGAAGAAAAGAACGTGGATGTTAGCTTAGTGGTCGTCCACATGGCGCGTTGATTGCCCACGAGTTAAAATAAAAGGAATTATTAAATATTGACGGACTGATTCTCATTTGGAAGCAATTATTTGTTGGTGGCCCTTCACTTTGCAAGCATCCGATTCCCTCTGTCTTCGTTACATTCATTTAAATTTTTAAAAACTTGTGTTTGTTTTTATTTTTGCTGTTTTAGTGTTATATTAAGTCATTTTTTATTAAAGTTGGTAGTAGGAAAATAAACACACTTTATCATTGATTTAAGTGTATAATTGAATGACAACTAGCATATCTATCTTTTGAAAATTCTATGTAAAAGACATCAGACATATCATTTTTTATTAGGTTTCACATTTTTTAGGCAGATTTTTCAAAAGATGGATATACTAATTTCATTTTAGAACTATTTAAGAATTATTTTTATTTATTTATATTGTTCTTTCTTTATTTACTTTTTTGAAAAAGTTATTTTTACATAAAAATATTAACTAAAATATATTGAAATTATTATGTAATTTGATAAATAAAATAGTAAATAGTTATGTATTTCACTAAATAAAAATATAATAAGTAATATTAACTAGTCCTAAGATAAAATAAGGGCTAAATCTCATGAATAGCACGCATATGTGAATTAGTTTGAGCATGAGTGTGATAAACAAGTGGATAAGGTAAATGTATAAGTGAGTGTGAACATGTGAAAGGAGATGAGTGATACTTGTATAGGAGTAAGTGTAAATGATAGTAGATGAATAACATAATGTAAGGACCTTAACTTTAAATAAAATTACACCATTTTTCTATATATCTATATATGAAAACATTTTCCACAAACTAAATAGAAAATAGAAATCTTACACATGTTTTTAAAAAAAAAAAATTAAAATATTCACCTTACATTAAATATAATTTACTGATTTTTACGAGTTCCTCAAGATATTTGTACATACAATTGTAATGATAAATATATAATTGTAATGATAAATATGTAATTGTTATGCTTGAACAAATAGAAACATTAAAGCATTTGTTTTTATTGATTTTTTAAAGAATAATGTATTCCTCAAGATATTTATACACACAATTGTAATGATAAATATATAATTGTAATGATAAATATGTAATTATTATGCTTGAACAAATAGAAACATTAAAGCATTTGTTTTTATTGATTTTTTAAAGAATAATGTATAAATAATTACTAAATTAATTCATTGACTTTCACTTTTGCTATGCTGTCTAAAGCATTGTTTATTACATTTATTGTCATAAATACAAATAAAAGTTGCTCTCAAACATTTGAATAGATAATTATTGAGAGATGTTATTAATTTTTTATTTTTTTTGATTGGTTATTAATTTTGAATTGGCAGCCTGTGACATGGAATATCACCTTTCTTCACGTACGAACCTCCTTTTGGCAAATAATCATCGATCTTTTTTGTCTGCCATGTTGTTAGGTATTTATTATTCCTGTCGTGATGCTCACATGTTTACTCAACGTCCCATCTTACTCCAATTTATCCGTTCTTTATGTGAATTTAATCTCATGTTAATTGTATTAGTTAGTTTTTGTTTGATATAGTATATAATAATGTAATTAAATATAAAGTATGTAGCTTTTTTAATTTGGGAAGTAGCTAATAATTTTTATATATTATTATTTTTTATTATGCAGTTTTAAATAGGTCAAAGAAAATGTTTTATTTTTTAAATTAAATGATGATTGAGTTTTAAATAATTTGGTTAAACAATTCTAATTGTAACCATTGTGATGTTGAATCATGTTAGACTCCTCATAAGAGTATATTCAATTATTGGGATGACTCATTCAAATCTAAAAGAACACTATGCTTGATATCATTGGAAGCATATATATAGTAGAATATCAAGGTGTTTTTATTCAGAAAAATTGTGGACATTTATTAGCCAAATCTAATTCACCAATACTATGTGTGAATCATCAATGGTAAACACATGTAGTTCACGTTGGTCAAAATGTAAGTTTTTAACAAATGACAAAGTATAAACAATTGGTAAATGACAAATAACCATTAAATAAAAGGTGAGAGCGGTCCTATGGATTTAATTTAACACTTCCATCATGTTAGGATTGGTTGAGAGAAAGTTTTATTCACGCAGCATGGGTTGTGTGTTGACCCATTAGATCATCATCAGACTTACGATGTATGTCTATCTATTTTTAGGCACTTACATATTTTCTCCCTTGGAAAAGGTAGTCTACACAAGTGAGTAAGTGTTGTTTCTCGAAATAGGCATGTGGGAGACAACACTTACCTAAACTTACCTTGCTTGATGTTCGACATCTAGACCTACAAAAATGAGAGAAAAGATCATGTGCAGTATAAAGCTATCTCATAAATGAAACTTAAAATGAAAATACAAACAAGGTTATTTACCATCAGAGTGGGGTTTGAAAAATACCACCTTGGCCATGAGCTCCCTGTCCCTCATCCAATAATTGCAAGACAAATAAGAAACACAACTCAAGTGCATCTCAATTAGAGGGTCACCTCCAATTTAGCATAAGGCATGGACAAGAAGATTACTATCTAAGTGGGGATGCAAAGTATACTTATGTTGCCTCACCAAAATCACTTGCAAAGAAAACAATGCATTACCAAGAACAACACCTAGACTATACATTAGAAATTAGGAGTTTATAAGTCATTTATTTTCTAGCCATTTGAGATTTTTAAGCTTTGGATTGAATGTGATAGAATCAAGTGAGATAGAAGTTATTAAAGACCTAGTGAGATGAGCATTGGTATTATGGCAGCGACTTAGCCTCAACCAGATCCATTGGTATATAATTCAAGAAAAAAGTACATGCCCTAATTTTGATTTTTTAAAATTTACAAGTTTTAGCCCATCAAATTAAGGGTAGCTAGAGTCAAAATGTAGGTGTCTAGGCTATGAATACGTGGATGCCCTCTTTTTTTATTTTCATGCAAGTTTTTGTACTTTTTAGTCAATTTTAAATTTTGGTGGGTCAGTGAATGGAACCACCAATTCATTGTTTTCAGGGCCTAAATTTGATGGTCGACCTTGCCTGTCAAGCAATCTTTTATGACGGTTATTCATTCAAAGGTGCCCTTAAAATACTATGACATACCTTAGTATAAGTAAAATTATATATATATCCAAAATCTCTCCTTTCATGTGAGACAACCCTTTTAAAATTTTGATTGTATTTTACAGCAAAAATGCCTAGATATGGCTATACGACGATCAAATTTAGGCCCTGATTGGTTTTACCAATCAATGATTCACCAGGGCAATTACAGATTTGTTGCAACAAGTAGAAATTGCTTAGGCAAACTCATTATCACCCCTTGTGGAAAGGGGAAATTCTAAATAGAGAGCTAGTTTTTCTATGTTTCTAGGTCATTTTCTAGTTTTTCTTTTTTCCAAGACCTATAATCTTCTAACCTAGTCCTAGCCATCCATTTTATCTTTTAATCCTAGCCCTTCATCCATCATATTTGACCTCTATAAATTGAGCCTCTCACAACATTATCACATCATCTTTCATATGCAAGTACATGCTATCATTTTCCATATCATTATCATTATAATTTCCCTTCATTATAGTCATTCCATACCTAGGTTATGCTGGTTTTGTGAGCAATCCACAATGCATAATATATCCATACAACAAACCTAGTAGAACTAGGGAATGCACTCTACTATGTTCTATCAAGTGTGAGGGTGTAATTGGAGGTGAAGGTATTGAGTTATATTGCATTTATCTTCATTATTTACCTTTGATCATATTTCTGCATACAATCGTTAATATAGAATCTCTCACACAAAACCCACACTTGGTGATTCTTGAATGGCAAGGCATTATCTATTACAATAAGTTATATAATCCTAAATCTATAAATGATTTGGTTCAAGATAAAATCTATAATTACTATTCCTAAATTTATTCTTAGGGGCATAGCTTCTACCCACTTGGAAAGGTACTCGATTGCGGTTATAATGAATGTATGACCATCTACCGATGGTGGAGAGATTTTCTGGACTAGATCTAATCCCCATGTGGAGAATGACCAAGGTGTAACAATCAGTTGGAGATCTCAAGTGGGAGTATTATGGACATGTGCATACATCTAGAAGTTTGAATACCTCATCATGAATTTTACCACATCCCCTTCAAGGTTACGCCAAAAATAACCCAAATAATGGATCTTCCTTAAAGTGGCATGACCATCAAAGTGTCCCATATAGATGTTGCTATGAGTTTCCTCTAAAATCTTATGTTCTTCCTCTTTTTCTATACATCAAAGTAAACCCCATCTAAGCCTCTTTGGTATAAAATATTACCAATCAAAATTTGTGCCTTGAAACTAAAACACACAGCCATCTTTTAGGCCAATATTCTCCTAATTCTTTTGCTAAATTTAGTCATGGAATTATGGAGAAGATTTTTCTCCATTCCTTTCATGTATTTTGGAACTAGCTATGATTTTGAATGAGATATTCTTGAATAGCAAAATTTCTTAAACAACTTTTCTTTTGGTTTATTAGCATTATTCTATCGGGTAAGTGCACAAAGATGAGGGACCAAAAGGGGGTTTTAAGATGCCACTTTTTTTTCTAAAATTAGGAAAGACTGATGTTGGATGAGAAATTGAAGATAGTTACACTCAAATTTTGAAGATACAACAAAAACAAGAGTCATAGTGCTCCAATCTAGTTTCTAAACTACTAATTTTTTTCAAAAATGGTTAAGATTAAGGGGATCAAAAAGGGGGAGCACACAAATTGGTCTTATTTTTCTCAAAAAAAAACATAACATAGTGTCTGGTGTGCTCCCCCTAAAATGTTAACTTTTTTTAGTATTTCAAAAATCACTTCTGTGAGAAATTAGCTAACATCATGTTGTTTATACCTTATTTTTTTGATAATTTTTTCATGAATAATTGATTTTTTACTAATTTTTGGAGTGGACACATCTTGAGAAACAAAAAATTGAGCGTGCTCCCCCCTAAAATTTTTTAAAACTAATCAAAAATAAATAAAAATTTGAATACGTGTAGAATGGAGTCTAGTTTCTAAAAATGTAACTTATTTGAAATTTTGATGAATGGCTGAATAAAAAGTCAAAAATATCAGACACTGGTTTTTGACAAAAAAACAAATACACTAACAAAAGAAATTAAAGATGAAACCCTTACACTAGTAGAATTTGGCAAATGAATGACTACGTGACGAAAACTTTTAGTCACAACAACTAAAAATGACTAAATTCTACTAATTTTTTGCAACTCAGCTATAAATGAGTAAAAAAATGACTAATTTGGTCATCGACTAAAAAATTATTTAGTCATACAAATAAAAATGACTAAATAGTTAGTCATGCAAGTACAAATTAGAAAAAATTTAAAAAAAACATTTCAGGAAATTAGTGGCAGGGGTGTATTGTGTGCTATTAATTATTCATTGAATTCCTCATTTCGTTAGTTAGTTAGCCTGACACTAAGGCATTTTGGGTTATAGCAGCTACTTGCATGGGCAATAAAGCTTGTTTGGAGAGGACTTGGAGACTTCTGAAAAGGCGAGTAAGGAATTTAGAGTTTGCTGCAATGTATTTGAAGTCGACGAGGCCCTCTGCAGCGAAGTCAGATTTGGGGATGCCCTCTGCAATGAATTCAAAGGTAATTCGAAACCCTCATTACATTAAACACAAAATCTATAGCTTTCTGATTGGCAACTTATAGTAGTTACATAGGCAACTGAGTATCAAAACCATACAGATAGTTTAGGGTTTAGGGGACTATTTTTTCATTAGTTTTTTCTATGCATTTTGGAGCATATGGGAATTGAACTTATAACTCAAGTGAAACACCACCTTCTTCTAGTCGTTGGAAGAATTCCATATCCTTAAAGTGCATAGAAAAAACTATAGAATTGGCACTAGGGATTTTATTTATGAATTCAACCCAAATGTCATTTCCTAATGCCTCCATAAAAGTTTGTTGAGCCAACTCTAGTTTATCACATTCAACATGAAGAACCCCAATGTTGTTGAACAATTCAATGGGTACTTCTTCTCTGCTCTTCTTCAGAAGATACTTTGTTGTCTTAAGAGAATCTAAGGCTGCACTGGGGTCTGACGATATTAATAACTCACCCATCTTGATAAATGCATGGGCATCACGTGGATCTATCTGAGTTGCCTTTCTTAAAATTTTCAAAACCTTCTATGCTTGCCCTTGCTAAGCATATATATGTTGCAAGTATGTGCCTAATCGATGTTGTCATTGATGTCAACATATCATTGTTGTCATTAGTGACAACTATATCCTATTTTTTTATTTGATTATAAGCTTTATATGTTGAGGATATTGAGAAAATTAGCCCCTCCGGAAGAATCGAAAAGGAAACAGTGAATCACAGTGAAGACAATGAGTTGCATACTGAAGAATAGTCCAGAAGACTACTCCGCATTTCTTGTAGATTGAAGATCTGTTAGTTTCAAGACAGACAACTAAGAGAGGGGCTGAATCAGTTGTCTCAAAACTTTCCTTTCATTAACCACTTATATCATTTTGTAATTCAACAGCATAATAATAAACCAATCATAACCTAATAATTCAAGAACAGAAACACATTAACACATATAACACCAAGATTTTAATGTGGAAAACCTGATTAAGGGAAAAACCACAGGGTGACTAACCCAAGATTGTATTCTCTGTTAAAAGAATAAAAGGAACAAAATGGCACATGCCAATTAGGGCTCACTGCCCAAGCACACTGCTCACAAGAGGCTCACTGCCTACAGGAGACACACTGTCTACAGAATAATAAATGTTACATACTTGAACTAAAGAATAGCATCTTCACCATGCTTGAGTCAGTTCCATTTAAGCTCAATACTTCTGTTCTACCTTTCTCTCTTCTCCTTTCTACCACATACACATCTTTGCCACACCTTTGAAATGACTTCACAACTCTTATTTACACAAGACATCGACTTTGGGATAATCATCAAAGTCGGCACAATACATTCTTAACTTTATTATAGAGCAAATACACAAATACAACTTGTCTTATTACAAAAGACTTCATGCGAATCACCGCATAGTCGGCCACACATATCTAGGACTTCAATCTTCTTTGAGGAACACACCATGCTTCACAAAACATCTTCAAGATCATCTGTAAGATGTGTAACTCATCCGGTCGGCCAAACTTAGGAAGAACATCATCACTCAGAAGTAATTCTTCAATTACAAGCTCAATCTTCAATGCGGACCATGAACACGAGCTGGACACAATCCAGAGACCCCCAAAAGCTTGCCTGAATCACCAAGAGCATCCACACTACTTCTGCTTACTGAAATCATTCTCTCCTTCATCCAAAACCTCAAGAACATAGTCTGTCATCACTGTCATATTGAAATAGATTCTTGCGGACCTCCAGACCACGAACCAATCGAGTTGTCAATTCACATTTTCTTCCTAAACACTCCACCAAATCCACAGAACAAGATATTGCATTTCTGGATCTCACCGGACCTATTTGTGTCACTATGTCACCTCTGAACACCTACCAGAACCGATTTCACTGAAATGGCCATAACTTCTTCAAATCTTCATGCGGACCTCTCAAATATTGACTAGATCATCTTTAGACACATATCTACAAACCCTTTGATGCGTACTCCCTGATTTCCATCTTAGCTAGGATCTTTACTTCATAGAGCTTCACTGTCTTCACTATTATTCTCTGTTTTTGATAGGACTAATTTTCTCAATATCCTCGACACACAGCCCATCCAATCCTTGACATCAATGCAACAGGAGTATGTTGACATCAGTGACAACATCCGTTAGGCCCATACTTGCAACAATCTCCCTCTTTGTCATTAATGGCAACATATGATGTGAAAAAATTATTTTAACCATCAAGACAAGAACTCCTTCTCACTGATTGACATAGCTCCCCCTATCAACAACAACCACTTTGTTTTTCACATGTCTTCTCTCCCCCTTTGACATCAATGGCAAAGGGCACATACTTGCATTATTCAAAATCATACAGACTACTC
Source organism: Cunninghamia lanceolata (assembly GCA_027924645.1). Classification (NCBI taxonomy): domain Eukaryota; kingdom Viridiplantae; phylum Streptophyta; class Pinopsida; order Cupressales; family Cupressaceae; genus Cunninghamia; species Cunninghamia lanceolata. The sequence goes on from BSBN01001091.1 coordinate 370,291, forward strand.
CCCCTGAGTAGCAGCTTCCTATCATCAATCCAGATCAAAAGATATGACTGTGAGATTCACTGGACTGATGCATATCAGTGCACCTTAATTGAGAACCGGAGGGGTAGTAACCCCTAACTTCTCCTTGAGATACTCAAAAGAGTCCTTAGGTAGAGGTTTAGTAAAGATGTCTGCAATCTGATCCTTAGAGGGCACAAACTCTAATCTGACTTCATTCTTGTTCACCTACTCTCTCAAAAAGTCAAACTTGATGGATATATGTTTTATCTTTGAATGCAACACTAGATTTTTTGAAATATTTATTGCACTTGAGTTATCACAGAAGATTGTGATAGGTTCCTTATACTCTACTCTGATGTCTCTTAGCATTTGCTTCATCCACAATACTTGAGTGCAACTACTTGCTGCTATAATATATTCTACTTCTGTAGTGGATAGAGATATTGCCTCTTGTTTCTTGCTCAGCCAAGAAACCAATCTTTTTCCCAAAAAGAATGCACTACCACTAGTACTCTTTCGGTCATCCACATCTCCTACCCAATCCGCATCTGTATATGCATGAAAAGAGAAATCATGATCCCTAGGATACCATAAGCCATACTCAATTGTTCCTTTTAGATATCTGAGAATCCTCTTGACTGCCATGATATGAGATTCTCTAAGATCAACTTGGAATCTGGCAACAAGACCAACAACATTCATAATGTCAGGTCTAGTTTGAGTAAGATACAATAGACCTCTAATCATTGACCTGTACTTTTTCTGATCAGCCTTGGGAGAGTCATCATCTTTTCTCAGTTTGCATCCAATTGCCATGGGAGTATTCATTGGTTTTGAGTCTTCCATCCCAAAATTTTTCAACAACTCTTTCACATACTTGGTCTGAGAAATAAAGATTCCTTTCTTTGTTTGAGTGATTTGCAAACCTAAGAAGAAATTCATTTCCCCAAACATAGACATTTCAAATTCACTTTTCATTTGATTTGCAAAAGTCTTGCACAAACTATCTCTTCCTCCAAAAATGATATCATCAACAAACACTTCAACAATTAAGATATTTTCATGATCAATTTTGAAGTACAAGTTACTGTCAGCAGTGCCCTTGTTGAAACCAATCTTCAAAAGATGTTTATCCTATCTTTCATACCAAGCTCTCAGGGCTTGTTTGAGTCTGTACAGAGCTTTCTTCAACTTGCAAACCATATCTCCCTGATCAGATAATTGAAATCCATCCGGTTGTTCAATGTATACCTCTTCTTCTAAGTCACCATTCAGGAAAGCAGACTTGACATCCATCTGATATACTTTGAAATCCTTGAAGACAGTAAAGGCAAGAAATAATTTGACTGCTTCAATCCTTGCCACCAGAGCAAAAGTTTCTTTAAAATCAACTCCTTCAATTTGAGAATAACCCTTGCAGACTAGTCTGACTTTATTTCTGACTACTTCACTTTCTTCATTTAGTTTGTTCCGGAAGATCCATTTGGTTCCTATCACATTTTTGTTTCTAGGTTTGGGAACAAGATCCCAAGTGTGATTTTTCTCAATCTGCATCAACTCCTCCTCCATTGCTTTAGTCCAGCTTTCATCATTGCATGCCTCACTGTTTTTGGTTCAATTTTTGAGATTAGACAATACTTCTCTGAGTCTTGAGCAATCTTTCTTCTTATTTGAACACCTTTGCTTTTATCTCCTATGATCTGGTCTTCAGAATGATTCAATCTTACATACCTGGGAGTTTTGGGAACTTCTTGCACTTCTATTTCTTGGATAGGATCATTCAAACTTGTTTCTTTTTCCTGAATTTCAAGATTCTCCAGATCAGTTTGGTTCTAATTTTCAGAAGGGGCTTGAACTAGAACATCATTTTGATCATCTTCTTCATAATCATTAAACCTTGATGGTTTTTCAATGCCTTCATCAACCTTCACATTTGTACTTTCTACAATCTTTTTCAATCTCTTGTTATAACACTGGTATGCTTTGCTTTGAGTAGAATAACCCAAGAATATTCCTTCATCACTTCTAGCATCAAATTTGCCAAGGTCTTCATCTCTTTTAATGTAACATTTACTACCAAAGACTCTGAAATACTTCATAATAGGAGTGATGCCAAACCAGAGTTCATAGGGAATCTTACCAATATTGCTTCCAATTTGTACTCTATTGAGAGTATAGATAGTAGTGCTTACAGCTTCTCTCCAGTAGATCTGAGGAACATTTGCTTCCATCATCATGGTTCTAGATGCTTCCTGGATGGTCCGATTCTCTCTCCACTACTCCATTCTGCTGTGGAGTCCTTGGAGTAGATAATTGTCTCTTTATCCCATGTTTCTCACATAAATCTATGAACTCTCCAGATGTGAATTCTCCACCTCTATCATACCTGAGACATTTTATGTTTAATCTGGTTTCATCCTCCACCATAGCCTTGAATATTTTGAATTTCTCAAGAGCCTTAGATTTTTCTTTCAAAAAAGTCACCCACATCATCCGAGAGTGGTCATCAATTAATAACATGAAGTATTTATCACCTTACAAACTCCTGATTCTTGCTGGTCCACATAGATTAGTATGTACTAAGTCCAGCAATTTGATAGAGGATTGTTCCCTACTTTTGAATGTGACTCTGTTTTGCTTACCCAACTAACATTCTTTGCACAAACTATTAGTAGGTTTCACCAATCTTGGAAGATCTCTTACAACCTGAGTGTTTCTTATCTTGATGATGTTATCAAAATTTACATGACACATTCTCCTATGCCATAACCAACTCTGATCAAGTTGAACAAATAAACAATTTTTGTTAGTACCAACCAAATGGAAGATGTTACCTTTTGTTTGAGTACCGGATGCAATCTCTATTCCAGAACTTTCAAAGATCCTACATTTTCCATTTTTGAATTGGAGATCATAGCCTTTGTCCACCAACTGTCCAACACTGAGAAGATTGTGCTTTAGACCTTCAACATACAGTACATCACTGGTTTTATTCTTTTCATCAAAAGAAATAGTTCCTCTACCTCTGATTCTGCCAACAGAATTATCACCAAATTTTACAACTCCTCCTTCATACCTCTCTAAATCTATGAACTTGTTTTTTTCACCAGTCATATGGTGAGAGCATCCACTGTCAATGACCCAATCATCCTTTTCTTCAACTTGGGAAGCCAGAGCTCTTTCTATCATTTTATGATTGACAGATTCAGAGGGCATTGGATCTTCTTCCTTGATGGTGATGAACACCCAATCACTTCTGGATTTGTTTCCAAACTTTGATTCATCATCTATTACTCCTTCATCATCTTCTTCATGAACATAGTAACATTTCTTTTGGAATCTTGATCTGTTTGGATTTTCCTTTGAAATTCTTTCCAGACACTTTGAGGTAAAATGACCAATCTTGTTGCAGTTGAAACATCTGAAGGGTAATTTTCCTTCATACTTACCGGATCCTCTTGGTAGTCTTTTTGCAATAAGGGCTTCAAGTTGAGTAGCTTCTGCTTCATCTTCTTCTAGATCTTTTCTTGCTTTTTCATACCATGTTAGTTTCTTTGAGGATTTCTCTCCTGGGTCAAACTTTTGTTTGCCTTTTAAAGAGGCACTAGCTTTGAATGCAGACTCAGTCTTGGGGGGGGCATCTCCAAACTTGGCCAATTCAAATGCAGCTAATTTTCCAACCAATTGATCTCTTGTGATATTTGAAAAAGATCTGAATTCTTCAATAGTAGCAACCTTGTATTTGTAAGTAGGAGGTAGGGATCTAAGAACTTTGGCAACAATCTCATCTTCATCCAAGATTCCACCAGCACACCTAATGCCACAAACAAGATCATTTACTTTTGGCATAAAAGTAGGAATGTTCTCATCTTCACCCATCTTCAAGTTTTCAAATTTTCCTTTCAGACTCTGTAGCTTGGCACATTTAACATATTTGTCTCCTTCATGCAGAAGTTCCCATTTTTCCCAAATCTCATATGCAGTTTTTAGATCTATAACATTTGTCAGCTCTGGATCAGATAAGGCACTTAGTAGGGCTTCTTTAGCCCAAAGATTGTTTTCAACATCTCTGATTTCATCTACAGTTCTTAGACCATTCTATGGAGGAACATACTTCTTTGAAGCCATGATCCAATATTGCATTCCCATACATTGCAAGTGACATTCCATGCAGCTTTTCCAAAGAGTGTAATTGGTTCCGTCAAACCTCAGACTATCCTTCTTGTAGGAAGACATCCTGGATCTCCTTAAACGATTAAGCTCTTTTGGAGGAACTTAGCTCTTATACCAATTGTTAGTTTCAAGACAGACAACTGAGAGGGGGGGTGAATCAGTTGTCTCAAAAATTTCTTTTCATTAACCACTTATATCCTTTTGTAATTCAACAGCATAATAATAAACCAATCATAATGTAATAATTCAAGAACAGAAACACATTAACACATATAACACCAAGATTTTAACATGGAAAACCTGGTTAAGGGAAAAACCACAGGGTGACAAACCCAAGATTGTATTCTCTGTTCAAAGAATAAAAGGAATAAAATGACACATGCCAATTAGGGCTCACTGCCCGAGCACACTGCTCACAAGAGGCTCACTGCCTACAGGAGACACACTGTCTACAGAATAATAAATGTTACATACTTGAACTGAAGAATAGCATCTTCACCATGCTTGAGTCAGTTCCATTTAAGCTCAATACTTCTGCTCTGCCTTTCGCTCTTCTCCTTTCTACCACATACACATCTTCGCCATACCTTTGAAATGACTTCACAACTCTTATTTATACAAGACATCGACTTTGGGATAATCATCAAAGTTAGCAATACATTCTTAACTTTATTACAGAGCAAATACACAAATACAACTTGTCTTATTACAAAAGACTTCATGCGAATCACCACACATATCGGCCACACATATCTGAGACTTCAATCTTCTTTGAGGAACACGCCATGCTTCATAGAACATCTTCAAGATCATCTGCAAGATGTGTAACTCATCCGGTTGGCCAAACTTAGGAAGAACATCATCACCTGGAAGTAATTCTTTAATTACAAGCTCAATCTTCAATGCGGACCACCAACACAAGCTAGACACAATCCAGAGACCCCCACAATCTTGCCTGAATCACCAAGAGCATCCACACTACTTCTACTTACTGAAATCATTCTCTTCTTCATTTGAAACCTTAAGAACACAGTCTATCATCACTGTCATATTGAAATAGATGCTTGCAGACCTCCAGACCATGAACCAATCGAGTTGTCAATTCACATTTTCTTCCTAAACACTCCACCAAATCCACAGAACAAGATATTGCATTTTTGGATCTCACCAGACCTATTTGTGTCACTCTGTCACCTCTAAACACCTGCCAGAACCAGTTTCATTGAAGTGGCCATAACTTCTTCAAATCTTCATGCAGACCTCTCAAATCGTGACTGGATCATCTTTAGACACATATCTACAAACCCTTTGATGTGCACTCCCTAATTTCCATCTTAGCTAGGATCTTTACTTCATAGAGCTTCACTATCTTCATTGTTGTTCTCTGTTTCTGATAGGACTAATTTTCTCAATATCCTTGGCACACAGCTCATCCAATCCTTGACATCAATGCAATAGGAGTATTTTGACATCAATGACAACACCGGTTAGGCCCATACTTGCAACAAGATCTTGGTCTGCAGATTGGAAGTTATTTAGAGGCATGTCTAAAGATACTAAATCCTGAGTTTGAGCCTTTGATATGAAGAATTGAGTGAGTTACATTCACCAGATTAAAACCTGCTTTTTCTGATTATTTACTGGTGATAGGGAGATAGTATTTTGCTCCACATTCCTCAACATTGAAGTATTTTGCTTTGCGGTTCTACAGGGAAGTTTGGGATGATGATAAGTGCCTGCAACTACAATGGTTCATGATTTGGTGGTCCATAAGCTATCTTTCTTTTATGACAATTGAAGATAGTGAAGTTTATGTGCTCCAGTGTGAAGAATCTCACGGATAAAGTGGTTAGATTTTGTGTGGTTTCTCCTGGCGATTACAACATGCTTGTGGATGACTCTTGATCGTGTTCTTGTATTTACATTGGTCCGCGTTAAGAAATTGAGATCGTGTTTGAAGTTTGTTCCCAAATAACGTAGCGTGTAACCAGTCTTAGCTGACTTGGTTAATTCCAGTGATTGCAAAGATATATTAAAGATTGTAGAAGCATGTTGTGGCATGGAAGATCGTGTTTGAGTCCTAGCTAAGGCATGGAGTGATCCGCATACATCTTTACTACATTTCCTTAGCATAATTTTGTATTAGGTCAAGACCTATTTTGTAAATGTTTGTAATGCTAACCTTGGAGATTGTTCTAATAGTTGATGAATGTAATTCTGACCTTGATGTACATTCCAAGGTTGATGAATGATATATATACTTGTAATTTGGTCATGGAAAAGATATCCTTGTGTGAAAAAATGTGAAGTTAAGTGAAGAAGTGTAGAAAGTAGAGCAGAGGAAGAGTATTGCGCTTCAATGGAACTGAATTCAGGCATGGAGTAGATGCTAACATCTCAGTTCAAAACCCTTGGCAGTGAGCCACCCCTTAGCAGTGAGTCTTTTTCTAGGCAGTGGGCCCTATTGGCAGTGAGCCTCTAATTTTTAGTATTGTTATACTAACATCCACCATGGTTTTTCCCTTAACAGGGTTTTCCACGTAAAAATTTGGTGTCACTTCTGTATGCTCTTGCAATTGTGTTTATGTTTATGAGTTTATGCTTTCATGACTTAATCATAACAAATAGTGGACAAGTGTTTAATGTTTTAAGGTGCAGAATTGTTTAAGTTTTGAGACAACTGATTCACCCCCCCTCTTAGTTGTCTGGTTCATGTCAACAATTGGTATCAAGTCAAGTTCCTCAGAAGAAAGCTTGACCACTTGAGGTTGATCCAGAATGTCATATAAGAAGGAAAGTCCACGGTTCAATGGAACGAACTACTCCATCTGGAAGATTTGCATGAAAACCCATCTCCTCTACTTGGGTTATAGTGTTTAGAAAATAACTGAAGATAAGTATGAAATACCAAAGAATGGTCCGCAAACTGAAGATGAGATCAAGCAATTTGAGTTAAACATAAAAGTCAAAGATACCTTGGTAAGTGCCTTATCTGACGTCAAAGTAACAAAGATCATGGAGCTAGAAACTGCTTATGAAATTTGGGATAAGCTGAAGAATCTATATGAAAGAGATGAATCTGTGAAGAGCACCAAGTTGCAGAGTTTGAAGGCAATATATGAATGTTTGAATATGAGCAAAGATGACAACATAACATCCTTCATGCAAAAGATCGATGAACTTGTGAGTAGCATTAGAAGTGTGGGAGGAAAAATTGAGGATATTGAAGTTGTGAACAAAATTCTTAGATCATTGCCTAAATCATATAGTCATAAGGTGGCCACAATTGAAGAAATAATGATAGTAACAAAGATTACAAAAGATCAACTGCTTGGGAAGCTGATAGCCTTTGAGATGAGAGAACTTGGTGATTCACTTTCGAAGACAGAGACTACTTGCAAGGCCAACACTTCAGAAATAACCCCTAGATCTGACAAGTATAAGGTGGAACTAGATTATGAGCTTGAAGAACTTGAAGCCAACTTTTTTAATAGTCTGCCCAGAGGTACTGGTAAGTTCAGAGGCAAACTACCTTTTAAGTGTTTCAGTTGTGGTAAAGTTGGTCGTTATGCTTCTAGGTGCCCCACAAGAGTTCCTAAGCCAAGACCTAATAGACCTAGGATTCCAAAGAAATGTTATTATGTTGAAGATCTTGATGATGATGAAGGAGTATCAGATGGTGAACTAGATAATGCTAGTACTTCTAGTAATGAATGCTTGTTTATTGCCATTAAGGAAGAACCTGTGACTACTAATCCTGCTAGCTATGTGAAGGAAGACAAAACCAGTGGAAAGTGCCTTGGCTGCTGAGGTTGTTGAAGACAAAGATGAATGGTTATTGATAGTGGATGTTATCATCACATGGTTGGTGACAAAAGTAAGTTCATAAGTTTGGAAAGATACGATGGAGGACTGGTTAGGTTTGATGATGATACAGCTGGTAAGATTTGTGGAAAAGGTTCCATTTCTTTTGATGGAAAGTATTTAACATTGATGATGTCTTATATGTAAAGGGATTAAAGCACAATCTCTTAAGTGTTGGTCAGATGTGTGGCAAAGGTTATGATCTTAGATTCAAGGACAATGGATGTAAGATTTTGGAAAGCTCCAGAACAATGATTGCAACTAGTAAGAAGACAAGAGGTAACATTTATCATTTGAAAGGAACTAATGAATATTGCTTGTTGGCCCAGAATGATGAAAGTTGGTTGTGGCATAGAAGGTTGTGTCATATCAATTTTGACAACATTGTGAAGATAAGTTCCACTCAGACTGTAAGAGATTTGCCCAAGCTTGTGAAGCTTGGTGATACTTTGTGCAAGGAGTACCAATTTAGAAAATAGACAAGAACAAGTTTCAAGAGCAAGGACCAATTTGTTGATGGACTACTGAAGTTAGTTCATACAGACCTATGTGGACATACTAGAGTAAGAAGTCTACAAGGAGACAGGTATTTCATGTTGTTGATTGATGATTATTCTAGAATGACTTGGGTTACCTTCTTAAAGGAAAAAGTAGAAGCCTTAGAAAAGTTCAAAGCATTCAAGGCAATGGTTGAGAATGAGCTAGATTTGAAGATAAAGTGCTTAAGGTTTGATAGAGGTGGAGAGTTTACATCAAATGAGTTTCACTTCTTTTGTGAGGAACAAGGGATAAAGAGACAATTATTTGCACCTAGGACTCCAAAACAAAATGGAGTAGTTGAAAGAAAAAACAAGACAGTTCAAAAGGCTGCTAGAACAATGATGAAGGAGGTTGACCTACCGGAAGTATATTGGAGAGAGGCAATTCACATTGTTGTATACATCTTACACAGAGTCTAAGTCAAAGGTAATAGCTCTAAGACTCCTTATGAATTGTGGTATGATAAAATTCCTACTGTGAAATATTTCAAAGTTTTTGGAAGTAAGTGTTATATCAAAAGAGATGAAGATCTAGGTAAGTTTGATGCAAGATGTGATGAAGGTATCTTACTTAGATACTCTACCAAGAGCATGGCCTACCGATGTTACAATAATAAGTTGAAGAAGATTATTGAGAGTACAAATGTCAAAGTTGATGAAAGAAAGGAAAAGGTGTCAAGTGGATATGAATCTAATGAACCGGATGTCCCTACAAGCAAAGTAGTAGTGCAACAAGAAGAAAACTTAGAGGAAGAAGAAGAACAAGCTATGAAAATCATTACTAAGACACCCAAGTATGTGAAGTTAAATCACTCTGAAGATCAAATCATAGGAGATAAGAGTAAAGGAGTTCAGACTAGAAGAAGAGCTACTGATGAACAAGTTAATTATTGTTTAATTTATCAAGTGGAACCTAAAAATGTAAATGGAGCATGTAGTGATGAAAATTGGGTAAATGCTATGAAAGAAGAATGGATGCAGATAGAAAAGAATCAGACTTGGGATCTAGTCCCTAGACCGGAAGACAAGAATGTGATTGGTACCAAGTAGGTTTTTAGGAGCAAAATGAATGAGAATGGTGAAGTGATAAGAAACAAAGCAAGGTTGGTATGCAAAGGATACTCTCAAGTTGAAGGAATAGATTTTGAGGAAACATTTACACCAGTAGAAAGGATTGAAACAATAAGAATGTTTTTAGCATTTGCAGCCTACAAGGATTTCAAGGTATATCAAATGGATGTGAAGTTTGCATTCTTGAATGGAGAATTGGAAGAAGAAGCCTATATTGAACAACCGGAAGGATTCCAGTCATCAGATTAGGGTGACATGGTGTGCAGATTGAAGAAAGCATTGTATGGAATAAAACAAGCCCCCAGGGCCTAGTATGCAAGATTGGATAAATATCTGATACAGTTAGGGTTCAGTAAGGGTACTACCGATAGCAATCTCTATTTCAAGATCAATGATGAATAAATCCTAATTGTTGTAGTCTTTGTTGATGACATTATCTTTGGAGGCAATGAAGGTATGTGCATGATTTTTGCTGGGGAAATGCAAAATGAATTTGAAATGTCCATGTTTGGTGAGATGAATTTCTTTTTAGGTCTACAAATCAATCAATCAGATAAAGGTATCTTCATTTCTCAATCTAAGTATGTGAAAGAGTTGTTAAAGAAGTTTGGGATGGAAGACTCTAAACCGGTAAGCACTCCCATGGTAACTGGTTGTAAATTAAGCAAAAAATGATGACTCACCTATGACAAATCAGAAAAGGTATAGATCTATGATTGGAGCATTACTTTATCTGACCCAAACCAGACCTGACATAATGCATGCAATTTGTCTTGTAGCAAGATTTCAAGTAGAACCTAAAGAGTCACATGTGATGGTAGTCAAGAGAATACTAAGATATTTGAAAGGCACAATGGATTATGGTTTGTGGTATCCAAAAGACAATGATTTCACTCATAGTGCATACACTGATGCAGATTGGGCCAGAGATGTGGATGATAAGAAAAGTACAAGTGGAGGTGCATTATTCTTAGGAAAAAGGTTGGTATCCTAGTTAAGCAAGAAACAAGACTCAATATCTTTGTCTACTGTAGAAGAAAAATACATTACAATAGCATGCAGCTGCACTCAGGTGTTATGGATGAAGCAGACATTAAAGGACATCAGAGTTGTGTATGAAGATCCAATTGCAATCTTTTGTGACAATACAAGTGCCATAAACATTTCAAAGAATCTAGTAATGCATTCAAGGACAAAGCATATATCCATAAGATATCACTTTGTAAGAGAAAAGGTGACAGAGAATGAAGTCAAGTTGGAGTATATGTCTACAAAAGATCAAATTGCAAACATCTTCACCAAGCCTCTACCTAAGGATACTTTTGAGTATCTTAGAGAAAAATTAGGGGTTATCACCCCTCCTTCTCTAGACTAAGATGCACAAGAGTGGATCAGTCTGGTGGTGTTTAGAGTCCCACCTCTAGATCTAGATTGATGCTTTAAGGGCTACTTCTCAGGGGGAGTAGTTAGAGAGTTCAAAGGAGAGTTGGATCAGAATAGCAAGTGCAAGTATGTGCCCTTTGCCATTGATGTCAAAGGGGGAGAGAAATCATGTGAAAAACTCAAAGAGAAAGAGTGCAAATGTGTAAAGAAAAAGGGGGAGAATCTTTGGTGTAGGAGCACCTACAAAATCATGTTTTCTTTTGTAATAAGGTCCATTAACCAATGCATGTCATTTCAATTTGTATCTAGGTTTTTTTTTTTTGTAAATCCCAGGTGACTTAGGTCACATTTGTCAAATTGTAACCACATAATGCTAGAATAGGGCTGTAGGGAAGTTGGAGGTTGTTTAGACGGTTGTCTCCCAATCATTTGGATTGGTCTCCTAGCTGCTTAGAGTCGGTTTGGTTTTCCTCAGGGCGAGTTGATAAATACCTAGAGGAATGAACCAAATGAAGATAGATATTGTAATCTGATCGAAGGAGTGTGAGCGAATGTAATTGTGATTGTGCTAAGGAGAAATAGAATCATTCTGTTCTGCCAATTCAATTTATGTTTCCTATAATTGCAATCTATATAGTTGTAGATTTCCATTCTCTCTGTGCTTTCCATTGTTGTCGTATGTCATCGTGAAGCATTCCCCCGGTACGATTTCTGTCAAAATTAGTGGAATGGCTTCGTTGTACTAGTATTCGTTTTGCTTCTTGTTTTGTTTTGTGTTGACAGTGTAGAGGATCTAGATAGGGCATTTCGCACAGTAGGTTGACCTAGCATCTCCATGTGCTAGGGTTCGAAGAAGGCAAACTATGCATCGGTGTATTGGCATAGCAAACCCTGAGGTGGCTGATGGTAATTGTCCTGCTGATGAACGAAGGTCGAAGGTGATATCGGCAGCTCTGGAGTAAGTCTCGCAGATAGGATACATCTCACCGAGGTTGTTGGTTCATCAGCGCATTGGCCAAGGATTGCAAGTGTTCACTGACGAGGAAGGTCACACCGAAGGTAAAAGCCATCGATAAGAGTTGTGGCATCGGCAGACAAGTTAGGAGTTTTGCCGACGGGAAGAGTCATATTGACACGGTTATGTTTAATCGACATGGGAGCCGTCATGGTTAAGGAGAGGAGGAACTTAACCACCATCGAGGTATCGGCAGAAAGATGGAAGACTCACCCGATAGAGGAAGTCTCACCGACGATGGAGAGTTGAACGACTCAGTGTGAGTCCTATGTTATCTCACCGAAGATAAGGTGAAGTGGAGTTATCAATGTAAGATAGACCGACAGGGAGACTTTAAGAAGTCATTCTGACTGACGGTAGTTTGGTTGATGGAGTTGAATCAGTGGCTCATTTCTTAGATCTTACCGACTGAGAGGTAAATAAGGGCCCGTTCTGCAGTTTTCGCTATGCGCTCCCCATCATATTGGTATCAGAGCCTAAGTTTTGAAGATCACTTAGGTGGTGTGGTCTTAGTGTATGTCAGACAGAGAAAGCGAAATAGAGGCAGAGAGGATGCCTCCCAAAAGTATGTTGCAGGACGCCGTTAAGAAGCTGATCGAGGAGATGCTTGAATCCAAGTTGGGAGAGTTCAAGCAGTCCAAAAGAAAAGATAGGGAAGATGGAAGTGACATCGATGAAGGCGATACAGAAATTGACAAAACCAATAAAAATACAGAGGAGATACTAGTAGACCAGAGGGCATTTGTAAATGCATTGAAGCCAGTCAATAGGGACACCATAGATGGGTTACCTATGTATAGTGGAAGTATGGAAGCTAAAGAGGTGACTGACTGGATTGAGGCATTGAACAATCACTTCGAATACAAAGAAGTCCCTGATGATAAGAGGGTTAAGTTGGCAAAGGCCAGATTGAAGGGATCTGCTCTTGCATGGTGGAATTATGAGCAAGGAGAGAGAGTCAAGGAGGGGAAGAATATGATAACCTCTTGGGAAAGGATGAAGACCAAAATCAAGGCACAATTCTTACCTCTGGACTATAACGTGCAGATGTATAAGAAATTGCAGAACCTCAGACAAAGAGACCTTGATGTGAATGCATACACACAAGAGTTTCATAAACTCAATCTTACATCAAACAGACAAGAAGAAGAGTCAGAGAAGGTGGCCAAGTATTTGAATGGCCTAAGGATGAACATCCAAGATGAGATTAGCATTTTAGCACCAAAAACAGTGAACAAGTGTTTCCAAATGGCCTTAAGGGCTGAAGAGAAGATAAAGAGAAAGAGTGAGCAGAATAATAGAGGTAGAGGTGGAAGGAATTTCAGAGGCAGAGGCAATTTTGGAGAAAGAAATCCTAACCAGAGGCCTAGTGGTGAGTCTAGCCAAGAAGAGCAAGTTGGAGACTCCAGTAGCAGAGGAGGCTATAGAGGAAGAAGGCCTAATGGAAGAGGTGGGACAAGTGGATCAGTTAGAGGATCCAAATTCTCCAATATGATATGTTATAACTGCAATCAGATAGGGCACCCGGCATACAAGTGTCCAGAGAAGGCCACAACTTCTCATGGTGGTGAGAAGAGAACCACTTTGATTTAAGAAGATGCAAGGAGTGTGACATCTCTTGAAGTGAATTTAGCATCAAAATTGGGAGAAAATCTGATGATCAAGAGGACGTTGCTCAATGAACCAGTGCAGACTGAACCATCTCAAAGAAGGGCTTTATTTTGAATCAACTGCAAGATCCAAGTTAAGGTTTGTAAATTTATTATTGACTCTGGTTCTACTGATAACATTGTATCTTTGGAAGCAGTGAATAAGTTGAAGTTAGAAAAGGTACCCCATAGCAGTCCATATAAAGTCAGTTGGTTGAATAAGGGGCAGCACATACTCATCAATAAACAAGCATGGGTAGAATTTAGTATTGGGGGGTATAGAGATAAAATCTTGTGTGGCATCCTTCCAATGGATGCTTTCCATCTTTTGTTAGGCAAACCATGGCAGTTTAACATGAAGGCTCATCATGATGGAGAAAAGAATGCTTACTCATTCCAAAAGGATGGTGTGACTTATAGGATACAATCATTGGTAGAAGAGGATCCACAACATGTAGGGTCTAGTGTAATGATGGTAGGAGAGAAAGAATTCATGGACACATTAAAGGAAGGTGATGGAGTAGGTTTTTCTTTGATTGTGAAGCCTAAGGGGGAAAAGAAGGAACGTGTGAGAGAAGTAGGACCTAAGGAGGTCAGAGATTTGCTTGAGAGTTACAAAGGAGTGATTGCAAAAGATGTACCTAATTCCCTACCACCAATTAAAGATATTAGCCATCAGACAGACCTCATACTAGGAGCAGTACTTCCTAATAAGGCAGCATATAAAATGACCCCACAGCAGAATGAAGAGATAGCAAATTAGATTCAAGAACTCCTAAACAAAGGGCTAATAAGGAAGAGTCTTAGCCCATGTGTAGTGCCTACTATTTTAGCCCCAAAGAAGGATGGGAAATGGAGACTGTGTACTGATTCTAGGGAAATAAATAGGATAACCATCAGGTATAAGTTTCCTATTCCTAGAATTGAAGACCTAATGGACTATTTGGGAGGTGCTACCTATTTCTCTAAGATAGATTTGAAGAGTGGGTACCATCAGATAAGGATAAGAGAAGGGGATGAGTGGAAGACAGCTTTCAAAACCAATGAAGGGTTGTATGAGTGGCTTGTGATGCCATTTGGTCTTTCAAACGCCCCTAGCACTTTTATGAGACTAATGAATGAGGTGTTGTAGGAATTCATAGGGAAATTTGTGGTAGTCTACCTTGATGATATCTTGGTGTTTAGTAAGAGCAAGGAAGAGCACTTGAAACATTTGGAGATAGTCTTGAAGAGGCTACAAGATCAGAAGTTAATGATAAACTTGGAAAAATGTGACTTCATGAAACAAGAATTGGTGTACCTAGGTTTTGTCATCTCTAAGGGTGATTTGAAAATGGATCTTTTCAAGGTAGAGGCTATTTTGAATTGGCCTACACCTAGGACAGTAGGAGAGGTCAAAAGTTTCCATGGCTTGGCCACATTTTATAGAAAATTTATTAAGAACTATAGTGATATTTGTGCACCTATGTTAGAGACCATTAAGGGTGGAGGCAAGATGAGGTTTGTGTGGACAAAAGAGGTAGATCAGAGTTTTGAAAGTCTGAAACAGAAAGTTGCCAAGTATCCTATCTTAGTACTTCCTGATTTCAATAAGGTTTTCATAGTTGAATGTGATGCAAGTGGGCAAGCCATAGGAGCAATGTTGAGCCAAGAAGACAGACCAGTAGCCTTCTTCAGTGAAAAGTTAAATGAAGCCAAGAGGAAGTACTCCTCTTATGATTTAGAGTTGTATGCTATGGTATAAGCTCTAAAAAAATGGAGGCACTACTTGCTTCCTAAGGAATTTATTGTATACATTGATAATCATGCTCTCAATTTTTTGAATGGACAGGAAAAGCTCTGCTATAGACACATGAAATGGGTCGAAAGTCTTCAAGCATACACCTTCATTATCAAGAATAAGAAAGGAATAACCAATAAGGTTGCTGATGCTTTAAGTAGAAGGGTGTTGACAGTGCAAGAAGTGCAGCGACAAAGCATGGGTGTTGAGGCACTCAAAGGGTTGTATGAAAAGGACCACGATATCAAGGAGATTTACAAGGTATGCAATGAGTTTGCCAATGCTTTCCATAGTTAATTTTCAGATTATACCTTGCAAGATGGACTTTTGTTTAAAGGGAGTCAACTATGTATCCCTAAATGTTCAATGAGGGATAATATAGTGAAGGAGAAACATTGTGGTGGTTTAGGAGGACATTTTAGGCTCAATAAGACCTTAGATCTTGTAAGAAGGTTTTACTTTTGGCTGAGGATGTAATCTGATATCAGAAGGTTTGTTGAGAGTGGTATGATTTGCCAGAAAGCAAAGGGGGTCTCAACCAATGCAGGACTGTACCAACCTTTGCCCATACCAAACAGACCTTGGGAAAGTTTGAGTATGGATTTTGTGATGGGATTGCCCAAGACAAGGACAGGTTGTGATAGTGTGTTTGTTGTGGTAGACTGGTTCAGCAAGATGGCTCACTTTATTCCTTGTAAGACCACCAATGATGCTAGCTACATTGCAGGTTTGTTCTTTAAAGAAATTGTCAGTATTCATGGGTTACCTTTGAGTATTGTATCTGACAGAGACAATAAATTTGTGGGACATTTCTGAAGAACCTTGTGGAAAAGATTGGGTACAAATTTGTCTTTTAGTTCAGCCTATCATCCTCAGACTAATGGCCAAACTGAGGTTGTGAATAGGTCATTAGGCAATCTGCTGAGATGTTTGACAAGAGAACATGGCAGTAGTTGGGATGTGGTACTCCCACAAGCAAAGTATGCCTATAATTATTCTACAAATAGAAGTATAGGTCTAAGTCCTTTTGAAGTTGTTTATGATAGTCATCCTAGAGGAATTTTTGAATTGCGAGATGTTCAAGGGTTGGACAAAAGGAGTGGACATGCTGATACATTTTCTGAGGCTATGAAAGAGATCCATCAACAAGTCAGAGATACTCTACACTAGAACAGTCAAAGATCAAGGCTAGAGTGGATCAAAGAAGAAGGGATGTGTGATACCAAATAGGAGATATGGTCATGGTTCATCTCAACAAGAACAGACTGCCCACAAGAAAACACAACAAGTTGATGATGTGAAAAATTGGACCTTGTCAGATTCTGGAGAAATATGGTTCTAATGCTTACAAAATTGAACTCCTTGATGATATTGGTATTTCACCTATATTCAATGTTGCTGATCTGACATTATATAAGAGTCCTGATACAGGTGAAGGTACAGCAGATTCTATCCAAGACAATGTAGAGTGGGTGCAACATTTCCCACCTAAGGAACCACCGAAGATGGAGTGCATCTTGGATAGTAGGACAACCAAGAAGACAAGAAATTAGACCTATTTTGAGAACTTGGTCAAATGGGAAGGACTTCTAGACTCAGAAGCCACATGGGTGCTAGAAGAGGACATCAAAAAGTAGGGTGGTGATTTGCAGCAGTTTGTCTCTAAGAGGACTTGAGACAACTTTCACCCGGGGAGTATGGTGCAGGAGCACCTAGAAAATCATGTTTTCTTTTGTAATAAGGTCCATTGACCAATGCATGTCATTTCAGTTTGTATCTAGGTTTTTTTTTTAAAATCCCAGGTGACTTAGGTCACATTTGTCAAATTATTACCGCATAATGCCATAATAGGGCTGTAGGGTAGTTGGAGGTTGTTTAGATGGTTGTCTCCCAGCAGTTTGGATTGGTCTCCTAGCCACTTGGAGTCGGTTTGGTTTTCCTCAGGGCGAGTTGATAAATACCCAGAGGAATGAACCAAATGAAGATAGATATTGTAATCTGATCAAAGAAGGAGTGTGATCGAATGTAATTGTGATTGTGCTAAGGAGAAATCGAATCATTATGTTTCATCAATTTGATTTTTGTTTCCTGTAATGGCAATATGTATAGCTATAGATTTTCGTTCTCTCTGTGCTTTCCATTGTTGCCGTATGTCATTGTGAAGCATTCTGCTGGTATGATTTCTATCAAAATCAATGGAATGGCTTCATTGTACCAGTATTTGTTTTGCTTCTTTTTTTGTTTTGTGTCGACAGTACAGAGGATCCAGACAGGGCGTTTAGCATAGTAGGTTGACCTAGCATCTCCATGTGCTAGGGTTCGGAGAGGGCAAACTGTGCATCGGTGTATCAGCGTAACAAACCCTGAGGTGGCCGATGGTAATTATCTTGCTAACGAACGAAGGTCGAAGGTGATATCGGCAGCTTCGGAGTAAGTCTCACCCACGGGATACGTCTCGCCGAGGTTGTTGGTTCATCGGCGCATTGGCCAAGGATTACAAGTGTTCACCGATGAGGAAGGTCACACCGAAGGTAAAAGCCATCGGTAAGAGTTGTGGCATCAAAAGACAAGTTAGGAGTTTTGCCGATGGGAAGAGTCATACTGATGCGGTTATGTTTAATCTTCGTGGGAGCCGTCATGGTTAAGGAGAGGAGGAACTTAACCACCATCGGGGTATCGGCAGAAAGACAGAAGACTCACTCGATAGAGGAAGTCTCGCCGATGATGGAGAGTTGAACGACTCGGCGTGAGTCCTGTGTTATCTCACCGAAGATAAGGTGAAGAGGAGTTATCGGTGTAAGATAGACTAACGGGGAGACTTTAGGAAGTCGTTCCGACCGACGGTAGTCTGGCTGATGGAGTTGATTCAGTGGCTCGTTTCTTAGGTCTTGCCGACTGAGAGGTAAATAGGGGCCCATTCTACGGTTTCCGCTGTGCACTCCCCATCAATCTTGTCATGATGGCTGTTATGGTTTTTCACATCATATGTTGCCATCAATGACAAAGGGGGAGATTGTTGCAAGTATGTGCCTAATCGATGTTGTCATTGATGTCAACATATCATTGTTGTCATTAGTGACAATTGTATCCTATTTTTTTATTTGATTAGAAGATTTATATGTTGAGGATATTGATAAAATTAGCCCTTCCGGAAGAATCAGAAAGGAAACAGTGAATCACAGAGTGTTGCATACTGAAGAACAGTCCAGAAGACTGCTCCGCATTTCTTGTAGATTGAAGATCTTGGTTTGCGGATTGGAAGTTATTTAGAGGCATGTCTAAAGATACTAAATCCTGTGTTTGAACCTCCAGTATGAGGAATTGAGTGAGTTACATTCACGAGAGTAAAACCTACTTTTTCTGATTATTCACTAGTGACAGGGAGACAGTATTTTTCTCTGCATTCCTCAACATTGAAGTATTTTGCTCTATGGTTCTAGAGGGAAGTTTGGGATGATGATAAGTGCCTACAACTACAATGTCTCATGATTTGGTGGTCTACAAGCTATCTTTCTTTATGACAGTTGAAGATAGTGAAGTTCATGTGCTTTAGTGTGAAGAATCTCATGGATAAAGTGGTTAGAGTTTGTGTGGTTGCTCCTGGTGATTACAACGTGTTTGTTGATGCCTCCTGGTCGTGTTCCTACATTTACATTAGTCCACATTAAGGATTTGAGATCGTGTTTGAAGTTTGTTCCTAGATAACGTAGTGTGTAACCAGTCTTAGTCGACTAGGTTAATTCCAGTGATTGCGGAGATATATTGAAGATTGTAGAAGCATGTCGTGGCATGGAAGATCATGTTTGAGTCCTAGTTAAGGCATTGAGTGATCCGTATACATCTTTACTACATTTCCTTAGCATAATTTTGTATTAGGTCAAGACCTATTTTGTAAATATTTGTAATTCTGACCTTGGAGATTGTTCCAATGGTTGATGAATGTAATGCTGACCTTGATGTACATTCCAAGGTTGATGAATGATATATATAGTTCTAATTTGGTCATGGAAAAGATATCCTTGTGTGAAAAATGTGAAGTTAAGTGAAGAAGTGTAGAATGCAGAGCATAGCAGAGGAAGAGTATTGCGCTTCAATAGAACTGAATTCAGGCATGGAGTAGATGCTAACATCTCAGTTCAAAACTCTTGGCAGTGAACCTTTTTCTAGGTAGTGAGCCCTATTGCAGTGAGCCTCTAATTTTCGGTATTGTTATAACTTATATATCTTATGAACTAACATCCACTATGGTTTTTCCCTTAATAGGGTTTTCCACATAAAAATCTGGTGTCACTTGTGTATGATCTTGCAATTGTGTTTATGTTTCTGAGTTTATGCTTTCATGACTTAATTATAACAAACAGTGGACAAGTGTTTAATGTTTTAAGGTGCATAATTGTTTAAGTTTTGAGACAACTTATTCACCCCCCTCTCAGTTGTCTAGTTCATTTCAACAATATATGGCCTACAACTTTTAAGCTCTCACAGTTCTTAGGGTGGACCTCCAAAACCTTTTCAAAATTTGAGAGAGAACTCTTAAGATCTCCCAGCTTCAATTGAACCTATCCACAAAATCCTATGGCCTCTGGCTTTCCTTGACTGATGCCATGTAGTAGAAGCCAGTGGTGTCATAATCACCTTTACTATGATAAGATCATGCAAGATTATAATATGAATGAGATTTCATGAGAGGGTGATCAGTTGAAACAAAAGCTATCTCAATCAACTATTCCATAAGAAAATGTTGCCCTGTGAAGAAAAAATGGTTTGCTAAATGATTCAATGCCATTGCACAGTATGGGTATAATTCAAAGGCTCTACGCATCTTTTCCATTCCTTCCTGAACACTACCTTTTTCACTAACTATGAGAATCCTACAAGTAAAAAATGCACAAAACTAACCACAGAGATTTATGTAGAGGCAGAACATCATTTCCTAATGTCTGCATAAAAGTTTGTTGAGCCAACTCTAGTTCATCATGCTCAAAATGAAGAACCCCAATGTTGTTTAAAAATTCAATGGGTACTTCTTCTCTGCTCTTCTTCAGAAGAGACTTTGGCATCTTAAGAGAATCTAAGGCTTCACTGGGGTTTGACGATATTAATAACTCATCCATCTTGATAAATGTATGGGCATCACGTGGATCTATGCGAGTTGCCTTTCTTAAAATTTCCAAAGCCTTCTCTTCCTACCCTTGCTGAGCATATACATGGCCTACAACTTTTAAGCTCTCACAGTTCTCAGGGTGGACCTCCAAAACCTTTTCAAAATTTGAGAGAGAACTCTTAAGATCTCCCAGCTTCAATTGAACTTGTCCCAACCCAAAGTATGGCAACACAAAATCATGTGGCCTCTGGCTTTCCTTGACTGATGCCATGTAGTACCAACCAGCGATGTCATAATCACCTTTAATATGATAAGATCGTGCAAGATTATAATATGAATGAGATTTCATGAGAGGTTGGTTAGCTGAAACAAGAGCTATCTCAGTCAACTGTTCCACAAGAAAATGCCACCCTATGAAGAAAAAATGGTTTGCTAAATGATTCAAAGTCATTACACAGTACAGGTATAATTCAAAGGCTCTACGCATCTTTTCCATTCCTTCATGATCACTACCTTTTTCACTACGGGTACCCGTTTTCAAAAAAAAAAATTACATGCCTATGGCTAAATTTTTTTATTTCTTGAAAACGGGTACCCGGTTCAAATGGGTACTTGTTTGATAACATGCACCCGTTTTGTTTTGGGAGCCCGATCCTAAATGGGTACCCATTTTTTTCAAAATGGGTACCCGTTCTAAGCGGCATTTTTCATCCACAGGAAACTTCTGTGAAATGTATACTCAACTTTGTGCTTTAACCCCCATGTTACTATATTTATGTCTTGTATATAAGTATTGTATGGAGATTCTTTTGTGTATTATATTGTGAATTCATTCTATTCATGTTTAGAAAGAATACCACTAATAGACGTGATAAAATTATTAGGTAATCTTGTGGCTTTCAAACTATATTGTGTTAGATTAGAAATTAACAGAGAAATGAGAATCATATTCCTATTAGCTATTAGATGGTAAATCAGATGCAACTACATTTCATATTTTATTTTATTCTCTTATATATTTGGCTCTATAAGTCTTGTTAATGTGTTTGACATCATTATGAATGAATTATTTTCATGTACATAGAAGGGCTTTAGATAAAATTTGTGATGCCTTAGATAAATTATAATTATCTTTAATTGTTAATTAAGGTATGCTAAAATCAGTGCCTTTGTAAATGGTTATGGTAGAGATTTTTATAAGATAAGCTAATTATATTATATAGTAATTGGAAATTGATTGTCTTGAAAGATTTTTTTCATGCCTCTTAGATTAAGTTGACATATGGGTGTTGCCACAATAATGTGTCCCACTTATGGGACATTTTTATTTTTATCTGAAATCATATTTTTTTAGAAAAATTAATGATTTAAGCCTTAAGGGGTTCCATCTAAAGGGTTTTAATTGAAAGGGGTTAGATAAAAGACCCTTAGATCAAACCTCCTTGTAAATAACCCCCTAGTCTTAAATACAACCATCGATGGAGTCTCCTCTGCACCTATCAAAATGGTGAAAAAAACCAATTTTTCTTCACCTTTTGGGGGGATCAAATGAAGTCATTTAGAAATTCTATTTTGTAGGTACCTTAGTATAAGCTTTCCAAAAATTATAATTTTGAATATATTTCATTTGATTATTATATTAATTTTCTATTTTCTAGTGAACATAGGTTTTTCACCGAACATCAAGGTCTCGATTCCACACATGTAGAAAAATAAAAAAATAGAGAAAAAAATTTCTAAAAAAATATCTGCACACTATGTATTGATGTCCTTGTTTCAACAAAAAAAGAGAAGTTAATTTAGATACATACAAAAAAAAAATTATGTTGTATGGTATAAATCTATGTCTGAATTATAATTAATCCCAATTCAAAAATTAATAAAAAATATGCAACAAAAAATGATGAAACAATATTTGAGCACTAGATATTGGTGTTACAAATCTATGTTTAAAAGTTTATAATTTTACCCTTTCTATAAAAAAAGTTATGCTATATCCATGTATAAACATCACTTTTTAAAAATATTGCTAACTATAAAAAATAAGTTATTAAAGTTATGTAAAAAAATCACAAATTATTTCTTAATTTTTAAAAAAATACATTTTGAATCTACACGCAAAATCTTAAAAATCTCTAGTTCACATCATCTTCAACTTCTTAACAGATTAGTTGCTATAGGTGTCAGAAAGTGAAAATTTGGTTAAAAATGTTGATTTCAATGTCCCACTTTGGCCAAAAAGTGAGACACAATATCATGGGCTGACCCATATGCATTATGAACTATTGAATTTTTCTCTGATATGAGCTCCAATTGTATAATAGATTGTATGTAAAATTTGGTTTTCAACATTAAGTAATGAACTAGAAAGAAATTTTGTTTCTTGTATTATGTTGTGAATGTGAGTAGCCACTTGAGTAATTACCCTAAATGACGTTGTGGTGTTGTACGTGTGTAATGTGGATATGTGTTGTGATGTCCAAATACTAATGAATGTTGTGGTCGTACCTCAAGTATGTGATACAAGGTATCCAACCTGGAGAGATGGGTTTTGTGGACGTGATGTGCGATTCACATATGTATGCCCTTTGTAATATTTGTACATGCACATGTGAATAACTATGTTTAGCCTAGCATGGAAATGTTTTGATGTGTGTCATTTGAAGAAGAGATGTGTGAGGCACTCTCCATGTTTCTTATGTTTTGTTATGTTTTAATGTCATTGCTAGCATCGACCCCCCCTACTCGATTGAGGGCATGCTAGTGTAACTAGGGGTTGAACAACAAGGGACATCCACTAGAAGGTTGTAATTCTGTCCAGATGTTAGTTCCTGATTGACTTCCCCTCACATTAGAACCATACTTGTTGGTTCGTAGTGCAAACCTAATCCTTGTTATTTGTCCCATGGGTAGAGGAAGGACCCTAATATGCCCTAGCCTGGATGCTCTTTTCTAGTTATAGACACTTTGCAGTCTAGTTGGTATGAGCACTAGAGACAACTATTAACATTTGGGTACTTGATGTCATCATGGATTCCTAGTATTTGGGAAGCTACTATCAGTTATGGGATGCAAGCACTACTATTGGATTCAGATAGTCATTATAGCCCTTGATTTCAAAGATTTGAGCTTAGTTGTAAACAAGTGGGTTTGGTGACTTAAATGGCAATGGTACACAATGTTTTATCAAGATTTTTTAGAGAGATGATAGTCATGACTTGAGTTAGTAGGACATAGTGGTTTTGTTAGCAGCTTGATATCGAGATAGAGTGACAGTATGTGTAGAATGAAACAATAATCTTGTCGGCACCTCATTACATGGATAACTTGACTTCTGATGTGGTTATTGGTGTATACATGAGAGTATATTATTCTCATCTTGGGATAATTTAAAATGACCTTATATATGTTATACTTCAGACACATGATACATGACAATTATTACAAAGCATGCTCTAGGTTGTGTGGGACACATGATGGTTCAGTATGGTATTTCATCCTATGATATTTATGTGGTTTGAGACCACCATAGTATGGTTATATATATTTCTATGTGGTTTGAGATCACCATGATATTGCATGCTATCATCTTATGTGGTTTGAGACCACTATTCCCCTTCCTCCCCTTAGGTGGCCTTGTTGCAAGGTTGCATGGTGATTATAATGTGCAATTTATATGAGATTGTTGGATTATTTATTTATGTGTTGAAGATTTTGTTTATGTATTAAGCCAACAGTGTTTTATTTCTTTGGACTAATTAGTCATTTTAATTTTGAGATGGTCCTTTTGCCTCAAGAACTTGTTCTTGGTTAAATTTGGGATGTTGCAATGGTTGTTATTTTTGATCTCCACTTCTTCTATAATTTAATTTATTTATTTTTATTGTATTTTAATTGAATATTTAAATTATGAATTTGTTTTACTTAAATCTTTCTTGATTTGAGGCCTTTTAATGTTACTACTGCCGATATGTGTGGAGTAATGTGACTTCTGTAAACTGTCATATTTAGGAGGGGTCCCTAACAGGTTGTATGGGGGAGTAGATGGCTTGGGGATTTCTATTTGTACTAGGAAATGTATGGAGGGGTCTTTTGAGGGGGCCCTGAGACCATCTTTCCTATTTGATTACTTTCCACTATGGTTCTATGGCAACTCAGATACTGGCACTATAAGCACCAAAATCATGCACAGCCTCCACGAGGACTCCTATGATGAGTTATATAATCCTTGTCACATACATGTAAGCATGAAATAACATCCTCTTAGTAGCAATTCTCTTGGTGATGTGTCTTTTCTTTCGTCTTGTGTTGTTTCCCTTTGTCATTTTCTCTCTCTTTGTTGTTGACGCTTTTCGACACTTGTCGATTTGCATTTTCTGAGCTTGCGACCCTGTTCCTAAGCCTTATATGCATCTTGTAGGTAATTTTTCACCTATCCTCAATGTTTTTCATCTTCTCCACCCCTAGAAGCCTTCTAGAGGTTCCCCCCAACCACTCCAATTTTTAGTTTTTAGTTTCACTCAACCAATCCAAATCTCCCCCTATTATTTCCAAATCTCCCCTTGGGAGATCCTACTTTGTAAATGGAGATTTAGATTTTCACATATGATTGACTTGTTTTTAGAAGAAAATCCCCTTCTTTTCTCCTCTTCTTCCATCTCCCATCATGCACTTCAACCCAGGTGCCCTCCTTTGAGGGTCGCCCATCGCCCCCGGGCGACTTGACTAGTGAAAGGGGCGACCCCTGGGTGACCTTGTCATGTTTCTAGCCATAGAAAAACTCAAGTTTCTAACTTGAAAAAGATCTATTTTTGCCTATTTTTCTTCCTACTTGCATAGATTTTCGTGCCAAGTATAGAGTTGACTATTTCATGCACCTTCACATGCATAATTAGCTCTATTTTATATTTACTTAACAACTCATGCATTCCCATGCACTCCTTTTTCACTTCTTCTTGAGTGATAAGATTTTACTAGGTAGATCACTCCAATTTTAGCCTAGAACACTCTTGAATCCTCTATGTTAACTCTCTAATCAAATTGAGTTAACTCTCCTTCTTCACCTCTCATCCCTTCCTCTAACCTATAAATACCACCTCCCTCAAGCACAAAGGGAGGCAATTTCATTTGTGCACACAGCTCTTGCAAGTTATTGCTCTCCACATCAAGCATTCTCATGCTCATACAGGACATAGGAGCCTTTTGTTTTGTTCGTTGCTTCTGTTGGAATACAATGGATCACTAAGAGGGGGGTGAATCAGTGATCTAATGAAACTTTTTCATTCATCAATCTTGTAAAACAATCACTAACATCAACATGTCAAAGACATCATAGAGTTTAGAATCATATAGATGAAACCATAACACAAGATGTAAAGTGGAAAACCCTGAATAGGGAAAAACCACTATTCAACCTCACCAAAGTCTTATTGGTTCTCACTGACCAAAATCTCACTGATTACATCCATGCCTCACTGGCAAAGATGTCACTAATCATAGGATCTCACTGATCACATCAACTCCAATCTCAATACAAGAAGATAAACACAGAGTACTAATCTGTTTACAATAAAAACAAGGGTTATAGATGAGTTCTATAACTCTTACTCAATCACCTTATCTCTTCTAATCAACATCTCAATGATATCTTTCTTTTACATAACAAGAATCTTTGAACAATCTATCATGCATCCAATACAAAGGAACATTACTTTGACATCATAGGACAATACAAGAACTCCTAATTACAATGACATCATGAACAACACCTGAATTCAAGACACATTCATATCCATATTGAACACCTTCTTCTTTACATACAATATTCTTCACAAGACTCCCCAACAAACACTATGAACAAACAGATATGATACATTAGACCATCATCAAAACAAATGATACCTGATATGAATTCCCTTCCTTCCCTTTGCAATCAAAGCTCCACCATCATACACTAATTTGAGTTCCTTCACTTCCCTCTATAATCATCATACTTTTCCATCATCATAATTTGCCAAACACAACTCTTATCATTCATTGGTATCTGTCATAATGTTCTGCATATCAGACTATGTCACTTCAGGTGATCTTTGCAAGGATCCATGTGCTATCTGACCTTTACATATCTTCAAGAGCAAATACAAATCTCTACAACTTCAACAGATCATTCTATTCTCATATCATATTAATAACCTCTATCACCATTTCATCTAATTTTCTAAGCATTAACCTATGATCAAAACATCATCATATTAAAAACACTAACTTCAAGTCAAATGAATCCATATATACCTCTATTTATACTTTTAGAATGGCTCATAAACAATATCTGCAAAACTCCTCACACTGTCTTTAATCACATTTTTATGTTCAAAGACCTCAGACATTCTTCATGAAACATATCCTCCTTCATTCCTCAAGAAGTCACTTCATACCTTTCATACTATCAAAGACCATTACAAAAATTACATCCTTCAACACAACAAACTTAGCCCCTTTCAATTTACGATTTAATGTTTCATAGATCATTGGGCAAAAAATAGTTAATAAAATTGTTTGCACAAATAAATGGTCATACAACCATCAAACTATATTCAACAAAGTGTCCATTACCTTTAAAAGAAATTTTAAAATTAAACCTTCAATTTCCTTATTCGCACCCTGACAACTTTTAATAAACACCATCGATCTTTCACTTAGCACCTGATGGAAAGAGGTCATCGATGGACATTGGTTCCCTTAGGTCAAGGGGCCAGTTGCACAATGAGGTTGATAACCTTAAGATATAACTTAAGTGCCTGGTGACCTACTAGCACAAGTCACCTTCAAAACATAAAAAAGTAACCTCCCATCAACTCATTACTTTAAAACTTATAATATAGGGTTTTAGACTTTGGAAACTTAGGGGTTTTGATGTTCTAGGACCTCTTCACAATGTATAAACCCTAAACATATTCAAGACTCAACAAACCATGAATGTTTGAAATATGTCTTCTACCCTTTATGATAGTATTGACAGATGCAAGGAGTGTATCAATATTTGCATTGTGTATGAACATGGCTTCAACAAACAACCTCATTTAACCTTTAACACTAGGAAGCATCAAGCACTTTGACATCACTTTGGCATACTTGAGATTTCTGATGACTCACTGTCATGTTTAAGACATATGATAGATCTCTCCAAAAGACAATAACAAGGAACATCAATGTTGTATTTGACATAATCAATGGTAGATCTGACAACCAATCCAACTGAGTTAAACCAACATTTGACGTCATCAAGAGAACTAAGCACAAAACAAATAACCTCTTGTCTTCACTTGATCATGACATGAGTAGGAAATAGATCAATATGCAATCAACTGAACAACCAATGTGAATACCACAACAAATTCTATAACTGACATCAATGACAAAATCATGTCCTTTGTTTCCTTTGACATCAATGACAAACATCAACAGTTTCATCCGTCTTTCATACAAGCTCATCACGCATCCATACACTGCTCATATCAAGCAATCGTGCTCATCAAAGCTCTCTTTTAAAAAGCTTCAAAGCTTCTTTTTCTTCCATTTTCATCTTGTCGCCAAGAGGATACGAGGTTGCCACACAAGGATATATGAGGGTACTGGAGGCTCACATGTCTCTAGGTTCCTTTATGCTTTCTTTCAATTTGTAGTAATTAGATCACCAAAATTGCTCTTGGAATCAGTAATCTTGTTGCTTTTTCCTTGATAGAATAGATAGATCTTGCATTCTTAGAGTAATTTGCTTTCAAAGTTCATAGATCAATTCGTTTAAAAGCAATTTTCCTTTTCTTAGATTAATTTGTTCCAAATATTTAGAAAACCCCAAAAATATAGTTTACATTGCATTAGGTAAAATCATCATAGCTTGCATACATTTTTCAATTCTTAGATTAAGAAAAAGCATCTTCAATTCCAAAAATATTTAAAAAGCACAAAAAGAAGTTTTGCATTCATTTATACTTGCATTCATAAAAACCAAAAAGAACAAAAACATTAGAAACATAGAAGGTTTGCAAACCCTTGATTCCATCACAAGGTCAACCATAGTCAAACATTGGTCAAAACCCTTGATTCTATCACAATGTCAAATGAAGTCAACACATAATTAAACCTTAGGTCAAACAATCCCTAAGTCAAACCCTAGGTCAAGTCAAGGCTAGCTCACAATCACCTATCTCTTTTCTCAGCTCACAAATGTGCCCTGGATTAAGAGGTGAGTGGGTGAGGGCAATCCTCGATGAGATAGAGGAAATCCATCCAAAACCACAACAAGACCCACCAACAAGAAGCATTTAGACAACTCTTAGTGCAACAAGCAATCATACAACAATTTGAAAGACAACGTCAACATGATCAAGACATCAACGAGAACAATAGCCTACCCACACAAAGGTGGAATATTAGAAACCCCAATAGGAGAACAGTGAATAGTGATGCTTCGGGTCATATGGTTATCTTTACAACCATGATCATTGAACAACACATCCACATAAGCGCACAACAACATAGGCTCCAAGACGTGCCAACCCCTCTTCGTGAAGTCCAGCTCTCCAATGAGCCAGATCACCCTCGTGTCTCACCTCCTCTCGACTGGCTACTTCGATGAGAGCAAAAGTGACATGGAGGTTCACCCCTTTGGCAAGGAGGGAAGGGTCCGTGTGCGCACCAAAATCTGACTTGATAGCCCTAGGACACTGATGTCATGATTTTGAGTATACATATTTGTGAACCTGACATGAAGAGAAAAAACTTTTGTCTAGGATGTTCACGTTCCAAATGCTTAGATCACATCATAAACTTAAACATTTAGCACTTCAAAACATTGAAAACCTTCAAACATTTTCACTTTATTCTTCATAGCCACTTCCACTCTTGTTGCTTCCGCCATCATCCGTTCCATTTATTTTGTGGTGTCTACGGTACCCCCGAATATGATAGAACCAGATCTAAACTTAGGGAATGTCCCTTCTAGGGAACTGGAAACTCCCTCTTTTGACAGATATGTGCCACCGCACCTGGATGCACCTGTCACAAATTGCTACAATTACGAAGACTCTGACTACAAACTATTAGGATTAAGGTGCCATCAACCTTGTAAATCCTATGTAATTAATTACTCCCAATATTGTTTGTAAATCACCCATAAGGGATGAAATATTTCAAAAGTGGTGATCTTGTTTCAGCCGTATGTTTATATCCGGTATACGTTTCTCACTCGTCCACGATGGGGGGTCGCAGGGGGTTTCCCCCTGCAAGGGGACTAGGGGGATCATCCCCCCGGTGGGGGGTCTGGGGGCTGCGCACCCCGGTGGGGGTTCGGGGGCACTTGTCAGTACTTTAACAAGTTCAAGAACCATTAGACTTGCTGACATTCTTTGCTTTATCCTCTTTGTCGATGTTTTGGTGAGTTCAAGAACTCATGAACTTGCCGACACATGCTTTTTATCTTCCTTTCCTTAGTTCATTTTCTCAAGACTTAGCAACAATTCACAAATTTTGAGGAATATTGAACCTTGTCAGAGGTTTAAAAGGTTCTTAAACCTTAAGAAACATTGACACTTCTGGGAAACAGTTTCTAATGACTTGAAATCGCCCAAACTCAAGATTTTTTCAATTTTTTGCAACTTTCAACACATGAGGAAAACATGTGAGATTGCCAAAAACACAACCTAGGTAAAAATGGGACAAAATGCACAAAATGGACAAGTACTTAGATAAATTTTATATTTTTTGATTGGGTATCAACATTGTCTAGTGTATTTTTAAGTGTGTTATGTAGTATCTTTGATGTGTGTGTTGTGTGTGTGTGTTGGGTTATGTAGGATTTTTTGACATGTTTATGTTGTAGGTTTTATGTTCTTTAAAATCTTTTTGTGATGCAGGTTATATTTTTCTAACGTATCTTTGTTGCAGGCTCTTGTGTTTTCTGATATGTAGTTTTGTAAATATTAATTTAGGGGCATGAGCTTTTCTCTCGAAGACTTTTGTGTATCCTCAAGTATTTAATATTTTCTACATTTCATTTGTGTACTTTAGTATAGCTTTATAACCTAGTGACATAAACCCACTAACGTGGGGGCAAAATGTAATGAAAAAAATTACATACCCTACACTTTTGCCATTACAAATTATGCTCATTTTAGTGTTCATCTCTATAGCATGTTTTTAGGGCTTATTTATCCCATCGTTAGCCTTTTCCCTAATCTAGGTGCCCACTATTTCTATGTTTTTATGTGTTCAGGTCTATGTCACGTGTCTAAATATGTCCTTTATGTTTATTTTATTCTATACTTTCATTTTATAATGTTTTTAATGGCTTTTTCTTTAGACGTAAGAATAGTTGTGCAAACATCCACGTATTGTGCTACCATCCTATGATAGTATAGTCTTATGGATTATGAACTTTACAACTAGGTTAGTGATGTTTCAACTTCACTTCTTTGGTAATACGTATTCTACTAGCTCCTATCAAGTTCTGGCCAATATTCTCCTAATTCTTTTACAAAATTTAGTCATGGAATGATGGACAAGATTATTCTTCATTCCTCTCATGCATTTTGGAACTGGCTATGATTTTGAATGAGACTTTACTAAATAGAAAAAATTCTTGAACAACAATATTTGGAGCAACTTTTCATTTGGTTTTATTAGCATTATTCTATAGCATTTATGGGAGAGTTTCAAGTCATTACATTGTGATCACATTTTTGTCATTAGATCTATATTTTTTCTATTTATAACTTCATTGCAACCATTTTCAACTTACTAGTTTTCGTGAGAGCCTTCTACTCTAATTTGCTAAACTTTTATTAGAGGAATATTTTTGGGAACAAGAACAACTTCTAATCATTATTCAAGCAAGGCATTCTTTTGAGGACTTCTTGAACTAAGTGAGATTGTTCAATTCTATTTTCTTGACCTCTTTTATTTTCCAACCCTTTATTTTTATTCTAACTTTTAAAATTCATCTTGGCATACTTTCTTAAATGTGTTATGGTAAACATTTGAGTTGTTGTTAACATTGTTATAATACCATCTTTTTTCTTGAGGAGATGGTATATATATCCCTTTGCTTATTTTCTCATAAATTCTTGTTGGCATCTTAGATTTCCTATCTCTTACTCTTCTATTTTCATGCACATAGAATGCTACTGCCTTTGTAGACCTAAGTTCACTAGTATCCATTATTGCAAGTACTCATTCTTAAATTCTAGACACACGTGGGTTTAAGAGCACACACTATCCAGAATCATTCTATGCTTCTATTTGACTATGTACATGTGGAGGTTGAAAGACCAAAATAGGGGTTTGACCATATAGCAAGCTCCCTTGAAGTCACCTCCATTCTATCTATCCCAACTATATGTTGGCATAATAGTCATAGTATTACATTGTTAGTTAAATAAATGTTAGTAAATAAAGGAATAATTAGTTGGTTAGTTTGTGGGAGTTACATTCCCGTATGGAGTTAGTTATCAAATAGTTAAAGGGAAGAGGCTTTTATAAAGCCAATGTAATGCATTGTAAAATCATCCAAAGTCATTAATATATATTATTTTATGTTTTATGTTTTGCTGTGTTAAAATGGTTTCATCTGGTTATCTGTGTTTGTGCTCACCATATTTCAATATGGTATCAGAGCGGTTTGCCAGAAGGCGAATGACTGTGCAATGTTTGAAGGTTGAAAATTGTTTGGAAGAGAGCCAATGAAAGACGCTGAGACGTCTAGAGTGGAGTTATAACCTTTATTTGTTGTAGGTTGAAACCACTGTTGAGGCACTTATAAATCTGAAATGTGCAGACAAAAGAGGCATTCATATCTACAGATATAAGGCACCAAAATTGAAGGCAATTTGAAGTCGATTTGAAAGCAATCTAAAGTCTGAATTTCCATGCTTGAACTATAATGTGCAAGCCATTTTGAAGGGAGGCCTTTCAATTTCATAAGCCATACAATGTCCAAATAAAGGCATTGAAGTTATAATTTGCTATGTGACAAGGCAGTCATATATTCTTGAAGATAAACCTGCTCTACAGACCATACGGACCACCGTTGAAATCAAATGAGGAAGTGCTAAAGGCACTGAAAGCTATACAAAACCCACATAAGACATTTCAATTTTTACATCTTATCTTTGTGTTCATTTCCAGGTTTGTTTGTTGCACTGTGTAAGGGTTTTCAGAGAAGGCATATCTTACATTGTTATTTTTTTGGTCAAACATTTTATGTGAGAAAATAAAATTTTGGATAATGAAATGGAGTAGGATTTTTTCTGTTGCATAGGGACCACAAATTGATGCCTAAGCAAAGAAGTTATTTGTCAAGGGGTCTCATGAAAATAAAGAAACATAGACAAGAAATGAGAAGTCGGTTGATAGTTAAAAAAAAGTGTTATTGAGGTCTTCTTTCACATTGATCACAAGTTTAATCTCATGTATGTCAAGCATGCTTTTGTGAACTGGTATGTTAAGCCATGAAGATGAGGATTTATCAGATGATGAATTTTTTATTAATGACTCTTCCAATGGTGTTAATAATGCATTAGTACTATAAGCCTTCACTTTATTGGAGGCAAGCGGCATCGGAGGATGGAGGATTTTCCATCATCTCAAGTTAGCTTCTCGCTTTGAGATGATGCTTTGCATGAGAAGCATTTTTGGTTTTGGTTGTTTTGTTTTTCTTTGTTGATGCTGACGGATTTGAAGAATATATGTTTTGTGAAGATTTTATTTTGGAGACAAGTTTGGGATTTGGTGTTAAGCTCAATATGGATTGTTGTCCAGCAAGCTTCAAAGAGTATATGATTGAGAATTATACCCTTTCATGGTCACTAGACAATGGCAGAGATATGTCGTATCTCTTAGGGTTCATTGTCGAATAATTCAAGACTGTGATTTGAGAGTTTGGGACTAAAGAGCTCAAGAACACAGTTCAAAGCTACGCCTTTCTGAGGGTAGACGAGACAACATGATGGAGCCCCGCTTGGTTCAGGATTTGTTCTTTGGGAGAAGATCTTCTATAAAATATGTATTCATATTATGTAATTGGCTTTTTTTCAGTATGTTAGCATTCAGGGGGGGTCCCTTGGTATTATTGCAGGAATAATGTAATAAGGGGGGAATGTTGGCATAATAGTCATAGTATTACATTGTTAGTTAAATAAATGTTAGTAAATAAAGGAATAGTTAGTTGGTTAGTTTGTGGGAGTTACATTTCCATATGGAGTTATCTATCAAATAGTTAAAGGGAAAAGGATTTTATAAAGCCAATGTAATGCATTGTAAAATCATCTGAAGTCATTAATATATATTATTTTATGTTTTATGTTTTATGTTTTGTTGTGTTAAAATGGTTTGATCTGGTTATTTGTGTTTGTGCTTACCATATTTCAATACTATAGGTACTTTTTGTGGCTCCATGACACAAAGGTTTTGTATTCTCTATCTTTTGTCATATTTTTGTTATTTTCTTTTGTTGGTGTCGTCCACCTCCTAGGAGCACCATCTGCAGAAAATAACCTTCACAAAAAATGAGAGAGGCAACACAAGGCCATTTCACCAAACAAGAGTGAATAAATCGAGATACATAATTTACATATTGTATAGGCTTTTTAAAGCTATGAAAATTAGGTGACAGGTATGAAACTTCCCGATACGGGAACCAACCACCTGAATGATTAATTAAATTATTCTACCTAAGTAAGCTTAAGTGGGTAAATGGTAAAAATCATTTACTTCAACATCTTTGATATAGTTTACATAGCATTTTCTTTTATCTCATAAAATTGATACTATTTTGCAATGTTCCTATATTCTAGACTTATTGGGTAAGTGCAAGATAATGGGTCGACTTTGAGGGGCAAAAATGTCACACAAAATGGGTACCTATTCTCTAAAACTCGTATACCTACTTTTAGAAATGAAGACCTATTATAATTTGGAGTCTTGAACATAAGTGGATACTTGTTATTAATGAGTATGCAAAATAAATAGACACCTTCTTGGTAATAGGTATATATTACGAAAAAGGATTTTTTCTTTTTGCCTACAACTATGGCTATTTTTACTAATAGGTACATGTTATATAAATGTATACCTGATATAAAAATTAATGGGTATCCATTTATAGTGGATACCTATTACATTTAAACTTAAATCTCATTTTCCCAAGCTTTTACCTTGGTTTTAGGCTTGGAAATTTGACCCTAAGCCTTGGACCTACAAGTACAATGTCATGGTAGCATCTACTAGTAAAACAGACTTCAACAATATGGCTGACAACTTTATTTTTAAT
The DNA here is from genome assembly GCA_027924645.1 of Cunninghamia lanceolata. Taxonomy (NCBI): domain Eukaryota; kingdom Viridiplantae; phylum Streptophyta; class Pinopsida; order Cupressales; family Cupressaceae; genus Cunninghamia; species Cunninghamia lanceolata. The sequence goes on from BSBN01001091.1 coordinate 405,195, forward strand.
ATTTTTGATAAAATTAAAACCCATTATAGATGAGAATGTCTAGTTTTCAAATATGTAATTTTTTTAATGTTAAACATATTTTTTATTTATTTATTAATTTTAAACAAGCTCCCATAAATTTGAAAGGACATATATTACTAATTTTTTAATAACTTTTGATTTTTATTTTTATTTTTTAAATTATATGTGACCAATCTAGACAATATTCTCTACATACTTTTAAAAAAATCATGTTCCAATTATTTTAGGTTAAGTCATGTGGCTCGTACACAAGGGTTTTAAATTTACACCTTAATCCCAATAAAAATTTAATTAAAAAAATATATTCAAACCAAACTTCAACATCATACGGATCTATCCACAAAAAGATTTTAAAAATACATTCATTTATGTCATTTTTTGTGGATCAACATGTTTTGGCCTCTGCTTTTGTCTATCCTTCAATTAACCAACTTTTATCATCTAGGTATTAGAATAAATTATATATTTGAAAACTAGAAACAAAACTAGACATTTCATATCTTTATACTATGTGGATATTCTATTTAGAAATGCTTCAAATCTATATCCCAACTATAACAAATTTTAATTTTCAAGAAAAAAGTTGCCACTTTTTGACCAAAAAGTGGACCCATTCTCTTCAATTTTACCTAACTAGCCATTTACATTGTGTCCTTACCACCTAGTTCCTTCATTTCATGTGTAAATTTTGTGATTATGTGTACAAACTACGTGTTTGGGCACAAGTGCAATTGCATTGTAATCTAATAAGTACACTATCATCTATACTACATCTACTTTTTGAGACCTTTTTTAGATTCTATCTCTCTAGATTTATGTTTTTATATCCACTCTATAATGCCCCCTCATTTTGGCTTGTGATAGTCGCTAGTTTTACATTACCATTTTGGCAGTTCTGAGACAGTTGTTAGTTCTTCCATTGCTATTAGATAGTTCTGAGACATTTGAGTTATTAGGTTTTTGGTTTATGCTTCTTATGATCATGAGGGTTTATGTTTGACTGATGCAGTTTGGACATGTATTATGAGTAGTATGATGACATTATTGACATTACAGTTTACGTTATGTTTTGACAGGTTTAGTTGATGGTTAATTGATTATGCAGATTAATGTTACCTTTCTTTATGTGGTTGAATGTTATCTAATTTTAGTTAGAGATGTATATGTTATGCTTGAAGAATGGGTACGGTGTAGTATTACTCGTTCTGAGTACCCTACTACACTGTGATTCCCTAACTTTGTGTGTGTCTGATATATATGCATTTATCTGTGTGCAACATATGGTTTGGATGAAGGTTGCAGGTACTGGGCCTCGACTCCACCTGACTTAACAGGTCTGAGCGGGCCCTTTCACCAATGGATAACATTGATAAGAGATAACATGGGGTTTCCCTAGGTCAGCTTCCATTTTATGTTGGTGGTCGTGAGTCTTGTTGTCACTTTATGGTCTTTTGTCTCGAGTATGGTCGTATTTGGCATGCAATTGTCTTGTTGGTATGTGTTGGTTTTAGTCTTTGTGAAAGGTCGGAAATGAATTTATTATTGTTATAATAACAATAATAGCGCCCTATAGTCATTATTTTTGTGAAGCTAGGAATATGTTTAAGTGTCTTGCTCAAAGATTAAATTATTGATTTAAATTATTTTAATTAGATTTTGTCTTAAGTCATTAATAACATTTTATTGCATTGTAGTTGAAAAATATTATTAGTTAATGAATTTATTGCTGGGTGAGTTGTCATAGGAGAATCTTGACTTGGAAATCTCTCTGGAAAAGAAAATAATTTGCTTTCAGTTTCAGAGGGTAGTGGGATTCTGTCGCAGTTTTTGGAGTTATGGGAATTAATGGATTTTGTCTATTTTTGGTTGATGGGAGTTATTTGTAAGGAGGGAGGTTTCCAGAGAGGGGGATGGAAATTTGGGGAAAATTTTTCACAGGGGAGCGGAAGAATTTTTGAAGCTGGGATTTGAATTCTGGGTATGTTACCTATATGTTTGAATAAATGTAAATCATGTAATGGTATGCATGTCAATTTGATGCATTGTTAATTTGTCTTAGATTGTTCTAGTGGTCATTCTCATCTTTCTCTTGCCTATCTCATTCTCATACCCTTTCTCAGGTGGATTAAATTGGCTAGTTTCCCTCAGACTTTCTTGGAAGCCAACCGAGTTCTCAGTTGGTCAATTTTCTTTAACATTATCTAGTATTCAAGCTGCATTCCAAAATTTAATTCTTATCTCACTTGGCATCATTCTTTCAAAATAAGTTCCTTATTGTGTTACTGGACATTTTTTTTATGGCATCCTTTGAGTCTTTTGGAATTTCAACTCTTTGCGGGTTGGTGAGGATGTCTTGGCGCCAATCTCCGTCTTAATAAACTTTGCCTGCAGTTTTCATCCTTGAATCAAACTCTCCTTAAATTCTTTTTTTTTTCCTTCCTTACATCTGGAACCACCTCTGGCTTTTGTGAAGTGACGCCTGGATCACTTTTCTTACAGTATCCTTCTGGATTGATTACCATCTAGTTGGTGACTATGCATCTCTCTTTTCTTTCACGCCCACTCGGGACTATATTTTGTCTCAAATTTTCTTCAGTCATTGTAGCATCAAACCCACAGAGGAATAACAGTTTTTATTAGCTCTTTGATTTGTATTTTTCTCCAGATAAGTTTTCACCTGCCGTAGCAACATTTCAATCTTGAATCGAGCTTGCTTTGCTAGGTTGATCTTTCTTGTGGGTAACCTCACCCATTCTCTTAACTTATCGCTTTCCAATCTGGCAGGAAGGACGTTGCTTGTTACCATGTTGTTCTTTAAAACTTTCCTCCATTCTCTCCCTGCAGGTCGTACCTCTAGTCTTTTGGCTATCTCTGCAAATTCCAAGTGTTGTCCTCTTCCCTTTGCTGACATCCCATTGGTTAGCAACCTCTTAAAACTTCATTCTGATTCCTCATTTGAATCTGCATACATCTGAAATCAAAATTAAATTCCTTTAATTGGTGCAGAGGCGTTTAAATAAAAATCTTCTTCTCCTTTTTACCTATAATATCAACACTGCCAGAAATCAGATTGGCAAGAATCTATATAGGAAGTAGTATTATTGAATCAATTTCTCATTCAAAATTTATACTCTGCTGAAGCAACCTAGGGGACGTCGCCGTATGGTCAGCCAGTGTTGGGTTGCATCAAAACCTTTGTCAAAAGAATAACTTGGCCTTGCAGATCGATCTGCATACCTGACTTCATGCCGCCATCTTCATGCCTCAAATCATATTCTGATTTCTTGTTGTACGGTCTCTCTTTCCCTGAGACGCGGAAAAACCTTTGAAGAAAGTCCAAACAGAGCTCTAATAACCGCTTAGTGAATTACTTTCATCCTTTTTTTTTAACCGAATTCTTGTCATGATATATATCACTGTAGAGTCGTTAAAATTAGAAAGTTTCTTTTTACTGAGACTTGAGAATCATATTTAGTTTTTCTCCCTGATAATGAAGTTAGAACGCTTCCTCTGATAGCGTACTACTATTTCTGAAGTGACTCTTGACTATGTTTTAGATGGGCAATTTCTATTAGATTTTATCATGTTTGGAAGGGTTCAATTCTTGCATCTTTTTGTAATTTGTAAGTTCTTCATTATTGTAATTAGTTTTAGATTTGAAACACTTCCCGGCTGTGCCTTTTATATGTAGAATTAGAAATCACATTACTTCTTGTCATTTGTTAATTAGACAAATAATAATGATAATCTTACTATGGTATTGAGTGATTAAATGATGATTTTGTTTTAAAAGAAATTTTGTCTTGTTGACCTCAACATTTAGGGATTAGTAAATTGTTAGTTGATAATATAAATTATAATTCCTTTGACTAGTAGATTGTTGAATAAAAATTGTAGGATAGCCTTTAAAAGAAATTATGGTAATAAAGTAAATATATATGAGTTTAGTTTATAAAATTATTTCTTGATTCTTTTTTTAAAAAAATGGTATAGGAGTAATCCGTTGAGTTATGCCTCGTATCCCTTCCTTTATTTCAAAAGAGTATTGTTTAAATAGGTAGTATAAATTGTAAGCCGTTAATAGGATTTTATTTTCTCTATTTTTTTCTAGTGTCATAATTAGTATCACATTTGTCGTATATTATTATTAGTTACAGGATTATGTGATGTATAGTTTAATTCAATTTGAAATCTTTTGGATGATTTTCGAGTTATTGAGTGACTTATACGTTTGGGTCCTTGAGTTGTTTGTAAAATTGAGTCGTTCATTAGAGGCATAGGATGCTTGGTTTAATGCAATACTTGCGACAAACCTGAGAGTATGATACTCCTCTTTTCTTTAGAGATCTTGATGTTGTGAAAGAATATGTTTTTGGAATATTGTAACTGGGAGATCTTCTTTCTCTGTTGATGTACTTGTTAAGTATTGTTCCTCGGCTGGTTGGTTTGTGTTACCTATCCTGAGGCTTTGCTTGAGATTTTTGGATTTATTGATGATTTTGATGCCTCATATTCTAATGAGAGAAAACTGTTTTGGATTAGTTGCCTCATGTTTCATTGGCTTGTGATGAGATTTGGAGGCTTGTCATGTGTGTTCTTGAGTTTCATTCTTGTTTAGGTTGGGTCAACTGAGTGCAAGTAGGGGAGTGGCTTCTGATGTGGGGCCAGCGCCCAAAGTGGCTACCTGGGTAACCCATTAGAGGTGTTTAACAAGTGAAAACTTAATAATTAACCTGGGGGGGAAAGGGTAAACTTCTAATTAATCTAGATAAGGAAGACCGCATGTGTGACCTATGGGGTCGGCGCCTAGAGAGAGGCTGTCAAGGTAACCATAGATGGGGGCCGGCTCCTAGAGAGAGATAGTCAGGGTAACCCATGTAGAGCCATGCGATGATACTTCTTCCTACTGCACTCCAGTTTGTCTCGTTCTGTTGTCTTTGAATGTTGATTGTTGTGTTCAGTGTTGTCCGCATGTGAAACTTATGGTATTTATGTCTTCTGGTAGTCCTTATTGTCCTTGTTTGTATCGGGGAACCTCATTGTTATCTCCTAGCTTGGAGGGGTGGACCTCGGGGTTCCACATGGTTGGGTGGAAGAGCTTAATCCATTGGTTATTCTCGGTCGTCTTGATTTGTGATCTCTGCAGTTGTGATTCCAGTTCCAGACTTGTACTTATATCCTCAGAGCTATATTGTACAATCTTGTGGTATTTTGTAAACCGATGTGATCGGTCATGGAGCTTGTAATCTTGTAATTTTTGCATTTGAACTTTTGTAATTGTGCATATCTGAAAATGAATAATGTAATTCTGGTGTATCGTAATGTATATCACTTGTATTGTTATAATTTTTATGTTGCAATTATGTTCCCTAGAGGTGTTAGCTGTCATTTTATGTTAATGTTGTTATTAGTGTAATTATTTTAAATGATTATTGCATTCTCTTGCTTCAAAAAAAAAAAATTGTACTTGTTAGTCTAACTCTCTGGGGTTGCATGATGGGGCATCACACACTTTTTAGATTTTTACTACTATATTCTAAGTTTTTTTTTCTTAGTTCAAAAGTGAAACCATAGCATTTCATATAGGGAATGAATGTAATTTTAGATTAGGTGAAATACATTTAGATATTTAAAATATTGTGTTTGATTGTATATCAAAAGATCTATAGCTTAATGCTTTACATTCTATTAAAAGAAAATAAATTAAGAGTTGAAATAAAGTAAATCAATCTTCACCTATTTCATACACATTACTAAAGGAGCTTGACTATTTTTAAAGAGTCAATAGTCTTCCGTTTACCTAGATAGAAATCCTTACTAACACAACCCTTTAATGAATAGACATAGAGGAGATGAATGTGTTTCAAGAGGTCACATTAGTCATGCCACGGCAATTAGACTACTAATTTCTAGCTGGGTATGCTTTCTTGTGATTTTCCTTAGCGAATTTTATTCATATTGTGAATATGATTTTCAGTTGTAAGAGAATCAGAGGCTTTTTCCAATAAATGGATTCTAAAGAAATCTTTTGTCTTGTGGAGGATCATAAAAGTGATATGTAAAGTTTCAATGATCAATAATTCTCTCTTTTTAAAAGACGCATTGCAATTTGTATATCGACAATTTGAGGACCTGGGATTCTGACCTTTTATTCCTTGTGGAAAGCTATGGTTTAGTCTCTTGTTTTGAGCTTTTAGCATTAATAACGAGTCAGTTGCTGGAACAGACTTTATAACAATGTTTATATAATGAAATCGTTGAGTGTGATCAATATAAAAATGTAGACAGTTGAATTTAAAAATAATCTCTGCTAATTTCTCATGAACTGTGAAAAACTCATTTGTTTTTTAAAACATAAGTACGTTTTGCTTCTTAAACATAAGTACGTACTGCTTCTTAAACATCAAGTACATACTGCTTTGGTGTTTGGGTTAACGCCTCGGATGCGAACTTTATATGAAACAACATCAAACAAAATGAAGATGAATAAACAAATGGCTGTCTACACTTGAGAGGAATATACAGAAGTGGAGAACAATCTTCTGTCCAAACAAACTTCTCTCTAATTTGGGAGCTTACACAACAAAGCGGGCAATAAATAAACAATAAATGCACAAATTCACCAGCCAAACTTTCCCCACTCTCCGGATGATGACTTTATTTGACACAGGGAATTTGTTAGTAGTCCGTTGCGAGGGGAACATGTGTGGGAGTGCCGATGAAGATGCCTCCATACACGATACCGGCAACCCCTCCTCCAAGCAGAGGACCAACCCAGTAAACCCACTGGTCTTTCCATTCGCCGCTCACCAAAGCCGGGCCGAATGAACGAGCAGGGTTCATCGACCCGCCGGAAAAGGGGCCGGCGGCCAAGATGTTGGCTCCCACGATGAACCCAATTGCAATGGGTGCAATTATCCCCACATCACCTTTCTTGGGGTCTGCGGCAGTGGCGTAGACGGTATACACCAGTGCGAATGTTATCACCATCTCCATTACCACTCCCTCTCCCGAGCTCATGCTGGCTGCCACGCTGTGAGTTGGGATTGTCTGCACACGTCATATCACACTAAGCTTAAATACAACTGCACTAGGTATTAAGGCTTGTTTGTAACTCGTAGGAATTATTAAGCTTACCAAACCGCCGGTGGTGAATTTCAGGAGGAGGCAGGCCACGGTGGAGCCAAGAAGCTGAGCAATCCAGTAAAAAATGCCGCGGAGCACGGTGATGTGGCCGCCCAAGGTGAGGCCGAAAGTAACCGCCGGGTTGACGTGGCCGCCGGAGATGTTGGCCGCGATGGAGACGGCTACGAAAAGTGCCAACGCATGAGCCACTGCAACCGCCACCAAACCCGCCGGGCTCAGCGCCGCATCCGACGTCAACTTATCTGCATTAAAAACAACGCCCACGGTCAACAGACACCAAGCTTTGTTACCAAAAACTTAAAGCGAAGTGAAGATTTAGAAAGACGAACCGTAGGCCATGGCCGACCCAACGCCAGCATAGACGAAGAGCAGAGTGGAGATAAACTCTGCAACATACGTCTTCAAAGCCTCAAGCTTAAACGTCTCGTCAAAGCTGCCAAATGCAATGCCCAATGCCATTTTGATTACAAGAATACCTGCCCTCTTTGAGCTATCAAGTTTAGAGATAATTGGCGAAAGATGGTGTTATGTGTTTCTGTTTATATACTAATGGAGTATAGCCGGAATTGTATTGTTAGAAATGGGACCCCGGCCTCGCAGGCCTCGCCATTGGCGGGGCGCAGGACACACCGTCCATGTGAGACGTGACGCCATTATTTGCATTGTTTATGAAGGCTCACCAATAAACAATAGAGAAAATGATTGAAAAGATAGAGATTGGAGAAGCAGAGGCAGATGGACTCCACCACCGCCGCCCAGACCGTCCAGCGATATAAAATTTGATGACGTCGTTAGGAATTAGAGTTTCTCGTCGAGTCAGCAAAAATGGAAGAAAAGTTTAAAAAAGAACGTGCATGTTAGCTTAGTGGTCGTCCACATGGAGCGTTGATTGCCCACGCGTTAAAACAAAGCAATTATATAATATCGAGGGACTGATTCTCATATGGAAACAATTATTTCTCGGTGGCCCTTCACTTTGGCAGCATCCGATTCCCTCTGTTTTCGTTACATTCATTTAAATTTTAAAAAACTTGTGTTTGTTTTTATTTTTGCTGTTTTAGTGTTATATTAAATCATTTTTTATTAAAGTTGGTAGTAGGAAAATAAACACACTTTATCACTGATTTAAGTGTATAATTGAATGATAACTAGCATTCCTATCTTTTGAAAAATCTATGTAAAAGACTTCAGAGATATCATTTTCTTATTGGGTTTCACATTTTTTATGCAGATTTTTCAGAAGACAGATATACTAATTTCATTTTAGAACTATTTAAGAATTATTTTTATTTATTTATATTGTTCTTTCTTAATTACTTTTTTCAAGAGTTATTTTTACATAAAAATAGTAACTAAAAACCCCCCCGTTCAATGAATACAAAGGTTGACACAAGATGGCTATTGCTAGATGAAGGGTGGCATAAATAGAAATATGGCAAGGCGTCCAAGGATAACTTGGGAGAATCTAATGCTGGATGCATCATAAGAAACCATGATGGAGACTTGGTGAATGCGGTGGCAAAAAAGCTACCGGAGACAACAAACAATGAAGCAAAATTCAAGTGGTGCTGCTAGGGCTCCAAATTTGTGAAATACTCGAATTGCAAAGAATACATATTGAAGTGGATTCTTTAATCACTATTAATGCCATCTGAAATCATAAAACTCCAAATTGGAAATTAAATAACATCCTATTGTGTTGTTGGGAGTTGTTGGATACTTTTGAGGAGTTCAAAGTCGAACATGGGTATTGTGAGGCCAATGGATTGACAGACCAAATGGAAAATGTTGCAATAGAGATGATGCAAGACTATCATTGCGGCGGATCATCAAGCACATGGCAAGATATCACCCCTAATATCCTGTCCTTATTCGCAATGCAAAAATAAATGAAAGCAATGATGAAGCGATGAGCCTAACTCGCTTCTTGTCAGGTTGCTACAACAAAAATACTACAACTTGACTTGTGCAATAATGTATCCATCACCTCAACCATCAAGGAGGTATTTTAAACATCAAGCATTGTCTCAATGGGTGTGCTTCATCTTTGCAACATGGATTCCACAGTTTGTCTCATAGCTAAAAAGAGACAAATTACATTTTGGGGGGAGGTGACAAACTTTAGACTGAAGAAATTTTTAAGTCAAAAATGGTGGCGGTGTTGCATGCCATGAAAATGGTGTTAGGGGATGCCTTCCTCTTAATGACTCACCGATACTAGGTGAATATGGATGTCTCAATGTTTTTGGTAGCTCTATTAGATGCTGGGGAGTCCAAGGATAGCATTCAAGTAGTGGAAAAAACTATGATTAAGCCTTGTTGGCATTGCAAGCTCAAGAAGATTATCAACGAAGTTGTTCTTGGATTAGGATTTCATCTTGGATATGGTACGTGGCCACTTATCAACCCCCAGTACTCTAGGCCTTGGGTGCTATTTATTATTAGGGAAATATGGGAAGATGATAGTGCACGCAGGCACATGGCAAAGTGGGGCATGGAGTTTCTAATGGTGGTGCAGGGGTCTCGAATGCATCGAGTATCAATTGGTCCTTTACGATTGAAACATACAATTTAGAATTGAAAGATGGTGATATTGCGAGTGAAGACACCACAACTTCTGATCTCTAGTGATAGTTTAAATGAAAATAGAATGAATAGATACTATAGTATATAGGAGATACGACTGTATACAACATTTTGTATAAATTGAAATCTTGTTAATATGATATACTACAGCCCTCCTATGGAGTAGCCAAACTGTCTCTTTTTGATACAATAGTTAATATACAGAGGTACAACTCCCTTATGCCTCTTTTACCGATTAGAAAAATAGTAACTAAAAATATTGAAATTATTATGGAATTTGATAAATAAAATAGTAAATAGTTATGTACTTCATTAAATAAAAATATAATAAGTAATATACTTTATAAATAAATTAGTAAGTTTAATATTTTTGAAATAATTATTTAGATTTTACTTAAGAACTATTTTATTTCAGATATTATTTACTTTATATTTTATTGAAGAGTTATTTTATCTTTCAATAAAATACAATAAATCATAAAAAAATCTATGTTCCACCAAGTTTCCAAGATGGGGATAGTAGGGGACGGTGGGACGCATTTCAGGGATGGATTTTTTTAGGCCATTTTTGGGGATGACAAAGGGGATGACTATATAAAAAATAGGCAAATTTTTAAAATATTAAAATTTTTCAAATATTCATATGATAACATTGATAAGGAATTCATCATATACATTATAGATCCTTAATACATAATCTTAGAGTTGAATTGAGAGTTCAAATGAGAGTCAACAAATAAATTAACAAAATTTAATTGCTTTGATTGTCAATGTGCATGTATATTATATAAAAATTACAACAAAATGCCTAAAGGCTACAAGTCTCAACTACAAAATAAAAAATCATAGAAAATGTGTTGTTGCCCCTAATCAACATCTATGAACATTACATCAAATACATAGTCTATGTCTTAGTCACTACCACTATGAGGGATTGCCTCATCTAATGGAACCCCAACCAATCCCTCTTGTGACTCCTCCTTATCAACCTATGTGGCATCTTAGAGATCTTCAACGTCCCAACATGTGGTTGGAGTTTAACAATACCCAGGACTAGTTTGATCTTGAAGTTGCAAGGAACTACACACAACCACCAACTTCTCCAATTGTCAAGTGGTGAGTCTATTCCCCTTGATTAACTATATGAAGTTGTAAGTGAGGTTGAGGCTTATGCCCTAGGTGGGTCAAGGGGTAGCCTTCGAGACTACACAAATTTTCAAGGTGTAGTTTTGATTCTTCTCAATGAATTAGAATGGAAAACGGAGACTTATTTTACTCATTTAGGGATAAGTGTAGTGTGAGGCCCACAAAAAAAATCAAAATAATCATTGATTGATTTGGGGATTTTTTTTTTAAATAAGTGTTTTATTGTGGAGACGTATGGTCATCCCATGATGATCTAGGGATGTCAATGACATCACCAGCCATCTTGGGGACATCCGTCCATCCCCTAAATGTCCTTGCATTTTTGGGACATTTCCAATACAACTAGGGAATAAAAATAAAAATCAAAGATGGCTAGGGAACATTTATGAGGTGCCCCTAAAATATCCCCAATATAAATATGGAAAAAAATGCCAGGGACATGTCCCCAGAGAACCTTGTAAAAAATATTTTACATTTTAAAAAGATAAATGAAAAAAATAATTCAAATAATTTATGGTTATACAAATAATAGTCTAGTATTGGTCCAATTAAGCTCCTCAACATAGAAACCATAAATACAATGGTCAAAATCACATGAAAATTAGATGGAACATTATAGATGCACTTAATACAACATATGTTCCAAATCACAATCAAAGATCTTCAAAGTTCATTGCCGCATAGCACACTGAATGTTAATTGTCCTAGCTATTACAAACATGAAGCTTTGTATTAACAAACATAAGCACGCCAAGTTGCAGTGCCACAAACTTCACACACATGACTATAAAACATCTATGAAGATTGGAAAATACCTACAAAACAAACAAAAAATAAAGAAAATACTTTTTATTGATACAAGATTCCTCTTACATCTTAGATGCTCCTACATCAAATGTTAGAATTTGAAATAAATGATTATAAATTAGCCATGGAGTAAGCCCTAATTGGTGCCATAATGATGGATGAATCTAGGGTTGAAAAGTGGGATAAAAGATAGTTCACTATATATACCCAAATCTTAATCCAAAGATATAAGAAAATAAAGATTAAACCCTAAGTAAGGCTAAAAATATGTGAAAAACATAATAATATTAAATCTAAAAATTTGGATTAAAAATCCTAAGAAGGTTGGAATGTGTAGGATTGAAAATGTTCGCAAAAAATGAATGAAATTAACATTTCCTTAATGTGTAACCTAGGCTAATCCAATTAAATGCATATAAATAAGCATAAATCATCGTAGGTTAATAAATGATTGTTGGATATTGATATTTTGGTAATTCGCATCAAGGAATAGATGTACAAATAAAAACAACTATAGTTTGCACGATAACAGAAGATGGCTTTAAGACTAATGTGGCTTTGAATATGAGATGTCTCACTACCAAGAACAATGGACATTGGATTGGTAAATTGCCTCATAATTAGAATATTCTTTTATCATTGTATAGGGATGAGTTTGGGGGTCAGGGACAAATCTAGGACCATAAACTTGTCCTACAGTTATGAACTTGATGTTTGTGATTTGCAAACTACTTTTCTTCACTTCACCTAATGCATGATAGTCTATTTTGCTCTTCTAAATAACTAGGGGCTTGATAGTATTTATAAATACCTTAAGGGTTGTTGATTAGTCACAGGGAGTTAAGACCTCTCGTATCAACCCTCATAAAGTGAATAGTAATTGAAAATAATAGTCTTCAATCATGCTAGTGCTTCTAGAATGATTGTGTAGAGTTAGATATATTTTAGAGCACCAATTGAAGTGTGTAATTGTGAACACTATTTGAATTATTGCTTGATTCCAAGATGATTAGAATGAATGCATTGGATGCCTTTAAATATAAGGACATATCAACATATCACACAAGCTTGTGTGTAGTTGGCCCCAAGTAGAAAGGGTAAAGGTGAGAAGTTGGTTACATTTGAATTTAAAATTTAAATTTGAGCAAGACAAGTCCATGATTGTGAGGACAACCATGTGATTGGAAACTAGTACTATGATAAAATAAAGGCTAAATCTCAATGAATAGCATGCAGATGTAAATTAGTTTGAGCATCAGTGTGATAAACAAGTGGATAGGGCAAATGTATAAGGGTGTGTGAACATGTGAATGGAGATGAATGGTAGTTGCATAGGAATAAGTATAAATGGTAGATGGATAAAATAATGTAAGGGAACTAACTTTGAACAAAATTACGTCATTTTTCAATATATCTATACATGAAAACATTCTCCTCAAAATAAACACAAAATAAATAGAAAATAAAAATCTCACACATATTTGGAAAAAAATTAAGAAAATATTCACCTTATATCTATACTAGCTAATAGATTATAATTTAAAAAAATTTACTCCTTAAGATATTTGTACATACAACTGTAATAATAAATATGTAATTGTTATGATTGAACAAATAGAAACATTAAAGCATTTGTTTTATTGGTTTTTGTAAGAACAATGTATAAGTAATTTTACTAAATTAATGCATTGACTTCCACTTGTGATATGCTGTCTAAAGCATTGTTCATTACATTTATTGTCATAAATACAAATAAAAGTTGATCTGTAATATTTGAATAGATAATGATTGAGAGATGTTATTATTAATTTTGAATTGGCAGCATGTGACATGAAATATCTCCTTCCTGTCACGCACGAACCTCCTTTTGGCAAGTAGTCTTCGATCTTTTCTGTCTGCCATGTTATTTTTTATTATTCCTGTCATGATGCTCACATCTCTACTCAACCTCTCCATCTTACTCCAATTTATCCGTTCTTTTTTGTCAATTTAATCGCATGTTAATTGTAATAATTAGTTTTTGTTGGATATAGTATAGCCAAATAATGTAATTTAACAATAAAGTACGTAGCCTTTTTAATTTGGGAAGCAGTAAATATTTTATATATATTATTTTTTCTTTTATTATGCAGTTGTAAATAGGTCAAAGAAAACGTTTTATTTTTTAAATTTAATGATGATTGAGTTTTAAATAATTTGGTTAGACAATTTTAATTGTAATCATTGTGATGTTCAACCATGTTAGACTCCTCATAAGAGTACATTCAATTATTGGGATGGTCAAACTTATTGCAATATAAAGGGACACTCTATACTTAATATCATTGGAAGCATATATATAGCAGACTCCCAAGGTTTTTTTGTTTAGAAAAATTGTGGACCTATACTAGTCAAATCTAATTCACTAATACTATGTGTGAATCATCAATGGTAGACACATGCAGTTCACATTGGTCGAATAGGTTGTAGGCTACCCTTGTCCGTGAGGCAACGATAAGTGTAATGGTGAGGAATTGGGTAGACCACCCTCTTCACAAGGGAGGAGTGCCCTATGTATGATGGGATGATTCTATTTAAAACTAATGAATTTGTTAGTTAACAGTCAAAATGTAAGTTTTTAACAAATGACAAAGTAAAAACACTTGGTAAATGACTAATAACCATAAAATAAAAGGTGAGAGATGTCCTATGGGTTTAATTTAACACTTCCATCATGTTAGGATTGGTTGAGAGAAAGTTTTATTCACACCACATGTGTTGTGTGTTGGCCCATTGGATCATCATTGGACTTACCATGTATGCTTATCTATTTTTAGGCACTTACATATATTTGCTCCCTTGGAAAAGGTAGTCTACACAAATGAGTAGGTTTTGTTTCTTGAAATAGGCATGTGGGACACAACACATACCTAAACTTGCCTTGCTTGATGTTTTGCATCTAGACCTACAAAAATGAGAGAAAAGGTCATTTGTAGTATAAAGCTATCTTAGAAATTGAACTTAAAATGAAAATATAAATAAGGTTATTTACCATTGGAGTGGGGTTTGAAGAATACCATCTTGGCCATGAGCTTTTGTCCCTCATCTAGGAATTGCAAGACAAATAAGAAACATGACTTAAGTGCATCTCAATTAGAGGGTCACCTCAAATTTAGTACAAGACATCAACAAGAGGATTACTATCTAAGAAAGGAAGCAAAGTATACTTGTGTTGTCTCATCCAAATCACTTGCAAAGCAAACAATGCATTACCAAGAACAACACGTAGACTATACATTAGAAATTAGGGTTTTTATAAGTCATTTATTTTCTAGTTATTTGAGATTTTTGAACTTTTGATTGAATGTGACAAAATCAAGTGAGATAGAAGTTATCAAAGAGCTGGCAAGATGAGGATTGATATTATGGTAGCGACCTAGGTTAAGCAGACCCATAGGTACATAATTCAAGAAAAAATGTTTATGCCCTAATTTTAATTTTTTCATATTTACAAGTTTTAGCCCATCAAATTAAGGGTAGCTAGAGTCAAAATGCAGGTGTCTAGGCTAGGAATACATGGATGCCTTCTTTCTTTTGTTTTCATGCAAGTTTTTGTACTTTTAAGTCATTTTAAAAATTCTAGTGGCTTAGTAAATGGAACCACTAGTTCATTGGTTTTACCAATCAATGATTTACTAGGGTAATTATAGATTTGTCACAACAAGTTAGAAATTGCTTAGGCAAACTCATTATCACCCTTTGGAAAGGGGCAACTCTAAATAGAGAGCTAGGTTTTTTATGTTTCTAGGTCATTATCTAGTTTTTTTCACATTTTTATGGGTTTTATATTTTTTGGGGGATTTTTTGAGAAATATACAACAACGTTTGGTAGGATTAATTTCTCCAATGGAGTGATGCACAAGGGTAGTCATGGCTAGAGTAGATTCTAAGAGATTTATTAGCTAATGATCAAGACATAATATAGAGGGTGGGGTCAGATCGAGTTTCATAGGTTCCAGTTGTCCATCCTTTGAGCAAGATTTATTGTGGCATCCTTACCTATTGCAATGAAAATCAAAACACATTCTAGAGTTTTAAGGAGTGTTAAGGGAGTGGAGCATCACTCTTTATGATGTATACCAAATTATAAGGATTCATATCTAGGGGGATTGCCTCATTCTCAATTTTTTCTCCAAGTAGTAAAGGACTACATGGTAGTATGTACATGGGAGATGAGGATCCTTAGGCAAGGAGAGTATATTTTACTATAGTACCAGATTTGGAGATTATGCCTCTTTAGAAATTAATTATAGGCTTGATTGCCTCTAGGTTATCTGGAGATAAGAAGGCATGCATTGTTGTGTACAACTATGCTCCTATCATACAATAGGTGGAGCAAACCATAGAGTTTTCAATTGGGGCATATACATTTTTGCTTGAGTTTATCATGATTTGAATCAAATTTTGTGGTGTAAAGTACAATCTTTTAGCCATCCCTCATTGATTATGGGATGGATATTTTAGCCTACTAGTGCTTTTCATTGGTTCATGCCTATTTTACACTGGGCAACCCCTATGGTAGTTAGATGGGGAAATGTTGTACACTTCAACATAGGGACATGAATTGGGGTGAGCCTTAGAGATGTAGATATGATCACAAACCCTATACAGATATGGTTGGCAATGGCTCAAAGATGATGTTGTGTAGACTTATTGTAGGGGAGAGGTCCTCCTAAGAAACATGAGGAAGGTAATGGAGATCCATCTTATGGGATGAGTCCTACAGTAGTTTGGGAAGTTTCCACATATAGTCTTTCCCCTAGTCATCACTTATTACATATGAGTTTAGGAGTCCACAGATATTTTGCAGGGATCACCTAATGGTTCCTCATCACTCTAAGGGTTCCCATTGTGAGTATCACATAGAGATGGTAATGATTTATGCAAGGGTTTATATTTTAATCAACATTCTATTTAGTGGTCTCCTATTATTTTTTGCTAGGATTGACCTCTTCATAAGACTCCTTAGGTTTGTGCTTTGAAATCTTTCACAGAGGTATCAAAACTCTTCTTGATCTCTTTTATAGGATTGGCCAAGAATTTTCTTTCTTAGCCAAAGGCCAAATTGAAGTACATGATTTCTAATCAGTATTTTGAGTCATTTCAAACCCTTATTGATGTTGTTCCTCCTCATATGATTCATAAATTTGGGGTACTTAGAATTTTCAAACCTTGGTGGAAGGATTGGAAATGGCATCCAAATACACCATTTCACAATTATAGACTGTGTAAGGGACATGCTTGACTTTCTCCACATATGCACATGGTTTCAAGGCTTAATCATAGGTGGTTTCTTTAGTCTTCTCTTGGCACTTGGCAATGCATATTTCAAATTGCTTGATCAGCTATTCTTGAGCCAAAATTTTCCCAGTTTGCTTGGTGTATTCTCTATTAAGGTCTCCATGTTTGTACTAGATTAATTCAACTATGTGTTGTTAATTCTCATTGTCTGTTTTGTGGACAATAAGAGACTCTCAAGCACCTTTTTTGGTTTTGTCCTAGAGCCCAAACTTCTTGGAATTGGATTCATGACTTCTTTAGGCTTTTCAGGCTGAGCGTTTTTTATGGCATATGATTCTTTTGGGAGATTGACCTAGAATTCCTACTACGTTCACCTAAATTCGACATGTTTTCAAGGTGGAATTTGTTTTTAGCATTTGGAAGGACAAAAAAATTTCTTTATTCTTTGGTCAAGTGTTGTTGATATACACTTCTCTCTATGCTAAGGCTATGAATTGTTGTAATATTCTCTTGCATATTTAGGTGCAAGCAAATAAAGTTGCACTTGAAGTGGCCCATCTACATGTGGTTTTGGATCATTGGGGTAATGTACTGTGTATGGTGGCTAGAGTTTCGTTGACTCCATCCTTTAAAAGGGGTCACTCCCCCTCGTGGGCTTCGATGTGGATGAAGTCAAAATACCTATGGTGGACATGATTCTCAATCACATCCTTCCTA
Source organism: Cunninghamia lanceolata (assembly GCA_027924645.1). Classification (NCBI taxonomy): domain Eukaryota; kingdom Viridiplantae; phylum Streptophyta; class Pinopsida; order Cupressales; family Cupressaceae; genus Cunninghamia; species Cunninghamia lanceolata. The sequence continues at coordinate 422,898 of BSBN01001091.1, forward strand.
GCCCCTTCCAAGAAAATCCAGGGATCAGTCTACTTGTGGTAGGTCCGAACCCTCTCGATTGCCTTCGACCTTCTCATAACCTTGTGACCAAGGTGCCTTTAGATGGCTAGATATTGGAAAATTTCCTTGCTTTGCTTTGGTCATTTCTCTTGTTCATGACACTCAACGTCTTGCTAAAGAAAAATTGAAGAGGGCGTGATTACTTGCTTGGAGCTTGTTCTTGATGGCCAAGATATTACTTATGTTTGGAGAAATCCAAATGATTGTGATCCTCCTCCTCCTCCTAATACTTTACCTCTTATCGCTTAGTAACCTTCTTTATTATTTTTCTCTTTAATTTTACAGTTTAAAATTTGACTTTACTTGAACTTTAAGGCGACATTTTCCACCTACCGTTTTTCATAAATATATAATATAAATCTTTATATAAAATAATATAAGACACTTATTAAAAAATTATAAAACCTTATTCTAAATTTTAATAACTTGAATCCAAACTAAAATTTTACACCATCATAATTAAATTTTAAAATTAAAATTAATTCTAAAATTATGACATTAATCTAAACTAAAATTTTACACCACAATTAGATTTAGGTATACACTTTTATTTAATGGTTTATTTTCTAAATATATCCCAATGCTTGTCTTTATAGTGGAAGAATGCATCGATCCGACTCCTGCGTGCACTTCCCTCATTTGTTTCTTCCTTCACCAACAAAACAACTTAATCACAATCACAATTGTGATCCTCGGTCTTCTCAATCTAGTTAAAAAGTAATAAATGCTCCAAAACTAGTATTTAATGCATTAAACACCGTAAACAAAAAGTTTGATAGAAAGTGTACTGAAAACAAGAGGACAATGAGTTATGATGTTATTGGGCGGCCTGGTCGGTGATGCTATGTAATTCCAATTAAATATCATCGTGTCATCACATCTCGTTACCAATGCAAATAATTATTAAATTAAATTTCCTCACCCCTTCACTGCCTTTTTCCTTTTGCAACTTAATTCTTGCACCTTTCCTTAACCAATTAAGGCTGTGAATAGCTGTTTTCATTGGCCAAAATTTATTTTTTATTAAAAAAAATTCCTGAATTAATGTACGTAAACCCCCCTCGACCGCGCAGGACTAAAATTAGCTTTAATTACGAATGTCGGGAATTACACTTTTGTGATATTAAAATATAATATTAACGAGGCCCCACTTTCTGCGGTCATGGAAAAAAAGTCTCTCTACACTTTCGCGGAGGTCGCTTTACTCTGATTTATTTACTAGCACTTGCACCCAGAGGAGGTTCAAGGAATACGCCGATAGGAACAACCGACGAGTTTAGAAAATTTTCCGGCGTTTTTTCACGGCGTGAGACAATTCCGAGCACTATAATGTTCACATATAAAAGCCTATCGGCTAATAAGGATGAAAACTGTATAGCTAGTTTTTTTTTTAAATATATATTTTAGTGTTTTAATTTATTAAGTATGATTTGATTATTTTTAATTATTTGCAGATTTAATTTTTCTTCAATTTATTTATTTGTATTTATATATAGAAGTATTTTTATATATAGATGTTTATCTAATTTTATTTTTGGTCTTTTTTATTATCTTATAAAAGTAGATGTTCATATATATATATAATTTTTGTCTTTTCACACCCTAAAATTTTTACTTTACTTCCAATCATTAAAAAAGTCATAAGTTTCTTATAAAAATGGATTAACTATAAAAAAATTATGTGGATGGACACTTAAGGCGCAAACTTGAACATCTAGGACAACCAAGGAGCACCGACTCACATGGGCTAGCAACAACTTCATGCAATAAGGCCCCCATTGCTAGACCACCATTGTTGTTGAAACACACATTACACCTAGGACTTCTCACATATAAATATTTTTTAAATACTATTATTAAATCAACTTAGGGATTTGATTGAGGTAGATCCTCAAATGTGCCATAAGCACCCATTTTTCCTTGAATAGCCATTTCAACACAGGGACAAGTGCAAGATTAGTTGTCAAGAGTTGTAGAGAACATTATTGTAAACATAGAGGAGGACATTGATGTGATATTTGGACACTAGCACATGCATACCAAACATTGGCACATAGGTAGCAAAGACAAATTTGTGATTGTACATACAACATCAGATTGAACATGTTATCGCTATCTATGTTCTCATCCCTGGCAACATAGAGGCATAACACATAAATTAGAATATGAGTTCAACAATGCAAAGCTTCCTCTTGGACTCCTCCTATCAAGACCATCACAAACTATTAAGAACACGTATGCTTTCTTCATCCCCTCTTTTACTTTACACATTTCTATTTATAGTTAAATCTTATTTTCAATTCTATATTTCTTTGCTTTTAGAGTTTAAAAAGTAAATTTAGCATGTTAATATGTTTTAGATTTAGATTTTAAAGAAAAAGAAACAAGTAATGAAAATGCTTCTTTTCAACCACAAACAAAAATGAAAAAAATAGGGCACAACCTTAAACCCCACCTCTTATCAAAAGGGAAAACTTATGAAAGTAAATGAAGGGTAACCTATGGCAAGGTGATAATAGGTGATATGTGATTTAAGAATGTTAGGTTCACCAGAGGAAATAAAAGCTTTAATCTATATTTGCTACACTAATGTAGATCTAACATAGTGATCAACTCTAATCAATAATGAATTAGATATAGATAAAATAGGATAATAATTGGAGCAATTAGAGAGAGAATAGATGTTTATTTGATTTGGTTTGATAGATGGTTGACTAGTTGCAATGTTGTAACTGATGGTTTGAAACTGATAGTTGAATATGGATATGCAATGAAGGCACTGTGAGGATTATGTGTCGAGATATTTGATACTGCAAACTAGGTTGTGCTTTGCGAACTAGTCAAGGTGGTGTGATATCGTCCTCTTCTGGTGAAGATATACTAGCTAGCTTCACTTGCTTGTGCTTATGTACATTTCTAAATGTTGTTGTACTTACCAACACAATATGACTTGCTTCAAGATGGAGGAAAAGCCTTTTCTTGTTGTGATAACCAAGTCTGTAAGGAAAGAATAAGGTGTCCAAGCAAGCTATGTAAATGCAAGATCTAATGGTCTAATGAATTGGTATGACATTTAGCTACAAAATTTAACTTTTAAATGCACTTGAATCGGATGATCTTTCAATTCTACATATATTTCAAATAACCTATGAAACACCCTTAAATTCATGTTCATGATTGCTAATTTAAATTTTTTTTGACACAAGTTGACAAGACAACACTACTTTTAGAAAGAGACAATATTTAGAGAAGAAAAAAATGAAAGAGATAATCTTTAGAGAAGAAAAAATGGATTTGAAATTGGCGGACTTGATTGCACCACACAAACATGATCACTATAGTGAAAAATTATAAGATAAATAATAGTGAAGGCGAAGGTGATCAAGCGTAGTGAATAGTTAGTAAATGTCTGGAAGTCGTCAATTCACACACCAAATAAATCCAATCACATGCAATGGCTATGTAAAAAGTAAAAGGTAAAAGGGCATGCACTTTTATCCAACACGCAGTTGAAGAGAAAATGGTTAACCATTCTCCATACCGCAAGTAAGTAGCTTAGACAAGAAGTTTGTGCTCTACTAATTGCAATCAACGCTAGTGCCATGATTGTTGTTGGATTTGGGTGACTATTCAGATCACCATCCATCTATATCTTCCATCACATGCACTAAAATGTGGACCATAATTATTTAAATTACAAAAAGGCCACATGCTGCCATCTCCAAAAAGAAGACAACAATCATATCCCGATTATGATTCACGAAAAAAAAGGCAGCCAAATGCACGTTCAAAAGCATTTGGTGGTTGTCTCAACGTTTTCTCAGGATTCCATCCTATCCACACAGACTCATAACACAGAGAGATTAACATCATAACTAAAACGGATAAAGACTACTTAAGGCAGGCGTTCGTGGAGAGGCAGTCTGTCCATTCGCGGGTCCCTCCTCTATAATATTTATCACCGACCACCTCACAACGAAAGCCTTCTTTTATCCCTTCGCCCTACCGCCAGTCCACCACTTTGCAGCTTACAATTAATAAAAGAGAAAATAAACTAGTAAACACCGCCCATTACCAACCCCAGCGTTAACGGCGGAAAGGCAAAGCAGGGACCGAATATCCATAGGCGGAGCCGTTAGATTCCCCGTCCGTGACTGTTGAGTGGGCCCGGCCCGTCCCAGTCCTGGACTAGGGTGGGCCCGGGCCCAGAGGCGCCTAGCTGTCGGCAGCTGTATGGTCGGCAACGTGCACTGGGTAAGGAGGGTGAAAAATTCTAGAATAACAACATCGCCAAAATAATAATGAGTTTCCTTTTGTCGTCTTAAGCGCAGATTGGTTGGACGGTGCCAGCGTGGATTGACGGGACGTAAGCACAGGGCCTCCCGTGCTCTGCTCTGTGCCCTTATAAAGCAACCTTGTCACCCTACCTTTTCGTTAACAGTTGCATTCCTCTCTGTCTGTCTAGTCTTTAAGCTTTCCGTTCAAACAATGGCGATTGAAATAGCTTTCGGCAGGTTTGACGATGCGTTCTGCCTAAAGAGCTTCAAGGCTTATCTGGCCGAGTTTATTTCCACCCTTCTCTTCGTTTTCGCTGGCGTCGGTTCTGCCATAGCATATGGTTTGTGCACTCTTTTTCTCTCTGCAACTCTTTTTTGGTGCTGTTTTTTCTTTTTTTTCTTCTAACTCTGTTTAGAACTGCAGATAAGTTGACGTCAAATGCAGCTCTGGATCCCGCGGGACTGGTGGGAGTGGCAGTTGCCCACGCTTTGGCTCTCTTTGTCACGGTCTCCATAGCGGCCAATATCTCTGGCGGTCATGTGAACCCAGCGGTCACATTCGGGCTAGCCATTGGCGGTCAGATCACCATCCTCCGCGGTATTTTCTACTGGATCGCTCAGCTTGCAGGTGCAATTGTTGCCTGCCTGCTGCTAAAGTTCGTCACCGGTGGTCTGGTACGTAACACAAATCTTCTCTTAGTTTTGAGCCCTGAACCAGAAAGCCAAGGCAACACAAAAGTCTAATCTTTACTCTTGTTTCTGTGTAGTCTATCCCAACCCACTCCGTTGCAGCCGGCATGAGCTCGTTGGACGGAGTTGTAATGGAGATTATTATCACCTTCGCACTTGTGTACACAGTATACGCAACTGCTGCTGACCCAAAGAAGGGAAACATCGGAATCGTGGCACCCATTGCAATTGGGTTTATTGTGGGCGCAAACATTTTGGCGGCCGGTCCCTTCTCTGGCGGCTCCATGAATCCTGCACGCTCTTTCGGCCCTGCTGTGGTGAGCGGAGACTTTAAAGACAACTGGGTATACTGGGTGGGCCCTCTCATCGGAGGTGGCCTTGCAGGTCTTGTTTATGGAGGTCTCTACATTGACCACGAGGAACACATTCCTCTGTCCCAGGATTACTAAACGGGCATTCTGGGCTCTGTTTTTCTGCATCTGGTCTAATTCGGCGCTTAATTGGGGGTGTTGCTGCTCTATCGTTCTCTGTCAGCGAATAAGAGGTTTTTTTGTAAGTGTGTAAATCAGAGTTGTGGTCTCTGCGTAGTATCAAAACTTGTGATCGTGTACGGGTTTATTGTCAATTCAGTTAATGTGTATGTACGATTGTGAATTAAACGGTTCCACTTTCTGTTTCATTTTACCCCGTTTCAGTATCTTGTTTGTGAAATGGAAACCACAATTTTTTTTTAATTTATCTGAACCTCTTGAGGGAATTTATGTGAACTCAACGTAGCCAATTATTGCTCAGTGAACGGTGCAGTTATTGACCAGGCTTTTACTGATTTAATGCATTTATTGTGTTTTTACGCGATCCATTTAGTACGTTGGTTTGTCACGTAAAAGGTGGGTTGATATTGAGTGATGGAGAACTGGTACGGATTTGGGGGTTGCTGTCGCCCATCTTCCCACGGCTCTCATCTAATCACAGTGGGCATAGTTTGTTTTTTTCCTCCCTCAGAATATTTTTCACTGTTGAAGATAAGGTTGTCAGTTCAAGAATCAAATTTCTTCTACAGTGTTTTGATCATGGTGGAGGCAAGTTACGAATTTACCTATTTGTAAAGGAAAATTAACTTTCCCTAGAATTTACCTATTTGTAAAGGAAAATTAACTTTCCCTAAAAAAAATTACAAGTGCATAAACGAAGTAAATTTCGAAATATTAAATGAATTGTAGAAAGTAAATACGGAGGTTAGAGCACTTAATTTTAGACATGAAGACGATGCATGTTGTATAGACACTAAAATTGGAAATGAAGTATCTTTGTGTGTATCTTGTCTTGGGGTTTAAATAGTTTGTCAAGTTTGTGGAGGTGTTGAGAAGGAAAAGTTACACCTTGATAAAAATGTATTAATCACTAAAAAATGTATTAATCAAAGGAGTTTTTCACTACCACTACACTAAGGTTCTCTTTAGTTTTTGTTATCTACCTTTTTGGATAGACTAACATCAACAGACCCACTTTGCACTAAGGAAAATGAATAGAAACTAGACTAATTGTTTTGAAGATGAAAAACTAACAAAGTATTGGAAATAAGCCACTGTAAACAAAATTTAGAAAATTTAAATACAAAATTGAAAATAGAGAAAACTAAAGAAAACTTGATACAAAAGAATGAAGCTCATTGTCCAAGACGATAGCGTGTTGCAGGAACATCTATGCTACGCGTTGGAGTCCAATCCGTACAGAAAATCAAATGTCCAGCACATGAAGTTTTCTAGTCTGCAATATCAAACAAGAAAACAATATCAAAGCTCTAGGTGATAACAGGGATGAAAATAATGGAAATATTCTATCAAAATCTAATGAAATAAGAAATTGACAAGAGAAGGGAAGATATATTGATAAAACCTCTGTGCAATTGAATATTCTTCCTCAAAATATCTATTGCTAAGGACAAGAAAAATTGTTAGGGTTGCTTAGGAGCTTGCCTTCAATTCAAGCCCATGTTTTTGGTCTTTCGCCCTCCACGAGCAACCAAGATAGAGAGAAATAAGGATGAATGTGTGTGCTCTTACTTCTTAAGCATGTCTAAGAAAAAACTAGTAGTGATAAAATAAATGAAAAATAAAAGTATCAACCGTGGTCTACAGGGAAGAATACCTTAATACATGCAAGAAAAATAGAGTGGTGGTCTACACCACAAATTTTGCTAATGAATAAGCAAAGCAATGTATATCAAAATTTGTAAACAAAACTTATTCTCAACGCTGAAACAATATTACTAGTTCAAACAACAATGGATGAGGCTGCAAACTTCTTAAGGGCAAGATCTATGCAAAGATTATAACTCAAAACCCTTGAAAGAGAGCCTCCACATGCTCAATATGTAAATATAGACTTCACAAAGCTAGAAAAGACGGTGTTGCAACTCAAGAGAGCATCAATATCTTCAATAGCTACTATGGTGAGAGCCACAAGAGAGTATCCTTCAATATTTTCCATAAAATCAAAAGAGAAGAAGAGAGCCAAAGAGCCAACTAGAGATCCGTTCAAAAATTGGAGATTGAGAGAGAAAGGATAGTCATGCAAGATAAGAAGAGAGTCGTTTGAAGTCGAAGGAGCGTTACAAGAATCTCTTACACCACAGACGATGTTCCACACGTCTTAAAAATAGATCACTTAATGTTACATGTTCATGGGATGCCAGCACAACACGTGGACATATGTGCTAAGTGCTAGCATCCAAGTGATTTCATTTCTTGGTCATATGAAGCATCTTTGGGCTAAGAGAAATATAAGGTATTGAAATGATTTTTTGTAAAAATGAACACAAAGGACTAAAGTGAGTGAAAAACGTAGTGCGAAATTGCAAGGGTATGCAATTTTTGACATTACAAGAGGGTTGAGTTTGCAGGTTTGGGTCATTTGTGTAGGCATGAATATGATCTTTGGTTTTATATTTGATGAGGCATAATGCACACTCTTTTTTCCTATTTTGTTTTATTTGCTAGTGTTTGGCTTGTGCTAATAATTGGTGATATTTAAAATTACCATTAAAGGGCTATTGAATTGTTTGGGTAAATGTTCTCCTAGGTCAACCCTAGGAAATGATCGACTTTACAGTTGTGTAAATAATCAACAACAAGCATTTCCAAACATGCCAATGCTTCTAGAATGATTATGTAAACTCTTGTTTGTTTTAATGCACCAATGTGAGTGTTCCTAGCATGTTCCTTTCATAAATGATAATGATATATGAATAATACTTGGAATGATTGGATGATAAATGAATGCAATTGAGCATCTTTAAATACAAGAACATAGTAACAAATTGTGTAAACACATACTAAGTTAGTTCTGAAAGGAGGGAGAATAATAGGCAAGAGTCAACCAAAATTTGAATTTGAACTTTAAAGTTTTAGGGGTCAGATTTGTAGGTGTATTGATTCCACTCTCACACACTATCAATTCACCAAATTTTGAGAGAAACTTAGTTCATATTTTGTTGTTCTTCTTCCAATGCATATAAGAAGTTGTGATTTTGAGTTACAATTCAAAAATTATGTTCAAAACAACATGCATCTATCTTTTAGCGATCATAATTAACTAAGTGTAAATTTATTTATGTTATTTTTAGATAAGTGCAATAAATGTAAAGCAAATGGGGAAATGTATAAGAATGTATAGGATAAGGTTAAATGCATGAGAATTTGTGTAAAAGGGGATATGTGAAAGATTAGGGAATGAGCCCAACTTTGTACAATCTAGTGTGACATTTGTCAATATGTAATTGCATTAAGCCATTCTCTCAAAATGGGCACAAAACTAAATTGAAATTGGCATAAATATGCAAATTTCACCATTACAATATTTAACATTCAATTAATTTTGTTTAGTATATTAATTATTTTAATTAATTTGTTTACTTAAAAACTTTGAACTCAACCTAAATTCTATTTTTAATATATTTAACATTTTCAAATACTTATAAAATATTTTTATATTTTCATTGGTAGATTTAATTTGATATTATTATTATTATAAATATTTGTAATGGTGAAATTTGTATACCCATGCAAATTCCAATTTAGTTTTGGGTCCATTTTGATGGAATTAATTAATACAATTATATAGTGACAAGCAGTGCACTCTTGTGTTAAGTTTGGCTCCTTCCTTGATTCTTTATCCATCCCTATTTGCACATACCACCATATAGTCAACCTTATCCTATCCTTATTTGTACCTATTCCCACACATTCACCATTATTAGCCATTTATTAGACCTATCATTGCGTCCATATCCATACATTCATTTCCCACTTTGATATATGTGCCTTCCTATCCTAGATTAATCTTGTGACACTAAGGATCAATCCCAAGCTACTTAGGATTAACCCCAATTTCAATTTTTAAAATTCCAATTGTTGAATCCTACCCTTTTCACTAGCCATTGGGAGATAACTTGTTCATGTTTGTGTAACTATTCATTATGTCTTTATATTTTAAAGCATTCATTTGCATAATTAATTTGTATGGTCAAATAAGAAGGAATAATGAAGAACATTCAAATTACAAAGAGCATTCATTTTAGAAACATTTCAATTTAGAACATTAAAAGAAATCATAATCTACACCAAAATCATGTAGGACACCTGTATGTTTGAGAATGTTGTCTATGAACATTCACCCAGGGCTGTAAGTCAGTTTATCAAGGTGTTAACTAAGGAGAACTTGACCCTCACAATCCAACAACTTTCCTAAAGTATTTTTAAATACTATCAATCCTTACGTGCCATCAAATATCAATAATTGAGGTGACACATTTTCTAGAAGTCCATAGTCAACTAGATCAATCTCGCATATTAGGTCATTCCTGAGCCGCTCAATAATGACCTTGTGGTCTAAAAATGGGTGTGTTTTAGATCTATTTAGATAGTTGGACCATTTCCTAAATGTACAAGTTTCACTGGCGTGTAAAGTGTTGCTGAAGAGATAGTCAAATACTCTTGCTAGAGAAGATGTTGTTTGGCTAAAAAAAGTTAGTTAGACTTGCTACCGGTGTCATGAGGGTGCTTTTGAAGTCATGGGGTAAGCTACTGAAGTGAGTAGGTGATTGTAGAAGAGGACATTTGCTATTAAAGTCATGGTAGTTGGCTTCCATTCAACGAATGAGATGTTGCTAAAGATAGTTAGAAGTTCCTAAGTGTGCAATGGTTTAGCAAAGTGAATGTTTAGTCCTTGGTGATCATTTGACTTGGGAAAATGCTATGACATTGGTTTATCCATGTGAACAAAGTGATAGCATAGAAAAAAGCCATGAGTTACAGGTGGTGCTTTAGTTACAGGACTCGTAACTATCAATGTCCAAGAAGGGGCCATGGAGGTAGATGATTGGTAGGCAAATAATGGTGGAAAATTCTTTTCTAAAGACCATTAGTCTTGAAGGTGAAGAGTTGGGATTGCAAACTAGTGATAGTTACATGGACGCAAACTAGTGATAGTTACATGGACAACCATTGTAGGTAACTATTCATATTCCCAGAAAGAACTGAGCTTCCCATCACTATAGAGGTAGAGGCATGAAAAAGATTGAACACTATATTGTGAGGTTTGATGGGCATGTACAAAATACTCTAATTGTTGTGTTGATAGATATACAATAGGTTGTAGAGTGTTGGAGAGTGTGAGGAGATTGTGGGAACATTATAGTTGTTAGTATTAATGTATATACCCCAAAATCCATAGATTTGATAATGCATCCATCTAAATAACATCAAATATTGAATGAGGTGTTCAGAGCATACTCTTGCTAGGGTTTTTCACCCTTTCAAGTTTTCTCTAGGAAAAAAATATGGTGTTATGTGTTAGTTCTTGCATGTGCTATGTTTTATATGTTTAAATTACTATTGTTTTCATTTATTGCAATAAAATTAACTACTGTCATAGGCTAGAAAAAATACATTAGGGTAGATTATTAAGAGTATATAGTAGTGTTAAATGTAAATCCATAGTTGATATATCACTAGGATTATGAATCTAGTGAGTTATGGATCAAGTGGTATTAGAGCCCAAAATTTCCTTCTAGGTGGAAGGTTTTAGAGAGGATCGAACAACCATAACACTATTTTTGTGACATTATTAGCTTAAATGCCCAATACTGGATCAAGTGGGAGTAGCTGTTTAGTATCTTTTTAGCTTGAGATTGAGTTTAGGGAGTGGTTGAGAAGGGTGAGATCAATAGGTATGGAAAGAGAGAAGGGTGAGATCAATATGTATGGAAAGAGAGAAGGGTGGAGAAGTGAGATTCTAGAAGTTGGAAGTAGATGTGATGAGAATAGCTATGGTTGAGGGGATGTTGGATAGGCTAGAAAACATGATGCTTTCCTTAATAACAAGAATAGATGGAAATAGGGTGCTTCAAGATGAAAGTGAAGACTATAAACTGAGTGTAGAGCAAGAAGACACTCCAAAGCCTAATAGGTTCTTCAAAGAGGAGGCCAAGATTGATATTGAACCTGCAATGGATAAATTAGTGTAGAGAAATTAAACCAATGGGTTTCCCAAATAAAGGTATATTCAAGTTTGCACTAGCTATCTCCACAACAAAATCTCTTTGGCAAGGCTAAAATACACAAGGCATGCTCTTACTTCGTATGAGATATATGCACATTCCTTTGATGTTTAGAAAGTACCTCAAGCATCAAAGTGAGAGGACTTCAAATTATTGTCGTGGAAGTAGTTTTACCCAATTTTCCATGAAGAAGAGTGAGTGATGTAATGGTATCATTTGAAGTAGGATCAAGGGTAGAATGTATAGGCTTATACTAGCGAGCTTCAAAAATGAGCTATACAACTTGGGAAGGACGTCATGGAACATGAGGTGCTAATTAAATATGTAGGAGGTTTGTTGGAAAACCTATAAGGGGCAATCTTCATGGCCAAACCTGAGAATATTGATGAGGCAAGTGTTAATGTAGGTTTTTTATTTTCCTTATGTTCATAAATATTTATTTTTCCTACACATACTATTTAGTTTTCTCAGGTTAATTAGACATGGTTATTATTAGAGCACATGTCATAATCCATCAATTACATGTGTCACTCTCACCTACTTTGGGTAGTTGAGTCTCATATACTTTTTTAGATTTATTAGCCACCTCTCATAACCATTTGTTTGTTTTTATCTGAGTAGGTGCAACCATGTACTTTTTCATTTACCAAGTAGGTGAGACTCTTGCCTATTCTTAGCAATTGGAGTTATTACTCCTCTTGGATGTACATGCCTCTATTTTTGCTATATACATAACACTCACCTCTCATATTTGCTAGTCAAATGGAGTAATGTGAGCAATGCCTGAATTCTCTTGCATTTTTGTGTCATGAATTCTCTTTTCAAGATATTCTCTCCATTTTACTATTTTGATCTTCTATCATTTATCAACTAGAGTGCATGTGATTTACAAATAACAACAAATCTTGGTTTAGATTCTCATTTCTCATAGAGTATAACATGGTATCAAAGTATTATTATCTAGTAGAGTTCATTTTATTGTCTTATTGTCTAAGAGATTTGAGGCTAGTTATTACTAATATTATTTTCAAAAACCTAGTATGCTCTTCTCTCTCATCCTTGGATGATCTGGAGAATTAGAACAATTTCACAAAATAATAACCATTTCGTAATTAATCTTGGTTCTTAGTGATTTTGGGTGTATACAACATTTCAGTAATCCTAGCAGCATTTTCAACTATTCCATTATGTCTACAAGGCTTGAGAAAGTTAGATGTAGCTTTCATTTCACTCAAATTGGAGATTGGGATGCAAAGCTTCATTTGGGTGTCTTTTATTATTGAATTGCTTGAATTTTACAAGTGACATGATTTTTGAGGCATATTGAGCAAAATTTGAGTACACCATTGCATCCAGAAGGGAAAAAATCTTTAAATTTTCATATAAAATTTGTTAATTTTTGAGTTCATGGTCTGGAGGAGATTGAATTTTTTTAGCTTCATCTATATGGCCGTACAATCATACTTTATATACCTATGCATAGAGAGTTTTGTTGTTATGTAGTGCTAACATCATCAGATGGATTGCTGACATCATCACTTCCAAAAAGGACCCCTCTCTATTGGTTATTTTGATTTTGCACCCCAACTTTGAAACGCCATATCTTGATAATTGTAATGCCCCTCATTTTTTTGGCTTGTGACAGTTGATAGTTTTTCTGTTGCACTTAGACAGTTTTGAGACATATGGTTGATAGGCTTATTGGTTATGTTTATTCTTCTCATTTTGGATTATGGATTAATGTTGTAGTTGTGGACATTTGCTATGATCATTAGGATGATATTGTGGATATTATAGTTTATGATGTGTTTTGACATGATCAGTAATGGTTAGATATTATCATGCTTTATGTGATTTGTTGATACCTGATTTATAGTTAGAGGTGTTTATGTTATTATCATGCTTTTAGAGAAGGGACGGTGTAGTATTGCTCATTCCGAGCATCCTACTACACTGCGACTCCCTGACTCTGTGTGTGTGTTATATATGTATATACCCGTATGCAACATATCATTTTGATGCAGGCTATAGGAACCGAGTATCGACTCCACCTGACTTAGCAGGTCTGAGCGTGCCCTTATACCAATGGATAATGTGGATGGGAGATAATACGAGGTTCCCTAGGTTAGTCTCTGTTTTCAGGTTGTGCTCGTGTGGTCGTGGGTCTTGATGTCACTCTGGGTTTCTTGCCTCAAGTTTATGGTCATCATTGGTATGTTATTGTCTTAATTGTCTTTTCTTGAATTTGTTGGTTTCAGTCTATGTGAAATGATTGAAAATGAATTATTATAATAATAATAATAATAATATTAATAAGTTAGATATAATAGTAATTACTTAGTCATAATTTATTAATGAGAATTAGGAATATTGTTTAAGTGTTTTTGATAAAGATTAAATTAATAATTTTAATAAGATATTAGTCATAAGTCATTAATATTATTTTATTGTTGAAATAGCATATGGTAGTTTGAAAAATATTATTAGTTAATAATTTATTTTCCAGTGAGTGGTTGTATTAAAATTTCTAACCTGGAAAATCTCTCGAAGGAAGAAAATTTATTGCATTTAATTTTTAGGGAGATAGTGGCGATTCTGAAATGGATTCTGGTGGTGGAAATTTATGAAACTTGTCTATTTTTGAATCATGGGGGGGTTATTTTGAGGGAGACAGAAATTGGGGGAAAATGGTTATAGAAGGGGAAGAAGTTGGGAGCTGAAGAACTTTGAAGCTCAAGAACCAAATTCTGGGTACGTTCTTGCTGCAATTTGCTTGATTGTTTGAAATGTGAAATTGTTGTAGGATAATTGAATACTTGTTCTTGATTTTCTCTCATTATCTCTTGTCGCCTTTCAAATTTTGTGTTTTTAGGGGTGTTTTGACCTGTTAATTTCACCTTCTATTTGATCATACTAGAATCTTCTGGCTCTTAATAATGAGTGTGCCTTATGCCTGAATGATGGCCTATGTCGTTGTGTTGGCAATTGGAGTTTCAATCCAAACTTTACCTATTAATCTTCTTGTAAGCAAACAATGATCCTTAGTACACCTGAGTTCCTCCTGCCGAAGTGGCCTCATTAGAAGCACTTGGCTTTCTAAAACTTCAAAATCTAATATTCTATCTTTATTTGGCAGCATTTCCTGAGGGTTGTTTTTCTTTCTATTTGTGATGCCTTCTTTTACTTCATGCTTCAAGCTTCCAATACAATTTTTTTTCCTTCCTTATTCCTCATCAGGCCGTTGGCTGCATACAATTATTTAACTATTGCAATTTTTAAAACATTCTCCTCTCCTCATCTGAAGCTGCCGTACAACCTCATTCTCCTTCCTTCTCTGAATTTTGCTTGTAAATGAAGATTTTAAACTATGCATGGGGATCGATCTGCCTTGTAGCTAAGTCAATTCTTCTCCTCTTTGCCTGACGTGACCATATGATTTGCTCTCAGGCATCTTTCTTTAATATTTTTGTTTGAAACCTCTAGCTTTATGGTTTTGCTGGGGCCAATTTTTGCATTGAAAACTTTATTTTTTTTCTCTGCCAGTCGTTTTCTATTGATCTCTCTTTGTTCTCTACAAGTTTCTTCTCATTTTTTTCCCGCACCATCATTTCTTCTCTATATGTCCAAGATCTCTTTAAATCATAACCAGATCATTTACCTTCCTGGCAGATTGTCCTTCTAGCTTCCTCATCTTTCTTTCTCTAAAATTCTTCATTCTAAAACTTCCCTATCAGGCTGTATAGCCTCTTTATGCATTTCCTCAAGTTTTCTATTTTAATTCAGTTTGCTTGGAAATGGAGTTTAAAGAATTCCCTCTCAAATATTTGTTCAATTAAATCTCTGAATAAAATAGGATTAGAGGGTCAAGTTGAAATAGGTAGTTTCCATTTTGGTTGTCTAAGACTGACTGCGTTTTTAGAAATGGGCTTAAAATTGTCAGTTTCCCAAACTTTTGTAGGAAGCTAATAAAATCTATTCTATGTTTATAGTCAGAATGTCTAGTTAGTTATGTAATAATATTGTGTATTATAGAGTTAAATATGATTTGTGGGTTGCTTTCAAATGTAAAGATGCTTAGTAATGTAAATATTAAACTATTATATGAGAGATGTTTGTAGTTAAGTGTCATGATTTTATTTATAGATGTTGTGTCATTTAAAACTTCAAATGTTGAGTTATTGAAGTGTTGGGGATTTGTATTTCCTTTATTAATATTAAAATTAGAAATTATAGTTATTAAACAAATATGAGATGGAATTATAATTCTAGAATTGAATAATATATATTACTGTTAGGATGTTATTAAAAGGAGTGTTAAAAACCTTATAGTGTTTTCATGTTTAAAATTGTTCGAAAGGTGATATGTTTTATATTCCATTATCAATTGTTATCGACATCTAATAATGAAGGAATTGGGTTATTGTATTTTCTTTGGTTCTGAGTCATGTAGTTATATCATTCTAGAAGGATGTCATGGTTATAAGGGTCAAGTAATTTAAATCTTGATTAGGAAATAGATATTGGACTAGTGGTATTTGTAACTTTCATAGCTCCAGAGGTTAGGTTGCTTGGAGACCAGTGTAGCTTTGTGACATGATTTTAACTGAGTTGTTTTCCTTTCGTATGAGGTCTAGATGTGGTTTAGTGGAAGATTGTTGTCTTGGACCTTAAATTTGAAATTGACTTTGTAATGTATCAATATGCAAGAGGACAGATGCCTTGTAGTCTCTTTTCCATGCATGTCTTTATGGTGGTTTATGTTTGTTGGCTAGGGGTGCTAGTTGTATATAGGAGAGTGGCTTTCATGGTGGGGCTGGTGCCCAAAGTGGCTGCCTGGATAACCCCATGGAAATTGTAATCAAGTGATAACTTAATAATTAATTTAGGTGGGTTGGGTAGTTAATCACATAACAAGATAAGTATGACGCCTCACCCATGCCTTTAGTGCTCTCACAGACTAAGGATGGGATGAGAAGGCCTGGTTGGCAAGACTGACCTCCTTGTCTCCATGAGAGGATGTGTCGGTTCCGTATGTGTCACCCTATGGGGCTGGTGCCTAGAGAGAGGCTGCCAAGATAACCATAGATGGGGGCCAGTTTCTAGAGAGAGATAGCTTGGATAACCCATGCTAGGACCATGCGATGACACTCTCCCTACTGCAGTCTAGTTAATTCATTTTTGTTACCTTTTATTGTTGCCTCTGGAGTACTGTCTTGCTTTGATCATCTGTGTTGCCTGTGTCAAGTTGTATCTTCTTATTTGTACCCTTTGACTTAGTGGAATCTCATCATTATCTCCTAGCTTGGGGGTGGACCTCAGGGTTCCACATGGTTGGGTGGAAGAGCTTATCCATTGGTTTTTTCTTGGTTCGTGTTCATGTAGATGCGGTACCAGTGCCAGATTTGTACTTGCATCCTTAGAATTGCATTATACTTTATGTATTGTATAATCTTGTTGTATATTGTAAACTGATGTAATCAGTCATGAATCTTGTAATCATGTAATCTTGTATTAGATCTTTTGTAACTGTTCATATCTCGTAAATGAATAATGTAATCTTCTTTTGTTGAATCAGAATGTATATTACTTGTGTTGTTAAGAAAATATGTTTTACTGATGCAGTTATGTCCCTAGAGATGTTAGTTGATGTTGTTATTAGTATTGTTGATCTAGTGATTATTGCAAATAATTGTTAAAAAAAAAATATTTCCACATTTTCTTGTTTTGTTAACTTAACTCTCTAGGGTTGCATGACAGGGCATCACAATAATTTAGACCCAAAATCAAGTGCATTTTTTTATTTTGGGTTTTTTCACTGGCTACATACATGCTGGTGTGATCGGCTTTCAAATTTGATTCCTCTAGTTTCTATAATTTGAGTTTTATTAGAGATTTTTCTATCTAGTTGTGCTTTTTGAAACTCAAAATGCTCATAACTTTCACATACAAACTCCTTTGTTAGTGTCATTTTTTTGAAAGTTGGTATTTTATGAGCTCTACACAATGGTGTAGTTTTTTTGCTCCTATTTTATAAGCACATATTTCTTTCAATATTTTGGCCACTTTTGGGCCCTATAACAACTCTATTAATCTAGTATTTCACATTGTAACACACACTAAAATAAAGTGTCAAAAATTGTAATTTTAGGGGGATCATTTCAATGACTAGTAATAAGGGGTCATCTTATGTTCACTTGTTTACTTGCACTCTCATATTTCCTTTCTTGCACTATGTATTAGTCTACAACACCCCTACTCACACCATATGAAATTATGTTGATTGGAAATCTAAAATGTTAATCCTCTTAAGAAGCAAAGGGTTATTCAGAATAATAATGGGTACATACGTAGAGCTTACTATATGTAGAGAAAATTAAATGGTTTAGCAAATGTGACAAGTATTATGAATTATTATATCTATCTATATCTCTCAATCTTATCTTTCACATTGAATCCTTGAATACTCCCAATGAGATTGGATGAACTTGGCTAGTTTGTTTGGGGTTCAAGATTCCATGAGAGGTCATTAGTTGGAGAATGAGCTTATTAGTTTGAGCCCAAGTAATTTTGACACTATTCAGGACGTATTCATTAAATTGAAAGCATTAAGATTGTAGTTAAAACAATGTGGAATTGAAAAGAAAGATGAGCAATTGATCCTTAGTATTCTCTCTAAACTTGGTTTAGACTATTTAGTCTTTGTTTCAACCTTCCATGCCACAAAGAATGTCCTCAAAACTCAATTCAGTATGCCATCTCTAGATGACTTTTCTATCTCTCTTACCAAGGAACAAGATAAGTTCATCTAGATAGTTACTTTAAAATCCTCTAAGGGTGTTTTCTATTTTGCATATATTGGATATCAGGGCATCTTGGCCCATGAACATCTCTTGTATGGTGTGAGATCTATCTTCTATATTGTATTATTTCCATTATTATATGTGGATCTTATAAAAAAGATTATAATTAATTAACTTGCCCATTTTCCAATAAAATTTCTTCTTGAACATTTAAGAACAAAAGAATTATAATACGAGCTAGGTATGTAGGGATACCTTATCATGATACACATCATAAGAAATAAAATATGTATATTTAGGTATATTATTCTTTATATACCTTCATGTCATTTCAAAATATCTTCCTACTCCAAGAGTTATTGCTTTGACAACTACCCACCAGTATGTCCTATTTGTATCTTCAGTTAGAGACCATTCAATAGGCTATCCAAGTTTGCCTTAGGATAGAAGAAATCATTCTCTCTGAAATCTAAAATTCATACTAAACCCCTTTACAAGCTTGTCGATTACATGTACAAGATGATTGATCTTAACTAGCACACAACATCATTGTACATGTGTCAGCCACATGACACAATAGAAAAGATTGCACTAAAGATACACTCACTTGCAAGTACTTGTGACATGCCAAACCTAGTCATCGAGTTGTAGTGAACTGACATTGCTCTTATTATGTTTAGACTATAAACCCAGTTCAAATTATAAACCATGTGTTACTCTATGATAAAACTCACATTTTTTAACATGACAAAATTGATTAAGTAGGAGATATACTCACTTGTAAGGTAAAGTTGTGTTGGTCCTACTTGCAAAGTTATACTAATATCAACTTATTTTATTCAATAAACAAGCATTTTATGTCGGGAGAAGTTGTGGGCAAGAAGAATGGGTGTGGTTGGGGTATATCAATAGAGTTTGCATGTATAAACAATCTAATTCATCATTAATTTCTAATCATATGAAGAATGGATTGGATTGTTCCTATATGACGAGTTTCACATGTATTAAGTTTTACACAACAAGAATGTATAGTGTTGTTTGAAACTTAGCCAAAGCTCCTTATTGCACATATTTAATTTCATTGTGCTTATTGTCAAATTGAATGTTTGGCATGTACCCTCTATACAATAAGGTAAGGTAGCAATGTTGGTATAGTCAGGAAACAATTTAACCATAACAACATTGATCAATGTTCTCACTGCTAGAATGGAATATTAACTACCGTGGGATTGTATACAAGAAATGGTGTTAAGCATTGAAACAATAGTAACATTAAAATTTTTTAATGGGACCCACTACCGTTGTGTCATGTTGTTGACACAAGTATAGTGGGTTCATGTACTATTTAGGCTCAACTCATTATACTTTTGTATGGTTGTTGCTCACCAATGAGGGGAAAAATACTTTTAATCACAACGACATTGATCGATGTTCTCACTAAGTGAAGGAAATATTGACTACCATGGGATTATGTACAAGAAATGGTGTTGGTTTCTAAAACAATGGTGATGTTGAAAACTTCAATGGATCCACTACCACCATGTCATGTGGCTAACATATGTATATTAGGTTCATGTGCTAGTTAAGCTTAGTTATGCAAGACCTTCATTTTCTACCCATAATTTAGTTGTTGTGTAACTAGTCTTTGCTTGCTACACAATTATACTTCCTTGTTGTGCAATTAAAGACTTATATTTAGAAGACCCATTAAAAAGTCTTTGACCATTATTTTGTTTTTCATAAGGTAGGGTTCTTCATGTATTAGTAAGGTGGTGTTCACTTATTGTGTAACCATTTATATGTATACAATCTTTAGCTGCACAATAACGAAAGATACTCACATAGTAAGAGAAGATCGTTGTGGAGCAAATGAAGTCTTCAATTGGTGAGAAAAAGTCCCACCAAAGTATAATGGTCATAGAGAGACTACATGCATCTAAATGGTTGCACAATAATTGAAGAATGGAATTGAAGTATCTCATAAATTTTTTCATAGTACAATAGGTTTGCATACTAGCTAAGCTTAGTTGAATGGACTCAAAGTATCTGGATGGATTGAAATAAACAAATAAAAAAGTGTTGGATGCAAATGTAACATAGTAGAATTTGATCATTGGATCTACAATTGACATGATTGTGACTAATATGCTTTAATGTGGATGTGTTTTCCTAGTTATTAATTGATTGTTCATGATTAGAATGAACTAGGGTGGTGCCTTCAAATACAATCCCTAAACATGCAATTTCAAACCTTTGGCACATTGGTTTACAAGTAACAATCATATTCCTAAAGAGTTGATGAGAGAATTGGTTAAATTTGAATTTGAAATTAGAGATATGAAGTGACGACCATGATGTATTCCAAGGAACATAATTGTAGATGAGGTGCCATCTAGGATGGGCAATGCTCTAAGAATTGAATCATGAATGATCTAAACTAAGTGATATAACTTAATAGAGAGATGGATTCAGGTTTTGGATCAACAAGTATGTTGAAAGTGACCAATTAAATGCTAGTAATTAGAGACATCCCAACAAAATAACATAAATGATTGATGACAAATGTAAAAGTATGCATTTTTTTCCCTAAATACAACTATGTTTGCAATAACTTTATATTGCTTAAATACTTTTTGTGATGAATATAAAAATATAATATTTCAAAATTAACTTTACTTAATCATTCTTAAATTTTAATTTTTAGCAACATTATTTAGTTCCTACCTTTGGAAATAATATATATTATATAATAATAATATAGAATCATATCTTACATCCTCCAATCATTCCACACAACACTATTAGTATGTTTAAATATCCATAGCCTATCTTAGTAAAAGTGTGTGGGAAGTGTAAAGAGTCAAATATTCTCTCTTTAAATATGAAACACCAAGAAACATTGGTTGGCAAATATGTGATGAAGTAGGTTTGTATCCAAATAAGAATATCAGATTATATTGAGGCAATAATTTGTATATGGCATTGACTTAGTATCCCACCATGTGCAACCTACTTCAATTGTATAGAGTTAGACATAGAAAATGACTTGTGATACAACTCATTTTAGATTGAAATTGTCATATTATTATTACCATCAATTCAATTATTTTAAGTCACTATAATTCAAAATTTCAATCCATTTTTAGTGAATGCCAAGGCAAATGCCCTCCTTTAAACTCTAGTTTTTTATTTATATTTATTGGAATAGTGTATATATTAAAATAAAATATACAATGAGAACAATTTTTTGATTTGAAAATAAGATAACAATAGTTAAAGGTCAGGTAACAATATTATAAACCATAGTATTGTAGGTACAAGGATCCCGAGATGGCTATATCAAAATTTTAGTTTACAATTATTATTACATAACCTTACAATTTATTGCAACTATATAATTTGATAGAAGACATCACATCTTTTGTATCAAGTTAGTCTATAAAATCTACGAAAGTATAGATTTAGAAAAAAAAATGATGAGTTTTTTTAATAGATATGACATTTTTATAATTTATGTAGACGAACTAGAATGTTTTTGATAAAAAATGTGTGAGTCTTTGTATTAATGTCTAGGATCACAATCTATGATCAATCTTCAACATGAGAAAAATAAATTTATTGTTAAGTTTATGTAAATATACTTTATTTTCTTATTCTTTGACTCCCTAAAGATGTTAACATGAAGTTGCTATAAATAAGGATGAACAATCTATAATATTGTAAACAAATACAATAGATTTCTTTAATAAAATTAGGTTTAATGAATATAATAAATAATGCAATCCAATTAACTTAATTTAGAGTTGGTTATAGAATTCTAAAATATGGAAATAACAAAAATGAAAATATTTAGTTAATTTTAACATATAGACAGTTGTCCACTCTTTTAGTCATAACTTAGAATTGCAACTTCTTATATATGTTGGAGAAAGAATAATGAAATATGAACTAGGTTACTCTTAAAATTTGGTTAGGTCAAACCTACACCCTACAAAATTGACCTTTGTGCATGGGGAATGATCTAAGATGTGCAAGATTTATCATGCAAAAAATGTGCATTTGGACCTATTTACCTTTGCCTTCTAGATATTTCAATCTACTATGCTCTTCACCTGATGTGATAAGTGTTTGTTGTACTCTTCCTGAAGATCTAAGGATTTTGGTATTTAGAAATACCTTGAAAGGATGCCATTTCATCATAAGGAGACATGTTATCCTAGATCAATCCTTAGAAAGTGTATAAAGATCGAAGATAGTAGGCAAGGGCCTTCGTATGCAATTTTTTTACTCCCTTTAGTGCACGTATTCAAAATGTGTTGGTATTAATTGCTTCCAATGCTTTAGGATGAATGATTTTGGTTGATAATTTGATGTGTTAGAATAAATTCATTGAATGCCTTTAAATACTAGCACATAACATCAAACTACACCAAACACATGTTTAGTCAACTCAAAGGCAAGAGGGTGAATGGTCCTAGTTGGAAAAATTAGAAATTTGAATTTTTAAAAGAAAGCAAGTTACAAGTTTGAGACTACGAGGTTGCTCATGTGACTACAAAAGTGTCCCAAGTGAACAAATTGTCAAATCCAGGTGGCTAATAGATAGATATAGGTAGGTGCATAGATGAATGTGGTTGTAGAGGAGGAAAAATTACAATTCAACTATAAAGTATTAGTAAAATGAACTTTTCATTACAACCACATTAGGATTGTTTTAGTTTACTACTACCTATTGTTGTTCAACATAATAACATCTACAATCCTTAGAGTGCTATGAACAATAATAATGAAAAAATTTAATTTTTGCTATGAAGATGAAGAATGAACTGGTAAATTAATGATTATAGAAAAATGGAAACAAAATTGAAGATTTCAATCATAGAATTGAAAAGAGAGAAGCAATGAGAACTTGATACTAGATGGAGGGGCCACTACCCAGGATGTTAGTGCATCGCGTGGATGTCTTCACATTGCACTGTAGTCCAACAAACAAGAAAATTCAAAATCTTCAACTCTATCACAAATGATTTCACCCAACCTGTTGGGACTGAAATTCCCAAGCTACTTTTTGGCCAATATTAAGTTTCAATCATCCAAAGATTTCAGTATGTGAGCATATATGCAAAGATCCATAGTTGTTTTCAAGTAGAAATTAATAATTGAATTGATAGAAATATTTGGATTCGATCTATTCTGATTCCTAAACATTTAATATAACATGGTTGAAGTACTCATTAAAAGATGAACTGTAAACAAGGAAGTGAAAACTTACAAACTCTGTTGAAAATAAAGGAAAAATGACATTAAGTACCAGAGCTAAATATGGGTGAATTCCTTGTCTAAAATGAATAGGGGTTGCTTTTTGAACCATCTTAAAATTCCTTGTATTTCGCAAGTTATGTGTGTTCTTGATAAAATGTATTGTGGTATGGGTTTGTATGTTTGTATATACAAAGTCTCTCATATACAAAGTGGTTTGTATATTGCATATGCGAAGTCCCTTGTATATCGGGTTGTATAAAAGAGTCATCGGGTTGATACATTGTTCACTTGTATGCATTAGGCTAATGTTTTATTATTACATACAAAGTGGACCTGACGAGGTTAAAAATTGAAATGTATTTTCTGTCAGGTCCGCTGCTTGTATGTTATGTTTGTATGTTTGGCAAAACGCAACATACATTGAGGCAAATATACAAGGCTAATATACATACCATGGAACCGAAACAATTATGAATTAACATTAAGTCCTTATATATTTTGCGCTTTGTATGTATGTTGCGGTATACATACATTGCGATATGCATAGCATGGAATTAAAAGATTATGAAATATGGTAAAATCATTGTATATTTCACATATTGTATGTTTTGGGACTTGTATGTATGTTTCAGATACATACATTGCAGTACATACAAGCCAGAACTCAAAAGAAGTTAAAATGTGGTTAAACCAATGCATCAGGACTTAAAGTATATCGAAGGATGCATATACAAGTCGGAATTGAAAGTAGCTACATAATGCGATTTATAAATCTGCCAGGAAGATACAATTGAATTTGTATGTTTTAGGCTTTGTATAAGATGGTTGGATACAAGTAGTGGGTCCCACCGCTTGCACATTTGGCTTATATAATATCAATGTATATTTTCGATATACAAGCCAATATACAAAAAAAGATACATTCTAAAGATGCAAGCCGCGGAACCAAAGGTTTATTAAAGTTGAAACATTCATTGTATGTTTGTGCTTTGTATATATTTGACATACAAAACTGATATACATTGCACCATATGCAAGCCGTGAACCCAACAGAAGTCAAAGTTTAAATGAATGAGTCGATTAAGTTCGATGTATGCATTTTATCTTTGTATGTTAGGCAAAAGCGAAACATACAAAGCAAAATATACAAGACTTTTATACATTGTGGTACATACAACGAGAATATGCAACGCCAGAACTGAAATGATTGTAAAATAATGATAAGTCGTTGTATATTTCATGCATTGTATGTATTAGTACATACATTGCCGGACATACAACGCAGATTTCAGGGAAGATTAAAAAATGATATAAACGATGCATCACTACTCGATGTATATCGGAATATACATTACATGTTATACATTGCACGGAACTCAAAAGGGATTAAAATCTGATGTAAATGATGTATCATGACTCAATGTATATCAGAATATACATTGCATCATGTGTAAAGCGCAGAACTGAAAGTTTATGAACTAGGGAAAATCTGTTGTATGTTTGCACTTTGTATCTATGCATTACCGATATACAATGCATTACATACAAGTGGCGGAACCAAAAGGTTATTTAAAAGAGTTAAGTGCTTGTATATTCAGTGCCTTGTATGTTTTGAACATACATTCTTAAAGATACAAGCGATAGATACAAAAGGATATACAAGAACCGGATGCGAAGAAAAAATTAAATATTAAAAACTCCTTGTATGTTTTAGCGATTGTATGTTTGAAATGAGCATATCCAATGTACAAAGAAATTGAAAGCATTGAAAGGGAAGGTTTGTATGGGTCATTTGTATATGCGCTCATACAAGAAGATATACAAGAGCGATATATAAGCGAAAGATACAAGAATGTACAGAAAGCGAAAAGGCGAGAAGTTTTTGGATCAACCCGACTGCGAGGTTACTTCGACAAAGGAAACCCTAAAATGACATTAAAATTAGAATGGTTAAGATATCTTTCTGACAGTTAAAATATTTGTTTTTTGCAGGATATACACACCAGCGATCAAGTTGTATAAACACCCACGAAAGGATCTTAAGCAACTGATAAATCTTCGATAAGGGAAGTAATTATTTGAGTGAATATATATGTTTAAATAAATTTGTTTTGATCATTTGATCAGAGACTAATTTGTGTTTTATCTGGTCTTTTTAGGAATAATAAAACCCTCGAAGGATATTAAGCAAAATTATAACTAAAGATTTTGTTCGACCCTGAAATGGTTATCCATTTGATGATTAGTGGCGAGAATTAAATTCCTTGAATTTGTTTTATCAGAACAAATACTGATTTCGGTTATCAACCGTCACAACTATTGTAACTGGTCTGAAGCTTGTATGCCTCTCTTTATAAGAGATGACCAAGACCAGGAGAGAGGATAACATAGATAGAATAGAGAAAGATTACAGAATAGAAGAGGAGATACTATAGATTATATTTGAACATCAATGCTAGTTCATTTTTAATATATTTTATTTCTGGTAGACCATGTGCAAGCATTCTCTGATGAACTCAAGTCTGTAAGCATGAAGCAGTGACTACAAATTTCAGTATCAACTATCTATTAAATTTATTTAATTTTATGACTATCTCCTTTCAAAGTTTTCTCTGTTATTCAATTTGAGTTATCAAGTATATCTTCAAGTTGTCTATACACATTTGTTGTTATAGTGTGATAAGATTAATTGGTTTCTTCTTTTAGAATTAAATCCTTTAAATCTATCATAGTAACTGTTAAGGCATTGTCATGGATTTGTAAGAAGAGTCATATAGTTAGGGTTTGTATTCTGTCTCCAATTTTTTATAAATCTGTTACAATTGCAGTATCATTCTGATAGGTTCCTTCAAAGAGGGATTAAATCCTTTTAGATGAATGTAGATAATTTGATTTTGTCAATTGGATATATATAAGTATGGAATACTAACTATTTCCTTGTAGGGTTGTACAAGTTACATACCTATTCTTTCATGCCAGGCAGTTCGAGTTTTTACCAAACAAATAGTCTATTATTTCATGATCATACTGACTCTATATTCAATAAGGCACTGGTCTAATATTTTCATTATTACTTATCCAAACTCATTTTATATTTACTTAGTTAGATTGCATTATTGTTTTAGCATTATAATTTAGATCATTTAGAATTAACTTGCTATCTTTTTATCTATTTTATAACTTGTGCCATTATCAATAGTTAGATTAATTCTGATCTTTATCTGCTTTATTAATTAGAGGTTTACCCACCTAGGTCTGGCAGAGCCTGAAGTGAAGGGGGTTTAGTCATATCTACCTTGTGTCAGTTAACCAAAAACGTCAAGAGAGCCTGGTACCCTCTTAGGGTTAATGACCTGTGTTTTTGAGACCTAACAGAATTAGCAACTCTACTGGGGAATCAATCCTAAATTTTGGTTAAAGATCATTTTAGAGTCAGAGAATTAAAAGGCATAACTCTGCTGGTGGAAGGAAAAACCCAGAAGATTGATTAGTCCTCTAAATAGAGGTGGCGACTCTACACAAAATTCAAATTGGTTTTCTGATAAAAGTGTCATAATGGATGGTAGGACATCTAAAGTTGATGGTAAAAAACTGCAATCATCCCCGCATTTAAGGCCTCCTACTAAGAAGACTGGGATATCAAATCAGTCTCATAGTACTAATAACCAAACCTCTCTAGAGAATACGGGTCCTTCTGGCCAAAAGTATACAATAAATACTTCCCCACTCCATGCTGAAGGAGAGAATCCCATGACACCAACAGATAATCATAATGATATTTTCAATCGGGAGGGACAGCCACAAAGGATAGATGAGATAAAAAATCAGGATGAAGAAAATCATGAACATACAAGTAATCAAACTATCATAGATTATGACTGTATGACTAATCAGGAACTTGCTACACATTTAGAATATCAAGAACAAAGACTCAAAAATAGACAACAAATGATACAAAGAGCCGAAGAAATCAATAGACAAATGACCCTTTTAGATCTTTAGGCACGAAATTCAACTAAGTATGTGCCCCCACACAGAAACAATAACAATATTAATCAGCATGGAATGCCTCAGAACACTATAGCTGTTGGAAAGACTAGGGTACCCCATAATACATGCAATAATCCTTCTCAGCAAAATAGGCAAATACCTAGACCTCCACCTGTAAATACTGGGAATGTTCACCAACATCATCCACCACCAGGGCATAGACTTAACAATCAACAACCGCGACCTCCTCCACAACAAAATGTGTATCATCAGCATCATGTCCAACCCAATATGTATCCACAACCTCCATTTGGATACCAGTATTATCCACCATACCCTAACATGCCACCTCCAAATCCTATGAGTATGGCTAGACAATTTGACTTAACTAGATATCAACTATATCCTTACCCCATGGATAAAAGTTGGAGGAACAATGTGCCTAAGTTTACAGGAAGCAGTGAGTTGACTGCTGAAGATCATATCAAACGATTCAATGCTTTTATATAGGACATTGGTAACGAATATGAAGATATAAAAATGAAATTGTTTATGATAGCTCTTACTAATGAAGCAAGAGACTAGGTAAATAGATTACCAGACGCTTCAATATATTCCTTAAGAGACTTTCACAATCAATTTTTAGAACAATTCAGAAATCAATGTACTCCAGAATTTGCTCTTCATGAACTAATAACTATTCAAAAGTATCAAAATGAATAGGTGTATGATTTTAATTTGAGATTCACTAAACTGTATAACAAAGTCCCACAAGAATCCAAATTGAACAACCAAGCAGCCCTTAGCATATACTTGAAAGCATTTGATCCAAAGACAGGTTATGAACTCAGGGGCAAAAGTCCTAGAACTTTGGCAGAGGCACAAAAAATGGCTCTCACTATTGAAAACAATAAAAAGGCTACTGGGATGATCAGAAAAAGAGATAATATAAGAGTTCCTCAAAATCCTAATCCTCCTGCAAACAAGCAAGAATACTCACAAAAGAATGAAAGGCCAAGACTCCATGATATGCCATATCATACGAACTGGAAAGATGGAAATCCCGCGGATACTAACAGGAGACATAACTATGGAAAAGACACCCCTGACCCTTTGTAGAAAAATGGAGTCCATGTGATAGAAAATAATCCATGGTGTATGCCTTGTAATTTACCCCACTCTCCTGATTATTGTGTGGTGGCACAATCAATACAAAAAGATCAAGCTGAGATGGATCATTACACTATAAATATGTTGGGTATCACACCTTTCACTGTTGAAGAAGATTATTCGTCTGGTGAGGAATCAGGGTATGAATATGATGTAGGAGCACAAAAATATAATGTAAACTTAGGAGGACAAGAAGTATTTTCTGACCATGAAGAAGACTTAGGAAATTATGGATATGACCTTAATACAACACAAAGCTACAATCGGCGAAAACCTTCTAAGGAAGAGAGAAAAGCTTTAACAATGGCTGTGGTAGTACAAGCCAAGAGTAATTACAACCTGAGAAACAGAACAATCAATGCTAAACAAGGAACTCCCAAAAGTATATTTATAAAAAATTAGACTTCCGGTAAAAATGATAAAAGTAAAGTTGAGAAAACACCTCATGATATACCTCCCATTGACACACCGAACAAAAAGGATGACACAAAAACTAAGGAAAAGGGGCAAACAAAAGTTAATGCGTCAGAATTAAACATAAATCCCTCATTTGATTGCTCAAGCTGTTTCTCAAATGAAAGTATCTGTGCCACTTCTAGAAATGATGAAGGTGGAAAAATATAAAAATATAGTGAAGATGATATCAAATGTATCAGATAAAAGATCCGAACAACATAGCCCTAAAATGAATACACAACAAGAATCTATCAAAATACCTGAGGTATACCCGAGTGAAACATTAATGAAAAATCCATCTCAAAAAGATCCATTCTATATTACCTTGCTGATAAACAACAAATTAGTCAGGAATTGCATGCTTGATTTAGGAGCAGCAGTAAACATAATGCCCATGGTTGTTATGAAAAAGTTAGGAATGTGGGTGGATACTACATTCGGCAAATGTTATGCAATGGATAACAGATCTATCCTTGTTGTTGGAATCATGAAAGATGTTGAGATAAAATTATCATCTCATCCTGAAGCCTCCTATAAAATTGACATCACTGTGGTAGATATCCCACCTAACTATGGAATGTTGTTATCTAGAAAATGGATTGCCATGGTAGGAGGAAGTGTGCAATTAGATTTATCTTATGCTACTATCCCATTGGGAACACAGGCAATTAAACTCTATAGGGAGCCAAGGTATGAAGACATTATAGAGAAAATTAATCCAAATCAAATGATTTGCTTCTATGACACAGACTTTAGTACATTCAGGGTGGAAGAATAGTCTAAATTGCATAACACAGACCCAATTTACTACGAAGCCAAAATTGATGAAGATGAATTATGGACCATGTATTTCGATGGTGCATGTAGTAAGGCAGGAAATGGAGCCAGGGTGTTGTTTATAGCACCATCAGGAAAAACATTCAAATATTCTTTTTCTCTGAATTTTGAGTGCACAAATAACATCGCTGAATATGAAGCACTTTTAATTGGGCTAAACATTGCTAGAAAACACAAAATCAAATTGTTGGCAGTGTATGGAGATTCTGAATTGATTATTTCACAAGTCAAAGGTAAATATTCCTCAAAAAACAAAAGACTAAAACAATACAGAAATGCAGTTCTGGATGATATAGAATTATTTGATGCTTTTTCAATAAGTTGGATAGATAAGTCAAAAAATATAATGGCTGACTTCCTTGCAAACATAGCTGTGAAAGAGGATGATATTACCCTAACAGGTATTTCAGAAGTTGAGTGAAAACTAGACCAACTATTCCAGACAATATATATAACTGGCAGGTTTTTGATAGTGATGCTGATTTACTCAAATTTTTGCATTATATAGATCAGTATGAGAATCAAGAGATTGATCTTAATGCTTTTGTTGAAGAGATTGATGGAAAAGAGACTTTATTTGGCAAAGAAATTGTCCAACTTAAAACCAATAAAATTCCAAAGGGTTTAGTAGCATTAGAGAGAGTTTTTGATGCAAATGATCGATCCATTTCCAAAGAAGTAACAGTAAAGGAGGATGATGTGGAAGAAATAAATTTGGGAACTGAATTGTCACCTAAAAAGGTCTACACTGGAAAGAAAATAACCCCTGCAATCAGAAGCATGTTAATTACATTATTAAGAAAATATAAACATGTATTTGCCTGGTCTTATTATGATCATAAAGCTTATAGGGAAGATTTGTTCCAACACGAAATCGCACTGAAGCCAGATGCTAAGCCTTACAGACAAAAGCAAAGACCCATCAACCCGGTGTTAGAACCTAAGATGTATGAAGAACTCATGAAGCTCAGGGAGGTTGGCATCATAAAACCAATTAGGCATTCATCCTGGATCTCAAATTTAGTTCTGGTTAGGAAGAAGAATGGAGATATTAGACTTTGTGTTGACTTTAGAAACTTAAACATATCCTCCCTCAAAGATAATTATCCATTGCCTAACATGGAAAATTTACTGCAAAGAGTTACTGGTTGTGAGTTATTATCCATGATGGATGGATTCTCTGGATACAACCAAGTAAAGGTTAAAGAATCTGAACAATACAAAACAGCCTTTACCACCCCATGGGGAACTTATGTATACGTGAGAATGCCATTTGGCCTTACAACTGCTGGAGCCACATTCCAGAGGGCAATGGATGTTGCTTTTGCAGGTTTAATAAATTAAATCATGGCTATTTACCAGGTTGACCTCACTACATATTCAAAAAAGGCCGAAGATCATGTAAATCACCTTGAGAAGATATTTATCAGAGCATTAGAATATGGTGTTTCCTTGAACCCCAAGAAATGTAACTTTGCAGTCACAGAAGGGAAATTACTTGGGCACATAGTATCCAAAGATGGAGTTAGGATTGATCCCGAGAGAATAGAGGCAATAGACAAAGTTCCTATTCCAAAAACAGTCAAGGCTATACAATCATTCTTTGGACAAATAAACTTTGTGAGAAGGTTTATACCAAACTTTGCAGAAATAATTAACCCTATATCTAGGATGTTGAAGAAAAATGCAAAGGTTAATTGGACAGATGAATGCATAGAAGCTTTTGTATCCATAAAAAAGGCAATTAAAGAAGCTTCAGTGCTAAAATCTCCCAATTTTAGTAAACCTTTCCAGATCTTTTCCTTTGCATCTTTTCATACAGTAGCTACAGTTATGTTACAAAAGAATAATGAGGGTTATGAGCAACCTATTTTCTTTTTCAGTAAATCACTCCAACATGTAGAACTTAACTACGATATCACAGAAAAACAAGCTTATGCATTGGTGAAAGCTATCAAGGCATTTAGACCTTACTTGGTTGGGGCTAAAGTGATAGCTTATGTACCAAATGCAGCAGTCAAAGATGTGTTCATGCAGAGTGAAGTAACTAGGAAGAGATGTAGGTGGATAAATCGACTTCAGGAATTTGATATAGAAATTCAAATCACAAAACTAGTAAGGGGACAAGGGTTAGCCAAACTGATGACTGAAACAAACCTTGAGGCTGCCCAAGTATGTAATATTGAAAATGAAGAGGAAATGATAACAAGTATTGAGAAAACTCCTTGGTATACTGACATAGTATATTACCTCAAGCACATGAAATGCCCTAACGAATTTGATGACAATAAGAAAAGGACTCTAAAATTACATGCTTCTAAATATGTGCTTATAGAAGATCTTTATTGGAAAAACAAAGATGGTATCTAATTATTTTGTCTAGATGAAGAACAAGCAAAATCTGCCTTACAAGAGATGCATGAGTTTGTGGTGGCCATTTCTCAGCTAAAACCACAGCACACAAGATATTAAGGGATGGATACTATTGGCCCAAGGTTTTCAATGATGCTTATAGTTTTACTAGGAAGTGTGAGGCCTGTCAAAAATTCTCAGGAAAGCTAAAATATCAAGAGGCATTACCCTTGAGACCTATGTAGGTTGATGCCCCGTTTCACCAATGGGGAATTGATTTTATAGGAGAGATTATGGAGAAATCAAGTGGTGGTCGTATATGGATATTAGTAGCCACTGACTATTTCACAAAATAGGTAGAAGCTGTGCCCACTAAACAAGCAACCAGCAAGGTTGTGATCAATTTCCTATTGGAATACATTTTAACTAGATTTGGGGTACCTTTGAGGCTTATAACTGACAATGGAATGTGTTTTAGATCGGATGAGTTTAAAATTTTTTGTAAATCTTATGGCATTACAATCTCATATTCTTCTCCCTACCACCCACAAGGTAATAGGCATGTTGAGTCCAGCAATAAAAGTGTCCTGAAGATTATAAAAAGAATGTTGGATAACAACAAGAAAGCCTGGGACTCTAAGTTGAGATTGGCATTATGGGCTGATAGGATCACAGTAAAGAAAGCAATTGGCAAATCACCATTTGAATTAGTATATGGAGCTTATGCCAGACTCCCAATACACAACTTGTTGCCAGTGTGTAAGTTTATCCTCCAAGAGGATTGGGATGTCCCAGAAATGATGGAGGAAAGGCTAGAACAACTAATGGAATTAAACGAAATGAGGGAACAAGCAATGCAACAAAATAAAAAAATGTAGATGCAAATGAAATACCTATATGATAAAAAGGCTAAAGTCAGAAAAGTTGAGGTAGGTGATGTTGGTTTTTTCCCAGACTGGATGCTTACTCCTAGATTTCCCTACAAGGTAGCCATCAATGATCAACAGGATCTCTGGGCCAGGGGCCAACAGTATAGGAGATAGACTCTATTTTTATCTCCTCTTCTTCTTCAGGCTCTGCAAAACCTAGGGGGGTATTCCCTACTCAACATCCATGAGAATATGCATACAAAGGCTGGGATGCTGACATGAAGCAGATAAGTCCTCCTGTAAGTAGACCAAAACTGCAAGATAAGAGCAAAGGGGCTAGCTTTGGGCCTATTTTCAGTTGTAGACAGAGGACTTGGGATCCTAAAACTAATTCTACTGTCCTAATGGTTGTTTTGGAGTTTGATTTTGATTTTGTGTTTGGATGTAGAGCTGGACCTGGTGTATAACCTCAACACAGAGCTAGATTGGTGCCTATCCAGGGCTTGGAGTCATAGACATACACATGTAAATGTTCAGCATAAACATATTAAAACTAGATTTCAAGGGGATTTGTGTGATATCTGCCTTACAGATACATCCCAGAATAGAGTATCAAGTTATCTCTTCTTATGATATCCTTACTGCAATATATTCTTCTCAACACTCAATCTAAAAACACTTTAATCTACCCCTTGAGCAGAAGTTGAGAGATTAAGCATTCAATACAGTAAACCTATATCCTAGAACCCAAGACACCCCTTAGATGTCCAGATTCAAAAGAAGAGTATGTTCAATACAGGAGACAGATAAAAAGACACATGCAGTATAGCATTATTCATCTAAAACAACAATGAAACCAGTAAGTCTATGCACAATACATAAAACATGAGACTCATAAAATCACAAGATCTTCTACACAGAGCAACCAAAACCAGATGTATTTCATTACAGAGCCAAAATGTCTAGTTTTCAACAACCTTAAAAATGAGTCACACAGTTCCTTATATATAGTGAGGAAGGTGCACTCAACATTAATTACATGGGAAGCCAAAAATCCTGCCAGATACACAGCACTAAAAAGTGGCGCTCAAAATCATAAATGCAGCAGAGGGACAAGGAGGAGGGAACAGGTGAGATCGAGATCTGGGCCGCCGCCTGAAGATTTGCATCATAAAAATGGTGGTTGACCTGTCCATCATCGTCCCATACCTTTGTAACAATCACCATTAAAGTTTCATCTACCCGCAGCCTCGGGATGCAGTAGTTGCGTGCCTAAGAAGTTCCTCCCGCCAAAAATGATCGTAGATACAAAGAAAAAACCCACTGTTGCAAGTTCAAAACGTGGCCATTGATCAAAAACCTAGCCACGGAGATCAATGGCCCCAAAAACATTGAAAAGTCACCTGCCAATGATACTGTGCCACATAGACACTTGAAATTTCTATTGTTGGGACTCATCACTCCTCTGTCTTGCCTGCCGAGAGCCTTTGTCAAACCTTCACGCGGAATGCGACACTTGGCAGCATCCGCAATATCCATGAAACATTAGAGACCCTCCCATGAAAATCCAGTGGAAGCCGACACCTGGCAGGTTCCACGAAGCCTCACTAAACTATGTCTCCATACTGAAGTGGCCCCCGCATGTGACACTTGGCGCCTTCCGCCACATTCATGAAACATACTGTGTCAAACCTTAAGTGTCCCTCGCAAGTGATAGCTGTCACAACTCACAGCATTTGAAACACGAGACACATTGAAAAGGGGCCCACAACCTCCCGCTCGCCATCGCCAAAGGAAAACAGGGGCAAGCCTGCGGAAGCTGACACTTGTCAAGCTTCGCAGCCTTCTTTTGAAACATTTAGAAACTTTTGAAGCTCCTGTGGAAGCTGCCACGTGGCGCCTTCCGCGGACTCTTGAAACTCAAAGAAACTTTATAGAAACTTCCCGGCGGAGTCTGACACTTGGCGCTTTCCGCACATCTAGAAACTTTATAACGGGGCTCCTGAAACTTCAAGCGGAGGTTGCGACTTGGCAACATTCGCAGTAGCAATTGTTAACTGGGATCCACCTTCTCTTCGCCACACTCAGAAACAAAAAGAAACAATCACGGAAGCTGACACTTGTCACACGCCGTAGCCACAGTTAAAGACACATGTCGCCTCCCGCGCGCACATAGAAACTTATTGGGAGGGTCTCGACTGATAACACATGGCGTCTTCTGTGGGGAGTAGCTTGAAACATAATAGAAACATTTAAAGAGTCTTTGAAACACCAGCAGAGACTGACACTTGGCAATATTTGCTGTAACTTAGAAACTTTTTGAAACTCAAGCAGACAGCGACACATGGCAAGCTCTGCGTTGCTTTGAGAAACATTAAGGATCATCGAACCCTTCGAAAACTTGGTAGAAACTGTGAAACTTTAGGGTCTTTCAGGTGCCTCCACGTGGCACCTTCAGTGGCACTTTTGAAACTTAAAAGAAACTTTAAAGAAACATCGGCGGAAGCCAACACGTGGTGCCATCTGGAGCAAGCAACTTAGAAATAAAATAGATATAGCATCTGCTACATGGCACACTCCGCGTTAAAGCAACATTCAAAAACAAAAGCGCGGCAATAAACTGGGGCTTGACACATGGCAAATCCCGCGGCATTAGCAAAACAAGACCCCTATAGTCACTGTTAGAAACATTTAGACACAGTAACTGTAGCTCGAAGCAGTGACCTGATATGCATTTTTTATGCATTTAACCTAGTTTTTATCATTTTCGAAGGGTCTGCGGGGAGATTTCACAAGTTTGCCAACACACATTTCGCCTTTGCATACACAGAATTTGACAATTTTCTCAAATGCGACAGGAAAAATAATTAAACAATGCATGTGGGCCAGAGAACAATTTAAACCAAGGCAATAAGGGTCTGAAGGAAAACACACAGGAACCTGTAAATTGGAAGTCAAAACCCTAACCCTAGGTGAACTCCACCAGTGTCTTCGATTGGGGACGTGCAGACGCAAGACTACAGCGAGAACCAGACTACTCCGGGGTAGACCGGACAAAACCCAAAACTCAAAACACAACTGACTATACAGGGTATGTACAAAACATTTACATTCAGTTTACAATGTGCACAGAAAATAACCATTATAAGAAGTAATGCTTCAGGAATTGACCGTGCACTGGCAATTCCAACAATTCACCACTTAGGGCCTAGAGAAAGTAAGAATCTCCTCCATGGATGTCGCTGATTTGATATGGGCCCATCCATAAGGGCTCAAATTTACCATGTTTGCCCTTATCTTGGTTCCTTGCATTCCATACAAGGACCATATCACCTATCTGAAAACCTCTCTCTGTAACCCTTTTATCAAACAGGTACTTCACCTTTTGCTGTTTCTTGATGTTTATTTTTTGTGCCTCTACTCTGATTTCATCTAGCTCAACTAGTTGATTGATCCTTTCAGTCATTGAATCATTAACCTCCCCATCATTCTCTTGTATGAACTTGTAAACTGGCAGGAGGTTATTCACATGCAATCTAGCTGCTGTACCATACACTAATTCATAAGGTGACCTTCTAGTGGCTTTTTTCACTGTCACCCTATCAGCCCATAATGCCAACTTCAGTTTTGAATCCCAGGATTTCTTATTTTTATCCATTATCCTCTTGATGATTTTCATTAGGCTTTTGTTGCTTGACTCTGCTTGACCATTTCCTTGTGGGTGGTATGGTGATGTGTGTGACAGATTAATTCCATAATTACTGCAAAAATCAGTAAATTCACCAGACCTGAAGCACATAGCATTATCTGTGACTAATTTTAACGGTACTCTAAACCTGATAATAATATTCTCTAGAATGAAATCCATCACCAGACCTGAAGCACATAGCATTATCTATGACAGATTTTAACGGTACTCCAAACCTGATAATAATATTCTCTAATTACAGAATAATTACTGCAAGAATCAGTAAATTCACCAGACCTGAAGCACATAGCATTATCTGTGACTAATTTTAATAGTACTCCAAACTTGATAATAATATTCTCTAGAATGAAATCCATCACCACCTTGCTGGTAGCTCTTTTGGTCGGGATGGCCTCGATCCATTTGGTGAAATAATCAGTAGCAACAAGAATCCAGCTGTGTCCTCCACTTGATTTCTCTGAGATTTCCCCTATGAAATCAATCCCCCACTGTTGAAATGGAGCTTCTACAGTCACAGTCTTAAGGAGCAATGCACCTCCATATTTTAGCTTTCCTAAGAACCTTTGGCAAGGATCACACTTCCTTATCATTCTATGTGCATCTGAGAAAAGAGTTGGCCACCAATAGCCAGCTCTGAGAATTTTGTGGGCTGTTGTATGGGCAGCATAGTGTCCACCACATACTCCATTGTGCATGTCATTTAGAATGTTCCTGGCCTGATTTTCATCCACACATCTGAGTAATACACCATCATGATTTCTCCAATACAGCTCTCCTTGAACAATGATGTATTTAATAGCTTGCAGCTTCAAAGTTCTCTTCTGGATATCATTGAGATGGGAAGGACAGTTCAAATTTTGCAAATAATATACTATGTCCTTATACCACTCAGATTCTGACACATTTACAACTTCATTATGTACTTCATTCACTTGGCATGCCTCTAGATTTGACTGTGTCATTAGCTTTGCTAATCCTTGTCCTCTTACCAATTTTGTGATCTGTATCTCTATGTTGAACTCCTGCAACTTATTTATCCATCTGCATCTTCTTCTAGTTACCTCCTGCTGAGCAAATATATCTTTGAATGCTGCATGAGGTACATATGCAATTATTTGTGAGCCTACCAAATTAGGCCTGAAGCTCTTGACTGCTCTAACCAGTGCATATGCCTGTTTCTCCATAATGTCATACTTTAATTCAACAACCTGCAATGACCTACTAAAGAAAGCAATACGCTGTTCAAACCCTTCCTCATTTTTTTGCAATAAGCATGCAACAATAGTATGGAAAGAAACAAATGAGAATAACTGAAATGGCTTAGAAAAATTAGGAGACTTTAGCACAGGAGCCATCTTTATAGCCTCTTTTATGTTCTGGAATGATTCAGTTGCTTCATCCTCCCATTTGACAGTTGCACCTTTCTTCAACATCTTGGAAATTTCTTTTGTGGTCTCTGCAAAGTTAGGAACAAATCTTCTAACAAAGTTAATTTGTCCAAAGAAGGACTGAACACCTTTTACTGTCTTAGGGATCTGAATTTTGTCAATTGCTGCCACCCTTTTAGGATCAATCCTAAATCCATCCTTGGAAATAATGTGTCCATGCAATTTTCCTTCCACAACCCCAAAAGCACATTTCTTTGGGTTGAGTGAGATACCATATTCTAATGCTCTAATAAAAATCTGTTCCAACTGCATACAGTGTTGTTCTTCTTTCTTTGAAAAGGCAGTCAAGTCATCTTGATAAACAGCCAAGACTGAATCAATCAACCCTGCAAAAGCAACATCCATTGCCCTTTGAAATGTAGCACCTGCATTTGTTAGTCCAAATGGCATCCTTACATATACATAGGTCCCCATGGAGTAGTGAAAGCAGTCTTAAATTGTTCTGATTCTTTTACTTTCACTTGATTGTACCCTGAAAAACCATCCATCATAAATAAAAGTTCACAACCAGTCACTCTCTGCAACATGGCCTCCATGTTTAGCAATGGATAGTTATCCTTCAAAGAAGATACATTTAGGTTTCTAAAGTCCACACACAACCTTATATCACCATTCTTTTTTCTGATTGGGACAAGGTTAGACACCCAAGTTGAATGCCTGATAGGCATGATTATTCCAGCCTCCCTAAGCTTCTTGAGTTCTTCTTGCATTTTTGGAGCCAAGGTAGGATTAATAGGCCTTTGCTTCTGTCTAAATGGCTTAGCTCCAGGCTTCAATGTGATCTCATGCTGGAATAAATCCTCTCTATAGGCCTTTAGGTCCTCATATGACCAAGCAAAAACATGCTTATACTTTTTCAGTAATGCAATCAGCATACTCCTAATGTGTGGTTTGAGCTGTTTGCCAATGTATACCCTTTTGGGAGCATGAGATGTTCTCAAGTTTATCTCCTCCAAGTCATTCTTGTTTGTTGGAGATGCTTTTGTAACATATTGTCAAAAGCTCTCTCTAAAGCTACCAGCCCTCTAGGGATTTTGTTTGTCTTGAGTTGAATTAGCTCCTTCCCTAAAAGGGTTTCTTTTCCATCTACAACTTCCACAAAGTTCTGAAAATCTATTTCTTGGTTCTCATATTCATCAATACAATGCAGAAATCTCAGTAAATCCTTATCATCATCAAACACTTGCCAGCTGTACACATTATCTGGCACTGTAGGCCTAAGCTTGACTTCAACATTTGTAACATCTGACAAAGTTATATCATCTGGCCTTATGGCTACATTGGCTAGAAAATCTGCTTTGACATTTTTTGATCTTTCTATCCAATTTATTGAAAAAGCATCAAACAATTCAATTGTATCCCAAACAACATGCTTGTATTGTTTCAACCTTTTATTTTTTGATGCATACTTATCTCTAATTTGGGACACAATAAGCTCTGAATCACCAAACACTTTGAGCATCTTAATTCCATGCTTGAGAGCTATATTTAAGCCTAACAACAGAGCCTCATACTCTACAATATTATTTGTACAGGTAAACCTCAACAAGAAAGAAAATTAGAGAAGCTTACTAGTTGGAGACAGAAAAACAATTCCAGCACTAGAGCCTTCTTTTGCACAAGCTCCATCAAAATACATGGTCCAAAGACCTTGTTGATCCAATTCTTGAATGCAAATATTTTCTCTTTTATCTTCCTTATCATCTGAGACAACTTTAAAATTTTCACAGTCAGTGTCTACAAAACATATATGCTCCTCTGATTCTTGATCCTCCACTATCTCTGATGATCTTTCTTCTTTGATCAGTTTGACATCCTTGCCACTCATTGGGATCATGGCATATGACAGATCCAGTTGGATACTTCCACCAATCAGTGCTGCCCATCTTCTTGACAGCAACATGCCATATTGTGGCTTGATATCAACCACTATTATGTTCATTTTGTAGGTTTTTTCAGGATATGTTGCCAATCTAAAATCAACATCCTTAATGATTCCAATGACAGGTACCTCCCTAGCATCCATTGCATAGCATTTCCCACATGCCTTATCTATTTTTAATCCTGCTTGTTGTTTAATGGCTAGAGGCATGATGTTTGTTGATGCTCCTGAATCAAGCATACAATTCCTAATTATTTTCCCATTGATAACAAGGGAGACATAGAATGGTTCCACTTGTGAAGGACATTTAGTCATGGTCACCCCTAGATATACTTCAGGGACCTCATCCTCTTCATTGCACAAGGCCTGCTTCTTACCTTGGGCTTCATCATTTTGCTTAGCTTGACAAGGCA
Organism: Cunninghamia lanceolata; assembly: GCA_027924645.1. Taxonomy (NCBI): domain Eukaryota; kingdom Viridiplantae; phylum Streptophyta; class Pinopsida; order Cupressales; family Cupressaceae; genus Cunninghamia; species Cunninghamia lanceolata. The sequence continues at coordinate 463,672 of BSBN01001091.1, forward strand.
CTCCTGAGATCAAGGATACAGTCTTATTTCTGAATTCTTCAACTTTCATCAGCTCCATTAGTGGAATAGAGACTTTTATTTGAGACAAGACCTGAATGATGTCAAATGGAGCATAATTTTGAATAACAGTTGTAGCCTGATCCACAATTTTACCTCTATCCTGAGATGATCCAGCTTTAGTTTTTATGGCTCTCTGACTGTCATCCTTGTTCTGAAAATTCTTATTTTGATCTTCAACTTGGGGAACTCTATTTTCTGGTTCTTGAGGATCATAACCTATTTTTTGGTTAAAATTTTGCCTATTATTGTTCCATTGCTTCTTTTGTGTCTTAGTTCCTTTATGACTGTGTACTGGCTGATTTGTGAAAGTACTCTCTGGTTGGTGTGAGTTACTTACCTGAGCTTTACCTCTTAGGTTGTAGTTGCTTTTGACTTGAGCAACTGCTGCAGCTGTGAGAGCCCTAATTTCTTCATCAAAAGGCCTCCTCAAGTTATTCAGAAAACTGTGTGAATCCTGAGCATAGGCATAGTTGTCTTCATCATCTTCATCATATGGGAACTGTTGACAATCCTGAGTTTCATCATTTGCATTTGCATCAGCATCATGAAAAGATGATGCAGAGGTAAAGGTAAGGTTGTATTAGTTCACTCTACTTTCTCCAAAAGGTTTACAAGGTGTTTGTGTTTACAAGCCCCACAAGGTTGCTATAGGAATCAACTTAGCCTAGGATCACCCTCTGGTGCCATCCATTCAGGCTACTCACCACTTACTTTGGGGAGTCATAACTCAACCCAACTTAGAAGCACAACCCACCTTCAAGAACACAACAACTATTACCAATACCTCTACCAACATAGGCAACAAATACCATTTAACATACACCTATCTATGAAAAGCATGAGCAAAGGTCTCTGACCAATAAACTACCCTTCTACTCCCAAGCACAACAAAGGACAGTAAACTGAGTATGACTGTCATAAAAACAAGTTTCTAGTTTGACTCATTCCCTTGTAATCTAATCATTGGTTAAACCCACAATAACCTATCAAGATCTCAAATGGCCATCAGTGCCTAATGCAAACTCAATACTAATTGTGAAAAGAAACCATTTCTTTCATATACAGACCCACACTGTACTCTACAGGGCAAGGGACAACAAAACAACAGGTGGCTGTCCTATGACAGTGTCAACATGACAGTCTCAACCTTTATGAGTAACAAAACCAATACTAACTCCTTCTCAACAAGGATCTCCACACAACATAACATAAATCTATCCAAGGTTATGAAATCATTGGCCAATACCATACTTCTGTGCTTATTGTGACAAAAAAAACCATGACTGTCTATGACTGTCCTAAGAAAACAGCATTTCAAGAAGGTTAACTCTATAGTCAAAGAGATATTTAAGACCACCTTATATGTTTATAACTCCACATGTCCTACACCACTGGATCCACATTCAAATACTCATCAAAATATGTACTTTTATCCACACATGTAGTACTGTACCGTACTATAGGTGCTTGAAGACAGTAAACTGTCTTTTCCTTGATGATAAGGGTCTAACTTGTAAGAAATGAAGAAGGAAATGCATCTAATATGCCTGCACAAGATATACCAAGTCCTATATTGGTCAATCTCCACCAACAAACACAAATTCCACCTCCAATCTATCAAAATCAATCGCTGTCTTCTCTGTCATTAAAATAGTCCACATCCAATCTCTTAACTAGTCATTGATGAGACTAGTTAATTGCATGCCATACACCTTGCAGAGAAGGAGTTCATCTGCCAACCAAAAGAAAAAATTACATCTACTTTATCTTCCTCCATCCCACCTAGAAATGGGTGTCCATCATTAGAGGGCAGAGGAAGAATTAAACATTTTATCAACAAACCCTAGTAATGGAGGGTTAGAAACCAATCTGCAGATAATGGAATCAAACAAAACAATGCAAATGTTTCAAAAGCTCTAAACCAATGCAAATGAAAGGTAACTTGATCCACTTCAATGATTCTCAGACCATGATATGCTGCAGTCCGTACCAGTTGTACAAGATGGCTGTTTTCACCAGAAAAAACATAAAAAAATAGTTTTTCTTAAAAGAAACTCCTCCTTTCTATATATTTTTGGCATGATTTTACAGATTCAAGTTTATAGGAAGTTTCTAAAACTCTTGCACTTCCTATTTGTCCGTACAACTGCCTAGGAAGGCAGAAAATCAATGGAAAATGCAGTTTTTTCCATAAAGAATAAGTTTCTAAAGTGAAAACCTCCTAGAAAATAGGTCTAAGATAACTCCAAATTAGACTAGTCAAACAAATGACTAAGTCTTTTATTTCAACACAACAAAATGGATTTTAAAGCCTTAGGAAAACCAAAATTAATCAAGGTCACAAAATATTATATGTTAAAAGAAATGTAAATTGAAGCTCCTGCACCATACTCCCCTTGTGGGAAAAATTCAAGTCCCTTGAGTTGCCAATTGTTGAAGTGTCATGCCATGCTTCAGAATATCTGCTTCAGTCATCTAGGTGGCCTCTGAGTCAGGGAGGTCCTTCCATTTCACCAAGTAGTCCTTATAGACACCTCTCTGAGTCTTCTTGATAACTTTGGAATCCAGAATGCACTCCAACTGTAAAGGTTTGCTTGGAGGCAAATCCTTGATCCAATCAGCATCTTCAGCCACCACATTTAATCCACTTTCATCAGGCAATGGAGGTCAGAAAGGAAAAAGATCACAAACATTGAAAATTGGAGAGATACCCAGGCCATCTTGTAACTCAATCTCATATGCATTTGGACTGAATTTGTGCACTATCCTACATGGCCCAATCTTCTTCATCAGGAGTTTAGTTGGCTGACCCTTTGGCAACCTCTCTTTCCTTAGATATGCCATGACTAAGTCACCAACTTTGAACTATACTTCTTTTTTCTTCAAATCTGCCTTTTCTTTGTACTTTGTGACTGATTTTTCTAGTTGCAACTTGACTTGATCATGAACTATTTTCATGGAGGCAGTAAACTCTTCACCAAGTGCACTCCTTCTATCCCAACCTTGGAGATCTTTCAGCTCAAGTGGCCCTCTTGGATGAAAGCCATAAACTATCTCAAAAGGACTTTTACCAATGCTCCTATTTCTTGAATCATTGAAGGCATATTCAGCCTGACTGATAACCAAGTCCCATGCCAAACCATGCTGCTTTGTAAGGCACCTTAAAAGGTTTCCAAGAGACCTGTTAACCACTTCAGTCTGACCATCAGTTTGTGGATGGTAGGCTGATGAAAAGGACAACTGTGTGCCCAGCTTCTTCCACAAGGTCCTCCAAAGGTGACCTACAAACTTAGAATCTCTGTCAGTTACAATGGACAATGGTAAACCATGTATCCTTACTACCTCTCTGAAAAACAAACCTGCAACATGAGATGCATCATTTGTGCATTTACATGGCACAAAAAGAGCCATCTTGCTGAACCTATCAATAATGACAAACACACTATCCACCCCTCTGGCTGTCCTGGGTAACCCAAGCACAAAATCCATGCTGATACTTTCCCAAGGTCTATTGGGAATGGGAAGGGGCTGGTATAGACCTGCATTTGAAGACACACCTTTGGCTCTCTGATAGATTGCACAACTAGCTACATATTTTCTCACATCTGATTGCACCTTTGGCCAAAAATAGAACCTTGTGACTTGTTCTAGTGTCTTGTCCAAGCCAAAATGTCCTCCTAAAGAACCATTATGCTTCTCCTTGATGATGTTGTCCTGCATAGAGCACCTAGGAATACACAGCAAATTGCCCTTAAACAAGAGGCCTTCCTACAAAACAAAATCTGCATACTCTCCATGGAATGTGTTAGCCAAGTTCACACAAACATCATAAGCCTCTTTGAAATCATAATCTTCTTTATACATCTCCTTTAAATAGTCAATACCCATGTTTTCTAACTGAATTTCATGAACAAGAAGCAACCTCCTACTCAATGCATCAGCTACCTTATTAGAGACACCTCTTTTGTGCTTAATTGTGAAAGTATACACTTGTAGCTGTTCCATCCATTTAACATGTCTATGGTTCAATTTGTCTTGACTGTTAAGAAAGCTTAAAGCATGATTGTCAGTAAATATAATAAATTCCTTGGGCAGCAAATAATGTCTCCATTTCTTAAGAGCTTGCACCATTGCATAGAGTTTTAAGTCATAGGTAGAATACCTTTGCTTGGCTTCATTCAACTTTTCTAAAAAGAATGCCACTGGATGTCCTTCCCGGCTGAGAACATCACCAATAGCTTGCTGACTTGCATCACACTCAACAACAAATACCTTATTAAAATCAGGGAGTACTAAGGTAGGTAACTCAGCCACCTTTGTTTTCAACAACTCAAAACTATCATCAGCTTCCTTTGTCCACTGGAATCTACACTTGACTCCACCCTTGATGGTGTTGAGGATGGGAGCACTAATGTGACTGAAACCTCTGATAAACTTCCTATAGAAAATTGCCAATCCATGGAAACTTCTCACATCTCCCACTGTTTTTGGGGTAGGCCAACTGAGAATAGCCTCAACCTTAGAGGGATCCATCTTCAAACAGCCATTAGAAATGACAAATCCTAGGTATACAAGTTCAGTTTTTATGAACTCACATTTGTCTAAGTTGATCATCAACTTGTGCTCATGCAGCTTCTCCAACACCTGACCAACATGCTTCACATGGTCTTCCCTTGTCCTGCTGAAGATTAGTATGTCATCAAGATAAACAATAACAAATTTACCAATGAATTCAACTAATACCTCATTCATCAGGGCATAAATGTACTTGGCGCATTGCGAAGACCAAATGGCATGACAAGCCATTCATAAAGACCTTCATTGGTCTTGAAAGCAGTCTTCCATTCATCTCCCTGTCTGATCTGGATTTGATGATATCCAGATTTCAAATCAATCTTTGAATAATAGCATGATCCTCCCAGGTAATCCAAGAGATCTTCAATCCTTGGCATTGGAAATCTGTATCTTATGGTGATCTTGTTTATGACCCTGGAATCTGTGCATAGCCTCCACTTTCCATCTTTCTTAGGAGCTAGTACACTTGGAACTGCACAGGGACTTACACTCTTCCTAATCAGCCCTTTCTCCAGGAGATCTTGAATTTGCCTTGCCACCTCTTCATTTTGTTGTGGAGTCAGCTTGTATGCAGCCTTGTTAGGTAATGTAGCACCCGGTATTAAGTCAATTTGATGACTAATATCCCTCGTGGGTGGTAAGGAGTTGGGAACTTCCTCTACCACAAGGTCTTGATACTTATCCAGGAGTTGCTGTACTTCCAATGGAATCTCCTTCTATTTTTATTCTTACTGATCTGATCCACTCTTGAGCTTCATGACCAAGGCATACCCTTGGTTGTCATTCTCCTTCAAGATATTTAGGAACTCATTTCCACTCACCAACATGACACTGCTGTTATTTTCCTTTCCCTTGGGCTGCTCCAACAAAGGATCCATTTTGAATGGCCTTCCATTCTTGGTGATGACATAAGTGTTCTTCTCACCATCATGCTGAGCTTTAACATCATACTACCATGGACGACCAAGAAGCATGTGACATGCATCCATAGGGATGATTTCACATAGTACTTTATCCTTGTAGTCACCAATTGCAAATTCAACCCAAGCTTGTTCCTCCACCATGAAACTTTGGTTCTTGTTCAACCAAGAAATCTTGTAAGGACTGATATGAGGCAGCCTCTTCAACTTGCACTTCTCAACCATCTTAGTGGATACCACATTCTCAGTAGACCCTGAATCCACTATGATTTTACAAAGTTTCCCATAGGCTAGGCCTTGGGTTATGAAAAGATTCTTTCTCTGAGGGGGTTCTGGCTTCAATGGCGTCTTCAACATAGACCTTTTTATCATCATACTTTCTCCATCTAGAACAGGTGCAGCACTTCCCATTGGTGAACTCACACTTTCACAGTCATCATCTTTCACTAATTGATTTCTCTTCCCACTGTCATGAGAGCTGTTGGCTTTTCCTAGACATTTGTTCATTGTATGGCCAACTTGGTTGCAGCCATAACATCTTCCAATGAAGACTCCTGGTCCTCTACCACCTCCACCATTTCTGCCTCTACCATTATGATTTCTACCACCTCTGAAACCTCCTCTATGCTCTGTTGCTGATTGAGTTTCTTGCTGGCTGTTATTTTCAGTTTTGTTGAACTGTCCATGGCCAAAATTGCCTCTACCTCTTTGATTTGTGCCACCTCTACCTCTGGCACTTTGATCACCCTTCCTTCTTAGCTTTTCCTCAGCTCTGGAGGCCAACAGGAAGCATTCATCCACTGTCTTTGGTAACACCAAACTTATCTCATCTTGCAGATTGTATTTCAGTCCATTTAGGTACCTAGCCACCATCCCTTTTTCATCTTCATTATGATTGGCCCTCATACTGAGTCTATGAAATTATTCTATGTAGGCAGCCACATCCATGTCTTTTTGTCTCAAATTCTAAAATCTCCTTATGATTTGAATCTCATAGTCAGGTGGCATAAACTTGCTTCTGAGCATAGCCACCATTTTGCTCCATTTAGTGATGGGACTCTTCCCAATCTTCTCCCTCTCACTCTACATATAGTTCCACCATACAAGTGCAGAACCTCTTAGCCTTGTCTTGGCAAATTTGACCTTTTTGTTGTCATTGAACTCCTTGTAATCAAAGAAGTTGCACATAGCTTCTATCCAGTCGGTGAGAACATCTCCATCCAGCTTGCCATGGAAGGTAGGCACCTCCATCTTGGGATCACCACTGTTTCCATGAGCACCCTTAAGTGCATTCAAGAAGGCTTTCTGATCTGCAGACATATCCTGCTCCTAAGGATCCTCTTCTGCCTCTGTTTCTTCATTTGTGTCTGAAGAACTTCCTTCTTCTTTGGTCTTGCCTTTAGACTTCTCTTCCTGCAATTTTGCTTCTTGCAGTCTTGCTTCAACCATCTCTTCCACCAACTTCTTGATGGCATCTTGACTCATTGTCTTGGGAGGCATTATACTAGCCTCTATTTCAATTTCCTCTTCTGACATACACTTTCTTCCAATTAGAATATTGGCTCTGATACCAATATGATGCAGAGGTAAAGGTAAGGTTGTATTAGTTCACTCTACTTTCTCCAAAAGGTTTACAAGGTGTTTGTGTTTACAAGCCCCACAAGGCTGCTATAGGAATCAACTTAGCCTAGGATCACCCTCTGGTGCCATCCATTCAGGCTACTCACCACTTACTTTGGGGAGTCATAACTCAACCCAACTTAGAAGCACAACCCACCTTCAAGAACACAACAACTATTACCAATACCTCTACCAACATAGGCAACAAATACCATTTAACATACACCTATCTATGATAAGCATGGGCAAAGGTCTTTGACCAATAAACTACCCTTCTACTCCCAAGCACAACAAAGGACAGTAAACCGAGTATGACTGTCATAAAAACAAGTTTCTAGTTTGACTCTGTAGACACCCAAAATTGTCCCAACTTTGTCCATGTCTAGCAACACCTTGTTAAAACATTATCCTAGACAGCTTGTAGCATTTTGTCCTAAATCCCACTCTTAATCCCATTTATCCATTAAGCCAATTAATTAAATAAATTTTATTTATTTAATTAATTTCCACATCATATCTTATCTCATCCTATTCATTTAGCCAATTAATTAAATAAATTGTATTTATTTAATTAATATCCAACTCATATCCCAACTAATTCAAATATTTTATTTGAATTAAGTTCTCATCATAAGCCGACTTTCCAATTAATTAAATAAATTTTATTTATTTAATTAATTTATCTTATCATTTAGCCGACATGTGTGCCTCTTTCATTTAAAAAAGATAAGTGGTACTACAACCTTTTATTTAATATCTTTTATATGTAGTACTTTTTATGTACACAAGCACACATGAGCCCTATCCTCCCTGACACTTGTCAAATGACTACAACTCCCTTGAAGAGTGGGAATAACCGAATCAATCTTAGCCGTCCACAACAATCATTTAGCTTTTTAATCTCAGCCGTCCATTGGAACCAAGCCTTTCCTATAAAACAAGCCTCTCTTGAGCCATTAGGGGGGGATTTTTCAGGATTCTTCTTCATGCAACCTCACTCTGCTGAATTTTCATCTCAAGTCCTCATCCATCATCTTCAATCCATCTAGCTTGCATCCTTATCAACGTTATGCTGCGGAATCGAGCAACCAACACAACAAATTGATCAATCAAGCTCATCTTGCATCTTCGAGGTATTGAATTATTTGGGTTTAGGTTATGCATGTCATTGTTTGAATCATTTCCATTTACAAATCCAAATTTTTCGATATACATTTTGGCACGCCCGGTGGGACTCACGTCCTTGATTAACCTCTCTTGTTTGAGTTGTTTTTATGAAGTTTAGATCTCTTGGAGCGCCAATCTTTCATTTTTGTAAGCTTTTGTAGCAAAAATTTGCATTTTTCTAACCCTAGTTTGCAAAGATTTGGCTAAATATGTATGTAAATGATCTCTTAGGCCAAATCTAACCTCACCATTGCGTCCGGGATGCCATTTCCATAAACTTTGAGTACAAATTTGCCTAAATTTGATGAAAAATGGAGCGTTTGGTGAAGAAAACAACAACCGGGCTGCAACAATGTGCTTCTGGTAATTCAGGTCGCTTCTGATCAAACAGCAGTCGCCTGGGCTAAATCAGCTCGCCTTTGGGCAAACAGCAGTCGCTTATGGTCAAATTTGGTTTGCTTTTGAACAAACAGTGCTCGCTTTTGAACAAAAAGAGACCGCATATGGTAAAATTGGTCGCTTATGGTTAACATTTGCCTTCTGTCTCCTGAAACTTTCCAGATCGCTTTTGGGCTAACAGTAATCGCTTTTTCACATATTTTGATCGCTTTTAGTCAGATACTAATCGCTTATGCATTTATTTGAATCGCTTTTGATATAATAGTAATCGCTTTTGATCTTATTCGCATCGCTTATGAACAAACAGTATCCGCTTTTGATCTGATATGCATCGCTTATGAATTGAAATCGGCTGCCTATGGTGTTTTCTGGATCGCCTTTGCACCGACAGTAATCGCCTAGGGTATGAAATGCATCGCTTTTGTCCCAATAAAATTCGCCTGTGTGCTTTTCATCTTTCACACTGTTAGTTGTCACTTTCAAATTGTCTTGCTCGCTTATGACCTAACAGTGATCGCTTATGGTTGCATCGGATCGCTTTTGAATTAACAATAGTCGCTTATAACTTGATCTGTGTCGCTTTTGATTGAACAGTGGTCGCTTTCAAATTGATTTGCATCACTTATGATCCTACAGAAGCCGCGTTGAAACTGATATGCGTCGCTTATGAACTGACAGTGATCGCCTGTGCAAGGACGGGTTTTGACTGTGTTTTTGCAGATACAGGTCGCTTTCAGCCCGCAGTTGGTCGCTTCTGGTATATCTGCATCGCTTACAAGCTTACAAGGGCCGCGTCCGATATTTTTCTAGTCGCATATGATCTACAGGGTCTCGCCTACTGCAAATACAGATCGCATATGTTCAACAGTGAATCGCATCTGGCAACTGTAACTTGCTTCTGCTTGCTGTCATTGTGCATCTTGGTATTTCTATCATAACTTTCACATACGGAGACCAAATCGCACAAACAAGGACTCATTGGAAAGCTGGGAGGACAAGCTTCACAACTGTACCACTTTTATCAGGTGACTATATTGTTTTTCAGGCTTTTTTATCAGTCAAAGTTCAGGTTCATTGCAAACTTCATTTGAGCATAACTTGAGCAATTTTGATCGTTTTTCAGCGAAACTTTTTTTCAAATTGCTTAGAATCTCCTGAAATTTCTGTTTATGCAATCTATTTTTCTATATCAGATCATTTTCATCATAATTTTCAGATTTCATCCTTTTCATGTAATCATCTTCTTTGCAAGTTTACTTGTTTCTTTTTGGAATTGGTGACTTGTAAGGGCATCTAAGGAGCTGGAGCAGCATTGGCATCAACATCTACAGCAAATTGGAGAGTGATTGTATCAGGTGCACTCATTCTAATCTTTCATCTTCTAATCTTGTTTGCAAACACATTTGGATTTTGGGCATAAAACGAACAATTGTTTGCAAATTCACATCAAAACATTGGGCTAAAACAAACCATTGTCTTTCATCACATTTAGATTTGGGCTTTAAAACAAACAAGTGCTTGAATTGTCTTCCACACATTGAATTTCTAAGGTTAATGAACCCCATGCGAGTGTGACCAAGTAAATGTGTATGCTCTCTCCTCGCGTCCTAACACGAACTTGGAGATCAAAAACATTTACTTGTGTTGCTTTTGTTTAGCCTTAGAGAGGCCTGCCTTGGTATCCACCCCAAGGGAACGACCTCAAGCGGTACTTTCATCCGGTCCGCTATAAAAATCAGAGGATAAGGCGAAAGCCAAGTCTAACCGGTATTAGCGCTCACCATACAGTGCTAACTCGAAAGGAGGTGTACCATTGTGTATATTAAAACTCCTAGTAGGGTTAGTTAAAGTCTTAAGTGGCTTGCTGGATGCTCGTGGGGTGCCGGTCCCCCGGATTTTCACTAGAACCTCCTTGTGATAGTGGCCTTGCCTTGACTAGGACTTGTTGAATTGTCTTCACGTGCTTGCTTAACCAACATCACATTATTCCAAACTAATAACTTGCTTATGTGTCTTGCGTGAGTGATTCATGTGTGTATATGCATAATCATTTGTTTAAACATTGCCACATCAAGCTCTAAACACTCAAACACATAAAGACAAGTCATCCTACACATTCTTCCAATAACATTCAAACCCAATCACTTTCATCCCAAACATAGCCAAGTCATCCAAACAAGCCATATCATCATCCAAATCCCTAAACAAGCACTTGCTAAAAGGACTTAAGACAAACACTTGGTGACAACATGTCTACACTAGAGGACCTAGAAATCAAATTCCAAAGATTCCTTCAAAATCTTTATCAAGGATCACAACCCCTAAACCAAGATGCCATTAAAACATTACAATTCTTCATCCAAAGAGCTCAACCCCATCTAAGCCAATCACCTCAACTACAACACTTCATAGCCCAAGTCCAACACCTTTTAGCCACTAGTCAAGCTCGACAAGTACAACAATCCTTAGCCACTTCCTATCAACCTAATCCACCTCATAGCCACATGTCATATCCATCCACTTCCTATCAACTTAATCCACCTATCCACCAAGTCAATGCCACATCAACCTATGAACATCCACATCAAGCTTATCCAATCCCTCATGCCACCATTCCAATGCACTATCAAGCCCATCCACAAGGCAATCAAGTGATATTACAAGAACAACATCCAAGTCCCAATAGCGCTTTGTACATAAATCAAGCACATCCAAGTACACCTTTTCAACAAGACCATCAAGCACCATTGATAGACCTAAGTCCACCTCTGCAACAAGAAACACATGCAAATCCCAATGGCCCCTTGTACATAAATCAAACAAGCCCAAGTTATCCTATGCAAGATCCAATAACCTTTGACAAGGGAGATACCAATCTAGAGTGGCCACCACCATCCAATCACATGCCATCACATGAGCCAACTGATCCTATCTCAACACTACCATGTGATCCCAATCCTAGTCCATTGATCCCTTTACCTTCCAAACCACCAAGCCCTTCATTACCTTCATCACCATGTCATTCTAATCATTCACCAAAGGATGCAGCTGAGAGAGTTTTACAAAGGATGCTTGAAGCAAAACTCATTGAACTTCCTAAAGTCAAACCATGTGAAGAAAGTCCATATGATGAATATGATTATTGTACATACCATAGGACCAAAGGCCATAATACAAATCAATGCCCAATATTTCTCTCAATTGTTTACAAGGTGTACCCACCTATAATGGGAAATCGTGCCACATCACCCCCATCTAGTCCAAATTCTAATCCATCCAATCCAATTAGCTCTCAACCTAATCCTAGTCCTAATCCTAATCCAACACCAACTACCATTATCATCCATCCATTATATTTCCCATCCACCCATACTCGTGCGAAGGATGTGATCCATTGGCTACTAGCTAGGAATAAACTACCCCCATGTCAAACACCAATTCATGAGCCTACCAATGAACTTCCAAAGGTCATGTCCAATCCTATAATCTCATCATGTGGTTCACATATCCTTGAGCCTCTTCAAGAGCCTTCCATTAACATGCCTAGCCCTTTAAGCCCATCATGTGATCTACAAGCCAACAAGTCTATTCAAGAGTCTCCAACCACAAGCCTAAGTCAAGAGCCTATCAAGTCCACTCAAGAACCTTCCACTTCCATCCAAAGTCAAGAGGTATGTCAAGAGCATAATCTTAAACATGTGGAAATATCGAACCCTAGTCTTAATCAAGATCAAAGCACCTCTAAGTTCCACCTATCCATGACCTACTTATGGGTTGCCCTCAAGCTATTAGCCATCACCATGACCTCATTCATGAGCAAATTTATCCCTTTTATAGCCCACTTAATCCTATTTTTGCTCATAGTTATGATCAAGGTTCTAGCTAAGATCATGAAAACCATGATGATCCATTTGGCAAAACTTTATCTATCTCATGATCAAGATGAAGAACCTATTAAAAAGTACCTTGATTCTATCGATAATCCTATATCTATCCATGAGCAAGACATCCAAATTGCTCCTAGTCATCTGCCATTTAGCCCTATCCATAATGAGCAAACATCCACTTGTCATGATGAGACACTTGTCCCCCAAGTAAGCATAGAAGATCAAACAAATAACTTGGATCTTAGTGAACACAATGCTAATGATCCTCCCTCCACATCTACCATCGATCCCATTTCAAATCCACCATCATGTCCTAGTGGTCTTATGACCTTCCTCCATGAATGTTCTTCCTTAGGACAACAACAACCATTGTCCTCCATTTCATCTTCTCCATCCAATAAAGAACTCAAGTCTAGTGTTCAAACCACACCAAGCCCCATAGTCAATCGGGTCCTCCAAAACATGAACTACAAAGGTAAAGGTCTAGGCCTTTATGAACAAGGTATTTTGGAGCCAAACCATGTCAAAATCCCTCCATGCTCATATGGCCTTGAATACACACCCCAAGGTAAACAAGGCCAAGATGTTGGTAATCCCTTCATGCATCCTAAACCTACCACTTTCCATCGCAAACCTTATCATATACCCAAGACATATGTAGCCATTCCATCTCCATCATCCTATAAATGTCAAAAGCATGTGACCATACACCTTCCATCATCCACTTTGCCTCCACTTTTACCAACTCCAAATATCCCTCCATCCACCTTGCCACCATTGCTTCCAACACCTAACATACCTATCATTCATAAGTATCCTTACATCCCTAATCATGGCCAACAAAAGCACACATCGTCTAAGCATAAAGCTTCCAATCATTCCATCCACTCCACCCACCCTATGGGATTCAAAAGCAAAAATTTTGAGGCCTCTACCTATAAAGATAAAAATCCTATCAACAAATATCCTAAAGGTCTTCATACCTTAGGACATAAAGAATCAAAATCAAAGCAAAGTACATTCACAAAGCTATCCAAGCCCATACCTCCAAAAGCAAAGCCCAAAAGCAAAATGGTTTGGGTTCCTAAGCAAATAGCTAGCAAGTCAAATGAGGCATCCTCCTCTACATCTCAAGAATCCCAACCACCTATCTCCATCCAAAAGCCTACTTCCATCCAAAACTTCCATTCCCTTCAAAAATCCCACAAGCAAAGCAAAATCACTAAAAATACTAAATCTATGTGGGTTCCTAAATCACTTCATCAACGATATCCTAAGCAAACATCTCCATTGCTTCCTACACCACCATCTCATCAAAAGCTTCAATGTTTATCACGGTGTGTGCAACCATTGGTCATGGTTCCCTTCCACTCCGCAGCACCTCCACACAACTACATCTCTCCATCTCCCATCCATGCAATCCCTTATCAACATCTATGAGCATAATGACATGGTCCATGCGAAGACATCATCCATCTCTAATGGGACAATATCACCTCTCATAGCACTAGCCACTTGAGTCCCTCCTATCCATTACCATGGTGAAAACCTGGCAAACGGGCGCCATGTGTACTTGTCATCACATCTAAAAGCAAAAAAAAAAAATCAAAAATAAAAAAATCAAAAAAATCAAAAAAAGTAAAGAGAAATCCCTTCGTCCAATGGTGAAAACTTAGTAAACAGGCGCCTTGGATAAGTACCATGATGAAAACCTGGCAAACAGGCGTCATGGGTAGGTTGATCTTCTATGTCACTTACACTTGGGGGCACATTGTCTCATCCATCCTATCCATTTCCAAACTATTACCATACCATCCTACCATCCTTAGCCATTACATAAACAAGCCTATCCTATTGAACCCATTTATCCATTCATCCATCCTTATGCCTTTTGATTTTGATGAAGACATAGGGGCAAAATCTTGAAACATGCTTTGGATATCTCTTGGTATACCTCATACCTTCCTCATCAATCCATATTATCATTATCCACCTATCATACACCTTGTCATGTAAAACCTATCATGTCATCCCATGGTCATGAACTTTGTCATGTAAAATCCTAAGCATTACCACCTAGAATGGGGCAAGTTCTTCCTATGCAACATAGCCTTTGGAGATCACATCCTAGCTCCCTTATGATCCATCCACTATGGTGTATCCTTGTCACGAGCTTTCCATCTTATAGCTTATCCCCATCTATTTATCATGAGCTTTCCCTTTTATGGCCTATCCTCTTATCTATCCATCCAACTCTCATGAACCTTCCATCCCGTCCAACTATCATCAGTCTTTCATCTTATCCACTATCATCCATCCTTTTATCCATCCAATCCATTCATCCATCCTTGCACCTAGACTTGGTTTTCTCCCTTGTCATTGGTATCTAGCACAACAGCTACCTAAATTGTAAATCCATTGACATCCCAAAACATTCAAAAACACAAAAAAATCAAAATATCTCAAAAAAAACACAAAAAAAAATTAAAATATTTCAAAAAAATCCAAAAAATTAAATATCCAATGAAAAATCCAAGCAATAAAACCAATCACATCATCCAAAACAATCCACTCCATCAACATTCAATCAAAATCAAATCAGCATCATCATCATGAATTCTTCCTATCAATAACATTCATTCATCCATTTCAATCAATCACTTCTTCCAATCATATCCATCAAATCAATCTAAGCAATGATCTTAAATCCAAGTCACACTAATCCATATCAAGCAAGCCAATCAATTAAGGAACATTATCCACTTAAATCAACAAGTTTTGATCCTCAACTTGTCATAAGCCCAATCAATCATCATCAATCATCATCAATGGGATATAGCTTTCCCACATCCTTGTGTTGATCTAGGGATATAGCTTTCCCCGCAATGACAACACTATCTATCATTATCAATGAAACAATCAATCATTGGTTTATGACTTGACAAGGGCAATACATTGTTTGTTTTGCATCCTTTGAGCACACTGAGAACACTTGCTTATGCTTAGATTGAGTGGACACTCTAATCATCACAGCATCACTATCATTATTCAAAACAATCCAATCATCAAAACAATCAACCCAGCAATAGCAACCATCAAACCAAAGCACATCAAGCCAACTATCAAAACAAATCCTATCAATCATTAGCATCAACACCAAAGCAAATCAACTCAAGCACATCAACTCTAATCAAAACAATCTGATCACTTCAGCAAATCAAAAGCAGCTTAATCCACCACAATCATCTCATCATCAACATTTCATTAATCAATTCAATCCATTTTTATCATCTCATCACTAAAACACAACATCAGAACTACATCTCATTTCCATCGTTAAGTGCCTTGATCCCGTGGATATAGGGTATGTAGGCAGTCTGGAGTACGAAGGAAGTGCCCAGATTCAGGCACAAGCGATTTTCCTCTTTCTTCTCTCATCATTTCTTCTATCATCTATCTTATACATCATCAATAAACAACTTCTTCCAATCAATCTATCATAACACATCAATCCAATCATGACTTCATCTAATCATCCTTCAATCATCTTCCAATCATTCCAAGCAATGATCCAAATGCAAGTCAATCCTTAATCCATACCAATCAAGTTAATCAATCAAACCAAGTTATCCAAACGCAATCAATGGTCTTGATCCTAGCCTTGTTGTAAGCCAAAGCAATCAGTCAATCAGCCCACCAACTCAGCAAACAACCTTGTGTTGATCTAGGGATATAGCTTTCCCCGCAATGACAACACTCTCAATCATTATCAATCAGCAATTAATCATTGGTTTATAGCTTGACAGGGGCAATACCTTGTTTGTTTTTGCATCATTTGTGCATGCTTGCTTGCTTGCTTGTGTGTGTTATCATTTTATCTTGCATTTGCATCATATCGATATCATTTCCAGCTAATATTCATATCTTGTATTCAGACACGGTTGTATTACGCTGGGGCACGAGACACATCGTCACCCTGGTCCTTATACCTTGGTGCATAACGTCTAGTGCTATATCAAACATCATGGTTGCTCACATTCATTGCAGCATAACGCATCTTCCTTTCTTCTATCTATCCCCTTATCTTTCTTTTGTAGCCAAGCCATTTCTTTTCGAGAGCATACTTGTGTTTGTCCAACCCACCTATCCTCTCGAGGGGGCATCACCAACCTATCCTTTCTATCATCATCATCATCATCATCATCATCATCATCATCATCATCATCATCATATCCTTACATCATCATCACTATCCTTTTCCTCTATCCACACCTTAACTTCTTTGAAATGATGTTACTCGACATAAAGCTTATCATCTCAAACATCATCTCAAAGAGGGGCAAAATGTAGACACCCAAAATTGTCCCAACTTTGTCCATGTCTAGCAACACCTTGTTAAAACATTATCCTAGACAGCTTGTAGCATTTTGTCCTAAATCCCACTCTTAATCCCATTTATCCATTAAGCCAATTAATTAAATAAATTTTATTTATTTAATTAATTTCCACATCATATCTTATCTCATCCTATTCATTTAGCCAATTAATTAAATAAATTGTATTTATTTAATTAATATCCAACTCATATCCCAACTAATTCAAATATTTTATTTGAATTAAGTTCTCATCATAAGCCGACTTTCCAATTAATTAAATAAATTTTATTTATTTAATTAATTTATCTTATCATTTAGCCGACATGTGTGCCTCTTTCATTTAAAAAAGATAAGTGGTACTACAACCTTTTATTTAATATCTTTTATATGTAGTACTTTTTATGTACACAAGCACACATGAGCCCTATCCTCCCTGACACTTGTCAAATGACTACAACTCCCTTGAAGAGTGGGAATAACCGAATCAATCTTAGCCGTCCACAACAATCATTTAGCTTTTTAATCTCAGCCGTCCATTGGAACCAAGCCTTTCCTATAAAACAAGCCTCTCTTGAGCCATTAGGGGGGGATTTTTCAGGATTCTTCTTCATGCAACCTCACTCTGCTGAATTTTCATCTCAAGTCCTCATCCATCATCTTCAATCCATCTAGCTTGCATCCTTATCAACGTTATGCTGCGGAATCGAGCAACCAACACAACAAATTGATCAATCAAGCTCATCTTGCATCTTCGAGGTATTGAATTATTTGGGTTTAGGTTATGCATGTCATTGTTTGAATCATTTCCATTTACAAATCCAAATTTTTCGATATACAGACTCATTCCCTTGTAATCTAATCATTGGTTAAACCCACAATAACCTATCAAGATCTCAAATAGCCATTAGTGCCTAATGCAAACTCAATACTAATTGTGAAAAGAAACCATTTCTTTCATATACAGACCCACACTGTACTCTACAGGGCAGGGGACAGCAAAACAACAGGTGGCTGTCCTATGACAGTGTCAACATGACAGTCTCAACCTTTATGAGTAACAAAACCAATACTAACTCCTTCTCAGCAAGGATCTCCACACAACATAACATAAATCTATCCAAGGTTATGAAATCATTGGCCAATACCATACTTTTGTGCTTATTGTGACAAAAAAAACCATGACTGTCTATGACTGTCCTAGGAAAACAGCATTTCAAGAAGGTTAACTCTATAGTCAAAGTGATATTTAAGACCACCTTATATGTTTATGACTCCACATGTCCAACACCACTGGATCCACATTCAAATACTCATCAAAATATGTACTTTTATCCACACATGTAGTACTGTACCGTACTATAGGTGCTTGAAGACAGTAAACTGACTTTTCCTTGATGATAAGGGTCTAACTTGTAAGAAATGAAGAAGGAAATGCATCTAATATGCTTGCACAAGATATACCAAGTCCTATACTAGTCAATCTCCACCAACAAACACAAATTCCACCTCCAATCTATCAAAATCAATCGCTGTCTTCTCTGTCATTAAAACAGTCCACATCCAATCTCTTAACTAGTTATTGATGAGACTAGTTAATTGCATGCCATACACCTTGCAGAGAAGGAGTTCATCTGCCAACCAAAAGAAAACATTACATCTACTTTATCTTCCTCCATCCCACCTAGAAATGGGTGTCCATCATCAGAGGGCAGAGGAAGAATTAAACATTTTATCAACAAACCCTAGCAATGGAGGGTTAGAAACCAATCTGCAGATAATGGAATCAAACAAAACAATGCAAATGTTTCAAAAGCTCTAAACCAATGCAAATGAAAGGTAACTCGATCCACTTCAATGATTCTCAGACCATGATATGCTGCAGTCCGTACCAGCCGTACAAGATGGCTGTTTTCACCAGAAAAAACATAAAAAAATAGTTTTTCTTAAAAGAAACTCCTCCTTTCTATATATTTTTGGCATGATTTTACAGATTCAAGTTTATAGGAAGTTTCTAAAACTCTTTCACTTCCTATTTGTCCGTACAACTGCCTAGGAAGGCAGAAAATCAATGGAAAAGGCAGTTTTTTCCATAAAGAATAAGTTTCTAAAGTGAAAACCTCCTAGAAAATAGGTCTAAGATAACTCCAAATCAGACTAGTCAAACAAATGACTAAGTCTTTTATTTCAACACAACAAAATGGCTTTTAAAGCCTTAGGAAAACCAAAATTAATCAAGGTCACAAAATATTATATGTTAAAAGAAATGTAAATTGAAGCTCCTGCACCAAAAGAGTATTCTCTATTTGTAGACAACATGTTGACATTATCATCTTCCATGCAATGAGGCTCATTGCACTCATCACAGGCCATGGCATTGTTATATAGAGACTGAGCAATCATACATTGTGACTGTGAATGAGGCATCTGGCATATTATACACAACGGGGTGTCATTAACAATATTAACAGCCTTCTTCAAAGGATCAGGAGTTTCCTTGGTATGTTGAGCTCTTTGATTTGTGTTGTTATGTGGCAATACAGGCCTACCATTATGCCAATTGGTATTATATGGCATATCATGCAATGATAGTCTCTTTTCCTATCTTTGATAAGCTTGCCTATCAGGACCTATCCCTTTTTCACTTCTAGCTAGTCTATAGCTTAGGTCTTTAACAACATTTGCCAATTTATCTATTTTATCTTCAGGGGCAGATGTACTACCTTGAGTATTTTGAGGTTTGTTTGGATTCTGTAGAATTTTCACATCATCCCTTCTGTTTGTTTTACTAGATGCCTTTCTGTTATTTTCAATATTTGTTGCAACTTTGAAGGCATCTCTGAGGCTGTGAGGACCCTTGTCTCTTAGTCCATAAGCTGTCTTGGCATCAAAAGCATTTATGTACAACACTATGCACATAGGTTCATTAGGCCTCAAGTGCTGTGGTAATTTGTTCAATACCTTCATGAATCTAGCATTGAAATCAGCAACCTGTTCATTTGATCCTTTGGTAATGCCAGTGAATTCATTAATGAAGAAACTAGGATCAGTTTTGTCACCATATTGTTCTTTGAAAATTCTTCTGAAATCATCCCATGATGAAATGCTTCTGTCAGGTAGACCTTTATACCATTCTTTGGCTTCATCAACCAAAGATTGCATGAATGACTTCATAAAAACATCCTCATGCTCAACCTCAAAGTTATCCATGACATTTTGAAAAGCTTTTAAATGATCCTCTCTTGAGACAGTATTGTTTCCTAAAAATTTAGGCACTTGCAGCCTCACATGTTTGTCAACAGGGTTTGGATAACCAGGAATGCCATCAAAAACAAGTTGTCTGAATCTGTCCAACTGCATTGGGTGCCTTTCAAACTGATTAGCATTTGCATTTCTATTTACATTTTGATATCTCACATTATTTAATGGTACTCTGGCATTGTCTACATTTTGTCTTTGATCATTATTCTGATGATACTGTACCTCATTTCTTTGTTGATTTCTCTACATATTTGCATTTTGGAGGGTAGGAATTGAATCATTTTGAGCAACTCTCAAAGCCTGCACTTTCTGTCTCATATCATCTTTGATTTTTACTGCTTGCAGATATTCTAACTCAGCCCTTAAGCTCTTAATTTCATCAGCTAGTTCTTCCTCTCTAGGCATAGAAGAGGATGGTTTTATCATATTCTGATCATCATTATCATCATCCCTTAGGGATTTAGCCTCTTCAAATCTATCAGGAGAATCATGAAAAGGACATTCTTGAAACACCTCTAACCTTATTCTCAAACCATTACCTTGCTACCTTTCATACACATTCTAGATTTCAGCCTCAGTGTTTGAAAAATAAGGTACTGTCTTCTCTGAGGATCCTGGATTATCTTGAATAAAATCATTTTTCTTGGGGCAAGGAGAACCATCTTGACTGGCTCGAATAGTCCCCCTTTTTTCTATACATCATTTTTATGGGTTACTCTTCAAACAGAGTATTACGCTAGGATCTTCTCCCTTGCATACAAATTTTTACTTTACCGGTTGGGAGATTGGTTTGGAGTTGCCACCTATTACTAGGAACTGTTTTCTTTTAAAAATCAAGGTTCTTTCTCAAAGTTTATCCCCAGTAGAGTCACCAAAATCTGTTGGCTTTTTCCCAGACTGGATGCTTACTCCCAGATTTCCCTACAAGGTAGCCATCAATGATCAACAGGATCTCTGGGCCAGGGGCCAACAGTATAGGAGATAGACTCTATTTTTATCTCCTCTTCTTCTTCAGGCTCTGCAAAACCTAGGGGGTATTCCCTACTCAACATCCATGAGAATATGCATACAAAGGCTGGGATGCTGACATGAAGCAGATAAGTCCTCCTGTAAGTAGACCAAAATTGCAAGATAAGAGCAAAGGGGCTAGCTTTGGGCCTATTTTCAGTTGTAGACAGAGGACTTGGGATCCTAAAACTAATTCTACTATCCTAATGGTTGTTTTGGAGTTTGATTTTGATTTTGTGTTTGGATGCAGAGTTGGACTTGGTGTATAACTTCAACACAGAGCTAGATTGGTGCCTATCTAGGGCTTGGAGTCATAGACATACACATGTAAATGTTCAGCATAAACATATTAAAACTAGATTTCAAGGGGATTTGTGTGATATCTGCCTTACAGATACATCCCAGAACAGAGTATCAAGTTATCTCTACTTATGATATCCTTACTACAATATATTCTTCTCAACACTCAATCTAAAAACACTTTAATCTACCCCTTGTGCAGAAGTTGAGAGATCAAGCATTCAATACAGTAAACCTATATCCTAGAACCCAAGACACCCCTTAGATGTCCAGATTCAAAAGAAGAGTATATTCAATACAGAAGACAGATAACAAGACACATGCAGTATAGCATTATTCATCTAAAACAACAATGAAACCAGTAAGTCTATGCACAATACATAAAACATGAGACTCATAAACTCACAAGATCTTCTACACAGAGCAACCAAAACCAGATGTATTTCATTACAGAGCCAAAATGTCCAGTTTTCAACAACCTTAAAAATGAGTCACACAGTTCCTTATATACATTGAGGAAGGTGCACTCAGCATTAATTACATGAGAAGCCAAAAATCCCGCCAGATACACTGCACTGAAAAGTGGTGCTCAAAATCATAAATGCAGTAGAGGGACAAGGAGGAGTGAACAGGTGAGATCGGGATCTAGGCCGCTGCCTAAAGATTTGCATCATAAAAATGGTGGTTGACCTGTCCATCATCGTCCCATACCTCTGCAACAATCACCATTAAAGTTTCATCTACCTGCAACCTCAGGATGCAGCAGCTGCGTGCCTAAGAAGTTCCTCCCGCCAAAAACAATCGTAGATACAAAGAAAAAACCCACTGCTACAAGTTCAAAATGTGGCCGTTGATCAAAAACCTAGCCGCAGAGATCAACGGCCCCAAAAACATTGAAAAGTCACCTGCCAATGATACTGTGCCACGTAGACACTTGAAATTTCTATTGCTGGGACTCATTGCTCCTCCGTCTTGCCTGCCGAGAGCCTTTGTCAAAACCTCACATGGAATGCGACACTTGGCAGCATCTGCGATATCCATGAAACATTAGAGACCCTTCCATGAAAATCCAGCAGAAGCCAACACCTGGTAGGTTCTGCGAAGCCTCACTAAACTGTGTCTCCATACTGAAGTGGCCCTCGCATGTGACACTTGGCGCCTTCCGCCACATTCATAAAACATAATGTGTCAAACCTTAAGTGTCCCTCGCAAGTGACAGCTGTCACAACTTGTAGCATTTGAAACACGAGACACATTGAAAAGGGGCCCACAACTTCCCGCTCGCCATCGCCAAAGGAAAACAAGGGCAAGCCTGCGGAAGCTAACACTTGTCAAGCTCTGCAGCCTTCTTTTGAAACATTTAGAAACTTTTGAAGCTCCCGCAGAAGCCGCCACGTGGCGCCTTCCGTGGACTCTTGAAACTCAAAGAAACTTTATAGAAACTTCCCGGTGGAGGCCGACACTTTTCGCTTTCCGCGCATCTAGAAACTTTATAAAGGGGCTCCTAAAACTTCAAGCGAAGGCTGCCAATTGGCAACATCCACAGTAGCAACTGCTAACTGGGACCCACCTTCTCTTCATCACACTCAGAAACAAAAAGAAACAATCACGGAAGCCGACACTTGTCACACTCCGCAGCCACAGTTAAAGACACATGGTGCCTCTCGTGCGCATATGGAAACTTATTGGGAGTGTCTCGGCTGACGACACGTGGCGTCTTCTGCGGGGAGTAGCTTGAAACATAATAGAAACATTTAAAGAGTCTTTGAAACACCGGCGGAGACTGACACTTGGCAAGATCCGCTGCAACTTAGAAACTTTTTGAAACTCAAGCAGACAACGACACATGGCAAGCTCCGCGTTGCTTTGAGAAACATTAAGGATCATCGAACCCTTCAGAAACTTGGCAGAAACTGTGAAACTTTAGGGTCTTTCGGGTGCCTCCACGTGGCACCTTCTGCGGCACTTTTGAAACTTAAAAGAAACTTTAAAGAAACATCAACAGAAGCCAACATGTGGCGCCATCCACAGCAAGCAACTTAGACACAAAACAGTTACAGCATCTGCTACGTGGCACACTCTGCGTTAAAGCAACATTCAAAAACAAAAGTGCGGCAATAAACTGGGGCTCGACACATGGCGGATCCTGCGGCATTAGCAAAACAAGACCCCTATAGCCACTGTTAGAAACATTTAGACACAGTAACTGTAGCTCGAAGCAGTGACCCGATATGCATTTTTTATGCATTTGACCCAGTTTTTATCATTTTTGAAGGGTCCGCGAGGAGATTTCACAAGTTTGCCAACACACATTTTGCCTTTGCATACACAGAATCTGACAATTTTCTCAAATGCGACAGGAAAAACAATTAAACAATGCATGTGGGCCAGGGAACAATTTAAACCAAGGCAATAAGGGTCTGAAGGAAAACACACAGGAACCTGCAAATTGGAAGTCAAAACCCTAACCCTAGGTGAACTCCACCAGGTGACATTGTACTTATTTGGAATGCTAGAAATCAAGAAAAAGGGAAGCATGGAAAATTCAATGCCTTATGGATTGGACCTTTTGTCATCAATGGTAAGGCAGGGGAGGATTCATATTATGTACAGAACATGTCTGGTGAGGAGCAAGAACTACCAATACATGGGCAGTTTTTGAAACATTTTTTCTCTTAAAAAGAACCTGAGAGAAAAGAATTGTCAGTGCATGGACAATTCTGGTTAAACTCTCTAAATGGTCTTTTCCATGCACAGTAGGTTAGAAGAGTTAAATAACTTGCTTAAAGAGCTCTCTTATTAGGAAATAAAAGCTTTTCATAAAGCAGTAACCCAAGATCTTCACCCTTCATAGTTCACCCATTGTCAAATGAAGAAGGTATTGGTCTACTTTTCTAGAAATCTGGGATCTTGCTATGCCCACAAGGGGCATACATCCCCAGAAAGAGCCACTGTTGGGACTAAAATTCCCAAGCTACTTTTTGGCCAATATTAAGTTTCAATCAATCCAAAGATTTTAGTATGTGAGCATATATGCAAAGATCCACAATTATTTTCAAGCAGAAATTAATAATTGAATTGATAGAAATATTTGGATTCGATCTATTCTGATTCCTAAAAATTTAATATAACATGGTTGAAGTACTCATTAAAAGATGAACCGTAAACAAGGAAGTGAAAACTTACAAACTCTGTTGAAAATAAAGGAAAAATGACATTAAGTACCAGAGCTAAATATGGGTGAATTCCTTGTCTAAAATGAATAGGGGTTGCTTTTTGAACCATCTTAAAATTCCCTGTATTTTGCAAGTTATGTGTGTTCTTGATAAAATGCATTGTGGTATGGGTTTGTATGTTTGTATATACAAAGTCATTTGTATATACAAAGTCTCTCATATATAAAGTGGTTTGTATACTGCATATGCGAAGTCCCTTGTATATTGGGTCGTATAAAAGAGTCATCGGGTTGATACATTGTTCACTTGGATGCATTGGGCTAATGTTTTATTATTACATACAAAGTGGACCCGACGAGGTTAAAAATTGAAATGTATTTTCTGTCGGGTCCGCTACTTGTATGCTATGTTTGTATGTTTGGCAGAACGCAACATACATTGCAATAAATATACAAGGCTAATAAACATACCATGGAACCGAAATAATTATGAATTAACATTAAGTCTTTGTATGTTTTGTGCTTTGTATGTATGTTGCAGTATACATACATTGCGATATGTATAGTGTGGAATTAAAAGATTATGAAATATGGTAAAATTATTGTATATTTCGCATATTGTATGTTTCGGGACTTGTATGTATGTTTCGGATACATACATTGTAGTACATACAAGCTGGAACTCAAAAGAAGTTAAAATGTGGTTAAACCAATGCATCAAGACTTAAAGTATATCAGAGGATGCATATACAAGTCAAAATTGAAAGCGGCTACATAATGCGATTTATAAATCTTCCAAGAAGATACAATTGAATTTGTATGTTTCGGGCTTTGTATAAGATGGTTGGATACAAGTAGTGGGTCTCGCCGCTTGCACATTTGGCTTGTATAATATCAATGTATATTTTTGATATACATGCCAATATACAAACAAAGATACATTCTAAAGATGCAAGCCCCAGAACCAAAGGTTTATTAAAGTTGAAACATTTGTTGTATGTTTGTGCTTTGTATATATTTGACATACAAAACTGATATACATTGCACCATATGCAAGCCGCAGACCCAACAGAAGTCAAAGTTTAAATGAATGAGTCGATTAAGTCTGATGTATGCGTTTTATCTTTGTATGTTAGGCAAAAGCAGAACATACAAAGCAAAATATACAAGACTTTTATACATTGCAGTACATACAACGAGAATATGCAATGCCAGAACCAAAATGATTGTGAAATAATGATAAGTCGTTGTATATTTCATGCATTGTATGTATCAGTACATACATTACCGGACATACAACGTGGATTTTAGGAAGATTAAAAAATGATATAAACGATGCATCACTACTCGATGTATATCAGAATATACATTACATGTTATACATTGCGCGGAACTCAAAAGGGATTAAAATATGATGTAAATGATGTATCGTGACTCAATGTATATTGGAATATACATTGCATCATGTGCAAAGCGCTGAATTGAAAGTTTATGAAATAGGGAAAATCTGTTGTATGTTTGCACTTTGTATCTATCCGACATACATTGTCGATATACAATGCATTACATACAAGTGGCGGAGCCAAAAGGTTATTTAAAAGAGTTAAGTGCTTGTATATTCAATGCCTTGTATGTTTCGAACATACATTCTTAAAGATACAAGCGATAGATACAAAAGGATATACAAGAACCGGGTGCGAAGAAAAAATTAAATATTAAAAACTCCTTGTATGTTTTAGTGATTGTATGTTTGAAATGAGCATATCCAATGTACAAAGAAATTGAAAGCATCGAAAGGGAAGGTTTGTATGGGTCGTTTGTATATGCGCTCATACAAGAAGATATACAAGAGCGATATATAAGCAAAAGATACAAGGATGTACAGAAAGCGAAAAGGCGGGAAGTTTTTGGATCAACCCGACTAGGAGGTTACTCCGACGAAGGAAACCCTAAAATGACATTAAAATCAGAATGGTTAAGATATCTTTTTGACAGTTAAAATATTTATTTTTTGCAGGATATACATAGCGGTGATCAAGTTGTATAAACACCCACAAAAGGATCTTAAGCAACTGATAAATCTTCGATAAGGGAAGTAATTATTTGAGTGAATATATATGTTTAAATAAATTTGTTTTGATCATTTGATCAGAGACGAATTTGTGTTTTATTTGGTCTTTTTAGGAATAATAAAACCCTCGAAGGATATTAAGCAGAATTATAACTAAAGATTTTGTTCGACCCTGAAATGGTTATCCATTTGATGATTAGTGGCGAGAATTAAATTCCTTGAATCTGTTTTATTAGAACAAATACTGATTTCGGTATCAACCATCACAAATATTGTAACTGGTCTGAAGCTTGTATGCCTCTCTTTATAAGAGATGACCAAGACCAGGAGAGAGGATAACATAGATAGAATAGAGAAAGATTATAAAATAGAAGAGGAGATACTATAGATTATATTTGAACATCAATGCTAGTTCATTTTTAATATATTTTATTTCTGGTAGACCATGTGCAAGCATTCTCTGATGAACTCAAGTCTGTAAGCATGAAGCAGTGACTGCAAATTTTGGTATCAACTATCTGTTAAATTCATTCAATTATATGACTGTCTCCTTTCAAAGTTTTCTATGTTATTCAATTTGAGTTATCAAGTATGTCTTCAAGTTGTCTATACACATTTGCTGTTATAGTATGATAAGATTAATTGGTTTCTACTTTTAGAATTAAATCCTTTAAATCTATCATAGTAACTGTGAAGGCATTGTCATGTATCTATAAGAAGAGTCATATAGTTAGGGTTTGTATTCTGTCTCCAATTTTTGATAAATCTGTTACAATTGCAATATCATTCTAATAGGTTCCTTCAAAGAGGGATTAAATCCTTTTAGATGAATGCAGATAATTTGATTTTGTCAATTGGATATATATAATTATGGAATACTAACTATTTCCTTGCAGGGTTGTACAAGTTACATACCTATTCTTTCATGCCAGGTAGTTGGAGTTTTTACCAAACAAACAGTCATTTATTTCATGATCATACTGACTCTATATTCAATAAGGCATTGGTCTAATATTTTCATTATTACTTATCCAAAATCATTTTAGATTTACTTAGTTAGATTGCATTATTGTTTTAACATTACAATTTAGATCATTTATAATTAACTTGCTGTATTTTTATTTGTTTTATAACTTGTGCCATTATCAATAGTTAGATTAATTCTAATCTTTATCTGATTTATTAATTAGAGGTTTACCTGCCTAGGTCTGGCAGAGCCTGAAGTGAAGGGGGTTTAGCCATATCTACCTTGTGTCAGTTAGCCAAAAACATCAAGAGAGCCTGGCACCCTCTTATGGTTAACGACCTGGGTTTTTGAGACCTAACACAACCCACACAACAAAAGACATCAACAACTTTCGATAGCTTCCAGGTGATGAAAATAAATCAAATTCAACGAAAGATATTATCATTATGCTTGAAAGACATAAACAAAATAACAAAAACAAAAGAAAAGGGTCTACGAAACTAAAGTGTGGTTGAAATATTCTCCTTTGAACCTAAAATCTACAAGGGAAACCAAGGAAGGTTGGGGTTATTTGGGGGTTTGCCTTCAAGTCAAACCCTTTTTTTGACATTTCTACCTCCACGGATAGCCAATGTTGAGAAATGAAGAAAATCAAGTGTGTGCTATTATCCTTTAAGTGTGTCTTGATAAATAACAGCAGTGACAATAGTGTAAATAAACAATATGAAACTAATCTACTCAAACAAGAGCAAACTAGTGTCCTATATTTGGAAGAAAGAGAGGAAATGAGGGAACCCATAAAATGCCACAAGCACACAAATGGATTACACAAAATGAATAAGTAAAGAGGGCAAGATGGAACTCAATCACCTCACAAAAGGAAGATGCAAACTACTTGATTGAAAACAAAGCCCAAGGAAGATCCTAGCAACACGTAGTGGTTCCAAGAAACCCCACAAAGATGCTAAAATCCAAAGAAGAGACATAAATGTGAAGATCTCAATGTAGATTTGTTGTATGTTGTTAGAGAGCTAAGAGATTGCCAAGAATGATGATAGTGTTGCTTCAAGAGTGTGGTAGAACGTTGGAGCTAACAATGGAGATGTAAAAGCTTCACAAGATTCATAAGAGATGTTTCAAAATGAGCAACTTAGAGGGAAAAATAGGAGAGGCAAGTCAAAAAAAAGTCATTCAATGTTGTAGAAGTGTTACATAGAATCTATCACATCGCAAAAGGTGGTAAGTAATGCTTAGAAATAGTCACTAGATGCCACATAGGCTCATGATGCTAGTGTGTCATGTGGAAAATTTCACTAAGCACAAATGTATGAGTGACATCAGCTTCTGATTTCATAGAACACCTTAGGACAATGAAAGAATTAAGACACTTAAATGAAATTTTATAAATATAAACACAAGGGATAAGCTCATAATACAAATGTAACATTTTTGGGTTGGGAAAAAGGCTAAGGCAAGACTAAAAATGAATCTAAAAAATGCTAGGGGAGTGGACACCAAAATGAGCGAAAAATATAGTGTGAAATTGCAAGGGTATGCAACTTTCTACATTATAGTGATGGATATGATAGATAGACTAAATGCATAGAAGTATGTGTGTATAAGGATAGAGTAAAGAAAAATGTATATAGGAACATGTACATGTACGGATAGATAAAAGGCTAAAGGAATGAGCCCAACTTTACACAAGATTGTTTCATTTGTCACTATGTACATATAACAAGACATTGCCTCAAAACAAGCACAAAAGTAAATAGGAAATGAAATGGGTATGCAAATCTTACCATTACAATAATAAATCAACCATATAAATAATCTTCTTGCCCATCCAATCTTTTATAATTCTTTCACAACTAGTTAAACTTAGATCCTTATAAAGAACCATTTAAATAAGTTTATAGAATCCCTCTAGTGAAAGAGTATGAGTTTATTTATGAATAGGCCACATTCACAACATTTTCCTCTCAAGCTTGCCGTATTGAGGGAAATAACAATTGGAAAATGTTTCTTTCATTACTAGACATTTGAAGCCTATTATAAGTCCTTGAGAAACCTAGTTTAATGGCTAAGCACACATATTATATCATAAACTTGATAATATACATAATCAGTTTTAAAGATGCAATAATTACATTGCAGTCAAATTGACCAAATTAGAAAACCTAGTTATTTCTCCCAAATCTCATCCAAAATAGGAAACCTAAATAAATACTTGAAGACCATTATTCTGGATAACAATCCTAATCAAGGAGTATATTTTTAAAGAGTGAACCATCTTTCCAATATAAGATTAGTCTGATTACATTCATAAAATAAGTGCCATGTTTTTTCTTTGTGGCCTTTGCACATTCTATATTGAGTTA
Organism: Cunninghamia lanceolata; assembly: GCA_027924645.1. Classification (NCBI taxonomy): domain Eukaryota; kingdom Viridiplantae; phylum Streptophyta; class Pinopsida; order Cupressales; family Cupressaceae; genus Cunninghamia; species Cunninghamia lanceolata. The sequence continues at coordinate 493,836 of BSBN01001091.1, forward strand.
GGGTTTCATAATATCATCTTCTAACGTTGTTGATAGTAATTTATGTATTATATGTGAGAAACCATAGAAAAATTATTTGTGATCGACTTTGCAATCCCAAACCTTGCTTAAAACTAAGCATAAATAACAAGTTATTATGGGATCTCACTTCCAATAAGCATGTTGTGGCCTTTCATGTTTGAGTAGCTACTTTTCAATGCATAGGATCACCTTATAAAATCTAGCTAAGAGGAGAAGACAACTTCCCTTTGATGTAGAATCTCTAAAGCATCTCTTTAGAAGTATAGGGCAAAGTAGATGATCCTTTGTATGGGAGTCTTCTTGTCTTAAGAAGGGAGCCAACCATCTTCTCTTCTTATGAGTGGGACCATTAGTCTAATGGTTCATGCCACTTTGCATCTCAAAATATTTTCTAAATGCATGAGAAAACCTCATCCTTACTGAGGTTGATACCTATTTGAAGTGTCTTCCCAAAAATGTCTTCTCACCTTTCCCAACTTTACAATAAGAATGATCTTGGATCAAGTTTTTGGCATTAGGAACTCCAAATACTAAATCCTTAAGTAACCTTCCAAGATGAATTCTAGCATAAATATGCAAATAGACCTGTATGAGATGTTTCTATCTCATATAAATTTTCCCACAAGACATTCAGTTCATTGCTCCATCTCTAAAACACTTTAGCTACCAAAGTTTTGTTCATCATTTTCATTATGTTTATTTCTAAACCTCTTGTGAGCTTTGAACATGCTACAACATACCACTTTGTAAAGTGCCAACTATACTATTGAGATTTTCTTGCCAAAAAAATCTTAATTTTTTTTCAAATTATTAATGAATATTTTTTGAGGTTGATGATAACATAAAAGAGAAGAGTGAGATTGCCAGTAAAATAGTTTTGATAATAGCTATGCAATTCATGAAAGATAGCCATCTTTTAATCTACTAATATTTCTAATATGTACTCTTATAGAGACTATACATGTAGCCATATGCTTGAAAATTTTAAGGGAAGCAACAACTAGAGATTCTAAAATACCTCAATCATCTCTAATCTAAAAAATATTATAAGAAAAAAATCAACTCATTATATATTAATTAGTCCGTAAACTTTTTTTTTTAATATTATAAATGTTCTTTAAAATTTTATTTAAAGAGGGAATGCAACCTAAAGAATGTAACCCCTCTAATGGCTATAGATTCTAACACACAAAACCTTTATTAAAAGCAAGTGATATGTATACTAGGTTGTCTTAATAGAAACAAATAATTCATTATAAATTAGGGGAGAGAACTTAGTAGCCATGCACCCTAACTTTACATTCTTCAAGCTCTCAAACAATAAGTCAATTTGTAACGAAACTTCTAGCACATCTCCATAGGTGAGTTAAGAGCTTAAAGTTATTGTTTGAGGTTCTAGGTATCAATGTTGCGGTCACATTAGCTACATTTTCATTGAATTTTCTGAAAACACCAAAAAAGAAAGCTAGACTGAAACATGTATATCAAGACATGTATTACCAATCACCTTATGTGCCACTATATGATTGGTTTTTTTTATGTGACTTGTGAAAATAAATATTTTTTTTGTCTATTTTTTAGGTATAAATAGAATGACTACTAATGCTTAACTTTACAAGTAATGGGTAAAGTATGAAAAAGGGCCCTTGCTACACAAAAGCACAGTGGCTATTGACGTGTGGGCAGCGATTAGGCCCTTCCCCCTAGCTAAACTAATTTTAAGTATGCAATCGATCTCCTTTATTAGCAAAAGCAACTTATCACAAAGTTTTAATAAGTTAGATTTGAGGGATCCCTTTAACCAATAAATGTGAATTAGCTCATCATAAACTACTGCAAAAACTCATTCTAAATATGAAATTTAATTATTTACTATTAAATGAGCCATTGCATATAGATACAAAGAAAAAAGAAAGTCATGATAAACTTTGTTATAGAAACTAGTTATAACTATGGAAACTCATCTTTTGTCACATAACTAATCAACAAAGCAAATTCATCATTTTGTGAAGAGTCATTGCATACAAATATAAATAAGTTGATTATAATCTTATAGAATCAATTTCTTACTAGAAATAATCAAAGCCACTACCGTGTTTTGTTTATAGTTTAACCCTAACAATTATAATCTTTATTGTTTTATCATATATTTAATTTGCAAAAATCTAGCTCTAAGCCACTTATGCCTTTGATTTCAAATTGTTATCCGGTGGACTCCAAGCCTAATTTGTCATAGCTCATCTATGGATTACAAAACAAATACTATTATTACAATACTTCAAAATCATGTACATGACTCTTCTTAATTACTACCTACTTTACTCAATTAAAAAAAAACATTGAAAAGGATTTGATCGTCTTGGGTTTTATTCTCAAATCCAATATAAAAATGTAAGGGGGCGATTTTATGAAAAGGCAGACTTGTATCTCATAAGCGTGGGTATTGTTAAAATTAAATAAAAAGTAAAACCGTACCATTACTAATAACTGTGGGTATAATTAATAATAAAATAAAAAATTGAATCGTAGCATCACTAATCATTGGATTAGTCAACTCTATCTTTGGTAACCTCCTAATTCTTCCATATTGTCTTAAAATTATTGTTAGAATAACATGAGAGTAATGATGGACTACGAATAGTACACTAATCATTTCAACTCAAGCGAAAAGTCTATTCTTGTTTTGTAAATTTTTAATTTTTTTAAAAATTTAAATTTAAATTTTGAAGATTTGAAGTTCATTTTAGACACATGAATAGATTGGCTATTGCTTTTGGATATTGATATTAAACAATGTTAAGGTGTAAAAGAAATTAAAAAAAATATATAGAAAGAAGATAATTTTGTAGGGTATTGAAGTAAAGTTAAGGTTGAACAAGTTTAGGAATTTAATGAAGAATGTATCGAGAAGAAATTATAAGAATAAGAGGGAAAGGAAGAACATAAATTAGTATAGATATCTTAAATACATCTATCTAAAAGAAACTAAGAGATATCTTTGGTGTTTTTAGATAGATTTATTAAAGATATCTTTTATCTACAATTTTAATAAATTATTTACTCCATATATTAAGTATAGAACTATATCAATAGTGCCAAAAACAAATTATTTATAATATAGGTTTTATATGTTATCTTATTTATTAAAATACACCACTTTTCCAATTACTTAATTTTTTAAATAAGAGATTTATTAATTTCAACTACTACAAATACACAAATAAGTAACTAAATAGATAGCTATTTTATTTTACTTATTTCCTAAGACCTATTTTTTTGGTGAAACACTTGTGAAATCATTATAGAAAACATTATATTTCAATTTAAACATAATTTGACTATACTAACATTTTACTCATGACAACTCTAAATCCTTTTCTTACTTTTTTTTCACCTCACTCTATAATTGTTTCATTATTTTTCCCCCAATAGGTCGTGGCCATTGTGAACCACAGTAAATCTAAGCAAGTAATAACAAATTTTATTTATCTATTTATCTTCTCCTTTACACATGGTTCAAATGTATTCTAAAAGTTTTTATTTTTATTATTAAATATTAATACTTTGACTTGTAAGTGGTTGTCAAATTTACGGTTAAAGGTAAGAGTTTTTGTTAAAATGCTCACGCCATTACACTTCACCCCTTGCTGCCATTGTAAAACGCTTCTTGGCATAACAAGATAAAATGAGTATTTCTATTCAATAGACAAAAGAATAAGTGGCAAAAAATATTGAAGAATCAAATATATCAAAGAAGGTTCTAAAGTTAGTATAAAAGGGTATGACTTATAAACATCCACATCATTATGAGAGTTGACACTCGTAGAGGCATGATACTACACATCAAGAAAGAACTAAATATTGACATACATGGAATCCAAAGAGCAACTATAAGGATTTGTAGCATCAGGGAAGTATATTCATGGAAGCAAAAGAGGAATGACTATGGAGAAGAATGAAATTAGAGTGGCACAACACATTATGGGACAAAGTTGGGATATAGGTACAATCAAGAAAACCCCTTCGTGAAGATCACATATTCATGGCTTGATAGAACATCCAATCATATTTACAATAAATTGCAACAATTTTACCATTTGGTTTCTTCTCATGTTTTAAGGATGCAACATGTCAAAGGGGATGGAATGTCATGTACTTGAGGGTATTATGTTATAATGTATAGATATTGATTGATGGAGATGCCCATATATGGTGCACATCCCTTAAGTTAGTTGTAATGGATGCATATGTTTTGTAAGTCATTCCACTAGCTAATTAGAGAGTTATATTGAATAGAACTCATAAGAACAAGAAGAAAAGTGAGGGGATATATGATGAGTATTATATGTGTTTGGGATCTCATGTTGCAAATATAACAATGTGGAGTAGCTTCTTCCATAAGGAGCATTTTATGGTTTTGCCCTACCTTAAGTGTTCGATCTCTATTGCATTCAATACACAATTGATCTTATTCTACATATTTTTAATATTCTAAGTACTTAACAACATTCCTCCATTAGTGAATATTTACTACTCCATACCTAAGACTCCATTTGAAGCCCCTTGCATCCCCTTCTATTGGCACACCTTTAAGATTCATCACCCTAATCTCCTCATCCATGACACTGCACACACAACCTTAGTAAGCCTCTAGGATTTTCTACATACATCTACTTGCACACCCTATTGTTACACCCACTGTAGACACCTAAAAATGTCTTCTACCATCAAACTGACTCCTAACAACCCTAAACACACCAATTTCCCTTCCAACCAATTAATTAAATTTTTATTTAATTAATTACCCCTTTCGTTTTTTAAATTCACACCATTTTATCCTCAAAATTGAATTAATTACATTAATTCAATAGTCCAAACCTTAGCCAATTGATTTAATAAATATACAATATTTATTAAATCAGTTTCCCTTTTTTCACTAAATCCAATTAATTAGTTAAAACCATGTTAACTAATTAATTCAGCTTATAATTGACCTATCCCTACCCTAGACAATTAAATATCTATTATTTAATTGCCTACCCTAGCCTACCTCATCATAGCCCTAGGATTAATTAAATAAAACCTATGTTTAATTAATCCTAACACCTTCATTTGAGTGGTCAAACCTAGTTTAACACCCTTCCCCACATCCTCTAAATAAAAAATTGAATTAAATCCACATAAGTCAATTTTTTATTTAAAAACATCCCACATCACATTTATTTCTCCTTACAAACCCATACTCATTTATTTCCTCTCTTCCCCAAATAAATTTTTAATTCATTTACATTCCCCCATATGAATCTTTAATTCAAAAATAATCTTTCACCCCCATGCTCATTTAATAACTCCTTTTTCCAAAATAAATAAAAGATTCATTTTTATTCCTAGCCCTCCATTCATTCAAGATTGAATCTAGGCCCTCTACATCACTTTTATCCTCCACCATTGATCTTCCAAATCAATCTCCACCCTTGGATCAAAATCCCTTCCAAAAATCTATAAATAGAACCTCTCTCCATCCATTTTGATCATCCAAGTTTATGCAAAGTTACCATGCCAAAATCACTCTTGAGCTAGAATAGTGAGTTGCAAATTAAAGTAGCATTTCACATTTAAATCTATTGTCTAGGGATAATCATGTCTTAGGAGCTTGTTTTGGGTGCAAAGGCTTCTTCCTCCCTTGATGGGATTGGGTTTGCATGTGAGGTATAGCTTTTGTTGTTTTTATGCATATTAGTTTGTGTTTCTACCTTAAATGTTTATCTAATCTACATTGGCACGCCCGGTGGGACCCACAAGGTCCAAGTCTAATCCATTTTTTGTTGAGTTTTTGTGCAAGAGACGTGTGTTTGTAGGTGCGACACCATCATACCTACGCAGCGGAGCTATCACTGGTTCCTTTTAGCGCCATTACCTATTTTGGCGCTATTCTGTGCAGCGCGTTTCCTGTTTTTGATTCACTCACATCTTTTTTCTCATGATTTCCCTGTCATTTTTGCTGTTCAAATGCTCTCAGTTTTCACAGAGATATTAAAAATACAAGGGGAAATTATGTCAAAAATTTTATAAAGTCTAAACATGCATTTTGGCTTTGTTTTTGGCTTGTTTTTCATCTACTCAGACTAACAAGGCTAATGGGACATCTTGTGTGTGCAGCCCGACCCTCCATGTTTGTTATAAAACCACTTTTTTGCAGGTCAGCCGCATTCAGCCCTGTATCGACGCTATCCCCCAGATTGGCGCTATCCGCAGGTGTAAACAGAATGTCTGACAAGTCATGCAGTGGCGTGTTCATGGTCCTCGTTTAGCACTATTTTATAGTTTAGCACTATTGTCATCTTTTATTAGCTCAATATATTGTATTAGCACCTTCATTGTAATATTGTAATGCCATCTTATGTTTTGGCACCTTCAGGGTCTTGTATTAGCGCTATCTTATTAATTAGTGCCATTTGTATAGGGGTAGGTTTCTGTCTGATTCCTGTTCGTAGTAGCGCTATCAAACCTCTGTTTTAGCGCTATTTGGGAAACTAACTTTGCTGGCTGTGCAGGTACTGACAAGTGTTTTTGCAGGTTTTTACTATCATCTTTGCGGATACTAACAAGCTTTTTGCAGGATGGTTTGATGTCTAGCTTAGCAAAACACTTCAATTGGAGCTTAAAAAATGAACCCTTTGCATGTTAGTTACATAACATCTTGATTTGGTGCTATAAAATTGAACAAAACAAACAATCAAACAAATCTTTTTGTGTGTGTGCGTGTGCCCAACATTTAAAATTTGGTGTCCTAAAATTTACAAAATTGTGTGCCAACAACAACAATCCAAACACTTCAATTTGGGCTTTAAAAAGAACCACAAATTGCATCAATCAAGTCATTGGGTTAAAAAGAACAACAATTTGCATTTCTCACGCATGTAATCAAGAAAACCAAAATTGTGTGAAGTGTTTTGTGATCTTTTGCTTGTGGTGTGAAAAAATGTATGCTCTTCCCTTGCACCATTTTTGGTGACTTTGGGAATCAAAAGCTTCTCACTAAACTTGCATTAATCACCCCTAATCTAAATCCAAAGAAATAAAATGAACCATGTTTAGTGTGATGCAAACACAAATAATACGTATGCTCTCCCCTTGCATCTTTGTATGAACTTGGGGATCAAAAGTATTTTTGTGTTTGTATTGCTTTTGTTAATCCTTAGAGGGCTTGCCACCCTGCTTCGAAAGGTGGGAACGACCCAAGTGGCATCAAGCTAAAGCCAAGCTCTTTTAAGCTAAAGCCAAGCTCTTTCAAGCAGCTATATAAAATAAGGCGTTTGGGACAAAAGTCTCAAGCAACAGGTGTTGTGTTATACCGACAGCCAACCTCCCCCAAAACCCTCCAAGGCGTAACCCTTGGAGGCTGGAAGACTCCATAACGGAGAGTAGCGCTGCTGCATATATAACCACCTAAACGGATGCCCTTACTACGAACCATTATTTATCAAGCCAAAATCCTTCTATTTGTTGACGCAGAAGGGAAACCTTTGAAGCGGCCCCGATTCATGTGGTTCTTAGCCGAGGTAGCAGGGATAATCTAAAGGTTTGGTGAGGGACAAGCCTTATAAGAAACCTGGATCTTGGTATGCGTGAGAAGTGTGTGCAATTGTAAGGATCAGTGCTACCAAGATCCTGGAGCTACCCGCTTTGAATAGGCACAGCTAGGGGATTCAAAAAATATTGTCACATCCTCACCTTAGGTTATTCAAAGTGCTTGTTAAATAAAATCACACATCTTTTTTTCAAAACAAAGCAAAATTTTGATTATTGTGTGATTATTGTGCTTGAATTGTTTGCAACAACATTGCCAAGAGACAAACCAAATCATTTGATCACAATCCAAATAAAGAAAATCCAAAATTGCCATAAAAAATCTATCTTTTTAGGACCTCGACAAACACTGTCTTGTTTTAGTGCCATATCTGTCTAATTTTGGCACCATTTCACCTGTGGATTGGTGCTATTCTCAGATTGACTTGCCTAAAATAGACTTATCCATTTGTGATCTTCACCATCTACTCTGCCATAATCCATATTCACATCCCAAAAATCTGATAACAGTACATCCATTTTCTTCAAAATTTTCCAAAATCACACCTTCTCTTTGACCTTAAAGGATTAATCACCACCATTGTTGGACCCCTTTGCTACATCAAACCTTACCTCATTTTTATATCCACTTCATCTTTATTAATATTTGCATACCTTTTTGGACCAAACCAAAATCCTTTTGTCATAGAAAATCATTCCAAAAATCCCCAAAATCTCCCAAATCAAAACATCATCAAAATCTGTCATCCCTTTGAGCTAAAGTTAGATCTAGATTTCATCCTTCACGTCATATCTTGCTTGGAAAGTCAATAGTCTACATTCCAAGTGAAATCATTATCCCTCTTTGCATAAGGTCATTAGTCTACCCCAAACAAAGAAAAACATCCATTTGTGCAACCACAAATCTAGGTCCTACCTAAGCTCAATGTGTTGACTATCAAAATCCTCCATATCAAACATCAAAATCAAACATCAACAAAATCTTGTCAAAACAAAATGTCATCCATCACCTATCTCTTTGGTCCAAAAATTTGTGCAAAAAAATCAATATCGCCTATCCATATCACCCTTAGGTTAAAACCTTTAAAAATCAATGTTGCAAGTATGGGCCTAACCGGTGTTGTTATTGATGTCAACATACTCATGTTGCATTAATGAGAAGGATTAGATGAGCTGTGTGCTGAGCATATTGAGAAAATAAGTCTCAATCAGGAACAGTGAAGAATAGTGATAACAAGAAGGTAAAAGTCCTCAATAGGTTGAGTATCAGAGGATGCGGTTTAAAGGGTTTGTAGATTTAAGTCTTGAGATGCTCTAGTCAAGATTTCATAGGTCTGCATGAAGATCTGAAGAAGTTATGGTCGCTCAAGTAGAACTGGTTTCGACAGGTGTTTAGAGATGATAGAGGGCCACAGAAAGGTCCGGTGAGATCCGGTATTTCATTATCCCGTTCTGCGGATCTGAGGGAGTGTTGAGGCAGTCCCTGTGAAGTATCAACTAGATTAGTTCATGGGTTGAAGATCTAGAAGTGCCTATTCATTTGTGACAGTGATGACAGACTGTGTTCTTGTAGCTCTGGATGAAGGAAAGAAGAATTCTAGTAGGATGATGAAGTGTGGATGTTTTTGGTGATTCAGGGAAGGTTATGATGATCGTTGGATCATGTCCAGTTAATGTTGGTGGTCCGCATTGAAGTTAGAGTTTGCATTTGAAGAATAACCATGGATATTGGTGTTCTTCTTGAGACTGGCCGACCGGATGTATTACACGTCTTGCGAATGATCTTGTAGGTGTTTGCCGACTTAGATGATTGTTCCTAAGTCGATGCCTTGTATAAATAAGGGATTGTGAATTCATTTTGGAGTGAGTCTTACGGTGATGAGTGTGTGGTAGCGAAGAGAAGTGCGAAAGGCAGAGCAGAAGTATTGGGCTTAAATGGAACTAATTCAAGCATGCTGAAGATGCTATTTTCCAGTTCATAAAGGTGATACTTATTCCTTTGTAGACAGTGTGTCTCTTGTAGGCAGTGAGCCTCTTGTGAGCAATGTGCTTAGGCAGTGAGCCCTAATTGGCATGTGCCATTTTGTTCTTGTTATTCTTCTAACAGAAAATACTTTCTTGGGTTAATCACCCCGTGGTTTTTCTCTTAACCAGGTTTTCCACGTCAAAATCTCAGTGTCATATGTGTTGTTATGTTTCTGCTTCTGATTTAATGCTTTATGGTTCATGATTAATATTATAAATCACTAAGGAAGATTCAAGTGTTTAAATAAGGAAAAGTTTCATACAACTGATTCACCCCCCCTCTCAGTTGTATGCCCTAAGTCTAACAATTGGTATCAGAGCTAAGTTCCTCTAAAAGGAGCTTAACCGTTTGAGGAGATCTAGGTGTCGTCATACAAGAAGGATAGTCTGAAGTTTGATGGAACCAACTTCTCTCTTTGGAAAGGTCGCATGAAATGTCACTTGCAGTGTATGGGAAAGGCGTACTAGTCCATGGTCACAAAAGCATATGCACCCCCACAGGGTGGTCTGACAACCCTAAATGAAATCACAGATGTTGAAAATAATCTGCAGACCAAAGAAGCTCTTCTAAGCGCATTAACTGACTCAGAGCTCTCAAATGTTATTGACCTACCAACTGCCTATGAGATCTAGATTAAGTTGGAACTTCTGCATGAAGGAGATGAGTATGTTAAATGTGCAAGGTTACAAAGTCTAAAAGGGAAATTTGAAAAACTGAAGATGAGAGATGATGAAAATATTACCACTTTTATGCCAAGAGTGAATGAGCTGGTTTGTGGAATTAGAAATTCTGGTGGAGTCCTAGATGAAAATGAGATTGTTGGTAAGATTCTCAGATCCCTTCCTGCCTCTTACAAAATCAAGGTTGCTGCCATTGATGAATTCAGAGCCCATACAACTATCACAAGAGACCAATTGGCTGGCAAACTGGCTGCTTTTGAAATGACCGAATTTGGAGATGATCCCCCCAAAACTGAATCTACATTCAAAGCCAGTGCCTCTGTGAAAGGTAAACAAGGATTTGATCCGGGAGAAAACTCATCAAGGAATTTGTCATGGTATGGAAAAGCAAGGAAAGACCTGGAAGAAGAAGAAGTGGAAACTGCTCAACTTGAAGCCCTCATTGCCAAGAGACTGCCAAGAGGATCCAGTAAGTATGAAGGAAAATTGCCTTTTAAGTGTTTTAACTGCAATAAGATTGGTCACTTTGCCTCAAAATGTCTGGAAAGATTTTCAAAGCCAAATCCTAACAGATCAAGGTTCCAAAAGAATTGTTACTATGTTCATGAAGAAGATGATAATGAAGGAGTAACAGATGATGAATCAGAGACAGGAAACAAATCCGGAAGTGAATGGGTGTTTATTGCCATCAAGGAAGAAGAACCAATATCCTCTGTATCTATCAATCATAAAGTTGTAGAAAGAGCTCTGGTTGCCCAAGTTGAAGAAAAGAATGATTGGGTCATTGACAGTGGTTTCTCTCACCACATGACAGGTGACAAGAATAAGTTCATAGATTTGGAAAGGTATGAAGGAGGAGTGGTGAAGTTTGGTGATAATTCTGCTGGTAGAATCAGAGGAAGAGGAACTATTTCTTTTAATGGAAGAAACAAGACTAGTAATGTATTGTATGTTGAAGGTTTGAAGCACAATCTTCTCAGTGTTGGATAGTTGGTGGACAAAGGCTATGATCTCTGATTCAAGGATGGAAAATAAAAAATCTTGGAAAGATCTGAAACAGAGATTGCATCCAGTACTCAAACTAAAGGTAATATCTTCCACTTGGTTGGTATTGATAAAAGCTGCTTATTTGTTCAAGTTGATCAGAGTTGGTTATGGCATAGAAGGATGTGTCATGTGAATTTTGATAATATCATCAAGATAAACAACACTCAGGTTGTAAGAGATCTTCTAAAATTGGTGAAACCTACTAACAGCTTATGCAAGGAATGTCAGTTAGGTAAGATGAGTAGAGTCACATTCAGAAGCAAGGAACCATCCTCTACCGGACTATTGGACTTAGTTCACACTGATCTTTGTGGTCCGGCAAGAACTAGAAGTATTCAAGGTGATAGATACTTCATGCTGCTAATAGATGACTATTCCCGGATGATGTGGGTAACCTTTCTAAAGGAAAAATCAGAAGCTCTTGAAAAATTCAAAATATTCAAGGCTATGGTAGAGAGTGAAACAGGAATAAAGTTGAAATGTCTGATAGAGGTGGAGAATTCACATCTGGTGAGGTCATAGAATTCTATGAGAAACATGGAATTAAGAGACAGTTGTTTGCTCTGAGGACTCCACAGCAGAATGGAGTAGTGGAGAGAAAGAACCGGACCATCCAGGAAGCATCTAGGACTATGATGATGGAAGCAAATGTTCCTCAGATCTATTGGAGAGAAGCTGTCAGCACTGCAGTCTATACTCTTTATCGAGTGCAAATAAGAAGCAATACCAGTAAGACCCCTTATGAACTATGGTTTGGCATTACTCCTACTATAAGATATTTCAGAGTCTTTGGTAGCAAATGTTACATCAAAAGAGATGAAGATTTAGGCAAGTTTGATGCTAGAAGTGATGAAGGAATATTCTTGGGTTACTCTACTCAAAGCAAAGCATACTGGTGTTATAACAAGAGACTAAGAAAGGTGACAGAAAGTACAAATGTTAAGGTTGATGAGGGAATAGAGAAACCCTCAAGGTTTTATGAGTATGATGAAGATGATCAGAATAGTGTTCTGGTTCAAGGAGCTCAATCCTCTCCTGAAAGTCAGATTCAGACCGATCCGGTAAATCAGGAAGAAGAGATAGGTCTGAATGAGCCTGATCAAGAAGCAGAAGTGCAAGAAACTCCCAAAGTTCCAAGGTATGTAAGACTAAACCACTCTGAAGATCAGATCATAGGTGACAAAAGCAAAGGTGTGCAAACTAGAAGGAAAATTGCTCAAAATTCAGATGAATGTTGTCTGATTTCAAAGATTAAACCTAAGACAATAAATGAAGCCTGCAATGATGAAAATTAGACCAAAGCAATGGAGGAAGAGTTGATGCAAATTGAGAAAAATCACACTTGGGATCTTGTTTCTAGACCTAGAAACAAGAATGTGATTGGAACCAAATGTGTCTTTCAGAACAAACTAAATGAAGTTGGTGAAGTAATCAGAAATAAAGCTAGATTAGTCTGCAAAGGCTACTCTCAAATAAAAGGGATTGATTTTGAAGAAACCTTTGCTCCGGTGGCAAGAATTGAAGCAGTTAGACTATTTCTTGCATTTGCTGCCTTCAAGGATTTCAAAGTGTATCAGATGGATGTCAAATCTACTTTCCTGAATGGTGACTTAGAAGAAGAAGTGTACATTGAACAACCGGATGGATTTCAGTTATCTGAACATGGTGATATGGTCTGCAAATTAAAGAAGGCACTGTATGGTCTAAAACAAGCCCCAAGAGTATGGTATAAAAGGCTGGACAAACATCTTTTAAAGATTGTTTTCAACAAAGGTACTGCTGATAGTAACCTATATTTCAAAATTGATCATGAAAACATCTTGATTGTTGAAGTATTTGTTGATGATATCATCTTTGGAGGAAGAGACAGTATGTGTAAAACCTTTGCAAATCAAATGGAAAGTGAGTTTGAAATGTCAATGCTCGGTGAAATGAATTTCTTCTTGGATCTGCAAATTACTCAGACAAAGAAAGGAATCTTTATCTCTCAGACCAAATATGTGAAAGAATTATTGAGGAAATTTGGAATGGAAGATTCAAAGCCAATGAACACTCCCATGGCAACCGGATGTAAGTTGAGCAAAGATGATGACTCTCCTAACATAGATCAGACCAAGTACAGATCAATGATTGGAGGATTATTGTATCTCACTTAGACTAGACCAAATATAATGCAGGCTGTTGGTCTTGTGGCGAGATTCCAAGCTAATCCTAGAGAATGTCATGTCATGGCAATCAAAAGAATTTTTAGGTACTTAAAAGGAACAGTTGAGTATGGTCTATAGTATCCTAGAGATCATAATTTTTCTCTTCATGCATATACAGATGCAGATTGGGTAGGAGATGTGGATGATAAGAAGAGTACAAGTGGAGGAGCATTCTTTTTTGGAAAAAGGTTGGTTTCTTGGCTAAACAAGAAACAAGAGGCAATATCTATGTCTACAACTGAAGCAGAATACATTGCAGCAGCAGGAAGTTGCACTCAAGTTTTGTGGATGAAGCAGATGCTAAGAGATATTCAAGTAGAATATGAGGAGCCTATCACAATTTTCAGTGATAATTCAAGTGCAATAAATATTTCTAAGAATCCGGTGTTGCATTCTAAGACTAAGCATATATCTATCAAATTTCACTTTCTGAGAGAGCAAGTGAACAAGGGTGAAGTCAGATTAGAGTATGTGCCCTCCAAGGATCAGCTTGAAGATATTTTTACTAAACCTCTTCCCAAGGACTCTTTTGAGTATCTCAGGGAGAAGTTAGGGGTTATTGCACCTCCGGTGATGGACTAGGATGCACTGATGTGCATCAATCCGATGGATATCATAGTCATATCTTGTGATCCGAATTGATGATAAGGGAGCTGCTACTCAGGGGGAGCAGCTAGTATGTTATGAAGTAGTGAAGTTACAAGTATGAGCCCTTTGCCATTGATGTCAAAGGGGGAGATAAGACATGTGGAAAACAAGTGGTTGTTGATCAAAGGGGGAGCAACAAAGGGAGAGAAGACATGTGAATAGTTGTTGCTGTTGGGGGGAGTTGTAACAGTAAGGAGAAGTTCTTGTCTTGATGGTTTTTCACATCATATGTTGCCATCAATGACAAAGGGGGAGATTGTTGCAAGTATAGGCCTAACCAGTGTTGTCATTGATGTCAACATACTTATGTTGCATTAATGAGAAGGATTAGATGAGCTGTGTGTTGAGGATATTGAGAAAATAAGTCTCAATCAGGAACAGTGAAGAACAGTGATAACAAGAAGGTAAAGTCCTCAATATGTTGAGTATCAAAGGATGCGGTTTAAAGGGTTTGTAGATTTAAGTCTTGAGATGCTCCAAGCAAGATTTCATAGGTCTGCATGAAGATCTGAAGAAGTTATGGTCACTCAAGTAGAACCAGTTCCGATAGGTGTTTAGAGATGACAGGGGGCCACAGAAAGGTCCGGTGAGATCCAGTATTTCATTATCCCATTCTACAGATCTAAGGGAGTGTTGAGGATGTCCCTGTGAAGTATCAACTAGATTAGTTCATGGGTTGAAGATCCGGAAGTGCCTATTCATTTGTGACAGTGATGATAGAATGTGTTCTTGTAGCTCCAGATGAAGGAAAGAAGAATTCTAGTAGGATGATGAAGTGCAGATGTTTTTGGTGATTCAGGGAAGGTTATGATGATCGTTGGATCATGTCCAGTTAATTTTGGTGGTTCGCATTGAAGTTAGAGTTTGCATTTAAAGAATAACCATGGATATTGGTGTTCTTCTTGAGACTAGCCGATCGGATGTATTACACGTCTTGCGGATGATCTTGTAGGTGTTTGCCGACTTAGATGATTGTTCCTAAGTCGATGCCTTGTATAAATAAGGGATTATGAATTCATTTTGGAGTGAGTCTTGTGGTGATGAGTGTGTGGTAGCGAAGAGAAGTGCGAAAGGCAAAGCAGAAGTATTGGGCTTAAATGGAACTGATTCAAGCATGCTGAAGATGCTATTCTCCAGTTCATAAAGGTGATACTTATTCCTTTGTAGATAGTGTGTCTCTTGTAGGCAGTGAGCCTCTTGTGAGCAGTGTGATCGGGCAATGAGCCTAATTGGCATGTGCCATTTTGTTCTTGCTATTCTTCTAACAGAGAATACTTTCTTGGGTTAATCACCTCGTGGTTTTTCCCTTAACCAGGTTTTCCACGTCAAAATCTCGGTGTCATATGTGTTGTTATGTTTCTGCTTCTGATTTAATGCTTTATGGTTCATGATTAATATTATAAATCACTAAGGAAGATTCAAGTGTTTAAATAAGGAAAAGTTTTGTACAACTGATTCACCCCCCCTCTCAGTTGTATGCCCTAAGTCTAACAAAATCTAGGTCCTACCTAAGCTCAATTTGTTGACTATCAAAATCCTCCATATCAAACATCAAAATCAAACATCAACAAAATCTCGTCAAAACAAAATGTCATCCATCACCTATCTCTTTGGTCCAAAAATTTGTGCAAAAAAATCAATATCGCCCATCCATATCACCCTTAGGTTAAAACCTTTAAAAAGACATATCGATCTTCCACCACATCCTCTCTTCTACTCCATCTCACTACCACATCCATATTTAGGTCCAACATAATCAATCAGATTCTCTAAGGTCTCCATCCCCATCTCACTCTACATCTAGAAATCAACCTCATACACGTGCATGCCCACCACGAGATTACAACACAAAAAGAATCAAGAAATGGCAGAACATTGGCAATTTAGCATGCCTGACACCGATAGCAACAACATACCCATCACCCAAACATTCAACCCACCTACGTACTCTTACCTCCCCCCATATGGTCCCAATGAAAATCCCTTTAGTTACTTACAACAACAACCACAACCACCACCACTACAAAACGTCCCCGTCCTATCCCAAGATGACCTAGATGTCTTGAGCTTCACGCAAGATGCTGATAACATGGACCTACTTGATAAAATCCTAAGGTTGGACCCAAGTAGATATCTTGATCATCTTCTCAAAATTGGTGCTCAACTCCCCCCCATCACGACGCCATCACAACCATCCACCTCTACAATCGTCCCTACCCCATCAAATACCCAAGCATCTACATCACATACCCAACCTACCATCTCTCAAATGTCAACACCTGCCGTATCTACCACCTCTACAAGCTCAACCACTACCACATCTACAATTCCCACATGTTCCGCCAGCCCTACCATCTCCCAACCCGTCATCACTTCTACTACCACAACTACCATAAACCCTTCCGCTTTACAAATCACCATGGGCATACAAGGCAACATCATGCAAGAAAGTACATCCATGAGTGTGCCCCCACCCAACCCTCAAACCATTGCATACCTACGACAATTATTCTCACAAACACCTCGCAACACATCTAACCAATCCAATGTCCACATACCCAACGTCAATCCATCCACTATCACGTATCCACATAACCCCATAACATCATCTATACAACATCAAACCATTCCCCAAATACCACCACATGTTCTCCAACAACTCTACGTGGATCAACAACATCAGGCACCAATCAACCAAAACACCAACCCGCAATACCAACACCTTAATCAAACACATCCCCACCATCAAATCCCACCCCATCTCCAACATCTCACCAACCAACAAGCGTACATACAACAACCACAACAACCACAGGATCTCACATCTATTGTACAGTCCTTGATACAAAAGGTAGATGACCTACAAACTGGGGGCAAGAGAAAGCACTATTCCTTTGAGGATATTTGCCCCTATCCATTCGATCGCACTTTGTACATGCCCCCTTTCCCCAAGAACTTCGAGACACCCAAATTTGACAAATACAAGGGAAAGGGAGACCCTAGAGATCACCTTAGGGAGTTCTACATCGCTTTCTTAGAAGTCTCTAATAACAATACCTATCTAATGAGACTATTTCCATGAAGCCTCAGCGGTCAAGCCGCTAAATGGTTCGCACATCTTCCCCTAGGCATTAGGACTTTCCCTGAGCTTGCAGAGAAATTTGTAAACCACTTCTCCTACAATTTCAAGAATGAAATGTCTATGACGGACCTTTGCAACGCCAAACAAAAGAACGAGGAAGCCTTCGCTTCCTTCTTGCAAAGGTGGAGAGGCTTAGCAAGCAAACTCCCATGGCCCATTCCTGAGAAACAACTTGTCACCATGTTCGTGGCCAACCTCAATCAGGAATTAGGGTTTCATCTACAAATCCTTTGTGCATCTACCTTTGAAGAGGTCATCGACAAAGGCACCACCATCGAATGAGCCCTCATTGCCAAGGCTCCATCAAACTGTACGACCACAAATCCAACAATAACAACTACAAATCCAATAACAACACCCCCAATACAAACAACAACACCAACACGCAATCAAATGACAAATCACGCTATTGGGGGAAGAACAAGAACACTATGAATGACAGCGTCACAGATGTGAAAGCCGTCCAACATATACAAAACCAAACACCTGCGCATACATATGCAACAAATGTAAATAACCAGAGGGGCCCAACTAAACCACGCAAACCGGCAGACAATTCACACCCTTAGGGGAACCCGTCGAAGACATCCTTGACAAATGTCTCAAGCAAAATTTGATCACGCTCCCACCTATTAGACCCTATCAAGAGAATGAACTAAAAGCCGCGTGGTACAATGAGAACGACTACTGTGAATACCACCGCGTTGCGGGTCATAAAACAGCTAACTGCATGCAACTAAAACATTGCATCCAAGACCTTATAGAACAAAATCTAGTCAGCCTCGATCATAGTGCCCAACCATCACCAAACGGCAACCTAGGCGCTTACAAGGATCCCCTACCTAATCATAACAAAGCCTCCTCATCCAACCAAGCATATAATGTCACCCCACCACCCGCGTCCTATGACTCTATCGTAGGATGGATAGAACCATCATCCCATCATGTCAACACAGTCACCATTTGGGCACAAGCACCCGATTGAGCTGTTACAACCCGTCGTGACCGTGTATCCATCCGCACAGCCCCTCCCACTGAACAAACACCTGTATCCACATCAGATCCCCTACCTCCTCGTCCAACCACACGTCCATCACCTACCCACCAGTATAACTTCCTAGAACACCTAGGAAAGACACCGCGCAAATCTCCATCCTCGAGTTGCTCCGCACATCTCCCCTTCATAAGGACATCCTCGACAAAGCACTCTTACAAACACAAGTCCCTGCCAACTTCAATGTAACTCAATTCCAAGCCATGGTAGGACACATCGCCGCACCCCACCATCTCACTTTCTCAGAAAAGGACCTACCTACCTTCGAACACATACATAACGACACCCTACACATAGAAGTCCGCATCCACAAGCACACCATTAAAAGAGTCTTAATAGATGGTGGCTCCAGCCTCAACATATGCACTCTAAAACTGCTAAAACACTTGGGGTACTCCAATGTGGTTGTTGACACCAGCGAGTGCATCATGATCAAAGGATATGATGACACCGAACGGCTCTCTGAAGGCACTATCAAGCTTCCCATTCAAGTGGGACAGAAAATATTGGAAACTAAATGTTAGGTTCTTGATCTCGACCTCCCCTACAACATCCTTCTCGACAAACCATGGATTCATGCCATGCAAGCCATCCCATCCACCTTCCATCAATGCATCAAATTCCCTCACAATAGTATAGAAGTCATAGTCTATGCCGACCCTCGCCCCTTCCAATACTGTAGTTTTCTAGAAGGCCACAACCAAACATTCTGCCCATACAATAAAGCCACCACTGAAGCCAATCCAACAGCATCAAACTCATATGTCGACCCCGCAAACATTGCCTCCACTTCATCCCAAGCACCTCCACCACTCGAGATCTAGATCAAGCTAACCGACATGGGATGTGGGGAATATGATTTGCACGACACCTTTTGTGTGGGCACATTACCCAATCCTAAGACATTCGGCATCCCAAAAACAGAGGCAGCCAATACAGTCATCATCAAGTGCAAACCCTCACCCATCTTCGAGAAGAAGCACCTCCTGGATCAGGATGTACTTGAAGATATCTCATCTTGGCTATACAAGGATGAAGAGCCTGAGCAAGAAGCCCCCACAATCCCAATAGAAATCTACGGCAAAGGCTCTGAAATTGTCAAAAGCATGGGCTATAAAGGACACGGCGGTATTGGCCTTCATGAATAGGGAATCATAGAACCACTACAAGCAACAAAGAATCCCTATACTCAAGGGTTATGGTACGGTCAACCACAATGCATCCTCACTACCGGCGAGTGTATCTTAGCTGAGGTTGCTACGGTCTCCTTAGACGTCGACAATGTTAACAAAACGGGCCTTCAAGACTCCTTTATTAACTTCACTGACTTCTTTGACTCATCCATTTGTATCATCTACTCAGTCACCACTCTCGCTTCACCCTCTAATGACTTACCACTAGTTTACCCCGACCTCATTGATTGGGACCAATGGGGACCTCCTGTCTTCGACATCGCACCTACCGATGAGGCCATCGCTAAGATGATGGGGGTTAGAGATCACTTCCCTTTGGGAGATCACAGAGCAGGATACATCATGGAACTCAATCTGGATGCCTATTTCAGGGAGACAACCCCTGCTTCCAGTCATAAAAACATAAAAATAAAAAATGGATCTGATGGTGAAAATTGTTCCGCGGCAGTATCAGATCCTAAAAAAGTAAAAACAAAAGGCGTATCTCCTGGTGAAAACCTCCACGAGGTGCCAGGATATGGAAGCATGGGCCTTTTCGAGGTAGAAAAAGTATATCCAGACATATCACCCATCTTGGTAGAACCAGCTCAGGAAATGAATCTTAGGACAGAGGAAGAGCTGAAAATCACATACAGAGTAGAATCTCTCAGCATACTGGAACAGGAGAACTTCTTGTCCTTCTTCACATGCAGAAATCACAATTTTGCATGGACCTATGCGGACATGCCAAGGCTAGATCCCGCTTTGGTGGTTCATCACCTTGTAGTATGCCCTGATGTGAAACCAGTCAAACAGAAGCGCAGAAAAATGAATCCTCAGGTGGCTCTCCTCATCAAAGCAAAGCTAAAGAAATTACTGGATGTTGGGTTCATTCATCCAATCGATTATCCTGAATGGGTTTCAAAACTAGTTCCAGTTGCTAAACCGGATGGCCGAATCTACTGTTGTACCGATTTCAGGGATCTCAACAAGGCCTACCCGAAAGATGACTTCCCACTACTAAACATCGACATGATAGTGGATCTCATGGAAGGACATGAAATGTTATCCATCATGGATGGTTTCTCATAATATAACCAAATAAAAATCGCCGAAGAGGATCAGCACAAAACAACCTTCATATGCCCATGGGGAACATACTGCTGGGTGGTAATGCCATTTGGCCTGAAAAATGCAGGAGCTACCTATCAAAGAGCTATGACTGCCATCTTCCATGACCTCTTCCACCACGTCATGGAAGACTATGTGGATGATTTGCTAGGGAAATCAAAGACCAGAGAAGAACACCTAGATGTGTTGGCCAAGATCTTCAATAGGTTAGAGCAATACAATGTCTGCTTGAATCGAAAGAAGTGCGTCTTCGACATCACCTCAAGCAAACTCTTGGGATACATAGTCTTGAGAAGAGGAATCGAAGTTGATCCCACAAAGGTCAAGGCCATCACAGAAATGCCACCTCCAAAAACACTGAAACAACTGAGAAGCCTGCAGGGAAAACTCTAGTCTATCCGACGATTCATTGCCCAACCTGCTGATAAGTGCCAACCATTCTAGCATTTGCTCTGAAAAGACATAGCTTTCATCTGGAACACTCAGTGTCAGGATGCCTTTGACCAACTAAAAGAATACCTGGCTAATCCTCCTGTGCTAACTCCACCAAGGCAAGGCGAACCCCTCCTGCTTTACATCTCTGCAACAGAGACAGCTATCAAAGCCTTGCTAGCACAACTCGATGAGCAGGGGAAAGAAAGAGCCATCTACTACATCAGCCGCACCTTGATCTCATATGAGCTCAACTACACAAAAATCAAACGAGCATGTCTAGCCCTCGTCTTTACTTCACAAAAGTTAAGACACTATATGCTCAATCATAAGACCAAGCTCATCTCCAAGATCGACCCACTAAAGTACTTGCCTAACAGAGCTACTCTTACTGGGAGAATGGCTAAATGGGTCATGATTCTCATGGAGTTTGATATAGAATACACTGAGAGAAAGGCCATTAAAGGGCAAGTTATAGTAGATCAGCTGGCTGAAGCACCTATTCCGGTAGAACATCCTACAATAGCGGAGTTTCCTGACGAAGCTATCTTGACAATCACATTAGCCAGAGAGACATGGAAGATGTATTTTGATGGATCATACACTCACAGAGGCTCGGGGGCAGACGTCCTGTTTGTTACCCCTCAAGGCGACACAATCCCTAAATCCTTCAAGATCACATTTCCATGCACCAACAATGTAGCAAAGTATGAGGCCTTTATCACAGGTCTCCGAATGGCCGTCCAATGGAAAATTGAAAAGCTAATGGTGTATGGCGACTCTCAACTGGTCATCAGGCAGGTCAATAATGAATACAAAACCAAGGATGACAAGCTCCTTCCCTATAAGAAGATGGTTGATGATTTCAAAGATTACTTCGAAGACATCCACTTCAAGCAAATCCCAAGACTCAACAACAAAGAAGCAGATGCCATGGCAACCATCGGATCTCTGGTAGATATGAAGAAGGACAACAAGAAATGTGAGTTCCTGATCGAAGAACTCCCCATCCCAGCATACGATGTTCCTCAATCTAAACTAGTGTGCGAAGTCATTGGTCCCTTACCCCATGGTATCAAGAAACCTACCTATACCTTCATGATAATATCCTCCCCCCTAACCTATCCACATCATAGAGAAAATCATTCATCCATCGAGCCTTCCGCTTCATCCTTATAGGTGACACCCTTTACAAAAGGAGTCTTGATGGCATGCTTCTACGATGTTTAGACTCTAGGGAAGCCGAAGTAGCCTTGGAAGAGGTACATGCAGGCATCTGTGGGGCACATTCAAGTGGACCCACTCTTTCTAATAAGATCCTCAGGACTGGATATTATTGGCCAACAATGGAACAAGATTCCTACAGGTTCATCAAGAAATGTCTCCCATGTCAACAGCATGGTGATCTCATCCACGCACCAGCATAGGAGTTGCAATTGATCACAACGTCGTGGCCTTTCTCATAGTGGGGACTCGACCTCGTAGGGAAAATACATCCTCCATCCTCCAATGGCCATAAGTTCATTATCATTGCTACCGAATACTTCACAAAGTGGGTGGAAGAAATACCACTCACCTTCACCACAGGCATCCAAATCTCAAAATTCATCCTCCACTATATCCTTTGCTGATATGGTATTCCCCATTCCATCGTCACCGACAATGGAAAGCCCTTAAAAAACCAAGAAGTTCGCACCTTGTGGGAAAAATTTGACATCAAACACCATTTCTCCACACCATATTACCCTCAAGGAAATAGTCAAGCATAGGCTTCTAATAAAACCATCCTCCGCATTCTGAAGAAGACAATCAATGAAGCTGGTCGTGACTGGCACCTCCAACTCAACCCTGCCCTATGGGCATACCGCACAAGCATCTGCACTCCTACATGAGCCACTCCATTTTCACTAGTATTCAGATCTGAAGCCATTTTACCTATTGAGGTCGAGCTCCCATCTCTACGAGTATCCTTGCAAAACATAATCTCTGATGAGGAATACAGAGTCGCAAGGTTGCATCAACTAGAACTACTAGATGAGAAATGCCTGAATGCGTTGAACCACCTACGGGCATATCAGAACTACCTCCGAAGAAGCTACAACAAGAGGATCAGAACCCAAAAATTTGAAGTAGGCGACCATGTCCTTATGGAAAATTGAAAGAACTTGCAGGAACGTCCTAAGCAAGGAATGTTTGAACCCAATTGGCTAGGACCTTATGTTGTCACGACCAATTATGGGTCAGGAGCATATCAGCTTGCAACACCTGAGGGGCAGCCTCTAGATGAGCCAATGAACATCCTGCATCTCAAGAAATTTTATGCATAACCCATTTGGTACCCCAAGTCAAAAAATAAAAAAAAATAAAAAAATAAAAAACACCAAAAATCAGAAAATCAAGAAAAATCAGAGTGCAATAAAAACTTCCAATGGTGAAAATCACTTCGGTGACACCTTGGATAACTACCATGTTGAAAACCTGTTTCAGGTGCCATGCGTAGTGGCCGGTTCTACCATCTAATAAGTCCTCTTCCCGTCACACCACTCCATATCTCATACATCACCATGGCTTGGAATTCTGAAACATCAAGTCCTATCACCCAACCCATACTATCCCATCCCAAGGCCAACTCATGGAATGAGGATCCTTGTAAGCTCCCTTTGTACATACAAAATCAAAAAAATCCAAAAATAATACAAAATCAGAAAAAATCCAAACACAATACAAATCCAAAAAGCCAAAAAAAGTAGAAAAACACAGAAAATCCAAAACAATCACCCCATTCCTCGATCTCACTACAAATCACAATCATCAAAACATACATCAAATCCCCACCATCACAACCATCCCGACCTTTTCCCACATCATCAAGTCATACCAGAACTACATATTCATTTCACCCGCATCTTAAAAGTACCTTGATCCCGTGGACACAGGGTATGTAGGCAGTCTGGAATACGAAGGATGTTTCCAGTACTCAGGTATATAAGATGCACCCATCCAACCCATTTGGATGGTCCCCATTCACTGAGCTTTCTGGATCTAATAAATGATACACACGCTACGTATACGCTTGAAACATGCTTCCTAGCGCAAAAATCATCAATCAACATACCAACTATAATCCTACATCTGGCCAGACTGTTCTTTTGTCCATCTTCCAAAAATTTTCTAATCAACACCAACAGATTTGCGTCCTAGGATATATCTTTCCTACAATGGACAAAAATCTATCATTCTATCATCACGTCTCTTGGCAAGAGCACACAAAGGCTATTTGTATCTTTTCGTTGGTCTTTTTGATTATTGATTTTTATCTTTTTGTCTCACTCTAAGTCATTTCCAAAGCTACCTTGATCTCATTATATCATGGCAAGTGGCAGACAACACCTAGAGTAGACATGGTCATTATTTTTGTATGCTGTGCTTGTGGGTTGGTTTCATTACTCCAAGAATAGTATCCATATCTTGAAGCCTAGGTCGGTTCTAGCATGATGTGTCCCATTTGCATATATAGGCATCAAAACCTTATATGCATTATTCGCACTCATCGCTATGAGTCCCCTTCCCAGGCTAGACAAGATTATACTACCTTGGGCATGCATGAAATCAACCTATTGTTTGTGGGTCTAGTCCATGCAATCATAAGATATACATCATCACCTAGGTCATTTCATACCTTTGTGAATTGTATCCTACATTGCTACAGTAAACTAAGAAATGCTCTCAATTAATCTTTTGCAATTACTGTTACTAGCTCAAAATCATCATCCTAATCACTCATTCAACATTATCATCTGGGCTAGATTTCACAATCACCTACCCTATCCCCCCCCCATCTAAAATTTCCTCACTAACCCCATCCCCCACCATATCTCCACTCAACACATCTTGAACCAAACCAAATCACCCCTCAATGACGTGGTATCCTATGACCTAACAATCCTCCTGTCTCCCCACCCCCATCCTCTTAAACACTCCCAATCCTACCAATACCCCATCCATACACCCCTATCCTCTCCCCCCACCCCCATTCTCTAGACGCTCCCAATCCTATCCATACCCCATCCAAACACCCCTATCATTTCTCCATCTAATCCCCTCTTCCACAGCCTCACCACTCAGGGTCAAAACAAAGAACATCATGTGTATCAGGACCTGATCATCCCACCTATCACCTAACACGCATCCCACGTATCGCCTAACTACTTATCATAATTAGTTAATCTCATTTCACATAGATTCATTATAAATCCTTTTGCATATCATTAGGCTCATTTCGATCACTTAGGTTGCATATCCATTAGGCTCATTTCGATCACTAAAGTTGCATATCAATTAGGGTCATGTTAATCACTGAAGTTGCATATCAATTAGGTTCATTTTAATCCATTTAAGTTGTGTATCAATTAGGTTCATTTAGATCACTTAAATTGCATATCAATTAGGTTCATTTAGATCACTTAAGTTGCATATCAATTAGGTTCATTTTAATCCATTTAATTTGCATATCAATTAGGTTCATTTTATCCATTTCAATTGCATGTCATTTAGGTTCATTTTAATCCATTTAAAATTGCATGTCATTTAGGTCCATTTTAATCCATTTAAAATTGAAGGTTCATTTTAAACCATTTAAAATTGCATGTCATTTAGGTCCATTTTAATCCATTTAAATTGAAGGTTCATTTTAACCCATCTAAATTGCATATCATTTAGGCTCATTTTAATCCATTTTAAATTGCATATCATTTAGGTCCATTTTAATCCATTTAAATTGCAAGTCCATTTTAAATCCATTTAAAATTGCATATCATTTCATTAGGTTCACCATTAACAACTGATAGTTTGCATAATAATTAGGTTCATTCTAGAATCATTTAGTTGCACATTATACATCACATTGCATATCATCTCATAACCATTTAGTTACATTACATCATCACAATCATCGTCACATCATTATTGCATCCATAATAAATGTTTATTAGTTTGAACATTCATTTGCATTATACACCATATAGTCCATAATTGCATAAACATAACACATCCACAACATATAAAATCTATAAAGAAATACTGCATCCATCACATAGGCATCATCATAATAGAGCATCATAATCATAAGCATCATAAACCATAAAAAAAGCATTGCATCATATATAATCACCGCAAAAAATGCACATCGCTCATGAATACAACAAAACATATATATAGTGTCCTGATACAATGCCTCTAAGGGCTAACATGATACAACTATCACATGGAGGATCCTCTCTCCGAGGGAGTGGGAGACTCTGACCTTGGTTGAGGCTGTGATCCTGTCTATGGCTGTGGCTGTGCCTGCACCTGTGGAACTTGCTGGGGCACGTGTGAGGGAGGAGGCATCGTCTGCTGAACTGACTAAATAGATCTTGATCTATGTGATCTTGATGCCCTCGATCCACTGACCTGGCTATAGCTCGGTGCTCACTACTTTGTTGGCACAGCTGCATAATACATGCCCCTATAGTACTCCATCCACCTACTGCTATCTGTCAACTCCCCCTGTACCTGGCTTAACTGTCCCTGCAGCTGATATGACTGTGACTGCGCCTGAGACAACTATGTCTACATCACTGCCAACACCGGGGCAAGTCCACTGCCTAAAGCCTGTAGGCTACCCAATGACGTCTTTACCTGCTAGGCCCTAGCGAGTGCTGCATCTCGCTCCCCTGTCAACGTGACTATGTCACTCCGCACCTGTGCTAGTTGTGCCTGCAATGCAGGCACCTGCTCATCTGATCCATCCAACAGAGCCACTGTGGCCCGCAACTGCTCCAACTCTACCTTGCGGCTCTCCAATGCCTCCTGTAGGCTCTCCACCTGTGCTCTTAGGGTCTCCATCTCCTCCTCCTCATCTCATCGCCTCTGACGAAGTGTAAGCCTCTCACCCTCAGCCTCTCCAGCTGTCCCTGAGGGACTTGCCTACTACCCTCCCCTAATAGCCTACTGCTGCGCTACCTGTGGTGGAGGTAGATCTCCCCTATCCACCCTTGGATGTCCCCCACGACGCTGAGGTCTTCTAGGCTGTCGCCCTACTCCAACCTGCACCTGCTCAATAGGAACCTGCTGCACAAGTACCTGCTGCCCCACCTACCCCTGTCTTGCTGCCACCGCCGCCAACACAAATATCGGTTGGCCATCCCTACCAACCAACCTCTCCTCTCCATCCTCTCCAATCTCCATGAGGACATCCTCAATGATCTCCTCTCCCTCCTCCAATCCATCATCCCCATCTGAGTCATCTCCATCATCACCTAAATCATCCCACCCTGAACCTACTGCCCCCTCTATTGGATCTGTCAATCGAGTGGGCCAATGCATATGCCACCATATATCATAGGCAGTCGTAGTCCCTGCATCCCTCACTGTGCTCCTCCACTCCCACCGCACTGACCGTAAAGCTGCAAAATCAGCTAGGGCGACCTGTGGTTGTATGGCTGCAGGCTAATAGGCAGCATCTCGAGGTGTCCGCATGAATATCACCATCTGCTGCAGAGTGTCCTGTACCAAACCAAACTGTCGCATGACCCATGAGGGTAGATACATATCTATAGTATGGCCTCCTCAACCCATAAGGTACCGCTGCTGAAACGTAAAAGGGAGATGAA
The DNA here is from genome assembly GCA_027924645.1 of Cunninghamia lanceolata. Lineage (NCBI taxonomy): Eukaryota > Viridiplantae > Streptophyta > Pinopsida > Cupressales > Cupressaceae > Cunninghamia > Cunninghamia lanceolata. The sequence goes on from BSBN01001091.1 coordinate 521,639, forward strand.
TATCATCATCTGGCCACGGCTCTACACCGATATATGGTTGTAAGGTCACACTAATAACATCATCTAGCATCCTCCTCCAATACCGCACCTGCCCAGTATACATGTACTCTGTATCCTGATATAAAAACACAAAGGCCTCAAACGGCCACCGATAATACCCGCATGTGAGCCGGGTAATAGGGATGTGCTCCCAAATCCATACATGAAGCAGAGTAACTCTAGCTGATAACACTCTATCATGAAGGTAGGCGACTGTATGCATCTCATGGTATAACTGCCCCAGCATCGCCGGTCCCCACGCATAGACAATCTCATGCCTCACCATCCCCTCTATCATCCCTCCCACCAACCGGAAAACCCCTGCCTCGCCTGTCAGGCATCATGACTCCTCCAATCAAAGCACATAGGAATAAGGCAAAGGGATCTACACCCGCAGCTAGTGTCCCCTTATAGTCCATCTCTCTCCCGTCCGTAGAGAGCACAATGTGGTTTGCTCCAAACACTCTAATCTGGGCATTCCGCCCCATCCTCATGTCATATCGAACCCGCCGACCTTGAATAGGTAGGTTGAGGATGCGATAAACATCCTCAAGTGTAATGGTAATCTCACCAGTCAGCAACAGAAAGCTGCAGGTCTTAGAGCGATATCGCTCCACAACCGCTGTCATCATAGCTCTATGAGCTCGCAGAACTAGCATTGACGACATCGTCAGAAGCCCCAATCTCACCAGCCGCGCCCGCGTAGCATCATCAAAATCATCGAACAGTGCCATCACAAAGGGAACTCGTTGCTCTCGTGACTGCAATATAAATCGCTATGTATCCTGCATCCACAACATTCTAGTTAGATGTCTACCTATCTTCTTCTAAACCAACCCTTTTTTCCTCTAAATGTCTAAAAAGCCAGCATCATGTGGCACCAAAATAGACAACCCTTGTGCCATTTTTACAATGGCACTAAAATTTCCTTTAAATGGCGCTAATACAGAACATAGTGCCACTGCGCAGACCTCTTTGCGCTAATCCAAAAAATAGCGCTACTGCACGCTATACATGGTGCTATTTTTAAAAATGGCGTCGCTATACCTTTTTTACGCTAATTCCCTAAATAGTGCCAATCAGCCTACACGCGCCAAATCAGTAAATAGTGCTAATCCAATAAATAGTGCTAAAATTAAAAATAGCGTTATTCCCCATGATGGCGCTATTCTAGAGAATAGCGCCACCTTTACCCCAATTTGGTGCTAAAATGCCAAAATAATATTCTTCTACACATCGTGCTAATCTAGACGATAGCACTAGGATACCTCCCAAATGGCGACAAACTGCCCTACCCTACCCTGGCGGATAGCGCTAATCCGCCTTGCCGTTGGCGCTACGTGCTCCAACCCCAAATCCCAAACCCCAAAAATGCACGTAAAACAAAAAAATTACAAAGAAGGGTTAGGCCCTACTGGGGGTCCAGCGTCCGGTGCCCAGCGAAACTCTCAGAATCGCTCAGAGATGTGTCGAAGTCACGAGAACTGGGGGTTACGGTCGGCCATCTCTCCTTCATCTCCAAAGTCAAAAGTGTGTAAATGTGGCACTATAAGGGCCCGCTTTGCCTAATATAGTGGGCCATGTCATACTTCCACCCCCTCCTTTTCCCTCCAGGGTGCAAATCTCAGCTTTTTTCCTCCATTTTTCTTCCTATCATCCTCTTTTCCCATCTCCTATCCAACTTTCACTCCCATCACATCCTTTTCAAGAACTCGCCCAGAAAATTTTTATTTTCCCGCCGACCTCTCGAGGGGGTATCCCTTATCCATCTTATTCCTTCTCGGCAGCTGGGGTATATTTTTCTTCGACCTGACGCCACTTCCCTCCTAGGTCTGGAGACCACGTCAAAGAGGGGCAAATGTAGACACCTAAAAATGTATTCTACCATCAAACTGACTCCTGACAACCCTAAACACACCAATTTCCCTTCTAACCAATTAATTAAATTTTTATTTAATTAATTACCCCTTTCATTTTCCAAATTCACACCATCTTATCCTCAAAATTAAATTAATTACATTAATTCAATAGTCCAAACCTTAGCCAATTGATTTAATAAATATACAATATTTATTAAATCAATTTCCCCTTTTTCACTAAATCTAATTAATTAGTTAAAACCATGTTAACTAATTAATTCAGCTTATAATTGACCTATCCCTACCCTAGACAATTAAATAGCTATTATTTAATTGCCTACCCTAGCCTACTTCATCCTAGCCCTAGGATTAATTAAATAAAACCTATGTTTAATTAATCCTAACCCCTTCATTTGGGTGGTCAAACCTAGTTCAACACCTTTCCACACATCCTCCAAATAAAAAATTGAATTAAATCCACATAAGTCAATTTTTTATTTAAAAACATCCCACATCACGTTTATTTCTCCTTACAAACCCATACTCATTTATTTCCTCTCTTCCCCAAATGAATCTTTAATTCATTTACATTCCCCAATATGAATCTTTAATTCAAAAATAATCTTTCACCCCCATGCTCATTTAATAACTCCTTTTCCCAAAATGAATAAAAGATTCACTTTTATTCCTAGCCCTCCATTCATTCAAGATTGAATCTAGGCCCTCCACATCACTTTTATCCTCCACCATTGATCTTCCAAATCAATCTCCACGCTTGGATCAAAATCCCTTCCAAAAATCTATAAATAGAACCTCTCTCCATCCATTTTCATTATCCAAGATTATGCAAAGTTGCCATGCCAAAATCACTCTTGAGCTAGAATAGTGAGTTGCAAATTAGAGTAGCATTTCACATTTGAATCTATTGTCTAGGGATAATCATGTCTTAGGAGCTTGTTTTGGGTGCAAAGGCTTCTTCCTCCCTTGATGGGATTGGGTTTGCATGTGAGGTATAGCTTTTGTTGTTTTTATGCATATTAGTTTGTGTTTCTACCTTAAATGTTTATCTAATCTACACCCACAACTTAGGGTTTCAAACACACCATATCTATAATAATACTTTGAAGCCAAAAAATACAAACTAGGGCCCTGAATGAGGTAGGATCCCAACCCTAGCATCCATTTTTCTTCACTATGATTTTGGATAGGCTATTCTTTAGCTTTTGGAGTACATTTCAAGAATTTGTAAGCACCACAAGAAAGAGAAAAAAATGGCATGAAATACCTAAAAGTTATAGAGGGACATGAGTTAAGGACATGATCATCTATATTGATGGTCAATAGTACACACAAAGGGTCATGAGCACATATATCAAGCCATCTCTATATGATGTACAAAACACTTCCTAGTTGCTCCTATAGTGTTAATTGTCTTTTAGTCAGCTCCAAATCTACATCAAATGGTAAAAACCAAACACACTTTATATCCCTAACCTATTTCTTTTTATCTTCTAGTTCCTTTCTTTACAATTTAATTTTTTTTTCTAGATTTAGTGTTTCATTTGGTTAGCATATTTATCTAAATTTATTTATTTTATCACACTATTTAAAATGAGTTTGATTTAGCTAAATGAAATGAACATAGTATAGAAGTTAAAGTACACTAAATATAAACATTTAGGATATCAATTAACATTAATTTTTGCAAAATCCAAGGATTCACATCGTGTGTGCCCTAATGGGCATCAGGCTTCTATGAAAGTCACATGTAGACCATCATCCTTAGAGACATGTTTGCAAGATACAAGGTGGGAACAAAGGGAGTCATGTATGACTATTATAGGTTCATCATCAACAACATGATTGAGAATGCGAAGGGCTTGGGATGGGGGTGAAAACTTTCACCGTGGTACCCTCTTGATTCTACATGTGCTTTATTTCTATAGAGTGTCATTGAGAGAGAAGTTGGACAAAATGCTAGGTCGATTTCCTAAATTCACTTCAAGGAGATGATTTTGCATTGTCATTTAGAGAGGTAGCAAACCAACACAAGAAACTCATGGATGATTGGGCTCAAGCCTTATGTAATTATGGTTTGTTGATGAGTGTAGGGTGTCACTAGAGCTAGTCCAAGCCTACATGGTGATCAAATTTGAGTTGTATTAGTATTCTAGTTGGTCCATGATCTTTACCAACATCTAGACTAATCAACAAATAAGCACCTTGGCTTATATGTTGAATATGACTCTGGTTGAAGCAAAGTGGGCACATTAATAACATGGGTGCTAGTGATGGGAAAAATGCTACCGATTGCAGTGTTCAACCCTTATGTCATGTGCTTGCATCAAAAGTGGATATGCAAAGGAAAATCTAGAGGCATAGATTGAAAAGATGCATTGAGATCATAAGAAGTATTAATTGATGTACATAGAAATAAGTGAAGGCAAGAAATAGGTTCTAGTCATAACACACACCATTATCCTATCCCCCAAATTTATCCCCTAACTCATCACCTCCCTCATATCTCCCAAATCCTTTTTTCTTCAACATTACACCACTTCATGGTCTATATTTTTCTTTTTCATGTTTGTTTTCTTGTTTGTTGCATATAGCCATATTGTTCCATATAACATGATGTCTTGGTCCCCATCATTTACCATATCATTGTGTACCCTAACAAAGTGTTTACTAGGGCATTGTACTATTTGGATTTTGTGTTTCTTTCATCAATCCATGCATCTGACACATCGTCATCATGATCCCTTATATCACAATGCATAAGGCTAGTGCTACAGTAAACTCAGTTGCTCTCTACATGGAAGTTATCTCTTTAGCATGTACCTATCATCAAAAATGATATGTCATCACATCCATATTCTATTCTATTCTATCCATTTTCTATCTATCATATTCTATTATATCACATAGACATTCCATTATTCTATCATATTAATCATATTTCTAGTCTATCCATTTCATCACATTTTCATTCAAAATCATTTACAAGTCATGTGCCATTATCCAATATCAAAACAAAGCATACATCACAAAATTAGAACATACACCATAATCAAAATATATCACAAACACAATTATGTAATCTAAATCTAATCATCACAATAAACATATCAAACACATCCCATGATATTCATAATATGTTAAACCCAAATGCATATTTATATATTAAAAATGGTGTGTACAATGTATCAAAATATCATTGATATATCATCAATAGTATGTCTCAAAAATACATCTACAAAATGATGCATGGCCTCATCAAAAACCTCTATCCTATGGTTGTATGTAGTTACACTTGACTCCCATTATCCCCCTCTCCCTCCTATAGCCCTATAGATGGCTTTAGAGATGGTGGTGGTCTAACTAAAAACCCTGGTTGTGTTGTCCTACTCATGGAGTGAGATCTCCTTGATGCCCCAAATCAAGTGCTCGATGACTCCATATATGTTGGCTCCCTCTACTTCACTAGGACCACACACTCATACAACCCTCTATAGTATGTCACCTCTTATGAGCCCAATCTACCCTCTTGGATGTGCTTGCTAGCTCCATAAATGCTTGGTGGCTTTGACCATCCAATAATCTTTGCATTGTATCTATCTCTTGGCATAGTTTTTGTGCCTACACCACAACCCTTTCTCACTCTACCCTTAGTTCTATCAATTACATATGTATCCCTTTTACCCTAGTCTACATGTTGTCCCTCTCTGCCACTCTTGTATCCCTATTCCTTTGTATTGCATCCAACTGCAGCCTCAACTCATCTCTCTCTCCCTACATCACTGCCAACTATCCTTGTAGACCATCTCATTCTGCATAATCCCTATACCTCTTTGCTTGAGCCCTATCCCACTCTAAATGAGCCATGTCTCTCTCCCTCTCTAACCCTACTTAAGTAGCATATCATGCCATGTAATCTCCTAAACTTATGAGTTTTGTATTTTTTTTATTTTTTATGTATTTTCTAAATTTTGTGAACTGCAACACTAAAAACAACAAATTGGACAAGAAATGTAATGTTGGTAACCACTGTAAATGATTGATTTTTTTTTTTCAAACCCTCACTTTCAAAGAGTAGAAAATATGAAACCTTTATGACTGAAATTAGTCAAATCTAAATATTGCACTTGATAATGAATGACAAGAAATTGTATGATAGAAATCACCAAACCCTAGGTCTGATATTTGATAAATTACTCAAGTACAATACTGATATACTATCACTAGAAATCATTTTTTTAAATTTGCAAATGTCTAAACTCCATACAAAAATGTAGAAATGGAAAAAACTTGTACAAATTTAATTTATACTAATAGAGGATCAAATGTAGCACTGATTTCCAATTGGTATAGCCACCTTATTACTATTACAACCCTGTAAAAACCACTATACAACTCTAAATAGACTGCAGAGTGATATCAAGCCCTCCAAACCTAGTGTGTCACCTCCCAATTAAGGTTGATATAGAAGAAAATAAGTTTAATGATGATGATCCATAATATAGGAGCCCAAAGATGAAGCAATTTGCATTAATTATGATGGTAGATGGTGATGCAGGAGCATCACTTTAGTTATGTTTTTATGGCTCATTTTGATGTTAAGAGTCCTAGTTGTGTGCTTAGAGGTCTTAGGGCATTGGGATCATGTCCAATGGTCTAAGTTGTGTAAATAGGCCTAGAAATTCAAATTTTGATTTTCCCACCAAAATGCAAATTTCTAGGTGATTTTGGCTTGTTGAAGGGTTGGGGTTTGTTCTTCAGCCTTAGAATTAGGTGCGTGAATGCAAATAAGGTCTTAGAAGACCATGTAAGACAATATAGGGTCTTTTTGCATTATTTTTCTAGCCTATGTTGTGAAATAGGGGCAAAAAATTAAAGTTTTAAGGCAATATTAGTTAGGTTTTGAAAAGAAGACATATGTATTCATTTGTAACAATCTCCATTATGTTGCAAATATGTGCCTAAGTGGGTTGTCATTGATGTCAACATATCCTTGTTGCCACTGGTGTCAACTGTATCATGTTTTGCTGTCTGCATAGAAGACTGAACTGTTGGGGATATTGAGAAAATTAATGATAATCAATGCATGCAGATCATGTGGCTATGTAGAGGATTGTCAGAGATTGCTCTAATTAAGATTTGAGAACCGCATGAAGATTTGAAGGAGTTATGGTCATCTGAGTAGAACTGGTTCTTGCAATACTCAAGAAAGATAGAGTGACAGGAAAGAGGTCCGGATTGCTTCGGTAATATAAAATTGTGATCTACGGATCTGAAGGCATGTTTGGGAAGTCAATGTGTATCATCGACACCAGTGGTTCATGGTTTGGAGGTTTGCAAGCTATCCTTCTAGTTTGACAGTCATGGCAGAGAGTGTTCTTGAGGTTCTGAAGGAAGATTCAATTGCTTCTAATAATTTGGTTTAGAATGGATGTTATTGATGAATTCAATGTGCTTGTAGAGGTCTCTGGATTGTATGGCTACTATGTTAGAGGTCTGTATTGAGGTTTGAGCTTGTTGATTGAAGATTTCTTCTTAAGGTTGATGTTCTTCCCAAACTTGGCCGACCGGATGTTCCTAGCCTGTTGCGGATGCCTTAAAAACTTTTTTATGAAGCATGGAGTGGTTGTAGAAGCAAATTCAAGTCTTAGTTGTGTTTGGCCAACAGTGTGATGATCTGCGTCAAGTTTAGCTGACCTTGTTGATCATTTCAAGGTTGATGAAGTATATAAATACTTGTTGAAGATGTATTGAAATTATCCTTGTGCAAAATAGATAAAATCTGAAGAAAGGATCAAGAGTAGAGTAGATAAGAAAAGGAGTGAGAGTAGTGTAGAATGTGAAGAAGAGTTTGAGGCAAAGCAAAAGTTCTTGAGCATTCGTTGAAATTGAATCAGGCTTGAAGTAAATGCTATTTCTCAGTTAATTCTTTCTAAATAAATTTTGTAAGCAGTGAGCCTCTCTTTTGAGCAGTGAGCTCTGGGCAGTGCGCCTGAAGGCATGTGCCTTCTATTTTACTAAGTAATTTTAACAGGGTATGCATTTTGTGGGTTAACCCCCACCGTGGTTTTTCCCTTAACCGAGTTTCCACATCAAAATCTTGGTATCAAGTGTGTTGATTATGTTTCTGCTCTTATGCTGTTGATTAATGCTTTAATGTTTACATCACTAATCTAATAGTAAGATAAAAAGGAAGGTTAAAGGCAGAAAAGTTTTTGTGGGACAACTGATTCACCTTCCCCTCTCAGTTGTCTAGTTCCAACAATTGGTATCAAAGCCAGATCCTCATAAAAGATTAATTGCTTGAGGAGATCCAGGATGTCGACCTACAAGAAGGATAGTCTAAGATTTGATGGAACAAATTATTCTATTTGAAAAAATTGCATGGAGTGTCATTTGCAATGCATGGGTGATGCCTATTGGGCAATAACCAGTGTTGAGTATAAACCTCTGGAGAAAGCTCCTTCAACTCCTGCTCAAGTCAAAGATGCTGAAAATAATCTTCAAGTTAAAGAAGCCTTGTTGAGTGCCTTGACTAATTCAAAAATGACAAATGTCTTTGGTCTAAAAACTACTTATGAAATCTGGAAAAAAGTTGGAGTATCTGTATGAAGGTGATAAATATGTCAAATGTGCAAAGTTACAAAGTCTGAGAGGAAAATTTGAAACTATGAGGATGAGCGAAGATGAAAACATCACAATCTACATGAGATAAATGAACTTGTGTGTGGCATTAGGTGTGCTGGTGGAACTTTGGAAGAATAAGAAATTGTGTCAAAAGTACTAAGATCTTTACCAGATTAATACAAACATAAGGTTGCAGCTATAGAAGAGATCAAGACAGTCTCAGAGGTTACAAGAGATCATCTAGTTGGCAAAATTTTAGCTTTCGAATTAAGTGATTTTGGTTATTCTCTTCCCAAGTCTGAATCTGCATTCAAGGCCAGTGTGTATGGAAAACAAAGACATGATATGGGTGAAAGCTCTTCTGCAAGATCAAACGGATTTGTTAAGACAAGAAAGGATCTTGAAGATGTTGAAATAGAAACAACAGATCTTGAAGCTCATATTGCTAGAAGAATGCCAAGAGGATCCGATAAGTATAAAAGAAAATTACCACTCAAATGCTTTGCGTGTAATAAGATTGGTCATTTTGCCTCAAGGTGTCTGGAAAGAATTTCAAAACCAAACCCTAATAGATATAAAGGTCAGAAGAAATGTTACTATGTCCAAGAAAATGGAGAATAAGGGGTAATAGATGATGAATCTGATCATGGAGGCTCCTCTGAAAATGATTGGGTGTTTATTGCTATCAAAGAAGAAGATTCAGTGTCTACTAAATCTGCTAGCTATGAAAATGTGGAAAGTGCATTGGCTGCTTAGGTTATTGAAAAGGATGAATGGGTGATTGATAGTGGATGCTCTCATCACATGACTGGTGACAAGAGTAAGTTTGTGAACTTTGAAAACTATGAAGGAGGACTTGTGAAATTTGGAGACAACTCAGCTGGTAGAATTCGTGGCAGAGGATCCATCTCTTTTGATGGCAAGAATAGCACCAATGATGTTCTGTATGTGGAAGGACTGAAACATAATCTTCTCAGTGTTGGATAGTTGGTTGACAAGGGTTATGATCTTCGGTTCAAGGATGGAAAATGTAGAATCTTGGAAAGCTTCGGAACTAAAATTGCATCTGGTACCCAAACTAGAGGTAACATCTTTCACTTAAGTAGTTCTAGGAAAATTTGTTTGATTGCTCAGTCAGATCAAAGTTGGCTATGGCGTAGGAGGATGTGTCATGTGAATTTTGACAACATTGCCAAGATAAGTTCCACTCAAGCTATAAGAGATCTTCCAAGACTTGTGAAACCTAATAACATATGTAGAGAATGTCAATTGGGCAAATAGAACACAATTTCATTCAAGAGTAAGGAACAAGGTTCAAGTGAGAGATTGGAACTGGTACATATTGATCTCTATGGTCCTGCTAGAATTAGGCGTGTGCAAGGAGACATATATTTCATGCTGCTAATTGATGATTACTCCTGAATGATGTGGGTAACTTTTCTGAGAGAAAAATCAGAAGCCCTTGACAAGTTTAAGGTGTTCAAGATGATGGTTGAAAATGAGATTGGTGGGAAACTAAAATGTTTGAGATCTGATAGAGGTGGATAATTTACCTCCGATGAGTTTGATGCTTTCTATGAAAAGCATGGAATAAAAAGACAGTTATCTACTCTTAGGACTCCTTAGCAAAATGGAGTTGTCGAAAGAAAGAACCAAACCATTCAAGAAGCTGCCAAAACCATGATGATGGAAACAAATGTTCCTCAAGTTTATTGGAGAGAAGCAGTGAGTACTACTGTTTACACTCTTAATTAGGTGTAGATCAAAGGAAATTCTGGTAAGATTCCTTATGAGCTTTGGTTTGGTCATCCTCCTACTGTGAGATAATTTAGTGTCTTTTGGTAGTAAATGTTATATCAAATGAGATGAGGACTTAGGTAAGTTTGAGGAAAGAAGTGATGAAGGAATATTTTTGGGATGATCAACCCAAAGTAAGGCCTACCGGTGCTTCAATAAAAGATTGAAGAAGATTGTTGAAAATGCAAATGGAAAAGTTGATGAAAGCAAGGAAGGACATTCCAGGTACTCCGAATATGATTCAGATGATCAAGATGAAAGTCAAAATCAAGGAAGGCAAGGTCAAGTTCAGACCCTGATTCAGTTTGAACCGGTTACTCCAGAGGTTAACACAGATAATGAGGAACAAGTTCAAGAAATAGAAGCTCAAACAATCTCTGAAACTCCCAGGTATGTATGATTAAATCATCCTGAAGATCAGATCATAGGAGATAAGAGTAAAGGTGTTTGAACTAGGAGAAAAATGGCTGAAGATCAAGAAGAGATTTGTTTGATTTCAAGGATTGAACCTAAATCAGTAAGTGAAGCTTGCAATGATGAAAAATGGGTCAAATCAATGGAAGAGGAATTGATGCAAATTGAAAAGAATCACACATGGGATCTAGTTCTAGACATGAGAACAAAAATGTGATTGGAACCAAATGGGTCTTCCAGAATAAACTGAATGAAGATGGTGAGGTGGTAAGGAATAAGACAAGGTTGGTATGTAAAGACTACTCTCAAGTAGAAGGAATTGATTTTGAAGAAAATTTTGCTCCAATGGCAAGGATAGAGGCAGTTAGATTATTTCTTGCATTTTCTTCTTTCAAAGTTTTTAAAGTATATCAAATGGATGTAAAATCAGCATTTTTGAATGGAGACTTGGAGGAAGAAGTCTACATTGAGCAACCAGAAGGATTTCAGTTGTCTGATCAGGGAGATATGGTTGGTAGATTGAGAAAAGCCTTATATGGACTCAAACAAGCTCCAAGAGCCTAGTATGCCAGATTGTTTAAGCATTTGCTTAAGCTAGGATTTAGCAAAGGTACTGCTGATAGTAATCTCTATTTCAAAATTGATCACGAGGACATTCTAATTGTTGAAGTTTTTGTTGATGATATCATTTTGGTGTAAATGAATTCATATGTAAAGCATTTGTTGATCATATGAAAAGTGAGTTTGAGATGTCAATGTTTGGTGAGATGAATTTCTTCCTAGGTCTGCAAATTGTTCAATCAGATAAAGGTATCTTCATTTCTCAGTCCAAGTATGTAAAAGAATTGCTAAAGAAATTTGGAATGGAAGACTCAAAGCCATTAGGTACACCTATGGTAACCAAATGCAAGCTAAGAAAAGATGATGACTCTCCCAAGGCAAACCAGAAAAGATATAGATCAATGATTGGAGGATTGCTTTATTTAACCCAGACCATACTTGACATCATGAATGTAGTTGGACTTGTTGCCAGATTTCAAGCTGATCCAAAAGAATCCCATGTTATGGTAGTCAAAAGAATTTTCAAATATCTTAAGGGGATAATTGATTATGGACTGTGGTATCCAAAGGAGAATAACTTCACTCTTCATGCATATATAGATGCTGATTGGGTAGGAGATGTGGATGATAGAAAAAGTACTAGTGGTGGTGCATTCTTCTTGGGGAGAAGATTGGTCTCTTGGATAAGCGAAAAACAAGAGGCAATATCTTTGTCTACTACAGAAGAAAGTACATAGCAACAGAAAACAATTGCACTCAGGTTTTATGGATGAAGCAAATGTTGAAGGACATCAGGATTGTGTTTGAGGAGCCAGTCACAATTTTCTATGATAATTCTAGTACAATAAGCATCTCAAAGAATTCGGTATTTCATTCAAAGACAAAGCATATATCTATCAAGTTTCATTTCTTGAGAGAGAAAGTAAATGAGAATGAAGTCAAGTTGGAGTTTGTGCCTTCCAAAGATCAGATTGCAGACATCTTTACTAAGCCTCTTCCCAAGGATACTTTTGAGTATCTCAGAGAGAAGTTAGGGGTTATTACCCCTCCTGAGCAGAACTAAGATGCACTAAGGTGCATCAGTCTGGTGGAATTCACATTCATATCTTGTGATCCGGATTGATATTAAGGATGTACTACTCAAAGGGGGAGTAGTCAATATGTAAATTTTGGGATCAATCTGAAGCAAAAAGGGAGAAAAGGGGTAGAGAAGTCATGTGAAAAACTAGTTGCTGATGTAAGGGGGAGCAGTAAAGAAAGTAGTTGCAGAAGTGAGAAGAGAAAGGGGGGGAAGTTCTTGTCTTGATAGTTAGATTCAATTTTTCACATCATATGTTGCCATCAATGGCAAAGGGGGAGATTGTTGCAAATATGTGCCTAAGTGGGTTGTCATTGATGTCAACATATCCTTGTTGCCATTGATGTCAACTGTATCCTATTTTGCTATCTGCATAGAAGACCAGACTGTTGAGGATATTGAGAAAATTAATGATAATCAATGCATGCAGATCATGTGGATGTGTAGAGGATTGTCAGAGATTTCCCTAGTTAAGATTTGAGAAGTCCGCATGAAGATTTGAAGGAGTTATGGCCATTTGAGTAGAACCGGTCCCTACAATACTCAGGAAAGACAGAGTGACAGGAAAGAGACCTGGATTGCTCCGGTAATATAAAATTGTGATCTATGGATCTGAAGGCATGTTTGAGAAGTTAATGTGTATCATCAACACCAGTGGTTCATGGTTTGGAGGTCCGCAAGCTATCCTTCTAGTTTGACAGTCATGACAAAGAGTGTTCTTGAGGTTCTGGAGGAAGATTCAATTGCTTCTAATAATTTGGTTTAGAATGGATGTTATTGGTGAATTCAATGTGCTTGTGGAGGTCTCTAGATTTTATGGCTACTATGTTAGAGGCCTGCATTGAGGTTTGAGCTTGTTAATTGAAGATTTCTTCTTGAGGTTGATGTTCTTCTCAATCTTGGTCGACCAGATGTTCCTAGCTTGTTGCAGATGCCTTAAAAACTTTTTTATGAAGCATGGAGTGGTTGTAGAAGTAGATTCAAGTCTCAATTGTGTTTGGCTGAAAGTGTGATGATCCACGTCAAGTTTAGCTGACCTTGTTGATCATTCCAAGGTTGATGAAGTATATAAATACTTGTTGAAGAGGTATTGAAATTATCCTTGTGCAAAACAGATAAAATCTGAAGAAAGGATCAGGAGCATAGCAGAGAAGAAAAGGAACGAGAGCAGTGTAGAATGTGAAGAAGAGTTTGAGAGAAAGCAAAAGTTCTTGAGCATTCATTGAAACTGAATCAATCATGAAGTAGATGCTATTTCTCAGTTAATTCTTTCTAAATAAATTCTGTAGGCAATGAGCCTCTCTTTTGAGCAGTGAGCTCTGGGCAGTGCGCCTGAATGCATGTGCCTTCTATTTTACTAAGTACTTTTAATAGGGTATGCATTTTATGGGTTAACCCCCACCATGGTTTTTCCCTTAACCGAGTTTCCACGTCAAAATCTTGGTGTCAAGTGTTTTGATTATGTTTATGCTCTTATGTTGTTGATTAATGCTTTAATGTTTACATCACTAATTTGATAGTAAGATAAAAAAGAAGGTTAAAGGCAGAAAAGTTTTTGTGGGATAACTGATTCACCCCCCTCTCAGTTATCTAGTTCCAACACATTCAGTGTGTGTACAAGAGGGAATGAAGAAAACACTCCAAAAAAATGAATGAAGCAATTTTTTCCTTTCAAAATGTTATTTTTCCTTTTTTTTTGACTATTTTTAATGATTTGCAGGCATAAAACACTATTGTACGAACATGTACGACACAGGTACAAGCGTGGGAATGTGTGAAAAGTAAGAACATTGAGTTTTAAGTTTAATCCATTGATTGTTTTGTGTTTTCAAGGTATTTTGTATAGAGAAACAAGTTAAAACCCTGCTGACAGCCCTATGAAAGAGCTAGGGTTTCCAGCAATAGAAAAAATTTCATAACTCCTATTGTCTCCATTGGAAAATCATGAAACATGGTGTGAATCTTCCTTAGGCTATTTGTCACATGTCTACCAAAGGAAAGTTCATGAAACCTTTATGTGTGTGAGATGTTCAAGACTATGTGTGCCACTATCCAAAAAGACTGTCAAAAACCCTAGTAGATTGAGGGTTTAGTGAAACTTGTTCTTGTTGGGTTATGACAGGAAAATGGGGGTTTGATGAGACCTTGTAGAGTGTGTTGAAGGTTTAAGAAGCCTAAGAAGGCATCAAGAAAGAGTTTTGTCATTCAAGGTAGCCCATTAGGTCTTGTTAAGGGTTTAAGCCTAGAAAGATAGGCTTGTAGAATAGGGTATAGGTTGAAGTCTCCATAGTAGGGTTTGTAGAACCCAAAGAACCTTGTTCTTGTTATTATTTTCCCTCTGCATATCATTATTGGTATCAGAGCCAATTAGCCAAGAAAGCCAATAAAAGATTTAGCAATCCAAGAGAAGAAAGATGCCTCCAAGAATCAATGCTGTTGAAAGGGTGGTAGAGAGAATACAAACATCGTTGGGAGAAGCCCTTGCTAGAGAGATGAGGGAAATGAGAGTCAGTTTGGATGCAAGACTCCCTACAGTGGAAGCTAACCAAAGAAAAGGAGTGGTTACAGGGGATATGAGTGACCAAGATGAAGTAGTGGATGAAACACCTCAAGAAGCACAACAAGAAGAGAGGGATGCTGATGACGAGAGGATGGAAAGATTGTTGAGGGTAGTCAAAGGTGAAGGAACCAAGGTAAAGATGGAACTTCTAGTATATACAGGTAGTTTAAATGGTGAAGAACTATTTGATTGGATAGGGGAGTTGGACAAGTACTTTGAGTTTGAGGAGGTACTTGAAGAGCAACAAGTAAAGTTGGCTAGGACTAAGTTGCAAGGTCATGCATACCTATGGTGGGATTATGTTCAGGAAGAAAGGAGAAAGAAAGGTAAATCCAAGATTACTTCTTGGGATAGGATGATTGCCAAGTTGAAGGGAAAATTCATGCCTAGTGACTAAAAGACTCAATTGTATAAGAAGTTGCATAACTTGAAACAAAAGGATATAGGAGTGAAGGAGTACACTGAAGAGTTTTACAAGTTGAGTATCAGATCAGGACACATGGAGGATGACATTGACAAGGTTACAAGATACCTTATTGGTCTGAAGTACAATTTGCAAGATGTGTTGAGCCTTACAAGCCCCAAGACACTAGAGGAGTGCTATCAACTAGTCTTAAAGGTTGAGGAGAAGTTGAATAGGAAGCAATAAAAGAAGAATAGAGGTAGAGGAAGGACTTTCAAAGGTAGAGGTCCATATGCTAGTAGAAGACAACCAAAAAGAAATCAAGGTGAGTCAAGCACCTCTCAAGAACAAGCATCAAGTTCAAGAGGAGATTTTAGAGGAAGAAGGCCTAATTTTAGGGGCAAATTTGGGCAAAGAGGAGGATTCAATGGTTTCATAGGTAAATGCTACAAATGCAACAAATTTGTAGGTCATCGAGCTTGGGAGTGTCCAGAAGAGTAATCAACTACCACCTTTAGGAATGAAAGAAGAACTCAAGTTGCTCAAGGAGGAGATGAAGAAAGTGTTAACTCCTCACCACAACCAGAAGAACCAGAGAAAGGAGAATCCTTGCCGATGAGAAGGACATTGATCAAGGTTCCAGTGGAGAAGGAGCCACCTCAAAGGAAGTCATTATTTAGGACTTTTTGCAAGTGCCAAGGTAAGTGTTGTCAAGTTGTTATAGATTCAGGTAGTACTGATAATTTAGTTGTTGTTGAAATGGTAGAGAAACTAAATTTGAAGAGATTGCATCATCCTACACCATACAAAGTCTCATGGTTGAGTAAGGGACAACAAGTATTAGTCAATGAATAGTGTTGGGTAGAGTTTCAAATAGGAAGGTACAAATACAAGGTGTTATGTGATATCATTCCTATGGATGTGTGCCATGTATTATTTGGTAGGCCTTGGCAATATGATAGAAAAACAATGCATGATGGTAGAAAGAATGTCTATGTTTTGGAGAAGGATGGAGTTACCTATACCTTAGCACCTTTGAAGGGGGAAGATAAAGACCAAAAGGTTGGATCAAGTGTAATATTAGTGGATGAAAAAGAGTTTCTATAGACAATGGAGGAGGAAGAAATAGGTTTTGCAGTGCTGGTCAGACCTAGGACTGTCACAACAACATCAAGAATTGATGAGTTGTCATGGGAGATTCAAGACATGTTGAAGGGTTATGTAGATATAGTTGTGGATGAACTTACAAATTCTTTGCCTCTAATAAGAGATATCGGTCATCATATAGACTTTATACCAAGGGCTAGTCTACAAAACAAGGCATCCTATAAGATGACACCCCAACAAAATGAAGAAATCAGAAAATAGGTACAAGAGTTGCTTGACAAAGGGTTAATCAGGGAGAGTCTTAGCCCTTGTGCAACTCCAAGTATTTTGGCACCTAAGAAAGGAGGTGAGTGGAGAATGTGCACTGACTCCAGGGAAATAAACAAGATAACAATCAGATATAGGTTTCCACTTCCAAGAATAGAGGACTTGATGGATTGTTTGAGTGGGGCAAGTTACTTCTCAAAGATAGAACTCAAGAGTGGATAACATCAAATAAGGATCAGACAAGGATATAAATGGAAAACATCATTCAAAACAAATGAGGGCATGTATGAGTGGCTTGTTATGCCATTTGGTCTTTCAAATGCACCTAGTACATTCATGAGGCTCATGAATGAAGTCCTCAAGCCATACAATTGTTAGTTTGTTGTTGTTTATATAGATGATATATTAGTTTTTAGTTCTAATAAAGAAGAACATTTGTATCACTTGAATTTGGTGTTGAGAAGGAATCAAGAGGAAAAACTACTGATCAACCTTAAAAAGTGTGAGTTCATGAAGACATAACTACTATACCTTGGTTTTGTGGTCTCAAAGGGGACGTTGAAGATGGATCCAAGAAAAGTGAAGGAAATATTGGAGTGGCCTACACCTAGACCAGTCAAAGAGGTAAAAAGTTTCCATGGTCTTACAAGTTTTTATAGGAAATTTATCAAAAGTTCAGTCATATATGTGCACCTATCATAGACCCTATTAAAGGGGATAAGAAAAAGAAGTTTGTGGACTAAACATGCTGATAAGAGTTTCCAATATCTGAAAAAGAGAGTGATAGAGCAGCCTATCTTGGCCTTATCTTACTTCAATCAGGTTTTTCAAATAGAATGTGATGCTAGTGGACATGCAATAGGGACAGTTGTAAGCCAAGACAATAAGCCAATAGCATATTTTAGTGAAAAACTAAATGATGCAAAGAAGTACTCTTCATGTGACTTGGAAATGTATGCATTGGTTCAATCACTAAAAAAATGGAGACACTACCTTCTACCCAAAGAGTTTGTGGTCTATATAGACAATCATGTAGTTCAATTCATCAATAGTCAAGAAAAACTCAGTCAAAGGCACATTAAGTGGGCTGAATACCTATATAACTTCACTTTCACAATCAAACACAAGAAGGGGCAGAGTAACAAGGCGTTTGATGCTTTGAGTAGGAGATCATTAATGGTCTAAGAAATTCAGTTGAAGAGTGTTGGGATTGAAGCACTCAAGGAGATGTATGAGGATGATGAGGATTTCAAGGAAGTCTACAAGGTTTGCAAGCATCCTATATTAGTACTAACAAAGAGAAGTGGTTAGATTACCTTGTCCAAGATGGTTTGTTGTTTAAAGGAGCACAACTTTGTGTGCCAAAATGTTCCATAAGGGAAAATCTCATCAAGGAGAAGCATTGAGGGAGTATGGTAGGTCATTTTGGGCTTGAAGAGGCATTAGAACAACTAAGGAGGAACTACTTTTGGCTAAGGATGCAAACATATGTAAGAAGGTTTGTGGAGAGGTGTACTCTGTGTCAAATAGAAAAAGGGAGCAGCACTAATGTAGGACTATACTTGCCTTTACGCATTCCCAATAGGCCTTGGGAATCCATTAGCGTGGACTTTGTTATGGGACTGCCAAAGACTCAAAGGAATTTTGATTTAGTTTATGTAGTTGTTGACAGGCTTTCCAAGATGGCTCACTTTATTCCTTGCAAAGTACAAGTGATGCTTCATATGTTGCTGGTTTGTTCTTCAAAGAGGTTGTTAGACTTCATGGATTTGCATTAAGCATAATCTCTGATAGAGATAACAAGTTTCTAGGATACTTTTGGAGGACATTGTGGAAAAATCTTGGTACAAAACTCAGTTTTTAGCTCAACTTACCACCCTCAGATAGATGGACAAACTGAGGTGGTCAATAGGAGCTTATCTCACTTACTAAGATGCCTTTCAAAGGATCATCTTGAACAATGGGATCTTGTGTTACCCCAAGCAGAGTTTGCTTATAATGACTCAGTGAATAAGAGCATTAGTAAGAGTCCATTTCAAGTGGTCTATGGCATGCAGCCAAGAGGAGTGTTTGAACTACGAGACATCAGTGGTATGGAGGAGCAAAGTGTAGAGGGTGCACAATTTGTAATTTCCATGCAATAGATACATGAATAAGTGAAACAAAATTTACAAACTAGTGTCGACAAGTACAAACAAAAGGCAGATTTGAAAAGGAGAGAGGTTGGTTTTAAGGTTGGAGATCTTGTCTTAGCACATCTCTGGAAGAAACGGTTTCCCAAAGGTGAATATACCAAGTTGAAGATGAATAAGATAGGTCCTTGTAAGGTTCTTAAGAAGTTTTCCAATAATGCCTGAGATAGAATTACCTAGTGGAGTAGGCATATCACCAATTTTCAATGTTGCTAACTTATACCCTTACAAAAAGATGCAAATGTAGATGGAGCAGGTATATAGAACATATCAAGTGCTAATTGGGCAGAGGAGTTGCCACACACCAAACCAATAGAGAGAGTGTATTCTTGACACCAGAGAGAGGAAGAAGACTAGAGGCAAGCAATACTTTCAGTATTTGGTCAAATGGAAGTAGCTACCATATGAAGATGTCACATGGATGAATAAAGCAGACATCATCAAGCATGGAAATACTGTTGCAGACCTCCTCTCAGGTAGAACCTAAGTTTCATTCTCTTCCCCTTGGGAGTATGATGCATGAGCATCACTTTAGTTATGTTTTTATGGCTCATTTTGATGTTAAGAGTCCCAGTTGTGTGTTTAGAGGTCTTAGGGGGTCCATTGGGATCATGTCCAATGGTCTAAGTTGTGTAAATAGGCCTAGAAATTCAAATTTTGATTTTCCCGCCAAAATGCAAATTTGAATTTCTTAGGTGATTTTGGCTTGTTGAAGGGTTGGGGCTTGTTCCTCATCCTTAGAATTAGGTGTGTGAATGCAAATAAAGTCTTAGAAGACCATGAAAGACCATGTAGGGTCCTCTTGCAATATTTTTCTAGCCTAGGTTGTGAAATAGGGGTAGAAAATTAAAGTTTTAAGGCAATATTAGTTAGGTTTTGAAAAGAAGACATATGTATTCATTTGTAAGTATCTCCATTCAGTGTGCGCATGAGAGAGAACAAAGAAAACACTCCAAGAAAATGAATGAAGCAATTTTTTCCTTTCAAAACCCTATTTTTCCTTGTATTTTGACTGTTTTTACTGATTTGCAGGCATAAAACACTATTGTATGAACATGTACGATACAAGTATAGGCATGGGAATATGTGAAAAGCAAGAACATTGAGTTGAAGGTTTAATCCATTGATGTATTTGTGTTTTCAAGGCATTTTGTGTAGAGAAACAAGTTAAAACCCTGCTGACTGCCTTGTGACAGAGCTAGGGTTTCCAACAATAGAAAAAAATCATAACTCCTGTTGTCTCCATTGGAAAATCATGAAACTTTGTGTGAATCTTCCTTAGGCTATTTGTCACATGTCTACTAAAGTAAAGATCATGAAACTTGTGTGTGTGTGAGATATTTAAGACTGTGTGTACCACTATCCAGAAAGACTGTCAAAAACCCTAGTAGATTGAGGGTTTAGTGAAAATTGTTCTTGTTGAGTTATGACAGGAAAATGGGGATTTGATGAGACCCTGTAGAGTGTGTTGAAGGTTTAAGAAGCCTGAGAAGGCATCAATAAAGAGTTTTGTCATTCAAGGTAGCCCATTAGGTCTTGTTAAGGGTTTAAGCCTAGAAAGATAGGCTTGTAGGATAGGGTATAGGTTGAAGTCTCCATAGTAGGGTTTGTAGAACCTGAAGAACCTTGTTCTTGTTATTATTTTCCCTCTGCATCAGATGGTCCCTTAATGATGGCGATCAATCCCAAATGGTGGTGGACTATCCTCTAGTGAATGATGCTCCTAATAAGTGATGTGTTGTTGTAGGTCGCAACAAAAAATGATAGAAACAACCACCCAAAATGTGTCTAAGCCCTTAAATCTATAATTCACCCTCTAGGTTATCAATGTATGCATTAATGATGCAATTATCCCTTTAAGGAAATGATGTAGCTACCTCCAAAATGTAAGTTAGTGGCCCAAATAGTAGCAACGATGGTGTAAACCCTACTTAATCTAAAAATTCAATGATCCAATTGATTTTCTTGCAAATATTGATCACCAAATCTAAAAGTATGAACCTAATCTCCAAATCAACAGACCATGCAACTCCCACATGTGGAATTGTCAATGCTAGAGGCAAGGGTTTTCATCCTCACCTTTAGATGGATAGCCAAGAGGGTTTTTGTCCTCCTAGTCCTTAGAAAACAACCAAGGGTTTCTATCCTTGGATGCAAATTAAGCACAAAACTCCAAAGTGAAAATGCAAATGAAATCATCACGATGAAATGAAGCTAGGTGCCTCCTTGATATACCTTACAAATTGGGCCCTTGGATTGAAATTTCACTCCAATTATTTAAAAATACATTTTTTTTTATTTTAATACTAGTGTTTATAAACACCTTTTATTTTAATTATAATAATATTATTAAGCTGCCCCTAAAATTAGAAATTATCATCCCAACTTAAAATAATATTATTAATTATTTTAGTCTAGAAAAGGGGACAAGACATGCCACTATAAATTTATTTCTAAGCTTTCTAAACTTGAACCACCTACTCCTAATGGCCCTACCTCTAATGACCCTGCTCCTAGTGTCCCTATCCCTGCCAATCCTCCCCTTGGTGACCTTGCTTTAACCTCTTGCAACTACCTCGAGTGCTTGCATAGATGCCTCAACCTACTACATAGATGCCTCGACCTACTCCATAGACATCTTGACCTTCTATGTAGAAACTTTGACTGCCCTTGCATAGATGTCTTGACTATTATTACAAGTGCTTTGGCCCCCTACATAGATGCCTCAACTATGCAGTTACTAGGGCATGCTACACAACTGCCCCTCCCTTTTCTACCTAGCACATACACACTTTATGCTTGTGTAGACATCCTTAGGGCTTGCACGGTGCACTCCCTACATAGATACCTAAAGACAACTCGACCTAAGGATTATCTATTTTCCCATCCTATAATGACCTAAAAGATGCTTCAAATTTAAAATCATATGTTTGCATAGGTCACTTATGCTCTATTAGCCGTTAGTACTCGTGCACTCTCTTGCCCCAATGCTCTGCCACTGGAATCCTCTCCATTCTTATCTTCTCTCTAGAGATCTTTTTCTCTCTTGAAGGGAAGGTAAAAATGAATTTTTACCGTCTCCTCCTCCCCTTTTATAACCTTTTCCCTCCCAAAACCTAACTTTTCCCCCCATTTTCACTTTTTTCCCTCCTTTTTCTTTTTCTTTTTCTCCTCACAAGTCCTCTTTTTCTTTTCAAGAGACCCCCTAGGCCCCCATTCAGTCCACTGACTCTTTTTAGGGGGCATCCTCTTACCATTCCTTCATCAACGTTCTCCCGAGTGTTTAGGCCAACCCGCCACCATTTTTTACTCCATAATTTTTTTTAATTTTCTTTGAAATGACATCATCCCTTGCGATCATGATGTCATATCAAAGAGGGACAAAATGTAGACACCCAAATTTTCTCTAGATTTTCCCTGCATCAACTTTCAAAAAATTAATTAAAGAAACCATTATTTAATTAATTTGACTAATTATCCTAGCAATTGATCATTCCCTATCACAAATTAATTAATTAATTAATTTCGGTAATTAAACTGACTAATTCCCCCTCACATTAATTAAATAAATTTTTATTTATTTAACTAATTACCTTTTTCATCAATAGTTAAGTAAATTAAACCTACTTATTTAATTAACCTAAGCTAACTTTCTTCTAACTAATGAATTAAATGGGACATTTAATTAATTAGGCTCTTCCATTTTTCTAATTAAAAATTCAAACTGCTCCCACTAGAATCTAAAAGACTTTCCCCTTTAATCTTCTCCATTATTTCAAATCCCAAATACATCTTGGCCATCCCTCTTCACACATGCCTCCACCACTTGTCTCCTCCTCATGTTCCCACATGCGTAAGCCGTGTAACTTGGAACAATCTTTAGTTTATGTTTAGTTTAAATTTGAGCTTCGTGTCATGTATGCATCTAACTCTCCTTGTTCCATCCAAATTTGACATCCACAATAACCACCACAACCTAGGATGCTCTTAAATCAGTGTCCCACACCTACAAACTTTCCTTTCTATCCTAAACCCATGCCTTTTTTACCAAAGCACTAACCTTAATTCATGTGTAACAACCAAATTATCCCCAAGCATATTTATTTAAGTGATTAGTCTAAAGTGGAAAGCATCTAGCACATGCATCGAGCACCTACTCTGACACACACACACAACCCTCATTTTCATCCTAAGGGATTTATCTCTAAAGGAATACCTTATCACATGCACACATATTGGGGGTTTTAAATAACCAAAATGTTGACCAAAAACATGCTTCAATATTAGGGAGAAAGGGGATAATTTAATTAATAATGTAGACACCTAAAAGTGTCCTTAGATTGCGAAACCCTAAACACTTCCACAGTCTCCTATTTTCCCCTAAATTTCCTCTATGATTAAATAATTAATTTTAATTGATTAATTGTTTAATCATTCATTACCCCTTACCCCCTTTAATTTAAATAAATACACATTTATTTTAATTAAAAGGCCTTATCCTAATTGAATAGGTTCCAACTATTTAATTTAATCATCGCACATCATTCCCCCCTTCAAATAAATTAAATAAATTAACCTAATTTATTTAATTTAAAAATCATTCCCCACCTGACCATTTATCTCAATTTAAAATTCAATTTTGTCCTCTTGTGGCGAGAGAACCCTAATCGATCACAACCCTCCATTTGGCTCAAAAGTCAACAATCAATCCTAGCCATTCATTCAAGTGGGCTCCTTTATAAAACACCTTTTTCCAGCTCATTTGGCTCTCTCTTAGTTCATTTTACTCTCTTAGTTCATTTCCCTTATGTTCTTGGCTCAAATTTGCTATAACTCTCTAATATCTTGCTGCCCACACACATGAGCTTCTCAAGATTGTGCAAAATATATAAATATGAGAACAAATAATGCAAGATGGAGGAGAACAATGAAGATTAATCAATGGTAGCTTAGATTTATCATTTATTTTCTGTTTGATCACTTGATTTCTAGGCTAGATTGTACTTCATTGCAGTTAGGGTTTGAATAGTTTGCTATTTTTGACTGTAAAACTAATTTTCCCTAGCACAAAATGGTGAACTTGACATGAAAAGATCAATTTTAGTTAACTTCTAAAAATCTAGTTTCGTAGGTGACCTCCGGGGCTCAAACGGACCTCACCGTTGAGTCCAGGAGGCCATTTCCGCAAAAAATGAAAGTAAATTTGCTATATTTTGACAAGAAAGTTTTTATAATTTTTTCAAAAAAATTTGGTATCATGTTCGTACAATATGAATCTGTACAGATCCATACCATACGGACCTATCATACGACCTGCATTCTATCTATGGATTCTATGGCCATTGAAGGGGCTGTCTGTTTCATTTTGCAGGGTTGATTTTTTAAACATGTCGCATGCTTTATGTTATGCATCGTGGGTTAAACATTGTTGTAGGTTTAATGTCTGAATTTGGAGGATAATTGTAGGTTTTATTGTTCAAATTGTAGACGTAGTTTGGTAAACCCAAGCCACCATCGTTGCCGCCTCTACTTGCTAACCATCACTCCAAAAAACCCTAGTATAAGCCTTAACATCTTGTCGCCACCATCAACTGCGATCTTCGTTGCCATCTCTAAAACTGTTGACACACAAAAGGATCCCCGTCAGCCTTAATTACTAGTCGAAACCCTAGAGCTCCGCCTTTGCTGCTCCTATACCACCCAGTTGACACTCATTTACCATTGGTCAGCCTTGCCACGAACCCTAAATGCTTGTTTCAATCTCTTGTCGTCGACTCCTCCACCAACCTTCTGGTTGCCTCCTCTTTGGCAACCATCACTTCCCCACGTCATTGGTTAATCTTAAATCCTTTGGTGACCCTGCATCCTTTGGCCTCCTTAAATCCTTTGCTACCCTTGCTCGTCAACCCTATCGCCCACCAACCTTCTAGTTATTGCCTTCTCATAGCCCGTCGACACCCCATTCCCAGTCGCAGTCACAAATAACCACCACTGCCACCTCTTATCCCTCCTTTACCGCCTGTGACAAACTAGTCATCGCCACTTTTAAACCTGCCTCTATTGTTACCTTCAAATTGGTCACCACCATGCATTCAACATTCCTACCATTCATTTAAACTTCTGCTCGCCCCAGTCTTTGTCGCCACCAGATCCTACCCTTTGGCCTTTACCTACAACAAAAAAACCAAAGCCACCACCTGAAACTTCCCCTGTCGTCGTTTAAACACTGTCGCTTGCCACAGTCAAAGAAAAAACCTTAACCACCTAAAAAGATCCCTAAAACCCTAAACGCCACTAGTCATGACTTTCCTATTAGCCATTAAACAAAGTTTAAGCCCTTAACGTTGACTATTATAGTTTTAAAAACTTTAAGCAATAGGTCACCTGGCCTAGTCCCGCACGGGCTTAAGGCATTCACTGGCCCCTTTTAGGGGCATAGTCCCATAGGCAACCAAGGGGGAGGGGCCATTGGGCCGCCTCTCCTTATTTCTTTAAAAAAAAATCATTTTACCCTTGGTCATATGAATGACCAGGGGATGATCAAATACTAATCACCAAATAAGCCACCTAGAGCTAACTACGTAATGTGACCACTAAAAACTTTAATTGCCAGCATTTAATGTTAACCTCCAGACTTGAGCCCTTTGCCTTCAAATGCCCAAATAGGCAATTTTTTTCAAACTAACACAACTTTCACATATGGTGATGAAATCACACGAAATTGGTGGCATTGGAAAGAGGACTTTGAGAACTTTGTAGTAGTGCAGGTTTTATTAGGTAACAATGCCATTTTGTTAATTTTTTTCTGGTCAAAGTCAATGGTCAATTTGAACTTCAAATGCTTATAAATCATGCAAAATTGATCCATTTTTAGTGCAATTTTTAAAAAAACTACTTAAATTTTTTTGATTTTACTCTCTAATTTTCTATAGCTGATCAGATTTTGCAGATTTTAATCAGATTTTTTTTGACCTTTTTGACTTTGAGGCTTGCAAAATGAAATGTTTACTTGATGCATCTTGTTTTTTCACACATTCATGGGGATTTTATGCTACTAATGTCTAATTTTTAGCCTGTGGCATTCGCTGGGAGAATACATTTATCTGAGACTACTAACACATTTTGATGCAGGGTTCCTTTCATTTTCATGTGTGTGTTTTGATATCATAAGAACACTTTGATTTTGGGGCTTAAAATGAACATAATCTTGTTGTTTTCACACTTGGTTTGGGCTTAAAATGAATCACTTCCTACTTTACTTGGTGGCTTTGATTGGGTTTTTGAAGTGTGTATGCTCTTCCCTCACACTCTAAGTGATCTTGGGAATCAAAAACACTTCTTGAACACTTGCATTTGTCACACCACACATTTGATTTCTAAGGTTAAATGAACATGTGCTAGTGTGACCAAGTAAATGTGTATGCTCTCTCCTCACATCGTAGTAGAAACTTGAGGATCAAAAACATTTACCTGTGTTGCTTTCATTGAACCTCTAGAGGGCCTGCCACCTCGCTTCAAAAGGTGGGAACAACCCAAGCGGTAACAAGATAAATCCAAGCTCTTTGGAACCACTATATAAAAAACATGTTTGTGATGAAAGTCATAAGCAACAGGTGTTGTTATGTCATATCGATGAATGTCTCCCTCAGTACCCTTGTGGTGCATGAAAACTTGTAGAGCGTAACCTCTGCAGCCTAGGAGGCCTCCTAAATGGAGTGAATCACCGCATGTATGGCCACCTGAACGAATGCCCTTACTAAGAACCTTTGTGCTAGTAGCCAAAATCCTTTTATTTGTTGATGAAGGAGGTCAGAATATAGACCTCTAAAGCTGTCCCACACTCTCACAGTTCAAAGTAGAGATAACAAATTCCTTGAGATCTTCAGGTCTTTAGGAATTTGAAGTTTGGTGTGCCTGAGAAGTGAGTGTCGTGTAAGGGGGAGCCAGTGCCACCAAGCTTCTAGGTTATCTGCTTTGAATAAGTGCAGCTAGAGCGATCCAAGTGAGAATTCAACAAATATTGTCCTTGACTAGCCTAGGATCATGCATGTTTACAAGTATTTTCAAACTTGTCAAGAGTCACTAAAAACAACCAATCTAATTGCCAAGTGTCTTCTATTATTGATGTGTGTTCTTACTTAATCATCATTCCAAACACCCTAGTCCACACGTTCATTCCAAATCATTATATCACCATCACATTCTTATCATATCCCCATCATCCAACCTTCGCATCCTAATCACCCTTCTTAGCCACTGCATATCCTAATATTATCCAAGTCATCATGATTCAAACCCTAATAATTCTAAATCACCTTCTTCCTAATCAAACCCTAATCATCCTAATCATCATCCTAATCAATCCAATTCATACAATCATGTCATTCCCAATCATATCCAAGTCACCCTAAACCAATGCCTAACCATTATCCTTGTCATTCCACATATCCTAATCCATTTTCATCATAATCATTCTTAATCATTTTACATAGTCATCCTCTTTCTAACAAAATTAGCATCATTCATATCATTATCCTAATCATGTTCATCCTTGTCATTCCATCATCCTTATCATTCACATAACCCATATCCTACTTATCCTACATTATCATCATTCCACATCATCCTCTTTCTAATCCAATCAACACCATTCCAAGTCAAACCAACATCTAGTCATCCAATCTTGTCATTCCACATCATATCCTAATCATATCCTATCATACTCTAATCATTCCTAATCATACTATCTGACCATCCATATCTTAATCATCCTACTTGTCCTACCCTAATCACATTCTTATCATATCTTCATCATTCCACCTCATCATAATCATATCATATTTTCCATTCCTAATCATCACACCTCATCCTAATCTATACAAGTCATCATCCCTAATCATTAAACATCATCATCCTCATCCAATCAACATAATCCTAATCATTCTTCTAATCATATCCAAGTCATCCTTATCAAACCCTAATCACCACTTTCATCTAATCACCATCATCTTCATCACCATAGTCAAAACCATAATAATCTTCATTCCAATCCAATCACCTTCATCCTAATCACCCCATCCAATCATATCATCCCTAATCATATTCTATCTATCCAAATCATATCCTAGCCATTCATTCTAATCCAATCAACTTCTTCCTAATTCATCCAAGTCCTCTAATATCATCCTTACACATCGTCATAATCTGGTCAACTTCATCACATTCATCCAAATCATCCAATCATATCACTAGACATAATCATCTTTGTTCATAGTCCAATCAACATCATCCTAATCATCTCCCAATCCACCCAAGTCATCTAATCTCATCACTTCACATCATCATCTTCATCCTCATCCAATCAATCACATCCTAATCATATTCGAAGCATTCATTCCAATCCAATCAATTTCATCCTAATCATTCCTAATCACAATACATCACAACCGTAGGGAAAACTTTGAGTATCTACCCTCCCTATCAAATCTGATTGCAACTGTGCCATAAAATTATAGACCCAATGGTTTTGTTTACCCACTACATTCAATTTCATTCCACTACATATTCAATTTCATTTAGCCTTGACATCTATAGAGGACCCTAAACATTAGTCTTCCTAAGGTTGAAACATAGGGAGAAACTATCGAAGCTTGACTGTATCACAAGTACAAATTTGGACCAAGAGACCTTGCCATCTTTTTCAAATCAATCACAACTTGGGCTTAATACTCCAAGGCTAGTTTAAGTCCATCCTTCCAAGTGAATTATGAAACTCATGGGTTCACTTTAATCAATCATTTATTCCACTTGGGCTTAATACTCCAAGGCTTGTTTAAGTCCATCATTCCAAGTGAATTCTGAAACTCATGGGTTCACTTTAATCAATCATTTCTTACACACCTCAAGGTCTCAATAAATCCAATTTATACTTTGACAAGGTCATTAGTAGACAAGAGTACCCTCTTGGAGCTAGACTTTTCAAAGACTAATATCATTAGCCTCTATCATAGTCTGTGCCTCATCATCTTGCACTAATATCCACATACCATCCCAAAATTCAAAAGTTTCATTTGGTAAAGACAGTTGCAAAAAGAAGAGAAATGGAATAAATACTCCTAGTCATCCCTCATTACAAAAATTCCAAATATTTCTTCCAACACATTCATATCCCAATCAATTTTCATCCTAGTCATTATTCTTGTCATTTGACATCATAATAATCACATCCTACTCATATCTTCATCATGCAACCTTCACATCCTAATCACCCTTTCTAATCACATCGTTCAATCAAATTCATCCTAATCACCCCACCCCTAATCATATCCTAATCATTTCCAAGTCATCCTAATCACAACCCTAACCATAACCTAATCATCCCTAAATCACCTATCTAATCATCCAATCAATCTCACACTCTATCACATTCCTAGTCACTCCACATCATCATCATTCATCCTAGTCATGCACTTGTCAACATATCCCTAATTCCACAAGAGGACATACAATGATATGAAGACATGTGTCATTCCATGCCAATCCTAGAGAACAAGGTTCTAGCACCCCAAGCCTATTCACAAGCCTATCCAAGTCCACCTTGGCAGCAAAACAAAGTGCCTTCAAATTCCAATGCCACCTTTGATAAGGGGAACATAAGTCTACCTCATCCATCCTATAAGTACATTCTACCACTGCATTCCTAATCCTAATCATGAGTCCACATCATCTACCCTCATTGCCCACCCACTATATTGTCCTTCAACACATCTACCTACAAAGGATGTGATCCAAGGGTTACAAGCAAGGAATCAACCCTCCCCATGTTGAACACCCATTCATGAGCCTATCGCAAAGCCTTCAAATGTCATGCCTAATTTTCCACCTCCATCATGTGATCCACCACCTATTGAGCCTACATGTCCAAGTCAAGACCCATCACACCCTTATGTCATTGACCATCAAGAACATATCGAACCTATCCAAGAGTCATCCACTTCCTCTCAAAGTCAAAATCCATGTCAAGAGCATAATTCTAAGCATGAGGAAACATTACCCCCTCATTGAATTCAAGATCAAACCCCCTCCATTGATCCCATACATAACACACTTAATCCTATTCATGACCAAGCTCCCATTTATGATCAAGATCCCCCTATGATCAAGAAGGCCATGATGACCCTCTTAGTCCACTTTGTTGGTGTGAACACATAATTCACACATGTTAAGTTGACTTAGTGAGTCTTCTAGATGTCTAGTTGTGTGTTGATTTGTTGATAGTTGGAGTGAGTTGTCTTATACTCCACATGTGCAATTAGTTATCATCCACTAATTGGCACATGTTGTAGGAATATCTCCACCTTTCACTCCACCTTCTAGCCCTCACCTTGCCTTTTTAAGCAAGGCTCTCTCATTGTATTTCATACAACTTCATATGATATTTGTATAGAATCTTGCTCCATTGTTTTAGCATCTTCTCTTGTTATCTTTGTGTGGAAGGTTGTCTTGATTGCAGGTGATCCTGGCTTGCTGAGTCACATTGACTCTTACATGGTATCAGAGCCTTGACTACAATTTCCTTCCCTCATTGGAGAGGTTTTGCTGAGAACTGTGTCATAGGAGCGTCCTGGAGCAAATCCGACATCATGGTTGCGATCAGGAGGTCCAAATCTATATAGATCGACTATTCATTCGTTGAATTTCGTCATCAAAAATTTTTGCCCCTGGTTAGCCTTGGCCAATCCGTACCGTACGGCTCTCTGCGTGTCAGATCTACCTTTGTGTACCTCTCTGCGCAGGCATCGCTGGCGTTATCAGTCAAAATTCTCAAATTCTGTAGAATCCGTCATAAAATCCTCTGGGTAAATGCTTTAAATTCGTTGGTTTAAATTTGTTTTGTGGGGAGTTTTTTTTGTATAGGGTACATCGTACCCTGTTGCAGTTGTAGCTGCGGTGACAGGGTACTCTCCAATGTGGGGGTGTTTAAACCACCGGTGACTGCTGTTCAAATGGTTAGCACCACCCTGATCCACCAATGACCCTTACAAAATATTCTCTTAGCAGTTTAAATCTTATACCGCCAGTCTTTGTTTGAATTCTAGTGGCTTCACCATTCAACAAAGTTTACCAGCAACCTTTTTCTTTTTTTTGCGGATCTGCCTCACACTAGAAAATTGTTTGAGCTCGTCGTTTTTAAAAGAGTTACAGATCATTGGATCTGTTGGAAATTTTCTAAACTCGTCGGTGGTATTGTTAACACCGCCAAATCAACAGTCAGCAATCGGCCTTTGATCTCGGCCACAGAAACTGGAAGATCTCAGCAAATTCCTCAGTGGACATTTGTTTTATCCGTTGGCTTTCCGTTTACACCGCAGAAACTCATCGACAATTGTTATCATTGGCAGTCGATTTACCATTTCCAGCAAGATCTTTATGTTTTTCGGATCATGCATCCAACAATCATTTTGTTTTGGATGATCTTCAAAATCATTTCAGTGGTTTGTTTCTAACCTTGGCATTTGATATGGTCTTCAAAGTCTTCCATGGTGAATAAAGCTTCCCCTCAAGGTCTACATCCACTTGTGGAGGTATCTTCTTGGAGCGGCGATTCATGTATTTTTGATAGTCTTTACAGGAGCTAATTACCAATTGGTGACTATTTTTCAAAATTCTCTGCGGCAGCCTTAGATCCACCCTCAACGGTTACTCAATATCGTCGGTTGGTCTTCCTACATCCGGTGGCACTTACAAATCTGACGGTCAGCAGAGAACGATTAGCAGTCTAAAGGCAATTGGCGATCTGCATGTTTGGTCAGCATACATTTCATTACCAGCGGTGGAATCCTCCAAAACCACCGGCGATCGAAAATAAGTCTTCTATATTGGTAGTCGACATCAATCATTTCGGTAGATCTTGCATAGTACTGGCGATCCTTGCTAACAACGACTGGTCAAAAATCTTCGGCGGTCCTTGTCACTATTTAGTCGATGTTTATAATAGTCTAAAATTTGTTTTGACCTATTTTTGTTTGCATAGAATGGTTTTGACAGTTTTCACCTTGTTCTGTGGTTTTTCGGTGATTCCTCAAAACTACTTTTTCACCAAGCAAAGACAGTGGTTTTACTCTCACTAGCAGTTTTCGACTCAGGGGTGGTTTAGCAAACCATCTGTGGTTTCGACTTGTAGTCAGTGGTTTTTCACTGAGATAGGCAGTTTTTACCTCAAACCGGCTTTTTTTATCCATGGGTGGTTTTTCTGTAGACAGTGGTTTTGCAGACCAGGAGCATATTCTGTCGAATCTAAGAATATTCTGTCGACAAGAGGGTTTGTTTTGGCCATCAAAGTCCTAAAGTAGGGCTTTTTTTCATTTTTGTACAACTTTTGCCCACGGTGTCGAAATTGGGCAAATTATATATCAACAAAAAGCTGATAGAGAGTACTTCATAGTGGTATTAGTCATTTTCATAGATTTTTCTGTTTGACATCATTTATTGCAGGTTGAAGACATATCTTCTTTTTTAGCTCCTGAGCTCATAACTTTTTGCCACGAACTTTGATTTTCATGATTTTTGCAGCATCGGAAAGGTATTCAGGGGCTCTACACAGCCATCCATGCACTTTTCTCAGATTTTACTCCAAGTGTTTTTTATTTCATTTGTTAATTTTTTGGCATTGAGTGATAACTTGGGCATTCTGAAACTTGAGAGGGTGAAATTTGTTTTGAGAGGATTTGTTTACTACAATACATCATTGTGAGTGATTATAATCTCACTCAGATCTCTTGATTGTTTTCCCCATTTTGGTCCCTTGAGGACAATTGTAAATCGCACTAAGTATAAAGTGCCACAACAAACTGGGGGGGCTCTCTTACATAGTAAAGGGGTGTTGTTATGTTGTTGTCTCTATTTTTCATCAGGGATGTGCCTCAATTTCCATTTTTAACTCCATATAATTATCTTAAATGGAAGAAAAACATGGAGTTTGTGTTGTATAAACAAAAGCTACATAGAATAACTTTAGGCACAGATCCTGAACCCATAGGTGCTACTAAGAGAAGAAAATGGTGTGACAGAAAAGATGAGGCTTTTGGCACACTTTGTCTTGCTATTTCTCCAGATTTGAGATTTCATGTTTAGTCTTGTACTACACCAAATGAGATATGGACAACACTGGATAATCTATTTGGCAAGCAAGATAAAATAAGAAGGTTCAAATTGAAGAATGAGCTAATTGCACTTAATCCTCAAGATTTTGATCAAATCAAAGACTTATTCACCAAGTTTAAGTCTCTCAGGTTGCAACTCAAACAAAGTGGTCTTGAGAAAGAAGATGAACAATTGATTATATCTATTCTTGCAAAATTAGGTCCTACATATTCAATTTATGTTTCTACCTTTTATGCTACAATGGATGCCTTTGGTAGTGAGTTTAAAATGCCTTCACTTGAGGAGTTTGCTGCACAACTCACAAGAGAACAAGCCAAGATACTACACATGGGCCCAGTGAAGTCACCTAGAAAACAGGCTCTCATTGCAACACAAAGCACAAAAGATCCTAAGGCTTCACATAATAAGGGAAAGAAATAAAGGATTCAAAGTCTAATGAGCAAGAGAAAGAATCAAAGAAAACCCCCAACTCTTCTTCCAAAGAGGAGTCCAATAAGAAGAAGAAGCCACAGTGTTCTTATTGTAATAAATTGGGTCATGATGAGACTAAATGTTATGAGAAAAAGTTTGAAGAGATGTCACAACTTCTTTAAAAACATAAAATTGAGTATTCTCCATCAACAACAGTTTTACCCAAGTCTTCTTCTTTGCCACCATCTACATCTATAGGGACAATAGGATTTGCAAATGGGTCATATAAAGGAAAATGACAAGCACTCTTTGCCTCTACAAGTCTACAGTCAGAGAGATGGCTTCTTGATTCTAGAGCTTCTCATCATATGGCATTCTCACAGGGGATGTTCTCTTCATTTTAGTCATGTACTTCGCTACCTATTTTGATGGGTAACAATACATACATGCATGCAACTGGAAGAGGAAATATTGATGTTGGAGAGAATACATTCAACAATGTGTTGTGTGTACCTTCCTTGACAACCAATCTCCTTTCCATCTATTAGATTACTCATTGTGGTGTAGGGAAGACAGTTGAGTTCACTCCTAATTCTGTGATCATACGGGACTTGGAAAGTAGAGGTATCATCGCTGTTGGGATGGCTGATCATGCATCTTGCTTGTACACTTTCTCCCATTTTGTTTCTGATGATGATGTAGATCCATTGATTGATATTCACACTCATTCATCAAGTGCGAATCATGTTTCTAAGGAGAAGTTTGGTCACTTAAACCTTGGTGTTCTTGCATCTACTTCAGTTCTTGAGACTAGTTTTGAGCTTCCTCCTTCTCCTGTTTCTTCAGACATTGGCATTGACATAGCTTCATCCATTTTATTTGAGCAGGATATTGTTTGTCTTCCAGCTTGTTGGGTCTCAAAAATGCAGGTTGCAAATCCTAAGAGGATGCTAGACTCTATGATCAGATTGGCAATGTTTTTGAACCAACTGACAGAGTTAACCTAAATGGTTGATGCCTCCCTACACTTCAGGCTCTGCTAAACCTAGGTAGGTGAACCTTGAAAGCTGAAGTAGATAAAAGGAATGTATGACTCAAATGAATTTAGGTATCTACCCACAATGGCATAAAGTGTGGAATAGATGAAAGCTTGTGAACTACTTCTACTCCTAATACTAAGATTTGAGATGTAATTGTTTGAATAAGATTTTATGGAATCCTAGAGTGGAATTGGTATGACCAGTGCCTATTTCTATTGGGCTAATGGAGTCAAGGTGTATATGATATATGATTTACTTACTGGTTACAATTCTGATTGTTTGGCACTTGTGTTTGTTTATACCTTGTATAAATGTGCAAGAATGTGACTGACAAACTCTACTTTTTGATCCACTCGATCTTACCAGGTTACTGCGACTTATAGAAAGGATTTTAATCCTTTCTTGAAGGAACCAATCAACAGAATCACACAATGACAACAAGTGTGTATTGACAAATGGAGTAGATCCTTAATTTGAATACGAAGACAATATCGAGTTGGAGACAGTATGGCAATATTGTCAATTATAGTGCTCTTCTTACTGATCCAAATGTTACCTCCAAGTTACTGTAATCAATTAAAAGGATTTTAATTCTTTAATAGAAACCAATTAATTCAATTACACGAAAACAACAAATGTGTCTCGATGAAACTAAAATATTAACTTGGAAACTCAGGTTCAAATAACAGAGAGATAACAATGTGGAGACAACCAAATAATTGTTCAGCTTAACAAACAATAGACACCAATATTAAATCACCAATTTATGCATTTTTCTCCATTATATAATTTCAAAAGATTTTACAATATACAACATAATGTTTTATTTCAGCAACTGATCAATCCATCCAGTTATCTAACTCCTACTTCTAATCATGATGTTTCTTTCCAATCTACTGATGATCTGACTTCTGCCTTGTTTTCCCTGATATATATGTGTGGGAAACAAACTTCAGGCCGGAACAATATGACTATTCGTGGCTCACACCTTTTCACATAAATGGATTAAGAAATAGATGAATTTGATTAAGATCTGGATCCATTAATCTTCATCTGGCAAGGTATTCCATATTACAGTTTCTATCGAATAAGTTGTGCATGTTATCATTGCTGAAAGCAATACATCAATTTTTACATCGACAAAATCTCATTTTTGTTTTATACGACCCTCTTCATATTGCTCTGGCAACAAACAAATCCATCTCAGAGTTGTAATAAACATATATGCATCAAAAATTCCTGTGTATCAACTTTTGTATATGCATTTGGGACACACATACAAGTGTGGACTCCATTAGGTCTATAAAATAAATTGGATTTCAGATCTGTCCTTGTATAGTTTCCTGCATCCTCCTTTTGTATATTGCATACATATCTTTTGTATATCGGATACATTTTCTTCTGTATACAAGAGTGGGCCCGACTAGGTTTATGAAATGAATTGAAATCACCTCCGAATCCGCATTTGTATCACCTTCTTGTATATTGAATGCATGTGTTTTATATACAATAGCAGACCCTAGCTAAAATTCACAATATTTAATATGTCATTCAAATCCGGTTTGTATAAACTTGTATATCCATTGGAGATGGGGCCCACATATGTATCTTTGGTATTTCGTGCATTTGTATATACATTTCCTTTGTTTCTCATATGCATTTGTCTTTGTATCTTGTATACATACATCGCAATATACAATCATGAACTTCAAATAAATTTCTCAGAATTTAAACTTTCTAACTGGGTCTAGACTTGTATGTATTCGTTTGTATCACCTTTTTATATCATATGCATACACTTTTTATACAATTGCGGACTTCATTGGATTTGTGAAACGAATTGGAATTATCTTTAGATCCTCCATTGTATGTATCTTGTTGTATTGCTTTTTTGCATATCATATACATACGTCTCCAACATACATACGTGGTCCCCACCAGATGTATACAATGTTCAAGTCTTTAGTCGAGTTTTGTATATTATTCTCTTGTATATTTTCTTTGTATATTGCCATTTGTATGTTATCTTGTATAAGTGCACATACAAAGCATCTTATACAAATGCTCTCTTTACCTTTTATCCCCAGCGATGCTTTTTATTCCTTTGTATATCGGGTATGTATTTTATAAACATACAAGCACCCCAAACATACAAAGACTTTTCAATATTTAACTTTCTTTTCGCATCCGGTTTGTATCTCTTATTTGCATCCTTTAACTTGTATATCGGCTTGTATATCAAAGATATACATTGTTATTTATACAAGCCCGATATGCAAACAGTGGAACCCACATCACTTTTCTAATTGTATCTTCTGAAATGCAACAATACTTGTATCCAATTTTTAGTTACAAAGTCGAATACATACAAACTCCTTTGTATCACCTCCTCGGACTTATCATTTTTATAAACCATAGTTTACTTACTTTTCGGCTCCGCGGTGTATATAAAGTGCAATGCATCTTCTGATATACTTTAAGTCATAGTGCATCATTTTAACCAAATTTCAACCTTTCTTGAGTTCCGCATTGTATGTATATTGAAATGTATAACCTGAAACATACATACAATGCACAAAACATACAACAATAAAACCTCATTGCATAATCTTTTCGGTTCCACGATATGCATATAGCTTTGTATATCGTCTTGTATGTTTCCTTATGCCGATCAGCGTGACCATGCATTTTCTCCCCAATGAAAGGTCATCGGTGCCACTTTCTCCATCGATGATTCTTGAAATCTTCTCGCCGATGCTTATTCTTATGCCAATAGCTATTTCAACAAGTTCCTCGTAGAACATGGATTGGCATGACAAAAGGGGATGTCTTGCCGAAACTTAGGAATTGAAGCCCTTCATTTTAGTGTAATTTAGTGAGTGATACACTCACTTGTGGTGAAAGCTAATGATTTTAATGGAATACACCAATTATCATCATGACTTTTGGGCATAATGTTTTCTGATTTGGATGGATATGGATGAGTAAGAATACAAGAAAATTTTAAATTTTCCTATCCCAACATAGCTACAAGTTTGTGGGATGAGTACTTGATAGGTATTGCAGACTTGTTTCGTGAGTCCTATCTTGATGACTTGGAGGACATCATTGATGATATTCATCTCCTTTTTGAAGGAGTTGATTCTTCAACTTCAGATGAGACATCACCATCTTCTCCTCTTCACTTGTCACAGTTTAGCATTGAGTTGGAGTATCTTGAGCATCATTCGGAAGATTCTTCATCTTTGGAGATTGAGGATCTTGAGTTTTCATCTTGTCTTGGATTGTCACATTCTTTGATTCGGTATGCAACACCTGATTATGTGGCATCTTTTGGTTGTGACATGTGGACACTTGAGCAGTTTTTAGAGACATCATACATCATGAGGCTTTTTCCCTCATACCTTGAGATGGAGTTTCTTCGACATCATCGTTTGGACTTGTTTCTTCCTAAGGGGAAGAATGTTGTTTGCAGGATTTGGATTCTCTTCAGCATTCTTCTTCAGGCATTCACCATCGGCACAGGAGCTACTTCATTATGGGGGGGACTTATAGTCTCACACTTTCTCTCCTATGGGGGGGTACTTGATTGTATATATGTGTTGGATGTAGTTCTTGGGGGGTCTTGAGTCCTCCTTCCATCACATCTTTCATTTGTTTTCTACATTCTCACTTTTGGAGAGGAGTTTTGTCCCATGCGGTTTTCTCCTTTTCTCCACTTGAGATTTGTTGTACATGGGTACCTAAGATGGCCTAGTAGCCAGGACCCATCCATCATTGCATCTTTGTTTTAGTTAGCTACTCCCTAAGTTGCACTTAAGGGGGCGTGTTGGTGTGAACAAATAATTCACACATGTTAAGTTGACTTAGTGAGTCTTCTAGATGTCTGGTTGAGTCTAGTTGTGTGTTGAGTTGTTGATAGTTGAAGTGAGTTGTCTTATCCTCCACATGTGCAATTAGTTATCATCCATTAATTGACACATGTTGTAGGAATATCTCCACTTTTCACTCCACCTTTCACTCCACCTTCTAGCCCTCACCTTGCCTTTATAAGCAAGGCTCTCTCATTGTATTTCATACAGCTTCATATGATCTTTGTATAGAATCTTGCTCCATTGTTTTAGCGTCTTCTCTTGTCATCTTTGTGTGGAAGGTTGTCTTGATTGCAGGTGATCCTGGCTTGCTGAGTCACATTAACTCTTACACACTTTATGCATTCCATGGTCAAGAGCTTGCCACCTCACTCATCCATGATCTGACCACTTCCACTTGTCATGATGAGACATGTGCCTCCCAAACACAGATAGAAGATCGAACAAATAAAGATCTACATAATAAAAATCCTAATGATCCTTCCACATCCACCATCGATCCCATGTCAAAACCACCATCATATCCACTTGGCCTATCTACCTTCATTCATGAATGTTCCTCCTTGGGACAACAACAACCATTATCCACTTCACCTTCTCCATAAAATAATCCACTCAAGTCTAGTGCCCAAACTATACCTAGTCCCATTGTCCATCACATGCTCCAAAACAAGAATTACCAAGGTAAAGGCTTAGGCCTTCACAAAAAAAGTATTTTGGAGCCCATCCATGTCAAAGTTCCTCCACGCTCATATGGCCTTGGATACACACCCCAAGGTAAACAATCTAACGATGTTGGTAATTCCTCCATGAACCCTAAGTCCACCACTTTCCATCGCACATCCTATCATGAACCCAAAACATATTTTGTAATTCCACCTCCACTATCCTACAAATGTCAAAAGCATGTGACCATACACCTTCCACCATCCACTTTACCTCCATTACTCCCAACACCTAATATCCCTCCATCCAATGCCTAATGTCCCTATCATCCATAAATTCCCTCAAATTCCTAATCATGGCCAATTAATGCACGCATCATGTAAACATAAAGCTTCCACTCATTCCACCCACCACATGGGATTCAAAAATAGACATTTGGATGCCTCTACATATAAATCCAAAAATAGTAAGGGTCCTAATGCCTTAGGGTACAAATGTAAAGAATCAAAGAAAAGTACACCCAAAAAGCTATCCAAGTCCATACCCTCAAAAGTAAAGCCAAAAACTAAAATGGTATGGGTCCCTAAACAGACAAGAAAGTTAAATGAGGCATCCACCTCTCAAAATCCGAACCATCTCCTTCCATCCACTCCATTCAAACATTCAAAAAATCCCACACGTCAAGCAAAAATCATAAAAATACTAAGTCCATGTGGGTACAAAAAGTCCTAAATCATCCATCTCCTAAGCAAACATCACCATTGCTTCCTACACCACCATCCACTCAAAATATTCCATGTTTATCACAGTGTGTGCAACTGTTGGTTATGATTCCTTTTCACACCTCCATCACCCCATCATTTAACTATTATCCTACATGTTTCACCCATCACCTCCCTATGGTCCATGCTTTTGCATAAGCTAGTCATCCATCCATTCATAAGTCCTACATAATCCACATCATAATCCACTAACTTCCCTACATAATCCACATCATAATCCACTATCTACATTATCCTTCTCACTTTCACGCAATCACCCTACCAACATCGATAAGCATAATGACTTGACATGGTCCATTTGCGATGACATCATTCTCCAATGGGACACTATCACACTTTCATTGAACTAGACACTTGAGTCCCTCTCTTCCATATCCCATCCAAAGATTCAAAAAAAAAATCAATCAAAAAAAGTAAAGAGAAATCCTTTCGTCCAACAGTGAAAACCACCTTTGGTGGCACCTTGGATAAGTACCATGATGAAAACCTGGCAAATAGGTGTCGTGGTAGGTTGATCTTCTATGTCACCTACACTTAGGGGTACCTTGTCTCATTTGGCATATCACTTTCACAGGTTATCGTTTCCACATCCTATCTTGCCATCTTTATCCATTACATACCTATCATATCGAAGCCATCCATCCTCCCTTCCTCTTTTGATCTTGATAAAGATTGGGGGCACGATGTTGACAAATGTTTTGGATGTCTCTTGACATACCTTATCCCTCCAAACCAAGCAAATCATTCATTATCCTATCATCATCTTATCGTCATAAGTATCGCCATGCGAATCCTAAGCATTCTACTTAGAATGAGGCATGTTATTCCTATGCGACATAGTCCTTGGAGATCACATCCTTGCCCTCTTACACGTGCGTTCCTTCCATCCACTATCACCCACCCCTCTTATCCATTCACCCAATCCCATTCATTCCCTTGCACCTAGATTTTGTTTCCCCTTGTCATTGGTACCTAGCACAAAGGCTATCCCAATTGTCATCCAATGCCAGCATTTCAAAAATCCAAAAAAATCAAATATTCCCAAAAACCAACAAAACACATGTCAAAAATAAAATAAAAAATAAAAATATGTCAAAATCCAAAAAATCAAAATATTCCCAAAAAACACAAAAAAATCAAATAGTCAACCAAAAAATCCAAACAATAAAATCAACTCATCATATCAGTCCATTCATTCAAACCAATTCAATTCGTCACATCATTCCAACCTAATCAATTCTTCAAATCATTTAATTTTTCAACCAAATCACTCAATCAACTTTCTCCATCAATCCATTCAAATATTCTAATTAATCATGTCATCATATAATTCAAATCAGTTATTTAAATCATCCATAGTTCGCATGGTCGAACTACGTTGCCTCTGAACTTTCACGTAGGCAAGGCCATCTTCGATGAGCCCTAAGGCATTAGGTTAGTCCCATAGGGTCCATCGAGTCAACCATCATAATAAGTCGTCCTTTTATGAAATGGACACTTTGATTAGACAGTCAAATCTTTCAAGAAATCCATAATTCAAACCAATCCCAAAATCAACTAGACAAGCTATCCAATCAGTCAAACCAATCAATCACCTTGTGATAATCATATGTCACTATCAAACTACCCTACACGTAATGGGGCATCGTCGAAATCAAGATTCTGTGCCTTATACGACATGCATCATTTCTAAAATCAATCATCAATCAAACCCTGGTGTTGCTCGCATGACCAACAAAACTAGTGTCAAGCAATCAATCACTTGCCTTAGATAGGTAGGGGCATTATCAAAACTAGACCAGGCATCGTATATGACATGCTTCCTATCCTGAAACCAAACCTCCCTCATCCATTCTCACAAGCAATCAAACATAACACACATATCACTTGGCAAAAGGTCCAAATGGCTGTTAGTCTAGTCTATCTTATTTTACTAGATTGTTTTGCAGTCTCATTCTTATGCTTCCAAAGGCAGTCCCTAAGTGATGAAGAGATCAACAGAGGATAGAGAGAGATCCTTTTTCTTTGATTGTTGTTTGCGATTTGTCTTAGACAAATGACTGGGGCAACTTGGTGTCTTGCGTGTGATCAGGATTTCATTGGGTGTGAATCAAAGACATCCTATGCATTAGAAAGAATAAATGCTTCCTTGCATAAGGACTTGCATACCTCACAGTTTGTTGGCAAGAGACACTATATGGATTCATGGTTGTTGTCATTGATGGCAACAAAGGTCATCCCACATATCCGCAAGTCATGATGTGTCTCTACCGGAAGTCAGAATAAAGAATGTTGTGGTCCGGTGAAGAAGAACAGAGCATATGGCAAGATCCGACAGATTGGTCCGGATCTCTCAGAGGAAGTGTCTTGGTGCAGTGCGGATTTGGGGAAGTCAAGAGGACTACCTTGAGTGGTATATTCCAAGGATTTAGCCTCCGGTGATGGACGAGGAAAAAGATATGAATGGTTGAGTACCGGATTCCTGAGAGACAGTGAAAACAGAGGAAGAACTGACTGGCAGAGTATCAGACTGCTTTCCGGATGGGTTACTGTTGATGACAGAGGTTGTGAAGGCATGAATCATGTTTGGCCGACATGATTAATGATATCTACAAGTATATGCTTGATCCGCATTGCTTGGTGAGGAAGGATTCAGCCGACAGAATGAAAGTTTATAAGAAACTAGACTGTTCCGGATGCCGACTAGAAAGGTGATGAAATTACTTGTGCGGATATATATAGAGGATGGATTTAGTTGTGAAGGAGGTGTTGTTGTGGAGACATATGCGAAGAAGTCCAGATAAAGAGCAGAGGTAACAAAAAGGATCCAGTATGTGAAAGATAGCAGAATAAAGAACAGAGGAAAGATGAAGTGCAGCAGATCAGTGTACTGAGCCTAACCGGAACTGAACTCCAGCATATGCAGATGCTTCCAATCAGTTCAAGACTGTGATTCTCATCACTTTGTAGACAGTGTGTCTTCTTGTAGGCAGTGGGCCTCTTGTGAGCAGTGTGCTCGGGCAGTGAGCCCTAATTGGCAAGTGCCATCTTTGTAATTTCCTATTCTTCTAACAGAGAATAATTTTGGGTTAATCACCTCGTGGTTTTCTCCCTTAACAGGGTTTCCACGTCAAAAATACTGTGTCATGTGTTTCTTGTTTTATGGTTAATGTTTTATGTTTGATTTTATGCTGCATCAATTAAAAGGAAAGTTCAATAAGGGAAATAATTAGGATAACTGATTCACCCCCCCCTCTCAGTTACCAACAATTGGTATCAGAGCTAAGTTCCTCCTAATAGAGCCTAACAGCTTGAGGAAGATCTGGGATTTCAAATGGATGCATATGGTTTAAGAGAGCAACTCAAGACTGCTCTTGAGGATCTTGAACAGTCAAATTCTGAAGTCAGTGAATTAAAGGAAAGACTCAAACAGGCTGATGAATTCATGAGAGAATTAAAAGACAAATTAAGTCTCTCTATGAAAAAGAGAAAGGAGCTGCTTCAACAGTTGGCAAGACAAAGTGAAGAAAGCAATACAAATGAAGAATTGACTGAGCAAACCAAGTTATGTGAAAAGTTATCAAAAGAAGTCATTATGTTAAGAGATGAAATGGAATCAGGAACTATAAAGTTTACTCAAGAGATTGAAGAAAAAAGAAAGGCTGAAGACAATCTAAGACAATCTCTTAAAGAAAAATCAGAAGAATGCCACCAGATGGACAGGATTATCAGACATCTTGAATCTGATCTTGAAGATGCCAAAGATAATGAAGGAAAACTTGAGGATCAAATTGCCTCTCTCAAAAGAGACCTTCAAACAGCAAATGAATATAAAGAGAAATTCAAGATAAGTTCTGCTCAACTTGAAGTTCTTCTTGGAAGTCAAAAGAGGACAGATGACAAGTATGGTTTGGGATATGAGAAAGGAGAAAGCTCCGGATCCGGTCAGAAGAATCTTGGATCAGAAAATCCAAGAAGCAGGCCTAGAAGACCTCCGGTAAGACAGCCAAATGCTCAAAGATACCCATCCTTCAATGGATATTGCCACAGCTGCAACCACTTTGGTCACAAAGCTAATCAGTGCAGAATGAGAATGAATCAGATTAATTCATCCTTCTCCGGACAGTGCTTCAACTGCAAAAGGTATGGACACAAATCCCATGAATGCAGAAGTATGCAAGTAATCAAATCATTCAAAGGTAGATGTTTCACATGCAATAGAGTAGGTCATATGGCTAATCAATGTAGATCAAGAGGATATCAGTCAAATATGCAAAGAAATGTTATTTGCCAAATCTGCAATAGGTCCGGTCATAATGCTAAAGTTTGCAGAAACAAGAATCAGGACAAAAGAGGTCCGGTGTATAATCAGAATCAAGACAAGGGTAAACAAAAGATGAATGCGGATGAGGTTAGGAATCAGATGAGCAAGATTTGGGTGAAGAAAAGTTCAGAGAATGTAGAGGTTGGATCCGCACCAGACTCTGGTGCTGATATTTCTTCCAGAAATTAAAAAGAGAGCTCAGGCTCAGGGGGAGACTCAAAGAAAATCTTGTTCCCCCAGCCAAACAAGTGGTGCCGGATGTGGCACAAGATGCGGATCAAAGGGTTTGTAGATATGAGTCTTGAGATACTTCAGTCAAGTTTTCAGAGGTCTGCATGGAGTTA
This sequence comes from Cunninghamia lanceolata, assembly GCA_027924645.1. NCBI lineage: Eukaryota > Viridiplantae > Streptophyta > Pinopsida > Cupressales > Cupressaceae > Cunninghamia > Cunninghamia lanceolata. The sequence continues at coordinate 566,163 of BSBN01001091.1, forward strand.
TGAAGAAGCTGTGATCGATCAAATAAGACCTGTTCAGGAAGATGCTCCGGTATGATAAAGGATTACAAAAAAGTCCGGAAAGATCCAGAAATGCACTATCTTGTTCTGCGGATTGAACAGAGTGTTTGAGATGATCTTGTAATATGTTACCTCGATTTATTCATGATTGAAAGATCCGGATGATATCCACAGATCAGGACTAATCCAGGATACTCCAAGCTATCCAGACAAGGCAAACCGGAATGATGTAGGTGAAGCATTTATTGCAGACAGATATTAGGGTTCGCGGAGCAATTTAAGGGATTTCTCAAAGGACATTTGCTCATTCTGCACTCGAGAAGAAGCGAAAAGTGGAGCTCTGCAACAAGGTTCATCAAGCACACCAAGGATCTCCTGCCAAAGCTATTGCATAAAGAAATCAATCCAACCACTCCGTGCAAACCGAAGGCGCATAAGGTATTCTCCGTTTTTCATTACCTCACTGCAAATCTTTGAAGAATGGCTACTCCAAACATAGTTAAGATCTCTGATAGACCTCGCCCCTCATTCAAGAAACATCCTTACAAATCATTGGAGGTAGATCCACTAGGAGCCTTCTCTAGTGTTCCTCACGGAGTTTTACACACCGAAGACATTAGGGTTTACATACATGCAAACATTGAGGAATTTGGGGAATTCAAATTAAGAGACCTCTATCACAAGCAGCTGATTGACAATGCTTTTGAGCTTAAACCAGAGTATAAGGATATTCAGAAGAAACAATTTGAGCAATTTATTCATTTCCCCTGCTTTGAAGAAGATGAATGGGTCCGGTATGTACTGAGCAGGATGCATGACAACTTTCTATGGCTAGATAGACCCTGCAAGATCACAAAAGAGGCAATTAGAGCAGTAACTGGTCTATACTCTTCCGGAGGGGTACCTATCCTCAAATCTGTCAAGAACAACATTGTAACTGAGGCCACCGGATCAAAATTTGACAAGAGGGCAATGACCATTGAAGATATTTCGGATCCGGATATCAAATATGCATCAATGATAATAGGATACAAGATCTATCACTCCAGCAGGGAGAATTCTGTATCCAGAACTGCAATATACACTGCTTATGAAATGCTAAGAAAGAATGCAGAATATGATCTCTGCGAACTACTGCTAAGCCAATTGATGGAAAATATACAGAAAATCAAGAAGGATAAGAAGAATTCCTTCAAGTATGGTACTCTTATTGTATGTTTATTCTTCTACTTCATGAATGAGCTACCCGGAACAAGTGGATGGGTATGGCAGAATGACAAACCAGTTGCAGTCCAGATAAGAGACTATTTGCATGGACTTGGGGATGCAAAAGCGAGAAATTCAGCTCTATGGGGATACTTCAAAAACTTTCAGAGCATGATGCAAGCAAGAGAGAGAATTCCCCAGTCTCTTGTTGAAAAATACAAAGACTCAGTGTGCTTCATGGTTGACACTGATCAGTGCCTAATGGAGGCAGTAGAGCCAAGGACTGTCTGGATCATGCCCATGGGGTATGAAGTAGATGAACAGATAGTGGAGCTGCATGTTCAACACATGCTAAGTCAGCCCAAAGATCCTAAGGCAGAAAGGTTTGGAACCTTTGAGGAGCTGAGTGTAAAAATACATGTAGAACTCAGGGAACCTGAGATTAAAAGAAAGGTAAGAAAAGAAGTAGAGCACATTGCTCAAGGCCTAGGTATCTCAAAGGAGGCACTTGATGCCAGCCGGGAAAAGAGGAGGAAGGCCGAGGAAGAAGAGAAAAGCAAAGAAAGTGCTCCGGTTGAAACTCCCACCCGGACCAGATCATCAAAGAGACCTGCACCTTCCACAACCAAAAGTTCAAAACCGGAAGTTCAGGCATCCGGTAAGAGATCCAAGACAAAAGCCACAAGAGCTTATGGAAGCCAAAAGGATGAAGAGGAAACAGAATCAGATGAGGGAGTAAGAGAAGTAAAGAAACAGAAGAAGAAAGGATCCGGTAAGCCCTCCACAGGCCAAGACAAGGATGAAATGGCAGAGGTAACTGTTGAAAAGCCCACTCTGTCACTAGAGAGCATAATCAAGTCGGTCACGGTGGATGGAAACCTTCAACCAATGACTGAATCATATGATGACTTCAGTGAGGCCGACCAAAAGACTCTGCAGGAGGCCACAGTAAAATATCTTAACATATATAATAAGGCTTTCATTGAAATAATATCTCTTATTCCTAAAAGCCTAGAAAAGGAAATGGAAGTAAGAAAGAATAATGCTCATGCTAAAGATCTTGAGATCCGGGAGCAGATAGCTATTCAGCTATATCCTCAAATTGATCCCAAGACAATGAACATTATCTTCAAAGACTGCAGAGATGAGTTCAGAAGCAAAGCCAGGATGAATCAACTCATGCTTGGCGAGACTGACAAAGTGGCCCAAGAAACAGAAGAGATCCTCCGGAAGGCCTTCAAAAGGTTCAATCTTCTGGTTGTAGAGGATTTGGGTACAGAAACAGCTGAGGACTTGGGACCCTCTGCTCCAGAAGAAGTGGCCCATGAACAAACTAGCATCTCTCCTCCGGTTTCCCCTACAGTCTCCGGATCCAAAGAGGAAGAGCAATTACAGGAGAAGGAAGCAGTGGTGAAAGACAAAGAGGTTGACAGTTCTAAGACTGCAGAAGAAAAGAAACATCTGTCTCCGGCAAGAGACACTGCACAAACTGTTCAACAATTTTTGAGCAAAGAAACTCTAGAGATTGATGAACCGGAGCTTCTAAAAGGCCCATTTGATTTTGACTCTCTCTCTCCGGTACAAACAATGAAGATAGCTTCATTTGCAAATGCCAAGGCAAATGAAAAGCTCCTGAAGTCTCATATGGAAGACTGTGAGTTGATAGAGGCTGCTTCCGGAGTACTTGTAAAGATCATGCCATCAATCCAGATAGATCCGACAGCCTCCTCTTCCGGTAATCTAAAAACCTTAGTCAGCAGTGTTGATACACATTTTGATTCTCTAGAAAAATCAGCTGAAGAAAAGGTCCGGAAGGAATTTTTGGACAAAAGATTTTCAGAAATATTAGAATTAATCTCTAAGGATAGGAAGATTGTAAGCATTGGAATAAGGAGCTTAGAGAATGCTCTTAAGGATGGCGGTGACATCTACAAATTTTGCATATCCTGGTCAAAGGCAACAGCAGCATTTGACAAGAAAATAAAAGAGGAACAGGATAAGCTACAAAGCTTATCTCAAAGTTTTGATCCTCTCTCTTCCTCTATAATAAATCAAGAATGTCAGACCATTGCAGTCTTGAATGAAATAAAAAATCTTGAGAAGGAAAGGAAGAACATCACCAACCGGATGGGAGAACTTAGAAGGATTATAATCCCTAAGTTGGAAACAATGCATGAGGCCATCAGTGATGCTCAGACCACCGCCCAAACAAAAGATCCGACAGATCTCAAGCGGGCAGAAGCGTTTGCATTTTTGTTAAGTGGTCACATTTCAATTTTAGACAGAATGAAGCAAAGTTGGGCTACAGAAATGATTCAATTGCAGACATCCTTTGCAGACATTCTTCAGTATATGTAAGTATGTAAATATGCGGCTATGTATAGGAAATTTTTGAAAATTTTGGTGTGCGGACCCTACCCTTTGCCATTGATGTCAAAGGGGGAGTGAGGAGCAGTGAAAAATGAGGGATCCAACTAAGGGGGAGTTCCAGAAATTGTATATAAGGACAGAGCATCAGCAAAGGGGGAGCATAGTGAAAACACTTAGTCATTTTTCACTAAGTGTTGCCATCAATGCCAAAGGGGGAGATTGTTGGCAAGAGACACTATATGGATTCATGGTTGTTGTCATTGATGGCAACAAAGGTCATCCCACATATCCACAAGTCATGATGTGTCTCTACCGGAAGTCAGAATAAAGAATGTTGTGGTCCGGTGAAGAAGAACAGAGCATATGGCAAGATCCGACAGATTGGTCCGGATCTCTCAGAGGAAGTGTCTTGGTGCAGTGCGGATTTGGGGAAGTCAAGAGGACTACCTTGAGTGGTATATTCCAAGGATTTAGCCTCCGGTGATGGACGAGGAAAAAGATATGAATGGTTGAGTACCGGATTCCTGAGAGACAGTGAAAACAGAGGAAGAACTGACTGGCAGAGTATCAGACTGCTTTCCGGATGGGTTACTGTTGATGACAGAGGTTGTGAAGGCATGAATCATGTTTGGCCAACATGATTAATGATATCTACAAGTATATGCTTGATCCGCATTGCTTGGTGAGGAAGGATTCAGCCGACAGAATGAAAGTTTATAAGAAACTAGACTGTTCCGGATGCCGACTAGAAAGGTGATGAAATTACTTGTGCGGATATATATAGAGGATGGATTTAGTTGTGAAGGAGGTGTTGTTGTGGAGACATATGCGAAGAAGTCTAGATAAAGAGCAGAGGTAACAAAAAGGATCCGGTATGTGAAAGATAGCAGAATAAAGAACAGAGGAAAGATGAAGTGCAGCAGATCAGTGTACTGAGCCTAACCGGAACTGAACTCCAGCATATGCAGATGCTTCCAATCAGTTCAAGACTGTGATTCTCATCACTTTGTAGACAGTGTGTCTTCTTGTAGGCAGTGGGCCTCTTGTGAGCAGTGTGCTCGGGCAGTGAGCCCTAATTGGCAAGTGCCATCTTTGTAATTTCCTATTCTTCTAACAGAGAATAATTTTGGGTTAATCACCCCGTGGTTTTCTCCCTTAACAGGGTTTCCACGTCAAAAATACTGTGTCATGTGTTTCTTGTTTTATGGTTAATGTTTTATGTTTGATTTTATGCTGCATCAATTAAAAGGAAAGTTCAATAAGGGAAATAATTAGGATAACTGATTCACCCCCCCCCTCTCAGTTACCAACACAGTTATCTCATCACATGTTCTGACAAGGTAGCATGGTTAGTAGTCTGAGTTAGACATTCCTTGTCTGTCATGTGCCTATTTTACAAGGGACTACACTTTCCACCTTGGCCTTTGATGTGCCATGGTGATTGTCATTCTTTGACATAATAAGTTCTATGATGATAAGTAGAAAAAATGCAAGTGAGAAGCTAAAAAATCCATCAAAGCAAGATCTCATTTCCTTCTTTTAATCAATCTTTCATTCCTCCACCATCTCTCTGTCACATTTTCATTCCTACACCTTCATTGCAGCTTAACGTGCCATTCATTTCCTCTATCCATTCCCCAACCAATCCCTTTCATTTCGAGAGCCTACCCGTGTTTGTCCAACCTGCCTATCCTCTCGAGGGGGCATCATCATCCTTTTCCTCTATCTATTTCTTTAGCTTCTTTGAAATGATGTTACTCTACATATATCTCATCATCTTGAACATCATCTCAAAGAGGGGCAAAATATAGACACCTAAAAGTGTCCTCAGATTACGAAACCCTAAACACTTCCACAGTCTCCTATTTTTTCCTAATTTTTCTCTATGATTAAATAATTAATTTTAATTGATTAATTGTTTAATCATTCATTACCCCTTGCCCCCTTTAATTTAAATAAATAAACATTTATTTAAATTAAAAGGCCTTATCCTAATTGAATAGGTTCCACCTATTTAATTTAATCATCTCACATCATTCCCCCCTTCAAATAAATTAAATAAATGAACCTAATTTATTTAATTTAAAAATCATTCTCCACCTCACCATTTATCTTAATTTAAAATTCAATTTTGTCCTCTTGTGGTGAGAGAACCCTAATCGATCACAACCCTCCATTTGGCTCAAAAGTCAACAATCAATCCTGACCATTCATTCAAGTGGGCTTCTCTATAAAACACCTTTTTCCAGCTCATTTGGCTCTCTCTTAGTTTATTTTTCCTCTCTTAGTTTATTTCCCTTATGTTCTTCTTGGCTCAAAATCTGCTATAACTCTCCAATATCTTGCTGTCCACACACATGAGCTTCTCAAGATTGTGTAAAATCTATAAATCTGAGAACAAATAATGCAAGATGGAGGAGAACCATGAAGATTAATTAATGTTAGCTTAGATTTATCATTAATTTTCTGTTTGATTACTTGATTTCTAGGCTAGATTGTACCTCATTGCAGTTAGGGTTTGAATAGTTTGCTTTTTTTTAAAACTATAAACTTGATTTTCCTTAGCACAAATATGATATTGGTAGGTATTAGGAGTTGGAAAACATGCACACAAGGAGGGTGGGGTGTTTATAAGTGGTTCCAAATCCTCTACAAATCACTTTGCATAGGTCAATTAGAAGAAATGTCATTCACTATGTTCGTCTTTCTAGGGTCATGAAGCTGTCTTTTTCCTCCACCACATAGTCTTGTGTTGTGTTAAAGCCTCATAATCCTTGGGGTGCTTGCTTTATCCCAACTCTAATGTAGTTAACAAAGGAAAAAGTGGTCACACCAAGATTATGCAGGTTTAGTACAATCATACCCAAGTTTCCTCTATAAAATGCTTCCATTATGATTTAAATTAATATGTGTATTATAATTGAGATGTTTGTTATTAGGAGGATTTATAGTTAAAGTTGTTGTGGCAAGGGTTTGGGGGTTGAGATTAATAAGTGTTTTTAAATCAAAGCCTTTTGCAAAATGACATGTTTGCCATAACTCATCTAGGTTTTCTCTGTTGAGGATTTAATGTACTAAATGACAATAAAAACTAGTTTTAAGTTAGATTAGGTGTGGGAAGTGCCCTTGGTTGATATTATAGAAATAATAAGGGGATATAAAAATGTAAAAAAAAATAGGCACATAAGATACCTAGTGAAAACAAGACGCATTTTAATTATACTAGTGTATGCAAAGTGGGTATCAAAAACATAAACTTGAGGGGTAGGAATGAAATTAGGGTGTTTATTAGTACCCTACAAATGCAAGTGTTATGCCATTGGTTTAGCAAGTGAATCCCTTGGGATTTTCACCCACCTAGGACATACTCAATTGCTGCACACAACTACCTCCATAGGCTAGCTTCCTACACATGCACTTAGGGTCATACACTCCAAAACTTGTTAGGCTATGTCTAATGTCTAACTTAGGTAGGCCCCTAAATGTGCCATAGGCACCAAATTTTCTTGCTTTAGCATTGACATGCATTGTAGCACATGAAGGAGGAACCAACAAGCATATGTGTTTACATCAACATGTACAAAGGATGCAGTTGGATGTAGGAGAACACAAATGCATAGTACAAGACACTAGCACACACAAGACATAAACAAGTACATTTCAACCCTTGATAGATCTTGATAGAACACAAAATTCTAGCTTTAGTCCAATGATGCAGGTGTCTCCCATCATGACAATGAGAATCTAAACATACCTTCTATCTGTTTCCCCTTTCTTTTTATATCATACTAGTTGAACCTCAACTCATATAAACTAACAAGTAACAATGAGAATCTAAACATAACTTATATATCTCTCCTCTTTCTTTTTATATCATGCTAGTTGAACCTAACAAGTAGTTGCTGTTTGGTACTTTATTTTGTCTTAAACCAAATTTTATGCAAAATTAAACCCTTTTAATAATAAAAAATAAACCCAAGAAAATTAAAAAGATAAGTAAATGCCAAACTAGCATTACGTGAAAATGTGATAACAAGTGCAGCAAGCCCACCAATGTGAGACTCCGTGCTATCAATAACTTTATCTTATTTCATGCTTATCGCAACCTCGTATACTAGAACAATTCAGAACCATTCAAAATTGGGAACACAATTTCATCGTAATCGGTAGAAAATGCTTAAATGATACTCTAAATCCTCTTCTACTCGCAGATAATGAATACATTCACTTGAGTCCTTTTTTGCTTTTATTGGCCGTTTTAAGCTTTGTTCTTTAGCGATTACATGTCTAGATGGAGTTAAGTTGAAATGAACAACTAAAGGAAGGTGCAATGCGAGGGAGGGACAAAAATGTTGACAGCATCTCATGGGCCCATCAAGACTGGTACGTGAGAGGTGAAGATAGGGAAACAAAGCGCAATGGGCCAAAACCCCAACATTAATGGCGGAACACTTGAAATTACTGCATTTATTAAACTCCGTCAACACTACATCATCCGAAAACTACCTACGGAAACGACGATCCTAAATTCCTTTTCTCTGTGTTGGACGGTCAGGGCGGTGCTGATAGATATCCAATCACATATATTTTTATTGTGGTGTGGACCCAATCGGAACATTGGGTTTTTCTTTATTAGATTTGAGTTGGTGCTGGAGCTAATCATTTGTATTATAATCTCATAAACAAAGAGTAAATCATAGTTTTGCAGCATGGACGGTCTGTCGTGATAGCTCCACCAAACATCCTCATCCTCATCCTCATCCCTCTGCAATCGCTCATTATATAACACCACACCAAACATGCAACCACACATTTCACTAATAATAACGCAATAAATACTATAGGATTTCAAGCACAGATGGCAGTGGGCATAGATTTCGGCAGCTTTGACGAGACATTCAAGTTTGAGTCCTTGAAGACGTATGTTGCAGAGTTTATCTCCACTCTGCTCTTCGTCTATGCAGGCGTGGGGTCAGCCATGGCCTACGGTTCGTCTGCTCTTGTTGCCTCTACATATATACTCAATTCTGTTTATGTTTTTATAACCCCAGCTTATTGTTTGAAATGCAGATAAGCTGACGTCGGACGGGGCGCTGAGCCCGGCGGGTCTGGCAGCAGTTGCAGTGGCTCATGCGTTGGCACTTTTCGTAGCCGTCTCCATCGCGGCCAACATTTCCGGTGGCCACGTCAACCCGGCGGTTACTTTCGGCCTTGCTTTGGGCGGCCACATCACCGTGCTCCGCGGCATTTTTTACTGGATTGCTCAGCTTCTTGGCTCCACCGTGGCTTGCCTCCTCTTGAAATTCACCACCGGCGGTTTGGTAAGCTTAATAATTCCTATGAGTTACAAACAAGCCTTAATACCTAGTGCAGTTGTATTTAAGCTTAGTGTGATATGACGTGTGCAGACAATCCCAACTCACAGTGTGGCAGGCAGCATGAGCTCGGGAGAGGGAGTGGTAATGGAGATAGTGATAACATTCGGACTGGTGTATACGGTCTACGCCACTGCCGCAGACCCCAAGAAGGGTGACGTGGGGATCATCGCACCCATTGCAATTGGGTTTATCGTGGGAGCCAACATCTTGGCCGCCGGACCCTTTTCTGGTGGGTCCATGAACCCTGCTCGCTCCTTTGGCCCGGCTTTGGTGAGCGGTGATTGGACAGACCATTGGGTTTACTGGGTTGGTCCTCTGCTTGGAGGAGGGATTGCGGGTATCGTCTATGGAGGCATCTTCATTGACTCTCATTCACACGTTCCCCTTGCAACGGATTGCTAAGATAGCTTCAAAATATTTTACTTTTTCACTTTTGTAATGTTGGCGTATGAATAAATTCATCTGCACATTTGGGTTAATTCATGCTAAATTCTGAGATAGGCGCCTTTACATAAGCTGGCTGTGTACAGACAACAATTAGGGAGTGCCTTGTTTTCCTATCAAATAACGAATCTTGAATTGAGCACATAAGCCAAAAGTATATTACAAGGCACATAAGTCGAGCGCATACACTGGCAGGGAATTTGTGAAATAGGTATTTTAGGTTTAATGGCCAGATTATAAAAGATCCGAATGAAAAATTGGTATAAAGACAATGAACCCAGCAAATATGGAACCATCACTAACGTACTTAAGGATAATACCTCGCTTACCGGCTACCATTTCTCTACTACTAATATCCTTATACTCCACCTATTCTTAAATATTATTCACTTTGAGAGTCGAAAGTCAAAAGTCAATTTTGGCCAGTAAAAATAGGACAAATATTTACCACTTTTTATTATGAATGAGGTGTAAAATTACTATTGATTGTTTGACCATTGAAGTGGATGATATTTAAGTAGAGTGTAATCACCAGCAGGGCTTAAATTTGACAATCCACCTTGCTTGTGAAGCAATTTTTTTTTATGACAGTTATCTATTCAATGTTGCCCTTCAAATACTATGACATGCCTTAGTATAATTAAATCATATAAAAATCAAATATACATATCATCATAATCCTATATAATTTTTGACAATTTGTCCAAAATCTCTCCTTTCATATGATAGTCTTTTTAAAATTTCGATTGTATTTTACAGTTAAAATGCCTAAGTACAACTCTACAATTGTCAAATTTAAGCCTTGCTCACCATACCCTATTTATAGGAAAGGGCCTACTATTTAGTGGGGCGAAATGAAAATTAGCCCTTACTATCTCAAGGGATTGTATCCACTCCACTTAAATATCATCCACTTCAATGGTCAAATAGTCAATAGCAATTTTACAACTCATTCACATCAAAAAGTGGTAAATATTTGTCCTATTTTTATTGGCCAAAATTGACCTTTGACTATTGAAGTGGATGATATTAAAGAACAATTGGTTGTATCTATCTTATACACACATAGAAAGGGAAGGGGATTCAATTTGGAATGGGTTGGTATTGGACCCATAATGTTCATTATACAAATGGATTTAAGTCTAGTGCTGAACAATTTAAATTTAAAACATAAAGAGTTAGAGTTTAAAAATACTGTTAGTATTCAATATTTGAGATTGAGGAATGAAATAATTGAAGGGGGAATAAGGAGCTTCTACTAAGTTTTGACCTTGTTGAACCATTGATGTGAATCAACATATGATTGGAATATGAGATCTGGTTATGGAATAGGGATTAAGAAGTTGTGATAGAGGTATTCAAAAATTTCTATTGCTAAAGATAGAATCATAATGGGCAACATTGTCTAGACTATACCAACCCACACAACCTAATATGATTGTTGTGGCCTTGTTTGGGATTGATGCAATCTCCTATAACATCTCACCTCCTTTGTAGTTGTTGTTGAGCAAGAGTTATGTGATAAGCACAATGGAACTTGTTGTAGGGTAGAGGGAAGAACATAGACTTCCTTGGTAATAATCAAGCCCCTTAAGAACTTACAAAGATCAAAAACACATCAAGCATAGATTTAAATGATAATGCAAATACAACAAGTATGATACTATGATTAAGTTACCTAGTGAATACTTCACACTAACAATCGATTCAATCCTAATGACCTAGAAGATGTCCTTAAATACACAATCCTAATCTATGCTCAAATAAAGACTTTTGGTGTATGAGCCAATGAGATAATAGTCATATTTTAGGAAAGTCGACTAGGAAACTTGTGAGAAAACTAGAATTTGAAATATGTAGACTAGGTTGTCTCATGTGACATAGTCTAATGCCCAAAAATGCTCAAAATAGAAATTAGATGCACATAGTTGATGTGTATAGATTAGGCATGATATGTCGCTAATGGGTTTAGGGTGATTATTGATTATCATGTTAAATGAGTTAAATTGAACAATTTGCTAAGGTAATGCATTTATGACATCTACAAGAAGTGGCATAAAATAAAACATAATTGCATGGTATGCACTTTTATTTCTTACTTTTTGTCCCCACTTTGTTGTGATCCATTTCACTAGATTATAAGTAATCTAGAGACTTAAAATTTGACTCCTTTATCTTAAATATGTACTAGGCATCCATTAGGCCTATCATTTTGATGAAGGAAAGGACTATCCTCTAAATTATTGCAAATAAATTGAGAGTATAATTAGTGATAATATGTTCCCATAAAATTAGGTGTATTATGAAGGAGTGCCCACAAATCAAGGATGAAAGAAAAAAAAGATAAAATGAAATTTGGAAATTATGATTGATAAATTAGCATGATAAGTAAAAGAAACTAAGGAGAGAGTATGTACCTGTATACACTAAAAATCACACATAACATGGTCTCATTGATTAGATGATTTGATGCCAACTCACTATTGTGGACAAGGTAGGAGTTAGTCTAGTGGTGGTGGATGAGATGAACTATCTTCTTCATGTCCAGAAGAAGTGTGTGAATGATGGGGTGAGTTGCGCTCCATCAAAATAGGCCTATGTGTTCATGGGATTTGGAAAAATGTAATGCACAAAGTGTCTTGTGAAATGAAACATTGTGTTTAGGTGACGTGTTTTGTGTATGGAGGGTATCGATTCTTTCTTGGTATGTCTAGAGGAGAGATTCTAAGTGAGCATTTTCATATTAAAAAATCTCAACTAGCACTGTTATTTCAATTGCCTCTAAGTGAGCATTTTCTCATTAGGTGTTCTCAAGAATGGCTTCTTGTTCAAGGACAACAATGATAGAAACAAGCATAGCATCTCCAAGTTCACCTAAGATATCCTTCATCAAATTTGGTATTAACCTTAGACATAGGAATAACAACTTCGTTAAACATAGTCTGTAAGATTAAAATGATATAGATTGAGAGTTTTAACAATTTGTGTGAATTTGTTTATTTGTAAGTTGTTTCATTTATACTTGTGGTTGTTTTGTTTCATTTCCAATTTGACTTGTTTGTTTGTTTTGTTTTGTTGCAGATTGTTTGAATTTAATTGTTTAATTTTGTTTTGACTATTTTGGGCATTGTATGAAAATAAATCTACTCTAATGAAATGGGTGCAAATATAATTTTAGTATTTTTGTTTTATCTTTTTAAAGATGCTCTAGTTGTTTTAATTAATTCAATTAATTAACAATAATCAAATAATTAATTTACTAAGTTAAAAAGATCACTCCTCTTAACCTAATTATTTAATTAAATAATTAAATGTTAATTAATTATGTAATGGTTAATTTAATCTAAAAATTAAATGAAATATATTTTTAAAATGTTTTCTTTGAAAGGAAATAAAATAATTAACTAAATTCAACTATTAAAGATAACTAACAAATTAATTAATTAAACCAATTTGGATGATTCCAAAATAGTTTAATGTAATTAATTAGCCAATTAAATCTAATAATGAATCCATAGGAAACTAAAATCTCTCTAAAAAATAAATCTAAGAAGCAATGATTTTTTTTCCTTTTGAATAGAAGAAATGTACAAGCAATAATAAATATATTCATTGCTTTACCTCATAGACAACTTTTTAGTAAATAGTGAGAGGGAAAAAAGGAAGAAGGGAAGAAGTAGTAAAATAAATTTCCTATTTTTTAATTGATTTTTTTATTGGTTTCGTCTGGTAAGAGTCATTTGGGAGTTGATTTGTCCCCTAGTGCCTCTTCCAAATCTTTTTGAACAAATCAAGGAGATTTCAAAGAGACCCTTTGGGAATCCTTTTTGGAAACTATAAATGTATGTTTAGACTTTTAATCCTTATTTCTTTGTGAAGTAATAAAATAAAAAATTAATTGATAATTTGGAAGATGTTTTGAAACAAAATAACTTTTAGATTTGAAAACAATGCTTTGAAGCAAACTTTTCTTTTGAATGAAATTCTTTTTAGATAAAGCAATTCTTTGAAACACTTTAAGATGAAAGAAATTAAATGCAACTTGTTTGAATGAAATCTAATCTACCTTTTAAAACACCTATTTCATAAAATAAAATAAACCAATTTAAACAAAATAAATTTCCCTATGCTACCAAACAAATCTAATCTAATTAAATTAAAAATTCAACACTGGTAACCTCAACAACTTAGCTATAGCAACCATCGTAGCAATCGTCCAAAGTAAAGGGGGGGAGTAAAAGACAAAACTAAGATGGCCAAGAATAAATAATAGTGTGGCTTGTATTGGTTGAACCTTCAAAAATAGTTCCAAATAGCAATAGCCCTAAGATGCAAAAATCTAGGGGGTCAACCCACAATAGTAGGTTACACTTTTGTGGACAAAGAAAAATTGAAGATGCCAAAAAATCTCTAGCAGGCACCTTCGTTCGAAGGTCTTTCCTTCGAACAAAGGTCTTGTCGGCCAAATCAAAACTTTAAACAATAGAACCTTTGTTCGAAGGGGGTCTACAAGCAAAGGTAATTGAGTGCCAAATTAAAATAATAAAATAATGCCTTTGATCGAAGGCATTATTTTATTGTTTTTTTAAGAAATAGGTTAAAACTCTCAAATGCCAATTTTTTTGTCATTTGAGAGCGCGACAGTGAAAGGAAGCCATAGACGAAGGCGATAGGTACCCGCGGACAAAGGCAACAGGGATGAAGGTGACAAGTGGGAGCTCTGCAACAGGCGAAGACCCCACATCAGCGTACACATCGAGCACACAGGTACATAAATTTGCCACCGTTTCTATGTATATGCAAGTGCAGTTTGAAATAGATGCTTGTTGTGAACTCATGTATTTTCTTGCCAACATTTCAAGGCCCCATATGCTTGCTGATAGGGGCTTCCATTAGAAAAAAATGTCGTTCCATTACAGTAAAAATACAGAAAAATTGCTACTATCAAACCCTAGTTTGCCAAACTAGGGTTTGTCATTACAATTAATAAAATACAGAAAAACTCCATAAAATATAGGAAATTTACTTGAGACAATGAAAGAACTATCAAACCCCAGTTTGGCAAACTAGGGTTTGTCATTACAGTTAATAAAATATAGAAAAATTCCATAAAATACATTGAAATCAACTTGAGACAATGAAAGAACTATGCCAAACTAGGGTTTGTCATTACAGTTAATAAAATACAGAAAAATTCCATAAAATACAAGAAATTTGCTTGAGACAATGAAAGAACTATAAAACCCTAGTTTGCCAAACTAGGGTTTGTCATTACAGTTAATAAAATATAGAAAAATTCCATAAAATACATTGAAATCAACTTGAGACAATGAAAGAACTATCAAACCCCAATTTGGCAAACTAGGGTTTGTCATTACAGTTAATAAAATATAGAAAAATTCCATAAAATATAGAAAAATCAACTTGAGACAATGAAAGAACTATCAAACCCCAGTTTGCCAAACTAGGGTTTGACAAACCCTAGTTTCAAAAGAAATTAGGGTTTCTCAAATTAGGTTGAAACTAAATTCATCTTGTCAAATTTGAAAAGATTAATTTAGTTTCACCCTAATTTGACAAACCCTAAACTAGGGTTTGTCAAACCGTAGTTTGGCAAACTAGGACCATTTGACAAACCCTAGTTTGAAAAGAATATCAAAGTTTGAAAAGATGAATTTAGTTTGTCAGGTGGACCTAATTTGGAAAACTAGGGTTATGAAAAAAAAATCTATTTGCCATGAAAATTACTCTTGAGCTCTATGCAACTATGAATGACTATAGCTAAAAGACTCTGATTCCATTCAATAGCTCACAACTTTGTAAAAAAAAGCTCATTTATTATTTATGAAATCATGCATCTTAAATCACTTAACAAATTACAAGAGAATTACTTATATTCATTGCAATGAGACGTCTATAGCCTCACAACCAATCTCTCTTTTTGCACCTGAAGGCAAAGAACCAGTTCAAAATTTATAACTATTGTATGTAGTTTAGATGTATCATGTTCAACTTAATATGTGCTAGGTATCAAAATCCTTATCTTATTTTAATTATTTCATGTTATATGACAATAGAAATCCATTGGTGGCACTTGCTAAAAATAATTTAAAGATATATAAAATCTATTTCCAAAAAATTCTAACATGTAGACATGCAATTGTTATTAATAACATATGAACATTTAGATGACACCATCTTACTTATTAGTGAGTTTAGATTAAACTTAAGTGGTAAATCTTTGTAATGTTTTTATGCATCTTGTTTGCTTTACACTTCCTTCACAAAGTTGGCTTATGCTTTCATTGACTATTTCTCTATCCCTAGTTCCCATATGGCTTATACATATACTAAACCTACTTTTCATCACACACATGGATATTCTAAGCATAGAGGCATTGCATCGATACGTAAAGTTCAAGAAATTATAGACAAATGGAAGATAAACATTACACAAACTCATGAGCACAAAAATCCCTCACAAGTGATAAGATGAATCATGGAAAAATAAGTCACACGAATGTCAAGATCCTAGTCTTGTTCACCATAACCCACACTATATTGAGGTTACATGACATAAAATAGAAACCACCCAATATGAGAGATGAATTCATTGCTTACACATACTTCTTATTACTCAGCATATTTTGTGTTTTTTGCTTTATTTTTCTTGGATTTATGTTTATGTCCATGTTCCTAGTTAGCATGTGGATGACACAAAGACACCTTTATTGGTGCATGTTGACACTAGTGGCTTTGAACATGTGTTGTGTTGTTCATGTAACTTCTTCCTCGTGCTTTATATCATTTTTATTTGATTCTTTTTTAATTATGTAACATATGTTATGATCCCCTCACCTATTGATCCATTTAAACTTGTGTGTCCATATATTTTGGCCTTTTTATTACAACTTGTTTGTTCTAATTTTTACACTCATTCGATGCTGCCACAATAATGGGTTACACTTTCTGGGACATCCTAATTTTTGCTTAAATCACTAATTTTTAGAAACTATAATGATTTAAGCCTTGAAAGGTTCCATTTAAAGGATTTTAATAGAAGAGGGTTTGATCAAACCCCCTTAGATTCAAAGCCCCATGGATAGAACCCCGCTAGTTTTAAACCATACCTATAATGGAGTCTCCTCTACACCTATCAAAATGCTGATACAAAAACCACATTTGATTTACCTTTTGGCGGATCAAATGAATTCATTTAAATTTTATGTTTTGTAAGTATGTAGTCCTTATTATAAGCTTCCCAAAAAGTATAATTTTAAATATATTTAATTTGATTATTATATTTATTTTTTATTTCTTGTGAATGTAGGTTTTTCACTGAACATCAAGTTCTCTATTCTACACACATGGAAAATTAGTAAATTAGTGGAAAAAAATCTAAAAAATATCTATGCCCTAGGTATTGATGTCCTTGTTTCAACAAGAAAAATAAAAATAAATTTTGATCCATACAGAAAAAGTTATGTTTTACGGAATACACCTATGTCTAAATTATAATTGGTTTGACTTAAAAAATTAATTAAAAAAAATTCAACAAAACATTATAAAACCAAATTCATGCCCTATATATCGATGTTACTGTTAGATCTAGGGCACACAATTGAGAGGGGGGGTGAATCAGTTGTACAAAACTTGCTTCTAATTCAAACACTTAAATCCTCTTTGTTATTTAATAGCATATCAACTAATCACTCATGAAAGCATAAAGAATAAACACTAGAGCAGATATACATCAACACATCAGACACCAAGATTTTGACGTGGAAAACCTGGTCAAGGGAAAAACCACGGGGTGATTAACCCAAGGATTATTCTCTGTTAGAAGAATAAGAAAAATAGATGGCACATGCCAATTAGGGCTCATTGCCCGAGCACACTACTCACAAGAGGCACACTGCCTACAAGAGACACACTATCTACAAAGTAACAAGTATTACAAACTTAAACTAGAGATTGACATCTTTACCATGTCTGGATCAGTTCCATGTAAGCCCAAAAACTCCTGCTTTGCCTTTCACACTTCTCTTCGCTATACCACTCTCATCACCGCAAGACACACTTCAAAATGAATTCACAATCCCTTATTTATACAAGGCATCAACTTAGGAACAATCATCTAAGTCGGCAAACACCTACAAGATCATTCGCAAAACGTGTAATACATCCGGTCGGCTAGTCTCAAGAAGAACACCAATATCCGTGGTTATTCTTCAAATGCACACTCTAACTTTAATGTGGATCACCATCATTAACTGGACATGATCCAATGATCATCATAACCTTCCCTAAATCACCAAACACATCCGCACTTTATCAGCTTACTGGAATTCTTCTCTTCTTCATCTGGAACTTTAAGAACACAGTCTGTCATCACTGTCATAATGCAAAAGGTGCTTCCGGACCTCCAAACCATGAACAAATCTAGTTGTCACTTCACACAAACTTCTTCAACACTCTCTCCAATCCGCAGAATGAGATAATGCAATTCCAGATCTCACCGGACCAACCTGTGGCACTCTATCACCACTGAACACCTGTTGGAACCGGTTCTACTTGAGTGATCATAACTTATTCAGATCTTCATGCAAACCTCTGAAATCTTGACTGGAGCATCTCAAGACTCATATCTACAAACCCTTTAAACCGCATCCTCTGATCTTCACCTTATCTTGGTCTTTTACCTTAATGTCATCACTATTCCTCACTATTCCTGATTGAGACTAATTTCCTCAATAACCTCAGCACACAGCTCATCCAATCCTTCTCATTAATGCAATATGAGTATGTTGCCATCAATGACAACACTGGTTAACCTCATACTTGCAACAATCTCCCCCTTTGTCATTGATGGCAACATATGATGTGAAAAACCATCAAGACAAGAACTTCTCCTTTCTGTCACAGCTCCCCCTATCAGTAACAACTCTTCACATGTCTTCTCTTTCTTTAATGCTCCCCCTTTGATCATCAACCACTTGTTTTTCACATGTCTTCTCTCCTCTCTTGACATCAATGGCAAAGGGCTCATACTTGCAATTCTAACACATCAGAATCATACCAGCTGCTCCCCCTTAGTAACAGCTCCCCATCATCAATCCAGATCACAAGATATGACTGTGATATCCACCAGACTGATGCACATTAGTGCATCCTAGTTCATCACCAGAGGGGCCATGACCCCTAACTTCTCCTTGAGATACTCAAAAGAGTCCTTAGGAAGAGGTTTAGTAAAAATATCTGCAAGCTGATCATTGGAGGGCACATACTCCAATCTGACTTCACCCTTGTTCACTTGTTCTCTTAGAAAGTGAAATTTGATAGATATATGCTTGGTCTTAGAATGCAATACCGGATTCTTAGAAATATTTATAGCACTTGAATTATCACAGAAAATTGTGATAGGCTCCTCATATTCTACTTGAATGTCTCTTAGCATCTGCTTCATCCATGCTCTTGGGGCTTGCTTTAGACCATACAGTGCCTTCTTTAATTTGCAGACCATATCACCATGCTCAGATAACTGAAATCCATTTGGTTGTTCAATGTACACTTCTTCTTCTAAGTCACCATTCAAGAAAGTAGATTTGACATCCATCTGATACACTTTGAAATCTTTGAAGGCAGCAAATGCAAGAAATAGTTTGACTACTTCAATTCTTGCCACCGGAGCAAAGGTTTCCTCAAAATCAATCCCTTCTATTTGAGAGTAGCCTTTGCAGACTAATTTGGCTTTATTTCTGATTACTTCACCAACCTCATTTAGTTTGTTCCGGAAGACCCATTTGGTTCCAATCACATTCTTATTTCTAGGTCTAGAAACAAGATCCCAAGTGTGATTCTTCTCAATTTGCATTAACTCTTCTTCCATTGCTTTGGTCCAATTTTCATCATTGCAGGCTTCATTTATTGTCTTAGGTTCAATCTTTGAAATCAGACAACATTCATTTGAATATTGAGCAACATTCCTTTTAGTTTGCACACCTTTGCTTTTGTCACGTATGATCTGATCTTCAGAGTGGTTCAGTCTTACATACCTTGGAACTTTGGGAGTTTCTTGCACTTCTGCTTCTTGATCAAGCTCATTCAGACCTATCTCTTCTTCCTGATTTACCGAATCAGTCTGAATCTAACTTTCAGGAGAGGATTGAGTTCCTTGAACCAGAAGACCATTCTGATCATCTTCATCATACTCATAAAATCTTGAGGGCTTCTCAATACCTTCATCAACCTTCACATTTGTACTTTCTATCATCTTTCTCAGTCTCTTATTGTAACACTGGTAAGCTTTGCTTTGAGTGGAGTAACCCAAGAAAATTCCTTCATCACTTCTAGTATCAAACTTTTCTAGATCTTTATCTCTTTTAATGTAACATTTGCTACCAAATACTCTAAAATATCTCACAGTAGGAGTGATGCCAAACAAAAGTTCATAAGGGGTCTTACCGGTATTGCTTCTGATTTGAACTCGATTGAGAGTATAGACTACAGTGCTCACAGCTTCTCTCCAAAACATCTGGGGAACATTTGCTTCCATCATCATTGTCCTGGATGCTTCCTGGATGGTTCGGTTCTTCCTCTCTACTACTCCATTCTGCTGTGGAGTCCTAGGAGCAGATAACTGTCTCTTTATACCATGCTTCTCACAGAAGTCTATGAATTCACTGAATGTGAATTCACCACCGCTATCAGACCTCAGACATTTCAGTCTTAATCTGGTTTGATTCTCTACCATAGCCTTGAAGATTTTGAACTTCTCAAACACTTCTGATTTCTCTTTCAGAAAGGTAACCCACATCATCTGAGAATGGTCATCAATCAGTAACATGAAGTATCTATCACCTTGCATACTCTTGATTCTTGTCGGACCACATAGATCAGTATGAACTAATTCCAATAATCCGGTAGAGGACTGATCCTTGCTTTTGAATGAGACTCTGCTCTATTTACCCAACTAACATTCTTTGCACAAACTATTTATAGGTTTTACCAATTTTGGAAGATCTCTTACAGCCTGAGTATTGCTTATCTTGATGATGTTATCAAAATTTACATGACACATCCTTCTGTGCCATAACCAACTCTAATCAACTTGAACAAACAGACAACTTTTATCAGCTCCAACCAAGTGGAAGATATTACCTTTAGTTTGAGTACCGGATGCAATCTCTGTTCTGGATCTTTCAAGGATTTTGCATTTTCCATCCTTGAATCAGAGATCATATCCTTTGTCCACCAACTATCCAACACTGAGAAGATTGTGCTTCAAGCCTTCAACATATAGCACATTACTAGTTTTGTTTCTTTGATTAAAAGAAATAGTTCCTCTTCCTCTGATTCTATCAGTAGAATTATCACCAAAATTTACCACTCCTCCTTCATACCTTTCCAAATCTAAGAACTTGTTCTTGTCACCTGTCATATGGTGAGAGCATCCACTGTCAATAACCCAATCATTCTTTTCTTCAACTTGGGCAGCCAAAGCTCTTTCTACAACCTTATGATTGACAGATTCAGAGGATATTGGATCTTCTTCCTTGATGGCAATAAACACCCATTCACTTCCTATCTCTGATTCATCATCTGTTACTCCTTCATTATCAGCTTCTTCATGAACATAATAACAATTCTTTTGGAACCTTTGTCTGTTAGAATTTGACCTTGTAGATCTTTCCAAACATCTTGAGGCAAAATGACCAATCTTATTGCAGTTGAAACACTTAAAGGGTAATTTTCCTTCATACTTACCGGATCCTCTTGGCAGTCTTTTTGCAAAGAGGGCTTCAAGTTGAGCTGTTTCTGCTTCTTCCTCTTCCATGTCGCTTCTTGCTTGATCATACCATGACAGCTTCCTTGAAGAGTTTTCTCTTGGATCAAATCTTTGTTTGCCTTTTACAGAGGCACTGGCTTTGAATGCAGATTCAGTCTTGGGGGGATCATCTCCAAACTCGGTCATTTCAAATGCAACTAGTTTGCTAGCTAATTGGTCTCTTGTGACAGTTGTATGGGCTCTAAATTCATCAATGGCAGCAACCTTGATTTTGTAAGCAGCAGGAAGGGATCTGAGAATTTTGCCAACAATCTCATTTTCATCCAAAACTCCACCAACATTCCTAATTCCACATACCAGCTCATTTACTCTTGGCATAAAGGTAGTAATATTTTCATCATCTCTCATCTTCAATCTTTCAAATTTCCCTTTGAGACTCTACAACCTTGCACTCTTAACATACTCATCTCCTTCATGTAGAAGTTCCAGTTTAATCTAGATCTCATAGGTAGTTGGTAGGTCAATGACATTTGAGAGCTCTGAGTCAGTTAATGCGCTTAGAAGAGCCTCTTTGGTCCGCAGATTGTTTTCAGCATCTGTGATTTCATTTAGAGTTGTCGGACCACCCTGTGGAGGTGTATAAGCTTTTGTGACCATGGACAAGTACGCCTTTCCCATGCACTCCAAGTGACATTTCATGCAGCCTTTCCAAAGATAGAAGTTGGTTCCATCAAACTTCAGACTATCCTTCTTGTATGACGACATCCTGGATCTACTCAAGCAGTTAAGCTCTTTTTAGAGGAACTTAACTCTGGTACCAATTGTTAGATCTAGGGCACACAACTGAGAGGGGGGTGAATCAGTTGTACAAAACTTACTTCTAATTCAAACACTTAAATCCTCTTTGTTATTTAATAGCATATCAATTAATCACTCATGAAAGCATAAAGAATAAACATCAGAGCAGATATACATCAACACATGAGACACCAAGATTTTGACATGGAAAACCTGGTCAAGGGAAAAACCATGGGGTGATTAACCCAAGGATTATTTTCTGTTAGAAGAATAAGAAAAATAGATGGCACATGCTAATTAGGGCTCACCGCCCGAGCACACTTCTCACAAGAGGCACACTACCTACAAGAGACACACTGTCTACAAACTAACAAGTATTACAAACTTGAACTGGAGATTGACATCTTTACCAAGTCTGGATTAGTTCCATGTAAGCCCAAAAACTCCTGCTCTGCCTTTCGCACTTCTCTTCGCTATACCACTCTCATCACCACAAGACACACTTCAAAATGAATTCACAATCCCTTATTTATACAAGGCATCGACTTAGGAACAATCATCTAAGTTGGCAAACACCTACAAGATCATTCGCAAAACGTGTAATACATTTGGTCGGCCAGTCTCAAGAAGAACACCAATATCCGTGGTTATTCTTCAAATGCACAATCTAACTTTAATGCGGATCACCGTCATTAACTAGACATGATCCAATGATCATCATAACCTTCCCTGAATCACCAAACACATCCGCACTTTATTAGCTTACTAGAATTCTTCTCTTCTTCATCTAGAACTTCAAGAACACAGTCTGTCATCACTGTCATAATGCAAAAGGTGCTTCCAGACCTCCAAACCATGAACAAATCTACTTGTCACTTCACACGAACTTCTTCAACACTCTCTCCAATCTGCAGAATGAGATAATGCAATTCCAGATCTCACCGGACCAATCTGTGACACTCTGTCACCACTGAACACCTGCCGGAACCGGTTCTACTTGAGCGATCATAACTTATTTAGATCTTCATGCGGACCTCTGAAATATTGACTGGAGCATCTCAAGACTCATATCTACAAACCCTTTAAATTGCATCCTCTGATCTTCACCTTATCTTGGACTTTTACCTTAATGTCATCACTGTTCTTCACTGTTCCTGATTGAGACTAATTTCCTCAATAACCTCAACACACAGCTCATCCAATCCTTCTCATTAATGCAATATGAGTATGTTGCCATCAATGACAACACTGGTTACCCTCATACTTGCAACAATTACCAATCTAAATTAAAAATAATCATAATTTTATCCTTTGTAGAAAAAGAGTTATGGGCTACGGAATACACATCACTTAAAAAAATGTTGTTTACTATTAAAAACTAGTTATCAAAGGAGACGCAAATTTTTTTACAATTTAACTCGAAATTTTTAAAAAATATATATTTAGAATCTACAAACAAAATCTCATAAATCACTAGTTTGCATCATCTTCAAATTCCTAACAATTTAGTGGCTGTAGGTGTCAGAAAGTGAAGATTTAGTTCAAAATGTTGATTTCAATGTCAAGTTTGGCCAAAAAGTGTAACCCATTATTGTCGGATGACCCCAATGGTCTCACCTTCCATATTTGGTTTCACATTCTTATCTTCCCCACTTTGGGGGAATCTTGGTTTGCATTTTCCTTGCTTGACATATTTCCTCCTATTCTTGTTTACATACACTTTACTCACCTTTGCCTTTTTTTCTTTTATTTCCCACTTGCGTTGCTCATTTGCCTTTGCTTATCTTTTGCTTCCATATCCTTTCCTCTTTTTATCATATTACTTCTTGCCTCAAGGTATTTTATGCCCATGACCATGTGTGTTCCTTAGTCTTTTACTATTTCTTATGTCTTGTTGATCTTATATTGTTATATCTTGTTTATTAGAGCCTTTACACTGATCTTAGATTGTTATATCACACTCCTAGAGTCACTTATTGAGCTTACCTTGTTTTATCTAAAACTTATACTTTGATCCTATATTTCCATACCATGATTTTAAATCTTACATATTGAGCCTACATTGACATATCACATTTTTAGAATTACCACATTAGATCGGGGGCATATAATGCCTTCTCCCCAACATATTGTACTCTTATTGCCACATTGAATTTACAATATGGACATCATGTTTTCCCTCCTTTCACATCTTATGTCTTTATATTAAGCTATATATTTATATCATGGACATCTTATCTCCCCACTCATAATCTCTATTGTGCTATTTTTCCCATCAGGGGCTATTTAGCTATACATGTGATTAGATAATCATACCATTACACACCACTTTTTTGTGCCTTCATGATTATCTATGACCATTATTAGACATTGATTATGAGTGTATAGTGACACATATTTCAACTTATATTGAGGGTGACCACACTAAATCACATTTTCATTCTCAAATAATTCATTAGATTAATATAGCAATGAAACAACTAGAGCAATGTTAAGCCAAGAGGGGAAACTAGTGGTCATAAACTTTATTGGAAAGCTAAATGACATAAAGAACAAATATTCAATTTATGATTATAAATTTATGCTATTAAATATATATGCAAATTGAATAAGTGGATGTATTAAAATTGTTACCAAATAAGTTTTTCTTGTATATTGGTCATTAGGCACCGTAATTTATCGAGAATCAATGTAAATTTTGAACTAGAAGCACATAAAATGATTTAAATTTTTGTAGAGTTACCAAAATTTGTGTTGAATCATAGGAGTAGTAAATACAACTACATAGTAGATATGTTGAGAAAGATAAGTGCATTGAGAGATCACATAGATGAGAGTTAAAGTTACAAGATTTAAAAAGATGAAAATTGGACCTAGGTTAGTGTTAAACACATTAAGCTTAAGCAAACAACCTAGGATTCACAAAATGATCTTTTTTAATCTTTCATAACCATATTTTTTTCACTCCTTTGGAAATTCATATTGGTCTTTTTGAATCACATTCTAATATACAATAGGACATGGAAAGAACATCTCACACACTTGGACTAGATCCTAAAACTTCTATCCACAAATTAGTTATTTGCAAAGTGCTCCAAATCTTCTTTTGATACAATGAAGGTGGAGTATCTTGGCCATATTGTCTCCATTGAAGATATTAAGGTTGATCCCAAGAAAATTAAGGACATACAAAATTGGCCCAAACCACTTGGGATTTTTAGGTCCCACAGGATATTACCATAAATTTGTTCAAAAATATGGTAAAATTATAAATGTAGGCATGTTAATAAAAATATCTGAAGCACACAGTTTGAATTAGTAGTGCATGTCTTTATCCTTCTTGACAAACACATACAATCCACAATTACCAAACAATGTTTAAAGAATTATTAAAATAGGCAAGTGGCCTTGATGTTAACGTATTCAAAATTTATTTTATCAAAGGCCTAAAGGAAGACATCAATGCCAAAGTCATAATGTTTAATCCTACCATATTTATGGAAACTCTTGGGTTGGCTAAATTAGTTGAGGATAAATTTCTAACCTAACATCATAACAACAAAGGGAATTTTATGGCACTCTTATAGAGGTAAAAGAAGATTTATGTCCTTTCCTTTTGTAATAGCAGGTTTCCATTCATCCTCAATTTCAAGAATCTCTTCATAGATCTAGTTGCTTTGATGGTAATCGAATGAATTACTTCCATTGCCATGTGCTTCACTAAGATAACTTTTGATCCTTCTCATGGTTAGAGGCAACTCTACCCTCTTGTATGGCCAGCATGGTGAGGTCATCACATGACAGGTTGATACTTTCACTTTTGTAGTGATGATTTGTGCATTGATGTTGAAAATTTTGATTTTAATTTAATTTATATTGTGACATCTCTAGTGCATATGTACATGTATTGTAGCACAATTCAAAGAGCATATATAGAATTAAATAAAAGCATTCAAAAATTATCATATCGTACATGCTTGAATATGAATCTAGGGCATTCTCTACATGATTTCTACTAGAGAGATCATTTGTACATTAAGAACTGCATGTTGAAATTTAAAATTTGTTCAATAAAAGAACTGTTAACTTAACTTGCATAAATTGTAAAACAATTAATACATTCAAACATAGATCTAGATAGTGAATTTAGTTCTTCAAAACATAAAAAATTGTAAGTTCTTCATCCATATTTTTCATACCACATCAAGTGGTTCAGCTCGCTCTTCAATGACATCTAATATTCTCTGATGATCATCACTAGATCTAGTCTCCACTTACGACGTCCACGTGTGTTTGAAACTGTATGAAGAGATAGGCCGATAGCAATTACTAGGTGGCTATATTGATATACCTTGTTCTTAGGTTGATAATCAATAAAGTGAATCCCATGTTGAACAATCTTGAATTGTTTGAGATATGTCCCTTGCACTACAACTAAACTTGTGGGAGACAACATTCCACGGTAGGACATAACATTTTCAAGGTAAATGTAACCTATGTATCTATAAACATGTATAACATTATCATTGCTTGGTAAGACATAACATAAATTATAATATAAAAATTGTTCACATGTTTAAATCACTCTTGAGGTACTTGACATGTACATATATAACAAATTCAAAATTATTTAATATATATTAAATAAAGTTAAACCTGTGGGAAACATCATTCCATCACTTGTTTCTGGATTTATTAGCTTTTGCCTCTCTTTTGTGCAACACAATAAATAATAACTAATGTCTTCTATATTTCTAGCCTCTGCTATAACTACAAAAACATCTCCTGTGCCAAGTTTATATGTCCAAAATTTGTAACTTAAAAAATTTAGAGATACCTTATATAATTTATATATATATGTACACACATACCTTTTTTAATCAATCCTCAAATATGGTTATAATCAGTGGAAATCAAAGGAATGTCTTCAAATCTTTCATCCTCATCTTCATTGTATGTGTTGCTAACAACTAGTGGCATGTTTTCCCATTCACTGACATATGCATGTTGGTTCTTACAATTCTCAAAATCTCCCAACATGCACTCATAACAAAAATAAGAGTAATCCATAGTGTGCAATGTCCATCTTGTTGCAAGTATGGTCCTAACCGGTGTTGTCATTGATGTCAACATACTCCTGTTGCATTAATGATAAGGATTGGATGAACTATGTGCTGAGGATATTGAGAAAATTAGTCTCAATCAGGAATAGTGAAGAACAATGATGATAGTAAGGTAAAAGTCCAAGATAGGATGAGGACTAGAGGATACAGTTTAAAGGGTTTGTAGATATGAGTCTTAAAGTGATCCAATAAAGATTTGAGAGGTCCATATGAAGATCTGAAGAAGTTGTGGCCACTCAAGGAAAACTGGTTCCGGCAGGTGTTCAGTGGTGATACAGACAGGTCCGGTGAGATCCGGAAATGCATTATCCTGTTCTACGGATTTGAGGGAGTGTTAAGGAAGTCTTTGTGAAGTGTCAACTTGATTGGTTCATGGTTTGAAGGTCCGCAAGCATCTATTCCTTTGTAACAATGATGACAGACTGTGTTCTTGAGTTTCTTGATGAAGGAGAGAAGGATTTCAGTAAGCAGATGAAGTGTGGATGTTCTTGGTGATTCAGGAAAGCTTGTGGAGGTCTTTGGATCGTGTCCAGTTTGTGTTGGTGGTCCGCATTGAAGTTGGAGCTCGCAATTGAAGAATAACTTCTGGATGATGATGTTCTTCCTGAGACTGGCTGACTGGATGAGTTACACATCTTACGGATGTTATTGTTGATATTTTCTGACTTAGATGATTATTCCTAAGTCAATGTCTTGTATAAATAAGGGATTGTAAAGTCATTTCAAAGTGAGTCTTGTGAAGATGAGTGTGTGGTAGCAAGGAGGAGAGCAAAAGGCAAAGCAGAAGTATTGGGCTTAAATGGAACTGACTCAAGCATGGTGAAGATCCTATTTTCCAGTTCAAGTATGTGATCTTATTCTTTTGTAGACAGTGTGTCTCTTGTAGGTAGTGGGCCTCTTGTAAGTAGTGTGCTCGAGTAGTGAGCCCTAATTGGCATGTGCCATTTTGTTCTTTCTATTCTTCTAATAGAGAATACAATCTTGGGTTAATCACCCCGTGGTTTTTCCCTTAACTAGGTTTTCCACATCAAAATCTTGGT
Source organism: Cunninghamia lanceolata (assembly GCA_027924645.1). NCBI lineage: Eukaryota > Viridiplantae > Streptophyta > Pinopsida > Cupressales > Cupressaceae > Cunninghamia > Cunninghamia lanceolata. Next base: position 594,328 of record BSBN01001091.1, read on the forward strand.
GTCTTATGTGTTGATGTGTTTCTGCTCTTGATTGAATGCATTACGTTTCCATGATTGATTTATTGATATGCTGCTAAATCACTAAGAAGATTTTAAGTGTGTAGTTGGAAAGAAAGTTTTTGACAACTGATTCACCCCCCCTCTCAGTTGTCTGTCCTGAATCTAACAATTGGTATCAGAGCCAAGTTCCTCTAAAAGGAGCTTAACTGCTTGAGGAGATCTAGGATGTCATCCTACAAGAAGGATAGTCTGAAGTTTGATGGAACCAATTTTAATCTTTGGAAAAGTCACATGAAATGTCACTTGCAATGTATGGGAATGCAGTACTGGAACATGGCCTCAACAAAGTATACTCCTCCTCAGGCTGGTCTGAAATCCCCAAATGAAATCACAGATGTTGAAAACAATCTACAGACTATAGAAGCTCTTCTAAGCGCACTATCTGATTCAGAGCTTTCAAATGTTGTTGACCTACCAATTGCTTTTGAGATTTGGCAAAAACTGGAACTTCGACATGAAGGAGACAAGTATGTTAAATGTGCAAGGTTACAAAGTTTGAAAGGAAAATTTGAAAATTTGAAGATGAGAGATGATGAAAATATTACTACTTTTATGCCAAGAGTAAATGAGATTGTTTATGGAATTAGAAATGTTGGAGTCTTAGATGAAGATGAGATTGTTGGCAAAATTCTCAGATCGCTTCCTGCTTCTTATAAAATCAAGGCTGCTAGCATTGAAGAATTCAGAGCCCATACAACTGTCACAAGAGATCAATTAGCTGGTAAATTGGCTACTTTTGAAGTGACTGAGTTTGGAGATGCCCCTCCTAAGACTAAATCTGCATTCAAAGCCAGTGCCTCTGTGAAAGGTAAACAAAGGTTTGATCTGGGAGAGAACTCTTCAAGGAAACTCTCATGGTATGAAAAAGAAAGAAAAGACCTAGAAGAAGAGGAAGCAAAAACTGCTCAACTTGAAGCCCTTATTGCAAAAAGACTGCCAAGAGGATCTAGTAAGTATGAAGGAAAATTGGCTTTTAAGTGTTTTAACTGCAATAAGATTGGTCAGTTTGCCTCAAAGTGTTCGGAAAGATTTTCAAGGCCAAATCCTAACAGATCAAGGTTCCAAAAGAACTGTTACTATGTTCATGAGGAAGATGATAAGGAAGGAGTAACAGATGATGAATAAGAGATAGGAGACAAATCTGGAAGTGACTGGGTGTTCATTGCCATCAAGGAAGAAGATCCAATGCCCTTTGAATCTGTCAATCATAAAGTTATTGAAAGAGCTCTAGCTGTCCAAGTTGAAGAAAAGGATGACTGGGTCATTGACAGTGGATGCTCTCACCGTATGACAGGTGACAAAAATAAGTTCATAGATTTGGAAAGGTATGAAGGAGGAGTGGTAAAATTTGGTGATAATTCTGCTGGTAGAATCAGAGGTAGATGAACTATTTCTTTTGATGGAAGGAACAAAATTGGTAATGTACTATATGTTAAAGGATTGAAGCACAATCTTCTCAGTGTTGGACAGTTGGTGGACAAAGGCTATGATCTCAGATTCAAGAATGGGAAATGAAAGATCTTTGAGAGTTTCAGAACAGAGATTGCATCCGGTACCCAAACAAAAGGTAACATCTTCCATTTAGTTGGTACTGGTAAAAGTTGTTTATTTGTTCAAGTTGATCAGAGTTGGTTATGGCATATGAGAATGTGTCATGTGAATTTTGATAATATCATCAAGATAAGAAATATCCAGGCTGTAAGAGATCTTCCAAAACTAATGAAACCACAAATAGTTTGTGCAAAGAATGTCAGTTGGGAAAACAAAGCAGAGTCTCATTTAAAAGCAAGGAACAATCTTCTACCAAATTATTGGACTTAGTTCATACTGATCTTTGTGGTTCAGCAAGAATCAGGAGTGTGCAAGGTGATAGATACTTCATGTTACTAGTTGATGACTATTCCCGGATGATGTGGGTAACTTTTCTGAAAGAGAAGTCAGAAGCCCTTGAGAAATTCAAAATATTCAATGCTATGGTAGAGAATGAAACCGGATTAAAATTGAAATGTCTGAGGTCTGATAGAGGTGGAGAATTCACATCTGGTGAGTTCATAGATTTATGTGAGAAACATGGAATAAAGAGACATTTGTCTGCTCCTAGGACTCCACATCAGAATGGAGTAGTTGAGAGAAAGAACCGGACCATCTAGGAAGCATCTAGGACCATGATGATGGAAGCAATTATTCCTCAGATCTATTGGAGAGAAGCTGTCATCATTGTAGTCTATACTCTCAATCGAGTTCAAATCAGAAGCAATACTGGTAAGACTCCTTATGAACTTTGGTTTGGCATCACTCCTACTGTGAGGTATTTCAGAGTTTTTGGTAGAAAATGTTACATCAAAAGAGATGAAGATCTAGGAAATTTTGATGCTAGAAGTGATGAAGAAATATTCTTGGGTTACTCTACTCAAAGCAAAGCATACCGGTGTTATAACAAGAGACTGAGGAAGATGATAGAAAGTACAAATGTGAAGGTTGATGAAGGAATTAAAAAACCCTCAAGGTTTTATGAATATGATGAAGATGATCAAAATGGTGTTATAATTCAAGGAGCCCAAGCCTCTTCTGAATGTCAGATTCAAACTGATCCAGTAAATCAGGAAGAAGAGATGAGTTTTAATGAGACTGATCAAGAATTAGAAGTGCAAGAAATTTCCAAAGTTCCAAGGTATGTAAGACTGAACCACTCTGAAGATCAGATCATAGGTGACAAAAGCAAAGGTGTATAAACTAGAAGGAAAATCGCTCAAAATTTAGATGAGTATTGTCTGATTTCAAAGATTAAACCTAAGACAGTAGGTGAAGCCTGTAATGATGAAAACTGGACTAAAGCAATGAAGGAAGAGCTGATGCAAATTGAGAAAAATCACACTTGGGATCTTGTTCCCAAACCTAGAAACAAGAATGTGATTGGAACCAAATGGGTCTTCCAGAACAAACTGAATGAAGTTGGTGAAGTAATCATAAATAAAGCCAGATTGGTCTGCAAGGGCTATTCTCAAATAGAAGGAGTTGATTTTGAAGAAACTTTTGCTCTAGTGGCAAGAATTGAAGCAGTCAGATTATTTCTTACTTTTGCTGCTTTCAAGGATTTCAAGTTATATCAGATGGATGTCAAGTCTATCTTCCTGAATGGTGACTTGGAAGAAGTGTACATTGAGCAACTGGATGGATTTCAATTGTCTGATCATGGTGATATGGTCTGCAAGTTGAAGAAGGCACTGTATGGACTGAAGCAAGCCCCAAGAGCCTGGTATGAAAGATTGGATAAGCATCTTTTGAAGATTAGTTTCAACAAAGGTACTGCTGACAGTAATTTGTATTTCAAAATTAATCATGAGAACATCTTGATTGTTGAAGGGTTTGTTGATAATATCATCTTTGGAGGAAGAGATAGTATGTGTAAAATCTTTGCAAATCAAATGAAAAGTGAATTTAAGATGTCCATGCTTGGGGAAATGAATTTCTTTTTGGGTCTACAAATCACTCAAACAAAGAAAAGAATTTTCATGTCTCAGACCAAATATGTGAAAGAATTGTTGAAGAAATTTGGGATGGAAGATTCAAAACCAATGTATACTCCCATGGCAACTGGATGTAAATTGAGCAAAGATGATGACTCTCCTAAGGTTGATCAGAAAAAGTATAGGTCAATGATTGGAGGATTGTTGTATCTTACTCAAACTAGACTAGACATTATGCAGGCTGTTGGTCTTGTTGCTAGATTCCAGGCTGATCCTAGAGAATCTCATGTCATGGCAATCAAGAGGATTTTTAGATATCTAAAAGGGACAGTTGAGTATGGTTTGTGGTATCCTAGAGATCATGATTTCTCTCTTCATGCATATACTGATGTGGATTGGTCAGGAAATGTGGATGACCGGAAGAGTACCAGTGGTGGAGCATTCTTTTTGGGGAAGAGATTGGTTTCTTGGCTGAGCAAGAAACAAGAGGCAATATCTTTGTCCACTATAGAAGTAGAATATATTGCAGCAGTAGGTAGTTGCACTCAAGTTTTGTAGATGAAACAAATGCTAAGAGACATAAGAGTGGAGTATGGGGAGCCTATCATAATCTTTTGTGATAATTCAAGTGCAATAAATATATCTAAGAATCCGGTGTTGCATTCAAAGACTAAACATATATCCATCAAGTTTCACTTTTTGAGAGAGCAAGTGAACAACAGTGAAGTCAGATTGGAGTTTGTGCCTTCCAAGGATCAGATTATAGATATCTTTACTAAACCTCTACCTAAGGACTCTTTTGAGTATCTCAAGGAGAAGTTAGGGGTTATTTCTCCTCTGATGATGAACTAAGGTGCACTGATGTGCATCAGTCTAGTGGATATCACAGTCATATCTTGTGGTTCGGATTGATGATGGGGAGCTGCTACTTAGGGGGAGCAGTAGGTATGATTCTGAAGTGGTGTAAATGCAAGTATGTGCCCTTTGCCATTGATGTCAAAGAGGGAGAGAAGACATGTGAATGGTTGTTGCTGATAGGGGGAGTTGTGACAGTAAGGAGAAGTTCTTGTCTTGATGGTCAAAACATTTTTTCACATCATATGTTTCCATCATTGACAAAGGGGGAGATTGTTGCAAGTATGGGCCTAACTGGTGTTGTCATTGATGTCAACATACTCCTATTGCATTAATGATAAGGATTGGATGAACTATGTGCTGAGGATATTGAGAAAATTAGTCTCAATCAGGAACAGTGAAGAACAATGATGACAGTAAGGTAAAAGTCCAAGTTAGGATGAGGATCAAAGGATGCGGTTTAAAGGGTTTGTAGATATGAGTCTTAAAGTGATCCAGTAAAGATTTGAGAGGTCCGCATGAAGATTTGAAGAAGTTGTGGCTGCTCAAGTAAAACCAGTTTCGACAGGTGTTCAGTGGTGACAGAGTGATACAGACAGGTCCGGTGATATCCGGAAATGCATTATCCTATTCTATGGATTTGAGGGAGTGTTAAGGAAGTCTTTGTGAAGTGTCAACTCAATTGGTTCATGGTTTGAAGGTCTGCAAGCATCTATTCCTTTGTAACAGTGATGACAGACTGTGTTCTTGAGTTTCTAGATGAAGGAGAGAAGGATTTTCAGTAAGCAGATGAAGTGTGGATTCTTGATGATTCAGCCAAGCTTGTGGAGGTCTTTGGATTGTGTCCAGTTTGTGTTGGTGGTCCGTATTGAAGTTGGAGCTCGCAATTGAAGAATAACTTCTGGATGATGATGTTCTTCCTGAGACTAGCCAACCAGATGAGTTACACATCCTGCGGATGTTCTTGTTGATGTTTGCCGACTTAGATGATTATTCCTAAGTTGATGTCTTGTATAAATAAGGGATTGTAAAGTCATTTCAAAGTGAGTCTTGTGAAGATGAGTGTGTGGTAGCAAGGAGGAGAGCGAAAGGCAAAGCAGAAGTATTAGGCTTAAATGGAACTGACTCAAGCATGGTGAAGATGCTATTTTCCAGTTTAAGTATGTGATACTTATTCTTTTGTAGATAGTGTGTCTCTTGTAGGTAGTGGGCCTCTTGTGAGCAGTGTGCTCGGGTAGTGAGCCCTAATTGGCATGTGCCATTTTGTTCTTTCTATTCTTCTAATAGAGAATACAATCTTGGGTTAATCACCTCGTGGTTTTTCCTTTAACCAGGTTTTCCACATCAAAATCTTGGTGTCTTATGTGTTGATGTGTTTCTGCTCTTGATTGAATGCATTATATTTCCATGATTGATTTATTGATATGCTACTAAATCACTAAGAAGATTTTAAGTGTGTAGTTGGAAAGAAAGTTTTTGACAACTGATTCACCCCCCTCTCAGTTGTCTGTCCTGAATCTAACACATCTCTAGCTATCTGTACTCATGATACAATGCAAAGATCTTATTTTCTCTACCCTCTTGCATCCATGCATTGATCTTCTATCCACACCTACAAATTTATTATATTGTACAACATTATGAATATAATAGAAATAATTAAATTCAAACTAAAATAAACAAACTCATGTGTACATATCATATATGAATATATATTTAAAGTACATTAAATAAATTCAAACAATACATACCTAATATCTCCTAAAACACTCTATGTGGAATGTATCGGTTTGTTCTTGAAGATGTGCCGACCTCATTTGGTGCAAAGTGTGACTTACACCATTCAACAACATCACATGCATCATTTATATGATCTCCCTCATAATTCATTTGATGTTTTCTTAGAGCATGTTTGATGCAAGCTCCTACGCCATCATGTTCACCCTTTCCATGCCCACTCTCAAAGAAACTACAAACATGTGGTATATTGTCATTTTGATGATATATACGTAGTGCATAAAATGGCCTTGATGATTTGAATTGTGACACACATCCATCTGACCATACAAAATGCTTTTCAAAATTTACACCCTTGCTTGCCAAATATGCAAAAAAAATCTTAAAACAATGTTGTACAAAATGTGTGTCATGCTCTTTATCATCACTAATATAAAAGTAATATTCTTTCTTAATGACTCGTGCTTCAAATGTACTTCAATACCATCCAAATCCAATTGTGCATGCCGATAACACACATGCACCATAATAGTGATTTGCTCTGAAAAGTAATATTGTGATTGAATCTCTTTTTGATGTACAAAAGAGTAATTTTCTGCAAAGTTGACCACTGATAAAACTATTCTAGGTGGGAAAGTATCTCTTAATGTTTTAAATTGTTGTGCTTGCCACTTAGCAAAAAAAGCATGATGTATGTATGGTTGTATCAATTTACGAAAAATTTTCATAAATGCTCCAATAGGTATCTCCTCTTCTACATAATCTAACCTTGTGGATTCTTTCCCATTTTTTGTTTGAAACTTTATGTACTTGTACCTCTTGCAATTTACCAACTTTATTGGGTCGATATCTTTGTTTCTTAAAGGCATTTTAGCCAAATTTTCACATGTTTCACAAAGACCTTTTATGTAGTTTATTTGACTAGTTCCATTATTATCATTTGATTTATCACATAAGATGGATGCTATAAATTGACTTACCCATTTAGGAGGTGCATTTACAAAACCATCATTGTCTTCACAAATCTTTCAAAACACCTGATAGTAGAGATCAAATTCAATATGATAACGACAACAACAAGTTTCAAAAACCTTGTTTGTCTTCACATAATATGGCCTTAACCTTTCAAACATTGTTTGTCCACATACATCTCATGTTGTGTTATGTCTAGCCAATATTTTGTATGTAGTTCATAACTATTGGGCCCAATTCTGTGTTTGATAACATCTTTACTATTTGATGAAGCACGAGTATTTTCATTCCAAAAGGTTGAGATCAAGTTCCTAACAACATCTTGAATCCTGTCAAATCGAGGAGCTCTTCACATAATTGCCCAATTGCCTTCTAAGGTACTATCATCCAATAATTTTCTCCTTTTCACATATTTTGTTACTGTCTTTCTACTGAAACTAATCTTAGTTGAAATTGAAGACAATTATCTTTTTTTGGAATTTTTTTCAATTAAAATACCTATCAACATCAGTCTTCTTGAAATGGACTTATTCCACAGATCAAGATTGTTTCCCAATGGAAGCCAAACCATTTTTAACATTTTCAACAATATATTTTTCTAGGTGTGAACCTTTCCCCTTTTTCAATGACAAATCTACACCCAACAATTGTAATGACTCATTTAGCTCCTTACTAAGAAGTACAATTGATAACAATTAGGTTTGATCAAGTGTATCAAGATTATCGAAATGAGCAATTATTTCCTTTGCAGTTTTATTCATTGACCTCCTATCAGTACGTCTAGGTTGTCCAGCATAATGTTTCAATTTATCAATATCCATTTTAAGTAAATGATCTAAATTTCTATAAGAAAATTTTCCCTTCACCTCTTTAGCTAGATTAATATGTTCATCCATACCAATCAAAGGAAGTGATCCTGACCCCTCTCCAACATCCATTGTTTGAACTTGGGCCTCCTCTGGGCTAACATCAACTATGTGTTCTTCAACAACGTTTGCTCCAATTTTTGCATTACACATTAAGGAAATACATATAAAAATAAAAATAAAAATATTTATTAAATATAAAATAAAACTTTCTAAAATCCTATGGATTAAATCATGATGGTTAATTTAACTCTACATATCTTACTCTATCTCAATCATCTTTCTAAATAATAAACATTCTTTTTATTTTTTTGATTTATACTCTTAAGTTCTATTGTAGAAATTATTATGTTTTCTAAAAAATACTTTCATTCTTTAGGAAAAAGAAAAATCTAAAAAGCATTTTAAAATTTTTTGAAAAAATCTTTTCTTAAAAAATTTCTTTTATCCCTTAATTTAGCATTAAAAATCATAAAAACACAAAATAAAAATAAAAAAAACATTCATGATAAAATTTATTGGATAAAAAAGCTAACAATTATTATAAATATATTTAGAGAAAGAAAACAAAAAAGAAGCTATTGTAAAATGTTATTTCATATATATACATATTCAAAAAAATTAAAAATAAACTACTGTATAAGAGTTTGTTTTAAAATTAGGAAATGTGGCTTTTTAAATATAACTTTTAGATAAAAGACTTTTTAAATAAAAATAAATAATCAAGAAAAGAAATAATCTAAAATGAAAAGTGAGCTTGATTTTTTTAATAAATTATAATAGAAATATATGTTACCACTTTAGAAAAACAATGAAGTTGAGTTGGAGATAGGGAGAGGGATATGAAGAGTTAGAGAGGGAGAGAGATAGCTACGGATGCCCTAGTGAGGGAGAGGTAGAGGTAAAGAGAGTGGGAAACTTTAGAGAGAGAGAGAGAGAGGTATGTAGTTACATCTAGGTAGAGGGGTGGGGATTATAGCCAAGAATGAGGAATGACTTAAACTAAATGACATCCTAGCTACATGAAATCAATGCGTATATATTGAAGCATAAATCAAATGACCTAGATTAAATGACATCCTACTACATGATTCATCAATACATGTATATATTTAAGCATAAATAAAATGACCTAGATTAAAAATAGAAAAGAAAATATATGCATACCTTGTTTTTGTTTATGATATATTTGCAATCTTTCTTCATTCAATCTTTCTATAGTTTCTGTAGAATACTTTCGTGTAGTCTTATTTTGTCTTGTCTTTTTGTTTCTCATCTCCTTCTTTGTAAAATATGACTTAAAAATTATTCTCTCAAAGATTTCCTCCCTTGCAGAACAAAAATGCAAATTTATCTTGTTACATTGATTTGTAAAAATTAAAAAAAAAAACATCCTATTTATATGCAATACGAAAAATCAAAACATTAAAAAAATATGTTGGCATGCCTTTGAACGAAGGTCGGCCGCTAAAAAAAGATAATATTTTTTTTATGTAAGGAACCTTCGAATGAAGGTGGTTGTTATGGGGATTTACATGCCATGTTTGGACCTTCATTCAAAGGAGTATTTACTTCAAACGAAGGACATTAGCAATCTTCATTCGTAGGGGTCTTCGCACGAAGACCCCCACTAGACACCTTCCCTCCCCTTCCCCTTTCTTCTACAAAATTTTGGCTTCTGAATCCCAGTTGAAGGTCAAAATGGATTCACCAATGCCAAACCAAATCAGAGGATCACAGTCCTCGAAACGAGCTTTCTAATGAGTATAGTTTTGATATATTTTGATTTTATTATGATTATTTTTTTTTAGTTTTACTAAACATAGATTTTTCACAAAACATCAAGTTCTCTGTTCTACACACATGGAAAAATAGTAAATTAGTGAAAAAAATTCTGAAAAATATGTATGCCCTAGGTATTGATGTCCTTATTTCAACAAAAAAAAAAAAAAGAATTTCGATACATACAGAAAAAGTTATGTTTTATGGAATATGCCTATGTCTAAATTATAACTGGTTTGACTTCAAAACTTAATTAAAAAAAATATTCAACAAAACATTATGAAACTAAATGCATGCCCTAGATATTGGTGTTACCAATCTAAATTCAAAAGAATCAGAATTTTATCCTATGTAGAAAGAATGTTGTGTTATGGAATACACATCACTTTAAAAAAATGTTGTTTACTATTAAAAACTAGTTATCAAAGGAGACACAAAAAATTTTACAATTTAACTCCAATTTTTTTAAAAAAAATATTTTTAGAATCTATAGATAAAATCTCACAAATCACTAGTTCACATCATCTTCAAATTCCTAACGATTAAGCGACTATAGGTGTAAGAAAGTGAAGATTTAGTTCAAAATGTTGATTTCAATGTCAAGTTTGGCAAAAAAGTGTAACCCATTATTGTGGGATCACCCTACTAGTACTAGGCCTCTTTCCTAACTCAAAGATCAACACTAATATAGCGTAAGATGATTGAGGAGTGATTGGAGGATGAACATATGATACCCATAACTAAGTTAAACATAGATTGGGACCCATAATAAACTCATAGAAATAAGAAAAGTCGTGCACAACCAAAAATGACATGTTTGCCACTTCATAGATGGTTCTCTACTTTGATAGTAATTTATTTACCACAACAAATAGGTGTTTGTTGGGGTGGATTATTAGTACACCGTGATGAACCTTTTATAGAACTAGTAAATCTTTCATTAAGGCTAGAAAAACAATTTTTTGCATAGAACAAAGGTATAGACATTTGGAGAATGATAAGAGATGACTAAAAATGATGCATGGGAGGTCCTAAGTGGGTAACATGAAAATATCTCCTTGGGAAAATTAATTGAAGATTAAGTTTATTAATTTTCATGCTATGTTGGGTCACAAGCTAGGTTGATGGATCATCATTGGACTTGCCAAGTATGCGTATTCATGTTTGAGCACTTACATATTGCCCCTTTGGGAAAGGTATTCCACAATACTTTGTGAGTGCCACTTCACAAAAAAAGGTCTAGGGACCTAGTTACTTACTTGAACTTACCTTTGACTTGATGTCCTACATTTGGACCAACAAAAATTAGTTGAGATTATCACATGTAGTATACTGATATTTATAGATAAAATTTGAAATGTTAGAACATATAATCTTACTCGCCATTGATGTAAGGTTAAAATACCACTTATATGTGCACCTCTGTATCAACTTCTACAAATAAGCATGAAGCTATCCAAAACCTAGTGTGAGGAATAGATTCAATAAGACTATTTAATAGATGATCCTAGAATATTCAATAACAAAAAAGAGTTAGTTCCCAACAATACGAGAGACATGAAAAATGCTTAAGAGACAATATCAAAAATAAGTAAAATAGCATAAAGAAGTCTCACAATATAACATGACTAAAACATGTAGGTGAAAGGATACATATATAAAGAAGTGAGGATAAAAATGACCAATGAGGGATGCTGGTGCAGGAGCACCTTGGCAAATTAATATTGCCCTGGACAAATCTTTGAGTTTGATTAAATTTGTATGCTTCCACATTGTAATGAGGTTTATCGAGTCATTTTTATGTGTTTAGGTCATTAGGAGTTTCAAAAATGCAAAATATTGCAAACCATGTAAAAGTTGTCAATGTAAAATTGGAAAAAAGATGCAAAGTTGGAAGGTGAAGAGCCATTTGGCTCTTGGTTTGCTCCAAATCAATTATGAACTGAAGAGACATGTTTTAATGCCTTTAAAAGGCCTTGTAACCATGAAGAATTCGTGGGTGGTTGAAGATTTGAGCATGGAATGAGAAAAAACAATGTTTTCCTATATTTTCCTTTAGAAATTTGCTGTCTTTTGCTATTGTACAGCCCTGTATAGAAGTGAATGGATGTCTAATGAATTGAAAATGTTATATCCTTCAGCCACCTTCCATTTGTTTCTTGTCCCATGCATTTTTATTTAGTTTTGTGAAAGATATGAGTGTTTTATGGACTGTAATTTTCTGATTTTTCCTACAACAGTCCCATTGCAGCATTTGGTACGGTTCTGTACGGATATATAAAGGAGCAAACCATATATGGTTGGAAAGAGTATTGAGTCTACTTTCCATTTCTTTTTGTTGCATCAAATTTTATTAATATTTGAATAAGTTATGGCATTTTTGGTGAGGGCAGGTCTGAATGCTGCCTAGGGTTTGTAGTTTTGGGAAAAGAGTCATAACTTTCTCTCCTACCATTGGATCTTCATGAAAATTGGATGAAAAGTCTGTATTAATGTTCTCTTCAATCTGAACAAAGCAATTAGATTATTTCTTTTTATTTGTTAATGTTATTGAGGATAGTTTTGTCCTCCTACCTCTGCATCAGATGCATCTCCAACTATCCAAAAATTAGTGGGAGTCACATTCATGGAAGATGTCTTCTAGCCTCATAATGACCCACTCTATCTATCTAAGTTAAAGTAAATGTGTAAAATAGTATAATAATATCCAACTAAGGAAAATGAAAACCTACACTAACACCCCCTAAGCATATCTTATGTGGGAAAAAGGATGAGTCATAGAAAATGAAGCTTGATGAGGTACCCATATACATAGAGATCCTCCAAAGGGAAGTTCATATGAAAAATAGAGAGTAACCCCCCAAATAGAGAGAGAAAGAAAAGATGACTTCCCTTGAACACTCTATTTTCTTGGTTAAAGCTAAATTTGACAAGAAACCCTCTAAACGCCCTGTTCCTCTACATCAAGGTGTCATTCTTCATTTGTATAATTTTCACCTTGCATTGGACTTGGCTAAGCCAATCCAACCCTCCATTGTTGAGGTCCCTGCTGACACTTTCCCCATTGCTGCCACTGTTTTTGAGGAACCATGCCCTACTCCTAATTCCCAAAAAAAGAAAGGAGTTTCCTTTTCTGAGACCCTTGAGGAGACCATGGTGAAGGATATGCATACTCCTGTTTCTAAAGGGAGTGCGAAAAGTAAGAAAAGAAAATTCAGGGAGATGGCTTCTACTGGTGAGGTTACGGGGGACATAGTAGGGACCCATAAGAATCTGAACAGTGACTATGTGGGCCCTGTGAAAAAGCACAAAACCAAAATGGAGGCTAAATGTAAGAATGAGGGTTTCTCTTTTGGGGTGAGAAGGTCAGGAAGAATTACTGGTAAACTGGCCCTGCAGTCCAAATTAATTGATTATTCTGAAAGTGCTTCAGAAGCTTCTACTCAGGGGGGTGATTAGTTAAAATCTAGAGACATTGAGGTCTAAGAGATTTCTGAAGAGGATGCAGGTGAGGGAGAAGAGAAGCAGACAGAGGACTCTGGTGGTGAGGGTGGTGGTCCTGTGGATAATGCTGGTGAAGGGGAGAGGATGATTGTGGAGGATGTTGAAGAGGAGACTAAGGAGGAGGGAGATGGCCAGGGGAATGATATTGTTGTCCTCAGGGGACGGGTGGATGATCCAGAGTAGAAGGTTTGATCTATGGGAGTCTTTATAAGTAGTATGCTCTGTCACTTGGCTATGCTCAACCTGACTCTACTTCAAGAACATGGGACTCAGGCTAATGGCAAGGATGAGGAGAAATTCAAGAAATTTGATGAAATCGTGGAATTTCTGGTTAAAGGCTGGGATGATGTATCTCCTTAGTCTTGTTTCTCTTTATGTTTTATGTTGTCTATCTACTGCTATTTACTTTCTATTGTTAATCAGTTGTTTTTGCTATTAATGTTGTAGTTGGTTTGGGTGGCTCTTTTTGTTCATGAGCCTTTGTTGTCTCTTTTTGTACTGATGTTCTAAGGGTTTGGCCCCTAGTTTTTTCAAACTTATATAATAAAAAACATGTTGGCAAGAGACACATTGGAACTTCATGATTGTTGTCATTGATGGTAACAAAGGTTAACCCACACATCCGCAGGACATGATGAGTCTCTACCGGAAGGCAGATTGCAGAGTATTGTGATCCGATAAGCAAGAACAGAGCATGTGGCGAGGTCCGACAGTCAGCTCCAGATCTCTCAGAGGAAGTATCTTGGTGAAGTGCGGATTTGGGGAAGTCAAGAGGACTACCTTGACTGATAGATTCCAAGGATTTAGCCTCCGGTGATAGATGAAGAAAAAGATATGAATACTTGAGTGTCGGGTTCGTGATTGGCAGTGTGGACAGAGGAAGAACTGATTGGCAGAACATCAGACATTATTCCGGATGCGTTACTGATGATGGTAAAGATTCTTAAGGCATAAGTTATAATTGGCCAACATGATTGATGACTTCTACAAATATATCCTTGATTTGCATTACGGTAAGCAAGGATTCAGCCGACAGATCAGAGTTCATGGAAAATATTGACTATTCCGGATGCCGACTAGAAAGGTGATGAAATCACTTGTGCGTATATATATATATATATATACAAGATGGATTTAGTTGTGAGGAGTGTCGTGGTTTTTGTGAAGTGCAAAGAAAAGCAATAGAGCAAAGTGAAAGCAGTAAGGCAGGTTCAGTATGTGAAGGGACAGTAGCACTAAGGAAGAGAAAGGATGAAGTGCAGTAGATCAGTGTACTGAGTTTAACCGGAACTGAACTCTAGCATATGTAGATGCTCCTTATCAGTTCAAGTATTGTATTACACTCTTTGTAAATTGTAGATAGTGAGTCTTTTGTAGGCAGTGGGCCTCTTGTGAGCAGTGTGCTCGGGCAGTGAGCCCTAATTGGCAAGTGCCATTTTTGCAATTCTATTCTTCTAACAAAGAATACAATCTTGGGTTAATCACCCCTTGGTTTTCTCCCTTAACAGGGTTTCCACATCAAAAATATTGCGTCATGTGTATTTCCATTTCATGGTTATGTTTGCTTGTTTGAATTGATGCTGCACTAATTATTAAGAAAGTTCAGAAAGATGAAATAATTAAGATAACTGATTCATCCCCCCTCTCAGTTATCAACAATTGGTATCAGAGCCAAGTTCCTCTTAACAGAGTCTAATAGCTTGAGGAAGATCTAGGAATTCAAATGGATGTATATGGTTTAAGGGAGCAACTCAAGACTGCCCTTGATGATCTTGAGCAGTTAAACTGTGAAGTCAATGAATTAAAGGAAAGACTCAAACAAGCTGATGATTTCATGAAAGAACTAAAAAACAAATTAAGTCTCTCTATGAAAAAGAGAAAGGACCTACTTCAACAATTGGCAAGTCAAGGTGAAGCCAATGATACAAATGAAGATCTGAAGGAGAAAACCAAGTTATGTGAAAAGTTATCAAAAGAAATCATTATGGTAAGACATGAAATGGAATCAGGAGTTATAAAGTTTACCCAAGAGGTTGAAGAGAAAAGAAAAACTGAAGATGATCTAAGACAATCTCTTAAGGAGAAATCAGAAGATTGCCACAAGATGGATAGAATTATTAGACATCTTGAATCTGATCTTGAAGATGCTAAAGATAATGAAGAAAAACTTGAGGATCAAATTGTCTCTCTTAAAAAGGATCTTCAAACAAAAAATGAATATAAAGAGAAATTCAAGATAAGTTCTGCTCAACTTGAAGTTCTTCTTGAAAGTCAAAAGAGGGTAGATAACAAGTGTGGTTTGGGATATGAGAAAGGAGAAAGCTCCGGATCCGGTCAGAAGAATCTTAGATCAGAAAATCCAAGGAACAGGCCTAGAAGACCTCCGGTAAGACAGCCTAATGCTCAAAGATATCCATCCTTCAATGGATACTGCCACAACTGCAATAACTTTGGTCATAAATCTAATCAGTGCAAAAAGAGAATGAATCAGACTAATACATCCTTCTCTAGACAATGCTTCAACTACAAAAGGTATGGTCACAAATCTTATGAATGCAGAAATATGCAAATGAACAATTCATTCAATGGTGGATGCTTTGCATGCAATAAAATGGGTCATATGGCTAATCAATGCAGATCAAGAGGATATCAATCAAATATATAAAGAAATGTTGTTTTCCAAATTTGCAATAGATCTGGTCATATTGCAAAATTTAGTAGAAGCAAGAATCAGGATAAAAGAGGTCTGGTATATTATAATCAGAATCAAGATAAGGGAGAACAAAAAGTGAATGCGGATGAAGTTCAAAGTGAGATGAACAAGATTTGGGTGAAGAAAAGTACAGAGAATGTAGGGGATGGATTCGCACCAGACTCTGGTGCTGATATTCTTTCTGGAAATTAAAAAGTGAGCTCTGGCTCAGGGGGAGACACAAAGAAAACCTTGTTCCCCCAGCCAGTCAATTGGTGCCAGAACTGGCACAAGGAGAGTTGCAGATTAAAGGGCTCATAAGAGAAACATCTAAGTAGACTATGGTTAAGATTTGGATGATCCACAAGATGTTTAAGATCAAGATTGATCCGGTTCTTCAAGTCATCCGAATAAGGCAAACCGAAATGACTTAGGCCGAGCATTTATTGTAACCTGATATTAGGGTTTGTGAAGCAATATAAGGGTTTTCTCATTAAGCATTTGTTCATTCTACATTCAAGAAGAAACGAAAAGAAGATCAAAAACAGAAATTCCTCAAGCCCATCAAAGATCATCTATAGAATCTGAGTCATCCAGCAATTGATCCGGTTAACTCCGTGAAACCGAAAGGCGCAAAAGGTATTCTCCATTATCAAATATCTCTCTCTAAATCTTTGAATGATGGGTACTCCAAATATTGTGAAGATCTCTGATAGGCCTCGCCCCAAATTTAAGAAACATCCATACAAATCTTTGGAAGTAGATGCCCTAGGAGCATTTTCCAGTGTTCTGCATGGTGTGTTGCATACAAAAGATATTAGGGTTTACATTCACGCAAATATTGAAGAGTTTGGGGAATCCAAACTAAGTGATATCTATCATAGACAATTGATAGATGATGCTTTTGAACTTAAACCTCAATATAAGGGCATCCAGGAGAAACATTTTGATCAGTTCATTCATTTCCCCTACTTTGAAGAAGATGAATGGGTCTGGTATGTATTGAGTAGGATGCATGATAACTTCCTATGGCTGAACAGACCTTGCAAAATCACTAAGGAGGCAATTAGGGCAGTAATTGACTTATACTCCTCTAAAGGGATACCTGTCCTCAAATCTGTCAAAAACCAAACTGTAACTAAGGCCACCAGATCAAAATTTGATAAGAGGGCAATGACCATTGAAGATATCATGGACCCAGATATCAAGTTTGCATCTATGATAATAGGGTATAAGATATATCATTCCAGTAGGGAGAATTTAGTGTCCGGAACTGCAGTGTATACTGCCTATGAGATGCTAAGAAAGAATGTAGAGTATGATCTCTGTGAACTTCTTCTAAGTCAATTGATGGAGAACATACAAAAGATCAAAAAGGACAAGAAGAACTCCTTTAAATATGGTGGACTGATATTGTGTTTATTTTTCTACTTCATGAATGAGCTGCCCGGATCCAATGGATGGGCATGGCAAAATAACAAACCGGTAGCAATTCAAATCAGAGATTACTTGCATGAACTTGGGGATGCCAAGGCAAGGAATACAACTCTATGGGGGTACTTTAAGAACTTCCAAAACACTATGCAAATCAGAGAAAGAATCCCAAAATCATTGGTTGAAAAATATAAAGATACAGTGTGCTTCATGGTAGACACTGATCAATGCCTAATGGAGGCAGTAGAGCCAAGGACAGCCTGGATCATGCCTATGGGGTATGAAGATGAACAAATTGTGGAGTTGCATGTTCAACACATGCTAAGTCAGCCAAAGGATCCAAAGGCAGAAAGGTTTGGAACCTTTGAAGAGCTAAGTGTAAAAGTTCATGTGGAACTCAGACAATCAGAAATAAAGAGGAAAGTGAGAAAAGAAGTTGAAGAAGTTGCCAAAGGCATAGGCATCTCAAAGGAGGCACTTGATGCCAATAGGGAAAAGATGGAAAGGGCTGAGGAAGAGAAGAAAGAGGCAGAAAAGGGAAGTGAGGAAAGTGCTCCAGTAAAATCTTACACCTGGACAAGATCATCCAAGAGACCTGTACCTGCCACTGTTAAAAGCTCAAGGACATCAAAACTGGAAGCAAAATCATCCGGCAGAGAAGAGAAAAGAACTAAAACAAAGGCCACAAGGTCTTATGTCAGTCAGAAGGATGATGAAGAAACTGAATCAGATGAGGAGATAAAGAAAATGAAGAAGGAGAAGAAGAAAACATCCGGTGAACCTTCTACCAGTCAAGGTGAAGAAGAAAAGGCAGAAGGTTTTGTAGAAAAGCCCACTCTGTCTTTAGATAATGTCATCAAATCAGTCACTGTGGATGGAAACCTTCAGCCAATGGCTGAATTCTATGATGATTACAATGAAGCAGACCAAAAAGATCTTACAGGAAGCAACAGTTAAGTATCTGAACATATATAACAAGGCTTTTATTGAAATTATATCTCTTATTCCCAAAAGCCTAGAAAAAGAGTTAGAAATAAGAAAGAATACTGCCATGGCAAAAGATCTTGAGATCCGAGAACAGATAGCCATTCAGCTATATCCTTCAATCGATTTAAAGCAAATGAACATGATCTTCAAGGATTGCAAGGATGAATTTTAGAGCAAAGCCAGAATGAATCAACTCATGCTTGGTGAGACTGACAAGATAGCCAAGGAAACAGAAGAGATCCTTAGGAAGGCCTTCAAAAGATTCAATCTTCCTATTACAGAGGACTTGGGTATTGATCCTTCGGTCACAGGTGTTGAAAAAGAATCCACTGAGCAAATCATGGACACCGGTACAGAAAAGGATAAGGACTTGGAATCCTCTATTCCGGAAAAGGAAGTGCATGAACATACAAACATCACTCCTTCGGTTTCCCCTGCTGACTCTAGATCCAAAGGAGAAGAAAGAATAAAGGAGAAAGAAGTAGAGGTGAAGGAAAAAGAAGATAACAGTACAAAGGTTGTGGAAGGAGAGAAAGCTCCAAAAGATAGTTCTGTGACTGCAGAAGAAAAGAAGAATCTGTCTCTGGCAAGAGACACTGCAGAATCGGTCAAGGACTTTTTGACAAAAGAAACTATGGAGATTGATGAACCGGAACTACTAAAAGGGCCATTTGATTTTGACTCTCTATCTCCAGTACAAATAATGAAGATAGCTTCTTTTGCTAATGCAAAGGCCAAAGAAAAACTTCTGAAGTCTCACATGGAAGATTTTGAGCTTATAACAGCTGCATCCGGAGTGTTAGAAAAGATTATGCCATCTTTTTAGAAAGATTCCTCAGCCTCCTCATCTGGTAATCTCAAATCTCTAGTCAATAGTGTTAGCACACATTTTGATTCCCTAGAGAAGTCAGTAGAAGATAAGGTCTGGAAGGAATTCTTGGCAAAAGATTATCAGAGGTACAAGGGTTAATAACTAATGATAGGAGGAATATGAGTATAGGGATAAAGAGCTTAGAAAATGCTTTTAAAGATGGTAGAGAAATGTACAAATTTTGTTTATCATGGTCCAAAGCAACATTGGACATTGAGAAGAAAGTAAAAGAACAGGAGGACAAACTGACAAATCTATCCAAGAATTTTGATCCTCTCTCATCCTCCATAATAAATCAAGAATGTCAGACTATTACAGTCTTGAATGAAATCAAGAAGCTGGAGAAGGAAAAGAAAAATAGAATAAGCAGGTTGAGTGCACTCAGAGGGATAATTATCCCTAAGTTAGAGGCCATGCATGAGGCCTTAAAAGAAGCCTAGATCACAGCCCAGACTAGTGATCCGACAAATCTAAAAAGGGCAGATGCATTTGCATTCCTGTTAAGCAATCATATATCAATTTTGGACAGAGTGAAGCAGAGTTGGGCAATAGAATTTGTCCAATTGAAGACATCTTTTGCAGATATCCTTCAGTTTATGTAAAGTATAGCATGTATAAATACTTATGCGGCTAAGTATAGAAGTGTTTTTGAGAAATTTTTTTTGTGTGCGAACCCCACCTTTTGCCATTGATGTCAAAGGGGGAGTGATGAGCAATGAAAAATGTTATAGCCAACTAAGGGGGAGCTCAGGAAAATGTACATAGGGACAGAGCATCAACTAAGGGGGAGTTTAGTATAACACTTAGTCATTTTTCACTAAGTGTTGCCATCAATGCCAAAGGGGGAGATTGTTGGCAAGAGACACATTGGAACTTCATGATTGTTGTCATTGATGGCAACAAAGGTTAACCCACACATTCGCAGGACATGATGAGTCTCTACTAGAAGGCAGATTGTAGAGTATTGTGATCTGGTAAGCAAGAACAGAGCATGTGGCGAGGTCCGACAGTCAGCTCCGGATCTCTCAGAGGAAGTATCTTGGTGAAGTGCGGATTTGGGGAAGTCAAGAGGACTACATTGACTGATAGATTCCAAGGATTTAGCCTCTGGTGATAGATGAAGAAAAAGATATGAATACTTGAGTGTCAGGTTCGTGATTGGCAGTGTGGACAGAGGAAGAACTGACTGGCAGAACATCAGAATTATTCCAGATGCGTTACTGATGATGGTAAAGATTCTTAAGGCATAAGTTATAATTGGCTGACATGATTGATGACTTCTACAAGTATATCCTTGATCCGCATTACGGTAAGCAAGGATTCAGCCGACAGATCAGAGTTTATGGAAAATATTGACTATTCTAGATGCCGACTAGAAAGGTGATGAAATCACTTGTGCGTGTATATATACAAGATGGATTTAGTTGTGAGGAGTGTCGTGGTTTTTGTGAAGTATGAAGAAAAGCAATAGAGCAGAGTGAAAGCAGTAAGGTAGGTTCGGTATGTGAAGGGACAGCAGCACTAAGGAAGAGAAAGGATGAAGTGCAGCAGATCAGTGTACTGAGTTTAATCAGAACTAAACTCTAGCACATGTAGATGCTCCTTATCAGCTCAAGTATTGTATTACACTCTTTGTAGATTGTAGACAGTGAGTCTCTTGTAGGCAGTGGGCCTCTTGTGAGTAGTGTGCTCAGGCAGTGAGCCCTAATTGGCAAGTGCCATTTTTGCAATTCTATTCTTCTAATAGAGAATACAATCTTGGGTTAATCACCCCGTGGTTTTCTCCCTTAATAGGGTTTCCACGTCAAAAATATTGCGTCATGTGTATTTCCATTTCATGGTTATGTTTGCTTGTTTGAATTGATGCTGCACTAATTATTAAGAAAGTTTAGAAAGCTGAAATAATTAAGATAACTGATTCACCCCCCCTCTCAGTTATCAACAAAACAATGTCATCTTATAACCTCTTAACACACTTCTCCAAAACAACTTATGTCAGTTAACACATGTAAAGTGTATTTTTCTCAATCCTAAATCATATGCGGTAACATAGGATTGATTTCATGCTGTGCGCTTTAAATCATGAACTCTCCTAGTCCCATGCTACTTCACACACTCCCTAGATTGCTAGCGCATGTTGTCTTTGTCTTCCGCAAATATTAGAACAATTATCCTAATGACTAGCAAACACAAACTTCATCCTATCACTTCTAGATTTCCCCTCTTTAATTTAAATCTTCTGAAACTTGAGTATAGCATACATTTTGACTAGATTTACTTATATTCCAAAGCGTAAGCTAAAAAAACAATATGCAATATAATGCAGTAGCACAAGCACTAACAAAGTAACATACTTCTGAACAACACACCTCAGAAGTCTACCATACACATCACCAAACCTCTGCAAACATGGTAAAACCTTAGAAATAGACAATTATGGCATGCATAATCACTTTGTAGTTCTTGTACCTGTTGCAAATATGTGCCTGATGTGTTGTCATTGATGTCAACATATCCTTCTGTCAAAAATAGTGAAGACAATGCAAAGGAGTGATCAATATTTCCAATAAGGTGAAGATTAGAGTTCGTGGATTAAAGGGTTTGTATAGGGTTGCCTAGTGTTGCTCCAGTTAAGATTTGAAAGGTCCGCATGAAGATTTGGCGAAGTTATGGCCCTTTGAGTAGAATAGGTTTCTGCAGTTGTTCTAATGTGACAGAGTGGCAAGAAGTTGGTCCGGTATGAGAATATTGTGATCTGCAGATCTAGAGGCATGTCAGGGACATTGGTGTGTTCCCTAAACTCGAGTGGTTCATGGTTTGGAGATTCAGAAGAAATCTTTCTAGTTTGATAGTCATGGCAGAGTGTGTTCTTGAGGTTTAGTATGAAGATGCGAGTGATTCTGGTGATGCGAAGTGGTGTGGTTATTCCTGTTGACTTAATTGTGCTTGTGGTGGTCTCTGGATCCTGTGGCTATTGTGTTAGTGGTCCGCATTGACAAAGGAGCTTGTGATTGAAGGTTTCCTCTTGGTGGTTGTTATTCTTCCCAGTCTTGGCCGACCCAATGTTCATAGTGTGTGGTAAATGATCTAAAAATCATTTTATGAAGCATGACATGTTAATGGAGGAAGATTCAAGTCTTAGCTATGATTGGCTGACAGTGTAAAGATCCATGTTAAGTTTGGCCGGCCTTGTTGATCATTCCAAGATGGATAATGTATATTAATACTCGTTGAAGAGTTGTCAAACTTCATCCTTGTGCAAAACAAATTAAATCTGAATAAAGGATCAGAAGCAGAGAAGAGAAGAAAAGGAGTGAGAGCAGTATAGAGTGTGAAGATAGTAAAGAAGAATTTGGGGCAAAGCAGAAGTTTTTGAGCATTCATTGAAACTGAACCAGGCATGAAGTAGATGCTATTTCTTAGTTAATTCATTCTATTGTAAATTAATTTTGTAGACTGTGAGCCTCCTCTTTTGAGTAGTGAGCTCTGGGCAGTGAGCCTGAAGGCATGTGCCTTCTATTTTTCTAAAGTACTTTTAACAGGGTAAAAATCTTTATGGGTTAACCCCCACCGTAGTTTTTCCCTTAACCAGGTTTCCACGTCAAAATCTTGGTGTCAAGTGTGTTGATTATGTTTCTACTCTTATGTTGTTGATCTATGCTTTAATGTTTACATCACTAATCTAGTAGTAAGCTAATAAAGAAGGTTAAAAGAAGAAAAAGATTAAATTGTGTGACAATTGATTCACCCCCCCCTCAGTTGTTTGGTCTAATCCCAACAGTACCAACATTTGAGCTGAAACTAACCATCTATGGTAGAATGTGGCACTAACAACAATGATAGTCTAACACTGTATTCTGAGAAACAAACCTTAGAAATCTACCGCACATGTTACCAAACATCCACAAATGTAGTAAACACTCATAAATAAACAATTATGGCATGCATAATCACTTTGTAGTTCTTGTACCAACATTTGAGCCTAAACTAACCATCTGTGATAGAATGCGGCACCAACAACAATGATAGTCTAACACTGCATCTAAGAAACAAACCTTAGAAATCTACCACACATGTTACCAAACCTCCACAAATGTAGTAGACACTCAGAAATAACTAATTCCGTTATGGAACAATCTCCCTCTACAACAAACTCCATCTTGAAACCCTTGACATCAAACTTTGACATCAATTGGCATCAATGACAACAATATGCAACAATTTTCACCACAGTAACCTACACATTTCTAATGGTGAGTTGCCTAAAATATTGGAGGCATGTTTTAATTTATTTCAACATATTCACCAATAGCATTAAAAGTTCACCATGAGGACCAGTTTTTCCAATAACAAATTATAAATCCATGCTGATCCTAGGGCCATAATCACTTTGAAAATTATAATGTATTTTTTTTATCTTGGTCCAATTTTCCCAACATTTATATGCACCATTTTACAATCATGTAGGATTTGCCAAATTATTACTCTATCATTTTACAATCTTGCAGGATTCACCAAATATGGATTTATATAAAAATACAATTGAAACTTTGAATTAAACTTTTACACATTTTGTTCTACTCTGAGCTCTCAATTCAGATCATAAACAAGTTACAAGTATAGGCATTAGTGAGTTAGTGAAAGGTAAGTGATAATTTCTTTACTATTTTATAATATAAGATTCCTCCTAATTATTTATCTCTTTTCTAGTTTGGTTTCATTATTATAGATGATATTGAGTAGGGAGACATCTAGGACCCATGGATCTATATTCTTTGATCCCTTCTTGTTGATTTTGTTTGTCTATTGTTTAGTTTCATTGTTACATAATACAGACGTTATTGAAAATTGATAGAATCTTTACAATGAAATTGTTGAGTTTCATACTTATTCATTCATCATCCCATATATTTGTGCCATCACTATCTATGATCTCTTCCATAAATGGGCTAACAATTGTTTCTATATTCAAAAGTATATTGTATTCAGTTTATCTGTTACATAATGTGTTTCAAGTCATTTTACTCAAATTACACAAATCCATATCCTTTAGATTATTGTTAAGTTTCATACTTATTCATTCATCATCCCATATATTTGTGCCATCACTATCTATGATCTCTTTCATAAATGGGATAACAATTGTTTTTATATTCAAAAGCATATTATATTCAGTTTATCTATTAAATAATATGTTTCAAGTCATTTTACTCAAATTACACAAATCCATATCCTTTAGATTATTGTTAAGTTTCATACTTATTCATTCATCATCCCATATATTTGTGCCATCACTATCTATGATCTCTTCCATAAATGGGCTAACAAAGATATTTTTCTATTCAAAAGCATTGTATTTAGTTTATCACATTATGTGTTGAGTCATTTTACTCAAATTGCACAAATCCATATCCTTTATATTACTATTGAGTCTTTGATAGTGAGGTGTGAGCTTAAAAAAAACAATATTTTTTGTAGCTTTTAATTCATGAGAGATGTCGAGAAGGAACAAGTTTCCTAAAAGTGGTAAAGGGAGCTCTTCAAAATGCATAAACATAATGCCATAAATTGGCAATGTTTATGGTCCATTAAATTGAGCTACAACATTAGCATTTTTACCATCTATTAATGAACAAGTCAATACCTCAGTGGAAGATTGGAATGAGTTGGATGACAATGCCACAAATGATGTTCTAGAGGATACCTAGGGTAGCAGGATTGATAATATGAACAAATCAACCTCAACAAGTGATAATGAAGATGTAGATCATGCACAAAAGGGGAAAAGAAAAGACAAATAAAAAATGGGGCATGAGTGAGATCTTACAAGGAATGTTTATATTGATTGGGTGTCAAAGTATCCATTCGGTGAACTAGTGGAGAATGTAAAGAAAGATGAACCTCCTATAGAATGCAGGTGTAAGATTTGTAGTTAGAAATATGGTAGGGACAAGAAGTTGCAGCTAAAACTTGACACCATAGAAAAAACATAGTGGTAAAGTTTATCAAAAACAAATCATAGATGGAAAGGAAAAATTAGTGATAAGATGGAAAACAAATGAAGAACGTCTTCATGTTAAGCATGCCCTAGAATATGATGCGCATATGGAAATAAAGGCAAACCTTGCTACATGTGGAGGTTCTATTGAAGCTCAATTAGAAAGATGATGGGCGAAGCACAAATGACAAAAACTATTCAATTGAGTATTGTTATTCATATTTTGACCAAAGGGTGGCCTATGATAGACTACCTAGAATATAATAGTTTATTATCTTTTATGGGCTTTCCTAACTTTCCTAACACACATTGGTCAATAAATAGTGGATGGGAATGGACAAGTCTTTTTGAGGTGGAAAAACATGATGTACAGGAAAAAAATAAAAGAGTCAACTTTTATTACATTATCTTTAGATGAATTTATAGTAGTAGATAATACTTCTTAGATATGTATGCGTGTGCATACTATATAAAATCATTTTTTCCAACCTCATCTACTCTTCGTTCAAAAAATGAAGGAGAATGCAACATCACAAAATCTATTTGAACTAGTTAAGGAGTTTTTGAATGAAACTGGAGGTATGGATGACTACATAATTGCCAAAAAGTTGGTGTGTGTAGGGACAAATGGAGCTTCAATAATGCAACATCATAGGAACGATCTTGGTGTAAAGCTACAAACTTCTTTTTCACCATACATGATTGTCCTTCACTAAATGGCCCACAAAATAAATTTAGCATTTAAAATTGTGAGAAATTTTTGCACAATATCAAAATTTGAAGATCTGGTCTGCAATCTCCACTCATACTTCTGCCAACGTCCCAAATGGTTTTGGAATTTCAACATTTTGCTGAGGGAATAACTACAGGAAACAAGCTTCTTAAGGATGCCGATACCAGATGGATTTACTTGTATGGACTAGCATAGAGTTTTTTAAGAATATCAATCCTTGATTAGAGTAATGTATGAACATTGCCTCATAGTGGATAGATCTCTTGACATCAAGTAGTAGGTTAAGTGACATAGAGACACTTCTAACTTTATCTGGTACTCTTCCCATGCTAGAGGAAATAAACATTCTTGTGAAAAGAAGCCCAAGAAAGAACTATGTATATTTCAGAATATACTAAACTATGTAAAATGATATGCATGACCCCCAATAATCTATATCTATTAGAGCAGTCATTCATAATTCCAAAATTTAGTAGCTAGCACTTAATGACCAATGTGAATGTTCACTACTAATGCAAGCATGGAGTTATGTATGTCTATACAAGTGTGCCAAGTGCCCCTGATGTTTTGGGTTGGAGGCTACAGACAAAGTCATGTTTATGGACTTTGTCGGTAGCCTAAGGCCTGGAATGTCTGGGGCACTTGGCACATGAAAAGAGACCTCCCCTAGTGTTTACTTGCCCACCCCAATGTGTTGGCACAATCCATTGGGCCCCACAATGAATAGAATGAAAAATATGGCTCTTGGCAAGGTTATGCTAAATGCCACTGAAGCATTTTGCAAGAATGTGTTTAATTTTGGTAGGGTCAAATGAATTGGAGTTGACAAAAACCAAGAGATGTTATCATGGATGGATCCCATGTGGACCTATAGGTCCAAACAAAACATTCCCATTTGTCATGAATTATGAGAACCGCTATGTCAAAGTTTGGCATTTTTTTGCTCTCAAGGATCTCAAGTGACTTTGTTGGTTGCTTGTAGCCTAAAATTTCTAGGGCACTTGGCACACAAAAAGAGACCTCCCCTAGTGTGTAAGTACCCACACCAATGTGTTGGCACAATTTTTTGGGCCCCACGGTGAGCAGAATGAAAAATATGGCTCCTGACAAGGTTGTTTTGAATGCCACTGAAGCATTTTGCAAGAATGCATTTAACTTCAGCATGGTCAAATTGATTGGAGTTGAAAAATTTGAGAGAGTTTATTGTGGATGAACCCCACATGAACCTGTAGGTCTAAACAAAACTTTCCCAGGTGCGATGAATTTTGAGAACCGATCTGTCAAAGTTTGGTAGTTTTTTGCTCTCAGGGATCTCAAGTGACTTTGCCAGTAGCCTACAGTCTGGAATGCTTGGGGCACTTGGCACATGAAAATAGACCTCCCCTAGGGTTTACCAACCCACCCCAACATGCTGGCGTAATCTGTTAGGCCCCACGAGGTGTGGAATGCAAAATTTCACTCCTAGCACCTTTCCACTGCATGAAACTGAAGCATTTTGGAACAATGTGTTCCTTGCCACCGTAGGCAAATGCAGTTGATTTTAAAAAATGAGGTAGATATTTGTAGGTGGACCTGACATCCACCTATACATGTAAATAATATGTTCCTATGTGTCAAGGTTTGACAGAATAGCCAGTCCAAAGTTTGACACCTTTTAAAGGATGCTCTAGAGATAGAATGGGACAATCTCCAGACTAGGTTGGATGTCGCTAAGATAGAATGGGAGGTGACAATGTAGGGAGAAAAATGGATAGATGGGCTTAGGGACAAGAGGGATAGGTTATACGATTGATTAGACATAGTGATGGCAAAGAGGGATGGCATACAGGTGCCACCTAGATAGGGCATTGGAAAAGAGCCAACAATTGAAGTAAGAGAAAGATCAGGCCAGGGGGTTACTAGGCACACATGACATTTCCCAAGCATTTGTTGAGCTAGCTAGTGCTTCCAATAGGATAATGTGAACACTGAGAGGCACAATATTATAGGGCTTTGTATGAGCATGTAGTGTCGGTGGAGCAGAGGGAGCCTTCCTTTAAGGACCACTCAAATTCTCAGTTAGGGCCTCAAGTAGATCATAGTCAGTGAGTAGGCCACTAAGGCTAGGACCATCAATAGGGCCAATGTCATCTCCAAGACCATTCACAAGGCTACAAGAGGGAGAGGGGGATAGCAGTAGTCATATATGACTTTTCGCAACTTATGTTAGATGTTGATGAGGCCATGTACCATTTTATATTTTTGATAAGATGTACATACATTTGATTAAGATATATGGTATATGATTTTGAGTGATTCATGGATTTGTGTTATGTGATGGATTCATGTATGGATGCTCATTGATTGATGCCTATAGATAGATGCTTTCATGGATGATTAGATGGTTTATGCAGGATGCTTGTTGTGGATGTTTATGATTTATGGATGCAGATTATATGAGTATGTATATGTTGTGATTATGGGTTATGTATGATGGAGGATGCATATGTAGATAGATGATTAGATGACATATGATTATGGATGATTTAGGGATTATGCATGTTTTAGGATTATGGATGGCATATATGCATAGGTAGATGGATGATTAGATGTATGATTAGATGCATTGAATTAGATGTATGAATGTATGTTTTGAATTGATATGCTTTTGGTTGTGGCACATTGTTATGGAGTAAAAAATGGACACATGCCTTTTTACCTCCTATTTTAGCTCCTAGGTCCCTATGATAACATTATACATTCAAAATATTCATACCGATGCAAAATCCCCCGAAACCCATGACAAATGGGAACTAGGGGCCCATTTTATGCCTTACCCCAGACCAAAAAGGCACCTTGGGACTTGGACACCCATGCCCAAGTCCTACCTAATTGGTCAAGGCAAATTTAAAAGCATGTTGGCATACGACCTTTAAATGGGTCTCTCCTTGTCGACTCTTTTGATTTAATTTACGAATGTTAGCGGGAAAGCATATATAAGTGTGTTTTTGAATTCATTTGTAACCTAGATGGAGATATAGAACTTATGATCTTGGAGCAAAGAGAATTCAAAGCATTCATTGTGTTATTGTTGCAGATTTGTGTTTGTATTGTGTGTGTTGTTGTATATTTGGAATCATCATCCATCTCCTTATAAGTTGAAGGATCTTCATTCTCCTAAGGGCTTCATCTCTAAGGTGATATCATTATTATTTGAATCATTCTATCATTAATTTTTTTAGCCTCTTCCTTGCTAGGGCACACACTCTCTCTAACAATGGTGTTGGGAAGCTTGAATGTTATCCCGAGATTTGACTGAGGCAAATCCCTAAACACCACAACCCCCAAAACCCCTTTTCTTCTTGTGTGCAAGTTACAGGTGCGAAGTTTGAAGAAGTGAAGGTATAGGAAGTTTGTGTAAGGGAAAGGATTTTTGGGTCTAAAAGCAGTTCATGAATATTCCTCTACAGAAGACTTGGGTGCCTGCCTTGAAGTCCTCCTACTCAAATAGGTACTAAATTCGGCATCAGAACACTCTTTACGATATTTCTCCATTTCTGAGTTTCTGAAGATTCAGACTTTCTAGACTTGGGCACCCACCCTGTAGTCCTTTGACTTTCTAGCTTCTAGGAGACAAGTTGTGATATCTCTCTAATTCCTCTGGTGAAATTAGTTTCTAAATATCTGCTCTATATCTTTAGTTATGATCAGATCTTTACAAATCTAGGGTATTGTGTATTAGTTGACCTAGGATTTGATAAAAGGCCTAATTAAATCATATATTTCCATATAAAACAAGAGCGCAAGATCTGTAGCTGAGTCCACCTCCCTTTGGTTGTGATTTTGGCTTGGTCTTGTCCTTGAATGTTATTGTGGAAGAGGGTTTGATCTTGATGTGTATGCTTGTCTCCTTCATCCCCTTTTTGAGACATAACATTTTGGTGAACTCGTAGCATCAAGAATTTGCATCTTACTGAGTGCTAAATTCAAATCTTGCATTCTTTCATAGCATACTTGTCATTACTCATTGAAAAATCTTGCATAAATTTAAATAAAGTGAAAAAAAAAAGCATTCTAGGCTTGCATAAAGGCATAGTTTTGCATTATTTTCATTGCATATCATTGAAACACTTGATTTTATGATTTTTAGATCAGATCTAATCCATATTACAGCAATTAATCATTTCATGATATCACATATTGCATTTGAAGATCTCATTTGCTAGGGTTTTGTTAAAAACTTGCATTTTTCCTATAACCTAGTCATTGGTAAAGCTAGGGTTTGTAGTCAAAATATTATTTCAGATTTTTTTGCTATTATAAACATTCATTCAAATCTGATTTTGCATTTTAATGTTGCATCATATGACATCTTTTCTTTCAAAAATCATAATTTTGCAATTACACATTGTGTATTTCAACAATAAGAACTTTAGCTTCTTTCTCACACTTCTTTGTGCAAAATCTCAAAATCATTTACAATACGTTGTTGTGCAGCACTCTTCACATCATACCCACTTTGTTTGCAGTGAAATTAGTGTGTTTTTTATTTTCAAAACCCAATTTCCTCAAACTACTGACTTGGTGTGCTAAGCTCTCATTATGGATGCTTTTTCTTATTAATCTTTGGAAGCTTTGTTTGCATACATTGTAGACTTTTGAAAAATTCTCTAAATTTACCAATAGGTATCCTCATGTCTTAAATCAAATAGCACACATATATGACATTGATATTTCTATGTGTTCCGCATATGAAATTCTTTTTTATATATCTGATTTTGACAGCTTCATAACTCTCATGGGAATATATCCGTTGATATTAGAAGATCTCACTACATTCATAGATAATAATGAAGAAAGTGATGTTGATGATCCTCCTATGACTTCTGATACATTTCATGATGATGTCATGGATATCATCTCTAAGACATATGAAGCTGATATAGCCTTGTTTGCATCTAATGATTTGGACTCCTCTCCCAAAATAGTCCACACTTGTGAGGAAATTTTAGAGCAAGAAGAAGAAATCATTGGTACATTCCTTAACACCACCTTACCATCTCTTCATTCCAATGCTCTCCATGGCCAAGATGAAGCATTAGAGGATGAAGAATCTCCTCTTGAACAGATTCCTCAATCGGTGTATAATGAATGTTCATGTACTACTCTTAAAACGGTTCTCAACAATCTCCTAAATGAGACTCATACTATGAATTGCTTACCATTGTTTGAACAATTAACTACCTTGGATATCTCTAAGGATGCAAAGAACATGAATAGTTCTCCTAAATTAAAACCTTTGGGAAGGGATGTTGAACTTACTCAAAATGTTGTTCCTAAGGTTCAAGGTGCTCCAACACCACCACAACTGGTAGAAATGGGAATATTTAAGGTTTCTTCTCCACCATCCTTAGCAAGAGAAAACCTTCAAGCAAGAATCTCTTCATTACCACATCCTATGGCTTCCTCTTCACAAATACCAGAAAATACGGACAACATGATTTAAAGGGAAGGAAGAACAAAGGACCAAGTATTAATGGTAAATATAAAGATCAAGATCAAAGATAATAGGTAAGTATTTCTTACCCTTTTAGCCACCTTTGATGTAGCAACTCTTTGAGTTGCTCTCACGGGTGGCCTCCTCTTGTGTTGTGTTTTGTTCCCCTGTGTTGCGTTAAATGTTGTTTAGATCTCCTTGGATGACCCTTGATACTCTTGTAAGGTCAAGGATAGAAGGAGACCGCCTCTGTTGTGACACCTCTTCTATTTGGGTCTTTGTTCTTCTATTCTCCTCTCTCTTATTGTAAGACTTGTGTGTGGTACCTTGGGGGCATAATGTTGTGGATGCTATCTTGGGGGCATCTTCCCACATTATGTACCTAAGTCACCTTTGTCTCCTCTCTCATTTTTAGTGTTTACATTCCTCAGTGGCTCTACTAGTCGGTGAATGATGAAAACAAACAAATACTGATACAAACTATGTGTCCCTAAACAAGAATAAAATGGACCCAGTCCATATATGAAGATGGGGTTGATATATTACTGATGCTTGACTAGTAGAATCACTCAGTGTCATGATTTGTATTATGAAATTTGTTGTAACAAACCTTTGCAATACTCTAAATCTACTTCTATGCACTTTGGAAAGTTTTTGTATCTCACCTTGTAGTTACACTCGGTTCTGAGATACCTATAGTATAACCTTGTGACTATACTCGATTTCAAACCCACAAGTGTAGCTTCAATCTATCAAGTGATATAATTTCTATATAGATTTCATGAATTGATTTGGTTGTTATCTTAGAATAGATTTTCTAACCAAAGCTTATATGTTGTTGATTATGTTAGCAAATGATAATGATGTGTTTGTAGGAACATTCAGTGATTGCAAGCACATGTGACCTTTGAGGCATGGGCTTTCCGAAAGATCTTGTTCCCTTGCATGTTTTCACTTTTACCTTAAATGTGCTTGATACTGGCAAGCAAGATCAACCACTTTAAGGTGGGGACATATATCATGGTAATTGCTTGGATATTTTAGATATTGATAAAGCGTGTTTGCGTATGCTTCCTTTTCACCATAAGGCATATCTGTGATGCGGGTGGGGTTGTCTATTTTGTTTTGTGTATACCTCCTTTTCACTATAAGGTATCTCTGTGATGCAAGTGGGGTTGTATACTTTGAGCACATGCTTCCTTTTTCCTATAAGGCATTTGCGGATGTGGGTGGGGTTACATTTTAAAATCCATTCTATGGAAGGCGAGATTGTGTCTTCCCTTAAGTGGTTGTACATCCTTTTACAAAGTCCTCATCACAAGGCAGGGTTGTATCTTGAGTTATTCAACCTTAAGCATGTCTTTGGCAGTTGTGGTAGTGTAGCTCAATCATCAGGTGTGTTTTTCATGTCTTAGATAGTGGAGTGTAGCGATGAGCTCCTCCCTATTGCTTGTGTTTGTCATGTATAAGACGTATAGTGTGTCAACGACACACTATACAGTGCTTGTGTATTTCGTGTGTCTTCCATGTGTTTTATGTGTCTTCCTTATGTGTCTTGCATGCTTTTGCATGGTCTAAAGGCGCGTAGCGATGATCTCCCTCCATGCCATGTGTCTTGCGTGGTCTAAAGGCACGTAGTGATGAGCTCCCTCCACACTATGTGTTTTGTGTAGTTATGATTATATATATATAATTATTTAAATCATGTCTTCTCTATGTATTGTGTGACTGTATTCATGTCTTCTCCATGTATTGTGTGCTTCCTTATCTTCTCAGTGTATTGTGTGCTTCCTTACTATATTCACTGTGTCTTGTGTGATTGTCAAGTGTTTTCTTATGTTTTCCCAAGCTTGGGGGCTAGAAATGGTCCCTCAAACTTAAGGTGTGTCTTCATTCTTGTGTTTTATGTGTTTGATATGCTTTGACCATACTTTAATGCATGCACTGAATCGTAAGATCGTACACACCTTAAAGTGGGGGCTAAATGTTATGGAGTAAAAAGTGGACACATGTCTTTTTACCTCCTAGTTTAGCTCTTAGGTCCCTATGATAACATTATACATACAAAATATTCATCTTGATGCAAAATCCCCTAAAACCCATGACATGGGAACTAGGGGCCAATTTTATGCCTTACCCCAGACCAAAAAGGCTCCTTGGGACTTGGGCACCTGTGCCCAAGTCCTTGATTGATCGGGGCAAATTTCAAAGCATGTTGACATAAGATCTTTAAATGGGTCTCTCCTTGTCATTTCTTTTGATTTAATTTACGAATGTTAGCAGGAAAGCATATATAAATGTGTTTTTGAATTCATTTGTAACCTAGATGGAGATAGTGAAATTATGATCTTGGAGAAAAGAGTGTTCAAAGCATTCATTGTGTTATTGTTGTAGATTTGTGTTTGTATTGTGTGTGTTGTTACATATTTAGAATCATCATCCATCTCCTTATGAGTTGAAGGATCTTCATTCATCTAAGGGCTTTACCTCTGAGGTGATATCATTATTATTTGAATCATTCTATCATTAATTTATTTAGCCTTTGCCCTACTAGGGAACACACTCCCTCTAAAAACAATGTTGGGAAGCTTGAATGCTATTCTGAGATTTGACTGAAGCAAATCCCTAAACACCACAACCCCCAAAACCCCTTTTCTTCTTATGTGTAGGTTACAGGTGTAAAGTCTGAAGAAGTGAAGGTATAGGAAGGTTGTGCAAGGGAAAGGATTTCTGGATCCAAAAGCAATTTATGAATATTCCTCTGCAAAAGACTTGGGCACCTACCCCAAAGTCCTCCTTCTCAAATAGGTATTGAATTTGACATTAGGACACTCTTTATGACATTTCTCCAGTTCCGATTTTCTAAATATTTAGACTTTCTGGACTTGGGCACTCGCCCCGTAGTCCTCTGACTTTCTAGCTTCTGAGACACAGGGTCTGATATCTCTTTGATTCCTCTTGTGAAATTAGTTTCTGAATATCTGCTATGTATCTTTGGTTATGATCAGATCTTTACAAATATAGGGTCTTGTGCATTGGTTTACCCAAGGTTTGATAAAAGACTTGATTAAATCATATCTTTCCATAGCAAACAAGAGCACAAGATCTGTAGCTGAGTCCACCTCCTTTGGTTGTGATTTTGTCTTAGTCTTGTCCTTGAATGTTATTGTGGAAGCAGGTTTGATCTTGATGTGTATGTTTGTCTCGTTCATCCCCTTTTTCATACATAACACACATGTGGAAGAAAATGAATGATAGAAGGTAGAAATGTTAATTAGAAAAAGATGTTAGTAAACAAGGAAATGATAGAATGATGACAAGAACAATTATGATAATGATGTTAATAGATAGGATGGATTTTCTGACGAGTGTTCTTGAAATTGGATGCAAGCACATGTTGAAATGTGGTGAGCAACCTAGATTTTCTATCTAATTTAACATTATGCACCAAGTTATAAAGACCATGGTGATGATGTGTCTGTAACTATGAAAAAGATGCACAAGCCTACATGATGGCCTAAGGATGAGCTATAGTCCTAATCATGTACATGTAGGATTGAATAAATACATGCCTTTTAGTAGTGTTCTTCTTGGTTATGTGTCTTGGTTTATTTTTTATCTTGTTTGTGTTTTTCTAACCTCTAGACTAACCTTCTACGGTCCTACACACCTTCTAGCTTGTCTTTTAACCAAGGTTTGACAAGTCTTTCCTATAACTTTCTAGCCTTGATAGCCTCATCAATCTACTTCACAGGAGGGGAAATTCATGTTTCCTAGGGGAATTTGCATCATTTCATCCCCTTAGAATCATCTAGTTAATCTCCTCATTCCATCCATGACCTCAATTTTATTATGGCATCTTTCCTTTCTGAATCACCCCTTGTCAATGTAGGATCTACCTAGGTGACCCTACAACTCAAATAGGATCTCCAAGGGTAAATTTCCATAGTGAAATGGGTGACCCACCTTGGAGAGACCTTATGGATAGTTTTGGGATTCCAAAACCATTCTTAGACCTCCTAGATCATTCTCCACCCTAGAAACCACTTGTGCAAAACCTCCCTTGTGAGTCACCCATTATGACTTTAGGATCTCCTTGGGTGACCCAACAACTTAAGCAGGATCTCTAGGGTGACTTGCCCTGAGGGGTGACCCACTTCCCAAAAGGGGCGATCCTGTCATCTTTTAACATGCATGCTTTCTTCCAATTATGGCCTAAATTTTCTCCAAATTGAACCCTGGTTGCATGAGTCTTTTTCCCTAATTGATTGCCAACTCCTCCTAACTAATTAAATAATCCTAATCATCCCAATCTCATCTCCAAATTAATCTTAGTTATCTTGCAATCAATCAAGTGTTAACTTCATTTATTCTCCTGTGATCTCCTCTACAAATAATGTTCACTCTCAATCAAAGTCAAATCACTCCCTAATCTATTCATGTTAACTCCCCAATCACTATCACCTTTGGTTTTGGTTTTCCACCTATAAGTACCCCCCTCCTCTATGCATTTGGGGAGGCAAATTCAGTATTGTTGCTCTTGCTTTTTCTTTGCTTTGCTAATCATCTTAGCATTTTTATGCTCCTGTAGGACCCCATGAGCCTTTTCATTTTTTGAATTTAGATTCCATAACTCCAAAAACATAGTGCTTCATAAGCATTCTAATGCCCAATTGTTTTCAAAGCTTCAAAGCTTCCATTTTATTCCATTTTCTCCCATCTTCATTTCTGTCGCCAAGAGGAGAACCCCACTATTGTAGAGGAAGAGAGGGTTACCACAAGGACTTATGAGGGCTCAAGCCAAGCACTACCATCTTCTTCATACTAGGTTCTGTATTTTTTAGAATAGTAATTAGCTCACATTCTGACTCTTGGAAAAGTAATCATTGCTATGCTTTTTCCTTGATAGTTTGTTTCTTTGTTTTCATAGATTAGTATTACTTTTAATTTAATTAGATGAGCCTTGTATTCATTCATTAGATTACATTTATTTCCATTTGCAATTTCAATTTGTTAGGTTAGATTCAAAATCATCCCATAAAAACTATAAAAACATAGGATTAGCTTGCATATTGAAAAAAACATTTGGATTTTATACATATTTCAATTCTTCGGTAATTAGACAATAGTTTAATTTTGAGAAAAGGAACCAAAATTATTTTGAACACATTTAGATTACATTCATAAGAAAATTAAAAAAACATTAAGAAAACTTAGGGACAAACAAGAATGAAACCCTCAATCGCATCACGAGGTAAACATCAATTCAAATAAAATAATTCAAACAAGGAGAAACCATTGGTTCCATCACGAGGTAAACATAAATTCAACACCATCAACGTGAAGCAAAACACTCTCCCCTATTTCCAAGAACTCAACGTGCCCAATCATTAGGGAAGATTGGATACAATCCATCCTTGACAAGATTGGGAAGAACTTCCTCCATCCAGTTCATCAACAAAACATAAAACAAGAAAGGGAAGAACAATAACATCAACAATGTATTAGATATCAACAACCCTTGATACAACATATCTTACGAGATGAAGAAAGAAGACAAGAACATCTTTGAGTTATCAATGAACAAAATAGCCTTCATGCTAGGCTTAGGAGACTCAGCACTCATGACCCTTTGGGTCATATAATTATTACAACAATAGTAATTAAATGTCTCCATAGGAATAATAGTCAAAACATATACATAGAACAAAACCCAATCACCATCTGTGATGCTCTACTCCCTCAAGAAAGAGAGCAAAACAACCCCAGTCCTACCTCCACTCAACTAGCTCTTGCCATGTGAGTACAAGTGACTAGGAGGCTATCGTTAGCAAGGATGATAGTTCATGCATCACGTTGGAGTGTGAATCACCCAAAAATTATCTAGGTCACATTCTAAATGATAAATATTTGGTTAACCTAAAATGAAGAGAAAAACCTTCTGAAGGGAAGATTTTTGTGTTTCCATAGTCATTTCACGCTTCTACTTCACCATTTTTCTCTTCATTTCACTCGTCACCTTCATCCTCTTTGCTCTTCATTCCATTTATTCTATGGTGTCTAAGACACCCTTGAATACGATGGAATCCAAAAGAAACCCAGGGAACATTCCCTCTAGAGAATCTAAGACATCCTCATTTGAAAGATATGTGCCACATGATCCATTGGCACTAGTCATCAACTGCTATGATTTGGAAGACTCAGATTATGATAATGATAGAGGAGAGACTCATTGTTCTCTCACATTCAACAATCCCACTTGGGAACATGAAGCTATAGTTCAACCAATGCAATCTAACCATGGCAGCGCATGTCAAGTACTCGTAAGGTCAAAAATTCATCAACCATCAACTAGACATGCAAGAACAACACCAAAATTAGAAGATGAAGTGAGATACTTATAGAAACACTTGCAAGAAGCTGGCAAGGCCCAAGAAGCCTTATATATCACACATCGATATGAGAAATTGGAAAATGTGTCGAGAGAGCATGTGAATGGAGGAAACCATGAAAATTCATAAACAACTAGAGAAGCATAGAGAACGGGAGCTGAAACCCCTACCAACCTTATAGATACCCTAGTCCAAAAAATTAAGACATTAGAAGTTGTATGGATAGAACAACCTCCCTGAGACAAAAAATAATCCAAGAAATAGAATGCAAGTAAACTCACACAACAATAGGATCGAACAAGACCAAGGGGAAATTCAAAATCCCCCTTATTTGAACTATTACTTATGTAATGAAAATAGTGATACAATTCAACAACTTCTACAAGTAGGTGGATAATATCCAACTCATAACTTTCAATTTCCTCAAAATTAACCACAAGCTCAACTGACATACATAAATGTGTCTACATATAATGTGCCAAATAAACAAGTTCCATTTACAAGGCCCATGAGCTCTCGACACCCATATCTCAGAGCAATTTTTTGAGAACCTAACTCAAATACTTGAAAGAGATCCTCGATCACAATATATGCAATGTACTATTACCATGTCCTCTCCTAGATGTACCTAAATTCAAGGGGGAGGGAGATCTGAATTCTCATATAAAAGCATTCACAACTTCCATAAGAGAACTCCTTCCATGGGATAGGGTCGTAGTGAGAATTTTTCCTAAAACCCTCAAAGGGATTGCTTTAGATTGGTATTATCAATTTCCTGAAGCCTCCATCCACTCTTTTCACCAACTCATAGGAGAGTTCGTCATGGCTTTCAACATGAACAAGCTAGTTTGGAAAAGAATATGGGAATTCTTGATAGTAAAGATTAATATGAATGAATCAGTGACACATTTTGTCACTAGATAAAAAAGTGTTATACTCTTCAACACACACTCCTAATATGGACCACAGAGAATTATGTGACCTTTTCTTGCACACCCTCAATAGGGATACAAGAGAAGAAGTTTACAAATTACTGTACAAGTCTTATGAACAATCTTTGGAAAGTGTGCTAAGAATTTACCAAGCCATAATCAATAGTGGGTGAAGGACTTATAGTGCAAATGACCGACTAGCAATGCAACAATGGAAATAATGGAAATAACTCCTCCATGATTAAGATTTTAAAGAACAACCAGAATGTGACCATAGATGGGGTGACAGACCAACCCCCAATAAGAAATAAAGAAAGAGATGACTATAATGGGAGAGACTACTTCCCTCAAAATGTAAATGTTGTGGATTGACCCCAAAATAATGGCTACTATTAATGAGACAATCAATAGTCATGGAATCAAAATTAGAATGATAATAGGTACGATTGCCTACCTTATGAGTACAATCAAATTTTCTCTATCCATAGGACAAGGGGGCTTAACATTCAGTCATTTAGGGAATATAACAAGTTCATAGCAAGGTTACCAGAAGATCAACAATGACTATTCATTGAAATGTTCCTTAATCCACAAGAGGTCATGATAAATAACAACAATAACAATGCCAAGCAAACACAAAGACATATCATGCCATAGAAAGTGGGGATAAAAATATTCCAAGACCCCTTTCCATCCCATAGGAATGATGAAACAAGTAACCCTAACACTTGTATTGCTTTAGGATCAACTAGCCTCCCAAAAGTATCGAAGTTAAATATGCCCGCGTAACTAGGACCAAAAGGAGAGATGAAAATACTAATATTAGTAGAAATAATGCATGAAGAGGAAAACATTGAACTGGGTGTCGAAAAAAGACATAAATTTTAGGGATAAACAATCTCAACTATAGAACCAACACCTATCTTGATTGGACCTTACAAATTAATAAATGATTAAATAAAGAAGAAATACTAAGAGTCCTTTCATAGATCTTAAAAATTCCCCATCACACTAGTCAACACTTTTACAAGCAATAGGATTAAAGTATTTAGATCGGATCACTCCTATCAATGAACAAATTAATCAATTTGACCTTCATATGAACCCACTAAATGCCGAGTTGCAAGATCTACGGTTCTTTTTCAACTTGAAGAAAATGCCTTCAGAGGATGAGTTAACCAAGAAGGGTGATCCAACATTTAACTTACAAGTGTGTATTTATGACACCTACATAAAAAGGACATTAATTGATGATGGAGCCATTGTGAATATTGTCTCATTTTCTCTTCTGGAAAGGATGGGATATGGACATACCAACATCACGGTGTGTCAAGACACATTGAGAGGTTATGACAACTTAAAGGTAGCAACAATCAAAAAAATTACGCTCCCAGCCTCCTTAGGACCCAAAACAATCCCCATGATATTCTATGTCATTAATAAGGATACTAGCTATAACTTGTTAATGGGGAGACTATGGATTCATAGGATGAAGGTAGTGCCTTCTACATTTTTCCAAGAGGTTTGGTTCTTACACCTTGGAAAGACCTGTCCTAAAAGTAGATTCTAAACCTTTTAGTATGGTCAAGATCAATACAACCAAAAGAAGATACAAATCCCCATCAACTACAAGTTTTTGATGAATAAAATTACCATTCCAAACCCAATTCCTCAAAAAATACATGTAAATAAGGAAGAACAATCTATCAAGATAGTGAAAAATGCAAAAGTGAGGACTTTTGAGAAGGAAGAATTGTCAACAACCAAAATTATGTAATTTTTGAAAAGAGATGACCCCATACAATTCCCCTTAGATGTATTCACTATCAACATTTTCTATGTTGACGAGAAAGAAAGGACTAGTCAAACTATTTTAGCAAAACAAAGTATGCGTGAGGTTCTTCTAATAATGAAGTGGCCAAGGGTTGAAGAACAATTTCAAACTACAACACTAGATCTAAGAGAGGCAAATCCAAGTGCCTTTTTTTATCCTAAAGAAGCAATAGTAGAAAGTTATACTCCTCTAACACCACCAAGAGAGTTGTCAACTAGCGAATCATACATGCCTCAAACACAAGAGGTGAGTGACTCTTATGTACCACTTTCACCTCCCGAAGAAACCTACATGCCTTGAACACCCCCAATGCAAGTGGAACCTACTTATCAAGGAGAGACTTATTCAATTGATAATGACTCAAAAAATGCTACAGAAGCTTTGTCTAGAGATTTTCTAGCTCCAAATACCCAAGAACGTCATTCTACTTCAACCTCAATACAGTCCAATGATACATGGGAATGACTGCAAGGTCAAATCAAAATGATTGAAAGGTTTCCTGATGAAGATGAAGTTAGTGAAGGAGAATTTTTCAAAGAGTGCAAGTTAAAAATAACCATAGGAGTAGAAGATCTTACTATCCTTGAACTACCAAAGAAATACATAGGATACTACATGGATCTACGATCGAAGCCAAATGGAAAGATGAGCATCAATTTATTCCCCCACAGGAGCAAAGGGAGACTTAGACTCCCTTTGAGTTATTTCAATTCTTGGAAAGTATCTAGGAATGTGATGAAGTCAAAATCTATATGCAAGATGAATTTGACCTGCTCATGGATTTATTGAATTGTGATAGAGTCCTATATTGGACCCCTTCTCATCAACAAGCCTATGAATCCTTGGTGCACCTTATGTTACCTCAACAAATCACAAAATTAAATCTATAAGAACAAGATAATCCCTCAAGACCTTACAAAATAGGAGAAATTTCCCTCAGGAAGGGCAGTACCAAGAACAAGAAGCATAGAAAGAAAAGAAAATTTTGAGAAGAATGGAAAGGTCCCTGCATAATCAAAGAAGATATTGGAAATGTTGCTTATCTTTTGTGCATT
The DNA here is from genome assembly GCA_027924645.1 of Cunninghamia lanceolata. Lineage (NCBI taxonomy): Eukaryota > Viridiplantae > Streptophyta > Pinopsida > Cupressales > Cupressaceae > Cunninghamia > Cunninghamia lanceolata. The sequence continues at coordinate 635,975 of BSBN01001091.1, forward strand.
GTGGAGGGTGAAGAATTCAGTGAAATGGTTAATGCCTTTTACCTAAAGAAATATTATGTTTGAAAACCCAAAAAAATCATAAAAAAGCACAAAAATAAAAAAATCAAATAACTCGTGGGTGGTAGGGTGGGAGCCACTCCACAATTACATGTGTGGAGTGGTTGACTCAGCAGGAGGTGATGGGGCATATGGATCGCCAAATCAAGACCTGATTGTAGGATGATTTTTTGATGATGGAGGCGATGTTTTCTGGGATTCAGTGTAAGGTTGGCATGCTCCTCACATCACTCATAACTGGAGGTGAGGGTAGTTAATAATGGCAGGGTGCGCTAGCATTTTGACATTCCTCTACCTTCTAACACTAGGATTTAATCTTGGTGTTCTTCCCATTTTCTTTATGGTACATTTTATCTTGAAAGTAATGGCAAAGGATCTGGAATTGGGTGGCATGGACACTCTAGTCTAGCTTCTTGGCTCAAAGTAGCAGATGGCCTTTCTCAGCCCAATGACTTCACATCATCTAGGTAGGATAATTCGACAGTCATATTTCCTCACCTTTGCTGCAGTGGAGTGCATTATAGGAAAAGGCTTCATGGAGGGAGCCGAAGGTTACAGAATGGATTCCAACATCTCCTCAAGGGTTCTAGTGGGCTTGTTGGATATCAAGATTCTGAAGGTAGAAGTGAAGGTGATTATGCGACGTTTGTTTAGGAAGGCTTTTCTGGTTGGTTTGGATGAGGCTTTGGCTGCGGTGTCCCTAGGAATAGGTATTCCTTGCCCACGGGATTTAAAGCATCTGAAGGATCTAGATGCAGTGGTAAAATTCTATCCCTTTCTTTTGGACATCAATGGATTGGAATTGTGGGAGCATCATCAACTGGCTTCAACGGGGGTAGATTTCCTGAGGAAGAAATAAAATTTGGTAGTGGTTTAGAACCTAGCTTGGGAAGATGAGTTCAGAGTTTTTGTTCAAAACAATATCTGGTCATAAGTTTTGTGTTTCTTTGTTTGGGTTGGGGTCTAGGTTCCTTTAGGTGACGAGTCTGTGCCTTTCTATTTGGGTTTGTTTTGGTGGGCTTGGCCTTATCTTATGTAATGTAAATATGTTTATAATTAGTATAGTGTGTCTTGGTGGTTTCAGGGAATTTTTGACCCTTCGTGGTCTTTTTGCTCCCTTGCTTGGGTTGGCATATCATGGTGGTCATCCTCTGCCCCTCAGTCATGGGATAGACATGTAATCCTTTTTTGATTATATCATTAATATACTCTATCTTATCAAACACAAAAAATCAAATAACTCAAAAAATCTATAAAAAGCATAAAAATCATGAAAAACAAAAAGTATATTTTTGCATTTCACATTCTGTTTCATCATGCATTAGTAAGTGACATGCTCTTGTTTGATTTTTTCTTAGTAAGGAGTCTAAGGTTGCTTACATATAGTTTGACACTTTGAGCCTTTGAGATTCTTTATGATCATCTTTATCGCCAATCATTCCCTTTTGCATTTCCCAACAAGTTTAAGTTGAAGCCAAGATCTTAGCTTTATATTGATCCCAATCTTAATTAATCATAATGCTAAGTCCAAACAAATTCAAGACTTAAACCTACAGTACCCAATAGAATCTTGCAAGTACAGCTTCCCCATTCCTCCTTAGCAAAAGGGAAGTTCAACTAGATAGTGAAAACCTTGGTGGTACTCAACCCCTTATCTTTGCTAGCCAAAAACATTAGGGGAATCATAACTCTATATGAAGAAATAAAAAAGAATAAGAGTACAAAAAAAGAGAGATCATAAAAAATTCAAAAAAAAGAGAGAAAATACAAAACAAAATGAGAGAATCAGAAAAGATACTACAAAATACAAAAAAAGAAATGAAAAGAAAGAAAGAAAAAGAGAGAAGAAAACAAAAATAGAGGATTTTTTATGTCTATACTCTTGGGTGGAGATAAGTCTAAGCTCGAAGCTATGAGGATGACATCTATCAGAGAAAATAAATAAACAAGAGAAAGGTACAAAGTGCACACATGCACTAGCTGAGCAAATTCAAGAGTTTAACTATCTTTAAGACCATCTTCTACTCTAGAGCCTTTCCTCTACCCCAAGTCTATCTTGTTGGCCACCTTTGACCTAAGTCTAAAATGTACTAATAAAATTTGTTGCTTACCTAATTTGAGAGATCATCAGGATGGTTTGTCTAGATAAGGACCGGTAACTAGCCTTTTGCAAATCCAAAATAAAAAAATGTTTCGTTTCCCTCCTATTCCCAATTGAGTTCTTCAAAAAATCCCATAACAAGGTTTAGAAGGTCTCTCTATGCTGAGTCAACTTGCAATCCCATAAGTCAAAAATCCCATTTAAGAGTAGACATAATGTTTGTTCCACTTGCATGCATCATATCATAAAGTGAAAATCAAAAGCAATAACTCATGTCATAACTCATGACATAGCATAAAAATAGGAAAATGTGTTACATTTGTACCTTCATGTGTTCTTGCATCCATGAATTTCAAGATACATCTCATAAATTTAAAAAACATACCAAAAATATTGCATAATTATCTTGTTTATAATAAGAAGCCTAAACTATCCACGTGCACAAAAGATAAAAGAAGGGGGCATGAGATATCAAACACAATCATAATTCAAACTTGAATGGAGTCATCATAGAAAATATCAAGAGTCTAAGTTCATCAAACCTCACCAGTAAGGTTCTAAGTGCTAAACAAAAGTGCACTCAAGCATGCAAGTCTATCCATTCAAGGGAGCAAAATAAAACTTAAGACTAGAAACTTCAAGGATGATTCTAACCAATGGAACCCTCAGGACTCTTGCTCTGAGATATCCTCTAACTATACGCTGCCTTAGAAGGTCAATAAGTCATGTGAGAATAGGAAGGCATCCGACTAGAAGCTCGTGAATGGGATGGGCCTGTTGTCTAAGTTTGACATTGAACCCCAAGGATATCCATCTCTTGAAGTGAGACATTCTAAGCCTCAAGTACACTAATCCTAGCTCTTTGAGAAGCAAACTCCTAACCTATATGATAAGTAGGAGCTAGGATGTCTATATGATGACCCGTTGAGGATGGAAAGTAAGTATCAACAAGAAGAGTATCATCGCTTGAACAATTGTAGGGAGAAGCATGTCTAAGGAATCATTGTGAAAGAGTTCCCTCAATCCATTTTCTATACCTATGAAAAGATAATGAAGAGATGATGATTTAAGTGTTAATTCCACACCGTTACTTCAAAATGAAAGGAAGCTGGGTATGCAGAAATCACTTCCTACACTAATCTAATGAAAGGAGGAGAGTGCAAATTCTTTTTAATTTTTACAATTACAGAATGTTAACAACAACAATGGAGATATTGCAGCAATACACATACAAACAGAAAGTGAGACAGAAGAGAGAGACACAAAATATACATGGGGAAAACTCTTATAGGGTGAAAAACCCCACAATCTAAAACCTACACAATGTATTATCAAAACTGAAATGGTTTACAATACACTTGCAACGCAAGATCTTAGGAGTCTTCGACACTCGTATCTAGAGACAAAACAACAACATAATAGTACCTGTCAAACAAGTAATACTTCTCCTCTCAAAAGCACCTGATTATATAACAAATACAAGGCAAATATGGCTCCACATTGGGATGGGCGTCCAACATGGCCTCATGGCCCAAAACCCATGCCTATGGACACTTGTCCAACTCTATAGGATGCTCCTAACAGTTGTCAAGTCACCCCATCCCAAGGAGGTCGCCTATTTCCAAAATGGGCTATGACAGATGCTCTTACGACTCTTACAACCATCATAGAATCTGTCATAGCTGTCATAACTTATAGCTGTAAGAGAATCTGTCATACATAGGCTATAAATAGCATATTCTCTTACAACATGTCATAGTCCACCTTGGGGTGCCCAAAGATGCCTTTTTCAAAGATGCTCTTTGACACATATCTTCACTTGTCATAGAATCTCCTATTTTTGACTCTTACATGTCATAACTACGTCATAGGAATCTATCATGACCGTTACAGTCAATATTCCCTTACACAAAATCCAAGATGCTAACACATGGAAAAATATTCCTACCACTAAGTGGGATGCCTATCTCCTCATGTGAGGACAAAAATACATGTGGTCATATGCCATGTAGGATGACACATCACCATGCCAACTCCCACAATATGACAACATAGGATTTGCATCCAATTAATACAATAGGAAATTAATAAATAAATACAATGTAAAAATACAAGGAATTACCAAGGTTGAGACACCTTAATTCCCAACATTCTCCCACTTGTCGAACACCTTGTAAGAGCCAATAGAATCAATAGGATTTAACTGCTATAGGCCGAGAGGCCTGTAGACTCCAAACAACATCTAAACTTCTCTGTGCCAACTGGTTTCATCAATGCATCTGTAACATTCTTCAAAGTATCTACCTTCTCTAAATTTGCCTTCCCATCCTCTACCATGTCTCGGATGAAGTGAAATTGAACATCAATATGCTTTGTTCTGGCATGGAAAGTTGGATTCTTCGCAAGGCAAATCGTATTGACTGTCACAACTGATCGTAATCTATCCTGCATCAACACCAATATCTGAACACAATCTCTTAAGCCAAATGGCTTCCCTACAAGCATGAGTTGCAGCCATGTACTCAGCTTCCATAGTGGACAAAGCAACCACAAGTTGTCGCTTACTCATCCAACTAATTGCACCACCAAACATAGTGAACACATAGGCACTAGTGGATCTCCTACTGTCAATGTCACCTGCCCAATCAGAATCCACAAATCCACAAATACAAACTAAATGTGGAGGTCCTATAGCATTTCCATGATAGCAAATTGAATACTTGGAAGTACCCCTTAAATATTTGAACACTTGCTTTAATGCATCCCAATGTACCTGTCCAGGATTAGCCATAAATCAACTAAGGACTCCCATTGCTTGGGCAATGTCTGGTCTTGTACAGATGATAGCATACATCAAACTGCCAATAACACTAGCATAAGGAACTCTGCTCATGTCCTCCACCTCACTAGGAGATTTTGGACAATCATTAACACACAACTTTGTCTCCTATGAAATAGAAACATACAATGGTCTACAATCTGCCATGCTGAACCTATCCAACATGGTCTTCACATACTTACTCTGGCTTAACCAAAGTTTTCTGTTAGCTCTATCTCTTCTAATTTCCATCCGCAGAATGTACCTAGCTGCCCCAAGATTTTTCATCTCAAATTGTGCTGACAACTAAGACTTCAAATCAGAAATCATGTTCTTACCATTCCCAATCAACAATATATCGTCAACATACAATGCAATAATGAGAATGTGATCATTGTCAAAATTGTAATACACACAATGATCAGATTTTAATCTCAGATAACCAATTGACAACACAAAGGCATCAAACTTCAAGTACCACATCCTAGGAGACTTCTTCAAACCATACAAAGACTTATTTAACTTGCAGACCAAATTTTCTTTACCTTTCTCTATGTAATGCTTTGGTTGTGACATGTAAATCTCTTCCTCCAAATCACCATGAAAGAAATTTGTCTTCACATCCATCTGTTCTACCTCTAAGTCATAAGCAGCTGCAAGAGATAACAGAAATTGAATGGATATCAGCTTTACAATGGGAGAGAAAATTTCACCATAATCAATTCCCTCCACTTGTGAATACCCCTTCGCAACCAATCTAGCCTTGTACTTTTCAACACTGCTATCTGCACCAAATTTCTTCTTGAACACCCATTTGCAACCAACAGGTTTCTGTCCATCAGGCAAAGGCATCAAGTCCCATGTTTTATTCTTTTCCAAAGAAACCATCTCATCCTCCATGGCCTCCTTCCAGGAACCTGCATCTTTCATGCCCATAGCCTCTTTCACAGTTCTGTGCTCATTAGTGTTAGCAAGTAAAGCAAAAGCACAACTAGAATCAAGTAATGAATAACCAAACCTATTAGGTTGCTTTCTTGTTCATGTAGACCTCCTCAATGGCTGAGGTTGAGGTTCTTCTTCTTCTTCTTCTGAGCTTTTGAAGATGCTAGAGCTCTCTTCATCATCAGGTCTCACAGGGTCTGTCTATTCAGTCTTCTCATGGGTAGAAGGAAACTAAATTATATCTTCTTTCTTTTATGTCTGTTCTAGCTGTAGAACAATGAAAGAAGGTGTTAGCTCTCTAAAGATAACACTTATGCTATATAACACTTTTCCAGCCACGGGATCCCAAATCTTATATCCTTTCACACCAACACCATAGCCAATGAAAATACATTTAACGGCGTTACTCTCCAATTTAGACCATTTCTCCCTAGGCACATGTGCGTATGCCTCACAACCAAAAACACAAAGATGTCTAACTGAAGGCTTCTTACTTGACCACACCTCCATAGGTGTCTTACCAACAAGAGCTAATGTAGGAGATCTGTTTACCAGATAGCAAGCAGTGGCAATAGCTTCAGCCCAAAACTTTTGTTCGAGGCTTGCTCCACTAATCATACTCCTAGCCTTCTCCATCAATGTCTTGTTCATCCTCTCTGCAACTCCATTTTTCTACGGGGTATATGGAGTTGTCTTATGTCTTTCAATCCCTTACTCTTTACAGAACTTATCAAACTCTGCCAAACAAAACTCACCATCGTTGTCAGTTCTCAAACACTTAATCTTTTTACTAGTCTGATTTTCAGCAAAGGCTTTAAACTCCTTAAACCGACTAAAGACTTCACTCTTGCTTCTAATAAAATAAACCCATGTCCCTCTACTATAATCATCTATGAAAGATACAAAATATACAGATTTTGAAATCAAAGGAACATTAATAGGACCAAACACATCAAAATGAATAAGATCCAATACACCAGAAGACTTGTGAGAACTAGAGGAAAACTAAACACAGTTTTTCTTTCCATAAATGCAATGTTCGCAAAATTCAAACTCAAGATTACAATCATTGAACCACTCAATGAGGTTTTTATTTTTCAAGGTATGCAAACCCTTCTCACCAATGTGGCCATATCTCAAATGCCATAACAATCTTTTCAGCAGGAAGCTTAGTTTCCAAAGCATGTGCACTACCATCAGAACTAGTTACAACAGATTTCTTCAATGCTTGTTCAGATGGTGGGGATGAAGTGACTGCAACTCTTTTCTTCGAGTTAGAAGAACTATTGCACTATGAAGTGCATGCCTCCAGCTGAAACAGAGTACCTCTCCGAGTACCCTTCGCAAGCACCATAGATCCTTTAGTCATCTTGCATCCATTCTTTGAAAAGACAAACTACACACCTACATCATTCAACATGCTTAAATAAAGCAGGTTCCATGCAAGGCCTGGAATGTGCATAACTCTAATGATCCCCTTCACTTGTCCATCAGGGAATCAGACTGAGACTCTTCCATGACTAACAATCTTCATATGAGAGTCGTCACCCAAGTACACTCTTCCACCATCGAACTCTTCATACTTCATGAACTAGTCTCAATGTAAGGTCATGTGGAATGGTGCACCAGAATCAATCAACCACACATCATCAGATGCATGGGTGGATAGGGCTGTGATGAAAGCATCACCATCATCTTGTGACTTGTTAGAATCTGAATCAGGAGCTTTCTTCTTCTTTTTCTTCTCCTCTTTGCATTCCTTTCGAAAATGCTCAGTTTTACCACAATTCCAACAAAGAACCTTGGACTTTCTAAAAGATTTGGATCTCCCACAGGATTTGGATCTACCCTTATCACCTTTCTTGTCCTTCTTCTTCCCTCTCTTTGGGACTTCCAAAAACTGCAAGAGCCTCTTTGGCTGCCTCAAAAGACTTTCTCCACATTTCTTCAGATAATAGTGAAGATACCACTTCATCCATCATGAAGGTGGTGGTAGTGCTTCTGATATCCATGACAAGATGATCCCATGAATCTGGCAAAGAACAAAGTAGAGTCATACATCGATCCTCCTCCATTTTCACACCCACAGAGGTCAATTATGCAACAATCATATTAAAAGAATTTAAATGGTCCGTAACAGATCCTTTGTCTTCAATTTTTAGAGAAAACAATTTCATTTTTAGAAAGACATTGTTCACCATGGACTTGGCCTGATAAATAGATCCCAGCTTCTTCCAAATTTCTTTAGTAGTCTTCTCATCATGGACATTCAACAAGACAGAGTCAGCTAGACAGAGTCTTATGAGACCCTTAGCCTTCTGATCTTTAAGGTCCCAATCAACTTGTGATGTTGCTGTAGGTTTAGTGCCATCAACGGTTTCCCATAGATCATGATCAACAAGTAGGTCCTCCATCTTGAGTTTCCACAACTCAAAATTTTTGCCATTGAACTTCTCCACCTCTACTCTTCCAGATGTGGTTGCCATCTCCTTCCTACAACAAGATACAAAATATTCTGCACAAACTCCCACTCAACTTAAGATCAGCTCAAAAAACCCCTACCCAACAGCGAAGACCCAAACTGGCCAAGCTTTGATACCAACTGAAAGGAAACTAGGTATGTGGAAATCACTTCCTACACTAATTTAACGAGGGGAGAAGAGTGCAAATTCTTTTTAATCTTTACAATTACAGAATGTTAACAACAACAATGGAGATATTGCAGCAATACACATACAAATAGAAAGTGAGACAGAAGAGAGAGACACAAGATATACGTGGGGAAAACCCTTATCGAGTGAAAAACCCCACTCCAAAACCTGCACAATGTATTATCAAAACTGAAATAGTTTACAATACACTTGCAATGCAAGCTCTCAAGAGTCTTCAAAACTCATATCTGGAGACAAACCGACAGCATAATAGTACCTGTCAAACTTGTAATACATCTCCTCTCAAAAGCACCTGATTATATAACAAATACAAGGCAAATATGGCTCCACATTGGGATGGGCATCCAACATGGCCTCATGGCCCAAAACCCATGCCTATGGACACTTGTCCAGCTTTGTAGGATTCTCCTAACACTTGTCAAGTCACCCCATCCCAAGGAGGTCACCTATTTCCAAAATGGGCTATGACAGATGCTCTTACGACTCTTACAACCATCATAGAATTTGTCATAGCTGTCATAACTTACAGCTATAAGAGAATCTATCATACACAGGCTATAAATAGCATATTCTCTTACAGCATGTCATAGTCCACCTTGGGGTGCCCAAAGATGCTCTTCGACACATGTCTTCACCTGTCATAGAATCTCTTATTTTCGAGTCTTACATGTCATAACTTCATCATAGGAATCTGTCATGACCGTTATGGTCAATATTCCCTTACACAACATCCAAGATGCCGACACATGGAAAAATATTCCTACCACTAAGTGGGATGCCTACCTCCTCATGTGAGGACAAAAATACATGTGGTCATATGCCATGTAGGATGACACATCACCGTGCCAACTCCCACAATATGACAACATAGGATTTGCATCCAATTAATACAATAGGCAATTCATAAATAAATACAATGTAAAAATACAAGGAATTACCAAGGTTGAGACACCTTAATTCCCAACACAAAATAGCAACAAGGAAAATAGAGAGTCGATAGAATACTCATGTGGATCACCTAGTTTCTAGGAGGGGTCACTATGCCTCATATTCTCCTCTAACAACTCTGAAAGTAGACCATGCATATGCCTAGGTGGATTTGCCTCTGTTATTGTCTCCTCCTCATCTATAAGAACCTCTACATCTCCTTTGTCATGCTCCTCCTCATTAGGATCATAATCCTTGTTTGTATAGTCTTCAATCTCTTCATAATACCAACAAGTCTACGAGATCGGGATACTTGGGCTCACCTACAACGAATCTCATGAATTGGCCTAGTGATTGGGACCCTAAGAAATAGTGGAAACCACAAGAGTTCCCTATGCTAAGCATCAACCATCTCCTACATGGACCTATAGAAATTTGGTATTTGGGGAAAATCCTCTATAAAGTCTTCTCTAAACTCTTGAAGAACTTGGGTGACATGATAAGCCTCAACTAATCCATTCCTATCGATCAAATGGCTCACCTCTCAATAATAGTCATGTACCACTTTGTCACTTGGCCACAACCCCTCCATGTCAACATAAGGGTAAAAAATAAAATGGGCACCTATAAGTGTAGCCATGACATGGGTAGTACCATCATAAGGACTAAGGCATCTCCATCGCATTGCTCTTGGCAATCTAGGACCTGAAAGAGGCACACCTCTCTAATATGGAACAACATGCTCTATGATCTAAGTCAATGATAAGAGAAGGATGACTAAAAACAAGAGAACCTCATCATGAGATATGGGGCTTGGTACACCATATTAAGAATGTCAATCCCCTAAGAAAAAAACAAAATCACACTCAAGTCTTTGAATGATTGGTGCCCATCACCACTTAAGTATGGTAGACCTCTTATCTCCTAATAAACGAGATGTGATCAATCTAATGAAAACATTTTGCAAAGGAGGAATCACAAGGCTAGGAATTGAGGTTAGTTGAACACCAAGATGATGTTCAAGATAGTTAACCCCCATATAGGTAGCCCAAGATAATCTTTCCCTCACTAATTCACTCTCAGAAAGATAAAGTCAATCACCTCTGTTAGGAACTCCTAGGATATGCTAAGCATCATATAGAAGAATTGTTCACTCTCTAGATACCTGAGAAAATTGGAATGTGTTCTGATCAACATCCCAGTATGTCAAGATGTCACAACAAATACAAGAAGAGGGATCTACGATAGGAACATGAGCTATCTTGTCCAAACTCATCTTCTTCAAGATGGAAAGATCTCCAGTAGATAAGGAATTAAGGGACTCTATAAACCAAAATTGATCACTAGTCACATTCCACCTAATGTGTATCTCCTTCCAAGAACAAAGAAACAACACATTAGATAGTTGGCAAATCCAGAAAATTAGAAAAAAAGTATAAAACATTCAAACTTTCACAAAAAAACATATATCAACTAAAAAATTGCAATAAATGAAGAAGTAAGTATCAAAAAGCAGAGAAAATTAAGTGACAGAAGTATCAGAGCATTCAAAATTTTCATCTGGCAAACTTCTAGTGGGTCACCCCTTTTACCAAGGCTGATCTCCAAGGGTGACCCAAAATTGTAGGTTGAACCTCCAAGGGCAACTTGACCTAGGAGTCAAAGGGGCGATCTTACCCAATACCCAAGCATGATAACAATTACTCAAAAAACATTAAAAATGACAAAATTGATGAACAAAAACTCACTAAGAGACAAAAGGAAAGAATCTAGGCCATTATAATGAAGAAACTAAAAAAAAAAAAGATTCATTGCAAGAAATCAACAAAAGAAAAACCTAGGGTTTCAAAAGGGGGCTTTGTTTTTTTTTGTACTTAATGACCAGCATGGGGAAGATTGGTAGTCATAGCAATGATCTCCTTGTTGAACTCTCTCTATTACCTATTTACTCGCATGATTCCGTCACTATTTGATCACTCTACCTCTTGATTCACCTCTTTCTTCTTCTCATAGTTTAGTTTACATTTAGTTATTTAGTTTTTTTAACTTTGTATTTCTTACCATGTCATAATTTTGTGTGCATTTCATTCTTATAGGTCCTCAGGATGAAACAAAATAACTCAGGTATATCTCATGCATCAATGGTGTGTCTTCTTGTTTCTATTACACTGACTTATTTTGAATACATCATGAAGTTTCAAGAGTTAACAATTGTTATTTTAGGTACAAATGTGGAAAATCAACAATAGGTAAAATCCTAGTTCCAGAATGGTACCTACCCTTCATGTAGACTACCATCCTGAAAGGGTCAAATATGTAAGTATGAAAAAGACATATATGCCTACATGACAACTCAAGAATGAACTATAGTCCTAATCATGTACATATAAGCATGAATATATACATACCTCTTGGTTACATGTCTTGGTTTATTTTTCATCTTTCTTGTGTTTTTCTAACCTCTAGACTAACCTTCTACGGTCATGCACACCTTCTAGCTTGTCTTTTGACCAAAGTTTGACAGGTCTTTCCTATCACTTTCAAGACTCAATAACCTCATCAATCCACTTCACAAGAGTGAAAATTCATGTTCCCTAGGGGAATTTTCATCATTTCATCCCCTTAGAATCATCTAGTTAATTTCCCCATTCCATCCATGACCTTAATTTTCTTTTTGCATTTTTCCTTTCTGGGTCACCCCCATCACTATAGGATCTTCGTGGGTGACCCTACAACTCAAATGTGATGTCTAGGGGGAACTTACCTTTTTGAAATCGGTGACCCACCCTCTAGAGACCCTATGGCTAGTTTTTAGATTCCAAAACCATTCTTACACCTCCTAGATCATTCACCACCCCAAAAACCACTTGTACAAAACCTCCTCTGTGGGTCATCCCCTATGACCCAGGATTTTCCTGGGTGACCCACTAACTTAAGAAGGATCTCTAGGGGTGACCCACTTTTTGAAAGGGGTAACCCTGTCATCTTTTAACATGCATGTTTTCTTCCAATTATGGCCCAAATTTGCTCCAAATTGAGCCATAATTGCATGATTCGTATTCCCTAACTAATAGCCAAATCCTCCTAAGTAATTAAACACTCTCAATCAACTGAATCTCATCTCCAAATTAATCTTAGTCAACTTGCAATCAGTCAAGTGTTAACTTCATTTCTTCTCCTATGATCTCCTTTGCAACTAGTGTTCACTCTCAATTAGAGTCAGATTACTCCCCAATCCATTCCTATGAACTCCCCAATCACTGCCACCTTTGGTGTTGGTTTTCCACCTATAAATACCCCCCTCCTCTATGAATTTAGGGAGGCAAATTCAGTATTGTTGCTTTTTCTCTTGCTTTTATTTTCTAATTGTCTCAATAGCATTTTTATGCTTGTGCAGGACCTCATGAGCCTTTTCATTTTTTGCATTTAGCTTCCATATCTCCAAGCCATACTTCTTCATAGGCATTCTCATGCCCAATTGTTTTCAAATCTTCAAATCTTCCATTTTATTCCATTATTTATGCCACTAAGAGGAGGACCTCATTGTTGCAGAGGAAGAGAGGGTTGCCACAAGGACTCTTGAGGGCTCAATATAAGCACTGATATCTTCTTCTTACCAGGTTCTTTATGTTATAGAGTAGTAATTAGCGCACATTCTAGCTCTTGGAAAAGTAATCATTGCTTTTCTTTTTCCTTGATAGGTTTTTTCTTTATTTTCATAGATTAGCATTGCTTTTGATTTAATTAGATTATCCTTGTATTCATTTATTAGATTACATTTATTTCCATTTGTAATTTCAATTTTTTAGATTAGATTCAAAATCATCCCATGAAAACTACAAAAACATAGGATTAGCTTGCATATTGAAAAACACATTTAGATTGCATACATATTTCAATTCTTAGGTAATTAGACAACATTTTAATTTGGAGAAAAGGAACTAAAATCATTTTACATATATGTATAGTGCATTCATAATAAAATTACAAAAAACATTAGGAAAACTTAGGGGCAAACAAGAATGAAACCCTTGATCTCATCATGAGGTAACATCAATTCAAATCAAAAAATTCAAACAAGGAGAAACCCTTGGTTCCATCACAAGGTAAACATTAATTCAACACATTTAATGTGAAATACAACACTTCTCCCTATTTCCAAGCATTCAATGTGCCTAGACATTATGGAAGATTGGATAGAATCAATCCTTGATGAGATTAGAAAGAACTTGCCCCATCCAATTCATCAAAAAAACATAGAACAAAAAAAGGAAGAATAAGAACATCAACAATGCATTAGATATCAACAAGCGTTCATACAATAAATCTTATGAGACAAATAAAGGAGACATGAATGTTTCATACTTATGAATGAAAAAAATACCTTCCATGTTAGGCTTATGAGACTCAAGACTCATGACCCTTTGGGTCATAAAATTATTACAGCAACAACAATCAAGCATCTCCATAGGAACAATAGTCAAAACACACACATAGGACAAAACCCAACCACCATCCATGATGTTCTACTCCCTCAAGAAAGAGAAGAACAACCCCCCAATCCTACTTCTACTTGATTGGATCTTTCCATTTGAGCATGAGTGACTAGGAGGTTGTCATTAGCAAGGAAGATGGTTCATGTGTTGCACTAGAGTGTGACACACGCAAATTATGTGGGTCACATTCTAAATGATACAATGTCCCGTACATAAAGGATTAATCACAAACATGCTACAAAAAAAAGGATGCCCCCAACATATTCTCAAGGCAATAACGACCTTGGGAGATATGTGATGGGACAACCAACAAAGAAAACACTCATGAAAACAAAAGAATCACCTAGGTATACCATCAAGATGCACCATGATATATGGATGATTGTGACCTTTAGGAGGTATGTGGTGGGTCATTAGATAAGTACAAATAATAAAATTTAGTAGACAAATGACACAAAGGGGTTTTAACTCTTGCCAAAGTGTTGAATGGGTCATCATGATGAGGATGCCATATGTGGGGAATGATATATCCTGTGAAGGTGAATGATAAGACAATAGAATAGGAATCTCACAATGGCTAGGGATTCAATTAGTGTGCATCAATGGTGTTGGACAAGGTTCATTGCTTTTTCTTTTAGGTGCAATAGTTTTGTAGACTTTTTGATTCATTTGAATGGTGATGTTTGCATTTTAAAAGTGTTTAAGGAATATGTCCTAGGAGACACATCAAAATGGTATACATGTGTGAGTGGGAGGACATCAAAAGGCACTTTCCAAAGCATGATACAAGACACTGAGCCTAGTGTATAACCTTGAAGTTATGTGTAAGGAAGGGAAAATGGGTGAAGGGATGATGTGATAGAGGTGCAGAGAGGACCTAGAAGATAATAGAGTCTAGCTCTACACATGGTTCCTGTAAGAAGGTTTTCACCATGGTACTTATCCAAGGTGCCACAGGGTGGTTTTCCCCAAAGGATTGTTTTTTTCTTTACTTTTTTGATGCTTTGATTTTTTTTGTGATTTTTTAATTTTTTTTTAATTTTTTGATGTGGGAACTACTACAAATTAGGTGTGGAAACACTTTAGATGCACTAGGTTCATGGGTTCTTCAAACTTTTGACCATCTAGGGTGACCAACTAATATGTTCCTCATCCATACTTGACAATGACGATATAAGGACCCAACCAATTAGGTTTCAACTTGCCTTTCTTTTCATTTTCCTAATTGGTGTTTCATTGATTTTCCTTAAGGACAAGGTCACCAGCCTCAAACTCTCTAGATTTTGTTTTCTTTCTATAACTATGGTGGAGCCAATTTTGATAGGATTTCAAATGATTCAAGGGACTAAGGAACCACCATTAAGTAGCTCAAGATCATGAAAATGTACAATTTTTTATTCTTCATCCTCGATGAGGTCACGAAAAGAGATGTGTAACGATAGAAGTTTGATCTCTATTGGCAAGATGGCTTTAGCTCCAAAGATCAGGGAGTATGGGGTAGCACTTGTGGGCATATGAACACTAGTTTAGTAAACCCAAAGGGTGGGGTTGAGTTGGAGATACCAATCACAACCAACATCATTAATAATATTTTTAATGATTTTGATTAAGGTCTTATTAGATGCCTTTGCTTGACCATTACCTTATGGGTAATATGGGATGGACCAATGGTGTTTGATATGGAATTGCTCACATATGGCATGAACCTCATGATTTTTAAAGGACTTACCATTATCAGTGATAATGGAAAATGGGATACAATAGTAGTAGATGATATGATGAAGGATGAACTTGGAAATTTACAATTCACCGATGTAGGTGAGTGGAATGGCTTCAAATCACTGAAATATTTAGTAGTGATAATGATAAACTTGTGACCACTAGAGGAGGATGGGTTAATCTTACCAATGAGATCTAGACCCCATGTGGAGAAGGGCCAAGTTATGGTGATTAGATTCAATGCTTTAGATGATGCATGAATAAGATCATTATTCTATTGACAATATAGGCACTTCTTGATGTATTAGTATGCATATTTTTCCATGGTGGGCTAATAGTAACCTATTATGAAGAGCTTCTTAGATAATACCATACCATTGGTGTGGGATCTACAAATAATTGTATGGACTTCCTTGATTGTAAAGTTAGCCTCTTCCAAATTTAGACATCATAGTAAGGTACCATCAAAACTCTTTGATATAAGGTGTCACCAAGGAGAGTGAAGCAGAATGAGCACTAAAGGAATGATTTTTACTGATTCTGTGAAAGGTTAGGTGGTAGATTTTGGTCATGGAGGTCGGTATAGATGTCATGATACTAGCGAGAGTTGGGACCAACAATTTCACATATTAGTTCGATGTGAGGGGCATCATACGCGAGTATCATAATCTTCTCAACCAATAGTTTGCATTGTTGACTATCCTACGACATATATAGAAGGAAACCAATAGTGGCCATTGCATCAACTACTCAATTGTTTAGGGGAGACACTTGTTCAAACTAGATGTGAGTGAAGTACTACCTAAAACTAGCAACCATTCATTTGTAGGGGATAAGGTTATCATCCTTGGTTTGATATTTAACATTGACTTGTCTAATAACTAGCTGAGAATCCCCATAGACTAGAGATTGTTAAATTTTCTGTTGTATTATTGTTTTAAGACCTACAAGAAAAGCCTTATATTCCACAATGTTATTGGTGCATGAAAATTTGAGTCTGAAACCTTTAGGAATAAGATCCCCTTGCAGTTTGATGAATAAGATACCTACCCCAAAACCATGACTAGTGAATGAACCATCAAAATAGAACATCTAGGTAGTGTAATCTTCAAGGGTCAAGATGGACTCATCAAGAAATTCCATGATCAATAGGTGAGTGTCGATTAATGGTGCTTCAACTAGCTAACTGCTACAACCTATTATTTAACTTTTTTTGTTCCATGTACTCAACGTCAAACTCACTAAGCATCACAACCCATTTAGCCATGCATTCTTGCAGGGAGACCCAGGAGAGGAGATAATCAAGTGGATCAATTTTAGAGATCAGATTAGTCTAATGATTAAACATGTAGTGTTTGAGCTTTTGTGAAATGAATACAATGACCAAGCATGTTCTTTCCATAGCTGTGTAGTTGAGTTCATATGCAACCAAAGTCTAACCGATATAATAGATTGCCCTTTCATGGCCCTGTTCATCATGTTGTGCTAGAAGTGCCCCAAGGTAACTAATGTAGGAAAGATGTAGAGGATCAATGACTTGTCTATAGTGGGTGCCATGAGTGTAAGTGGAGTACTAAGATATTCTTTAATAAGATTGAAGGCTTGCTAAAAAGACTCATCCCAATGAAAGTTGGTGTTTTCTTGAGGAGATGAGAGAATGGTTGATACTTTTCACCTAGTTGTGCAATGAACTTGTAGATTTCCTAAAGCTTTCCCTAGAGGCTATAGCATTTCTTAAGATTTTTGGGGAGGCATTGCAGTGATTGATGAAAATTTAGTGGGATCCACTTCTATATTGCATCAAGAGACAATGAAACCCAATAGCTTTCTTGATGTGACCCCAAAGACATGCTTCTTTAGATTGAAACAAACTTTTTACTATTGCAACCATTCAAAGACTCACTAAAGGATGTGCAGGTATTCTTCCCTTGTTTTGGATTTACCCAAGAGGTCATCTACATAATCTTCCATGATGTTATACAAAATCTCATGGAATATCACTATCATATCTTTATGATATGTGGCCCCTACATTATTCAACCCAAAAAACATGGCCTATTAATAGAAGGTACCCTAAGGAAGAAAGGTTATTTTATGGTAATCTTCAAGAGCAATTTTTATTTGATTATATCTAGAAAAGATGTCCATGAGGGATAACATTTCATAACCTATTGTGAGGTCAACAATTATGTCAATATTGGGTAAGGGAAAGCTATCTTTTGGATAGCCTTTGTTGAGATATCTAAAATCTATCTAGATACAGTTGCCCTTTGGTTTCTTGTTTACAAGGACAATGTTAGATATCCACTCAAGATATCCAATCCAGGTCTTATGAAGTTGACTTATAATAGTTTCTGCAATTCCTATTTCACTAGAAGAGTGTTCTTGGGGTGCATTTTCCTGAGTTTCTATTTTACTTGCTTGGCATCGGGATGTACCACAAGATCATGGACCACAAGGGATGAGCCCAACCTAGGCATGTTTGCATATAAACAAATGAAGATATATATTGTATTTTGAAGGATTAAAGTGATATTTTCCTGTTCAATTGATCCCAAGGAAGCTACAATGTAAGTGATCTTATAACTATCTTATGTCCCAAGATTGACTTCTTGATTATCTTCAACTAGTATTAAGAACTGATCCTGCCATTATAGAGACATTGAGGGCAGGAGGCAAGGTCAAGTTCCTTGTCTATTGATGCCTCATAAATTTTTTCATCAATATAAACATCATTTTCTCTTTCTCTTTTTGTGTCCAATAGCACCTTAAAGAGGTTTTCATTCGGGTACTTGGAGTTTTTTTCATTTTTTGTATTTTTTTAAATTTTTTGGACTAAGGAACTCAACCTGCTCCCCAAAATATGCTAATATGTTAAGGTTGATTTCAAACCATTTCTTATTATCTCCCATAGGGATACCATCATGGAGTCCCATGAACTGAACAATATCCCTGTCATTCTGAAAGGTGTCTAAAGACACAGGATCTTGTTGGTACCACTCAATGAGTTTAGTATATGTGAGTTGGAGGTCAATGGTAACAAATGGAGGTTTCTAGAAGAGGTTGGTGATGGTGAGGTTATCAAAAGAGTTGGTGATGGACCTTACCTTGATGTTTTCAATGTCAGGAGAGGTTTCTTCCATAGTCACAAGAGTGTCATTTAGGATATTAGATGCCTCATCAAGTGGTATGTATCTCATCCCTCAATTTTTAATATTTTCTTTCACAAAGATGAGATCAAGAGTACCTTTCTCAAGGAGGTCAATGCCTTTGCATTTATAGTCCATGCTTTTACATATATAAAGTGTTTTAGGATATGGCTCTTTTAGAAAGCACAATTCAAATTCTTCTTCTCAGTAGATCCAAGAGCTAGTGGTACCTTCAATGTCCTCATCAGCCAAGAACCCATATTGCACAAAGGTGGTGGTACCAAATTGCATAATGTTTTGTGTCTTCTTTACTATTGGATGAGGATGAACATGAGACCATAGAGATTGAAGGAGATTTTTGACATGGAAGGCATTGTGCAATTCATATTCCCAACAACTAGTGTTAGTGATCTTGACTTGGGTCTTCAAGGGTTGAGTGATGGATGTGGATGAAAGATCCTTAGGATCAATGTAGGAGGAAGAATTTTGGCTTTGTGATGGGTGAAAATGTCGGTGCTAAGAAAATGGTTGGTTTTTTATATGGGCTTTCCAATATTTTAGAATATTGGAAAGGGTGAGGGTTGGTAGGAATAGTGACTTCCATGTCATTATGAGGGAATTTCATGCACTAATGGTATGTGGAGGGAATGGTCTACATGGCATGGATCAATTAGAAACCTAAGAGGATGTTATAGGGTAATTCAAGATCAATAACATGACATATTATTCATTGTAAGATAGATCCCACCTAAATTGAGAAGCATATGGTGCCTTCTGATTCATGCTCTACATTATCATATGCCTTTGTTGTGATTACATGTGGTTCTAAGTCTTCTATAGAGTAACCCAACTATTTGACCAATCTCAAAGTACAAAGGTTTAAGCTAGATCCATTATCTAAGAGGACACTTTTGAATTTGTGCTTGGAGATGAAGGCTTTGATGTGGAGTGGACAATTATGGGATGGATATAGAGATGACATATCATTTTGGCTAAATGCAAGTTGATCCTATGGAGGACAACTATTCGAAAAGGACTTGGAATTACTTAGGGTTAATGTTGTTAGAGACTCTCAACTCTTATAAGACACATTCCAGTATGTCTCTATGAACATTAGATGTTTTAAGAAGCTCTAGAATGGATAATTGCATTAGAGTTTTTTCAAGATGTTCAATGAGATTATTTCAGGTGGTTGAAGTAGATGAGGAGGCCCCTTGAACAATGATACAACCACACCTCATGGTGACAACACAATCAGATGATTTGATTTTGATAGTAGCAACTTGCATATTGAATTGGTCAATATGGCCTATGATAGACTCATAGAAGGATGAGGCCTTTTTAGTATGAATATTGTGGGTATGGTTATTTTTATTGTGGTCTTATTTGGATGTTGAAGGATGTGACTGATCATGCTTTGGAAAGGGGTTTTAAAATATCCCCATTTGTGTTTTCAATGAAGATGATGTATCTCCTATTTCAATTTTACTTCTATTAATGAGGTTTTGGATGCAATTCTTGAGTTTCATGCATTTATTCATGGTGTGGCCTCTGATTCTATGATAATAAAAGTATTAATTTTCCTTGAACCATGTAGGTTTAGTGACAGAGAAGGTCACCATGTTTGCTTGAATGAGCTTTTGAAATATGACCTCCAAAGGTTCCCCCAAGGAAGTGTATTGGTATTTTTGATTGTTTGATTTTGGTTGGCTAGATGGAATATAAATATTGGTAGTCCTTTGTACATTTTACATGTGTTTAGATTCTTGTGTGGATTTGGTAGTTTGTACATTTTTTGAGTCAATGAACCCATCACTTACTGCATTTTTATTCTTAACACAAAATTTAGGTTTGCCAATTTGATTGTAGTCCTTGGAGAAAATTTTGACCAAACCTTTGGTAATAAGGGACTTTTGATGTGGACCTTCTTTTTGATGATCTTATTAAATGTCATGACATAATGCACCTAAAGGTGAAAGGCCATTTCTTGATTCAAGTTTGTGATGAAGATATGCACAAGTTGTTTCTTGGGGATGGTCCAAGGAAATCTACTTGTGAGACTTTGCCATCTTTGTAGGAAGTTTGAGAAGATCTCTACATTATATTGTTTTGTGTTGTAAAGATCTAGCATAGTAAGCTCATGCTTGACACTATGGGAGAAGTGTGCTACAAACTTCTTAGTCAAGTTGGCAAAAGAAGTGATGGAGCCTTGAGGAAGGTGTAGAAACCACTCCAAGGCTTGTCCTTCTAAACTCTAAAGGAAGAGTCTTGGAAAGTACATATTATCATAGATGACCTGTTAACATGTTATAAAGAAATTCTTGACATGGTTGTACAGATCACCCTTTCCCTTGTATTTGTAAAATTTGGGAATCTCAAAATGAGTTGGAAAGGGGATTTTGGAGATGGTTTGTTCAAAGGGATAAGAACAAAGTTCTTTGAACTTGTATTTCTTGTGCTAATTATATGTCTCAAGTTTTAATTCCTTGATGGCATTCTTCATCTTTTTGCACTATTGGTCAAAGTGGGTACCAAGAGGTGGAAGTGAGAAGAGGTTGGAAAAGGTTGGATTTGGTTGGATGGTTTGATGAAGGGGGTATTTTGAAGGCATCATATTTGATTGATAGTCTTGTCTGTTGTGGATAAATGGAGGGGTTATGGATTGGTTTGGACTTGTTTAATTGGGAATGAATTGGTTTGATGTTTTGGGTTTTGGATTGGTTGTAGTGAATGGTTGGCTAGCTTGGTTGGCATTAGGATTTTGGTTTGATTAGGATTATGGGTTCTTTTGATTTGGTCAATAAGTACACCATGTGCATTTGAGTGAGGATGTTTGTGGATTTTTTTGATGGAGTGGATTAATGGATGATGCATTGTTTTGAATGATAGGGGGTGGTTGAGCACCATCCTTATTGGTTTGGTCAAGATGAAAATTTGTGGGATCATGAGTTGGTTGGGTGGGTTCATGACCACAAGGATTATAAAATTCATGCATAGACAACTTAGGGTTGATGATGCTATTAAGTTTATCCAACTCATAGTTGGGAGGAAATTTAGCTTCTACTTCAATAAGATGCTACAACAAGATATCTTTGTGGCTATCCACAAATTGATCCATCAAGATTCTGGTTTGGTTGGAGTTGAGAAACTCTTTAAACCTTAGTGACTATTCATTTTGGTAGTGGAGAGTCCTAGCTTCACTAACATTATCAGGAAAACCTTGATGAGAGGTAGCCCCAACATGAGAATTATGGATGAAACTTGATCCAAAGGGGTTGTTGTCATTGAAGTCCATTTTAAATTTGTCTTGCAATATAGTGATAGGGGAAAAAGATGATGATCCCGATTTGGAAGGGTGATTTGATTTGAACTAATTTTTGTGACTTTAGATGGTTGATTTGGGTTGGTTTTGATTTAATTTTTGATGTAGGATTGGGATGAGGTCTAATATCTTATGTAACTTAATGGTGGGGGTTGATTAAGGTTGAAGGCCTTGAGTAGCTTGATGGGGATTGATTTTGATTTTGGTTTGAAGATGATTGACGTATATTTTGTTTGATCAAGATAATGTCTAGAACCCTTGGTGAAGGTTGGTCTCAATTTTGATTTGAAAGGTAACTTGATGGTTGATTGGTTTGATTTTTATTTAAAGGTAACATGAGGAATGATTGGGCTTTAAGGAATCTAGGTCCTTAAACAAATTTTGATGGGTAGTTTTGGATTTAGGAAAATCTTTGATTTGGGGACTGAGATTTGATTTTGATCTTCAGATAATGGATGATGTTTGGTTTGGGAGATTTTTCAATTTGTGGGTTTTAGGGGTTTAGAATTTGGAATCAATCTTGTGAAATCTTGGATTGTGGATGAGTGACTTTTAGGAGATGGGAATTTTCAAATTTCACACAAAGTTAGAGTGTTGGACTTGTTTCATGATTTTAAATTTTAATTTTTCACACTTTGGCTTTGAGGATTTTTTATTTTTAATTTTTTTGGATTTTTATATTGATTTACAAGTTTCACGCAAGGTGCATACAAGTCAAGCACATGAACAACCTAATTATTCAAGTGGAAGTGTTTGACTTATGTTCTCACCTTTATACCTGAAGTTGGTCATGAATAATATTGGCTCATGATCTTAGAGTGCTAACCATAAACTTGAATTTTTATTTTTGGCCTACTAATTTGCTTCCAAAGGCACATGGCGAGTAACTTCCTAGGGCTAATCGCTTACTAGTGCATCATAAATCACAAATGACTAAAAGTTCTCTATTTAGGTTGATCAAAGTCTTTTAGGGGATGTCCTCAATATACTTTGTAGTATAGGAGGCCAAAATCTATGGAATGAGATGTATGTCTAATGGATTGGTGTGAGAGGTTAGCCCACTCTTTGTCATCACTTTACAAGCTATAAAGTTTCTTGCATGATTATCCTAATGACAAATGCACCTTGATGAGAGAGTCTTTTGATTCTCTTCCAAATTTCTATACCTCACTAGAACACATGGATTCATTTTGCCACTTGGTGATGAAATTCAAGCTAGGACTGCTAAAAAGAAACTAAAAAAAGTACTATTCACTTTTAATTTCTATGATCATCTTGTGGTGCAAGGAAAGAGCATACATGATTCTAGCCTTTTGGGTGAAACAAAAAGTGAATTAAGGGATATTTTTGATTCCCAAGATCACCTTGCAATGTGAGGGAAGATCATACGCAATCTTGTATCATACAAACACAAAAAGAAAGTTCTTTACCTTAGGAAAATGTAAATGTTGAAAGGAAGAAAGGTATGCAAAAATACTTCCTACACTAAACTTCTAAGGAGAGTGTTTGCAAATTTCAATCTTTTAAACATTTACAAAAAGTAGAAACATATATAAACATAAAATAAACAATATACCATAACATAGGTGTTCGTGGATAAAACCCTTTCAAGAGAAAAAACCCACACTCCAAATCAGCTCAATGTATTATTCAGTAAACAACATAGTTACAATACACTTGTAGAGCAAGCTTTCACAAGAGTATCAATAACTAGAGATTTGGAGAAATTTTGATAGAATAACAATACCTACAAAACTCACTATCAAACCTCCATCTCAAGAACCTAATAAATAGGAGATACAATACATGAAACCATCAAATTGTAACTAGAAAACCATGAGCTAAAACTACCCAAAATAGTGGCACCCAAATCCTTAACTAGAAATCCAACACACATATTCCAAGATGAGTCCATAAGCTAAAAACAGCATATTATTTCAACCTATAATAACCTTTTTATAATCCACTCATCGAATTAGGTGTTCCATTTTAGCTTCATTAGCCCATCCAAATATGCCTTATCATGTGTTGGTCAACAAGTGTAACCCATGGATTCCCCTACCCTGGGAGAGAAGGACAAAGGGAAAGGTATTGTTAGGGGTGATTCTCCTTCTCTAGGAGGGAAGGAAAAAGGGAAAGGTATTGTTAGGGATGATTCCTCTGATGAAGATGACTTGCCTTAGGTGAAAGGCAAAAGGCAATCTATGGACACTGTTGGGAAATAGAGCATTGAACACAGGGATTTGGACTTTCCCCCCAAGAAAGTTTAGGTCACCCCTTTGTTACCAATCCTATCTCTAAGAAGATTGAATGAAATTCCTATCAGAAGCTGGTGGAGAAAGTGGCAACATTATACCAAGCCATGGACATGCAGAACTAGGTTCTCAAGTGGTAGTTAGCACAAATACACCATGTGAAATGCAAAATTCAACACTTGGAGGTTATTACACAACTTGAGACCTCAGACTGACTAAGGAAGAACGAGGACAAGATATGGAAGTGGAGAACCTTGCTAAGATGTTTGGGAAGTGGGAATGTATGGAGGAGGAAATCAACAAGATAAAGATTAACCAGAAACACATAAAGAAGAACATGGAAGAGATTGTGGCATTTAACTGGGAGACAGTCAAGGATTCTACTACAACACTTTATGTTTTCCAAGTAGAAATGGAAAAATATAAGACAATCAAAGAAGCATAAGCAGGGGTTACTTCTGACAACAATTTGAGGCTGGTTACTATTGGTCTGGCCAATAGGACCAAGGAAAAAAGCAAAGGCAACAAAGGTAAAGAGATCATTAAAGACCCCCAGGCTGATCAGGACAAGAAGATGGAAGAAAACACCTTTGAAGACAAGGTAAATTTTCTGAATAGGGGATGGCATGCAATAAGTGGCCTAAAAATATTTTCAAAGTAGTAATTTCCATTACTGGTTTGTAGTTGGCCTTCTTGGCAGCAGCTGGTTATGCTGGTTCTTTCAATGTTTTTTGTTGTTTTAATTTGTTCCTAGTATGTTTTACTCCTCATGAAACTTGTTCCATTTTCCTTTTTGGCTTTTTGTAATGGGTTTGGTCCCTTCCAAGTTATCTAATTCAAAACAAGTGTAACTCTCATTTACAACTCTTTTATGTGTTGATGTTTTTACATTTCCAATGCAGGACCAACTTCTGAAGGCCATAACTTTTGATCTGGAGGGCAATTGGCCACTTTTATTAAATTGGAATTGGTTCTAAATAATTAAAAAAAAATTAATTTAGCCAAAAACCAACTCTTTAGCTCAAAAATTGAGTTTTTCTATTTTCTAACCTAAAAATCGCACTTTTTATAATGTTAACATTAGGTGCAAGGTTGAGACACCTTTCATAATATTTTCCCACTTGTTGAACACCTTGCAAGAGCAAAGGGGAAACTTACCAACACTAAAAAACTAATTGCTAGGGGTTGAGAGGCCCATAGACTCACTACACCACCTATACACTTATCTATGTTCATTGGCTTTGTTAATGAAATTGCAACAATCTTCAAAGTATAAACCTTCTCTAACATTATATCATGAAAAAAATAGTACTGGACATCAATGTGCTTCATCCTTTGTAAGGACCCACACCTAATGTTTTTTGAAATTTTACAATATAGGAATGCAAATGCAATCCTCCCACTTTCTAATCACCAAGTTCCTAGGGTGGGAAAGTTGAGAGAATATGGTGTTTGGATGACTAATCTATTGTATGTATGTATGTATGTATGTATGTACTATTGGAATGAAAGGCGGTAAGTCAACCAAAAGCACACAGGTGGTGAAGCTAACCCAAATCAACACCACTTCAGTGGACAAGTGTGCTTGGAGAATGCAAAGCCACTAGTAGATTACAATGTGGATCCAATCAATGCCAAAATGGGCTATGAAACGTAGAGGGGTCTAGCCGTGAACCAACCAAGACCTTCTATTTTGAAATACACATAATTAGTGGTATACCATCCAATTTTACAATAACATGAGCATGAAATGCATGACTTCCAGGAGTACTACCATTTGGATTAAAATCAAAATATAAATTACACTTCAAAGAGAATACTAAAAAACTATCTAGTTGCAACACACTGGTGTACTATTCAAATCAGGAAATCATGTTGCTTCAAACACCTACTTCAAACACCTAGATTAGATAAAATATAATTGAATTCATAAAGGAAGAGCTCACATTACTTGAATAATTGAGGAATCCAAATTTTGAATGTTTGTAGGAGGCCGTAAATAAACACTAAAGTCTGATAAACACACTGAACTAAGAAAAAAGATTGCCCAACACTAAAATTCTACTAAAGAATTGAACCCCTAAAATTGTACGACCTACAAGAATATTCCTTAAACTGCTTCACGAATAAGTCAAAACTATATAGCCTCATAAGATATGAGTTTAGCACCTAAAAAGTCATATATAATGCCAAAAGAGGAGTGACCAGACTTCAACATCCTCATACCTTACTTCAGTTGGTATGGTCAGCAAGGATAGAAGTACGGTCCCAAATAAACCTTAGAAACTATTGCAATTTTTTTCCAAATAGTATGGATTAGTATTCAAAGAGTACGACCTCCTCATGAAGAAGTACGACCCCCATATGATGCAATTTTAGCTCCTCAAATAGCAGTGATTCACTTCCCCCTTCACACGCCTCTTCTCTAACTCTAGTACAAACTTCCCAATCTTGGAAATGCACTTGCAAATATATATGATCTAGTGGGAAGAAAAATAGTACAACTTGTACCACTCTATAAATTAGATAAAATGCATCACCCAAGTCTTATTTAGTCAGTACATCCCATTCCTCAGAATGGTACGACCTTAGTAAAATAGCACCAAAACACAAATTCATCACCTAGAAATATCATTATCAATATGGTAAAGTAATTTCATTCAACATTTAGAAAACATAAAAAATATCCATGATATCAAGTTCTAGAAAATAAATGGAACTCTAAAATCTCACTATCAACACTAAGGTGATTTCTGGGTGACATCACACAACCAGCTAGGAGGATTGTCATCCCCAAAGCTGGAATTACTAAAATGTTTTCATCCTTAAGCAATTAGAAGAACACAAGTTCATTCTCAGAGCAAGCAATGAAAATTTGATAGTAAACCTTCTAAAAACCAAACATTCTTGTATAGTTTCATTTAGAGCTATTTTAGGAAAAAACATTTTTTTTTTCTTTTTCACTACTTTTTCAAAAAAGTGCTTTTGCTTTTTTTATTACTTTTTTGAAAAAACACTTTTTCCCTTAATAAAATGTCATAAAGTGTCCTTATGACCACTTGTCAACACCATGAGCCTAGTGAAACTTCATCTGCACACTTAATACACCCTTTTAAATAATTAAGCATAAGATGTCAATTAAAATATTAATCAAAAGTACCCTTTGACAAGATTAATTTAATTATTTGACTTATTTTCCCTTTATCAACACCTAATAGCCTATGGGAAAACTTAGAAAAATAGGCTAAGGGTCACTAGTATCTTACTCTCAAGAAGGGAACATTACATCCTTGCATGAAAGGTTGGGTTCTTTGCTAGACATATGGCACTCTTGTTAGAAATGAAGGTGCAAACCACACAATAGAAATCTGATTCAAACCTTATTATCCTCTAAACAATATAGAATCAATGGAGATTACAATAGAAATTAAAACCCATTAAATAGAAATAACATGCACTAAGATCTGAACACATAACACAATATGTAATGTGGAGAAAACCCTTTTAGGTAAAAAACTCCACCAAGAAAAGAGGCTCCAAGTTGTATTATCTTCAAATATATGAGATTACAATACATGCACTTCCTTTGTTTCTTCAGTCTTCAAACCAACAGTGCCTGTTACTCTCCAATCTGATAAAAATTTAGTACAAATATCCTTATAAAAGGGGGTTTCCTTCTAAGGCAAGATAACTGACATAATATCAACCATCAGATCTGTGACCTAATGATGAACAGTCTATATTTACAATGATAAAATATAAATAAAATGTGGTTTCGGGGGCACTACCCTCAAACCCCCATTGGGGCACATGGCCCCTAGACCCCCCGCTGAGGGATGATCCCCCCAGACCCCTCACAGGGGGGAAACCCCCTGTGACCCCCCTGTCGTAGACGAATGAGTGTCGAGGACTGGATATAAACATGTAGCTGAAACAAGACCGATGCTAGTGAAACCTTTCATCCCTTATGGGTGATTTAAAAACAATATTAGGAGTAATTAATTACATAGGATTTGCAAGGTTGGTGAGACCTTAATCCTAACATTCTCCTGTTTAACATCATACATTGTAAATACACATACGAAAACCATAAAATAATCAGGCACTAGAAGAAAGGGCCATGGCCTCTCTACACCAAACAAATTTCTCTGTGCTCATAGCCTTGGTCAAAGCATCTATAACATTCTCTTGAGTATCTACCTTCTTCAGCTTAATCTATCCATTTGCAACCATTTCTCAAATAAATTGATACTATACATCAACATGCTTAGTTCGAGCATGATACATAGGATTCTTGGCCAAACATATAGCACTCTAGCTATCACAACCAATCTGAATGATCCTGGAATCAAATCCAATACATGTACACAGTCTCCTCAACCAAACTACCTCCTTAGAGATGAGTAGTGGCCATATACTCTGCTTCTTTGGTGGATAAAGCAACTGTGGGCTACCTCTTACTCATCCAACTCACTGCTCCTCCAAATAGAGTAAACACATAGCCAATAGTGGACCTTCAATTATCCAAGTCACCTACCTAATCTGCATCAACAAAAGCATGTATGTCCAATGATTTATCAACACTATTAGTACCAGAATAAACCAAACAATAATCAAGAGTACCTGCAAGATATTTAAGCACCCTCTTCACATAATTCCAATGATGTCTACCAGGGTTAGACATAAATTTGCCCAAAACTCCCACTACTTGGACAATATCTGGCCTAGTGCAAACCATTGCATACATCAAAATCCCTACAACACTAGCATATGGCACATTAGACATATCCTCAAAATCATCCTCATTCTTTGGACACATATCTAATGAAATCTTAGTAGCAATGGGTAAAGGAACTCTAACTAGGTTACAGTCTTGCATACTATATCTCTGCAAAATGGTATTCACATACTTACTTTGCAACAACTAAAGCTTTTTGTTACCTCTGTCCCTCCTGATCTCCATACCCATAATATACCTAGCAGCTCCAGGATCCTTCATATCAAATACACCTAAAAGTTTGGCTTTAAGCTCACTAATCATACCCTTAGTATTACTGAAAAATAACATGTCATCAACATACAATGCAATGATCATTATAGAAACATCAATACAATGAATGTAAACACAATGATCCTCCTCACTCCTAACAAAACCCAATTTCAATACACATGAATCAAACTTTTTATACCACATTCTGGGGGACCATTTCAAACCATAGAGAGACTTCTTCAACCTGCAAACCCAATGTTCTTTTCCTTTTACCTCAAAACATATAGGCTGTTGCATATAAATTTCTTCCTCAAGATCTACATGCAAGAACATAGTCTTAACATCCATTTTCTTAATCTCCCAATCATAAGCTACAACAATGGATAAAAGAAATCTAATAGAATTTAGTTTAGCAACAAGAGAGAAAATTTCACCAAAATTATCTCCCTCTTTCTAGGAGTAGCCCTTGGCTACCAATCTAGCCTTGTACTTCTCTAATGAATTGTCTGCTCCAAACTTCTTCTTGAAGACCCACTTACAACCTATGGCCTTTGTTCCTTTGGGAAAATGAACAAGATCCCAGGTGTTACAAGAGTCTAAAGCCACCATCTCTTCCTATATGGCTAACTACCAAGACTCACTATCATCTGCAAGAATAGCTTCCTTGTAGGATCTAGGCTCATCGTCAGTACTCAATAAAGAAAATATACAACAAAAATCTGGTGGGCTATACCTATCAACTAGATTCTGTTGTCTTGTGGATCTTCTCAAGGGTAGAGTAAGAATCTTAGCTTGTTCTTTTGCATGATCATCTGCACCAACTTCTTCCATAACAACAGATTCATCTTCATCAGAACTACTTGAATCTTCTTCTTCTTCACCCCCAATCCATCATTGTGTTCTTCTTGAGGTGTATCTTGCTGCTCTAAATCAAAGTGCACTCTCTTTACCTTTTCTTCTTTTTCTTTTGGTTGCTCAGGTTCAAAAATAGCTCTAAGTTCCCTAAAAATAACATCTCTAGAATAGATAATCCTACGGGTTAGTGGATTCTAAAGCTTATAACCTTTGACATTATCACCATATCCAATGAATGTACACTTTTCAACTTTTGGATCCAACTTAGATCACTTTTCCTTAGGCACATGAATAAAAGTCTCGTAGCCAAAAACTCATAAATGTGAAACAGAAGGTTTCTTACCTGTCCATACTTCATCAGGTGTCGAATCAAGAGCCTTACAAGGAGATATGTTAATCAAGTAGCAAGCAGTATGCATAGCCTCTGCCCAAAATTATTTATCCAACTGTGCATCACTCAACATACTTCTAGCTCTTTCCATGATTGTTCGGATCATCCTTTCTTCAACACCATTCTGTTGTGGTGTATACGAAGTTGTCCTTTATCTGATAATACTTGCATGCTTGCAAAATTCATCAAATTCCTTAGAGCAATATTCCCCTCCATTGTTAGATCTTAATATTTTTATCTTCAATCCCAATTGGTTTTCAACTAAGACTTTAAAATCCTTAAACTTAGTGAAAACTTCATATTTGTGTTTCATAAAATAAATCCATGTAAATTTGGATACATCATCAATGAAGGTGACAAAATAATGAGATTTTCTAATAGAATCATTATCCACAGGTCCAAACACATCTGTATGAATAATTTCTAACTTCTATTTTGCTCTATTACTTCCTAAAGGAAATGATTTTCTATTTTCTTTACCAAACACACAATGCTCACAGAGATCAAAGTGCTCATCAGAATAGGAGAAACCATCCAACAATTTTTTATTCTTGATAGTTTTCAAAACATTATTACTAGTGTGGCCTAATCTACGGTGCCACAACATACATGTATTTTTAGTACTAGCCTCAGATACATAAGAGGCATTATAAACTATAGTGGCTTCAAGATTAGACAAGTTTCACAATCTGTTCCCCTTCGCTACTGCCAAGTTCCCTCTCACCAATCTGCAACCATGCTTGTCAAATTTTACATGCATTCCCAAATCATTCAAGTTCAAAACTGAAATCAGATTTCTAGCTAATCTAGGAACATGCAAAACACCAAGGAGGGTTTTAATACTCCCATCACTAAAACACAACAATACCTTACATTTCCCAACTATCAGATATGTAGAGTTGTCCCCAAGGTATATATCACCTCCATCATACTCTTCCTATGTGGAAAACCATTCCTTATAAGGGGTCATATGAAATGAGCATCCTAAGTCAACCAACCAGTGATTATTAGAAACAACATTACATGTAGAAAGTAAAACATCTTCACCTGCATTTGAGGACTTATCCGAAGCACTCTCCCACTATTTCTTTGGGTTTCTGCACTCCTTCACATATCCCCTTTTACCGCAGTTCCAACACCTAACTTTGTTCTTCTTCCCAAGAGTCTTAGATCGACCCTTGAACTTGTCCTTAGCCCCTTTCTGATATCCTTTTGGTCCTCTTTCCGTAGACCTTCCCCTGGCACTGAGACCATCCCCTAAACTATCTAAACTTTTCTTTCTCAATTCATGTGACAACAGAACTGAAACAAGAGCATCCAACTTCAGATCTGTGAGGTTAGCAGTGATAGCCAAAATAACATTCTCCCATGACTCGGGTAAAGAACATAGAAGAAATATACATTTATCTTCCTCATTCACCTCTACATCTACAGATGCTAGTTGACTCAATAAAAAATTAAACAAATTCAAATGCTCTGCAACAGATTCACCATCTTTCATTTTCATGGAAAATAACTTATGCTTTAAATAAAGTTTATTTACCATACTCTTGGCTTGGTAGATCTCAACCAGATGCTTCCACAAGCTATGTGCAGACTTCTCATTCACAACATTCAGCAAAATAGAATTTGCAAGACACAACCAGATTGTCCCTCGTGCCTTTTTATCCAGTCTTTCCCACTCATCAAGAGCAACATCATCAGGTTTCTTGTCTTTCGTAACAGCTAGCCACTGGTTTCTTTCTTCTAGCAAATCCTCCATTTTTATATTCCACAATTCTTACCCCATGCCATTAAACTTTTCAATGTCTAATCGAGAGGTAGAAGCAACAGTGGATGAAGACATGATATATACACAAGATCTGTAAACAAACAACAACCAAATCTCCTACTATACTTAAAAAACCTTCACACTACCACCCAAGAATCAAAACGGGCTAGGATCTAATACAAAATGTTAGAAATGAAGGTGCAAACCACACAACGGAAATTTGATTCAAACCTTATTATCCTCTAAACAATGTAGAATCAATGGAGATTGCAACAGAAATTGAAGCCCATTAAACATAAATAACATGCACTAAGATCTAAACACATAACACAATATGTAACGTAGAGAAAACCCTTTCATGTAAAAAACTCCACGAAGAAAAGAGGCTCCAAGTTGTATTATCTTCAAATATATGAGATTACAATACATGCACTTCCTTTGTTTCTTCAGTCTTCAATCCAGCAACGAATGTTACTCTCCAATTTGATAAAAATATAGTACAAATATCCTTTTAAAAGGGGGTTTCCTTCTAGGGCAAGATAACTGACATAATATCAACCATCGGATATGTGACCTAATGACGAATGGTCCAGATTTACAATGATAAAATATAAATAAAATGTGGTTTCGAGGTGTGGCCCTTAGACCCCCTACTGGGGGGATGATCCCCCCAAACCCCTCGCAGGGGGGAAACCCCCCTGTGACCCCCCATCATGGATGAATGAGCATTGAGGACCGGATATAAATATGTAGTTGAAACAAGATTGCTACTGCTGAAACTTTCATCCCTTATGGGTGATTTGCAAACAATATTAGGAGTAATTAATTACATAGGATTTACAAGGTTGATGGCACCTTAATCCTAACAACTCTAACTATCACAATGAATTGTAATGGCTCTAGCATCTAGCCCAACATCTAAACACAATATCTTAAGCTATATGACTTCCTTACAAGCATGAGTAGCTGCCATGTACTCTGCTTCTATAGTGGACAAAATGACCACAACCTGTCGCTTACTCATCCAACTGATTGCTCCACTAAACATAGTGAAAACATATCCATTGGTGGATCTCCTACTGTTAATATCATCAACCCAATTAAAATCCACATATCCATGAATACAGAGTGAATGTTGGGTCCCTATAGGATAACCATGATAACGAATGGAATACTTAGAAGTACCCTACAAATATCTGAAGACTCTTTTCATTGCATCCCAATGTACATGTCTAGGATTAGCCATAAAATAACTAAGGACTCCCACTACTTGGGCATTGTTTGATCTTGTATAAAGCATGGCATACATCAAACTTCTAATAGTACTAGCATAAGGTACTATACTTATATCCTCCATCTCACTAGGAGACTTTGGACAATCCTCAACTCATAACTTTTTCCCCATCATAACAATAACACACAATGGCTTATAGGATGACATGCTAAACTTCTCCAAAACTAAGTTCACGTACTTATTCTAGCCCAACCAAAGTTTTTTGTTCACTCTATCTCTTCTGATCTCCATCCCCAAGATGTACCTAGCTACCCCTAAGTATTTTATCTAAAACTATGTTGAAAGTTAAGACTTCTATTCACAAATCAAACCTTTCCCATTATTGAAAAATAACATATCATCAACATATCTGAGAGGCCAATTAGGCCCATTTGTTTTACAAAATTATAAATCTCGAAGAGGTCCACATAACAAGCACCAAGGAACTAGCACCAAACAACCTAGAATTTTTATTTTGGCTAAAAACTAACTCTATAGCCTAGAAATTGAGTTTTTCTATTTTCCAACTTAAAAATTGCACTATTTGTAATCTTAACATTAGGTGCAAGGTTGAGATACCTTTCTTAACAAATGTGATATTTGAAGATTAATGCACATAAGGGATGCTTTTTATTCCCAAGATCACCTTGCAATGCAAGGGAAGAGCATACACACCCTTAGATGCACTAATAAAACAAACAAGTTAATTCACCTTAACAAAAATGATGCAAAAACAAAATGGGGTTTGAAAGTGTATCTTTGGCACACATCCCTACAACCCACACATTAATATTTTTGTGCTATAACTTAACCTTAGACAAGTGAAATTGCATCAAAAGTTAGAAAATGGCACAAATAACCAATACAAATACCTACAAGGGTTAGGGTTAGTAATTAAAAAGCCAAAAGACAAGAAAATGTCAAATCAAGATTGCTTGTGCTATTACATAAAGTGTATACACCACATAGAGTGTATATACACTATTACATAGAGAACCTATTCCATAAAATAAAAGGTAATGTTTTAGAGAGTAGACATGGTACAAACAAATGCACCTATGCTACTCAAAATGCAAAAATGTTACACAAGAGTTGCAAATACGCTATGACAATTCCTAACAAATTCAAACATAATAAGAAGCAATACCTCAAAGGGTTCTTGAGCCACAAACTAGTACACATGTGCCACATAGAATGCATATGTGCCACACAAAGTGCATGTTGTTATATGGAGCCTAGTCAGACTCAGAGGTTAAATTTTCCTGACTTTTATCAGTACAGTTTCCCCCCAAATTATTTAACGAGGGTTTGGGGACAGCTCCCCCAAGACAGTGTTAAGGGGTAGTGCCCCTTGCAGGGTCCAGGGGCAGTGCATTTGCAACGGTATTGAGTTGTAAGGATTGCTGGTTGTAATCGGTTTGATTTCCTAGATAATAATATTGGACTCTTTGTTGGTGGATGTAGCCCGAGTTTGGGTGAACCACATTAAAAATTGTCTCGTTGTAATTATTTTTGTGTATTTTTCATTCTTGTCATGCCCACATTCGCCATGTGGTTATGACACGATAACCACATGTCATGTCCACATTTGGCATGTGGTCATGACAGGAATTACCAAAAATTTTCCCACCCGACATTAAAAACCCCCTCGCGCGCAACATGCACGCTCAGTGACACACCTACGCAACGTAGTTGTCTCTACAACTAATGTTAGGTATGTCACCCAAAGGCGAGGAAGGTCAATCACAATGGGATGGAGCGATACTCTCTCCGCCATCCCTATGAAACGAAAGCCACTAAGGGGGTGTGTGTCACAGGAAGTGACACTAAGAGGGTTGGATTTCGTTTGGATTTCCAACCCTAGAGTTACTAAAATGAAGTGAGTTAATTTTGATATAAATCAAAATCTAACCTTAAGTCCACTAAAGACCTAAGGATCAAAACATTTAAATAAAACTATGACAAATCAGACTTAAACAATAATCTAATGTTTAATGCAAAAAGGGATAAATTAATAGAAGTAATATTAAACAATAATCTCAATTAAATCTAGATAAATCTCGGCAACATAATGGGTCAAAATGGAATAATTCCTATAGTGATTTTGACAACATAACATCATCTCATCAACTATAGGAGGTTGCAAAAATAAATTAAAATAAAATCTATCCCCTACCCCTCTCTAAATTAATTAATTAAATGCATATGAAATTTAAATCCCTTCGCAAGGTTTTAAACTAAATTTAAATTAAATAAAAATAGCTAAACCAATAGTTCCCTTATCAACATGACAAAAGTTAAATTAAATATAAGAGCATTTGTTTCATTACTTTCAATCATAAAGGACAATTACACCATATACTTAAATGAATAAAAACATCCAAAGTAAATAAAGCCATTTAAATAAAGGATTAAAATGTTCACACACTCACATAGGACAAAAAGACTTACATTCCCTAAGTGGGGTTGCACACACTAAACCATGGTTAATTAAGTTTAATAAAATCACCTCTAATATGATTAGGGCACCAACCCTAGGCATGTATTATATATATTCTCTCAACTCCTCGTTTGTTCTCACCCACAAGTTGCATTGTTTCTGGTTGGTGCACAGGCTTCAAGGAGCCCAAGTGGGAAGGTACCTTCCCAAGTGGAAGGTATCTTCCCAAGGAGAATTTCTAATATGTTTTTGTTTGGAATTTTCTAAATGTTTATCTACATGCTGCATTAAATTTCCCTCTAACATTTGTCTTGGTTTTCTATGTTTATGCCCATTTTCTCTAACTTTGTTAATGCCCAGGTTAAATAGGAGGTTTTCTATTTGCTATTTCAAATTTCCTAAAAAGATTAAAGTTGTCCTAGGTTTTCCAAGTTCTCTGGTTTAAATTTTTTTTTTTTTGAAAAACACAAAGAGAAGGAAAAGGGCTTATTTTTCCCACAACTATATATATATATATATATATATATATATATATATATATATATATATATATATATATATATATATATATTTATGTAGTAGATGTAATAAAAACATAGGAAAAATGAAATACATTTTACCTTATAAGTAAAATAGATAGAAAAATTACAGTTTACAGAATGAAATTATCTGGTTATAATTATATATATGGATGCATATACAATAAGGTATCGGCTAAACTAGAGCTGAATTGCATTTTATTTAAGGTAGAGTAGAGTGTAAGAGTCGCCACGCACAGTACAGACCTCTATGGGGGTAAGAAAATAGAAGGGGAAGGGGCGGGGGCTCCGCCACCCCCCTCCATAGAGCCTTAACCCCCCCCCCCCCCATAGTCACAATAAAATGTAGAAGGAGACCGTGGGCGTAGGTTTTTGTTGGCCCCTACGTCCCACATTTCTTACTTTCATAACAATGAACCCTAGCTTAAAATGAAATTGCCATTCGATGCAAACTAAAATATGTTACATTCTTTAACATGCTATCATTCAATAAACTGCCATGTATAATATGAAGTATAATATGATATATTATTATTATGTGTGTGTGTGTGTGTGTGTGTGTAATTCACTGGCAACAATAACTTTATTTCACTGTCAAAAAACAGTGAACTAAAAAAACAACTTATATATATATATATATATATATATATATATATATATATTCTAAACATTATAACCACTATTTTCTTTCTCCAATGCATTTTCCATTGCAAATAAATAGAATAAAAAGAGAGAGAGAGGGAGAGAGTTGTAATATTATTTCAACAATGAAAGGAAAATAAAACTATTGCTTCTTTATTTAACATATTGTAATATTTACAAGAGGGTAAATGACTCCAACCCTTATGAGAGCTCAACTCTCAAATTTGATAAAAATTATTACAACCTAAAAATAGGGATGAGGCATCTCAATGCTCTCATTATACAAAACTAATAAAAACCATTAAACACCATGTTTTCTTCCCAAAGCCAAACTCCTCCTGCATAGCCATCAAATGAACCTACAAAACACACAAAATAGTTCACCATACCCAAGGGAAGCTCTCCTCCCAACCTAGGCCTACTAATAGGCCACCCCCAAGCTAGGAGGCCTTCCAATAACCAAGGATCAAACCACAAAGGATACAAAACACTCACATCAAACACAATAACACCCACCCAAGTTAAAACACAACACTAACCCATTTTGAAAATGCGTTTAAAGGGTGAGAGAGTGGACTACTCTCAACTCAAGGAGACCCAAAACTCAACTACTCATGAAACCTTGTCCTCTTGCCATAAACTTATCATACTCCCATTGCAAGGCACTCTTGCCATAAAACCATACTTCTCAAAGTTGTAACACAAGGCCCATGGCCAAAAGAACTATACCAAAACCAAGAGGGGAAACTGAGGAGGTTCACACCTCTCTCACCCAAGACAAAGGTGAGATCTCTCACATGGAGAGTTGACCCCAACAACCCTTTAAAACCCACAAACACAAAACTAAAAGGAACATAAGCACAACATTCATATACATACATATTGCATAAGCAAAAACAAATAAAATAATAGGCTTGAAGCCTTGAAGAATACCTCTCAAGCTTCAAGGATGGAG
The DNA here is from genome assembly GCA_027924645.1 of Cunninghamia lanceolata. Lineage (NCBI taxonomy): Eukaryota > Viridiplantae > Streptophyta > Pinopsida > Cupressales > Cupressaceae > Cunninghamia > Cunninghamia lanceolata. The sequence goes on from BSBN01001091.1 coordinate 674,289, forward strand.
GATGTTGATGGAGAGCTTTACACAAGTCCTCAAAATCCTTCCAAGTTCTACTAGTCCTTCTCTCCTCCCCAACACAAGCATAAAAATCCCTAAAAGAAAGAACAAAAGAACACCCATCTCATATCAAGGAGAGAGATAAATAGGCAAGACTCTCAAACCCTAATGGATGAGAAGGTGACACATGTCACCCTCTCCTCCATCCACATAACCCTCCTCACAACCCCACAAGAATGAAGAGGTGACACTTGTCATCTCCCCATTCCACAAAGCTACACACTCTCCCACAAATGCTCTCACACATGTGTGAGAACATAGGGAGATGTGAGCACACAAGGGAAGCTTCTCATGAATGAGGAGGTGACATTTGCCACCTTCTCATTCAACTAAGCTACACTTTTCCCCACAAGTGCTCTCACACATGTGCGAGAGCATAGGGAAGAGGTATCACACATGTGAGAAGCTTCAAGAAGATTCTAAAGCACTTGAGGCAAGGGTAACCTTACCCAAGTGGGTGAGGTTAGGTTAGGTGAAATGGTGACCTTCCAACCACCTCTCACACTTCCCAAACTCGTCACTTGACTCAAGGGCCAAGTTTGGGTGACCATACATGGTTTAAAACAAGTTTAAACATGTTAAGAATGGTCCTAGACCTTAGGGGTATGACATAAGGTGAATATTTGACCATTAATAACACTAGGAAACACATAAGATCACTTGAAAATGGCTTCAAACATTTAGCACTAAAAATTGTGCAAACCCAATATTACAATTTTTACAACACATCAAGAAATAAATTAAAAAGGGTAAACCTTACAAAATACCATAAATCCAATACAACATAGTCAACATTCTCAAACACAAGTGACCTTAGTCCAACTTAGGACTAGGTCAGCTTAACAGGGATATAACATATGGTTATTCTCCAACCTCCAGTTTTCCATGGGTATGGAAAGTTACCTGCACACTTCCACAAATCCATTAAATAGCACATGGTAAAATAGCCGAAGCGAAGTGAACTACATACATCACACACATGATTGCATAATCACATATGACATCAATAATACCCACATGCTAACATATATATATATATGTCTCTCAAGTCATTCCCATTCAGAAGTATAATCAAGATCTCATAATGTAAGATAAATCATTAATTTCACCATCAATACACATACCAATAGTCATCAAATGAAATCATAGCATCTAAACATCATACCATCAAATGGAATCTAACAAGAGATCTAATCATCCACAAAGCATAAACCATCTATCTAATCAAGCATAAGATAGAGTAAGAAAGTCTAAGTACATGATCAACAGTCCCCAATATCCACATGTCCATAATAAAATCCATCACATATGTATCGTAAGCAAAAAATATTAGTTAAGGTAAAGGTAGGCCTCACATCCTCTCCTCGAAGACTATACTTCCTCCTGGAAGTCAGCAAAGAGGTAAGGATAAAGAATCCTCAAACTAGCAGCATCCTCCCATGTAATCGAGACCTCATCATAATGGTCCTACTGAACTCTAACCTGGTCCAACTCTTAGCCTCAAAGGCCCAGCATCCGATGAGCCAAGATGCAAATTGGTTCCAAAGTTAGCTGCCCATCTAACTCTACTTGTAATGTATCCCAATCCAAAACATGAGTCATATCAGAAATATAACATCTCAGCATAGAATTATGAAACACATCGTGGATGCACAATAGACTAGGTGGCAAGGCAAGACAGTAAGCTACGGGTCCTATTCGCTCCAAGATCTCAAAAGGTCCAACAAAATGAGGTTCAAGCTTAGAGCCCTTTCCATAACGAATTGGACTTTTATGTGGCCACACTCTCAAGAACACCTTGTCGCCCAACGAGAAGCTCCGATCCAATCTCTTGGCATCGGCATACTTCTGCTGGAGATCTTGTGCCTCCTACAATCTCTGCCTAATCAAGGTGACCTGCTTCTCCATATCCTATACCAACTCAAGTCCAATAGCCACTCTATCCTTAATATGATCCCAACTCAAAGGAGTCCTGTAAGGCCTGCCATACAAGGCCTAATAGGGAGGCATACCTAACGAGTTGTGATGCCCATTATTGTAGGCAAACTCAACTAGATACAAGTAGTCCTCCCATCTAGACTGATGATCCATCACATACATACGAAGCATGTCTTCTAAAACCTGATTCACCCTCTCAGTCTACCCATCTATCTCAGGGTGATATGTTGAACTAAAGTTGAGCTGAGTACCCAATGCCTGCTGCAATGCTCTCCAAAAGGCTGATGTGAACACTAAATCTTTGTTTGATATGATGCGACAAAGTACTCCATGAAGTCTCACAATGTCATTCAAGAAGACCCTCGCCACTGCTGGTGCATTGTACGTTGTACATATCAATGAAAAATGTGCTACCTTGGTCAACTTGTCAACTGTCACCATGATGGCATCACGACGGCAAGAAGACAAAGGTAGACCAACAATGAAGTCCATGGAAATGGTATCCCATTTCCACTCTAGTATCTTGTGAGGGTAAAGTAGTCCTGCTGGATACTGATGCTCGACCTTCACCCTCTAGGACTCAAGGTAACGAGCATTAAACTCTACAATATCACGTCTCATCCCTACCCAATGGTACAACTGTCTCAAATCAGCATGCATCTTCTTCACCCTAGGATGTGTTGCAGAGATTCTAGATCTTGAAGGAGGAGCCTGATTGGACTAGGGCGCCATCAACCTTGTCCTCCACATCCAAAGACATAGAAACAAATTGGACAGTGATCATCAGGGTTTGTAGAGCTTCTGACATCTGGAAGAATCTTCCTCAATGGACTAGGGTGCCATCAACATTGTCCTCCACTGCTAGATTATTGGAAACCGAAGAGACAACATAAATTAGTGTCAGAAAGAGATTGGGAATCCATAGAAAAAGTCGTACCTTGGACTAGGACACCATCACCATTGTCCCTGACATTTCCATTTTCTAGACTGTAAAAAATAATGTGTTAAGGTTCTCTGTCCTTTGCCTAATTCTAGTAGCATTTGTCGTAATTCATAGATTTACTTACTGTTTTGCTTAAATTAGGGTTTCAAGAGCATTAAAGTATTAATTGGTGACATTGTGTGATAGCTTCTAAATTTTCCAGTAGAAAACCAAGTGGCAACCCAATCTGATAGATGACTCTCCTCTTGATGGGAGAAGCACTTGGTTGAAAATCCCTTGGAATGTTTTGTGGAAAGGAGGATTCAAACTAAAAACCCACCATCACAATCACAAATTCCACATCCCCCTTTTCATATAAAAAATTTTGGTGAACCTAAGTTTTTGGACTTTTTGGCACCTTGTTGAGTGTTGTTTGATAAATTTACATTCATTCATTCTATTGCATTAAAAAATTTACAAAAAAATTGATATATTTAGAAAAATTGAAAAAGATTGCATTCTAGGGTTTGATTTTTGACATAGTATGCATTCATTCAATTGTATTTAATTAATTCTCTAATTTTTACATCAGATCTGAAATTTATCATCATTCAATTCATTATTTTCAATATTGCATTCGAAAAAGTACCAAAAAAATAGAAAATTTAGAAAATTCAAAAAAATTGGCATATTAGGCTTGCATTTTTGTAAAACTTGAACTCATTGGAATTTAATTTAAACTAACTTATGTTATTTGCATTAGATCTAATACAAAATACAGAAATTCATCATTTACAATTCATTTGCATTACATTTGCATGCTTGATTTATTAGAAATTGCTTGAAATTTTGCATTTTTCATAAAAACCTAGTTTTGCATAAGCTAGGGCTAAGGTCAAAATCTTGTTTGAGATTTTACTACCTTGTTAAAACACTCATTAGGTCTGATTTATAATTGTAGTGTTGCATCATAGTGGCCTCCTTGTGAAATTTCATGTCTACGGTTTAAAAACTTGCATTTTTTTCATTAGATTTGGCCTTATCGTCTTATTCGATTTTCACTTCAAGCATGTTGTAAGGGATTTTCCTGTACTAATTGGCTTCTATTAGGATTATTATCTTCTTCTCTTTCTAAATTTCCTTACAACACCCTTTATTTTGGTCTTTTGCATTAAAATTTTGGGAAAATTTGCATATTTTTGATATCTTTGCACTAGGGTTTGATCTACAGTGGCACTATAGGCGTGTTGTAATAGATTTTTTGGCATTACGTGGTTGTTATTACTATTCAAGTTGTTGTGCATCATCATTTTCCTTACAACACCCGTTGCCCTACTCTTTTGCATTGAGATTTGGTGAAAAATTGCATATTTTGGCCTATTTTCACTAGGTTTTGACTTATCGACTCTCTAGAGTTGCTTCAAAAGTATGTTGTGAAAGGTATTTTTGGCATTAGTGGACTGTTTTTAGGTATATCATTTTCTTTCCCTCTTTAAAATCTTTACAACACCTCTTCTTTCATTCATTTGCATTGAGAAAAGTTGAAAATCAAGCATTTTAGAGCATTCTCACATAGTTTTGCATTTACTATTTGCATGTCTTGCCTCACTAGATCTTATTGGACATTGATGTTACAATAAATTTCATTATGGAACCTTCATCTCATTACTCTTGGGTATCCTTACATGCATATATCAAAAACTTTGAGAGTTTTTACAAATTTCTTAATATGAATCCTCATGTTCTCACTTATATACAAACTATGTATCACAAAGATATATTTAAATGCTCTTCATTTGAAATCCTTGACTATGTATTTGATTATGACAACTTCATATATCTCATGAATACATACCCTTTGGTCATAGAAGATTTGACAAAACACATTGAGAATGATGTGTGTGAAACTTCTTATACCACTTTAGAATTCATAGTTAAAACATGTGATGATGACATAAAAAATGATTCCTCCTATGAAGATATACTAGCACAAGAGGATGAAATCATTGAAACATTCCTAAAAATTACCTTACCCTCTTTGGAAAATGAAACATCAATGGATAAAGGGCTCCCTCTCAAGAAGGATTCTTCATGGGTAGAAAAAGAATATTCACTTAATGATAATATGGTGGATGAAAATCCAATAGATCTTCCACCTTTGATTGAAAACTCAAGAACCTTCGATGAGAAGACTATGGATAGCTCTATTCCTCCTAACAACACCATACCTTCTTCTCATCACATTGCTCTCCCTGGCCAAGATATAGCATTAGTGGATGAGATGTCTCTCACATTAAATCATTTAGGGATAGACGTTGGGTGCGATTGAAAAGAAAACAATGTTAATTCAATATTCATTAATAGACTTTGTAGCAATATCCCTAAGATGATTGTGCAGGGGGCACCTAGTGCACCTCCTTGCTTCAAACTAGTGATTACGGTTCAAGGTGCTCAATAATCACCTAGACACCCCAATTACAACTATGCAACACAAATCTCTCAAAGATATCGAGGTGTTCAAAATGTGCCGCAACATCCCATAATTGCTCACACATTTACAACACCCATAATAACAACAAAAGTAAGCAAGCACCATGTGTCTATCTCTCTTCCATGCTCTCAACCTATGCTCCCCCCACCACCTCGTCTTACTCATAAAAGTGGTCAAGAATATAATCTTGTTGAGCAGCTTCGTGCTACTCCGACTAAGATCTCTCTTTGAGATTTAATTCAAACATCGCCTACATACCATGGAATGCTCCAAGAAGCTTTACAAAAGGTTATTATTCCACCTACTACTAAGTCGAATGAGGTAGCAGCTCTATTGGATTGTATGAATGCGACAAAAATAGATATCCTCTTTCAACCACATGAAATACCATCAGCAAAAGATGAATATGATCCTCTTATAATCTTTGTTAATATAAATAAAAAGTTGATCAAGCAATTTATGATTCACAATGGATCGGCTCTTAATGTTTGTAGCATGGGCTTATTACGCAAAATCGAGATTGACACCTCTTTAATCAAACTAGATAGGATCAACATTCATGCCTTTGATAATGTTGGAAGATAATCTGTGGGCATGATAATTTTACTTGTAATGGCTAGACCTGTGACATTAGATACTCTTTTTCATGTTATGCCTGATTCTCTCTCATATAATATGATTCTAGGTAGACCTTGGATTCATGCCATGGGGGTAGTTCCATCTACCCTTCATTGATTAAAATTTTTTTTTATCAAAACAAGCTTAAAATCATTCAAGTTTAAATAACTTACAAATGGATTCTTCAAGACCTCTTTCTATAGATAATGATGTACAATACTCTCAACCATCAAATGCACTTGTTGGTGATGATTGGGGTTCATTAGATTTTAATCCTTGTAGTACAGGGGAATATAAACTTAATAACCCTGACACATCAAAAGTCACATTGATATCATCTAAGCAATCTTTTGAAGCATCTAAGAAAAACAAAGTTTCCATGGTAGAAAATAAAGACAATACTCTCACTTATACTACAAATTGTGAGACCTATGAGACTTCACCATCTTCTAAAGAAATGGACTCTCTCTATGGTCGTGTACAAAAATCATGACTATGTAGGCAATGGATGTGGTGTAAATCAACAAGGAATCAGAGTACCTTTACAAGTTACTGGAATTAACTACATGACCGGTATAGGATACTGCTCCTTGAAACCCACCAAAGCCTCTCGTCGTCCTAAACTTAATGTTAATGCAATATCAACAAGATCAAACCAATATGTGAGATATCCTAAGCCAATAAGGTGAATATTATAGTATCTCTCAAGGGTGGCCTCTTCCTAGATATGTATGTTCTTAATATTGGGTTCTAACAAGTAAGTATCTCTAACCCTTTATCTCTCATGATGTGTTTCCCCTATGATGTGTTATGTGTTGTTAGGCCTCCTAGGATGACCCTTGATTCTCTTGTAAGGTCAAGGATACTAGGAGACCGCCTCTATTGTGACCTTCTATTTGTATCATCATTCTTCTATATTTCCTCTCCTCTAATTTCATTGTTGTGTATTGTGTCTTACAGACATAGCATTATGATTGGTGATTTGGGAGCACCCTCCTACGTGACTGTCCCTAAGGCACTTGTTCTCTTGTCTGATTTATTGTTTACCTTCCTCTAGTGTTTCCATCTAGCTAGCAGATGATGAAAAACATATTATACTGATGCGGACCTAGTGTCCCTTTTACGAGTAATCAAAAAATGGACCTAGTCCATATATGACAATGGGGTTATTACATATTATCCAATGCTTGGCTAGTGGAATCACTCCATGTGATTTCTCTATCTTGATGTTGATGTCGATGTTATCTTATCTTGCTAACAACACTTTGATAATATTGCTTCTCTGTCCACTGTCTTTATCATGAATATCACCTTGCTTGACTCTTTCATGTAGTTGATCATATGCATTGTTGTTTATCATGATTATTTGGACACTAACACTTTTCTTATAGGGATGTGTTTGTGGGAAGATTCGGCGATCGTAAAGTACATGTCACCTCTGGGGGGGCATGGGCCTTGCAAGAGCTCATGTTCCCTTGTGTGTTTTCTTCCTACCTTAACGTGCTTGATATCAGTAAGCGATATCAACCACCTTAAGGTGGGGGCATATATAAGGTAAGCTATCTTCTTTAGATGATAGTAAAGTGTGTTTGAACAATCTAAAAATCAATCACAATCATGTAAGCCCTCTGCAGAGGTAGGATATCGAGCATATCCTTCTATCTTAAGCCCTCATCGCAAGGTGGGGATGGTTTATTTCTCAGAGAGATTGCATTATCCTATCATTTTCAAAAGTCCTCTGCAAAATTAGGGAGTAGTTTTGTGACTAACTCAAGCCTTAAGTGTGTTTTCGGCGGTTGTTGTGGAGAAGCCCATCGTTAGTGTGTGCCTATAATGTGCTTGAGATGGTGATGAATCTGGCAATAGTTTCACTCCATTGCTTGGCTGCTATGTTTTCTCCGTGTCTTCCATGTGTGTGTGTGTGTGTGGTGTGCTTGTTCTCAAAGTGCAAGACTAGTGGTGATGAGCTCCTCTACACTTTGGGATTTATCTGGTGTGTTTGTTCTTAAGGTGCAAGACTATTGGTGAACAACTTCTCTACACCTTGGGATTTTGTTTGGCGTGTCTGTTCTCAAAAGGTGCAAGACCGGTGGCAATGAGCTCCTCTACCCTCTTTTTGGATTTGTTTATTTACTTTCCTTGTACTTGCATTTCATATGGGAAAATCAAAAAGAAAATAATCACTACATTCATTGTATTCTCTGTGCTCTGCATGTCTTCAATGTAGTCTTCTTCGTGTTTTGTGTGCCTGTTATTGTCTTCAATATGTTTGGCGTGTCTTCTCTGTGCTTGGCATGTTTGCTATGTTTGTCGACCTTACTTTAATGCATGTATTGGCCTTGTGTTTAATACATACATTAAAGTGGGGGCTAAATGTTATGTCAAAAAAATGCACCCTTGGGGGCTTTTTCCTTAAGGTTTAGCTCCCGAGTCTTTAGATTGCATTTAGAGCATCTTGCATGTTAATTTGGACTCCCGATGAGAAAACCCTAGGGTCTTGTGACAAATAGGACCTAGGGGTCTGCACTTTATTGAATTTTAAACAAAGACAGGGGTATTTTGGGTCTGCCCTAAATTTAAATGTCAGGTTTGTGACCATTATTTGGTTTCCAGGCTAACATCATAAGTTTCAAATATGAAATTCTTGGCAGGAATCTTAGTAGTTTCATATATAAGCATGTGTAGATTATCATATAGAGACTAGAGGATGTTTTATGTTTCAAAGGCTATTGGCATACTTGTGATTATCATTGTGTTGCAGAGCATAGCATTGTTATTATGTTTGTTTTTGCATATTGGATTACATATTCTCCTCATTGCATTGAAGAGCTTCTTCCTTCCCTGAGAGCTTCATCATCAAGGTGACATCTATTATGTTTTATCATCATTGTCATTTAAATTTTTGCCTCTATCCCACAAGGATATGCACTCTCTCTCTGACAACAGTGTTCGGAACACTTGAATGTCTTTCCGGGACTTGACTAAGGCAAGCCTCTAAACACCACAACCCCCTCCCACACTCCTTGTGATTGTAGGTTACAGGCTATGAAAGTAGAAGAAGTGGAGTTGTAGAAAGTAGGAGGACACTACGGAGATTCTATATCCCAAAGGGGGAACCTGATTGGACTAGAGTGCCATCAACCTTGTCCTCCGCATCCGAAGCCACAAAAATAGACTGGACAATTATCATCAGGGTTTGCAGAACTTTTGACATCTAGAAGAATCTTCCTCAGTGGACTAGGGCACCATCAACATTGTCCTCCACTGCCAGATTATCAGAAATCAAAGAGACAACAGGAATCAATGTAGGAAGGAGATCAAGAATCCACCAAAAAAGTTCTACCTTGGACTAGCGCATCATCACCATTGTCCTCGACATTTTCATTTTCTAGACTATGAAAAATGGTGAGTTAAGGTTCTCTGCCCTTTGCCTAATTCTAGTAGCATTTGTCGTAATTCACAAATTTACTTACTATTTTGTTTAAATTAGGGTTTCAAGAGCATTAAAGCATTAATTGGCGACATTGTGTGATAACTTTTGAATTTCCCAGTAGAAAACCAAGTGACAACCCAATCTGATAAATGACTTTCCTCTCGATGGGAGAAGCACTTGGTTGAAAATCCCTTGGAATGTTTTTTAGAAAGGAGGATTCAAACTAAAAACCCACCATCACCATCACAAATTCCACATCCCCCTTTTCATATAAAACACTTGGCCCTATGAGCTGCAAGCTAATCCATGCCTAACACCACACTGTATGACCCCAAGGGTATGACCCTAAGGTCCACAACTGTCGTGAAGGCACCAAGTGTTATCTCACAATCTCTGACCACTAAATCTACAGCCATCTTGGCCCCTATAGCCAACTCAACCTCCCACCTAATGTCCTGCCTAGAGGTCACCAGCCTGCAATGCTCCACTAATGATAGAGAAATAAAGGAGTCTATAGCTCCTGAGTCAAACAAAATAGTAATGGGAGCATCCCCAATAGTACCTGGAGTCTCTATCATTATCAATCGCTGCAAATACTCGGTGAGATCGACCCACATCTCCGACTGTCTGTTCGGAACTGCTAGCACTTTGACCTCTAGCTGTAAACTCATGTGGGCACTCTTTGGCCAAGTGCCCCGTGCCACCACATACATAACAAGGTCCACACATTTGAACCTGTACTAACTGAGTCTGACTGGACTGATGTGCTCTAGGTCATACTATACTGCCCTAAGACCCTCTAAAGGACTGCTGTGACCTAGCTGGTCCCATAGTTGGTGCCTACTGATGCTAGTCTCTCCGCGGACCCTGTGACTTCCATCCTCAATTAGGACCACCCTATGCCCTCTGCTATGGTCACGACCTCTACTGATACTGTTCCTGTTGTTGTTGTGGAGGTCTAGGAGGTAAAGAAGTAGATCTAAAACCACCCCTATGAGGTGGTTGGGGTCTACAAAAACCTTGGTCCTGTTGATGACTACGGTCCTAAAACTGTGGATGTGACCCGTGGCCTCGTCCATGTACCTCCTCTATAATGAACACCTTCTTAGTAGCTCTGATCATAGTCCGTGGGTCAGCCATGCAAACAGGTCCTGCTATGCTAAGATTTAAGCCTTTGATGAAATGACTAACAAGAAGCTTCTCATCCTGAAGATACTCACCATAACGTGACAATTCCACAAACTTGCACTCATACTATGCAACCGTCGAACCTTGTTGCTGCAAATCATGGAACTCATCTATACGGTGCTACCTGTAGTGCCCCAAGAGGTAGCACACATTATAACACTCTAGAAAAGGTCCCACAAAAGCATGTCCAAAGAAAGGTGGCATTTGTGTTCCTCTGTGCGCCACCATGTTGCTACCAGGTCGCGTAGAAAATGAACTACTACTCATGCTTTTATGTTTCTCCCATAGGGATGCAACGAAAAGCACGATTCAAGACTGATGAGCCAAGCCTCAGCCTCAGCTCCCTCTGAAGTACCCACGAATGTAGGTGGGTTCAACCTAAGCAGATCCCTGATGGGGTCTTCATGGTCTCGGTGTCCTCGAACAAGTGCATCAATCTCATCTCACTGTTCATAACCAAAAGGATTGTGATGGATCAGCCCCACCCAACCTCTACCTCATTCTCCTCGTGATGCTGTGGGCTCTTGTTGCACTCTTAGTGAGATGATGTGCCATCCTCGACGGTAGTGTCTAGAAGCTCTATATGAGGCTTGTTCATGACCGAAGGCAATCTCACTAGTACCACCTGCAAGGCCTGAAGAATCTGAGGACCTATGTCAAGTGCCGCTGGCGGCTGGTCCTTGGAAGGTGTAGCATCTTGTATGCCAATCCCCCTAGACTCACTGGCACGTGAGCACCCTCTCCTCAATCTAGGTGGCATCCTACAAGAACAAGGTGCCTAAAGTTAAAACAAAATTAACAAAATTGCAGAATAGATAATGTGCCCTCAATGTCTAGTGTTTTAACTTGGGCTCTAATACCAAATGTCATGCCCACATTCGCCATGTGGTTATGACATGATAACCACATGTCATGTCCACATTTTCCATGTGGTCATGACACGAATTACCAAAAAAATTTCCACCCGATACTAAAACCCCCCTCGAGTGCAACATGCATTCTCGATGGCACACACACACAACGTAGTTGTCTCTACAACTAACGTTAGGTACGTCGCCCGAAGGTGAGTAAGGTCAATCACAATGGGATGGAGTGATACTCTCTCCACCATCCCTATGAAATAGAAGCCACTAAGGGGGTGTGTGTCATAGGAAGCGAGACTAAGAGGGTTGGATTCTGTTCACATTTCTAACCCTAGAGTTACTAAAATGAAGTGAGTCGATTTCGATATAAATTGCAATCTAACCTTATGTCCACTAAAGACCTAACGATCAAAACATTTAAATAAAACTATGACAAATCTGACTTAAATAATATTCTAATGTTTAATGCAAAAATGGATAAATTAATCGAACTAATATTAAACAATAATCTCAATTAAATCTAGATAAATCTCGGTAGCATAACGGGTCAAAATGGAATAATTCCTATAGTGATTTTGATAGCATAACGCCATCTCATCAACTATAGGAGGTTGCAAAAATAAATTAAAATAAAATCTATCCCCTATCCCTCTCTAAATTAATTAATTAAATGTTTATGAAATTTAAAACCCTTCCCTAGGTTTTAAACTAAATTTAAATTAAATAAAAATAGCTAAACCCATAGTTCCCTTATCAACATGACGAAAGTTAAATTAAATTGAAGAGCATTTGTTTCATTACTTTCAATCGTAAAGGATAATTACACCATATACTTAAATGAATAAAAATATCCAAAGTAAATAAAGTCATTTAAATAAAGGATTAAAATGTTCCCACACTCACATAGAACAAAAAGACTTCCATTCCCTAAGTGGGGTTGCACACACTAAACCAAGGTTAATTAAGTTTAATAAAATCACCTCTAATAGAATTAGGGCACCAACCCTATGCAAGTATTATATATATTCTCCCAACTGCTCATTTGTTCTCACTCACAAGTTGCATCGTTTCTGGTTGGTGTGTAGATTTCAAGGAGCCCAAGTGGGAAGGTACCTTCCCAAGTGGAAGGTATCTTCCCAAGGAGAATTTCTAATATGTTTTTGTTTGGAATTTTCTAAATGTTTATCTACATGCTGCATTAAATTTCCCTCTAACATTTGTCTTGGTTTTCTATGATTATGCACATCTTCTCTAACTTTGTTAATGCCTAGGTCAAACAGGAGGTTTTCTATTTGCTATTTCAAATTTCCTAAAAAGATTAAAGTTGTCCTAGGTTTTCCAAGTTCTCTGGTTAATTTTTTTTTTTTTTGAAAAACACACAGAGAAGGAAAAGGGATTATTTTGCCCACAACTATATATATATATATATATATATATATATATATATATATATATAGTAGCTATAATAAAAACACAAGGAAAAAGAAATACATTTTACCCAGTAAATAAAATAGATAGAAAAATTACAGTACACAATAAAATGCAAAAGGAGGCTGTGGGCGCAGGGGTCTGTCGGCCCCTGCATCCCACATTTCTTACTTTGATAACAATGAACCCTAGCTTAAAATGAAATTGTCATTCGATGCAAACTAAAATACGTTACATTCTTTAAAATGCTTTCATTCAATAAACTGCCATGTATAATATGAAGTATAATATGATATATATATATATAATTCACTAGCATATGTATTTGTTATTAATTTTTAAGTTGCTATTTTTTTAGCTCACTGTTTTTTGATAGTGAAATAAAGTTATTGTTGCCAGTTAATTAATATTCACTGGCAATGATAACTTTATTTCACTGGCAACAATAACTTTATTTCATTGGCAACAATAACTTTATTTCACTCTCAAAAAACAGTGAGCTAAAAAAATAGCAACTTAAAATTTAATAACAAATACATATGCCGGTGAATTATTTATATATATATATATATTCTCTTAAACATAAAAATGACCAAACTTCATTAGACCCATTTGTAGGTGAGGAAACATTGGTGTTCATGGATATTAACATGGTGCAAGGGTTAGTCTGGAACTAATCCGCATAGTCATCATTGTAGGCAATGAAAACTTGTCTTATTTGTCCATTGTTTGTAGGAAATTTCTTCATAGGAAACTTAATGCAAATTATTACAAGTTTGTTATGCAAAACTTCATTTCTTAAGTGAAATTAATTTTTGTATTTAACATTTGCATTTATGTGGTCATCTATGTCCATTACTTGTAGGAATGCTTCAAAAAACTACTAGGGGTTTTTGTGTGCAACATTTGCATTTGTTAAATGGACTTCATTTCTATAAGAAACACTTTTATTTGTGTGACCATTTATGTTACTATTAAATAATTTATCTTGTAATTTTTCATGACTCCATTTGTGGGAAAGAAGCATACACTTTGTGGGTTGGATCTTTTCATAATATGTACATTCCTTTCTTTGCCATTGTTAAAAAGGAAAGAATGTACATAAACTTGGTGTTTACCTTTTTTATGGTGTGATGATTTGTAAAGAATAAGTTTAGGTTTGAGGTGATTTTGTATGACCCCATTTGTAGGAAATAAGCTTGCTTTATTTTGGTAGAGGGTTTCAATTTTTTGTTGATTCCTTTTTTGACATTGTAGAATATGTATAAATCCACTAATTTCCTAGGTATGAGGATGGATAACTTATTTGAGGCCATTTTGTAAAACTTTCTATGTAAGAGATTGTTTTTTTCACAATTTTTAAACATTATGTTGTTAATGTGAAATATGATTAAGTTGCTATAAATGTATCTGATTAACCTAATGTATATGTGAATAAGCTATTACAAAATGTACATATGTTTATGCCAAAGTTTTAATCCATGAGTTGTATACATTCTTCTGTCAAAATTTTATTTTGTATGATTAAATAGATGTAGACATATTATTTCTAAGTATTGTAGTGGACAAATAAAAAGTGCATATATCAAACTTTATCTCTGCATATTTTGTATTGACCATGTATAAAGTTTGTTCTCCCTATTGACTACTAATTTGCTTAAAATTTATTTTGATTGCTTATTTTCTTAGAAAATGTGGCTGTATATATATTTAAGTTGTTGCAAAATTACTAAAGTTTCTCTGCTTGACTTCCATACATGCTTATGCTAAAATTTTGTTGTTTGTATGCTTAAGCTACTATAGATTTGTTATTTCTAAATATTGCATGCACTATATGTATGCAAATTTTGCATACACTCAAGTGTATGTATGCAGCTATTGCATATATGCAAATGTGTGCTAATTTTGCTTATATACAACTGTATGTTTGCAAAATTTATTTACCCACAACTATATTTTTGCAATCTTTGCATGCATACATACAAGTTTTGCATGTGCAACTTTTCTATAAACACTCTAGATACACAATCATCATTCCCTCATTCAACTTTGATTGCATTCTTCACTTTCCTTGCCACCTACTTATTCTCTCAAAAATTGTTTGTATAGATGCTTAAGTTGTTGCAATGTTTCTTTATTCAATAAAAGTTTAGTAGTCCACATTCTAATAATATTGGTGCAATTTTACTAGCATGTTGGTGGAATAAAATATAATCTACATACCCTTTTTTTGTTATATAAACCCTGGTATGGGACCAGGGACCCATCCAAAAATAGGGCATAGCCCTTAAGTCTGTGCATAAAACTGTCTTACAGAAGCATATAAACAGGGTGAGAGGGCAAGTTACAAGGCCCTCTCCCCATCTACTATCTACTGACTAAAAAGCATAACATTATATGTCTACCTTCCCAGTCAGATCCACCAGGTCTCCTTCCTTGTCACAAGCGCACTTATATTATGGCTGAGTATGCTCCTCCACAGGTACTTATGTTTTGACTGCCATTCATTCCACTATTTTCTGAGTCTCCACAATGCCTAGCATCACATCATGAACATGGATGAGAATAACTTCATAGTTTTCCTCCGCAGCCTTAGATGCTTCCACCATATCTTCATGTAATAATATCAAGGCAGCAACAATGGAAGTCAACGTTGCTAGGGTTAGAGATTGTGTTGCACTTAATACATTCCAGCGACCCCTCGTGGTGCTTGGGTCGAGAAAAAAGTTAGTCATTGTCATGCCCACATTTCCCATGCGATCAAGACATGCAACACACGTGTCATGTCCACATTTGTCATGTGGTCATGACACGAAATATCAAAAAAAAATTTGCATGTCCCTAGAAACCCCCTCGCACGCATCGGCGTGCTCGATGGCAATACGCATAAGGTGTAAAAAAGTCAATAAAAATTCAGGGAAGTGCGTTGACCTACGCAAACCCCTACATGATGATAGCCGACTAGGGGGTTATGTAGCACGAGTTGCGCTGCTTCTAGGGTTAGAACAGTTTTAATTTGAAACCTAAGCTTCCTAGGTGATAGAGGTGATTCCGACCGAATCAAAATCCAACCCTAACTCTAATGCATAAAAGAAATCATAAATAAATATGCATCCAAGGATATGATGATCGCATGACTAAATGAGGTCGCAAAAATGCCATAAAATGAAACCCTAAAATCTAGGAAAAATTCAACAACATAACGTGTTTTTAGTAACTGAATAAAAATTTTAAAATAAAGACTCCAAGAAAAAATTAAAGAAAAATTTAAAATAATTAAACATAAGAAAAATTAAATAATTTTCTAAGGTTAAATAAATTGATCACACAATACAATTATAAAGATTAAATTAAAATATACGACCAAAATAAAACTCAATACTTGAGTTTGTTAATAAATATAATTTCGCCAATTACATTTATTAATGAACTCAAGTTAAAATAATCAAAAGAGGATATATTAAAATACCCCCTCGGATTAAAATCGATTAAAATACAAAAAAAATTCTCCACAACGTTAAGTTAAAAATATTCAAAGTAATTAAGATATGTGCCCCAAAAATAAAGCCCAAAGGATAAAGCATCCCATAAAATAAAATCCCCATTCCCATCAATTAAATCTCCCAAGAATTAAAAATCAAACCCCAAAAATAATATTAAACACTAAGTTAAAAGTTCAAGGATAAATTAAAAATACTCAAAAAGCAAAAGCAAGGCAAGGGAGAGGGAATTTTAAATTCCTATGCACAAGGCAAAATGAGGGGATAAATAAAATGCATTTCAATTTTTATTTCCCCTCATCCTCCTACGAAACCCTATTCCATTATTTTATTGTTTTCCTCAAGAAGCCCTAATCTTTATTTTATTATTTCCTTAAGGATTTGCCCTAATCATATCCTTTTGTTTTCTCTCATTTTGTTTTTTTATTCTCTTTCTTGATTTCCCATTTCTTGTGTAGGTTAGGGTTTGAAGAAGAAATTATGGCAGCCATGATGATTTACCAGAGGTATACATACAGTGTATACCAATTGTGGGTTTTGTTGTTGTTTTTTTAATATATTTATATAAATTTATATATATGTCTATACTTTTAAGAGTATATACATGTTTATATAAATAAATGTATATATGTATTCCAAATATGGAGATGTGACAAAAACTGGGTTTGTTTGATACACAGGGTTATATATATATATATATATATTGAAGTTGATTTACAGGCAGAAGTATTTTGAAGGCCAAATGCCCAGATTTCCACAGCCAACAAAGTACAAGGGGAAAGAAAGGGGTTTGGAGGGGGCAGCAAATCTTCCACGGTCTGCTCGTTGCAAGAGTAAGGGGAGGAGTGTTGGGAGGAGACCGTACCTCCACCCACACCCCTCATTGCATACACAAGACTATGGGTGGCAGCGCAGTAAATTTTTTTTTTTGTTTTTTCTTTACAAACTTTCAAACCCTAAGACTGGCACGGGTTCGCCCTTTTCGCACAGCGCATCTCTAATTTCATTACATAATATGATTTGAATATAGTTTGATCTATATGTGATTTTCTTTTTTTTAAAACAATACCACTATATTAAAATATATATATGTGTATATATATACATATACACACACACACATATATACACAACAGTATATATATATATACACTATTTACTATAGTTACACAGTGGGACCAAAATGCATCAATAAAAAATAATATATATATATATATATATATATATATATATATATATATATATATATATATATATATCTTAAACATAAAAAATAATATTTCATATTCTATAACATTATAACCACTATTTTCTTTCCCTAATGCATTTTCCATTGCAAATAAATAGAATAGAGAGAGAGAGAGAGAGAGAGAGAGAGAGAGAGAGAGAGTTGTAATATTATTTCAACAATGAAAGGAAAATAAAACTATTGCTTCTTTATTTAACATATTGTAATATTTACAAGAGGGTAAATGACTCCAACCCTTATGAGAGCTCAACCCTCAAGTTTGACAAAACTTATTACAACCCAAAAATAGGGATGAGGCATCTCAATGCTCTCATTATACAAAACTTATAAAAACCATTAAACACCATGTTTTCTTCCTAAAGCCAAACTCCTCCATAGCCATCAAATGAACTTACAAAACACACAAAATAGTTCACCATAGCCATGAGAAGCTCTCCTCCCAATCTAGGCCTACTAATAGAACACCCCCAAGCTAGGAGGCCTTCCAATAACCAAGGATCAAACCACAAAGGATACAAAAAACTCACATTAAACACAATAATACCCACCCAAGTCAAAACACAACACTAACCTACTTTGAAAATGAGTTTGAAGGGTGAGAAAGTGGACTACTCTCAACTCAAGGAGACCCAAAACTCAAATACTCATGAAACCTTGGCCTCTTGCCATAAATTTCTCATACTCCCATCCCAAGGCACTCTTGCCATAAAACCATACTTCTCAAAGTTGCAACACAAGGCCCATGGCCAAAAGAACTATACCAAAACCAAGAGGGACCCAACAACCCTTTAAAACCCACAAACACAAAACTAAAAGGAACATAAGCACAACATTTATATACATACATATTACATAAGCAAAAGCAAGTAAAATAAGAGGCTTGAAGCCTTGAGGAATACCTCTCAAGCTTCAAGGATGGAGGATGTTGATGAAGATCTTTCCACAAGTCCTCGAAATCCTTCCAAGTTCTACAAGTCCTTCTCTCCTCCCCAACACAAGCATAAAAATCCTCAAAAGAAAGAACAAAAGAACCCACGTCTCATCTTAAGGAGAGAGGTAAATAGGCAAGGCTCTCAAACCCTAATGAATGAGAAGGTGACACTTGTCACCCTCTCCTACATCCACATAACCCTCCTCACAACCCCACAAGAATGAGGAGGTGGCACTTGTCGTCTCCCCATTCTACAAAGCTAAACACTCTCCCACAAATGCTCACACATGTGTGAGAGCATAGGGATATGTGAGCAGACAAGGGAAGCTTGTCACCTCATTCCACTAAATTACACTCTTCCCCACAAATGCTCTCACACATGTGTGAGAGCATAAGGAAGAGGTCTCACACATGTGAGAAGCTTCTAAAGCACTTGAGGCAAGGGTAACCTTACCCAAGTGGGTGAGGTTAGGTTAGGTGAGATGGTGACCTTCCAACCACCTCTCACACTTCCCAAACTCATCACTTGACTCAAGAGCCAAGTTTGGGTGACCATACATGGTTTAAAACAAGTTTAAACATGTTAAGAATGGTCCTAGACCTTAGGGGTATGACCTAGGGTCAATATTTGACCATTAATAACACTAGGAAACACATAAAATCACTTGAAAAGGGCTTCAAATATTTAGCAATAAAAATTGTGCAAACCTAACATTACAATTTTTACAACACATCAAGAGATAAATTAAAAAGGGTAAACCTTACAAAATACCATAAATTCAATACAACATAATCAGCATTCTCAAACACAAGTGACCTTAGTCCAACTTAGGACTAGGTCAGCTTAACAGGAATATAACATATGGTTATTGTCTGACCTTTGGTTTTCCGCAGGCATGGAAAGTTACCTGCACACTTCCACAAATCTATAATAGCACATGATATAATAGCCAAAGTGAAGTGAACTACATACATCACACACATGATCGCATAATCGCATATAACATCAATAATACCCACATGCTAACATATATATATCTATATATATATATATAGATATCTGTGTGTGTGTCTCTCAAGTCATTCCCATTCACAAGTATAATCAAGATCTCATAATGTAAGATAAATAATCAATTTCACCATCAATACACAGACCAATAATCATCAAATGAAATCTAACAAGAGATCTAATCATCCACAAAGCATAAACTATCTATCTAATCAAGCATAATATAGAGTAAGGAAGTCTAAGTATGGGATCAACAGTCCCCAATATCCACATGTTCATAATAAAATCCATCACATATGTATCGTAAGCCAAAAATATCAAGGTAAAGGTAGGCCTCATAATTCCTCTATTTAATCTTTATTTGCATTTAATTGATATCTTCTGCATCTAATTCCTAACAAGTGGTATCAAAGCGGGTTGTGTTCGATTATCATCTGCAAGAAGTTCTCACGGTTGGGTGGGAGTCTCATGGTTAAGTGGGAGAAATGGTGGACGAGGGTAAATTGAAGGTAGATAAATTCAATGGGCAGAACTATCAGTTATGGAAGATGTAGATGGAGGATTATCTCTATTAGAAGGATTTATGGAGTCTGTTGGTAGGAATAGCCAAGAAACCGGTAGCAATGACTGATAAGGATTGAAAACTTTTGGATAGAAAGGCACTGGGAACCATTTGGTTGTGCCTGGAATGATCTGTGGCATTCAATATAACAGAAGTGAAGACAACAAATGAACTGATGAAAGCTTTGGCTAAATTGTATGAAAACGTCTCAGCCTCAAATAAGGTATTTCTCATGAAGTGTTTGTTTAATCTGAAAATGATTGAAGGTGGATATGTGACAGATCATTTACATGAGTTTAATATGATTACCAGTTAGTTAACTTCTATAAAAGTGAAATTTGATGAAGAGGTGAGGGCTCTCTTGGTTTTATGTTCTTTGCCAGAAAGCTAGAATAGCTTGGTAATGGTTGTAAGTAACTTTGTCTATGGTTCAAATACTTTGAAATTTGATGATGTTGTTGATATTATCCTTAGCAAGGAAATGCGACAAAAAAGCTCAGGAGGGTCCACATCAGGTAGTGTTTTGAATGCAGAAAGCAAGGGCAAATCAAAGGGAGAGGAAAAGGTTCTGGAGGTCATGGGAAGTCACAAGAAAAATTAAAGGACAAGAGGTCCCAATCCAGAGGACAGAAGGATTATTGGTACTGTGGGAAACTAGGTCATCTGAAGAAAGATTGCTAGTCTTGAAAGAATAAAGAAGAAGACAAACAAGAAGGCAATAAGGAGGCGAATGTGGTAAATAATAAATCTGAAGATGATGCTTTGATTCTTTCCCTAGATAATTCTGATGATTCATGGGTTTTAGATTCAAGGGCCTCATTTCATGCTATGCCCCATATAAGTTATTTTATTGATTATGTCCAAGGGCATTTTGGGCTGGTTTATTTGGGAGATAACGAACCTTGTCAAATTGTTGGAAAGGGAAGAATTAAAATTAAGTTGCAAAATGGGAATCATTGGTTACTACAAGATGCAAGGCACATTCCAAGGCTAAGTAGGAATTTAATTTCAACAGGGTAGCTAGGTGATGAAGGTTGCACAGTTACTTTTAATGACAAAAATTGGGAACGTTTCAAGAGGTACCTTAATAGTAGCAAAATGTGTGAAAGTAGGCACCTTATATCTTTGTATAGGTCATACTGTTCCTTCTACTTTAGTTGTTGAAGAGAAAAAATAAACAGGTTTAGAAACAGTTGCTGCAAGTTCGCAGGAAGAGATTGAAACAGTTGTTGCAGGTTTTGAGACAACACTGTGACATAATAGACTTGGGCATATGAGTGAAAAAGGTATGAAGGTACTTCATTCTAAGAAAGTTTTACCAGGTCTGAAATGTATTAATATGGATTTCTGTGAAAGTTGTGTGTATGGAAAACAAAAGAGAGTTTTCTCAAGGATGAGAAGCAAAAGAAAGATAAAAAGTTGGAGCTTGTGCATAAAAATATATGGAGACCGGCTCAGGTATCTTCTCGCAGTGGCTCTTGATATTATGTTACATTCATAGATGATGCAACTAGGAAGGTTTAGATTTATTTTCTTAGGCAGAAATTTGACGTACTTGAAACATTTAAGAAATAGAGAAGCTTGGTTGAGAATGAGAGGGATAAAAAATTAAAATGTCTTAGATCTGATAATGGTGGTGAGTATTGCAACAAAGAATTTGAGGATTATTGTTCCTTTAATGGAATTTGTAGGCAGAAAATAGTTCTAGGGACTCCATAAGACAATGGAGTGGTTGAGCGCATGAATAGGACAATAATGGAGCGTACAAGGAGCATGAGATTGCATGTTGGGATGCCTTTAAACATGTGGGTAGAGGCTATCAATACCATTGTATATTTATTTAATAGAGGTCCTTCTATTCCTTTGGGTTGTGGTATTCCAGAGGAAGCATGGACATGTAAGAAGGTGAGTTATTCTTTTCTCAAAACCTTCAAATGTGAAGCATTTTCACATGTAGATTCTGAAATAGAATCAAGTTGGATGCAAAATCAAAAAAATGTATCTTCATTGGATATGACATTGATGAATTTGGTTATAGGCTTTGGCATGTTGAAAATCTAAAAATTGTTAGAAGCGGGGATGATATATTCAATGAGAAGGTGTTGTACAAAGATCAGTTGCAACAACATGAGAAGAAAGAAAAGGATTATATGGTGCTAGATAATACTCTAAATAATGATGTTCCAGTGGTTCCTCATGCTCCACAACAGTAGTAAGACATACCACAAACTCTAGTGAATGTTAGACAGTCAACAAGGCTAAGTAGACCACTTGAAAGGTTTTCTCCCTCTTTGTATTCTATTTTGTTAATAGATGTTGGTGAACTAGATAGGTATGATGAAGCTATTGAAGTGGATACAAAGGTTCAGTGGGAACTTGTAATGAAAGAAGAAATGGAGTCCTTGCTGAAAAATCAAACTTGAGAATTATGTAAGTTACCTACAAGTAAAAAGGCTTTACTAAACAAATGGGTTTATAGGCTGAAAGAGGAAGATGGAGGTAAGAAAAGATTTAAATCTAGGTTAGTTGTAAAATGATTTGTACAGAAAAAATTTATTGATTTTGATGAGATTTTTTCTCCAATTGTTAAGATGACTTCTATTCATACTGTTTTAAGTATTCTGGCTGCTGAAGATTTGCATTTGGAATAGCTAGATGTGAAAACTATCTTTCTCCATGGTGATTTGGAGGAGGAGATATATATGGAACAACCACAAGGATTTGAGGTTAAAGGTAAGGAAAAATTGATGTGCATATTGAAGAAGAGTTTATATGGCTTAAAACAAGCACCTCGATAATGGTATTTAAAATTTGATAGTTTTATGGCTGAGCAAGGCTACAACCAGTGTAATTCTGACCATTGTATTTATTTTAAGATGTTGGATAATGACAGCTACATTATTTTATGTTTATATGTTGATGACATGCTTGTAGAGGGTCCAACATGGATCACAAAAGAGAGTTAAAACAATGGTTAGCACAATCATTTGCTATGAAGGATTTGGGGTAGCAAAACAAATCCTTGGTATGAAAATTTGCAGAGATAGGAAGAACAGAAAATTGACTCTATCTCAGGCTGATTATGTTGAAAAGGTGTTGCAGAGATTCCATATGGAGAATGCAAAAGCTATCAGCACACATTTGCCTAGTCATTTGAAATTGACTAAGGAGATGTCTCCTAAGACACAAGAGGAGGAAGAAAAATTGTCCAAGCCACCATATGCTTCAGCTGTAGGAAGTTTAATGTACACCATGGTATGCATGAGACCGGATATTGCACATGTTGTAGGAGTTGTAAGTAGGTATATGAGTAATCACGGATTGGAGCATTGGAATGTGGTAAAATGGATTCTCAGATATTTGAGAGGTACATCCAAAAACATTTATGTTTTGGGGGCTCTAATATTGATTTAACATGCTATGTGGACTTAGATTTTGTAGGAGATATTGATAACAGGTGGAGTACTACAGGTTATGTTTTTACTATAGGTGGGACAGCTGTGAGTTGGATCTCTAGGTTGCAAAAGGTGGTTGCTTTATCCACCACAGAGGTAGAGTATGTAGCTACAATAGAGGCAAGCAAGGAAATGATATGGCTACAATCTTTCATGGAAGAATTAGGCAAACAAGAGGCTAACAGTTATTTATTTACAGACAGTCAGAGTGGCATACATCTTGAAAAGAATTTTGTCTTGCATTCAAAGACCAAACACATATAGCTAAGGTATCACTTCATCTGGTCAGTGTTGGATGATGGACAGTTACGGCTGGAAAAGATACATATAAATAAAAATCTAGCAAATATGTTTACGAAGGCAGTGACAACGGAGAAGCTGAGCTCCTCTTTAGCTTTAGTTGGTCTTCAAGACTGAAAATAATAAAATCAGAACAACAGGGTCTAGGGTGTTTATTTCCAGTGGGAGCTATAGGGTTAGCGGTGTTATTATCAGTCTCCAAGTGGGAGATGATATGTTGTGGAGTCTGATCAATCTCCAAGTGGGAGATTGTTGTTACATGGAGCCTAATCAAAGTCAGAGGTTAAATTTTCCCCACTTTTATCAGTGCGGTTTCCCCCAAATTATTTAATAGGGGTTTGGGGTCATGAGGCAGCGCCCCTTGTGGGGTCCAAGGGTAGTGCCGGGATTTATTTTTCTATTGGCCGACATAAAAAAAACCCTATTTTGTAACCAACATAAGTCTTGATAAAAATAACTAAGGGTTAGGGTTTCCGTCGGTATTGTATTGTAGCATTTGCAACAGTATTGAGTTGCAAGGATTGCTGGTTGTAATCGGTTTGATTTGTTGGATAATAATATTGGACTCTCTGTTGGTGGATGTAGCCCAAGTTTGGGTCAACCATGTTAAAAATTATCTCTCGTTGTTATTATTTCTATGTATTTTTTATTCCTCTGTTTAATCTTTATCTGCATGTAATTCTTAATAGTGCAAGTGCGCCACACAAGAATGCATTTGCACCAAAATATGGTGCAAGAAAAACCCTGAGGGCACCTACACCACAAAAAGACGTGTCTACACCACAAACAAATGCTCTTAATCCACACAAGATGCAAGTATGCTAAAACATATAGGGTTTAGGGTTTTATCCAACACTGAATGCAAAATTCCAAAAGATTGTGCATATGTTCTAGGACAAAGAGTGGTTGCATTGTTACATAGTTCTCATGTGCCAAACTAGGAAAAACATCAAATAGTCATGAAAATTGTAATGTGTCGTACCTGTTTGTATTTTTTTAAAAATCTTTATGTGTGATATTTTAATATTTTATTGTGTGTTCTTTCAGAAACTAGAGAGAAGAATGCAGAAGGGGTTTTCAGTTTCCCTGCAAAAATGTGTTGAAGCATGCAATATAGGGCATATATGGAAAACCCAGAAAAGATACAACAAATATAAAGAAACTAATTGATACTCAGATAGAAAAATAGCTAAATATCAATTACTATGACATACCCATGTTTAGTTTTTCAACTTGATACATATGCTGAGACTGGACCAGCAAGTGGGTATCATAGAAGTCACTCAGAATCTCCTTAGAACATGAAGTAAAGTGCATACAAATGTTATCAGCAACAAAGGAGGCTGCAAATGCCTAAAAAAGTAGCAATATCTACACAAATAAATATATTTCACTGTCTTCTATCTGATCAATCAAAATCTGCAAAATATATCATGTTCTTCCACAAACTCTCACCAAAATGAATCCCAATGGAGCACAACTACGAATACTGGATGTATCCGTCAATGAAGTATTTGCTAATGGAGGTTTTCGTCCCTAGAAGCCAAGATCAAATCAATCTTGCATAGGTTTTCATCTCAGCAAGATAATACCAAACCTTAGAGTCAAGCTCCAGAAACTCTCGAAGGGAAAATCTCTAAAGAGGGAAGAAATAATAATCCAAGCATATTCAAATGAGAGCACTTTCCTCCTTTTATACCTTTTCAACTAGGAGCCTCTAAAATCCTCTTGCATATGGGATAAAACATGATAGGGAAACCTTCCTTTTGGAAAATTGGAAAGAAAACTTTTATTTCCATCCTTTTAATCACTTTCCATATTTTTTCCCCTTATTTCCATCCTTTTCTTTATTTCTATCATTTTTCCCTTTTATTTCCATTTTCCTTTTGCACAATTAATTCATTTTATTATTTATTCAATATTCACATGGCCCTCTTTTAAAAGCAACTTTAAGTTGTGACTCCTAGGCATAGTGGTACAAACTCTATAATTTGTCTTTTATCATTAAATGGCCCCACTTTTAATAAAACATTATAATATGCACTTCATAATTAATTATTAATAAAGTATTATTTTATTAATAATTAAAATGTCATAACTCCAAAAATATTCATTATTTTTCGATTCCGTTAGAACCAGGAGGTCAACCACAGAAACCACTACTCATTCAGATGCCTTTCCCAAAATAGAAAGGTTGGCCACTGACACTCAACTGACTTACTATAAATAGTAAGTGCCTCAAAACGGAACCTAAAACCTCTGAATAGCTTAACCTCATAATGTACCAACATTTTGGAGAGGTAAACACTATCGACTGCCACCTAAAGAGCTCATTAACACCCAACTGGACCCTCTAATCACTGAACACTAGCCTACGAGGGTCGAATGATAGGCTAATCCTTCAAACTCTAATGCTCAAGAAAATGGGGACATTACAAAAATCTACAAAAAATCACTCAGAAACAATTTACAAATGTTAAATTTATTTGTTTTCAATTTCCTCCATTAGTTGCTGCTCTTTGGAGATCTCAATATCCTACTGATCAGAAGGATGGGAGAAGCTTCCTGTCTCTAACCCCTCTATCATGTCTATCTCTTGCACTCCAATATCTTCCTATTCTTCAAAACCTCCCTGCTCTTCTTCCCCCTCCGCCCCTTCCATCTATGTGGATTCCCTCTTTTCTTCTATTTCTATATCTTTAGCAGACTCTTGGGCATGTGATGGCCCAATCTGATCCTTAGGAGGGGTCATTGAGGTCCTGAAGCCAACAAGTACCTCAGCAAGGAGTGCAGTGTCTTTATCTATCTGAGTTTGATGTCTTTTTTGTTGGCTTCTCTTAAGCACTTGCTTTTCTTGTGCCTCTGGTGTTGGTGTCTCTTCCTCTGAATCTAAAGAAATTGTCTAAGGTTCACTAGATGTAACCTCAGGTGCCTTGGTAGTTGGGGAACAAGGATTTCTGGAGTGCTCTCCTTAGTTACTCTTCCTCTATTACTCGTCAAAATAAGAGGAGTGTTTGTACTTGTTAAGTCCTCATTCTTCTTTTGATGTTTTTGGGGCTTGGGAGTTTATGCAAGCTCCTCTGCTTTTTCCTCTTCATTTACCCTTTCTGAAACCTGAGGAGAATATATAACATGCCTCTTTTCCTGTTTTGGGGTGGATTCCTCAATTAATGTTAATTTCCATTTTTTGTGGGGTGTTTTGTGGGACTTCCTTAGGTATGGGCTCTTCCTATCCTGGTGTAGCAGATGATTCCCCCAAAATTCCTTTTCCCTTTTTCTTCTCAGTAGATGGGCAAGAAGTGGATGGAGTTGGCCTTTCCTCTTCCATCTCCTGAGTGGATGATGGTGATTCTACTGCTGCCTTCTTCCCCTTTTTCTTGGGCCTATGAGTATTGTTGTCATGTGGATTTGCACCTTACTTGAAGCTTGCTCAAGCATTCCAATGACACAATGAGACTGATCTCAAGGTGTGGGACCTTACAGATGAGATCAACTTCTAGAGAAGGCTAGGTCCTCTTTCTAGACTTAAGATCTAGAGAATTCAACTAAACCTATGCTATCGATCACCAGGAAAAAGGAAGAGAAGGAATATAGAAAGGGAAAGGTGATACATGAAGATTTAATATGTTTAATTGGAGCTGACATAACATAGTAGTGATTTCAAAGGTTGAATAAACTAACATAGGCTCATCCAATCTTTAATAGAGACCAAAACTGAATGTTGAACTTATAGAGGGATCATTTTATCCACAATAAATGAGCAACATTCAAACAGACACAGTGTAAAAGAAAATGAGAGAGGCAAAATTAGTTGCTTGTATTAATCACAGAGGCTAAATAGCCATTACAAAGATAGAAAAGCTAAATATAGATCAGAAAGACACAGAATGATAACTTTCCCCTCATAGTTGAACTAGAAGTGAAGATAGAGAGGCCCTAAAGAGGACACAGTCAATCAGATTCATTTGGTTATGGAAAATATCATGAGGTCAAGATCAAGCATCAAGCACTCCAGTCTGAATAATGACCCAATGACCAACCAATAGAAATACATCTTTTTACATGCATATATAGCTTTTACAAATCACACTGTAGTAGTTGTGGATGTAGAAGGAGAAGTCAACAAGGAAAGGACTTCGCCCATACTACAATAACTCCATGCTGATGTCCTTGGAGCACACCCACATGGCTCTACCCATGAAATCCGCAAGAAAGAAGAGTGTTTGCCCATGCCATGAGTACAAAGAGTTAATGCAAATAAGGCTAAAGTAGCATGGGGAGGCGAGGAATCCATCTTCTACAAGAAATTGGGCTATGAAGAAGAATTTATGGTGACCAGGAGGGTCACTGAGAAGTCTCGTTTCATTTTAAACAATAGAAAATACTCCTGGAAGGAAAAAAGGTCGAGCTCCGACAGATCAGGCTTCCTCCGTTATGTTGTTCCTTGGAAAGAAGAAGAACCTAACCTCTGCCTCCGCAACACTTAGTCAATTTATGAAATTGGCAAAGATCGGGCCTTGAGCCTTCTACCTTATGCCTT
The DNA here is from genome assembly GCA_027924645.1 of Cunninghamia lanceolata. Lineage (NCBI taxonomy): Eukaryota > Viridiplantae > Streptophyta > Pinopsida > Cupressales > Cupressaceae > Cunninghamia > Cunninghamia lanceolata. The sequence goes on from BSBN01001091.1 coordinate 702,770, forward strand.
CCCAAAGAAGGAAGAAGAGAGAAAGTCTGAGCCCTGCAAGTTTGAAGACTTAGCCACTTTTACAAAGGTTCGGCGAAGTTCAGGGTTCAGGCCTTCAGCCTTCCTCCTTCCAAAAGGAAGGAAGAAGGAAGAAGGGAAGACTAAAGTCTGACTCCCTAGAACACTTCGAAACGTTTTGAAAGAAAATAAGTGGAACTCAGACCCCGAGCCTTCCTCCTTGGATGACGTCATGGCCACTTGGCAGCCTCCCGATGTTCCGCAGTCACCCTTTTCCTTAATAAAATAATCATCATGGAATGGTAAAAACCAACTAGAATATGCCACATGGCCTCTCTCTCAGGTTCTTGAATGTTGAGCTTTCGAAACTTGCCACCCGTCCTCTTTCTGTGGTTCCACAAGCTGTTTGTGGGCCCACCCAAAAGGCTTAGTAGAATGGCAGAATGCCTTAGAAAACAACATCCATCAGGGGTCGTGCTTTGGGCTTTCCTTCCTTCGTATTCCAAAAGAAAAGGAAGAGGGAAGAAGAAAATTCTGAAGTCCAAAACTCTGAAACACTTAGCTAAATTTTGCAAAGAACAAAGCAAAGCTCGGAGCTGATAGACATGACATTGTGAAGAGAAAAATCTTGAACTCTGAAAACACAAGGAAAACTTAAGGTTTTTTGGACTTAGTCAATTTGGGGTTTTCTCTTGCATTTCAAAGGGAAAAATCCTTTCATTTAAGCTTTCTCAGATTAGATTTTTATGATGGAAGAGGGAATCCTTTGGGCTATTTTGGTTTGGGCAAAATAGGATAACAAGTATTATCTAGAAAAGATTACCACAGGGCCTCCCCTCCCCTCTTGCATAAAAAATGATGCTTGAAAAAAAGGTATATGAGGCCATGGTGTTTAAGCAGACCCTTTCCCTGCTGATATTTTTTTGCTAATGAGGTGATTGCAGAAAATAGAAAGTTGGGTAAATTAATCCTATATTTAGGGTGCGTGTGACCATGCCTTAGAAATATTAGCATCTTCATAATGGGTCCTAATACTAGGGAGAATTGGCCATCACATGTAAGATACTTCATTAGCCACATGGCCAAGGACTGCCATCACTGAGGAAGGGTGTTTCTAACAATTCCTTTTACTTCTCTCTTATTCACGTGTGTTTGTATTTCAGGTTCATTATCTATGGAGAAAGCTTTGATTAAATCAATGTACAGGGTTTTTAGGTGATATAACCTCTCACCTTCTGCTGGGAGTTTGTAGATCCATCTGATGATGGTGGTAGAGATAGGAATGGTGACCCCTCGTACTTATGTTTTGTTGTTCTATAGGTTGGAGAGTAATTCTTCCACAATGTCTTCTTGGTAACCCTTGAATTTCTCCAAGAAATCAAGCCATCCTGCAACCCTTAGTATATTAGTAGATGCTTGATCTTATAGTAGTCCCTCTATTGTATTCAGCTCTGATTTCTTTTTAACCCCCATGCCTTCAAACAAACTACAACTTGGTGGTGATTTACCCCTCCCTCTGCTTGCAAATCCTCTACTTTGCCTACTTATTTTCTTGAAACTTCTTACATCAAACCTATCTCACCTCTAGAGCTCTCTGTTTCCTGAAATCTAGAGTTAAATTTCTTTTGCTTGTCCTGATGACTACTGAGTCAGTTGATAGGGAGTTATGGCTTGCAATTTTAGAAATTATGATTTAGTATGTTTCGTAGGGGGCTATGTCACTCTAAAGCTATGGAGTTGGCGTGTAAGATGGATAGTCCGGGGTGACATGTGTTAGATTTATTTGGGAATAATGGTAGTGTACAGGAGTCCATGTGAATTGCACAAAATGAAAACTAAAAAAACTTGTCATAATTAGTTAACTAAGATAAATACTTGGATTACCGTTGTGATAATTAGGCGTCATGCTTAGGGTTTGTGATGCCGCCTCCTCAAGATGTGATGTGACCACTCCTACATGTGTAGCCTTTAGAATTAGTTGTCATAGTGTCCATGAAATGTGAGGTGACAAACTTCTTGTTGAATTGATGGTTGATGGGACAGCTCTATTGTCAGCAGATGGCATCAGCAAATGATTTGAAAATAGGGGTCGCCGACAGCTAAGTGTTATGAGTGCTCGTGACCTGGCCTCCTTTTTTTTCTTCTTGAAGGTGAGGTGTATAAAGTCATGATGAATTCATTACCTCCTTTTGAGTGCCCTTCCTTAGACATTTTAAGAGGTAGGCTCTGAAGATATTGAATCCTCTTTATTGTTGGAGCGTCAAAGGAGCTCCTAGTTGGCTCCAGAGGTGCTCCTAATTGGCTCCAGAGATGCTCCTTCTTGATACTTGCATGAAAAATAGAACCGCCATTTTCTAGTTTTCTATTCCCGTGGTGAGGAAGACCATCATTTGACCATTTTGTCAGTCTTCCTCTTTTATTTTTATTTTTTTTCTTCTTTTTTTTTAGAAGGGCCGTCATTTTACTAGTTTTTAACCATTCTTTTTATTTATTTTTCTTTTTTTTAAATTATTTCATCATCCTCTCAACTTGTACAAGAGAGTGTGACCTTTATCACATAGCACAAATCCTTGACAAATTCCTTCTTTGTATTGATGAATGCTTTTGGATTTGACCGTGTTAATTGTTTTTCGTCAAAACAACTAACATGGTCAAATCCAGAAGCATTCATCAATACAACATCATGGATTGTGGAAAATTAATGACTACTAAATTCCTCCTTTGTGGTTGGCTGTTGGTAGAGGTGAATCCTATGACCATTCACTAAAAATGCATTTCCCCCTCCATCAATGGGTGACAACTGGATTGTTCCATTGTCATAGACTTCTCTAATTTGATAAGGTCCTGTCCAATGGGTTTGCAATTTCCCCTTGAAATCCTTAAACTTGGAGTCATATAAGAGAACCCAGTCTCCTTGTTGAAATGTCCTCTTCTTAACATGTTGGTTGTATATGATAAATTTGGATTAGCTGAAATGATGAAACAAATGCATACATTACCAAACCCAAACCTTCAATACACCTCGAATGATATGTGCAAGATGACGACTTGATTGATACCTGCAAGATGATGGATGTAAGAGGAAGAAAGATGCAAGATGGAAATGGAAATGGATACAAGGGAGAGATTGATGGATATGGATGATATTTTGGCAGCATAATAGTATGAAATTAAATTGCATCCCCCCAAATGGCTTAGAGGAGGCTAGGTTTATAGGAAAGACCTAGTTAGAATGGATGGACAAGATCGATTAGGGTTTAGATGATATGGATGGTAAGGATTAATTAGGTTTCCTGGCACATCAAGAAAGCGTAGTCATGTGACAAGTGTGCAAAGGAGAATAAAGGGAATCTAATTCAAATATTTTATTTGAATTAGATTGACATGTGAAGGCATGTTAAGTGGAATATGGAGACATCTGACATGTGTCACAATGTGATGAGGGGTGAGGGGTTTATTCAAATTTTTAATTTGAATTATGTGAAACATGTGACTAGGTGCAATTAATTAAATAAATGGGATTTATTTAATTAATTGGGAATGTGATCAAGTGGGATTGATTAAATAAATTGGGTTTATTTAATTAATCAAGAAGGTGATTAAGTTGGACCAATGTGATTAAGATGAACTAGGACCTAGGGATAAATGGGATTAAGTGGGATGAGGTTAGATGAGCTAGGATGAACTAGGACCTAGGGGAACATATACAAGTTCATGTCCACAATGTGTTGTGTCAAGACATGGACATTTTTTAGTGTCTACATTTGCCTCTCTTTGAGATGATGTTGCGAGATGATGCAATTTGTGTCGAGTAACATCATTTCAAAGAAGCTAAGGAAACGGATAGAGGAAAAGGATAGGGTGATGATGCCCCCTCTAGAGGATAGGCAGGTTGAACAAACATGGGTAGGCTCTCGAAATGAAAGGGATTGGTCAAAGGATGAAAGGTAAAGGAAATAGATAGAAGAAAGGGAAGGATGTGTTATGCTGCGGTGAAAGTGAGCAACCATGATGTTTGATTTAGCACTAGAGATTAAGCACCGAGGTATAAGGACCAAGGTGATGATGTGTCTCGTGCCCTAGCATAATACAACCTTGTTTAGATACAAAATATGAATATTACCTGGGTTGATTTTGATTTGATGCAAATGCAAGATAAAAAGATAACACACACAAGAAAGCATGCATGAATGATACAAAAACAAACAAGGTATTGCCCCTGTCAAGCTATAAACCGATGATTAATTGCTGATTGATGATGACAGATAGTGTTGTCATGGCGGGGAATGATATATCCCTAGATCAACACAAGGATGTGGGAACGATATATCCCATTGATGATGATGATTGATTGATTGATTTGGCTTACAGCAAGATTAGGATCAAGACCATTGATTGTGATTGGATAATTTGACAAGTTTGATTAACTTGATTGGTATGGATAAATGATGCCTTGCATTTGGATCATTGCTTGGATTGATTTGATAAGGATGAATGGAAGATTGGATTTGATGAAGTGATTGAAGAATTGATTGATGAAGTGATGAAGATAGATGATAGAAGAATGATGAAAGAAGAAAGAGGAATATCGTCTGTACTTGAATCTAGGTACTTCCTTCATATCCCAGATTGCCTACATACCCTGTATCCACATGATCAAGGCATTCAACAATAAAGATGAGATGTAGTTCTGATTTTGTTTATTGATGGGATAATTGAATTGGATTGATGTGATTTGATTGATTGGTAGATTGGCTTGATTTGATGATTTGATTGGATTTGTTTTGATGTGATTGATTGTTTGATGATTGGATTGATGATTAGATTTTGATTTTGATGATTGGATTGGATTGATGTGATGGATTTTTTGATGATGATTGATCTTATTGCTAAGATTTTTTGTTGGGTATTTGATTTTTTTGAGTTTTTTTTAATGTTTTGATTTTTTTGTATTTTGTATTTTTGAACGTCAATGGATTTACAATTTGAGTAGCCTCTATGCTAGATACCAATGACAAGGGGAACCAAGTCTAGGTGCAAGGGAATGAATGGGATTGGACAAAAGGATGGATGATAGTGGATGGATGAAAGAATCATGATAAATGGATAGGATAAAAGGATAGGCTATGGAATGGAATGGATATATGTGTAAGAGAGCAAGGATGCGATCTCCAAGGACTATGTTGCATAGGAATAACATGCCCTATTCTAGATAGTAGACTTAATCTTTTTCATGACAATGCTTAGGACAATGGGATGATAGGATGGATTGGAAAGGACCATAGGATAATGTCAAGATAAGGTATGTCAAGAGATACCCAAAACATGTTTCAATATTTTGCCCCCGTGTCTTTATCAAAATCAAAAGGAGGAAGGGAGGATGGATGGACTCAATATGATAGGAATGTGTATGAAAATGGTATGATAGTTTGGAAAAGGATGAGACATGGTGCCCCCAAGTGTAAGTGACATAGAAAATCAACCTACACATGACACCTGTTTACCAGGTTTTCATCATGGTACTTATCCAAGGCGCCTATTTACCAGGTTTTCACCATTGGATGAAGGAATTTCTCTGAAGGGATTTTTTTTTAAACTTTTGAATGGGAAAAAGGGGGGGATACGGATGGGTGGGACTCAAGTGTCTAGTTCCATGTAATGCTATAGTCCCATTAGAGAAGGATGTCATCACAAATGGACCATGTCAAGTCATTATGCTCAAGATGTTGGTAGGGTGATTACGTGAAAGTGAGATGGATAAGGTAGATAGTGGATTATGATGTGGATTATGGAGGGATCAAAAGTGGATTATGATGTGGATTATGATGGACTTATGCAAAAGCATGGACCATAGGAAGGTGATGGGGGAAGTATGTAGGATAATGAGTGAATGATGGAGTGATGGAGGTATGGAAAGGAATCATGACCAACAACTGCACACACCATGTTAAACATGGAAGATTTTGATTGGATGGTGGTGTAGGAAGCAATGCTGATGTTTGCTTAGGAGATGGATGATTTAGGACTTTTGGAACCCACATGGACTTAGTATTTTTTTTATTATTGCTTTTCGTGTGGGATGTTTGAAATGTTTGAATGGAATGGCATTTTTGAATGGAGGGGGATGGTTGGAATTTTTGAGAGGTGGATGCCTCATTTGACTTGATTGATTTTTGCTTAAGGAGGTTCATATCATTTTAGTTTTTGACTTTGATTTTGGAGGTATGGGCTTGGATGGATTTTTGAATGTACCTTTCTTTGAATTTTTGGATTGATTTTCTAAGGTATTAGGACTCTTAGGATTTTGGAGTTTATGAAAGGAGGCATCCAAATGTTTATTTTTGAATCCCATGTGGTGGATGAAATGAGTGGAAGCTCCTTGTTTATACCATGCATGCATTTGTTGGTCATGATTAGTATATTTAGGGTATTGATGAATGATTGGGTAAGGGGGTGTTGGTAGCAATGGTGGCAAAGCGGATGGAGGAATATTAGGAGTTGGAAGGAGTGGAGGTAAAGTGGATGGTGGAAGGTGAATGGTCACATGCTTTTGACATATGTAGGATGAGGGAGGTGGAATGGAAATGTATTTTTTACTAATATGACGGGGTTTATGATGGAAGTAAGTGGATTTAGGAAGTGTGGAGGAAGTACCAACATCGTTAGATTATTGACCTTGGGGTGTGTATCCAAGGCCAAATGAGCAAGGAGGGACCTTGACATGGATTGGCTCCAAAATGCCTTGTTCATGTAGGCCTAAACCTTTGCCTTGGTAGTTCATGTTTTGGAGCATGTGATTGACTATAGGACTAGGTGTAGTTTGGACACTAGACTTGAGTTGATTATTGGATGGAGAAGGTAAAGTGGATAATGGTTGTTGGTGTTCTAAGGAGGAACACTCGTGAATGAAGGTAGTAAGGCCAAGTGTATATAATGGTGTATTTGAAATGGAGTTGGTGGTGGATGTGGAAGGATGATTAGGATCTTGATCATGTTCATTTAGATCCAAGTTATTTGTTTGATCTTCTATGCTTATGTGTTCTTGGGAGACAATTGTCTCATCATGACAAGTGGAAGGTGTAGGATCATGGATTGGGCTAGATGGAGGATGACTAGGAGCAATTTGGATGTCTTTTTCATGGATCATAAGATTATGGATAGGATCAAGGTGCTCATGGATAACTTCTTCATAGTTATCATCTTGATCATAAAGAAGGTACATGTTATGGATAGATTGGATGGGGATGATTTGATCTTGATTAGATTTAGGGGCTTTTGTTTCTTCATGCTTAGGATCATGTTCTTGACATAACTCTTGGTTTTCTTGAATGGAAATGGAAGGCTCTTTAATAAGCTTGATAGCTTGTAGATCACATGATGGGGTTATAAGACTAGAGAAAGTGTTTAAGGACTCATGGGGAGGCTCAAGAATAGGTGTTTGATGACATGGCAATGTTTTATTCCTTGCTAGTAGCCAATGGATCACATCCTTTGCAAGGGTATGGGTGAATGGACAGTATAGGGGATGGATGATAATAGTGGAAGTTGAAGGCTTAGGATTAGGATTTGTTGGATGGATAATGGGATTAGGATTTGGGCTAGATGGAAAGATAATGGAATTAGAGGGATTTGTTTTATCCAAAACAATCTTACCACCATCTTCTAGGTTCTTGACTAATCTTTGGAATCAGACACAAGTGGATATGGTATGGCCCCTATACCTATGGTATGCACAATAATGGTTTTCATTATACCCTCTAGGTTTAATCATAAATAGAGAATATGCTTTGAATGGGTATAGCTCAATAAAATTTGCTTGGACCAATTTCTCTAAAAGTATCTCCATGGAATCTTTTAATGAAGAATTAGTGGAACATGGGGATGAAGGTGATGAAGGTGATGAAGGGCTTGATAAAGGTGTTGGGTTGGGACTAGTTGGCTCATGTGTTGGCATATGATTGGATGGTGAAGGTGACTCAAAGGAGGCACTTTCTAGGTTGGTTTCTCCCTTGTCAAAGGATTTTAGGTCTTGCATAAGATGACTTGGACTTTCTTGATTTATGTACATAGGGCCATTTGGACTTGCTTGTTGTTCTTGTAAGGACGTTTGATTACAATGTGGATAGGTTTGGAGATGAGGTGGCATGATAGGACTTGTAGGTGAAAGGTTTTGTGAGGTGGATTGTTGTGGACATTGGGTGATGTTGGAAGTTTGTTGAGAAAGCAGTTGGAATATGATGGCAATGGAGTTAGGATCATTGGATGGTATACTTATGGAAGTACTTGCATTTGGGGTGTTTCTAGGAATAGTGAGGGTGATTTGTGGTATGGATGTGGTGGCATTAGTGTTTGGATTATGTGCTTGTTGGGCTTGTGATTGAATGTGGGATCATTGATATTGGCCTAGGACTTGATGTTGTAGGGATTGTTGATGTTGTGGTGACACAGGGTCTTCTTCCTTTCTATATAACCACCTAAGTTGACTAAGTTGATTAAGCATTCTTTTGGTGCCATAAGGATCATTCTCATAGGTATTGTTTAGAAATGCCATGTCCATGTTTACAAGTGATAGATGTGGAGAATTGATTGGATGAAGATTTGATGATGTGTAATGGCTAGAAATGATTAGGGGTTTACTTGGATGATGAGGACTATGGTGATGATGATTAGGATGTTGAAGATGACTAGGATGATGAGATTGGATGACTTGAAGGAATTAGGATGAATGATGGTGGAATTATTAGAGTAGATGACTAGGATGATTTAGGATAATGGTAAGGGTAATGTGGGATAACAAGGTGGGATGACTTGGATGGAGGTGATTAGGATGAATGGATTGGGATGAAAGTGGTTAAAATGAGAAATGTAGGTGATGATGTGGAGTGATTGGGATCAAATTTCAAGACCTTAGGATGATATGATTTGTTTTGTTTTTTATCGATGGCTCTTTATGCTTGAGATAGACTAATGATCTCAAGTAAGAGGGTTGATTGGATTGAATCTCTATACTTAAGGTAGACTAATGACACTTAAGTAATAGACGGTTGATTGTATTGATTTAATTGGATGACTTACTTAAGATGACTAATGATCTCAAGCAAGTTTGGATAACAGTTGATGATGATCAACTAAGGTCTTGATTTTTGATTGGGTTGAGTTGGATTTGGATTGGGATGAAAGTAGTTGGGATGTGATTTGTCTTGGAATGATTGGATGATGTGTAATGACTAGGATGATTAGGATGATGTTGATTTATTGATGTAGAATGAGGATATGATTAGGATTGGGTTAGAATGAATTAGATGGGATTAGGATGATAATTAGAATGAAGGGGTTTAGATTAGAATGAGGTTGATGATGATGTGTAATGATGACTTGGATAAGATTAAAGTTTGATATGGAATGATTAGGGATGATTAGGATGGTTAGGGGTTGATTAGAAAGAAGGTGGTTTGGAATGATTAGGGTTTGAATTATGGTGACTTGGATATGATTAGGAATGAAGTGGCTAAAAATGGGTGATTAGGATGAATGTGATTGGATTGAATGTGTTGGAAGAATGAGTTGAATGACTTGTCTTTATGTGTTTGGTGTTTAGCTTGATGTGGTAATGTTCAATCAAATGATCACACATGTACAAGCATGATTCACTCATGCAAGACACATAAGAAATTTTGAATTTTGAATTTGAAGAATGTGGTGATGATTAAACAAGCACACATGGAAGACACATCAATAAGCCCTAATGTCTAGTTTGAAATAGGGTATAGCCAATTAGGTTTTGGGCTATGTTTACACAAGGTTGACTAGGAATTTGAAAGATAAATCTTTCCACATAGCCGGGAGAAAGGGGTAAAACACCCTTCACCTTCACTTCCCAAAGGTATAAAGTTCTTTGGGGCTTAGCCAAGAGTGACAAGATTCCAACTCCCAATGAGGGTGTCTTTCAATTCAGTCTCAATTGAGGTCCTCCCTGGAGTGGTGTCTCTCCAAGCAGGTCTCCTAAGAAGGGTAAACAAAAGTGAACCAAGTGAGGTGTTTTTGATCTCCAAGATCACCTTGTGGCGCGAGGAGAGAGCATACACATGCACACTTGATTCTCACTTAAACGTATAAATTCACCCTTAGAAAATGAAATGTGATGTGTGAATATGAATGGCTAAGAGGTGTTTTTGATTCTGAAGATCGCTCAAAGCACATGAGAAGAGCATACACACCCCTAATTGCATACAAATTCACCAAACAATTCAAGCACTAGTTCTTTTTAAAGCCCAAGTCCAAATGTGATTGAAGACAATGGTTCATTTTAGCCCAATTTTTAATGTGTGATTGCAAGAAATGATTAAGAGATAAAATATTAGAATGCATGCACCTAATTAATTTTCTATCCAAAGTGTTGTATTTGCTGATCCTGATGTTGTTCCAGCCTTGTGAGGTCACCTACAAGTCACAAAATTGAAAAACAAACAAGTAAAAGTGCATAGGAGACCGTTATGTGAAAAAAGAGAAATCTGATAAAAACCTAATAAAAATGACTTGATACAGAAAAATGACTAGCATCAATAGATTCTAGATGAAATTCTATGCACTTTTAAAAAAAAAATCGCAAAAATTCGATCAAAATTGCAAAAGATATGAGCATTTGAAGTTTATATGTAAGTTTGACATTGACTACGAAAAAACATGGCAAAATGGTACAGTCAAATGAAAATTTCTTCACCACTATGTAGTTCACTAAGTCCTCTTTCTGACGAGTCCTTGTTTGCAAAATTTTGTTGGTAGGTGGCGACCGATCATGCAAAATCTGTACGTTAAAAATTTTCATGAGCCAACATAAAAAAACCCTATTTTTGTAACCAACATAAGGCTTGATAAAAGCGGCTAAGGGTTAGGGTTTTGGTTTACATTATATTGTAGAATTTGCAATGGTATTGAGTTGCAGGGATTGCTGGTTGTAATTGGTTTGATTTACTGGATAATAATATTAGACTCTCTGTTGGTAGATGTAGCCCAAGTTTGGGTGAACCACATTAAAACTTGTCTCTCGTAGTTATTATTTCTATGTATTTTTATTCCTCTGTTTAATCTTCTACCGGCTAACCCTAACAAGTGGTATTAGAATGAGTTGTGTTTGATTATCATCTATAGGAAGGTCTCATGGTTGAGTGGGAGTCTCATGGTTGAGTGGGAGCAATGGTGGACGGGGGTAAATTGAAGGTCGATAAATTTAATAGGTAGAACTATCAATTATGGAGGATGCAGATGGAGGATTATCTCTATCAAAAGGATTTATGGAGGCCGTTGGAAGGAGTATCCAAGAAGATGGTAGGAATGATAGATGAGGATTGGAATCTTCTGGACAGAAAGGCACTGGGAACCATTCGATTGTGCCTGGCACCATCTGTGGCATTCAATATAACAGAAGTGATGACAATAGATGAACTAATGAAAGCTTTGGCTAAATTGTATGAAAAAACCTCAGCCTCAAATAAGGTATTTCTCATGAAGCATTTATTTAATCTGAAAATGATTGAAGGTGGATCTGTGATAGATCATTTAAATGAGTTTAATACAATTGTTAGTCAGTTAACTTCTGTGAAAGTGAAATTTGATGAAGAGGTGAGGGCTCTCTTGGTTTTATGTTCTTTGCCAGAAAGCTGGAAAAGCTTGGTAATGGCTATAAGTAACTCTGTCTCTGGTTCAAACACTTTAAAATTTGATGATGTCATTGGTGTTATCCTTAGCGAGGAAATGCAAAGGATAAGCTCAGGAGGGTCCACATCAAGTAGTGTTTTGAATGCAGAAAGCAGGGGCAGATCAAAGGAGAGAGGAAAAGGTTCTGGAGGTCATGGGAAGTCATGAGGAAAATCAAAGGATAAGATATCCCAAACCAGAGGACAGAAGGATTGCTGGTACTGTGGGAAACCAGGTCATCTAAAGAAAGATTGCTAGTCTCAGAAAAATAAAGGAGACAAACAAGAAGGCAATAAGGAGGCAAATATGGTAAGTAATAAATGTTGGATTTAAGGCATACAACTGAGAGGGGGGGGGTGAATCAGTTGTATAAAACTTCTTGTTCTTTCAAACACTTGATTCTTCGTTGTTAGTTAACAGCATATCAATTAATCATCCATGAAAGCATAATACATAAACACAAGAGCAGATAAACATCAACACATTGAACACCAAGATTTTGACGTGGAAAACCCGGTTAAGGGAAAAACCACGGGGTGATTAACCCAAGGATTATTCTCTGTTAGAAGAATAAGAAAAAGAATGGCACTTGCCAATTAGGGCTCACTGCCTGAGCACACTGCTCACAAAGAGGCCCACTGCCTACAAGGAGACACATTGTCTACAAAGTGATAAGAATCACAATCTTGAACTGGAGAATGACATCTCTACCATGTCCGGATCAGTTCCATTTAAGCCCAAAAACCTCTGCTCTGCCTTTCGCACTTCTCTTCGCTATGCCACACTCATCCACACAATCCACACTTCAAAATGAACTCACAAACCGTTATTTATACAAGACATCGACTTAGGAACAAACATCTAAGTCGGCAAACAACCATAAGAGTATCCGCAAGATGAATAACACATCCGGTCGGCCACCACAAGAACATTCGCAGGATGAACAACTCATCCGGTCGGCTAAACAGAGCAAGAACTTCATCCGGAAGAATAACTTCAATTCCGGGCTCTACTATCAATGCGGACCAACAACACAACCTCAACATGATCCAAGAACCTTCACAAGCCTACCTGAATGACCAGGTACATTCGCACTTTCTTTACTTACTGGAATCTCTTCTCTTCCTTATCCGGAACTTCAAGAACACTGTCTGTCACCACTGTCATAATGCAAGAGGTACTTCCGGACCTCCAAATCATACACAACTTGAGATGGCACATCACAAGGACATCCCAAAGACTCCTTCCAATCCGCAGATTAGGATTATACAGTTCCAGACCTCACCGGACCTTTTTGTGATCCTCTGTCACCTCTGAATACTTACCGGAACCGGTTCTACACCGACAGCCACAACTCCTTCAGATCTTCATGCGGACCTCTGAAATCTTAACTGAAGCATCTCAAGACTCATATCTACAAACCCTTTAATCCGCATCCTCCGATTCTCAACCTATATAATACATTTGCCTTCTTCTCATCACGGTTCTTCACTGTTCCTGACTGAGGCTAATTTTCTCAATATCCTCAGCACACAGCTCATCCAATCCTTCTTGTCAATGCAATATGAGTATGTTGACATCAATGACAACACTAGCTCACCTCATACTTGCAACAATCTCCCCCTTTGTCATTGATGGCAACATATGATGTGAAAAACCATCAAGACAAGAACTTCTCCTTTCTGTCACAGCTCCCCCTATCAACAACAACTTTTCACATGTCTTCTCTTCCTTTACTGCTCCCCCTTTGATCATCAACCACTTGTTTTTCACATGTCTTCTCTCCCCCTTTGACATCAATGGCAAAGGGCTCATACTTGCAATTCTCATACATCAGAATCATACCAGCTGCTCCCCCTTAGTTGCAGCTCGCCATCATCAATCCGGATCACAAGATATGACTGTGATATCCACCGGACTGATGCACATCAGTGCATCCTAGTTCATCACCGGAGGGGCCATGACCCCTAACTTCTCCCGGAGATATTCAAAAGAGTCCTTGGGAAGAGGTTTAGTAAAGATATCTGCAATCTGATCCTTTGAGGGAACATACTCCAATCTGACTTCTTCCTTGTTCACTTGTTCTCTCAAAAAGTGAAACTTGATAGATATGTGCTTAGTCTTAGAATGCAATACCGGATTCTTAGAAATATTAATTGCACTTGAATTATCACAGAAAATTGTGATAGGCTCCTCATATTCAACTTTAATGTCTCTTAGCATCTGCTTCATCCATAAGATTTGAGTGCAACTACCTGCTGCTGCAATGTATTCTGCTTCAGTTGTAGACAGAGATATTGCATCTTGTTTCTTGCTTAGCCAAGAAACCAATCTCTTCCCCAAAAAGAATGCTCCACCACTAGTGCTCTTCCGGTCATCCACATCTCCTGCCCAATCTGCATCTGTGTAAGCATGAAGAGAGAAATCCGGATCTCTAAGGTACCATAGACCATACTCAACTGTTCCTTTCAGGTACCTAAAAATTCTTTTGATTGCCATAACATGAGATTCTCTAGGATCAGCCTAGAATCTTGCCACAAGACCAACAGCCTGCATTATATCTGGTCTAGTCTGAGTGAGATACAACAATCCACCAATCATTGATCTATACTTTGTCTGATCTGCCTTTGGGGAGTCATCATCTTTGCTCAACTTACATCCGGTTGCCATGGGAGTGTTCATTGGTTTTGAATCTTCCATACCATATTTCCTTAACAATTCTTTCACATATTTGGTCTGAGAAATGAAGATTCCTTTCTTTGTTTGAGGAATTTGCAGACCCAAGAAGAAATTCATTTCACCAAGCATAGACATTTCAAACTCACTTTTCATCTGATTTGCAAAAGTTTTGCACATACTATCTCTTCCTCCAAAAATGATATCATCCACAAACACTTCAACAATCAAAATGTTTTCATGAACAATTTTGAAATATAAGTTACTGTCAGCAGTACCTTTGTTGAATCCAATCTGCACAAGATGCTTATCCAACCTTTCATACCATGCTCTTGGGGCTTGCTTTAGTCCATACAATGCTTTCTTCAACTTGCAGACCATATCATCATTATCAGACAATTGAAATCCATCCGGTTGTTCAATGTAAACTTCTTCTTCCAGATCACCATTTAGGAAAGCAGACTTGACATCCATTTGATATACCTTGAAGTCTTTGAAGGCAGCAAATGCAAGAAATAATCTGACTACTTCAATTCTTGCCACCGGAGCAAAGGTCTCTTCAAAGTCAATTCCTTCTATTTGAGAGTAGCCTTTGCAGACCAATCTAGCTTTGTTTCTGATAACTTCACCAGCTTCATTCAGTTTGTTCCGGAAGACCCATTTGGTTCCAATCACATTCCTGTCTCTAGGTCTGGGAACAAGATCCCAAGTATGATTTTTCTCAATTTGCATTAATTCATCTTTCATTGCTTTAGTCCAGTTTTCATCATTGCAGGCTTCATTTACTGTTTTAGGTTCAATCTTTGAAATCAGACAACATTCATCCTGATTTTGAGCAACATTCCTTCTAGTTTGCACACCTTTGCTTCTGTCACCTATGATCTGATCTTCAGAGTGGTTTAGTCTTACATACCTTGGAATTTTGGGAATATCCTGCACTGTTGCTCCTTGATCAGGTTCATTCTGACCTATTTCTTCTTCCTGATTTACTGGATCAAGTTGATTCTGACTTACCGGAGGGGATTGAGTCCCTTGAACCTGAACACCATCTTGATCATCTTCATCAAACTCATAAAATCTTGAAGGCTTCTCAATTCCTTCATCAACTTTCACATTGGTGCTTTCTATCATCTTCCTCAATCTCTTATTGTAACACCGGTATGCTTTGCTTTGAGTGGAGTAGCCCAAGAAAATTCCTTCATCACTTCTAGCATCAAACTTTCCTAGATCTTCATCTCTTTTAATATAACACTTGCTACCAAATACTCTGAAATATTTCACAGTAGGAGTGATGCCAAACCAGAGTTCATAGGGGGTCTTACCAGTGTTGTTTCTGATTTGAACTCGATTGAGAGTGTAGACTGCAGTGCTGATAGCTTCTTTCCAAAACATCTGAGGAACATTTTCTTCCAACATCATTGTCCTGGCAGCTTCCTGGATGGTCTGGTTCTTTCTTTCAACTACTCCATTCTGCTGTGGAGTCCTAGGAGCAGACAATTGTCTCCTTATACCCTACTTCTCACAAAAGTCAATGAACTCACCAGATGTAAATTCACCACCTCTATCAGACCTTAGACACTTTAGTTTCAATCCGGTTTGATTCTCTACCATAGCTTTGAAGATTTTGAACTTCTCATATGCTTCTGATTTTTCTTTTAGAAAGGTAACCCACATCATCCAGGAATGATCATCAATTAACAACATGAAATATCTATCACCTTGTAGACTCTTGATTCTTGTCGGACCACAGAGATCAGTATGTACTAATTCCAACAATCCGGTAGAAGACTGATCTTTGCTTTTGAAAGAGACTCTGCTCTGTTTACCTAGCTGACATTCTTTGCACAAACTATTTGTAGGTTTCACCAATTTTGGAAGGTCTCTTATAGCCTGAATATTGCTTATCTTGATGATGTTATCAAAATTCACATGACACATTATTCTATGCCATAACCAACTCTGATCAACTTGAGCAAACAGACAACTTTTGTTTGAACCAACTAGATGAAAGATATTACCTTTTGTTTGAGCACCGGATGCAATTTCAGTTCCGGAGCTTGTAAAGATTCTGCATTTTCCATTCTTGAACCGGAGATCATAGCCTTTGTCCACTAACTGAACAACACTGAGAAGATTGTGCTTCAATCCTTCAACATATAGTACATTACCTGTTTTGCTCTTTCCATCAAAGGAAATAGTTCCCCTACCTCTGATTCTGCCAGCAGAATTGTCACCAAACTTTACCATTCCTCCTTCATACCTTTCCAAATCTAAGAACTTATTCTTGTCACCAGTCATATGGTGAGAACATCCACTATCAATAACCCAATCATCCTTTTCTTCCACTTGAGCAGCCAAAGCTCTTTCCACAACCTTGTGATTGACAAATTCAGAGGATATTGAATCTTCTTCCTTGATGGCAATAAACACCCATTCATTTCCGGATTTGCTTTCTAGTTCTGATTCATCATCTGTTACTCCTTCATTGTCATCTTCTTCATGAACATAATAGCAGTTCTTTTGAAACCTTTGTCTGTTAGTATTAGACCTTGCAGATCTTTCCGGACATCTTGAAGCAAAATGACCAATCTTATTGCAGTTGAAACACTTAAAGGGTAGTTTTCCTTCATACTTACCAGATCCTCTTGGCAGTCTCTTTGCAATGAGGGCTTCAAGTTGAGCTGTTTCTGCTTCTTCTTCTTCCATGTCTCTTCTTGCTTGATCATACCATGACATCTTCCTTGATGAGTTTTCTCCCGGATCAAATCTTTGTTTGCCTTTCACATAGGCACTGGCTTTGAAAGCAGATTCAGTCTTGGGAGGATCATCTCCAAACTCGGTCATTTCAAATGCAGCTAGTTTGCCAGCCAGTTGTTCTTTTGTGACAGTTGTGTGGGCTCTGAATTCATCAATGGCAGCAACCTTGATTTTGTAGGCAGCAGGAAGGGATCTTAGGATTTTGTAGACAATCTCATTTTCATCTAGAGTTCCACCAGCATTTCTAATTCCACATACCAGCTCATTCACTCTTGGCATAAAGGTAGTGAAGTTTTCATCATCTCTCATCTTCAATCTTTCAAATTTCCCTTTCAGACTTTGCAACCTTGCACTTTTGACAAACTCATCTCCTTCATACAGAAGTTCCAGTTTAGTCAGGATCTCATATGCAGTTGGTAGGTCAATAACATTTGAGAGATCTGAATCATTCAATGCGCTTAGTAGGGCTTCCTTGGTCCGCAGATTATTTTCAGCATCTGTGATTTCATTCAGAGTTGTCGGACCACCTTGTGGAGGTACATATGGTTTTGAGACCATAGCCAAGTATGCTTTTCCCATACATTCCAAGTGACACTTCATGCGACCTTTCCAAAGAGTGAAGTTGGTTCCATCGAACTTCGGACTATCCTTCTTGTATGACGACATCCTGGATCTCCTCAAGCAGTTAAGCTCCTTTCAGAGGAACTTGGCTCTGATACCAATTGTTGGATTTAAGGCATACAACTGAGAGGGGGGGTGAATCAGTTGTATAAAACTTCTTGTTCTTTCAAACACTTGATTCTTCGTTGTTAGTTAACAGCATATCAATTAATCATCCATGAAAGCATAATACATAAACACAAGAGCAGATAAACATCAACACATTGAACACCAAGATTTTGACGTGGAAAACCCGGATAAGGGAAAAACCACGGGGTGATTAACCCAAGGATTATTCTCTGTTAGAAGAATAAGAAAAAGAATGGCACTTGCCAATTAGGGCTCACTGCCCGAGCACACTGCTCACAAAGAGGCCCACTGCCTACAAGGAGACACACTGTCTACAAAGTGATAAGAATCACAATCTTGAACTGGAGAATGACATCTCTACCATGTCTAGATCAGTTCCATTTAAGCCCAAAAACCTCTGCTCTGCCTTTCGCACTTCTCTTCGCTATGCCACACTCATCCACACAATCCACACTTCGAAATGAACTCACAAACCGTTATTTATACAAGACATCGACTTAGGAACAAACTTCTAAGTCAGCAAACAACCATAAGAGTATCCGCAAGATGAATAACACATCCAGTCGGCCACCACAAGAACATTCGCAGGATGAACAACTCATCCGGTCGGCTAAACAGAGCAAGAACTTCATCCGGAAGAATAACTTCAATTCTGGGCTCTACTATCAATGCGGACCAACAACACAACCTCAACATGATCCAAGAACCTTCACAAGCCTGCCTGAATGACCAGGTACATCCGCACTTTCTTTACTTACTGGAATCTCTTCTCTTCCTTATCCGGAACTTCAAGAACACTGTCTGTCGCCACTGTCATAATGCAAGAGGTACTTCCGGACCTCCAAATCATACACAACTTGAGATGGCACATCACAAGGACATCCCAAAGACTCCTTCCAATCCACAGATTAGGATTATACAGTTCCGGACCTCACCGGACCTTTTTGTGATCCTCTGTCACCTCTGAATACTTGCCAGAACCGGTTCTACACCGACAGCCACAACTCCTTCAGATCTTCATGCGGACCTCTGAAATCTTAACTGAAGCATCTCAAGACTCATATCTACAAACCCTTTAATCCGCATCCTCCAGTTCTCAACCTATACAATACATTTGCCTTCTTCTCATCACGGTTCTTCACTGTTCCTGACTGAGGCTAATTTTCTCAATATCCTCAGCACACAGCTCATCCAATCCTTCTTGTCAATGCAATATGAGTATGTTGACATCAATGACAACACTGGCTCACCTCATACTTGCAACAATAAATCTGAAGATGATGCTTTGATTCTTTCCCTAGATAATGCTGATGATTCATGGGTTTTAGATTCAGGGGCCTCATTTCATGCTACGCCCCATAGAAGTTATTTTCTTGATTATGTCTAAGGAGATTTTGGGCTAGTTTATTTGGGAGATAATGAACCCTCTCAGATTGTTGGAAAGGGAAGAATCAAGATTAAGTTGCAGAATGGGAATCATTGGCTACTACAAGAGGTAAGGCACGTTCCAAGGCTTAGTAGGAATTTAATTTCAGCAAGGCAGCTAGCTAAAGAAGGTTGCATTGTTACATTTATTGATAAAAATTGGAAGGTTTCAAAAGGTGCCTTAATCGTAGAAAAAGGTGTGAAATTAGGCACCTTATAGCTTTGTATAGGTCATACTATTCCTTCTACTTTAGCTATTGCGGAGAAAAAACAAAAAGGTTCAAGAATAGTTGTTGCAGGTTCGCAGGAAGAGACTGAAATAGTTGTTGCAGGTTTTGAGACAACACTGTGGCATAACAGACTTGGGCATATGAGTGAAAAAGGTATGAAGGTACTTCATTCTAAGAAAGTTTTATCAGGTCTAAAATTTATTAATATAGATTTCTGTGAAAGTTGTGTGTATGGTAACTAAAAGAGAGTTAGTTTTCTAAAGGATGGGAAGCAAAAGAAAGATGAAAAGTTGGAGCTTGTGCATACAGATGTATGGGGACCAACTCAAGTATCTTATCTTAGTGGCTCTTGGTATTATGTTACATTCATAGATGATGGAACTAGGAAGGTTTGGATTTATTTCCTTAGGCATATATCTGATGTATGTGAAACATTTAAGAAATGGAGAAGCTTGGTTGAGAATGAGACAGGTAAAAGATTAAAATGTCTCAAATCTGATAATGGTGGTGAGTATTACAACAAAAAATTTGAGGATTATTGTTCCTTTAATGGAATTCGTAGGTAGAAAATAGTTCTAGGGACTCCACAAGAAAATGGAGTGGTTGAACGCATGAATAGGACAATAATGGAGGGTGCAAAGACCATGAGATTGCATGCTGAGTTGCCTTTAAATATGTGGGCAGAGGCTGTCAACACTGATGTATATTTAATTAACAGAGGTCCTTTAGTTCCTTTGGGCTGTGGTATTCCAGAGGAAGCATGGATAGGTAAGAAGGTGAGTTATTCTTTTCTCAAAACCTTTAGATGTGAAGTATTTGCATATGTAGATTTTGAAAATAGAACCAAGCTGAATGCAAAATTAAAAAAGTGTATCTTCATTGGATATGGCATTGATGAATTTGGTTATAGCCTTTGGGATTTTAAAAATCAGAAAATTGTAAGAAGTAGGGATGTTGTATTCAATGAGAAGGTGTTGTACAAAGATCAGTTGTAGCAGTATGAGAAGAAAGAAAATGATTATGTGGTGCTAGATGATACTCCAAATAGTGATGTTCCATTGGTTCCTCATGCTCTGCAATAGCAACCAGAAATACCACAAACTCCATTGAATGTTAAACGGTCAACAAGGCTAAGTAGACCTCCTGAAAGATTTTCTCCCTCTTTGTATTCTATTTTGTTAATAGATGCTGGTGAACTAGAAGGGTATGATGAAGCTAGGTAGGTGGATACACAGGTTTAGTGGGAGCTTGCAATGAAAGAAGAAATGGACTCCTTGCTGAAAAATTAGAATTGGGAATTATGTAAGTTACCTACAAGTAAAAAAGCTTTACCAATCAAATGGGTTTATAGTATGAAAGAGGAAGATGAAGGTAAGAAAAGATTTAAAGCCAGGTTAGTTGTAAAAGGATTTACATAGAAAAATAGCATTGATTTTGATGAGATATTTTCTCTAGTTGTCAAAATGACTTCTATTTATACTATTTTAAGTAGTGGTTGCTGAAGATTTGCATTTGGAACAGCTAGATGTGAAAACTATCTTTCTCCATGGTGATTTGGAAGAGGAGATATATATGGAACAACCCCAAGGATTTGAGGTCAAAGGTAAGGAGAAACTAGTGTACAGTTTGAAGAAGAGTTTGTATGGCCTGAAACAAGCACCTCGGCAATGGTACTTAAAATTTGATAGTTTTATGGCTGAGCAAGACTACAGCCGGTGTAATTCTAATCATTGTGTTTATTTTAAGAGGTTGGATAATGACAACTACATTATTTTATGTTTATATGTTGATGACATGCTTTTAGCTGGGTCTAACATGTATCACATAAGAGAGTTAAAACATCAGTTAGCACAGTCATTTGCTATGAAGGGTTTAGGGGAAGCAAAACAAATCCTTGGTATGAAAATTTGCAGAGATAGGCAACACAGAAAATTGACTCTATCTCAGGTTGTTTATGTTGAAAAGGTGTTGCAGAGATTCCATATGGAGAATGCAAAAGCTGTCAGCACACCTTTGCCTAGTCATTTGAAATTGACTAAGGAAATGTGTCTAAAGACACAAGAGGAGGAAGAGAAAATGTTTAAGGTACCATATGCTTTAGCTGTAGGAAGTTTAATGTATGCCATGGTATGTACGAGACTAGATATTGCACATGTTGTAGGAGTCGTAAATAGGTATATGAGTCATCCCGGATTGGAGCGTTGGAATGTGGTAAAATGGATTCTCAGATATTTGTGAGGTATATCCAATACACATTTATGTTTTGGGGGCTCTAATACTGATTTAGCAGGCTATGTAGACTCAGATTTGGTAGGGGATATTGATACCAAGCGGAGTACTACAGGTTATGTCTTTACTGTAGGTGGGATAGCAGTGAGTTGGATCTCACGGTTGCAAAAGGTGGTTACTTTATCCACCACAGAGGCAGAGTATGTAGCTGCAACAGAGGCAAGCAAGGAGATGATATGGCTGCAATCTTTCATGGAAGAATTGGGCAAACAATAGGCTAACAATTTTTTGTATACAGATAGTCAGAGTACCATACATCTTGCAAAGAATTATGCCTTGCATTCAAAGACCAAACACATACAGTTGAGGTATCACTTTATTCGGCTGGTGTTGGATGATGGACAGTTAAGGCTAGAAAATATACATATAGATGAAAATCCAGCGGATATATTTACAAAGGCAGTGACAAGGGAGAAGATGAGCTCCTCTTTAGCTTCAGTTGGTCTTTAAGACTGAAACAATAAAATAGGAACAACAGAGTCCAGGGTGCTTATTTCCAGTGGGAGCTGTATGCACAACGGTGTCATCCAGGATTAGTCTCCAAGTGGGAGATTGTTGGTTGGTGGTGACTGATCATGCAAGTATTGTACACTAGTTATGTATCCTCGTTTGGTTCGGGGCAGGGCCAGGCCCTGAGCGGAGGTTCGGGGGTGCAGCGCTTAAAAAAAAATTTCATGAGCCAACATAAAAAAAACCCTATTTTTGTAACCGACATAAGGCTTGATAAAAGTGGCTAAGGGTTAGGGTTTTGGTTTACATTGTATTGTAGCATTTGCAATGGTATTGAGTTACAGGGATTGTTGGTTGTAATTGGTTTGATTTGCTGGATAATAATATTGGACTCTCTGTTGGTGGATGTAGCCCGAGTTTGGATGAACCACATTAAAACTTGTCTCTCGTTGTTATTATTTCTGTGTATTTTCATTCCTCTGTTTAATCTTTATTTGCATTTAATTAATATCCTTTGCTGGCTAACCCTAACAAATTTTGCCTCCATATGCACCAGTTATGATCAAGAGAAAAAATTAGCCTCCTTTAGGGTTTTTGGAAGAATGAAGTTAGGCCCTAACTCCCTGACTAACCACTAGCGGCTTAAGATATCTAAACACATATAAATGTCAAGGCCTGGAGGTTATGGTTTGTCCTGTAGTTTATGTTTGGTGGTTTGGGCTAAGCAAAGCCCTCGGTCATTCATATGACCAAGGGTGAAACCCTTGAAAAAAAAGAATAGAAAAATAAAATGAAGGGGGGTTAATGAGAAACCCTACCCCTCGATCAAAACAATGACTAGGGGCTTACGATCTAGAGGGCTTAAAGCTCGGAAGCCCTAAGGGCGGCAGACTCTATGTTAAGCCACGAAGGGCTAGGCCGTAGCATAAGGAGCTCAATCTCTCTGAGGACATAAAACCCAATACGTTATGAACCTCGACCATGTCACCAAAATTTTTGACCAGGCAGTGGAGGATCCAAAAATGACGGTCAGTTGAGATTTGCACAGTGGCAACTGGAATGCCCGTGGCGGCTATCAAGTGGCAATGGGCAATTTGGAGTGGTGGGCCACAACTGCGTGAAATGTTAGACCAGCAGTCGACCAGTTTTCAACAAACACAGTTAGGGTTTCCTTAGCAGTCGGTAAGGGTGTTGGAGGCGGTGACTAGATCAGGGAAGTGGTGACAGGGCCAATGGATGGTGGCGATGCATGGCTTAGGTTTAGGGTTTCATAGGGTAAAATAGTTGATAGGAGGAATGTGCAGGGCTGTAGGATTTAGACCAATGGTGAAGGACTTGCAATAGGTCGTCGATAGGGGATTACCAGTAGTCGATCTTAATTTTAAAAACCAAACTATCTTGCATTCCACATAAAATATACCCAAAACCAGGTTATCGACAGTCAAGCCTACTTGTGATTAGAGAACATAAACTAGAATTAGTACCAACAAAGGGGTCTGCGGGTCCGTATGGTACGGATCCATACTGTACAGATTCACAAGCCCTAAAAAAAATTCAAAAATTTCAGTCACAAAAATGAAGAAAATTTAGTCAAAATTTATGGAATCAGCCTCCTGATTGCAACAGTGTAGTTTGTTGTTTTTGCCTAGGACGCAACTTGCAACAATTTTCTTCCAAAATTTACAAAACTTGACAAAAACTAGGGTTGGAACATGCAAATTTTTCAATAAAAACCTTCAAAAATGAGGGTTACAACCGCAGGCGTGCCAAAATGTATATGATAAATTTGGATTAGCTAAAATGATGAAACAAATGCATACATTACCAAACCCAAACCTTCAATACGCCTTGAATGATATGCGCAAGATGACAACTTGATTGATACCTGCAAGATGATGGATGCAAGAGGAAGATAGATGCAAGATGGAAATGGAAATGGATGCAAGGGAGAGATTGATGGATATGGTTGAATGTTGGTTGCTCAAGATTTTGGCAGCATAACAGTATGAAATTAGATTGCATCCCCCCCAAATGGCTTAGAGGAGGCTAGGTTTATAGGAAAGACCTAGTTAGAATGGATGGACAAGATCGATTAGGGTTTAGATGATATGGATGGCTAGGATTAATTAGGTTTCCTTGCACATCTAGAAAGCATAGTCATGTGACAAGAGTGTGAAGGAGAATAAAGGGAATCTAATTCAAATATTTTATTTGAATTAGATTGACATGTGAAGGCATATTAAGTGGAAGATGGAGACATCTGACATGTGTCGCAATGTGATGAGGGGTGAGGGGTTTATTCAAATTTTTAATTTGAATTATGTGAGACATGTGACTAGGTGCAATTAATTAAATAAATAGGATTTATTTAATTAATTGGGAATGTGATCAAGTGGGATTAATTAAATAAATTGGGTTTATTTAATTAATCAAAAAGGTGATTAAGCTAGACCAATGTGTTTAAGATGAACTAGGACCTAAGAATAAATAAGATTAAGTGGGATGAGGTTAGATGAGCTAGGATGAACTAGGACCTAGGGGAACATATACAAGTTCAAGTCGACAATGTGTTGTGTCAAGACATGGATATTTTTTAGTGTCTACATTGGTCATGCCACTATTTCCTTTGGTGTTGAATGAGTTCTATCTACTATATGGCCTCCATCCTAATTTCATCCAATTCATTGCGTTGAAGAATCCAATCTTGTTGTGCTATAGATAATGACAGTCCACTATCTAGTGATGTCCTAAGTGTTTGTAATTCAAACTCTATTGACGGTATAGATTTCTTCACATATACAAGTTCATAAGGTGATAAATTTGTTGGAGACTTCCATGTTGTGTTGTAAGTCCATACTAGTTCATGTAATCTGTTGGCCCAATCTTTTTTATTCATTTCTACTATCCTTGTCAAGATGTTTTCTAGCTCTCTGTTTGTCATCTCCACCTGCCCATTTTCTTGGGGATGATAAGGTGAGGACATCTTGTGCTTGACCTGATACAAATCTATGAAATATTTTATCACTTGAGAGGTAAATTGTGGACCTTTATCCAAAACTATTTCTCTTAGGGCTCCAAATCTTAGGAAAATTCTGTTATATAGGAAATCAACAACTTTTTCTTCTCTGAAAAATTGTAATGCTTGAACCTCTACCCATTTGGTCACATAATCAGTACATACCAAGATGTATACTTTCCTTACAGATGTTGGAGAGATGGGTCCAACAAAATCTAGGCCCCATTGTTTAAATGGTTCTAAAACCACCTGGGGGTGTAGTGTCATCTCCTGTGTGAAGGTTGGATGACCCATCCTTTGGCATTGATCACATTTATTCACATATCTCTTCACATCTCTTTGGAAAGATGGCCAATAATAACTAGCTCCAAGAATCTTGTGGATTGTCCTCTGTGAGGAGTAATGTCCTCCTATGGGTTCATCATAGCATTCCCTTAACACATCAAAGATTTCATCAATGCATAAACACCCTATGCAGCACAATGTCAAGGCCACATTTGAACAACAAACCATTCAAACATTTATAAGGCAAACTTTCCTTTACTAATCTCTTTTTTTGTTTGGAAGTAAAATGAGAAGGAAACAAGTCTGTAGCCAAGAAATTGGTTATATCAGCAAACCAAGGTGTGATAGAAGAAACAACAAATAGACTTTCATCTGGGAATCTATCTTCCACCGGTTGGTTCTCTCCATCTATATGCAATCTTAATAGAAAATATGAAACCAAACAAAACTTTCCTGGGTTATCTATGATAGTGATATCAAATTCTTACAATAGTAACAGCCATATGATGATTCTTGCACCTACTACAAGTTTGTTCATTAAATATTTAATGGTTGCATGATCAGTGTGTACAAAATTTTTATATCCTGTGATGTAATGTCTGAATTTATTGATGGCATAGATGACAACTAGGAATTCTTTTTCAATTGTTGTGTAATTTTTCTCAGTAGAGGTAAGGTTTTTACTTATATAATAGATTGCATGCATACCTTCCCCTTCTTCTTTTTGTCCTAAGATTGCTCCTATTGACTCATTTGATGCATCTGTCCAAATGTAGAATGGTAGATTCCAATTAGGTCCTCTTGAAACATGATGCAAGAGCATCCCAAGTTGAAAGGCAATCTTGCATCAACCAAAAATATTTGCTTTCTTGTCTTTTCTTGCATTTCAGTCGGTTGCAATTTTAACATTTTCCACTGCATTTTAATGCATCTTCATTTCACAACTTGTGAAACAAGACTTAGAATCTACACTATGTAATATACATCATATTCAAATTTCATGAGATTTGGAGTTGTTTGCAGAGAGTTATCATTATTGAGACATCAACAAAATTCACAAAATAGAGCATTCGACATTCAGTATGGGCATACAATATTTTTGGAACATCCATGTGACTTGTGGAACCAAATGGAACATCTCACATGACATTAAAGGACTAGATAGACCTTCATTGAGAACCGCAACATGTTTCATCCATTTGCGGAGCATTATCATGAGTTGTATGCCGACCTACACGTTTCATCATGTATTAGAGTTTGAAACCTCTTGATGCTGACACAAAGCATTCTTTGAGCTTGGGATTGATATATATTCATGATCTAGATGCTTTAGGGAGTCATCCATTGATATATAATGGTAGAATAGAAAGATAGTTCTTTTCTGGAGGCACTTCAATGCCATATCATTCATGAATGTTGTAATCCAGAAAGCAGGCCTGTGAGTTAGATTATAAACTGCATGTTGTTGGCATATAAGCATTGTAATTATCTGAGATATTGAGCATATAAATCTTCCATTGCATTATATTCTTGTGTTGTTTCTGTTGTGTTTACTCTAGCTGCATGGTTGGATAGTCCATTCTCTAGACCCTCCATTCATGACTACACCAAGTGGTATCAGAGTGAAGTTTGTGAATCCTTTGGGAGAGAAAGAATTCCAAAAGATCTTGAAGTGAAAAAATCACCAACTTGAGGTAGTCTAGTTATGCGTGTCAATAGAGCACTGATTGTGAGGTATTTGCAACCCTATAGTCAGATCACCGAATTGAGGCAGTTGCATCGAATCTGAGGAAGAGATGTCACCAAGGAGGATGCCTACTATGGCCAATGTTGCTAGAAGAATGGAAGAAATGATAGAGATGATGAGAACAATGAAATTTAGATTGGATATTGTAGAAGAAGATAGAAGAAGAGGGCTAAACCCTAGACATGAAGATGAGAGTGAAGATGATGAATCTCAAGTCACTGACCAAAATGAAGAAACCCTAGAAGAAGAAGAATTAGATCAGGTAAAGATGTTGAAAGCTATTTCTAAAATTGGTAAGAGACCTAGAATGGAAATTTCAAACTATACCAGAAATTTGAACCTCGAGGAATTAATTAATTGGATAAATGACATGGAGGAATACTTTGAATATGAGGAAATAGAAGATCTAGAAAGAGTGAGATTTGCAAAAACTAAGTTGAAAGGACATGCTGTTGTTTGGTGGAAAGAAGTTCAATTGGATAGAAATAGGAGAGGAAAAGAGAAGATCATAAAATGGGATATGATGGTGAAAAAATTAAAGAATCAGTTCATACCTACTAACTATGAGTTGGAATTGTTGAAGAGATTGCAAAACCTAAGGCAAAAAGAGAAGATAGTGAAGGAGTACACTAAAAAATTTCACAAGATGATTATTAGGACTGGACACATTGAAGCAAGCAAGGAGAAAGTGGCATGGTACATCAATGAAAAAAGGATAAACATTCAAGAACTAAGTCTGGTGAGGATGACAATAGTAGAAGAAGCATATCAACTTGAGCTAAAAGTTGAAGACAAGTTGAATAAGAGACATGAAAAAAGACTTAGAGGTAGAGGGGGAAAATTTTAGAGAGGTAGAGCACATTCCAAAGAAGGATGACCATATGTGAAGCAAAACAAGGAGAGCAGCCCATACTGAAAAGAAGAAAGAGACAACAATTCATACCAGAGAGATGACAGAAATTCCTACCACAACAGCAGAGGAAGTCATAATTCTTACAGCAATGAAGGATATTGAAGAGAAGAAAGAGGATTTGACAAGAGATCATTCAAAGGAACCTATTTCAAGTGTGGAGGTAAAGGATGTCGATCATTTGAATGTCATCCTAGGTTGAAAGGCAATCTTGCATCAACCAAAAATATTTGCTTTCTTTTCTTTTCTTGCATTTCAATCAATTGCAGTTTCAACATTTTCTGCCACATACCACATCATCATTTCATGGCTTGCGGAACAGGACTTAGATTCTACACCATGTCATCTACATCATATTCAAATTTCATGAGATTTGGAGTTGTTTGCGGAAACAACTCCCACTGGACAATCTGATGTTGGTTCTTCTTTTAATTACAAGAAAAATAAGAACTTTATCAAAATAAATGTTAATAATAATAATAATAATGTAGCATCCACAACACATAATCATAGTTCTATGGCCCTTTCTTTGCAAGAAAAACCAAGGACTTGATAGTTTACCCCACTCTCCAGATCCCTTCACTCCATCATGTAGCAACTGTTAAACAATAACCTTATCCATATACCGCCTATTCACCTCGTCGATACTTCTAAACCCCTACCACCTTCATATGACCCAAAAGCTTTTTTCCAATTTTATAGAGTAGCTGGACATGATACTAAAAGATGTATGTCTCTTATGCACAATTTGCAAGACCTCATTGATCAGAACGTTATCTAAGTCTTTGGAGTGAATGACAAAGGGAATAAGTCAACCACTCTGCCAAACTAGAACGTTTAAATCTATACAAACCTACTGCCAAAACATTCCACAAACCTTATCAAGCTTTGCTCTAACACAGTGATTGCTTCAGAGCCTGTTGACGAGCCTTCTTCCTCTTTTTCTTGGATGATCGCTATGGTCGATGATTTCCCTTGACCTAGTCAATAGCATGTTCCTCCCAAGCCTATCATCTCTTTCTCTCCCACTGAGGTGCCGCCACATGTTTATGATGGACCCCTCTATTGTTCAGAATTAAAGTGTCTCAACCTTTGCAAATTCCTAATGTTGTATTTATTTATCCCATGTTGAGTTGGCATAGTTGGCACCTTGTGTACATGCTGCAGGATAAATTTTGGTGACTTTGGTAGCCGTGGTTTCCCCCTTGAATAATTAACAGGGGTTTGGGGGTAGCACCCCTAAGATGGGGTCCAAGGGTAGTGCCCCTAGTGCACTCCCTATCACGGTACAGGGTGGGGTCGAGGGGCAGCGCCCTCGTGGGGGCTTGGGGGCAACACCCCCGAAACCTCAAACAACTTTTATTTAATGACAAGTGTCGGTGAGTATCTTTGCACGAGAGAAAGGCATCTTTGGGTAGTCAAGGGAGGTTATGACATGTTGTAAAAGGAATATGCTATTTTTAGTTAGTGTATGATAGATTCTCTTACAGATATAAGTGCTGTCAGTTATGACGGATTCTATGACAGCTGTAAGGTGCATAAGAGCATCTATCATAGCCTATCTTGGGACAAGGAGCCCACATTGGGATGGGATGTTGGACAAATGTCCTTAGGCATGGGTTTTGGGGCATGAGTCCAAGATGGACGCCCATCTCTAGAAGGTTCCATATTTGTCTTGTAAACTCTATAAAAACATGTGCTTGGAGGGGAGATATATAGTTTTTTGTACAGGTATTGTTATGCTATTGGAATATCTCCAAATTCGACATTCAAAGACTCCTGAAAGACCATTGGCTCTGAAACTGTATTGTAATCTATTATTGTTTACTGTAATACATTTGAGCTGTGTTTTGGAGTGTGGGGTTTTTCACCCGTAAGGGTTTTCCCCACGTATATCTTGCCTCTCTCTTCTATCTACTTTCTGTGTGTATGTGTATTGCTGCAATATCTCTATTATTGTGTTAATAATGTTGTAACTAGAAAGGTTAATTTGAATTTGCATACATCTCTCTTCATTAGATTAGTGTAGGAAGCAATTTCCACACACTTAGCTTCCTTTCAGTTGGTATCAGAGCTTGATCACCTTTGGTCCTAGTTGTTGGGTAGGAGTTTTTTGAGCTAATCTTAGGTTGAGTGGGAGCTTTGTACAAAGCATTTTGTAATCTTGTTGCAGGAAAGAGATGGCAGGCACATCCGAAAGATTAGAGGTGGAGAAATTCAATGGCACAAATTTTGAGTTATGGAAACTTAAGATGGAAGACATGCTTGTTGATCGTGACCTATAGGAAACTGCATCCAGTGTCAAACCAGCTGTAATGGTACAAGCTGATTGGGATCTCAAATATCGAAAGGCTAAGGGTCTCATAAGACTCAGTCTAGTTGATTCTATCCTGTTAAATGTCCATGAGGAGAAGAGCACAAAAGACCTTTCGAAGAAGTTGGGTGATGTTTATAAGGCCAAGTTCCTGGTGAACAAACTTTTTCTGAGAAATAAGTTGTATTCTCTGAGGATGGAGGATGGAGGATCTATTGCAGATCACCTAAATGCCTTCAACATGTTAATTGCACAATTGACATCAGTTGGTGTGAAGATGGAGGAGGATCATTTTATGACCTTGCTTTGTTCTCTGTCGGACTCATGGGACCATCTTGTTATGGCTATTGGAAGCACCACATCCACATTCACAATGGATGAAGTGGTATCTTCACTACTATCTAAAGAGATGCGGAGAAAGTCTTCTGAGGCAACCAAAGAGGCTCTTGCAGTTTGTGGAAGACCCAAGGAGAAAGGGAAAAAGAAGGACAAGAAAGATGAGAAGGGTAGATCCAAATCCCGTGGGAGATCCAAATCTCCTAGAAAGTTCAAGGCTCTCTGTTGGAACTGTGGAAAAAATGGGCATTTCTAAAAGGAATGCAAGGAAGAAAAGAAAAAGAAGAAAAAGAATGTCCCAGATTCTGACAAATCACAAGATGATGGTGATGCCTTCATCACAACCCTGGCCACCCATGCATTTGATGATGTGTGGTTGATAGATTCTAGTGCATCATTCCACATGACCTCGCATCGAAGTTGGTTCACGAAGTATGAAGAGTTCGATGGTGGAAGAGTGTACCTAAGTGATGATTCTCATCTGAAGATTGTTGGTCATGGAAGAGTCTCAATCTAATTCCCTGATGGATGAGTGAAGGGGATCATTGGGGTTATGCACATCCCAGGCTTGGCACGAAACCTGCTTTATGTAAGTATATTGAATGATGCAGGTCTACAGGTTGTCTTTTCGAAGGTTGGATGCAAGATACTAGAGGATCTATGGTGCTTGCGAAGGGTACTTGGAGAGGTACTCTATTTCAGCTGGAGGCATGCACTTCACAATGCAATAGTTCTTTTGACTTGAAGAAAAGAGCTGTAGTCACTTCATCCCCACCATCTGAACGAGCAGTGAAGAAATCTGTTGTAACACATTTTGATGCTAGTGCACATGCTTTGGAAGTTAAACTTCCTGCTGAAAAGACAATGTTACGGCATTTGAGATATGGCCACATTGGTGAGAAGGGTCTTAGAACCCTAAAAAAATAAAAACCTCATTGAGGGGTTAAATGATTGTAATCTCAAGTTTGACTTTTGTGAACATTGTGTATATGGAAAGCAAAACCGTGTTCAATTTTACTCTAGTTCTCACAAGTCTTCTGGTGTACTGGATCTTATTCATTCTGATGTGTTTGGTCCTGTTAATGTTTCTTCGATCTCCAAATCTATATATTTTGTATCTTTCATAGATGATTATAGTAGAAGGACATGGGTTTATTTTATCAGAAGCAAGACTGAAGTCTTTAGTTGGTTTAAAGAGTTTAAATCTTTTGTTGAAAATCAGACTAGTAAAAAGATTAAGTGTTTGAGAACTGATAACTGTGGTGAGTTTTGTTCAGCAGAGTTCGATAAGTTCTGTAAAGAGCAAAGGATTGAAAGACATAAAATAACTCCATACACCCCACAACAAAATGGAGTTGTAGAGAGGATGAACAGGGCACTGATGGAGAAGGCTAGGAGTATGCTTAGTGGAGCAAGCCTCGAACCAAAGTTTTGGGCTGAAGCTATAGCCACTGCTTGCTACCTGGTAAACAGGTCTCCTACATCAGCTCTTGTTGGTAAGACACCTATGGAGGTGTGGTCTGGTAAGAAGCCTTCAGTTAGACATCTTCGTGTTTTTGGTTGTGAGGCATATGCACATGTGCCTAGGGAGAAATGGTCTAAATTGGAGAACAAGACTGTTAAGTGTATTTTCATTGGCTATGGTGTAAGTGTGAAAGGATACAAGCTTTGGGATCCTGTGGCTGAAAAAGTGTTGTATAGCAGAAGTGTTATCTTTAGAGAGCTAGCACCTTCTTCCGTTGTTCTACAGCCAGAATAGACAGAAAAGAAAGAAGATGTGGTTCAGTTTCCTTCTACCCCTGAGAAGATTGAACTGACTGACCCTGTGAGACCTGATGATGAGGGGAGCTCTAGCATCTCTAAAAGTTTGGAAGAAGAAGTAGAACCTCAACCTCAGTCGTCCACAAGTGTTTTAAGTTCCCGCATGAAGGTCAGGTGCACACTATCTACCATAGTAGGTTCAAGCCCCTCGCCTTGCAAGGAAACTTCTCTTTAGACTACTTTTGGTCGACAACAACCAAGATGATGCAGCCTCCAATAGCGACTTCTTGTTCCTTTCATACTAGAAGTTTAAAGCAAATTGCATAGCCAAGTTGTCTATCAGTGCTTCTTCGTCATATACATCAGTTGCTACCCCTCTCATGCTTTTGTCGTCAGAGGTTGCTCCTATTTATCCCCCTGTCCCTATGATAGGATGAGGAAAACAACCCACACAAAGTGCACCTCCCCTTCCTTGTGCTTCAGGAACATACTCTACAGTTCCACCTCCTATGTCTTACACGAGATCTTGAGGACCTCCATGACTACATCCCAAAGCACTGCGTGCTCCTAGGACCTCTTAGTCTCTATTGGCCAGTTTTGTTCCTCTTGCTTCTTTGACAACATGAGAAAACTCGCTGAGTGCTCCTTCTCCTCCAACAACTCCCCAACCTCCGATAGTTGCTCCTATTCCTCCCGTCCCTACAGTTCAGCAAGAGGAAAGAAACCCATGTCGAGGAACCCTCCCCTCACCTATGGTCGTCCAATCCTTAGAGGTTATGTCAGTCTCCCCACGCAACCCTGTAAACATGGACGACCCAAAACCCATGTTGGAAGAGCCTCTGACTCCCTCAGTAGAATCCATGGCTTGTTCTTGATAGAACTAGCAGGTGAGAGATCGTCGGTGCCGTCGTCGTGCCACGACCCATGGATGCACTGTTGAGGCATAGCCTCACAATGAGAATCCTTCTCCTGTGCAACCACTTATAGATCCCTTGACTCCTTCACCCTCTCAACTTGTTGATCCTCCACCTCTTTCTCTGCCATCTCTGACTCCTTCACCACTGTAGCTTGATGTCACCAATGCCCCCAACACCACTTTGTCATAGCCAACTCCCATCTTGCATATCTAGCATTAGGTGTTCCCTGATATATTATGTCCCACTACTATTGACATGTACATTCCACACTTGCCACCTAAGCATAAACTAGAGAACTACCCCACCCTCCCTTTATGCAAGCCAAAGTGCGTGTCACCCTCACTGCTACTGAGTCCTTCAGTTTCTGCTCTACCGGTTGTGGAGACCTCATCTCCACCTATGGCCACCAGTGCTTGCGATCCCATTGTCAGCACTGCATAGCCACCAATTGTCATTTATTTTGATAGTGACTCTGAGGAGGATGTATTTGAGTCCTTAGGAGAGATGCAATTGTTGTTCATGATCTTCACACGATTGATGGACCTTGCCTTTGATGAGTTACGCGAGGATCCTTTCTTGGGTGTTGATCTTCCACGTGATGAGTTAGGCGTTATGCCCAGCACTGCCCTCAATATGGTCCCTCTTGAGCCTATCCTCCATCCCTTTACAATGAGTAAGATTGGTAGGCAGATGACCTTCTTGAGTTTGATCCTTGAAGGCAGTCCCTTTGTGCATTTATTAATTTTATGTGTGTTTGTCTATGTCTTTTGTAATCCCCACATGAGCATGGTGGGTTTGAGTGTGTGTTTTCTCTCCCTAGATGACCCTTGATGCCCTTGTAGACACTTGGAAATAGTGGGAACGAAAATGTCGTGTCATTCTTCTATCTATATCTACATTCTCCTATGTGTTGTACATGAAATTTCACATATTTTGGGGACGATGCAAAGCGTTGGATGATTTAGCATCCTTCCATGTTGCCTCAAAAATTTTATTTTCCTTCATGTGCTTTTGCTCCTTTGTATTCGTAGTTCTGCATGCTTGGGGGTGATGATAATGCAAAATATTCATTGAGATCCCATGATCATTTTTATACATACATATACATTATGCTGATCCCAAAGCATGTAGATTCCTTTGTGTTTTTACTTTCGATGTTGCATGTCTTATGTGACACCTTGTTGTGTTTCTCAGTGTCATTCCATGCTTACACAAGCCTTTCTGTAGCATGTCTACAACATCGCCTTGGTTGTCCTTGTTTGGGGGCAACCCCTTCACAACGTAGCTCTTGGGAACATATCCTTTAGGCATATGCTTCTTAAAATCTCTCGTGCCTTGTTGTCCTCTTTTTACCTTAAAGTTAATTGCTCCTTTATGATGTAAGCAATTATTTTAAGGTGGAGACATACATTTGATATCTATCACATCTTAATAACACACCACATCGATGGTATGCTCCCTATAACATTTGGCATAACACTTGTGGTCCATACCACCTTTATCATAATTACCTAACAAACAACAGAGTTTGTTAGTCCTGTAATTTCTGATACTACCTAACATGTAACTCACTTATAGCATAATGCTAGCCTATGATGTTACATTTCCTACCACTTAGCACTTCTCATAAGACACCTAGCAAACAACAAATTTTGTTATCCCTAGTGACTTACAGTATCTTTTCAGTATGATTCCTAGCAAACAACAGATCTTGCTAGCCCTAGAATCATACCTCTCTTTTCATTTTAGATTTCTACATGTTTTCATGTTTCTGTTTAGGTTAATGCACATTAGAATATATTATTTGCCAACCACAAGTATTCCAGCAAATAATATTTGGTCTAATCCTCTTTAGCATTAGTTTTATACATTTATGTATACATATGCTTGTAACATTTGTGTTTTGTGTAGATTTTTTTGGCCTAACATTGTGGTTTTGCAAAATCCTAAGGTTGAGGGCTTCACACCTTCACTTAGTGACACTATGCATCCTTTGCACAGTATTTGGGTGAAAATTTACTTTCATATTATTTATTTCTTGTACTTTAGCTTGCATATGCATGTGGTGTCATACGCCTGCTAAAGTGGGGCTAAATGTAGCGTCGTAAATTATTCTCGCACACAATTTCACCCTCTACTTGGTACTCGCTTTAGCATTCCTCACCTTTTAACCTATGTGTAGACCTTTCTACTTGCCTAAATCCAAATCTACAAAAGTGCCTTGACACTCACAATGTCCCAAGCCAATATGACCTTTTAAAACTTGAATTTGTCTGGACTAGAGTGCTAGGCACGGATGTCTACG
Organism: Cunninghamia lanceolata; assembly: GCA_027924645.1. Taxonomy (NCBI): domain Eukaryota; kingdom Viridiplantae; phylum Streptophyta; class Pinopsida; order Cupressales; family Cupressaceae; genus Cunninghamia; species Cunninghamia lanceolata. Next base: position 738,629 of record BSBN01001091.1, read on the forward strand.
CCAAGCATTGGCATGCCAATAGCGTCTTCTAGTTCATCAACTCATTTTAGGAAGGTGTGTTTTTGTTTGCGCGACATTCTGAACTTTCCTGCATGCCTATCCATGCCCAAAGGACTCTTTTCCATCTTTTTTCCCTCCTTCCTTTTCTATAAAAACCCTTCCACTTTGCCATTCAAATCATCACAAACTTTCATAGCGAAGCTCTGTCGAATTGTATACTCATTGTCATATTACTTGCACTATTGTATTTACGCATTAGCTATCTATTGCAGGTTATTGATTTGATGTGATTTACTCTGATTCCCTTTGCATACTCACATGTGATTGACATACTTGAGGAATAGAATGTTCCTGTTCTCTAACGTGATATAGCCTTCCGGTGAATCTCTCGTAACCATCTCTTGTACATTGCTTTCATTTCATTTAGATTAATGCTAGTCTATATTATTTGAAGTATTTTATTATTTATCTTGAACATATTATTGTTTTTCACTACTCGCTGCTATTCTAGACACACATAGGATACAAGAGCACACACTTTCTATCATCATGTTCATATCTAATTGTCATTAAGGTAGAAATACCAAAAATGGGGTTTGACTGAAGCAAACCTCCATATAGTGCAACCCTTTTCCCTTTTTCCTTGCAGAATGAAGATTGAGCAAAGAAGAGTCGCAAACACACGAGTGTTTGTGCATTTGTTTCCTTCCCTTATCTTTTATTCATTCTCAATTATTTCTACCAATACTCGACTCTTGTACACTAATTTTTGTCTCTGCTGTCAATAGGATTTATTGGAAACTTGAGTGAAGTCGTACGTGTACAGACTACATATTTTAGGTGTTGTGCAGACGACAGTGCCTAGCTGGTGTCCCTGGCAGTGAGATCAAAATCTTGGTGCCAAGTTACCTATTATTTGTTCTTCTAGCTTCTAGATCAATTTTGTAAATTTAGTTCTTTGTCTCTATTTATTTCCCTATTTTCTACTGTACTTAATCAATTTCGTTAGCTTAGATTAGTTCATTTTCATTTCAATTGCAACAAAAGAATCCAACCCGCATGATCTTGCTCTTCCTATTTAAACAGAAGTAAGATACACATCTTTTTCAGTTGGGATTCTAATGTCTGATTGAAGTTTGTTCTAATTAGCAGTAGTTTAGTTAGAATCAAATTTTCAACCTCATCACACTTGTTTTAGAGGAGGTTGATTATCTCATTTGTATTCTTGTCTACTTATTGTTATATGGAGCCTAATCAGACTTGGAGGTTAAATTTTCTCCACTTTTATTGGCGTGGTTTCCCCCCAAATTATTTAACAGGGGAGTGCAGGGGGCAGAGCAATTGCCTATTATTTTATAAAGGCGTCGAGTGTTATTTTTCTATTGACCGACATAAAAAAACCCTATTTTTGTAACTGACAAAAAGCTTGATAAAAGCAGCTAAGGGTTAGGGTTTCAATTGATATTGTATTGCAGCAGTTGCAGCGGTATTGAGTTGCAGGGATTGTTGGTTGTAATTAGTTTGATTTACTAGATAATAATATTGGACTCTCTGTTTGGTGGATATAGCCCAAGTTTGGGCGAACCACATTAAAACTTGTCTCTCACTGTTATTAATTCTGTGTATTTCCATTCCTCTGTTTAATCTTTATTTGCATTTAATTGATATATTCTGTTGGCTAACCCTAACAAGTGGTATCAGAGTGAGGTTGTGTTTGATTATCATCTGTAGCAAGGTCTCACAGTTGAGTGGGAGTCTCACGGTTGAGTGGGAGCAATGGTGGACAAGGGTAAATTGAAGGTCGATAAATTCAATGGGCAGAACTATCAGTTATGGAAGATGCAGATGGAGGATTACCTCTATCAAAAAGATTTCTAGATGTCATTGGAAGGAGTAGCCAAGAAACCGGCAATAATGACTGATGAGGAATGGAATCTTCTTGACAGAAAGGCACTGGTAACCATTCGGTTGTGCCTGGCACCATCGGTGGCATTCAATATAATGGAAGTGAAGACAACAGATGGTCTGATGAAAGCTTTGGCTAAATTACATGAAAAACCCTCAGCCTCAAATAAGGTATTTCTCATGAAGCGCTTGTTTAATCTGAGAATAGTTAAGGTGGATTTGTGACAGATCATTTAAATGAATTCAATACGATTGTCAGTCAATTGACTTTTGTAAATGTAAAATTTGATGAAGAAGTTAGAGCTCTCTTGATATTATGTTCATTGCCTGAAAGATAGAATAGTTTGGTAATGGCGATTAGTAACTCTGTTTCTGGTTCAAATACCCTAAAATTTGATGATGTTGTTGGTGTTATTCTGAGTGAGGAAATTCGTAGGAAAAGCTCAGGTGGATCCACATCAGGTAGTGTTTTGAATGCAGAAAGTAGGGGCAGATCAAAGGAGAGAGGAAAAGGTTCTGGAGGTCATGGGAAGTCACGAGGAAAATCAAAGGATAAGAGATCCCAAACCAGAGGACAGAATGATTGCTGGTATTGTGGGAAACCAGGTCATCTGAAGAAAGATTGTTGGTCTCAGAAAAATAAAGAAGGAGACAAACAAGAAGGCAATAAGGAGGCAAATGTGGTAAGTAATAAATCTGAAGATGATACTTTGATTCTTTCCCTAGATAATGCTGATGATTCATGGGTTTTAGATTCAGGGGCCTCATTTCATGCTACGCCCCATAGAAGTTATTTTATTGATTATGTCCAAGGGGATTTTGGGCTGGTTTATTTGAGGGATAACGAACCCTGTCAGATTGTTGGAAAGGGAAGAATCAAGATTAAGTTGCAGAATGGGAATCATTGGCTACTACAAGAGGTAAGGCACATTCCAAGGCTCAGTAGGAATTTAATTTCAGCAGGGCAGCTACCTGAAGAAGGTTGCTTTGTTACATTTACTGATAAAAATTGGAAGGTTTCAAAAGGCGCCTTAATAGTAGAAAAATGTGTGAAAGTAGGCACCTTATATCTTTGTACAGGTCATACTATTCCTACTACTTTAGCTATTACAGAGAAGAAACAAACAGGTTTAGGAACAGTTGCTGCAGGTTCGCAAGAAGAGACTGAAACAATTGTTGCAGGCTCTGAGATAACACTATGGCATAATAGACTTGGGCATATGAATGAAAAAGGTATGAAGGTACTTCATTCTAAGAAAGTTTTACCAGGTCTGAAATGTAATAATATGGATTTCTGTGAAAGTTGTGTGTATGGCAAACAAAAGAGAGTCAGTTTTCTCAGAGATAAGAAGCAAAAGAAAAATAAAAAGTTGGAGCTTGTGCATACAGATGTATGGGGACCAGCTCAGGTATCTTCTCTCGGTGGCTCTCGATATTATGTTACATTTATAGATGATGCAACTAGGAAGGTATGGATTTATTTCCTTAGGCAGAAATCTGATGTATTTGAAACATTTAAGAAATGGAGAAGCTTGGTTGAGAATGAGACAGGTAAAAGATTAAAATGTCTCAGATCTAATAATGGTGGTGAGTATTGCAGCAAAGAATTTGAGGATTATTGTTCCTTTATTGGAATTCGTAGGCAGAAAACGATTCTAGGGACTCCACAAGAGAATGGGGTGGTTGAACGCATGAATAGGACAATAATGGAGCGTGCAAGGACTATGAGATTGCATGTTGGGTTACCTTTAAACATGTGGGCAAAGGCTGTCAACACTATTGTATATTTAACTAACAGAGGTCCTTCAGTTCCTTTGGGTTGTGGTATTCCATAGGAAGCATGGATAGGTAAGAAGGTGAGTTATTCTTTTCTCAAAACGATCGGATGTGAAGCATTTGCACATCTAGATTCTGAAAATAGAACCAAGCTGGATGCAAAATCAAAAAAGTGTACCTTTGTTGGATATGGCATTGATGAATTTGGTTATAGGCTTTGGGATTTTGAAAATCAAAATATTGTGAGAAGCAGGGATGTTCTATTCAATGAGAAGGTGTTGTACAAAGATCAGTTGCAGCAGCATGAGAAGAAAGAAAAGGATTATGTGGTGCTGGATGATACTCCAAATAGTGATGTTCCAGTGGTTCCTCATGCTCTGCAATAGCAACCAGAAATACCACAAACTCCAGTGAATGTTAGATGGTCAATAAGGATAAGTAGAACTCCTGAAAGGTTTTCTCCCTCTTTATATTCTATTTTGTTAACAGATGCTGGTGAACCAGAAGGGTATGATGAAGCTATGCAGGTGGATACACAGGTTCAGTGGGAGCATGCAATGAAAGAAGAAATGGACTCCTTGCTGAAAAATTAGACTTGGGAATTATGTAAGTTACTTGCAGGTAAAAAGGCTTTACCAAACAAATGGGTTTACAGGATGAAAGAAGAAGATGGAGGTAAGAAAATATTTAAGGCCAGGTTAGTTGTAAAAGGATTTGCACAAAAAAGGGGCATTGATTTTGATGAGATATTTTCTCTGGTTGTCAAGATGACTTCTATTCGTACTGTTTTAATTATTGTGGCTACTGAAGATTTGCATTTGAAACAACTAGATGTGAAAACTGCCTTTCTCCATGGTGATTTGGAGGAGGAGATATATATGGAATAGCCCCAAGGATTTGAGGTCAAAAGTAAGGAGAAACAGGTGTGCAGATTGAAGAAGAGTTTGTATGCCCTGAAACAAGCACCTCGGCAATGGTATTTGAAATTTGATCATTTTATGGCTGAGCAACGTTACAGCAGGTGTAATTCTGACCATTGTGTTTATTTTAAGAGGTTGGATAATGATAGCTACATTATTTTATGTTTATATGTTGATGACATGCTTGTAGCTGGGTCTAACATGGATCACATAAGAGAGTTAAAACAGCAGTTAGCACAGTCATTTGATATGAAGGATTTGGGGGCAACAAAACAAATCCTTGGTATGAAAATTTGTAGAGATACATGTAGGAGTCTAGGACAACACTGAGAGGGGGGGTGAATCAATGTTGTGTAAATTTTCAAATCTTTTTCAAACTTTAACTTTCAAAGCACAAGGAGAGAAGGATATCATTGATTTATCAAACACATATGCACAAAACTGAGAATGAAGAAGGAGAACAAAACCTTATAAGCAACGTATTAACATACACACATACAGATGAAAACAATATGACACATAACACAAATTTGCACGAGTGGAAAACCCTCCTGGGGTATAAAAACCACTCCAAAACTGCCTCACTAGCTTAACCTTGAAAATATCTTTACAAGCCTCACTAGCTGATGTAAGTGTCTCACTGACAAATGGTCTTACCGACCTACAAGCCTCACTGGCATACTATTGTGCTTCACTGGCATTTCTCAATCAATCTGAACTAAAAATCTCATGTGCAAGAAGTGATTGCTGCTCAATCTGATTTGCACCATTATATTACTTGTCTTCCCTTTTGCATATCTCTATTCAATTACACTCAATCTGATCTGCATATTAATCTCATGATCTCTGCACAATCAATTCCCCTGATACACAATTAATTCACACTTGTCTAGATTATCTCTCTGCATAAACAATTCACCTGATTATCAATACACCTGATTATTTCTGCATAAGAATTCACTTGATGCAATCAATTGCATATTGTCTTTTTGATGATCTTATCAATCTCTGTATTTGTATTTGATCCCGTCAGTGTCATTCAAATTGTCTTAAAATTTTTATTTGGATTCATATCTATTTCAACTGTATTATTTCATCATTGATCTGCATACAAATTTTTTTTATCAAAGCACATGTGATGTCATTTAATATTAGATGACCTTTCACATTCTGCACAGTCATCTTCATTTGCTCTCATTGAAGATCATTTTGTCCTTTCATCTTCTCCTTTCATGTCTTCAAAAACAATGCATCTTATTAAGTCACCTGCAAAAATAAAAACATATATCTAATCCCCAAAACCATTCACATTCTTATTCAATTTCCCTTTCATAAATATTTCATCTTCATTAAGTTGAATTTCTTCAACAAAAATCCAACTAATTTTCTTCCAACTCTTCATGTTCTGTGTTCTTAAAAAAAATCTTTTTCAACTTCAATCTGTAGAAACACTCTACACATTTTTTGTCAATCTTCAATCAATTTATCTGTAAATAAAATCAATATTTCTCTGCATAAGTCTTTCCATATTCCTTCAAAAAAATCATTCTCCTTCTCTGCAAATAGTGTCTTCAAAAAAAATAATGTCTTCATCCAATTTACCAATTTGCCCTTTCATCTACAAGAGAAATAAAACAGTTCTCCAAAAAAAATTAATCTTCTCACACAAAAAAATATTAAAGCTTCTTCATATGCACTGAGATAAGAAGGAAATCTCATAAAGATACTCCTTGTAAAAAATATCCCTTAATATACTAAAAAAAAAACTCCTCAAAAATCTAAAAAAAAACTTTATTTAGACATAAGGAGAGGCCGACCAAAGTGTGGCTAAATAAACAAAGTTTCTAAAAATGAGATAAAGCCATAAAAGGCTTAAAATTCGGGATTCCATCTTAGCACATAACCACATAAGGGTGGGGTCGGTTTCTTTTCATAAAATGGTCTCCTTTATAATAGTTTCCATCGGCCTTTTCACTAAATACATTTTATGCTTTATAAAATAAAGCTTTCCCCCGAAAATATGCCTTTTTCTTTTTTAAAAAATTAAAACCAATTAAATCCATGTTATGGAATTTCTTCTTTTGGAGGTCTTTTCGATAAAAATTTGAATGGAGTAATAAACTTTCATCGGGCTCTCCTTAAACCTGTGCCCACTCCACATTTGGCGCTCACAACATTTATAACCTTTTTAAAATAACCCGCATGCAATTTAAAACAAAGACCACCAGTTTCCTTAGCCATGGGGCCAGTTTACAATGTTTTGACAACACATTAGAAGGTCACATTAATTGACTTAACCTGCAAGCTTAGGTCATCACTTAACTATAAAGTGTGATGTTTGTTTCAAAAAAATTTTTTGAATAGACTTAATATATTTTGAAACAAAAGTTTTAAAGAATTTTGCCTCCTTGTAATATAAGCCTTTTTTGATTTTATCCAAACACAACCCACTATTACTGACCTTAACTGATCTTGAAGCAACCTCTCTTAGATCAATGCACAACAAGAAAACACTACAAACAATCTTTCATGAACACATCAAGAACACACTGCATAACCATGGATGATGAACATTTGTCAACACTTGACAACCCCAAACAAATCACCCTGTGACATCACTTACCAAAGAACATATGAAAACATCATTGGAGGCCAAACTTGATCAAACAAGTCCTGTGATTAATCATAAACCAACACCAAACATCAAGTGTATTCATGTGATCCTGTAAGCACTTGAAATACCAATATAATGAGCATGATTGGTACATGAATGTTATCAAACACTTGTAATATTATCATCCATTTGTCAAGTCAATCCCACTGACAACATCCTTCAACACTATGTGAACAACTGTGAAATGCATGATCATGAACAACTTTTGTCAATAGTACAAGTGATGCACAAATGACCTGTAGCCTGATGATACTTTGCGCAACTCAACTTTCTCAATACCTTTTGACATCAATGACAAACTATCACCATCAATCTCCCCCTTTGTCATTGATGGAAAAACTTCATGAAACATTTTCTCTTTCTCCCCCTTTTTGACATCAGATGACAAAGCTTGAATTAACTCCCCCTGAGAACAACTCCACTGAAATGTTAAAGCTTGATCAACATATTTACAAGCACATTGCATTATGAGGGCTTTGAAGACATAAACTCCTATTATCTTCAAAAAAATTAGAACCACTTACCAAAAACATTGATACCATTTGTCTTTCAAAATATTGAAGGCACTGAAAATAAATTTGCCAAATTTATCCTGAACACCAACATTTCAAACTTGAGACCATGAAACTTTCATCAGAAGCACAATACCACTTCTTGAAATAGTCCTGAAGCAACATATCAACCTTCTGAACACTTTTGCAAAGAAATCATTAGCATACCAATACTCTTTGATAAAGCTTCAAATATGTTCAAATTTGCAGGCAAAAAAAAATCATGAAGACTCCTCATCAATTAGTTCCCAACACCAGATGACATGATGACCACTTTTTATAAAAACTATTCAAGTTTTCCATGATAGTGACAACTCAAATCTAATACCACTTCAAAACTGGGGCCACACAATTTGAACAAACCTTTCTGAACCATATTAAAGAGGAAGATCATCAATGGCACATGTGAAATTATCACATCAGAAAACTCCTTAATATCTCTTGTTTATCATCTTCTTTTGACACCTGAAAGCTCCAAGATACATGTCATAAAAACATAACTCAACAAAGTAATAGATATAATCATCAAACTTATTTCCTAATATGAACTATCATCCTGCATATTCTGACACCTTTTCTTGACATGAATAGAATGAAGACCATCTGAACTATCCTCCTGTTCTGCACAAGACACTTTTCACAACATACTATCAAATCTGATATATACATAACTACATCCTGCAACCAACAAGAACTTCTGCCTCTTGACTTTGTTATTCAAACAACAACAAACAAATTGCATCAACAAATTCTTCCTGTAACAGCACAAATCAAAAAACAGAGATAATTGCTATGAATTGAATTTTCATTTTCAGCCACCTTAGCCAGCACATGCTAATTTTCTGATAAGAGCTTCTTGAGAGCATCTTAAACTCTTTGCAACACAATTTTTGAGTACCAACATGATATCAAGTCACAATCAGCATCAATCTCTCTGTGCAGAGAGCTTCTGAAACACTTTATCAACAACATGTATACATATTGAACCAAAGATCAACTGTACCACTATCACCATCATCAATTATTAAACATGTCACTGACATACACATCATCAGAAATTAACATTATTAGGCAAGCATGACAGACAAGATCAATTGATCTCCTCCTGTAACTTCTTGGGGATAAAAGATAAAACATTTGATACCTCCCCCTTACTTCATGCTATGTTAAGCAACAGATGAAATGACTTGTGCAAGATGCACAAGCTTAGATTTTGACTTCTCTTTACTTTCTTTCTGCTTCCAAATCTTAACAAGCTCTTTCTTCCTCCAAACCTTTTCTGTCTTTTTCTTTTCCCAACCTTTCAAATTAGGTGGAGCTCTCCTGCAACTGTGTGCTTTATGACCAAGAGAGTTGCAATTATAACAAATTATGTTGTAATCAAAATCAATTGACTGATAATACCTTTGATCACTCATATTAAGCTTCCATGAAGGATCATACACTCTGTTCATTTTGCAGCTTCTTTGAATATGTCCAACATTATTGCACTTGTAACATACAAGGTTAGTATTCCTTTTGCAATCAACTGCTTTATGCCCAAAATGATTACAAGTATAACAGTAACCATTAAATGAATAGTTATACCTGTACATGTAAGCTTGTCTTATAGATGCAGGTTTTCTGAAATTTCTTCTTTGATTGTGCACAGATTCATCTCTCATTTTCTGTTCAGCTTCATTCTTCCTTTTTCCTTCTGTGGCAACATGACTTAAATCAATTTTCCTTCTAGGAGTCTCTCTAGCTTTGGAACATTCCCCTTCTTCAGTACTTTTTTCAAACAACAGATTCTTGTGCAACTTAGAGGAAGCCTTTTCTAACTCCTTTCTTAAAGAGACTATTTCTGATTCTAGTTTTAGATTCTCAATCCTTCTAACTTCAAGGTCAGATATTGAAAGATCTGCTATCCTCTTAGCTTCTTCAATTTCTGTTTTCAATCTAGCAATTAGTTTGTCAGAATCATCAATATATGTCTTTAAAGTTATAATTTAACATTTGGCCTCTTCAAGATCTATAGATACAATTTCAAGTTTTGAAAGTACAATATCTTTAGATTCTCTTTCTTGTTGCAACTGCATCATTAATTTATTGTTCTCTTTCTTATAATTCTTGAGCTCACTCAAAGCATATATGAGCTCTCCTTCCAAATCAATCTCATAGTCTTGTTCATTATAATCCTGATCATCATCACTTGTAATGCTAGCTTCTTCTGAATTTGATTGGGATTGAACTTCAACTCCTTCATTTGAAAGTCTCTTTTCATTGCTACTTTCTTCACACACTAGAGTGTCCCCTTCTTTATCATTATCTTGATAAATCCTTTTCAATCTCCTCCACATATCCTGAGTTGTAACACAATCCATAACTTTACAAATAACATCATTAGACAGAGCAGATAATATAGCCTTCTTTGCAATATCATTATATTCAAGAACTTCTTTGTTATTTGCAGAATTACCATTTTCAACTGACATTAAAACATCATATCCTAAGGAGGATAAATATACTTGCATTCTAACATACCAAACTGAAAAATTTGAACCATCAAACTGAGGAACATCTGAAACCTTTTCTTCTAAGATAATATCAGACTCAACATGGAGAACATCTTTATCAACATCTGGATTTGATATGAATGATGACTTTTTACCAGAATGAATCTTAACATTTCTCGTGTTCTTATTTCTCCTGCACTTACCCATTGAACTCCACACACAGGACCTACCCAAGCTGATTAAGCTGCAAGAGGGAAACTTGGCTCTGATACAAATTGTAGGAGTCTAGGACAACACTGAGAGGGGGGGTGAATCAGTGTTGTGTAAATTTTCAAATCTTTTTCAAACTTTAACTTTAAAAGCACAAGGAGAGAAGGATATCATTGATTTATCAAACACATATGCACAAAACTGAGAATGAAGAAGGAGAACAAAACCTTATAAGCAACGTATTAACATACACACATACAGATGAAAACAATCTGACACATAACACAAATTTGCACGAGTGGAAAACCCTCCTGGGGTATAAAAACCACTCCAAAACTGCCTCACTGGCTTAACCTTGAAAATATCTTTACAAGCCTCACTGGCTGATGTAAGTGTCTCACTGACAAATGGTCTTACCGACCTACAAGCCTCACTGGTATACTGTTGTGCCTCACTGGCATTTCTCAATCAATCTGAACTAAAAATCTCATGTGCAAGAAGTGATTGCTGCTCAATCTGATTTGCACCATTATATTACTTGTCTTCCCTTTTGCATATCTCTATTCAATTACACTCAATCTGATCTGCATATTAATCTCATGATCTCTGCACAATCAATTCCCCTAATACACAATTAATTCACACTTGTCTAGATTATCTCTCTGCATAAACAATTCACCTGATTATCAATACACCTGATTATTTCTGCATAAGAATTCACTTGATGCAATCAATTGCATATTGTCTTTTTGATGATCTTATCAATCTCTGTATTTGTATTTGATCCCGTCAGTGTCATTCAAATTGTCTTAAAATTTTCATTTGGATTCATATCTATTTCAAATGTATTATTTCATCATTGATCTGCATACAAATTTTTTTTTATCAAAGCACCTGTGATGTCATTTAATATTAGATGACCTTTCACATTCTGCACACTCATCTTCATTTGCTCTCATTGAAGATCATTTTGTCCTTTCATCTTCTCCTTTCATGTCTTCAAAAACAATGCATCTTATTAAGTCACCTGCAAAAATAAAAACATATATCTAATCCCCAAAACCATTTACATTCTTATTCAATTTCCCTTTCATAAATATTTCATCTTCATTAAGTTGAATTTCTTCAACAAAAATCCAACTAATTTTCTTCCAACTCTTCATGTTCTGTGTTCTTAAAAAAAATCTTTTTCAACTTCAATCTGTAGAAACACTCTACACATTTTCTGTCAATCTTCAATCAATTTATCTGTAAATAAAATCAATATTTCTCTGCATAAGTCTTTCCATATTCCTTCAAAAAAATCATTCTCCTTCTCTGCAAATAGTGTCTTCAAAAAAAATAATGTCTTCATCCAATTTACCAATTTGCCCTTTCATCTGCAAGAGAAATAAAACAGTTCTCCAAAAAAAATTAATCTTCTCACACAAAAAAATATTAAAGCTTCTTCATATGCACTGAGATAAGAAGGAAATCTCATAAAGATACTCCTTGTAAAAAATATCCCTTAATATACTAAAAAAAAAACTCCTCAAAAATCTGAAAGAAAAACTTTATTTAGACATAAGGAGAGGCCGACCAAAGTGTGGCTAAATAAACAAAGTTTCTAAAAATGAGGTAAAGCCATAAAAGGCTTAAAATTCGGGATTCCATCTTAGCACATAACCACATAAGGGTGGGGTCGGTTTCTTTTCATAAAATGGTCTCCTTTATAATAGTTTCCATCGGCCTTTTCACTAAATACATTTTATGCTTTATAAAATAAAGCTTTCCCCCGAAAATATGCCTTTTTCTTTTTTAAAAAATTAAAACCAATTAAATCCATGTTATGGAATTTCTTCTTTTGGAGGTCTTTTCAATAAAAATTTGAATGGAGTAATAAACTTTCATCAGGCTCTCCTTAAACCTGTGCCCACTCCACATTTGGCACTCACAACATTTATAACCTTTTTAAAATAGCCCGCATGCAATTTAAAACAAAGACCACCGGTTTCCTTAGCCATGGGGCCGGTTTACAATGTTTTGACAACACATTAGAAGGTCACATTAATTGACTTAACCTGCAAGCTCAGGTCATCACTTAACTATAAAGTGTGATGTTTGTTTCAAAAAAAATTTTTGAATAGACTTAATATATTTTGAAACAAAAGTTTTAAAGAATTTTGCCTCCTTGTAATATAAGCCTTTTTTGATTTTATCCAAACACAACCCACTATTACTGACCTCAACTGATCTTGAAGCAACCTCTCTTAGATCAATGCACAACAAGAAAACACTGCAAACAATCTTTCATGAACACATCAAGAACACACTGCATAACCATGGATGATGAACATTTGTCAACACTTGACAACCCCAAACAAATCACCCTGTGACATCACTTACCAAAGAACATATGAAAACATCATTGGAGGCCAAACCTGATCAAACAAGTCTTGTGATTAATCATAAACCAACACCAAACATCAAGTGTATTCATGTGATCCTGTAAGCACTTGAAATACCAATATAATGAGCATGATTGGTACATGAATGTTATCAAACACTTGTAATATTATCATCCATTTGTCAAGTCAATCCCACTGACAACATCCTTCAACACTATGTGAACAACTGTGAAATGCATGATCATGAACAACTTTTGTCAATAGTACAAGTGATGCACAAATGACCTGTAGCCTGATGATACTTTGCACAACTCAACTTTCTCAATACCTTTTGACATCAATGACAAACTATCACCATCAATACGAAGAACAGAAAATTGACTCTATCTTAGGCTGATTATGTTGAAAAGGTGTTGCAGAGATTCCATATGGAGAATGTAAAAGCTGTCAGCACACCTTTGCCTAGTCATTTGAAATTGACTAAGGACATTGTCCTAAGACATAAGAGGAGGAAGAGAAAATGTCCAAGGTACCATATGCTTCAGCTGTAGGAAGTTTAATGTATGCCATGGTATGCACGAGACTGGATATTACACATGTTGTAGGAGTCATTAGCAGGTATTGAGTCATCCTAGATTGGAGCATTGGAATGCGGTGAAATGGATTCTCAGATATTTGAGAGGTACATCTAATAAACACTTATGTTTTGGGGGCTCTAATACAGATTTAGTAGGTTATGTCGACTCGGATTTGGCAGGGGATATTGATACCAGGCGAAGTACTACAGGTTATGTCTTTACTGTAGGTGGGACAGCAGTGAGTTGGATCTCATGGTTGCAAAAAGTGGTTGCTTTATCCACCACAGAGGCAGAGTATGTAGCTGCAACAGAGGCAAGCAAGGAGATGATATGGTTGAACTCTTTCATGGAAGAATTGGGCAACCAACAAGCTAACAATTATTTGTTTATGGACAATCAGATTGCAATACATCTTGCCAAGAATTATGCCTTGCATTCAAAGACCAAACACATACAGTTGAGGTATCACTTCATTCGGTCAGTGTTGGATGATGGATAGTTAAGGTTGAAAAAGATACATACAGATGAAAATCCAACGGATATGTTTACAAAGGTAGTGACAAGGGAGAAGCTGAGCTCCTCTTCAGCTTCGATTGGTCTTCTAGACTGAAAATAACAAAAATAAAACAGTAAAGTCCAGGGTGCTTATTTCCAATGGGAGCTACAGGGTCAGTGGTGTTATGATCAGTCTCCAAGTGGGAGATGATATGGTGTGGAGTCTGATCAATCTCCAAGTGGGAGATTGTTGTTATATGGAGCCTAATCAGACTCAGAGGTTAAATTTTCCCCACTTTTATCGGTGCATTTTCCCCCCAAATTATTTAACGGGGGAGTGCAAGGGGGCAAAGCAATTGCCTATTATTTTATAAAGGCATCGGGTGTTATTTTTCTATTGACCAACATAAAAAACCCTATTTTTGTAACCAACAAAAAGCTTGATAAAAGCGGCTAAGGGTTAGGGTTTCAGTTGATATTGTATTGTAGCATTTGCAATGGTATTGAGTTGTAGGGATTGTTGGTTGTAATTGGTTTGATTTACTGGATAATAATATTGGACTCTCTGTTTGATGGATGTAGCCCGAGTTTGGGTGAACCACGTTAAAACTTGTCTCTCGCTGGTATTAATTCTGTGTATTTCCATTCCTCTGTTTAATCTTTATTTGCATTTAATTGATATCTTCTGCTGGCTAACCCTAACACTTCCTTGTTAAAATCTCTCATTTCCATAGCAAATCACCTCTAGAGGATCGTGTTCATGCATTGCAACCCCCATTAGCGTCTTTATGCTCATACAAGACTTTGAAAGCCTTTTGTTTTTTGTTATCCTAAGCTTCTAAGCTTCTACCACACTAATTTCCCTCATATCCCTATTTTATTTCCTATTATCAAATGGAGGACCCTATTGTTACAGAGGAGGATATAGGCCAAGCTAGATCCTCGAGGACATAAGCCTGGAATAGCCATCAATCTTCATTTACAAGTTCTTTATTTACTTTGAAAAGATAGATTAGATTAGTAATTAGCAAACACTCTTGCCCTTGGGAAAGTAAAACTACTATTTTCTCTTGCTTAGATTAAGATTTCTTGTTGTACTAGATCTAGATTTCATTTCCTGCTTTAATAAAATAGATGCATTTTGCTTCCATTAGATTAATTTACACTGAAAGTCAAAATACAAAAAGATGAAAAACATAGAAATTTGCACTAGGACGGGCCATCTTAGATTTGCATTCATAAAGAATTTCCATTTTTAATAAAGTAGTAATTAGATCACGTTCAAAAATTAGGAAAAAATATAAAAAGAAAATTGCATTGAATTGCATTAGAAACTGCATAAACCAAGAACACTAAAAATGAAAATTAGAAAAGAGAAGCCCTTGATTTCATCACAAGGCAAACCAACATTCATCATATCAACATACAACGTTTGACATTCAACAAACAAATCCAATCATCCTTCTTCCTCAACTTAGTGCTCACACTCAATGTGCCCTAAAGGGAGCAAAGACTAAATTAAAGTTACTAAATGAATTCAAGGAAAACCTACCGCCTCAAGTAAATCCTATCCAAGAACATGTAGAAATCTTGAGACTATCAAACAACAAACAAAGATGACAAAGAGAGGATCTCCAGGCCAAAGAACTCTGGCTCCTTGAAGAACTAATTGAATTAGAAGAGTGGAGATTAAACATGTTCTACCTCTTTGCGGCCAACAGATTAAATATAATAAAAGCGAGTGACCCTCCAAGTCATATAAGAAATGGTTGTCTTCTCATCATTCCACTAGTTTTCCTTTGAAGAAAATTTACATTTGGCTTCTTCCTTGTTTACTTTTAAATCCTCGCTTGAATCTAAAGAGGAAATGTAGATTCTGAGAGAGATTTTGGACCAAGTTGAGCACTCGTGACTTTAGATTGTCTGTGGTTTTATCAATCGTGGCTAAATGGTAATGGTTTATGAATTAATTCCTCAATTTATCTTCTTCTTGGCTCATGCAATATGTCTTTATAGGATTGTTGGTGTAAATTTTACTACCTATATTAGATATTTTCTTGGTGCAATCTATGGAATAGAGCTTTGAAATGTTGGGAGAGAGCTAGTTTGAAGACCTAACTTTATTGTGTTGACATGTTTCCAACCATTTTTAAAGTATCCTCCCTGGTTCTAAATTATCTAAGAGGACTTTTAAAAGGGCATTCGGTTTGAATGGCTTTTTTCATGTTATGGATTATTCATCAAGAAATTCAATCTTTACAGATGTCAATGGTTTTTACAGCACCTTGACTTGAAGTCTGGACAATCTGGACAAGACTATTTTATGTCAACATAGTGGCTTCAACAAATTGCTCAATTGTTAAGGTCACTTCACACTACTTTCATCATCTGGTGTAGAAACAAAAAATTCCTGTTGGGGACAAGCGGCTTGGTGATTACATGGATGAGAGCTCAAAGGTGGGATTACATGCCTAGAACAATACTAGAATACGATGGAGACTGTCACAATGGCATTGGTTAACAATAATATCCCAACAATTGTGCAATGAAAGCAGGTGATGAGGAACATCTCAGGGTGTTGGAGGAAGCCTATCAATATAGAAGAAAATGTTGAAGGCACAAGACAACTAAGAGGGGGGGTCAATCAGTTGTATCAAAAATTTCAAACCCTCATAAGCATAATCACATCCACATTAGTTTACTTAAACCCTTAATTTGTTATGAAGATTAAGCATGAAAATCAAATAACAGAAACTCAGACACATCAACACCATGCACAAGAGAACACCAAATTTTTACGTGGAAAAGCGTAAAAAGGAAAAACCACGGTGAGGATTAGCTCACGATATAAAGTAGTAGCAACACCGAATTACAAGAGGCTTGCTGCCATACAAAGAATGATCACTGCATGGGACTCACTGTCTAAGTGGACTCACTACCCACTGAAAAAGAAAGAAGAAAGAAAAAGACTCGGTTCACTGATATAATTGCATCTAACACATGCATGGATTTAGTTCCAATGAAGCACAACAATCATCACCTTTGCATCTATAGTGAAAGATAGTAGACATGTTGAAATGCATCGGACAACTGAGAGGGGGGGTGAATTAGTTGTCACAAAAATTTAAACACTTCTTCACTTACACATTAATCATTTATCCACAATTATTATGATATAACAATGAATGCATGAAATCAAAAACTTAAACACAGATGCAACATTATACACAAGAGACACTAGATTTTTATGTGGAAAACCCCAAGGTGGGGAAAAACCACGGAGAGGATTAGCTCTCAAAATATATTGCAATCTTTGAAAAATGATGTTTAGGCTTGGTCACTCCACGGGCCCAGAACATAGTGGCTCATTGCCATGAAGTACAACTAGGTCTAGCAAGCTCACTGCCTCAACCCTAAACCTAGAAAGATTACAATAAGGGTTGTTAAACCCTATTGGCGGCTCACTGTCAGGATCACTGCCACAATCACCATCTTCTTTATGTCTGAGATTGAAACATTGAAGTACAATCGGTCCTCTACCCTGCTCTGCCTTATCTCCTTGCCCCTTTTCCTTATCTTCCCATTTTCTCTCAATGACACCTTTTCCATGACTCAATTACAAGTATTTATACACTTCATCAACCTTGGAATGATCATCAAGGTCGGCATTACAATCATCAACCATTGGAACAATCTCCAAGGTCGGCATTACAAACATTTACAAAATAGGTCCTGACCTATTACAACATTATGAAAAGGAAATGAAGTAAAGATGTATGTGGATCACGCCATGCATTAGGTGGAACTCAAACACAATCTTCCACGCCACAACATGCTTCCACAATCTTCAAGGAATCTCTGCAATTACTGGAATTAACCAAGTCAACTAAGACTAGTTACACATTACACTATCTGGGAACAATCTTCAAACACGATCTCAATTCCTTAACGTGGACCAATGTCAAGATAGGCACATGAATAGGAGACATCCACAAGCACGTTATAATCATCAGGAGCAACCACACGAACCTTAACCACTTTACCCATAGGAATCTTCTCATCAGAACACATGAACTTCACTGTCTTCAACTGACATAAAAGAAAGATAGCTTGTCGAATACCGAAACATGAACCACTTCAATTGTAGGCACTTATCGTCATCCCAGACTTCCCTCTAGAACCACAGAGCAAATTACTATATTTGTGGAGGAATGCGGAGCAAAATACTTTCTCCATGTCACCTGAGAATAATCAAAGAAGGCAGGTTTTACTCTAGTGAATGCAACTCTCTTAATTCTTCACATCAGAGGCTCAAACTCAAGATTTAGCATCTTTAGACATCCCTTTAAATAAATTCCAATCCATAGACCAAGATATTCAACCAGTGAGAAATGCAGAGCAATCTACCAGACTATTCTTCAGCATACAACTCACTGTCTATACTGCACTTCACTGTAACTCACTTTTTTCTTCCGGAGGGGCCAATTTTCTCAATATCCTCAACATACAAAACTTCTAAAAAAGTGATAGAATAGGACATATTTGACACCAATGACAACAAAGATATGTTGACATCAATGACAACACCGATTAGGCACATACTTGCAACAAGACACATTATGCTCACTGCATCCAGTCGCCTAACTCATGAAAGCTCTTACTGCCCTTTTATCACTTTTCACATCACAAACTTCATTTCTACCATGCACACCCACTCACACATGAGCTCTTGACACTTATTTATATCACCATCAACCTTGAAACAATATTCAAGGTCGGCAACATAATATTCAATCCTTGAAATAGTCTCCAAGGTCGGCAAATACACAAAATTTGAACTAGGTCTAGATCTAAACATTCCACGATGCAAGGGAATGAAGGTGAACCACTCTAATCCTTATCTCAGACCCAAATCTATCCAAGCATGCTACACAACACTCACATAATCATCAAATCAACTCCATAATTAGCACAAACTTTTAGTCAACCAAATAGTGTACATACAGGGGATTCTTCATCACACGCTACCATGATCACAACCATAACTTGCGGACCATGCCCAGAGCTTTAACACATTCTAGAAACATCCATGAACAACTTAAGGTCACCTAGAAATCAACAAATTCATCCACAACAACTTTCACATAAAGAAGGCTCATTGTCTGCTCACAACCAACACTGTTGAACTCTGCTACATAAGAACTTGCTTTCTGGAGCCTCATACCACAAACCTTTTGGATAGAAGGTAGATAAGGACCCTATCAGCTTATATCCAGAACCGCAACACCTAAAACCACTTTGTGGAGAAATGCGGAACAAAATACTTTCTCCCAAACATCTCTGCACAAATCAGAAACACTGCCAAATCCTGTTCTCAAACTGGTGAACATAACTTTCACTTCACAGCAATCCCAAGCACCAAATTATGGATTCAGCATCTTACATCACTTCTCAACAACATATCCAAACTACACACTCATATCTCCAACACAAAAGAAATACAGAGAAAAAACTCGAGCAGTATACTGTAAGCCAGAAGACTCCTTCAACACACTATTTTCAATATTATTCAAATTTTCTGAAAAGCATTTGGAAACCCAACTACATAGGCATATTCGCAACACCTTTAGCATCCAAACCACCTTTTAGTAAAGCAACTAAATCAAACAACACTAACTTCATCAGAAGACACAGTTGACACCAATAACAGCACAAACATGTTGACATCAATGACAACACCGATTAGCACATACTTGCAACAATCTCCCCTTTTGTCATTGATGGCAACATATGATGTGAAAAAACATCATGACACAACTTTGCACTAATCTTACTCTCCCTCTTTCTTTTACACATCTTGCTTTCTTCCTCTGCCTTTGTTTTTCACATGAACTCTCTCCCCCTTTGACATCAATGGCAAAGGGTGACATACTTTTTCAAAAACTCTCTCCCCCTGATTGTGATATTGCACATACTTGCATTGTCCTCAACTGCTCTGTATACTCCCCCTATCTGCAATAATCATTAACACCACTACCTGCTCCACCTGAGAGGTAGCCTCCAACTCAGTATCCGGAGGAACTATCTGCACCAGAAGCTGATACTGATACATTCTTAGCCTTTGTTACATCCTTCTTAATCCAGATCTTACTAATCTCCTTAGTCTCTGTCAGATCAATTCTTTTTACTAGTTTATTCTTCTCTATTGGCATGTCCTTCATGCTTTTGTTTCTGTAGAACTTTGAGATGTGTCCATGCTTACTGCAATTGTAGCCCACCACATTCCTCTAACCATTGTTCCTTCCATTCATTCTGGATCTACATTGATTTGCTTTGTTTCCAAATCTATTGCATACATAACATTTTCCATTAAAGGGTTGAGTCATTCTATTATTGTTATAGCCATTCATTCTTTGACTTCTGCACTTAATATCTTTATGACCAACTTTCTTGCAGGTGAAACATGAACCAGAAAAAGGTGGAACATTTTGATTCATTCTGCTCCTACATTGTGTAGTCTTATATCCAAATTTGTTGCAAAAATGACAATAAACATTGAAAGATGGATACCTTTTGTTGGAATAAGGTGCCATTAACCTTGTAAATTTCAATATTGTATTTATTTCATTTATTATTTGTAATTTGTAATTACCCATAAGAGAATGAGGTAGTTTCACTGACAGTGGTAATTCCAAAGTCACCGAAGGTAATTAAGGACCGATATTTATTGTTGTCAATTGTAAAACTCATGACTAAATGAGTATAGGCACCACCTTGAGAGAATCTACTATTTTTAGCATATATGACGCACGTCATAATGTTTGGTGGGTGCATGTAAAGAATCTATGTCAGCTGCAAGTTGTCATAAGATTTTATGCTATGACGCATATGACGGATATTATTAGTTGTAAGATTGTTATGTTTATCCCCAGGCACCCATCTTGGGAAGATACACTTTGGTGGTATCTATGACAGTTATGACGCGTCATAAGATGTTATTCTTGACCATGGGTGCCCAACTTTGCATGGGCATATTTTGACACATGGATGTTGTCTGTATGACGAAATTTAATGTTTGCATGTGGGGGAATCTTAGGAGAGAGAAAGTGGACACCTAGATTGGTGGGAAACACTTCTATAAATATTTTCCATTGTATTTGTTGTTGCAATACAGATTTTAGGTACTCAGATGCTGCCGAAATTTTGTCAAGGTTGAAGACTGAAGGGAAGATTGGTGGAGTTGTTGTATTGTATAATCTTTTATAGATTAATACAGACTTGGGCCTCCTTCCTATGTGGAGTTTTTTACCCGAAAGGGTTTTCTCCACATTAAACATTGTATTGTGTGTTCAGTTTTTCTGATTTGGTATTATGTGATGCATAGTTTCTTTTCTATGTTATAATCTCCATTGATAATATATTGTTAAAGGTCATTAAACATATATTTGAATCAGATTTCATTTGAGTTGTTGTGATTTCATTTCTAACATTTGGTATCAGATCTTGGCCAGCTTTGACTCTCAAGTGGTAGTGTGGAAGCTGTAGCTGTAGTGGGAGATTTGGTTGCATTTGTTTTGCAGATCTTGAGTCATATTATGGTTGCATCCACCGTTGCATCAACCTCTCGATTGGACATCTAAAAGTTCAACGGAACGGGGTATGAGTTATGAAAGCTAAAAATGGAAGACTTGTTGGAAGAAAGAAACTGATGGTTGGTTGTTCAAAATGAGAAGAAATCCGATGATGTCTCTCTCGATGAATGGGAAAGGTTGGATAAAAAGGCATAGGGAACCATTCGTTTGTGTCTTGCAGATTATGTCCTGCTGAATGTTGCAAAGGAAGAGACTGCACATAGTTTGTGGAAACTGGGTGATATCTACCAAGCCAAGAGTATGGATAATAAACTTTATTTAAAATGAAAAAAAAATTCCATGAAAATGAAAGAGGGTGATTCAATTGCAAAGCATTTAAATTCATTTAATTTGTTATTGAGTCAGCTTGCATCCGTAGATGTTGATGTTAATGAGGAACATAAACGTATCTTACTTCTTTTTTCTTTACTGAATCTTGGGAAAATGTCATACTAGCTATCACTGCTAACCTCACAGATCTGAAGTTGGATGCACTTGTTTCAGTTTTGTTGTCATAGGAATTGAGGAAGAAGAGTTTAGATAGTTCAGGGGATGCTCTCAGTGTTAGGGGAAGGCCTAAAGGAAGAGGACCAAAAGGAGATTAGAAAGGGGCTAAGGACAAGTCCAAGGGCCGATCTAAGACTCTTGGGAAGAAGAGCAGAGTTAAGTGTTGGAACTGCGGTAAAAGGGGACATGTGAAGAAGGAGTGCAGAAACTCAAAGAAACAATGGGAGAATGCTTCTGATAAGTCCTCGAATTTAGGTGAAGATATTTTACTTTCTGCTTGTAATGTTGTTGCTAATGATCACTGGTTGGTTGACTCAGGATGCTCGTTGCATATGACCCCGCATAAGGAATGGTTTTCCACATACGAAGAGTATGATGGAGGTAGTATCTACCTTGGAGACAACTCTACATACCTAATAGTTGGGAAAGGCAAGATAATGTTGTGTTTTAGTGATGTGATGATTAAAACCCTCCTTGGTGTTTTGCGTGTTCTTGGATTAGCTAGAAATCTGATTTCAGTTTTGAAGTTAAATGATTTGGGAATGCATGTAACATTTGACAAGCATAGATACAAAGTGGTGAGAGGAAACTTGGTGGTAGCGAAGGGAAAGAGATTGGGAAACTTGTTTAATCTCAAAGCCACTACAGTTTGTAATGCCTCTTATGTATCTGAGGCTAGTACTGAAAATACATGTATGTTGTGGCATCGTAGATTGGGTCACACAAGCAATAATATATTGAAAACTATTAAGAATAAAGATTTGTTGGATGGTTCTTCTTATTTGACGAGCACTTCGATTTCTATGAGCATTGTGTGTTTGGTAAACAAAACAAAAAATCATTTTCTTTAGGAAGCAATAGAGCAAAAGAGAATTTAGAGATTATTCATACGGATGTGTTTGAACCTGTGGATAATGATTCTATCGGAAAATCTCGTTATTTTTTTACCTTCATTGATGATGTATCCAAATTTACTTGGATTTATTTTATGAAACACAAATATGAAGTTTTCACTAAGTTTAAGGATTTTAAAGTCTTAGTTGAAACCAATCGGGATTAAGGATAAAAATATTAAGATCTGATAATGGAGGGGAATATTGCTCTAACAAATTTGATGAGTTTTGCAAGCATGCAGGTATTATAAAACAAAAGACAACTCCACGTACACCACAACAAAATGGTATTGCAGAAAGGATGAATTGAACAATCATGGAAAGAGCCAGAAGTATGTTGAGTGATGCATAATTGGATAAATGTTTTTGGGCAGAGGTTGTGTGTACTGCTTGCTACTTGATTAATAGATCTCCTTGTAAAGCTCTTGATTTGACACCTTATGAAGTGTGGACAGATAAGAAACTTTTTGTTTCACATTTAAGGGTTTTTTGCTATGAAGCTTTTGTTCATGTGCCTAAGGAAAAGTGATCTAAGTTGGATCCAAAAGTTGAAAAGTGTACATTCATTGGATATGGTGATAATGTCAAAGGTTATAAGCTTTGGAATACACTAACCCATAAGATTATTTATTCTAGAGAGGTTATTTTTAGGGAACTTAGAGCTATTTTTGAACCTGAGTAGCCAAAAGGAAAAGATGAAAAGGTAAAGAGAGTGCACTTTGATTTAGAGCAGCAAGATGCACCTCAAGAAGAATAGAATGATGGATTGGAGGGTGAAGAAGAAGAAAAAGATTCGAGTAGTTCTGATGAAGATGAATCTGTTGTTACAGAAGAAGTCGGTACAGTTGATCATGCAGAAGAACGAGTTGAGACTCTTACTCCACCCTTGAGGAGATCCACAAGACAACAAAATCCATTTGACAGGTATAGCCCACCAGATTTCTATTGTATATTTGTTTTATTGAGTACTGATGATGAGCCTAGATCCTACAAGGAAGCTATTCTTGCAAATGATAGTGAGTCTTGGCAGTTAGCCATGCAGGAAAATATGATGGTTTTAGACTCTTGTAACACCTAGGATCTTATTCGTTTTCCCAAAGGAAGAAAGGCCATAGGTTGTAAGTGGGTCTTCAAGAAGAAGTTTGGAGAAGACTAGTCATTGGAGAAGTACAAGGCTAGACTAGTAGCCAAGGGCTACTCCCAGAGAGAGGGAGTTGATTTTGGTGAGATTCTCTCTCCTATTGCTATTTCAATTAGATTTATTTTATCCATTGTTGTAGCCTTTGATTGGGAGATTGAGCAAATGGATGTTAAGACTGTTCTTGCATGGAGATCTTGAGAAAGAAATTTATATGCAACAACCTCCAGGTTTTGAGATAAAAGGAAAAGAACATTGGGTTTGTATGTTAAAGAGGTCTCTCTATGGTTTGAAATAGTCTCTTAGAATGTGGTATCAAAAGTTTGATTCATTTGTATTGAAATTGGGTTTTGTTAGGAGCGAGGAGGACCACTGTATTTACATTCATTGTATTGGTGATTATATATTGATCATTGCTTTGTATGTTGATGACATGTTATTTTTTAGCAATACTAAGGGTATGATCAGTGAGTTGAAAGCTCAACTTTCAGGTGCATTTGATATGAAGGATCTTGGAGCTGCCAGGTATATTTTGGGAATGGAGATCAAGGACATAGGTAATAGAAATCTTTGGTTGTCACAGAGTAAGTATGTGAATACTATTTTGCAAAGATTTAGTTTGCAAGACTATAACTCAGTTAGAGTTCCTTTATCCATTGGTACTAAGATTTCATTAGATATGTGTCCAAAGAATAGGGATGATTTTGAGGATATGCCTAATGTACCATATGCTAGTGCTATAGGGAGTTTGATGTATGCAATAGTTTGCACTAGACCAGATATTACCCAAGTATTGGGAGTTTTGAGCAGATTTATGTCTAACTTTGATAGACAGCATTGGAATTGTGCGAAGAGGGTGTTTAAATATCTTACAGGTACTCCTGATCATTTTTTGGTTTATTTTGGTACTGATAGTGTTAATAAATCTTTGGACATACATGGTTTTGTTGATCCAGATTAGGCGTGTGACTTGGATAGTCAAAGGTCCACTAGCAGTTATGTGTTTACTTTGTTTGGAGGAGCAGTGAGTTGGATGAGTAAGAGGTAGCCCACAATTGCTTTGTCCACCACAGAAGCAGAATATATGGCTACTACTCATGTCTCTAAGGAGGTAGTTTGGTTAAAGAGATTGTGTACAAGTATTGGATTTGATTGCAAGATCATTCAGATTGGTTGTGATAGCCAGAGTGTTATCTGTTTGGCCAAGAATCCTATGTATCATGTTTGAACTAAGCATGTTGATGTTCAGTATCACTTTGTTCGAGAATTGGTTGTGAATGGATAGATTGAGCTGAAGAAGATAGACACTTAGGAGAATGTTGCAAATTCATTGACCAAACTTGTGAGTACAGAGAAGTTCATGTGGTGCAGAGAAGCCATGGGCCTTGTTTCTAGTACTTGATTATTTCATTTGATTTCCTATGGGTTGATTTACAAAGTATAATGTCAAATGGGAGAATGTTGGAATAAGGTGCCATTAACCTTGTAAATTCCAATATTGTATTTATTCCATTTATTATTTGTAATTTGTAATTACCCATAAGGGAATGAGGTAGTTTCACTGACAATGGTAATTCTGGAGTCACCGAAAGTAATTAAGGAATGATATTTAATGTTGGCAATTGTAAAACTCATGAGTAAATGAGTATAGGTGCTACCTTGGGAGAATCTACTATTTTTAGCATATATGACACACGTCATAATGTTTGGTGGGTTCATGTAAAGAATCTATGACAGTTGCAAGTTGTCATAAGATTCTATGACACTATGACGCATATGATGGATATTATTAGTTGTAAGATTGCTATGTTTAGCCCCATGCACCCATCTTGGGAAGATACACTTTGGTAGTATCTATGATGGTTATGACTCCTCATAAGATGCTATTCTTAACCATGGGTGCCCAACTTTGCATGGGCATCTTTTGACACATGGAGGTTGCATGTATGATGACATTTAATGTTTGTATGTAGGGGAATCTTAGGAGAGAGAGAGTGGATGCCTAGATTGGAGGGAAAACACTTCTATAAGTATTTTCCATTGTATTTGTTGCTGCAATACAGATTTTAGGTACATAGGTGTTGTCAGAATGCTATCAGGGTTAAAGACTGAAGGGAAGATTGGCGAAGTTGTTGTATTGTATAATTTTTTACAGATTAATACAAACTTGGGCCTCTTTCCTATTTGGAGTTTTTTATCTGAAAGGGTTTTCTCCATGTTAAACACTATGTTGTGTGTTTAGTTTTCTGATTTGGTATTTCTGTGATACACAGTTTCTTTTCTATGTTATAATCTCCTTTGATAATACACTGTTAAAGATCATTAAACATATATTTGAATCAAATTTTCATTGATTAGTTGTGCTTTCATTTCTAACACCTTTGAACATTAGGTTGTCTAACCGATGGTCTTCTAGCTCCTTTCTGTTGATTCCAAAACTGCTTGCCATTGTTCTTCTTATTTTTAGCTTTTGATGCTTGACCTGATTTTAAACTTTCGCCTTTTTCAAACCCTAAGCCTTCTTTATTATCAAGATTTTTCTAACTTGCAATCATCTCATCGAGCCTTGCAGAACTTATCTTGAATCTTTCTTCATAGTTCTTCGTCTTCTCTAGATTTGATTTTAATTTCACAACTTCTTGCTCGAGCCTTGTGCATTCTTCAGATTTGCCTTTCACCATTGAGTTTAGACATCTCTCAGTTCTTACCTTCTCTTCAACTTGCTCCTTCAAACCAATCATAGATTCATTTGCTAACCTCAATTGTTCACTGACTTCCCTGTGCCTTTGTTTGAACTTTTTGACTTGTTGTCTCAAATTTCTGATACATTCATTTACGTCTTTGACATTCTCCTTCAAATCTATAATTTCTTCTTCAGTCCTTTCTAGGTCTTTAAGAGTGATCTTGAGTTCTTCACTATTAGCTGACATACATTCGTCTTCTCAGAATTCAACATCATGAGTTTCTTTATTCTTGCATGCCTCAACCACTGTTTTAGGTTCTATTTTAGAAACTAAACATAGATTTACCTATTCTTCAACAGCTTTCCTTCTTGTCAATACATCTTTGCTCTTATCACCAATGATTTGGTCTTCATTGTGATGCCTCTACACATACTTGGGAGTTCTAGGGATTCTTTCCGAAGCTTCTTGTTTTTCAACCTGTACTTCCTTTTCTTTAGCTTCTTCTTCTTCTTTAGTCTATACTTCCCTTTCAACAACATTTTCTTCTTCTCTGTAAGAGAACTCATCTAAATCTGATGCATATCTATTAACTTCAGAAATCTTTTGTATGTCTTCATCAACCTTAACATTCACACTCTCAACAATCTTTCTTAGCCTTTTGATATAGCAGTGGTAAGCTTTGCTTTTGTTAGAGTACCCAAGAAAAATGCATTCATCATACCTTACATCTAATTTTCTTGGATCTTCATTTCTTCTAATATAACATTTGCTTCCAATAATTTTGAAATATTTAACAGTAGGAATCCTTCCATACCATAGTTCAATGGGAGTCTTTATATCATCTGCTCTTACTTGTACTCTGTTCTGTGTATAGACAACAGTTTGAATTGCTTCCCTCCAGTAAACTTCCAGGAGGCTTGCTTCTTTTAACATAGTCTTTGCATATTCTTGAATTGTCATGTTCTTCCTTTTAACTGCTCCACTCCGCTGAGAAGATAATTGTCTCTTTATCCATGATCCTCACAGAAGATGTTAACCTCATCTGAAATAAGTTCTCCATCAATGCTCAAGTATTTGATTTTCATGTTTGTTTCATTTTCAACCATAGTTTTGAAAGTCTTCAACTTATCTAGGGCTTCTAATTTTTTTTAAAGAAAAATAACCCATGTCATTCTGGAATAGTCATCAATTAGCAACATGAAGTACATGTCACCTTGAAAACTCCTTACTTTGGTAGGACCAGAAAGCTCTGTATGCACCAATTCCAATAGTCCAATAGAATTTTGTTCGACTTCAAAAATTTTCCTCGCTTTCCAACTTGACATTCCTTGCAGTCAACATTAGTAGGTTTGATGATCTTTGGTAGGTCTCTCACAGCTTGGACTGTACTTATCTTCACTAGACTATCAACACTGATGTGACACATCCTTCTATGCCATAGCCAACTTTCATTGATCTAAGTAATAAAACAATAATCATCACCTTCTTTGAGATGATAAATATTTCCATCTGTCCTTTTTCCAGCAACTACCAGAGTTTCGGATTTCTTTCTAATCTCAAAGCCATCACCTTGAAACATAAGATTGTATCCTTTGTTGTACAATTGTCCAACACTCAAGAAAATTTGCTTTATGCCTTTGACATAAAGAACATCATCAACAATATGTTTTCCATCAAGACTAATTGATCCTTTTCCACATATTTCAGTAGTACAGTCATCACCAAAAATGACTAGTCCTTCATCAAGTTTTTCAAATTTATCAAACTTGTTTTTATCATTGGTCATATGATTTGAGAAACTACTGTCAATAACCCAAAAGTTTTTTTCTTGTCTGGTATGAAGAGTATATTCATTATCAAGACTTACCTCCAGAGCATTTTCTTTCACACAACCCTCAGAGTCGGCTATAATAGTATCATCCTTCTTGTGCGCCATCCCAGATCTACCTCAAGCTGTTAAGCTTTCTTCAAAGGAACCTAGTTCTGATACCAATTGTTTAAGGCACAAGACAACCAAAAGGGGGGGTGAATCAGTTGTATCAAAAATTTCAAACTCTCATAAGCATAATCATATCCACATTAGTTTACTTAAACCTTTAATCTATTATAAAAATTAAACATGAAAATCAAATAACAGAAACTCAGACGCATCAACGGCACGCACAAGAGAACACCAAATTTTTACGTGGAAAACCCTAAAAAGGAAAAACCACGGTGAGGATTAGCTCACAATATAAAGTAGTAGCAACACCGAATTACAAGAGGCTCCTTGCCATACAAAAAATGCTCACTGCAGGGGACTCACTGTCCAAGTAGACTCACTACCCATTGAAAAAGAAAGAAGAGGATCGCTAATATAATTGCATCCAACACATGCATGGGTTCAATTCTAATGAAGCACAACAATCATCACCTTCGCATCTATACCGAAAGATAGTAGACACCTTCTGCTCACTGCATCCAATCGTCTAACTCATGAAAGCTCTTACTGCCCTTTTATCACTTTTCACATCACAAACTTCATCTCTACCATGTGTGCCCACTCACACACGAACTCTTGACACTTATTTATATCACCATCAACCTTGAAACAATCTTCAAGGTCGGCAACATAATCTTCAATCCTTGAAATAGTCTCCAAGGTCGGCAAATACACAAAATTTGAATTAGGTCTAGATCTAAACATTCCACGACGCAAGGGAATGAAGGCAAACCACTCTAAGCCTTAGCTTGGACCCAAATCTATCCAAGCATGCTACACAACACTCACATAATCATCAAATCAACTCCACAATCAGCACAAACTTCTAGGTCGACCAAACGGTGTAAATATAGAGGATTCTTCATCACATGCTTCCACGATCACAACCATAACTTGTGGACCATGCCCAGAGCTTTAACACACTCTGGAAACATCCACGAACAACTTAAGGTCACTTGGAAATCAACAAATTCATCCACAACAACTTTCACCTGAAGAAGGCTCATTGTCTGTTCACAACCAACACTGTCGAACTCTGCTACACAAGAACTTGCTTTCCGGAGGATCATACCACAAACCTTTTCGATAGAAGGTAGATAAGGACCCTATAGGCTTAAATCCATAACCGCAACACTTGAAACCACTCTGCGGAGAAATGCGGAGCAAAATACTTTCTCCAAGACATCTCTGCACAAATCAGGAACACTGTCAAATTCTGTTCTCAAACTGGTGAACATAACTTTCACTTCACAGCAATCTGGTGCACCAAATTCTGGATTTAGCATCTTACACCACTCCTCAACAACATATCCAAACCACACACTCAAACCTCCAACACAGAAGAAATGCAGAGCAAAAACTCGAACAATATACTATAAGCCAAAAGATTCCTTCAACACACTATTTTCAATATTATTCAAATTTTCTCAAAAGCACTTGGAAACCCAACTACATAGGGATATTCTCAACACCTTTAGCATTTATACAAAGCATCCAAACCACCTTTTAGTAAAGCAACTGAATCAAACAACACTAACTTCATCAAAAGACACAGTTGACACCAATGACAACGCAAACATGTTGACACCAATGACAACACCAATTAGCACACACTTGCAACAAAAAACAAGGTGTTGATTGGGACCTAGATTGAAGCTGAGGGAGGTAATAAATTGTTTTTGCAATTGGATGACAAGCTCATTGAGGCCAAATTTGCAAAGTGGAACGGATTCGGTGGTGGAAGAGGAGTAATGTATGAAATGAAGAACACTAGCTCATTGCTATTCATGTTGCTTCTATGGAGGTTGGTGCATTGCTTGAGTGAAAGCTTGAGTGCAGTTGACAATTTTTCTTTGAGGTCTTCTTCCTTCTTTGTCACCTTCTCTCGCCTACAACAAAGAGTTGATGTAGAGATAAACAAGGTGCAGAAGCTCTTCCCACAGCAATGCCCAAGAAGACCCTGATACTCTGATTGAGAAAATTCAGCAGTTGAAGCACTATTCTGGATTGCTGAAATCAAGGCTGGAGAATATTGATAGCCAGATAGATGACTTATTTGATGAGATTGTTGATGGCAAGAAGAAGCTGCTGGACATTTGCAGGAGGCTTCGACTGTATTATCAGGTCTTAAGCCATCAGGGTATTGGTGTTTTATATGGTCTGCCACTTTTTCAGCCCAAGGCTTCATTTTTGTTCAACTTCGGCTGCTTCTTCAACATTCTGGACAGTGCCTGTACAAGGGCTGTTTTGCTGGGCCTAGAATCTTTTTCAGCTGTTTATGGTGTTCATTGTGACTGGTTTTGCTGTGCTCTGATTTTTATTCGCTGTTGGAACCATGTTAGGTTTTCACTCTTGGTGTTTCCCTGCCCTTAGGGCTGTTTTTTTGTATCATTGTATAGCTGGTATTTCTTTCCCTGCACAACTCCTCCTATGAAGGCTGCATATTTTCTTTTGCATATTAGCATTGATCAATACCTTTTAAAAAAAAAAAAAACTTATATAGTCATACTATTTGGTCTTTGTATCACAGCGAACAATCTCCAGACTGATGTGCTCCACGTATCCGGTGTATAGAGTTGTTGCAAAACATCAACATAAATCCATGCAAAGAGATGTATGGTGGGCCACTTTGCCCTGATCTTCAATAAACTCAGAAAATAGAAATTAAAATACCTTTTCCACATGTATAACTACTACACCATAAAGTAGTCCTTAAATAGTAGTTATCTTAATCTATTCAAATAAAAATAATCAATAATTAGTTGCCATTCCCTTTCACTATCATAGATGCCACTATGTATATATATAATATAACCTCTCGTGTGTGTGTATATATATATATATATGCCCCTGTAAAGTGATATAAGTGATGAACAAAACCTTTACACGATGCTAATTAATTTAATTAGGACCCTATTGCATAAGCCAAAAGGCCCCAAGGCCCTAAACATTTTACTCCATATCCCATTTACACAATAATACAGAAGGCCCTAAGGCCCTAGATGGATAACACTACAACCCCAGTATGTCCTAAGACTCCCAGGTGTTGATTCTGCGAACCAAATAGCCACTGAGATTTGTACCGAATGAATAACCCAATAAAACCATAGTGTTGGAGATTTCAAGTGTACAGCATCTGGGACTATTGATTTTCATTTAAGTGTTGATTTTCTGTGTACATGAGAATGAAATAACTGCTTACATATAAATGATTATGTTTGGCAACCATAACCCAAACAGTGGGAGGTAAACAGCAGTCGATCAAAATTAGATATCCCCCAGGCGTTGAGTTACACAATGAATCAGAAGAAAACCCATGGCTATAAAACTCTCATTCTCTGTTGAAACATGATGCCCATACATAAAGTATAAATACTATTCCAAATTATGTTGTCTTAGCAGAAGCATTGCATATCAAGAAAGCATTCGATCTGACTATATCTCTTCTTCTACTTTGAAGATTAATTTTGGTACCATCACATAATTCATTTAAATGAAAGCAGTTCTTTTTAACCCCTGTATACAGAAAATCAACAATGGAGAGAAAAACAGCTTTAGAACAAAACAAGCAATATCCCCCAGGTGTTGAATTACATAATGAATCAGAATCAGTAAACCTGTGCCTAAAAACAACTTCATCCTCTGTTAAAAACTTAAAGTACAAATATTATTCCAAACCATACAGTTTTAACTTTTGGCAGGAGCAAAAGTGTCAAGAAAGCATTGAATCTGAATGCAGCTAAGTCTCCTGTTTTGAAAATTGATTTTAATACCACCACAGCAAAATCGTTTATATAAAAACGGTTCCTTTTATCCCCACATATACAGAAAACCAACAATGAGGAGAAAAACAGCTATAGATCAAAACCAGAAATACACCCCAGGTGTTGATTTACACAATGAACCGAAAACAGAAAACCCATGGCTATAAAATCTAATCTTCTGTTACGTCATCCAGATCGACACTAGCCAAACTATGGCCCCCTGTGCTTGTCGAAGTGCTGCTATCTACAAATGCATGGCCATGTTGTTTACATGGTTGTAATCAGGAGACGTTTGAATAAGGTCAGCTGTACTGTCATCAACCAGTTTATTCTCCATTGTGGTCTCTTGCAGCTGCAAAGCAAATTCTAGATTCCAAAGTACATCTCCCATAGCTGGCCTATCAACACCTTAATCAGCAAGGCATTTCTCAGCAGCCTCTCCATACTTCTTAAGGGCCTCAGGATTAATTTGAGCTTCAGATGCGGATCTATGATCTGCTTCAGCATTCCCTTTCTCGGATAATGCAAAGTCCATTCAGCAATGCTTTCCTGTTCTCATAGAAGTAAAGGATTAATATAAGGCCGTGCATACAATACTTCAAACAACACAACACCAAATGAATAAACATCTGATTTCTCAGTGAGCTGCTGCCTGAAATAGTATTCTGGGTCCAGGTATCCAAAGCTGACTTTGACTACAGTGCGAACATGAGTATGGTCAAGAGTTGGTCCAATTTTTGATAATCCAAAATCTGAAACTTTTGCAACTAGGTTTTTATCAAGAACTATGTTTGTAGTCTTTATATCCCACTGTATAATTATCTGAGCAACCCGTGTGAAGATAATGAAGACCTCGAGCAGCTCCAATAAAGATCTCTATTTTGGTGCCATCATATAGTTACTTAAATGAAAGCAGTTCTCTTTAACCCCCTGTATAAAGAAAATCAACAGTGGAGAGAAAAACAGCTGTATATCAAAACCAGGAATATCCCCCAGGCGTCGAATTACATAATGAGTCAGAATCAGTAAACCTGTGCCTCAAAATAACTTCATCCTCTGTTAAAAACTTAAAACAGAGTGTCCATACGTAAAGTATAAATATTATTCCAAACTTTACCGTTTTGGCAGAAGCATGAGCATCAAGAAAGCATTCAATCTGAATACATCTAAGTCTCCTGCTTTGAAGATTGATTTTAATACCACAACACAATCATTTATACGAAAGTGGTTTGTTTTATCCCCATGTATACAGAAAATCAACAGTGAGAAGAAAAACAGCTATAGATCAAAAGAAGAAATACCCCCCAGGTGTTGATTTACACAATGAACCAAAAACAGAAAACCCACAGCTATAAAACCTAATCTTCTGTTAGAACATCATGCACATGCATAGAAGTATAAATACTATCCCAAATTATATTATTTTGATAGAAGCATGATTGTCAAGAAAGCATTTAATCAGAATACATCTAAGTATCCTGCTTTGAACATTGATTTTCATACCATCGACATTTAGAAATGTTGGAACACCATTTATTTAGGTGAACATGAAAAGCAAGTAAAATACCAATATAGTCTCCAACCATAATCAGATGGGCAATACACTACACAGAGAAGAATACTCAGAGGCACAATCAATCTCAATGTCAAGGCACAGGAATATAAGACCTGAACTACCTCTAGCTGTATATACACTCCAAATTTTAAATCACTTTGAGCTCTGTGTTTTGAGAAAAGGCCCGCTTCCTTACCAGCAGACAAATGCTTTTCCTCACACTGGCAAACTTCAGATCTTTGAAGAATAAAAGATGCCCATACCACAACACAAATGTCCAAAAGGGAGCCAGAATACAGAAAAAATATGATATGAAATTGGCAAATAGTGCCAGTAAAGACGGTAAAGTGAATAACGGCAATATGCACTTTATAGGTACCAAAATTAAAAAAAAACAATCTAAGAACTTCAATTACCTGACTATCACTGGAATCTTGGAAATTGATAGCTGCAGTAATTACAATATACAGAAACATGATATTCCTCTCGTCAATTCAATCACCTCCCTTGTGGATTCACCAGCTGTGAAAAGACAGCACTTGGAGTTGCATCCAGATCAACACTAGCCAAACTATGGCTCCCTGTGCTTGTCGAAGTGCTGTTATCTACAACAGCATAAATGGCTGAGTTGTCTACATGGTCGTAATCAGGAGACATTTGAATAAGGTCAGCTGTACTGTCATCAACCAGTTTACTCTCCATTGCAGTCTCTTGCAGCTGCAAAGCAAATTCTAGATTCCAAAGTACATCTCCCATAGCTGGCCTATCAACACCTTGCTCAGCAAGGCATTTCTCAGCAGCCTCTCCATACTTCTTAAGGGACTCGGGATTAATTTTACCTTTCAGATTAGGATCTATGATCTGATCCAGCATTCCCTTTCTCTGATAATGCAAAGCCCATTCAGCAATGCTTACCTGTTCTCGTGGAAGTGAAGGGTTAATAGCAGGTCGTGCACACAATACCTCAAACAACACAACACCAAATGAATAAACATCTGATTTCTCGGTGAGCTGCTGCCTGCGATAGTATTCTGGGTCCAGGTATCCAAAGCTGCCTTTGACTACAGTGCTAACATGGGTATGGTCAAGAGTTGGTCCAGTTTTTGATAATCCAAAATCTGAAACTTTCGCAACTAGGTTTTCGTCAAGAAGTATGTTTGTAGTCTTTACATCCCGATGTATGATTGTCTGAGCAGCCCCTGTGTGAAGATAATGAAGACCTCGAGCAGCTCCAATACAGATCTCTAATCTCTGTTTCCAGGACAAAGGAATCAAATTGTTATTTCCATATATGTGTCCTCTCAGTGGTCCCTTTGCCATGTAATCATAAACCAAAATCATCTCACAATTTTCTTCACAATAACCAATAAGAGAAACCAAATGCCGGTGCCTGAGTTTAGAAAGCATTTCTATTTCTGTTTGAAATTCATGGATGCCTTGTTCTGCTAACGGGTTTCCTCGCTTAACTGCAACTTTGGTGCCACCATCAACCTCACCCTCATAAACTTTGCCAAAACCTCCAACACCAAGAATTCGAGACTCATCAAAGTTTTTAGTAGCCTCCTGGATCTCTGCAAAGGTGAAATGCCTGCAAAAACTGGAAGGTGCAGATGAGACATAGCTACCCGTGCCACTCTTTCCAGATGCCGTGGAAAGTTTGCTCCCCATGGTATGTGAGCTGCCCCCATAAAGTGGCAGAGGCAGCCATCCAGAGGGCTTGTCATCACCTGATGAACTACGACGGTGCCGACGAACAAAACAAAATAGGGCAAGAATGAGACCCAACAGAGCAACCCCTCCAGTCACAGCCCCAATCACAGGACCCTTGCTGCTGCTTTTGTGAGAGCTTGGGGGAGCATTTACTCCAGTATCAGATCCCTGTCAGGAGCGGTGTTAGTTGCCATGTTTCCTTGAGCTTTTTCACCACCAACTAATTGAAAACATTCGAGCAGTTAATAGGTAGAATTGCTTTAATTTTTTTAATTACTTCATTTCAATAGGCACACAACAGTCCATTAATAGAGTATAATATATTCTTGGATACATTTTAACAAAGATGGAATCATATTTCAGGTAAAACAAACTTTCTCAAATGTACAATAAATATAAAAAAATTTGATATTTTGATAATGTTTGTCCCGTGTATGGGGTCCTTATACTAATGGCGGTAAAGATTTACCAAATTATCTGAGCTACTGATGAATATCAAAAGTTCATATATTTTCTTGAATATTTGTCGTGTTTCAAATTATTATTATCTTGACAAAGGGGTCTTGACTAAATAGAGGTGGCACTTAAGTACCACCAATCAAGGATTGATAAAGCAATGGTGGCACTTGTGTACCTCAAGTTAAGGTATACATATGTCTTGATAGCTTCTTAGGTGAGAATAATTTATTATCCTAACTAAATTTATTAAATAGGTGCAATATCACACTCAGGGTATAATATATGTAAAGTGAATAAAATATTACACCAACATTCTTCAAAACACCTAATGAAGTATGGGATACATCTCCATAGTAAAAATAAGGCCAGCCACAATAATAGGATAAATTGAAGCCTAAAATGAAATTTTTCTTTAAGATATAAATGAGACTTAAGATGCGGGATTTGAGCATATATTTTTTGCAGAAATTGATATCCAGAGTCAGTGTCAAAGCAATACTCTCCATCTCCAACCAATGACGTTCCATACAGTTTCCTTAATAATACTTGTTTCTTTGATATTATGAAACTAGGGGGTGACATTTACTAATTGCCACCAAAATCCACATGCCGGTGAGGAAGCAATTTGGTGAAATTCTAAATGTATGCAAAAGCGAAGTATTTGAAGACGACGACAATGGAAGAGGTGGAGAAAGATGAAAGAAGCTATGGTTATTTTACCCACAGTGTCATGACCCAACAAAACAATTCAAAAATTATTTTGTAATCTTCTTGCACACTATTAACTTGTCTTCGAAATTTAATTTCAAAAACATTCAAAGGTCAAAGGGTCCTTGGTCTGTTGGTGAAGTTGAAAGGTTCTAAATGAACCTACCAAGGATCAAGTCTTGCTAAGTGCAAGGCCCTCAACACCATATGGGATGAGGTCGGTATCATACCCCAAATAAATTTGGTGGAATGAATAACAAAAACGATCTTGTAGATGATCTCCATCAAAAAAACATTCAAAGAAAATGCGAGTTCTGGGTGAATTTGACAGCACAAAAAAAATCCATCATAAAGTAGACACTTGGTCGAAGGCCGGGTATACAACGTTTCAGAAAGGAAAAATAATGGCTTCTATGAACTATTTAGGGAGGGGACTTGAAGCCTTGGAAACTGTACCCCCATAGTGAATTTCTTAATTTCAATTTGACGCTTTATACTTTTGTCAAATAAGTTAAAAAATAACTTTTGACTTCCATTAAATAAGCAAACTCATAGTATGACTCCCAAAGAAAAATTGTGACTCAGAAATAACCCCCATACCTGGTTACCATCTTGAATTTTTGCCACCGGATTTGGGCCTGCCAGATTCCCCACACTATCATTAAGCTTGAACACCTCCAATCCACTCAAGATCGCATCATAATATTGCGGCTTAGGATTTGCGGTAGTATCTGGTTGCAACGCTACAAGTAAACTAGAATCGCCTTTCTGCGCCGGCACATAAATAGCATAATCGCTATATATAGGACTTCCCAATTTGGTCGCTACAGCAATCACATCAAACGCCTCCTGAGCCGTCTGATTATTGAGGTAGATATTAAAAACCCTCTGATTAACCAGAGTGTAGATCCACTCGCAGAAATGCAGTCGCACCAAGTAGGTAAAATTGGCGTCGACATAAAACTCCCACGTCAAATTGAAGAGAACATTGACTTTAGGATCGGGCGTCATGGATCTGAAGGTCGTATAAACGTCGACCGGAGCTATGTATTGCGGCTGCGACCCATAATCCAGATTACTGGTGTGATTGTCATTGGTTACGCCAATGGCCGCCCCGTAGATATACGGCGTATCGTCATACCAGGTGCGGCTGAGGTTGGAATCCTTGATCGGCTGAATGCCCTGCCCTCCCACATTGAGCCTGAACATAGTCTGTACAACCGTAGACGAACTGACCGTAACTAACCCTTTGGTTCCTACGAGAGGCGCGCTGTCGAACAGAACGGGCATGGAGACGACCTCGATTCCGTTAACAAACGCGTAACTCGATTTCCCGTCAGGCGAGAAGGTCACGTTCAGGCGATCGCTCGACACATTGACGGAGAATTCGCGGACGAGATATGCCTGCGTTAGGGCATCTGCCGTCTGCGAAGTGCTGAAATTGTGTAGCAGGGTGTAGCCATTAGAGGCGACTGTGAAGAGAGCTTCGGAGCGCTGGTATTGGCCGTAATTGGAGGGGTAAAAATGGAGCCTAAGCCAGTACTGACCAGGGGAAACAGCAAAGGAGTAGGTTTCCGGGGCCATGAAAATGCGGGCGCTCATGTAGGGCACAGGAGATGGAAGCGACGGATCCTGCCATGAGGCGATTGACGAAACCAGATTGGCCACCGTTTCTGGAGCGTACATGGATTCTTCGTCTCCCTCCCATAACCTTCCCTCTATGTCGCTCTTGTTCTCACGAGTGCCGCAATTCAACAGAATTGTAACTGCGGGAGTGAACGAACTGCTTGTGCTGCTCTGTGCCGCGGCCAGATTCAGAACGCCTAAAAATAATGCAACCCTACAGAATCCTGATCCTGACGAGCCTCGAACCGGAGACCTCCTCATTCTCTTTGCACTTCAATTGCTCGCAATTCTCGACAAAACGAAATTCACACACACAAACACACAGAGACTCTGCTTGTTATTTCCACCCCTGCATACTGTCCTCCATTTTCTCCCTCGTCCAGCTGTCCTGCGGAAATAAACGACGGAGCTCCACGACAAAGAATCACGCGGAAATGGCGAAGCTTCCAGAAAAAAGAATCACGCGGAAACGGTTTTCCGGTACGCTTTAGTGTCGAACTCGGACAATCTGCCCTCTGTATAACGCAGGAGAAGCTGGCACCCAAGATACCCGATGGCCTGCAAATCTGATGGCACAAAACATCTCTATGCACGCCAGCGTGTCCCTTTATACCTTGTCGTTAGCTGTTACATTCTATCATCTGGTTTTTTATGTGATTTCCAGATCATATATTGCATCTTATTCCACTGGACTGTCCACACTGCCTTCAATTTAATATTTTGAAATCAAACGTATCACCTGTACCTATCTGTCATGTCATTTTTTCCCTTGTAGTTGAAGTGACTTTGACTACCTATCAATTTTTATTTTCTTACATCATTCAATTTGAAAGCTCGAGATGGCATCCCAACCGAATGGGCGAAGAACACCATATATTGTGCAGGCATAAAAAAACAATAGCTGAACTCCAATACTTATCGAGATGCTTCATTTTTTTTTCATGAAGACGAATTCAGAGCTAATATAGAAAGATTTACAGAGCGATTTGGGGAGAGGATAGAGATTATCGTGAGGCGGCCATATCTTCTTATCTTTATCTTTAATTCAAACGGTTTAAGAAGCCTTATCTTGCTATAAAAATTAGTAAATTTTTGTTTTTGATGGAGAATTCTAAGTCAA
Source organism: Cunninghamia lanceolata (assembly GCA_027924645.1). NCBI lineage: Eukaryota > Viridiplantae > Streptophyta > Pinopsida > Cupressales > Cupressaceae > Cunninghamia > Cunninghamia lanceolata. The sequence continues at coordinate 778,396 of BSBN01001091.1, forward strand.
ACTAAGATCATTTCTGTTATTTAATATGGGAATATGAGTTTAAGTTGATACCTCTTTGCCTTAGAGCCAAGCGCTGGTGGTATTCATTCCCCTAAAGTTGCATTTTAGCCTCATCCCTTATTATTGCATATTATTGCATCTCCAAGAAGTTTGAACCTTGGCTGATGGTATAATCAAGGAACATACCTTAGAGAAAGGATGAAAAGTACACTTTTTATTTTGTTTGAGGTTTATTTTAATGGAATATTTTATTAGTCTTTGTAGGGATTCTTATAATAATTGATATAATTTCTAAATAAAGTCAACAAGTCAATTATGGGATTGTATTTTTCTTTGTCTAATTTTTTGACAATATCTTTTAATATTAATATTTTGACAAATAGTAATATTAGAGGAGAGGACCCACACACCATAACTTCACGCACGCCAAGCTCCTAAACGTTGAATTTTTATGAAAATTTTAGCATATCTTTGTATCTAAGTTATGGGAGAGGACCCAATTGCTAAGCATGTAGTTGTGATAGTATTTGTGTATTTAAGGCCCAATATTTTTGAAAGTTTAGCACTAGTGGTTGTGACTTTAATTGTTAATGTTACTATAACTACTTATAATTGAATGAAATGTGCTCTTTAGATCTAAAAAACAACCAATCATGTGATGCCACATCAATGCAACAACAAAACATGACTTAATGCACACCTATTGGTCCACCTTTTTTGGGGGGGAACTATTGGGCACCTCAACAAAAAGCGTGTTGATGTGGCATCATATTTGATGATGTGGCCCTGAAACCTTAGTTATAAACAGGGGCCTTGCCAAATAAGTTGCTGTAAAAATTTTGGAGTGATTTGAGATTACCATGTATGATTTTGAGAGGCATGAAGTTAGGTTGCTCAACTACTGGGTTCTCTCCCCCATGAGCTTAAAGCTATTGGTTGGGGTTCTGGGTATCAACAATATAGCCTAATCAGCTACATCTTATATTACTACAATGTAGCCTAATTAATTGAATATTGATACAATATGTAGGATTCAATTAATCATTTTCGCTATTGCTACACTTACAAATGTGAAACTTGTACACCTTATTTATTTGTCACAACTGATTTTATGGGGCAGTAGCATTTTATATTACTAAGTGCAAATTTGATTACGTCAAAAAATATACATTTTATTTACCCAATTTATGCCAAATTTTCTTGTCTAGATGAGGTGGCATAAAAACAAAAGCAATACTCCTCATCACAACTTTGATTAAAATTGTAATAAAAGAAGTGCTTGCATTGAGAATATTGTTGGTCTTTGCAAGCAAAAATGAAAGGTTAACTTCAAACTTTTTCACTTATTCCATCCATCCTTACCCTATCTTGCCTTCAACTTTTAGTTGTGTGTTCTGCCATATTTTATTTTTTAGTTGTGTCCCATTATATTTTAGTTTTAGTTGTGCCTCCCACTATATTTTACCCAATTGCAGGGATTTGGTTGTAATTTCTTTGTTTACTCATGGAGATGAGTTCAGACATTGCTTCTTCAAAAACATGATGAGATTAACCTCTTCCTACACTTCTTCTTGTTCTTCTTTTTCTTCCCTAAACATTCCATGTTATTTATCAACATAAAATGGACTTTCTTTTACTTTACTCTCTACACGTCCCTTAATTCTAACAAGATTTGAAGAGCATTACAAAGTTTTACATTGAGAAAATATGTTCTTTGTAATTTGCTTCTTGACATTTATTGATCGGTCTAAAGGCCTTTTTTAAGGGCCAATGTGCCACACATGACTGAGAACATGGAAAGCCTTGCAGACAATATGCAAGTTGACAATGAGGGTGTATCCTACAAGATAATCTCAAGGATTGGAGGGTCAACTCCCTGTCTATCCTAAACTAAGCCTAAAGTTGTTGTGTTGGGGAATAAAAAGGGATAAAGATTGAAGAAAGTAAATAAAGAAAAATGAAGTCTCAAGCCAAATAGATACAATCTTTACTACTAAGAGCATATCTTAATAGCTCACAATGTAATAATCAATAGAAAGGAACATGTACATAATAATTAAAGATGAACAAAGACAAGACTAGAAATCATTGAGATAATAGTTTGCTTCTTATTAAGCTCACTGATCTATCAACCATTACATAAATATTACTCCTTCAAAAACATACATAAAAGCTCTCTTGTGTAGAAGTAAAGAAAGATGAGAATTAACTAACACATTAAGATCAATTGATAGCTCTACTATAGAAAGTATCATTTGCCTATGAATTGGTATGCAGGCTAGTATTTATAAACTAGACTACCGAGCGCACAATGATTTTCCCACCCAAAATACATTTAAAATTTGAAATCAACAAAGGAAGAGATATCTTTATAGACTCTGATGCCTTAATGGTTTCTATTGGTGGTTAGACACAACCACGATGTCCCCTAGTATTTGTTTCATGAAGTTCATTGCTTAGTACTGCACTATCACAACCCTGGTAGATGAAACTTGCTTGTTTGGGTGATGTTGTCAGACATGAATGCTCGGCCTTACCGTTGTGGGAAATTTAAATTTTGGATGTGACCAAGCATGTGTTTGCTACTCTAATGTTGTAGACCTCCTTAAGATGACATGGGTTATTTGCAGGTGTCAAAATTATGTTGTTAGAGTGCAAAGTGGAGCAATTTTGTCATGTCTCAGGAGCTATCAAATGATCTTGTTGGTGAATAGCTTAGATGGTTTGTGCTAACTTTAGAGTTTTTTTCTAAGAATCCTTTGGAGTGCACCACATCGCCTTGGTTAAGTTACAACCAACTTAACCATAAGGGGGAGAAAGCCCCACCAATTCTTATGTGTTAGAGTGCCTTTTCATTCTTATATGCAATAGCCCTACTACATGTCACAACATTGGGGCTTTTCAGCTGAAGCCTTGTCTACTTTTTGTTAAAGTCCCATGAGTTGTTAGATTAGCTTTGACTTGGATTATCAGATGGTGTGCATGCACCAGGACTTGGAGGAATGCCAAAACTACACCAAAGCAATGGAAATATAAAATTACTAGGAGTGGGAAGGATCGCTAATGCCACGGAGCATAACTACTAATCAAACCTTAAGGCAGGATGAATCTAATGCTTTTAGTGAAGGATTCACTACAATCTTGGTGACTCTCAAGGGTTCTTTCATAAATGGAAGAAGAGGAACCTAAAACTTTATCCATTGGGTGCAAAGTCACCAACAAAACACAAATTTTCTAAGTTTTCAAAATAAAGAAGATACTTTCCCCCTTCAAAGATTACTTATAGAAGCCATTAGTTACTCTCCCCATTCCTCATCTTTGGGTAGGTTGATCTTAAATAGAAGTCTATATCTATGCTCTAGTTCTAGTTTATTCTCATATGAAACTTGTTGTGACTACATGCTGGTAGTTTACACCAAAGTTCCTAAGTTAGCAATTAGCTTAATTGCAACCAACATCTCGTCTATTTTTGATGTGGGGGATATCTTGTCTATCTCAAATCCATCCAAGCCTTTGTTCTTGATTCTCTCTTGAATGCATTCGAAGAGAGCACCTTGTCATTTGAGTCCATTAGAGAGGGGATCCCGGGCTTTATAAACATCTTTATGTAGGCCTAGATTTATGTGATTGCTTGTGCCACAACTCCTAGATACACCTTGCACTCTTATAGCATCCTATCTTTATCCAAGACATCATTAATCTATTAGGTGGTGATGAACCTATTGTGGATCCCTGCGATAACCAACTTCAATGAATCAACACTAGCTAGATGTGAAATTGTGTTGCGAGCATCATTCAACACAAGCACAAGGGTAGGTTCTATGATAGTAATCTTCTTATAGACAAGAGAGTGGATCGGTTGAGCATATTCAATAAAGTTGAGAACCAATTTGAAGGTGGTGGATAATTCCTCAATTTTTTCAATTAGGCTTGATGGAGGGCATAGATAAGATCTAGGGATCCCACATATAATTTAAGCTCTTGAATGTTGGCTTGGATTTGTTGGATTTCCTTTTATTGCATCCAATCCTTGCTCTAGATCATCAATCTTTTCAATTAGGCCTTTGATTATTTTCTTCTAGGTGTCCATATAGTTTTGGAGCATGAAGAGCTAGTTATATTGGGCACTTAGCTTCATTTTCATGGTTTTAAGTTCATTCATTGAGATTGTAGAGGTTTCTTTCTCTTAATCAACTTGTGCTTTTAGGTCCTCCACTTGTTCTCTCAAGAAATCAATGGTATCTTGATTAATGATGATTTCTTCTTTTACAACGGTAAGGTCCAACCTAGATTTAGCAAGATTTGTTTGTGCCTTTGTGATGCACTTCTTTACGTCTTGAGCCTAAATGTCCTCGGCCTCAGTATCCTTCTTGAACATAGTGAATACTTGGTCTTCAAGTGCCTCTATGTTTGTCCTCATCACCTTGAGAGTTTCTTTTGTCTACTTAAGTTCATTCTTCTTGAGTTTCATTTCCATAGTGGTGAGAGAGGACCCCACTTCCCTAGCACCATCCTAGAGGAATTTATCTCTATCCTAAGCCTTGGCATCCTTGATGCTTACACTAACCACCTCCATTTGATAGTTTGTATGCTAAATTTTCCCCTCTAGCTTGTCCACCAAAGGAGTGAAATGGGAAAAATGGAGAGAGCCCTATGTGGGATCATATTTTGTGCACACCTTCTTTGATTTAGGAGTGTCATCTTGCTTGGCCTTCCTTTTGGCCACTTTTTGATCAGACATAGTCTTGAACTACACCATTTGTTGTTGGTACAAAGCAGGATCCCACATCATTGTTATTGCTCGAGGTAATTGGGAAACCTCTAGGGAGAGTATGGGAATGGACAAGGATACCTATTGTGAAATGGTGGATGGGGTGAGTGTATGTGGAGTGGGAATTTGCATAACCTAGGACATATATGGGATGATTGTGGTTGTGAGTCAAATGATTGTTGGAAATTGAATGGGGGTGTTTAGAATGTTGGAAGTTCATAACATCCAATTGGTGGGAATTGTTCTATGGAAGTAGGATATTACAAATAATAGTAAGGGGCATACAGCTATTGTGGATATGGCTACATGAATTGCTGTTGCAAGGAATCTTGGAGTGTATTTGCAGCAAAAACATAGGGTAGTGAAAATGGAGGGGAGGAGGAAATTGGATATATGGAAAAGTTGGCATGGTGGTGGTATGAGGCAATGAAGGGATCTTTCTTTATGGGGATGAAGAGGGTGATGATTGTGGCATAGCATACGGTGTAGATGAAAGGGGAATTGAATTGATAGGAGTGTGAGGCACAAAAGAGAGAAGGAAGGGGAGGCAAAATACTTACAGTGACAGACATGAATGTTTATTGTTGCATGTGCTACTGGTTATAGGTTGCTCCTTGACCTCCTTTATTTTATTTTCAACCTTCTTCACCAGTTGGTATTTTTTCCCAACCTCTCCACTTCTAATTTTCTAGGTTATTTTTTTTTTCCACGAATGCTTGGAATGTGCTTTATTTATCAATGTTAGGCTTGGATGACCCACCTATGGCCCTAGTTCTTCCTTTAGGACCCGCCTTGTTGTATGGCCTAAGGCTAATTGACCCACGACCACTTGAGTGATGGCAAGACCTCCTATTTCTTGTGTTTATGTGGCCTAGGCTAGAACTCTCCATGCTTGTTATTTTATATGGATTATTGTGTGCATGACTACATGAGATGGTTTCACACCACTTGTGGATGGTGCTTGTGTTTGCGTAGCTTATTCTTTGGTCATTTGGACACTGTGTGCATCCAACTTTGCTTCTTCTTCTAAAGAAAAAACTTTAGCCGTCATTTTATTTGTTGTGGGCTATGGGAGGATGCCAGAATGGCATGAACCATGTCATATGTCATAGTCCAAATTTCATCCTCAAGGATTTCATTAGGCTTTTCCTTTTTGCAGCCTATCTCTTAGAGGAACTTCCACCAAGCTGCAATCTTCTATTTTCTTCATCGTTCCTTCCTAATCATTGACACCCAATTATTGATCATTTTGAGGTCTTATTCCTTTAGCTTTGTATAGGTCTCATAGGGTTGCAAGGGATAGAATAGTGCTACCATGGGCCATGTATCGACAAACTTGTCAATATTTTCTTCTGTAGGGTTCATCTTAGCATCTACCTCAAGTTGAGGCTGGTGGACAAACTTTCCTACTTGATTTCTCTTTATCTTCTCAAGCCATGTCATGAATAAATGAATGGGGTTAAAGTCCTAGTGGTCATGGATCCTATCCAATTGCATTTATTTCATCTTGACATCTAGCACATCTACAATGTTCCTCTTTAGTAGGGTGATATCACATGTCTATGAAAGGGTGTAGAATACAATTTGCCCCTACCATTGCCATAATGAATGTCAATGCTAACAACTTGCCACAATAACTCTAAAGCAAATACTTTGGGGGAACTAGCCTGGAAAGTTTATGCATTGATCCAATATATCCATATATCCTTATCATTGTGTGATCCACACTGAAGTATCAACACCTTTATGAATGGACCACGAGGTGGTCATGTAAGTTTTTTGTAATCTTGGACATTTCTTCATTGGAGAGGAGGGAGAGAGTGGGAATTAAGAAATACTCTATGTAAAGGCATAATAATCATTGAGCTCCTATGAAGGAGGGGAGTCCACACAGTGAGCAAGTCATACCCTCTTGGGCAATGGTAGATTTTTGAATCTATATCTGGGTATAATTGGTAGAATTGGTACAAGATCATATGTATGAGGAGGCGTATCTAAAGGTTCTCATGGCTTCAATATTTTGTAACTGGGTGGTGACTTTCTTCCTCAAGATGTAGTGAGAAGTCCAGCCATAGTGTATCTATTACAGAAGTTTCGTATAGCATGTATGCAACTACTAATTTCTATGGGAATATCATTTTATCTTCATGCATGCCCAACAAGTAGGCTACCATACTATAAACATCTTGAATGCCACTCAAACTAGTTGAGTGATAGTCGAAACTTGACGGGAGTCCTTAAGGGTTGATCAAATCTAGTAGTTGGTTTATAGAAAAAACTATTGACAAAGGCTAGTTTATCAAGAATATTCTCCTAAGTGTTGGCCAAGCTATCGACATCACATCTAGAACCTAGGGGAATAACAAGCATTTTCCTTATCATCTCCCATAAAATAACACATTTGAAATAGGTAGTTCTATCCTTTCCTTTAATGGTGTGAGGTGGGGTCACAAATCTTAGAGTGATGATCATTTATGGACATGGGTGCATAGTGGGGACAAGATATTTGGCTAGATGAGATGTCTAGATCATATCAACATAGTTGCCAAGTGCATTTGCAAGGTGCTTTTCAAATGCAAATTTGTGATGCAGTCATGACAAGAGAATCCAATGAAGGATTGTCCCATCATGCAGCCCAATCAACTTCACTTATGTGCATTGTCATAACAACAATATTCATACCTTCAAATTCTTATAATCATGTGCTCAAAACTTCAAATATTGTAACAAATTGTATGTGCCAACATATCCTTGCTAAATTTCAGCCTTAAGATTGTTGTTTGTCAAGATTTTTCCACTCCTCTTAGATGCAAATTAACATTGATAAATTCCAGCCCTTAAGGATTGTTATTTTTCCCTTTGATTCCTTTCGTTGTAGCAAAATAAATGTAGGCTAACCTCTTAAACTTGCAGCCCTTAAGTGAATATAGTTTGTGAATGTTGTAGCAACAATTTCAACTATGAAGTAACATTATATCTTGAGAATTTCATAAAACATAAACAACAACAAATACTTACAACCAAATGTTTTTATGTAGCCAATCAAGGTGGCAACACACACACATAACCTCCACAAATCCAACTATGAAATATCTCTATCAAACTTTCCAACTATCCACCTCCACAAACTTACAAGTTCAAAAAAATTTCACCTAACAAGTCACCATGGACGTTCACTTTCTTTGCCTCATCAAAATGGATGTATTTCCCTTGGAGAATTATCTTCAACATCACCTATGGACATCCTCTTGATGACCTACAAAAATCAGAAATAAACTTGGACTTTTCTCTTATTTTTCAATGCCTCATTGGAGCCAAACTTCCATCTATTTATAATATCTCATTTACCAAGTTTCATTTTCCTCATTTGAGATCTAATGACTCTTGGTATTCCTCTTCTTGCTTGGTAGTGTCCAACATGGAGAAAGGTGACTCTTTGGATTCCTTTATTTCTTTCTTTCATAACTTGGGTGCTTGAAAACTCTTCATTGTCCAATCGTTGTCTTCTAACATGTAGGTGACTAGGATTTTGTCCATATAATATTTATTTTATTTTCCCCAAAGTTGGTGTAAGTATGTATGATGTTGATTAGAAATCTGCAAGACAAACAAAAGGGTAAAAGAAATAAAATACTTTTTGGTTGATACAAGATTGCTTTGTGAACTTGGAAGCTCCTATATCAATTTGTAGTGTTGGAACATGTGCCTAGGTGAAGTTGGGCTAGTAGAAAGGTGGGGATCATAAATAAGATCTAAATAATTGTTATTGCTTGGAATGCACCTTGCTTAGAATCTATTCAAGCATTCCAACGAAACAATGGGATTGGTCTCAAGGTGAGAGACCTTGTAGTTGAGACCAAACCTCTAGAGAAGGTTGGTTCCTCTTTCTAGACTTAAGGTCCAATGAATGACAACTAAATCTAATGCTATTACTCATAGGGAAAAGGGATAAGAAGAAACTAAAATTAAAAGGGGCGATGCACCAGATTTATAGTGTTTAACTAGAACTGACATAACATAGTAATAATTTCAAAGGCTAGATAAACTAACACAGACTCATCTATTCTTTAACAAAAGCCAAAATGGAATACTAAAACTTATAAAGGGATCATTTTATCCATAAGATAAATGAGCAGCATTCAAGCAAAAATAGTGTAGAAAAAAATGATAGGGCCAGAATCAATTGCTTGTATTAATCATAGAGGCTAAATAGCCAATACAAAAGAAGAATTATTACAGAAGAAATAGACACAAAATAATAGTTTACACTCATAGGTGAATGACAATCAGAGACATCAAAGGCTCAGCTTCGAGTACAATGCATAAGATCTGATTGGTTCCTGTAAAACATTACAAGGTATGCAACTACAACCAATTCCCCTTGCCTGTGGAATGACCCAGAAAAATAGCTAACAATAATTACATCTTTTTAGATGCATATATAACTTTTCATCCATCACAGGCATTGAAATTTGGTCAACTACTTTGCCCATGTGCCCACGTTGCATTTAATTCACCTCATGGCCCCATCAGGAAATCTTGCAAGATTAGACAATGGCCATGCTCTATCAAGTCTACAAAATTTGTAGAAGAAGATTGCCTACATGCATGGGTGTCAGGCACATTAAAGAGGGAAAGTACATGAAATCCTTCCATGGTACCTGCAAACTTATTTTGTCCCTCACATGTACAAGCACATTGATGTTTTAATTGTTTCAACTACCTAAATCTAATTGATCTGCAACATCATCCTTCAAGCATTTAATTTATTCTGCAACAATGGCATGATTTCATGAAATCATGTCATGTAAGCTTTTACAACACTTTAAAAGTGATCATTTTCAATTCTGCCTTTGGTGCCCTTTAAATTTTCCTCTATTGATGAATTCATCCTCTAGTGAACTCCTTTCCCTTAGCTTTCTTCACTTTCCTTCTCTTATCCCCCTTTGGTCAGTAAAATCTTCATTTGGTTATCGATCGGGTCCTCTTGGTTTTCTCCTTTCTTTCCTTTAGTCAAAAAATTGCCTTATCAGTGAACTTTAGAAATCACGAACTGATCGGTGAGTTTACAGTTTTGTCGATCTCCTGATTTCCTGATAAGTTCTTTCATTTGGTCTTCAGCTTGCTTTGTCTCTTTCTACCTTATCAACAAACTTTCCCTTTTGCGAACTTGGCCTTACTTGTCTTTTCCTTTCCTTGGTCAGAGAAGTCACTGATTGACGAATTTGAAGATCAACGAACTTGTCAATTGACCAACTTGTTGATCGATGAACCAATTAGTTTGCCAACTTTGAGTTTTTCTAATAAAGGCAAAGTGCTTTGTCTTTGCTTCGTTCCTTTGTTGACAAAGTCATCGATTGGCAAACTTAAGGTTCACCAAACCTTAATTTTGCTAAGGCAAACTTCCTTCTCTTTTCTTTCCTTAGACTTAGTTACTTGCTCCTTCAAAGAAAACCTTTCCTGATGCCTTGCCCTCCTTAGTTGGCGAATTGGCCAATCGATGAAATGGCTAATTGGCAAACTAGCTGATTGGTGAACTTTAAGTTTGCCAAACATAAAATTTGCTAAGGCATGCCTTCACCACTTTTTCCTTAGAGAATTATGCCCACATGCTTGTTCCTTTAGTCAAAAAATTGGCCAATCAAACTCAAATTTTGTCGACTAAGGCAAAAAATAAAGGCAAAATGTTTGAATATTTTGGGATTTTTAGAAGGAGATTTTCTTCCATTTAATATTTCTCAGATTGGATATTTCTAATGGAAGAAAGACATGATTTTTAAGGGTATCTTTGGGCTATTTTGGCTTGTGCTAAAATAGGACAACATTTTGGCGACTATGCAGGAGTGTTTGCCAGCTAAACATAGGGAATCCAAAGGCCTTATACAATCCATTGGGCACATAGTCAAAAAGGGCACTATAGAAAATTGAAACAGGGGGTTGGCTAGACCAACACAAAATTGAACATGCCTCCAGACCACAAAACAAAACAAAACAAGCAAGGAAAACAAGCTCCTAATGAGGATGTTGCCTATGCAAGAGCACTTAAAGGAAGGGAAAAATACACAAAGCATACATATCCTAAACCTAAACTAACCAACCAAAAATAACCTTAAACAAAGACATTAACTGGTTCTTTGAAATAACTACCCTTTCTCAACAATTTACAATGCTTTCCCAGCTTATGGCCAACTAACATGATATGGAAAAAGAGTGTCCATGCAACAAATTGATAGAATTCCACTCTAAAAACAAAATCAAGATCACCTACCCACATGAACTGATTGGGAATGCAGCTACTAGAAAGTAGGTAAGTGGGCTGATTATTCTCATCTTGATGCTCAACTTCATGCTCGGGAGTGAGCATGACAAGTGGTGACTCTTCAGGGTCTGTCCCTAGCTGGGCTAGATGTCTGATAGGACATCCCCTTAAAGTGACATGCAAATCAATAGAGTTGATCTCATGTCTCTGCTCTGTTTCTTCCTCTTCTTGCCAGTTTGAATACTCTGGCTCTTGTGGATCAACTAGAAATGAGACCATCTCCTCCTCATATACATATTGCTCATTATGGTTATCAGAAATAGGCTCAGAAAATGAACCTTGAAACTACTCAATGATGAAATCTCCTCCACTAAGAAGATGATATCCCTATTGGATAATAAGGAACAAATCTACAATTTGTTCTTTCCCATGCTCAATCTCCACATCATTATCTTCTATAAAAAATGGGAGTTCCTCAAATAGGTATGCATCATCAACCTCTGCATTTTTCAGTATAAAGTTGTTTGAATGCTCCTTTTCATGAGATGGAACCTCACTGTTATGCTTGGCCTCAACCAACAACAATTTTCCATCATTTTCAATGTCCTTATGTTGCTCAAGGACTACAACTAATGTTGGAATTTGTGTGCCTTCTTCATCTTCAATGTAGCTAGGCAGTTCATGAAATAGGGTGGCGCCAACAACCTCTTTTGGAGTAATTTCCTTTGCAACCTCTCTAGTGCCCTCATCATTTGACTACAACCCCACTAGATTCTACCTAGGTTGCCTCTGCAGCTAAAGGTTCTTCCCATGCAATCTTTGCATTTCATTCTCATTCATTTCATTATAAGCATGGGAAAACTCCTCAAATGAACAAAAGTCCATAGGGCTTAACCCTACACTTGACTTAGTACTAATCTTGTGCTCAATACATTGTTGTTGATCTAAATGATCTGGCTTAACTTCTTATAGCAAGTTTGATTCTTCAGTTTTAATACAACATGAGGCTTCACATATAGTAGGTTGCTCCACAGCTACCTCCAACACTTCCTTTTTTGGCTCATAGAACCTAGTATCTCACCAAAGAAATTTTATGTCCTTATAGAGTGAGCTAGTGGATAAGGGCTCATTATCAGCATGTGGCTCCTCCCTAGTTGTAGGCACCTCCCTTTCTGGCCCATCCATCCAATTAGCCTGATAAACAATAGGTCCATTTTTGAAAAGTGAAATAGTGTTAGGACAAGAGGGGTGACATGGGATAGGGACTGGAAGGGCTTCTTGAGAGGGTTGTTCCTGAGGAATAATATGTTTGACTTGTGCAAGAATAGGATCTCGTGATGGTTGAGGGCCTCTGAAACTTGGGATTTTGAAATTTGAGGGTGGTCTCAGAGGCTCAAAGGTTTTCCCCTATTTAAAGCTTGGGATTTTGAATTTGGGAATTATTCCAGCCATAGGCTGAACTTGTGTACAAGGGAGGGGTTGCCTAAAATTAAGAATGGAAGGAAATGATTGGGCCTCCTGCCTCTCCATCTAGGCAAGCAATTGTCTTAACTATTCTACTTTAGCTGCAATCTCCAAAGCCAAGCTTTCTTGATAAGCTCTTTCCTCCACCTCCATTTGTTGTTGTTGAAGATGGGCTTGATAAGCAAGCTCCTCTTGCTATTGGTCATACTCTATCACCTTCAAAACCTTATCCAACCTCCTTTGCAGGTCCATTATTATGTCCATGAGACTCATGTTGTCAACATTATAATCGACTTGAGATGGGTTAGGAGGGTAATCATACTGATCAGGGATGAAGTGGTTTTCTTGGGGTTGATAATAGACATTGCTAGGCTGACAAGAGGACTGAGCAGGGGTGGGAAGGAGGTAAGCATCATGAGGATGTTGATAGCCTGTTGCAACAGGGGCATATGACATAAAACTGAAGGTGTTTTGAGCCTAAAATTGTTAGTATGGGGGCTAATGACTTGTGTTTTTACTAGGTGGAGGGGAATAACCATAACTTCCATAATAGTTTTGTTGCAAGTATGTGCAGTTGGTGTTGTCATTGATGTCAATAAGCTTATGAAGCTTGTGTTGTCGTTGGTGTCAACTATATGAGCAAGAGGATATTGCAAGAGTGTGAGCAAGTTGGTGTTGAGTGGATGCTATCTTTGATGATGAGGAAGTGCTAGAGATGGTGATAATATGTTTTTGGTGCTTGGTTTCCAAGTGTTTTTGAGAAAATTTGAATAAAATAAGAAAACAATGTGTGGCAGTGGTATTTTGTGTTACAGAGTAGTGTTCTGGTTTTGCTCCGCATTTCTTTTATATTGAAGATCTGTTTATGCAGTTTGGATATTTTGTTTAGAGGTGTTTAGAGATGATACATTTAAGAATTTGGAGTGTTGGATTGATGTGCAGTGGAAGATGTGTTCACCAATGTATGAACTGTGTATTGCAGAGGTGTCTCGGAGAAATGTTCTTGCTTTGTATTTCTCTGCAGAGTGGTTTCAGGTCTTGCAGTTCTGGAAGTACATGTTTATAAGGTTCATATCTATCTTTAGTTGAAATTATTTGTGATTTGGTGCTCCACGAGTTGATTTCTTGAGTTATAATGCATAACAAAGATATTTGAGCATACTAGGTAGACAAAATAAGTTTGTTCAACAGGTGAAAGTTGTTGCAGAGGAATTTGTTGGATTTTAGGATGTTTTTGGAATACTCTAGATCGTGTTCAAGCATGGTGTGTGGTCCACAAGTCATCTTTGGTTTTGAGAAAGCGTGTACATAATTGTTTATGGTGTTAACACAAGTTTGACTGACCTTGGGTGTTTACACTAATTGTGGAGTTGCTTCGATGATTGTGGAAGTGTGGTATAACATGTATGAGTGGATTTAGGTCCAATCTAAGGTGTGTTGTGGTCCTCCTTCATTCATTTCCACCACAGGAATGTTTTGGTACTGACCTAATTTGAATTTGCATGATTAAGGTGCTTTTCCATCATTGGAGAATGTTTTTAAGATTGAAGATGGTATAAACAAGTGTTAAGCTCTTGAAGGATGGTAAGATAGAAGAGTATGGTGTATGGTATGTGAATCACAGAGTTATAGAGTGTGAATTTGTGCAGTGCAATATGAACTTTCATGTGTTAGATTACTAGATGTAGTGAGCATAAGGTGTTTACAATTCCTCAGTGAGACTGTAGAGGTGAATGGCGTTGTGGTGGACTTCTTTGTTGCATTGAGATAGTTTTCTCCTTGTAACAATCTTGTCTATCTTCTTTTCTATTCTAGCAGTGAGCCTTTCTTTATTTTAGGTAGTGAGCCTTTTGGTAGCGAGCCCTATTGTATTCGGTGTTGATATTACTTTATATTGTGAGCTAATCCTCACCATGGTTTTTCCCTTATTGGGTTTTCTACGTAAATTTGGTGTTCTCTTGTGTGTGTTGTTGATTTGATTCAGTTTCTATTATTTGCTTAATCATCATAATAGTTTAAGGGTTAATTGAATTTATGTGGATCTAAATGTGTATGAGGGTTTTGGAAATATAAGTTACAACTGATTCACCCCCCCTCAATTGTCTTGTGCATTCAACAAGTTTGACATAATGGAGCATTAAAAGTCAAAAATCATTCAAACAATTAGAAAATAAGAGAAAACATGTCTACTCTTTAGAGAAATAAGCTCATACCAGAGAGTTGCCAGGTGATTGAGATGCTTCAGAAAGCAAGTCAGACTAGGAATATCACCAAAATCTTGATCCTTGAAGTTCTTCAAGTGCTTGAACTAGCTGCACCAGTAGATTTGTTTAATAGAGTCACCATGGTGCTTTTTGAATGCTTTCACAGCTACATGTGAACTAAGAATAGCACCAAATATTCTCATTTTAGCTCTTACTTAGAGCAGAGGGTCCCAACAGGCATGCCAAAAACTATTGTCTCTTGGAATTGCACCCTACTTGGAATCTATTCAAGCATTCCAATGACACAATGGGATTGGTCTCAAGGTGTGAGACCTTGCAATTGAGACCAAACCTCCAGAGACGGTTGTTTCCTCTTTTTGGACTTAAGGTCTAGAGAATGACAACTAAATCTAATGCTATTACTCATAGGGAAAAGGGATAAGAAGAAACTGAAATTGAAAGGGGTGATGCACCAAATTTATAGTGTTTAGCTGGAACTAACATAGCACAATAATGATTTCAAAGGCTGGATAAACTAACACAGACTCATCTATTCGTTAACAAAGGCCAAAATGGAAAATTGAAACTTATAAAGGAACCGTTTTATCCACAAGATAAATGAGCAACATTCAAGCAGACATAGTGTAGAAGAAAATGAGAGATGCATAATTAGCTGCTTCTATTAATCATAGAGGCTAAATAGCCATTACAAAATAATAAGAATTATTGCAGAAGAAATGGACACAAAATAGTAGTTTACACTCATAGGTGAACCGTAATTAGAGACATCAAAGGCTTAGCTTCAAGCACAATGCATCAGATCCGACTAGTTCTTGTAAAGTATTACAAGGTCTGCAACTACAACAAATTCCCATTGTTCGTGGAATGACCCAAAAAATAGCTAACAACAATTACATCTATTTACATGTATATATAAATTTTCATCCATCATGAATCTACAAGCATTGAAATTTGGTCAACTACTTTGCCCAGGTGCCCACACTACATTTAATTCATCTCATAGCCCCATTAGGAAATCCTACAAGGTTGGACAATGGCCATCCTCTGTTAGGTCTATAAAATTTGTAGAAGAAGATTGCCTACATACATGGGTGTCAGGTGCATTGAAGAGGGAAGGCTTGAAATCCTTCCGTGGTATGTACAAATTCATTTTGTCCCTCATGTGTACAACCACATTGAAGATTTTAATTGTTTCAACTACTTGAATCTGACTAATCTACAACATTGTCCTTCAAGAATTTAATTTATTATGCAACAATGACGTGATTTCAGGAAATCACGTCCTACAAGCTTTTATAACACTTTAAAAGTGTTCATTTTTAATTATGCCTTTGGTGCCCTTTGAATTTTCCTTTATCAACAAATTCTCCCTCTAGTGAACTCCTTTCCCTTGGATTTCTTCACTTTCCTTCTCTTATCCCCCTTTGGTCAAAAAAATCTTCATTTAGTGAACCATCGGGTCCTCTTGGTTTTCTCCTTTCTTTCCTTTAGTCAGAAAATCACCTTATCAAGGAACTTTACAAATCACGAATTGATCAGTTAGTTTGCAATTTTTTTGATCTCCTGATTTCCTGATAATCTCTTTCATTTAGTCTTCGACTTGCTTTGTCTCTTTCTGCCTTATTGGCAAACTTTCCCTTTCGCGAACTTGGCCTTGCTTGTCTTTTCCTTTCCTTGGTTAGTGAAGTCGTCGATCAAAAAACTTGTTGATTGGCGAACCAATTGGTTTGCCAACTCTAAGTTTTGCTGATAAAGGAAAACTCCTTTGCCTTCGCTTCATTCCTTTGTTGGCAAAGTCGTTGATCGGTGAACCTGCCAATTGGTGAACTTAAGGTTCGCCAAATCTTAAGTTTGCCGACTAAGGAAAACTTCCTTCTCTTTTCTTTCCTTAGACTTAGTTGCTTTCTCCTTTAAAGAAAACCTTTCCTGATGCCTTGTCCTCCTTAGTTGGAGAATCGACCAATCGACGAATTGGTCAATCGGCGAACTAGCCAGTCAGTGAACTTTTAGTTCACCGAACCTAAAATTTACTGACTATGGCATGCCTTCACCACTTTTGCCTTAGAGAATTCTGCCCACCTACTGGTTCCTTTAGTCAGAAAATCAACCAATCAGTGAACCAAAGGTTTGCCAAACTCAAATTTTGCTGACTAAGGCAAAATATTTAAATTTTTTTAGGATTTTTGGAGGGAGAATTTCTTCCATTTAAGCTTTCCCAAATCGGATATTTTTGATGGAAGAAAGACAAGATTTTTAAGGGGATCTTTCCTATTCTAAAATAGGACAACAATAATCACTAATTGATTTAGGCCTTATAGTGTGAGAATATGAAACAAGGTTACCTTGTTTAGCCACAACTTCATCTGAATACATGGTTGTGTAGGAGATGTAAGGTATGTCTAGCTCTAGGATGAAATTTTTTTTTTCTAATGGTGGATCCAAGATGGTGATCTTAACTTTTTTTTTCTTCTCCTTCTTCCCCATTGTGATGTATTTCTTTTGGTCCCTTGTTCTTGTAGAGTTCTAATCCCTAGTGAAATCTTGCTTACAACTGCCTATTGAATGCCTATGGTGTTTTCAAGCTCTTAACAACTCTAACGCACTTCAGGGTTAATAGTTTCCAAATGGGAGAATGGCCTCAAGCATCTCTATTTATAGAATTTTAAATTTGAATCTCTAGTCATCTTAGCAAGACATGTTATTAATTCCACCACAAAGGTAGTTGTATTGCATTAGTTCTATAAATATTGAATTGTCTATCTATGATGGCCACAAATGATGATGTGGTAGATAGTTCCATTCCAATGGCATAGGCATGGAGTCATTACATGTAGACCTGTGCAGTGTCAACATGTGTCAAGTTGATGTGACTAATGAACTCATTTGTGTCTTAATAGAATATTTTTTCCTTTTGAGATGGATGATTAGGATTGATTCAAGAAGCTCAAGATTCAATGATGTGATAGAGTTTGAGCTTTTTCATTTGATTGAAACTTTGAGGGTCAGTGGGAACCATTAGATCAAGTTGAGATGGAAAGATCAATGAGCCACGATCACTTATAAACCACATAGCCTATTTTAGCAATTAGTTTGAGAATAAATGAATATGATTAAAACTCTTTGTTTAATAAAAAAATTATCTCTAACCAATTTACTCATAATAAAAAATAATTATCTATTGAAACATTAGGATACTAGTCAATGAAGACATATACCTCACCTCTATCCAATTAGGAAGGGCAAGATTGTCTGGACTATATCCCTTTTTTACAACTGAATGGAAAATAGATAACTTAACTAACTAAAATAGGAAAATATAGGAATCGAAAGAATATTTCAGAAAACAAAATGTAGAAATGGGAAAAATGTAATAACAAATAACCTAGCACTAGAGGATAGAGCCCACTACCCAGGATGACAGAGCGTGGTACAAATGTGTATGTGTCGCGTTGTAGTCTATACGGTGCATGTACAATATGATTTTCTAACCTTGATGTCCATGCCAATCCTTTCAGTCGTTCCTCAGGTTGTTAGACTTCTTGGTGAAACCTACAAACACAGAGATAGGGAAGAAGGATTGGGCTATATAGGAGTTTTCCTTAGTCAAACCCCATTTTGGTGTTTCCACCTCAACGATAGCTAGATTGATTTATATATAAAATAGTGTGTGCTCTAAATTCTAAGTGTGTCTAGAATTGTGACAAGCACTGACAAAATAACAATGCTATATTGGTAAAATAAAATCCTACACAATGCCTTAGAGTTGATTTGCACAATGATCTCTACATGCAAGAGATAAGTAGGAAATGTGAAACAATCCACGAAGATATGTGATATGCCAAATGGGTTATGACAATCGAAGTATGAAAATGATAATTAATCATAACTTTGTCACCTCACAACATGAGGTGAAAGTGGCTCAATAGGCAACAGTTCCAATCATAATTCTTTAGAAATCACTACACTTCGATAGGAATAGTGTAATAAGATCTTGATAGAAACCAATCACAATAACATTTGTTCTCAACCTAGGCAGAGTTTTTCTATGAAAGTAAATCAATCTCAATTTCGGCAAAGCTTCGCTATGAAAAAGAATCGAACCTTTACAATGGCAAATCTACTTTCTTAAATGGAGAAGAAAAAAGGTAAAAAATCAAGGAAAGGAGTCATTTGGGCATGGATAAGTGTTAAGAAAATCTCAATGAATCGCACAAGTGAAAATAAAACTTCCAAAAACAATCACAAGACTAACAAAGGCTTTTAGGACATATGTGCATGGTGTAGATGTCTGCACTAAGCATTGGATTCTTTGCAATATTAGTTCCAAAAAGGTCTAATCAGTTTGGGACAAGACTAGGATTTTATCACTTTTATATTTTTTTAAGCATGATAAGCAAAAAGGGTCAAAGCAACACATAGGCATATCTTGTGGGTCGAGGGTAATGCCAAGGCTGGAATTGATCCTAAAACATGCTAAGGCATGGACACTAAAGCAAGTACCAAACATAGCATGAAATTGTGAGTGAGCACAATTTATGGCATTAATTTAGCCTCGACTTTAGTAGGCGTATGACACTACTTGCATATGCAAGCAAAAGTATAGGAAATAAAATACTGGAAATAAATAAGCATGAGAAGGATGCCTAAAAGGATTTTGTAGAGGATGTAGAGTGTCACAAGGTTAGAGAATGGAGCCCCCATCTTAGGTACCTAAAATACCATAGTGTTAGGGACCACACCCTGCAGAACCACTTGTCAAAAAGCAAAATCATCCTACAAGGTGAAAATGGTGCATTAGTCAAAAAATTTCTTAAGAGGAAAGAGATGAGAGAAATGCTCTAGAGTGAAAAATAAGGGTAGATCTATGCCCCCTATTTCTACTTGCTAATTTGGATGTAGAAATAGTGTAGAAATCTACCACTTTAGTTTTCTAAAAAATTGGTGAAAATGCTTTCGATAAGTTCATTTTGTAAAATAACACTAGATAAAAAGGCATATAATAAAGTAGAGGGTGGAACCATGATTCCAACGCAATGAATGACATGAAAATCATACTTCGCATGCCCAAGTTATGAAGGTTTCCGTGAAGAGTGCTTCAAAAGAAGGTGAAAATTTTGAAATTTTACTATAAATAGTAAGAAGATTCATTTGTAAATTTAAACTTGGTAGAATTTTAGAGGATTTTGAGCACGTTAGAGTGCAAACATGCTTCGCAGACAAGCTTATTGAGCACCTAGGATAGATGCATTTAGGTAGTGCGTGGAGCAGGGTTTGATGCTTCATGAGGTGAGGCAAAATTTTAATTACTAATTGATTTAATGTCTTGTTTTGTGTACCAAAGGACTTACTGAGGTGCTAGCATCCATAGAAGGCACTAGCATCTCTGGGATGTGCCAACGTCCAAAATGGGCATTGGGGTCTGGAAAAGGCATTGGCATCTAGGCACTATAGTCCTAACACTTAGCAAAATTTTGATTTTTTTTGAATTCTAGATTTGATTTGATGATGTGTGTGATGTGGTTGTAGAACCCCTGACAATGTGAGAGCACCCTAGCAGACATATACACATTGTTGTGTAGTCGTGTGAGCGCATTGATAGTCATAGAAGTTGGTCTCCTTCTAGACGTCGAGCTCTAGTCGGTGTACACGATGCTTGTGATGAGGTTCCATGATAGCATGCTTATGAAACTCATGGAGTGATGGGATGCTAACACCTCTACCTTTCACTTGCCGACAAGAGAGATGACAGTGACCTTGGAGGACATGTATCAGCTCCTTCGATTTTCAGTGTGATGTCGCATTGAAATGATCATCGAGAAGAGGCCAATTGTGTGTCTAGGAGGGATAGAACTAATACCTGGGTCAAACTATGCCTACAGATGTCTTAGGACATATCCTTATCATCTGGCTAGAGTAGGGCACAGTGGTCTCACCACTAATTCGTTGCATTATGATCACTATCATCACCTTGTGCATCACATAGGATGGGCGAGGCGCCCACCTTCATAGTGGCCTCAACCACACTATCAAGGCAATGGAGGAGCACAAGATAGTCTTTGCATGAGGACATATCATGCTTTCCTACTTATACCATGATCTATATGGCTACGTGTACTATGAGGCACAAAGCTTGATGACCTGCACACTACTTTAGGTGTGGACATTCAAGCACATTACATGCATGGAACATGTGAGATTTTTGTCAGATGTTATATGGTTTGTACCATGAGCACACACCTACACCTTGAGGAGATCATGGTAGTTTGGTGACTTGTTGCATTGGAGAGTCACTTTTGATAGATTGTAGAGTGGAGACATCATATGGAGACCATGTAGGAACATGAGATTTTGGATGGGGCAGCGAAGACAACTAGCATGGATATAGAGGGATTGACTCTTTGTTGGTCACCTCGATCACATTATAGTTGCCTTCTACTATGATTGGGTCATGAGGCAGTTTGGGCAGGTGCAGGGTGTACCTCAAGTAGTGTCAACATATGTGCACTCACATCGTAGTCCAATGAGGCCCGATGACAAGCCGCGATCAACCATAGTAGATGTCACCTTGAATGACTTTAATGATGAGGTCTAAGATGCAACACATGTATCTATAGCTGATGACATGGGGGTGAACCCAACATACATAGCAAGGTGGGTTGCATCTCATGTGGGTCCCATTTATCCTTCAGACCACCTAGTAGGAGATCCAAGACCTTAGGTTGACCAAGGTCTATAGAAGGATGATTCTAGGGGTGAGGATCCATCAGAGGAGGAAGATGATAAAGAGGAGGCAAGAGAGGAGGAGGAGGCAACACTAGCAGTAGGGAGGTGTAGATGTAGGGAGGAGGGTAGTGGCATTATCGAGGAGAGGCCTAGGGCCCAATCTCGAGTGTCACGACCACTTTCAACTATGAGTGCCATGCCTATTCAGTTTGAGAGAGGGGAGTTAAGTAGTTTTGGCACTACAGTGCCCCCACCTATCTCAATGATGATGGCAACAATTCCCACTAATCCTGATTAGCAAGATGAAGACCCTAGTGAGACTTGATTTATGTCTTGTGATTTGAGTAGAATACTAGATGCTCACATTTCTTTGATTTGATACATGATATATGATGAGATGTCTGACATGACTTTTATTTGATTTTTGTAGTTGGCACCCAAGCTTGGCTCAAATTCATAGGTTGAGTCTTTGCAGAGATGGTACCTAGTGTACAACTCGAACAATCAATGCGGGCTAGTTACAAGCCATAGATGACTGTCAGGTGACATATGGATATCTTTGAGCCCATTGTGTAGCTTCAAAATTTTATGAGGGTCTTGTGTAGCTAGGACAAGTCACGAATAAGAGAGAGTAGATGATGTTGAGCAAGTGTGTGATGCTCTACAGAGATAGATAGATCTCACTGCAATAGATTTGTAGGGAGTTCAACTAGTGCCAACACCTTTCGATGATCACTCCCAAGTGCAAGAATTATTGTCAGAGATTGAAAGGCTATGAGCTGAGGTGGCTTGACTACAGTAGCATGAGGTGGACCTTAGCATGGAGATAATGGAGATGAGAGGTACTATCAGGGGCCTACAGACATAGAGTGGGTCTAGGACTAACTCACGATTTGAGGCCTCACAACAAGAGCCATCTATCACTAAGCCACCACCAAGGCCTAGGGAATCTGGCAGTCATGGCCCTGGGGCTTGATTGAGATTTTGTATTTTGTACCTTTTTGATACACCACATTTTGGCATAGTGGTGATTTCATAGATCATGTATTGGAACTTTGATGTATATACGAGATTTTCACTAGTAGAATTTTGGCAAATCAATGACTAAGTGACTAAAACTTTTAGTCACAATAACTAAAAATGACTAAATTCTACTAATTTTTTGCAACTCAGCTATAAATGAGTAAATAAATGACTAATTTGGTCATTGACTAAAAAATTATTTAGTCACATAAATAAAATGACTAAATAGTTAGTCACCCAAATACAAATTAGTCAAAATTTTAAAAAGAACTTTTTGGGAAATTATTGGTGAGATGTATTGCTGCATTTCACTATTCACATTCATTCCAACATTTTTTGCTATTTGCATCGCCATCATACCCTATTCTGTATCTTCCTTATATTTGCACTCAAATCTCCAACTCCTTACTAAATATCACCATCACCATCACACTCTTCACTTGCATGCACTCTAACATGCTCTTCACGCACTCAGCTTGGAATATCTCTAACCCTTCAAAGCTTCTTGTGGTAGACTCTCCCAAAAATAAAATGTTGGGAATGTAGAGATGAAAGTACTTTCCCAGAGCTACTTCACACTAAGGCATTTTGAGTTATAGCAGCTACTTGCATGGGCAATAAAGAGGAGAGGACCTGGAGAATAATGAAAAGGCAAGAAAGGAATTTGGAGTTTGTTGCAACAAATTTCAAGTCGGCGAGGCCCTCTGTAGCGAAGTCAGATTTGGGGACACCCTCTGCAGGGAATTCAAAGGTAATTCAAAAGCCTCATTACATTTATAAACATAAAATATATAGCTTTGTGATTGGTAACTTACAGTAGTTACAATCTACTACTCTTAATAATGTTCTTTTACAATCATGCCACTGTTCTGCTTCATAATGTGTTCTAGCTAAATATAATAAAATTTGGGTGTCAGTGCCAAAATAGAATTTCCTCAAACAATTTTGATACATTTTCACTACAAGCACAAACTATCCTTGTACAAAGTAAACATGTGCTAGACTTACCCACACATCAGGCATCTGAACAAAGATGTTTCCTACTGCAACTTCTTGTGCATGTGTAAAAATTTCCTTTGCAATATCAAATTGACCCCTTTCAGCTAGCACAATGGCTGCCCCATTTGCAGCATACAAATTTCCTGGTCTATGTGCCAACACTTTACAATACAGTTCTCTACCCTTCTCAAGATGTTGTGCCTCCACCTTTGGATCCCTCCTCTCATTGTGAAAAGCTGTAAAATAATTCCAATTTCCAAGTGAAATGTCAAGATAAGAATTTTTTGCATCTGATTCACTTTGTGCAGCTTTAATTGTTTCTTTTTCTTTAAGCCAGTCATCTATTTTCAGATCCATTTTGCCAAGCATAGATAAAGCATTTGATGAGTTTTATCCACCTTAAGTGCATCCCCAATCAACTCTAGGCTTAGTTAGATCTCATTATGAGCCTGAGCCATGGATGCAAGACGTAGATATACATCCACATAATCAAAAAACTTGAACAATATTAGCCTGTATAAAAGAATTTTTTTTTCAGTATCATGTAGCTGTTCAAACAACCTAGCAAGATTAAATAGTGTTGTGACTTTATCCCATGGTAGCTCAAGTGAAACACCACCTTCTTCTGGTTGATGGAACAATTCCATATTCTTAAAGAGCATATGAAAAACTGTAGAATTGGCATTGGGGCTTTTATTTATGAATTCAACCCAAGTGCCATTTCCTAATGCCTCCATAAAAGTTTGTTGAGCCAACTCTAGGTCATCACGCTCAAAATGAAGAACCCCAATGTTGTTTAACAATTGAATGGGTACTTCTTCTCTACTCTTCTTTAGAAGAGACTTTGTTGTCTTAAGAGAATCTAAGGCTGCACTGGGGTCTGATGATATTAATAACTCACCCATCTTGATAAATGCATGTGCACCACGTGGATCTATGCGAGTTGCCTTTCTTAAAATTTCCAAGGCCTTCTCTACCTACCCTTGATGGTCATATATATGGCCTACAACTTTTAAGCTCTCACAGTTCTCAGGGTGGACCTCCAAAACCTTTTCAAAATTTGAGAGAGAACTCTTAAGATCTCCTAGCTTCAATTGAACATGTCTATAAAATCTTGTGGCCTCTGGTTTCCTTGACTGATGCCATGTAGTAGCAGCCAATGGTGTCATAGTCACCTTTACTATGATAAGATCATGCAAGATTATAATATGAATGAGATTTCATGAGAGGGTGGTCAGTTGAAACAAGAGTTATCTCAGTCAACTGTTCCACAAGAAAATGTTTCCCTGTGAAGAAAAATGGTTTGCTAAACAATTCAATGCCATTGCACAGTACGGGTATAATTCAAAGGCTCTACGCATCTTTTCCATTCCTTCATGAACACTACCTTTTTCACTAACTGTGAGAATCCTACAAGTAAAAAATGTAAAAAACTAACCACAACAAGGTATTCCTCATTTCCACTTCTTGCTTTTGTTCCACTGCATCCATCTAACTTGCACTAGTTTCAATATAGCCTACATCCCAAGAAGAAACACCATAACCCCCAACTGCCATTTGTATGTGAAAACCTTGTCACTGGAAGTTTGACACAATTTTCATGAGAAGTGCTTGAAGAGAAATAATTGTGCCCCCTAGCTATTTACTATCACTGAAGTAAAGTCCCCACTCTATGCATGACCTTGGTCATAGTGTGTTCATCCAAAACAACTACCATTGTTATGACTGGGAGTTTTCTCTTATCTCTGTGACTTCTTACTGAAGAATTGATTCTCACCCTTCTTAGTCATAAATTTTGCTTATCCTTACAAACATTGTACATATATTCTAAAACCATTAAGCACATTCAGAATACCTACACTAATTCATGTCCATATACAAGACTCATATGAATCACCATAGTGACTGTTATATAAGATTTACAAGCTACACACCATACAACTCATACAAACTTATAACAACGTTTCTCAAGCGAGTACATGAGAATGCATCACCAAAAGTAAGCACATGCATTGAATATAGTGTGAGCTTTTCTGAGTTGGTTTTGACAAGAGATTTGACCTTTTCATGTGTTACTTAGATCACATACAATCTAGATTTGAATGTTTATGCATGTCATGACTCTTGATTTTTAGCACACATGGCACATTTGATAAGATCAACCACTATGATTTCAGTTGTTGTAAATGTTCTCGATTGATTCCTTTATTACCTTATGTAGTCATAAGGAAATCTAACTAATGCTTACTTCTATTTACCTCAAGCCACCTGCCAACAAAAGGATGAAACCAAATTTTAAGGATATTTCTAAAGTACCTTAAGATCTAGGCTCAAGCAATTTGAATTATCTCTATGTTAAAATCAATTATAAAAAATTTGAGAATTTGGAATTAAAATCTAAGGTGTTGGGTTCATATAGAGTATAGCTTGTCATGTCAGCCTATTGACATAGGGTTCATGTCATATGGGAGCTCAAAAGGAAGCCACATCATCATTATGGTCATCACTAGTTAAACCAGCAAAGAGAGCTAGACATTATGTTTATTGCAAGCCAAAAATGGGTTTAAATCCATGAAAATCAATGTCTTACTTGGCATGAAAATTCTATGTTTAAACCTTTAGCAGGCCCAAAAAGACTGATTGCCAAATTTGTTCATGTCAAGGAACACATGGAATCAAGTGATTTATATATGGTGAAGCAATGTCAAGCAATCTAAACTTGTGTAATTTGGTAGACTTGAATAGACCTGAGCTAAAACTGTACATTTTAATTTTTAGGTTGTAAAGAAGACAATTCAAAGAATGCTATCTGTAGCTTCAATGTTGTGAGATCAACATATTAAATTCTAAGATGCAATTTTGCATCATGGACACTAGATGTTTATCTTTTATGCCTTTTTCAATTTAGTATATATAGTATTCAAAAGATAGTGCAAGGAAATGGTATAATTGTGCCATTTAATTTGCAGTCGCTCATGCTAAATGAAAGGATACAGATCTTGCAAAAGCTACGCACTACCTTGGTAAAGGATGAGGAACATCTTCATAGGCTCCCTAAGGATACACCATATACAGAGTTTGAGCAAAAGTAAGTTAAATCAATAGTATTTATTTTTTGTACACAGTATTGTTGTGTGAGAAGAACTGATATTAGAGTTTGTCTAAGGATGTACACAGTATTGTCGTGTGAGAAGAACTCATTGATCCTTTGTGAATGTCCTCAACACTATCTTCTTTAGGATGAAACTGCCCTCTCAATCTATTGGTACACAATATTGTTGTGTGAGAACTGATATTAGAGTTTGTCTGAGGATGTACACAGTATTGTCATGTGAGAAGAACTCATTGATCCTTTGTGAATGTCCTCAACACTATCTTCTTTAGGGTGAAACTGCCCTCTCAATCTATTGGTACTCATATCAACAAATTACAAAACCCTAAAGATATGCCAAATATTATGATAAGGTTTTATATGTGAATTTGGCCAACTAATAGAATTAATCAAGTTGATTAAAATTCTCTACACTTTAGGCTCTGTTTGGCCTATGTGGGTGTACCTTATATTCACCAAATAATTATTAGGATTCAAATATGTTGGTGACTTCATAACAGATTAAGGAATTTATATAATTTTTTCAATTAAATCATCCACTTCACTTAATCCAATCTGGCATATGATTTGGATTAATTTCTTTTATAAATATTTAAATCCTATTCCTAAAATAGAAAATTAAAATTGGATTTTTGAAAATATATACAAGGAAATGATTTTCACAAGAGAACAATCAGTGCATGTTCTTGGGTTATGGAGTCTTTATTCAAAAATATTTGTGCTTCCCTTTTAGCCACAACTTGATTTGTTTGGCAATTCAAGGTCTATGACTTGCACAAACATGCAAATATGTAAATTATCTGGCTCTTCTTTAATGATCCAATTAATCTTCCCAGGTTATTGTGATTCACCTATAGGATTTTAATCCTTTCTCAAAGAAGCCCAATAAACAAACCACGCGAGAAACATCAAATGTATTTTGACAAATCAAAAATATACTTGATATATTGATTTGAATAACAAAGGAAAACTAAGTTGGAGACAACCAGATAAATGGTTAACAATTGAAATCAACAAACAAATGAGAACTAAAAGTTTAGCACCAGAGAAAAGCAACTTTTGTATTGATTAGCTTTAAAGAATAGGTTGTGCAATGTCTCTTTCAAAAATCAAAATTCCCAGAGAGAGTTCATAAGGTCTTGGATTCCCTTTTATAGATTCAAGGGAAGCAACAAGCTTCAGACCTCTCACATTCAAAATGACTCTGTATTCCCAACCCTTGACATTCATTACAATATTTTCATTTTGATAAGTCTAAATTAGACTTTCAAGCACATTTTGGAATACATTATAAAAACATGAAAAACATAAAGAGACAAAATGAAGAGTGTCCAAGATGTGGTGGTGCTATTTAATGCTAGCATATAGCTCGATGCTCCTCTACACCAAAACTTGTAATGCTTATCAATCTCCAAGATACATGCTCTTCCATTGAAAAATTGCAAAATCACTAGGCCATTTGTAGTTTTGAATATCAAGCAAGTTAGCTTGATGATCCTTCCATCTTTTATCCAGCAAAGCTTTGGCATCCATCACAAATTTCCCATACCCAACATCCAAGGCAATCACTCTGTCCAAAATCATATTGAAATTGATGATGTTGACATCTCCATTCTTCTTCAAAACATCCATGATTTGACATACTCTTTGGCCAAACTCCACTCTCTGTGCATCAAGGCTCTTGATTTGCTTGTCTTTTCACAGAATTGAGGGGATAAACTGATGCTTAAATGTGGCAAAAGACTCAATTTTGGCCTACATCTTCTGGCCTTCACCGTTGGCATACTAGTACTCCAAGATAAATCCAATCATCTTTTATGTAGGCTTCAAAGTTGCAAGGGCCTTAGGATTTGTTTGTAAGACTTTACAGAGAATGGTCAAAGTGTGGTGTGAAGGTTGCCATCTTTGATACAATGGGTCCAAAATAGAAAAATTCACTTTGAGTTGCTCCATGGCCTGAGATAAGGAGGAATAGAAAGCATGCACATTTCCTAGCTTATCAATAACCAGCTTCATTCTATATTCCAATATTTTTTCAAAAACTTCCACAACTTTCAACTTTTCCTCTTCTTTTGTCATTTCATTTTTTTTTCTCAAATCTTCAATTTCCTTTTCAAATTTCAATTTCAATGCATCAATCTCTTCTATTGTCACTGTGGCATCACTTTTTGCTTTTGGTATACGGGGTTGATATGGTACAATAGCCTGATTTTGAGAAGAACGCATATATTGCAATTGCTTTCTCAAATTGACATTCTCAAGGAACAATCTATTTATTTCATTTATTTCCTTTTGAGTTTTCTCATAATCCTATACTCTTTGTTCTAATCTTTTTACAATAGCATGAGTGAACATGGCAGTATGGACGGTGAGGGCAGATGCTTCTATTGCTGATGTATCTTGTAAAGTTTTCACCACAACTAAACCCCTCATCTCTTGCACAACATCGAGCAACCTTGGTTTGCTTGTATTCTTTTGTATGTCCCATATTGCAAGAGTCTATGTTTTTGGGTTGAAACCACACCCACTAATGCAATCCTCATGATCAAATTCAAAAACAAGTTTTGGATCTTCTTGGCTTCTGACTTGGTCGAGCAAAAAGACTTTTTTCAACTCAAGGCCAGGAATGATTAGCATATTTCTATTTAAAACCATTTGCCTTGCTTCTTCTGGACTCACATTTATTTCATCTATCTTCAAATCTTTAAAAGTTTGTGTGACAATCTCCTTATGCTACGATTCATCAACACCCATTTTGTTTATTTCCACATTTTCATTAAACTCTTTCATTTTCATTTTCAACCAGAAGTCCTTAAACTCTGGAGTCTTGATAAAGTCATCATCTTCAATAAATATCATTGATGCCATAATTCTTTCATCTTCCTCCAATTCTAGTTCAACTTGGGTTTGTTTATCCATTCTGGCCCCAGGCTTGTGTGCATCTGTCTCTTGGCCAACTAGTGGTTGATCAACTTCTTCATCACCCAAGTGCCTGAGAATATTGGCCACATCTTCAGCGTGCCCAACTTCTTCAGTCATTTCATAAGGAACAAGTAGAGGCTCACCTTCAGTTCTCCGCCTTTTCAATGAAGGGGATCTAGGAACCTGTGGATCTTGTACTGACACAGCATCAGAGGTAGGCTCATGAATTTCAATTCCTACAGACCTCTTCACTGGAAGCTTGGTAGCCTTATGAGGCTGCTTCCCAGACTTGCCATAGATACTCTCAAAATTATCAATTATCATATCGATCCTCTTCAGAGGATCCTTTTCTTCAACAAAAAATCCCAAAAAATGGGGATTTTGCTTCTTCTTCTCATCTTCAATGTTCTTCAAGATTTCCCATTTCCTTTTCTTTGAATAAACTTCTTCAAAAGTTACCAAATTTCTTATCACATCCTCATCAAAAATAATTTGATGGGATATCCCTATTTTTGTCAAAATTATTTGCCTTACAAAATTCATGTGACCCTCAGGATCACAGACTCTGTCAATTCCATATTTTAAAGAATATTTTGCCTTGAAATAGGCCTGCAATTCCTCAAGAGTGTCTGAGCCAATTGATCAATCACCAAATATAGTGACATCAGGCAAAAACATGCCCTTTTTCTATTTTTTCATCACCTCTTTTTCCATCCACATCATTTGCCACATAAATTCCAAGAACAATATTCTATCTAATACAAACTTTGGTAGTTTATGGGGTGCTTGGGGATAGCCATACACTCTGATGATAGTGTGATCAGGTAAAAAGAGCCAATCAACATAATTATGCTTATGACCTTGATCCAGTTTATGTGCAAGTGGCCTTAGCGTCACCATGACCTCCTTGATCAACCTAGGAGACTGATTTCCATGAGAGTTCATTATCTTAACAGTAAATTCATCATGAAATACAATGTAATCACCAGTCTGACAAAATGAGTCCCACTTATAACACCAACACTGAGTAGGCATCCTCTGTCCTGATTTATCAATCATGCTTATGTCCATTCTTCTTGACCATTCCCTCCTGTTCTAATACAAAATTAGGTGGTACAATAAAGAGTAGAACCTAAATTCCAAGGGTTTCTTACCCTTCCTTACATGCAAGAACCCTTTATGTAGTTTCTTCTCAATTTATGATGCAAAAACATACTCAATATTTGCTTTTGGGTTCTATATTTTAATGGCCATTATCATTAGACCGATTGGTATTCTCCCCTCAGCATCAATTCCCAAAACTTGGCATAATGTGAAGTAGGTTATCTTGAAGTACACATCAAATTCCTCCACAGGGAAAGGCTCAATAGCATTGGATGGGATGTCAATCTTTCTGTTGTTGGCCCCCCTTTTCATGTATATTGGCAATTCATCTCTCCTCGGTGTTTTTCTCAAGCTTCTATATTCTTGCACAATCTTCTGCAAGTCCATTTGAGTGAGAGCTTGTTTGTTTAGCATAAAACAATCCACAATGGTATTTCTGTCAACTGCTAGCAATGGCTATCCATCTGGTAACCTGACTATTTTTGTGGCAGAATGGTAATACTATGCCAGGGCCTTAATTAGTTCTACATCTACAAATACATTCGAGACCACCAATTTTTCCAAGTCTAGTTTCCATGGGTTACCTACTGGTCCTACACCATCTTTGTTTCGACAGAAGTACCAGAACAAGTCCCACCTAGAGATAGGGATTGTAGCATCCCTACACCCCTCTTTCACATCCCTGAACACTTTCTTCTAACCTTTGTTTATGGAATTGGGTAATAATTCTAACAAGGACTATTGATGTGGTCTCTTTTTGGGGGCTGAAGGTTCATTACTCTTGCTGGCATACTCAAGCTTCTTGGGTGCCATTTTAGCTACTTATGCAAACTAGGGATTTGAAATCCAAATTACAACACCAACAACTAAAAAATAGAGCACAAAATCTTCACCAACTTCTTACCTGGTCAATTTGAAGCTTATAGAGTGCAAAGATGAACTTACCTGGTCAATTTGAAGCTTACAAATAGCAGACTGATCTAGATAGCATCTTCTCCAAATCAAGTTTGTGATCACTGGAATGAGCAAATATCAAGAAATCCTCAAATTTTATTGTGCCAATAAATTCATCATTATTGTGGTTTGTGCCATGAGATCATAAAATCTTAGCATTCAATTCATTTCAAACATAGGCCCTTGATTGAACTGGATCCAATGACTAGATGAGATGACAAAGATATATTGTATTTCTCGATTACCGTGGCCCCACAATGAGTTGATTTGCCCATTTATTCTTTTACCGTATTGCTATAGGACCTGCCCCTACCGGCTGCGGGATTGCAGAAAGCATCTAGTTTGTCCCCTTCCTTTCACTTTCCCAATTTACTGCCTTACAGCAGATACCCCTTAAAACTGTTGCGGGGCTACGGTAACTAATTATGTCTTTATTCCTTATTACCGCAACACCGTCTGTATCCTTCCAAGCCATCGCAGGACTGCGGTATTAATCCTTACCACTTGTCTCTGTTTATCGCGATGCCGCAATCATATGATGAAACCTCCACAGGGGTGCGATAGCCTTCTTAAGTTAAGCATTTCATACCACCAAGTTGCCATTTGATTATGTGTGCCTTGCGGGGTTGTGATAGACATGATTTATGCTCCTCTTTCTCCCGTACAACCGCCAAAGCATTGTGAATGATCTGCGGGATTGCGGTAAGAGACAAAAACACACAGATAGTTAGGATCAATCAAATTTTCTTAGAATGGTTATAATATCAGACCATGGGAGATAAATGGAAAAACCATTTGACAAGAATGTGCACCATGAGATGGGTTTATGAACATAATGGAATCTTGCAGATTTTGGAAGGGTCCTAACACAATCAATAATGAAATTGTATGTTTTGAAGAAAAAATTCACCTTCCAGCGTGCCTTTCTTATCATTGTGATCTCTTCTTTGGTGCTACTATCGCTTGAAGATTACTATCCTCTATATCATGAAACTTCTAATAGTGCATTGTCACTATGGTTCGATCATGCATTCTACTCTTTAAAAGTTCCCTATTGTCATGAATTATTCTTACCCTGCATCATACACACTTCCATCAACATTGTTCTTCATGAAGACTCTAACAATGCCTTGGCACTGTCATCTATTAAGTTTTGAATTTATTCTTTTATGACTGTCTTGTGGACTGTGATTAAACCCCTTGTCATTGTCATATGAATGGCTACTATCACTTTTGATTATCGTAGTCCATCTTATTTAACTCTATCCTTGTTGATCATGAGTTATCTACTAACAACTCACTATCTTATGTCTTTAAAGTCATTCACACTTAGCTCATAGTGAGGTATTTTATTTAGTGCTCATTTTCATATCCTAATGGAGTCATGATCTTTGATAAGACCTATAGGTGTGATTATATAAATGCACCATAAGGACTATCCTCCAAGTCCATACTGTGTATTTGGTTGAATATTATCTTATGGACTATCCTCTTTACCATCTAATTGTATTCTTAAGGACTGTCCCACTTCATGTAAACCTCTCTTTCCCATGATCAACACCTTGAAATTGACTGTGGTAGCTCCTTGAGATATTATCCATGCACTCCTTAATACACTTGTAGGTTGTCCTATTTTGAAACTTTGTGGGATGGAAATATTTATTAGTTTACCATACTGCTTTGAAGACAATGAACCCTTGACAAGATTTATGATGTTTTAAAAGCCCTTTTGACTACTCAGTTACCTGTCTTTATGTATCTTTTAAAGTCTATCATACTACCCTATCATTGTTATTATTAATTTCAATGCCCCCTTCATGGTTATGCCATGGACTATCATTGTTTATTTGAATAGTCATGACTGTGATCTCGTTTTGGGAATCTATAGGAAAGTGTCATGCCTTACTTTGAAGTCCATTGCCTTAAATCTTTTCTCTCTGCTTGTTGCTCCTATCCTAGGGCTTGGGGTCTCCTTTTTCTCTTTTCCCACTACATAGCTTGAAGTCTTGTATTACTGATGTGCCATAGACTCCTTCTAATTTGGGCGGTAGACTCCATTTTGTGAGAGTGAATGGTCAATAAAGAGTCAAAATTTGATACTACTCCCATTGACCCCAAAAAACATTCATGTGCCTTGTCCATGGTTCCACATTTTGCATACATGTCTACTGGGGCAGTTGTAACTACAACAAATGAAAAAAATTCCTCTATCCTTCATGCTTTGATGGATGTCCATACCCTGTTCCAAACCCTCCCATTTTGGCACATGCAGGGATTATGCTAGCAAAGGTTGTTGAATTTGGCTTTACACTTGCTAATTGCATTTGCTTGAAAGTTTCTAAAGCCTTTTCAACAAATCCATTTTGTGCATATCCTACAACCATTGCATTCCATGAGATGACATCTCTTTGAGGCATTCTGCCAAATAGTTCACATTCCTTGTCAATGCTTCCACATTTTGTATACATGTCTACCAGGGTAGTTGAAACTATAACATCTAACAAAATTCCTCTATCCATTACTTTTTTATAGATGTCCATACCTTGTTCCAATGCTCCCATTTTTGGTGCAGACAGGAAGGATGTTGGCAAAGGTTGTGGAATTTGGCTTTACACTTGCCAATTGCATTTACTTGAAAGTTTGTAAAGCCTTTCCAACAAATCCATTTTGTGCATATCCAACAATAATTTCAGTCCAAGAGATGACATCTCTTTGAGGCATTCTGTCTAACTATAATATCTGACAAAAATACCCCTCTCATTCACCCACACAATCTTTGGTTGGTCTCTACGAGAATGTGGGGATAAAAGTAAATCCACCGCTCTCCCTCACCACATTTAGGGTTTGCTTGCGGGGATGTGGTGCTCACTCAAACTACCTCCCACAAGCCCACGAATTTGAGTTGCACTTCTAAGTTTTACTTTCATGTCACTATCTTTGAGTTGCACAATGAGCAAGTTTGTTTGTACATTATCTTTTTTGAGAAAATCTTAGGGCTTCTAGTATACTTTATTGTGCATGCATTGATGACTTATCTGCTTCTAGTATTCTTTCTGTTTGTTACAGTGGATATTTATGCATCTCTCGTTTGCTTTTGCAGCATACTGTATTGATCTCTTGTTAGCCCATCGGGTGTTGAAGCAGTTGGAGATGGATGATGAATATGTTGGCAATGAGGAGGTGATGCATGAGTTATTTGATGCATTTTCTTATCTTTTGTGGAAGAGTTATCAGTTAGGCAGAGGGTTTAAGGAAGTCTTAAGATTGTCTTCCTCTTAACAGTAATCACCATGCTATAGTCTAGATTTTTGGACTCTCAAGAAGCTTATAATAGATGCATGTCAAACTATTTAGGGGCCCTTTCCACATTGGTAACCACAAGTATATGCATTCACTGTCATTGGATCTCTAATACTGAGAATTAATACAACAGATCCAAATTACCTATCCCCTATTGCAGTTTCCAAATTCTAACAATATCCTAATTGCCTTATGGTAATAGTGGCCTAACAAGACTAAAATAGTAGCTGTCAGAGATAAGGATAGTTTATTGCTACAGGTAACAATTCACAGTGGCAGCTTATGAACTAGAGCAAGTTGGGTGCATGAGACAAGATCTCTATAGAGATGAAAGTGTGATCTTGAACTAGGACAGTGATCTTCATGGGACAGTCATAGATTTGTGAAGAAGACATCTATGAATATCTTTGTGCTTTGACTATGCTCAGTGATACTTAGAAAATTGGTTTCTTGCTCATTTTTTGAGCTATGTATTGTAACCATGAAGGTTTTTTTAGCAAAGAGAAAGCATTGTAACTTATTTTCAGATCTGTATGTTGTTTGTAAGCATTTTTTATCAATAAAACAAGCTTTTTTTACCTTCTCAAAGTTGTTTCATTGTGCAAGCTTCAAAATATACTACCAAATATACTAATGACTAAATGCAACCTTCAAAATGACTAAATATATTACTAATTGATGTCAATTAATAATTAAATTGACTAAATACACTACCAATTGATAGAAATCAGTGAACAGTGAATAAATATGACTAAATATATGACCAATGTTAAATTAGTGAATAAATATGACTAAATATACTACCAAATTGATCAAAATGATGATTAAAATTAATGACTAAATACACTACCAATGGATAGAAATTAGTGAATAAAAATGACTAAATAAGTGACCAGTTAACAACAATCAATGACTAAATTAATGACTGAATATATCTGTGAAAAATAAATGACTAAATAAGTGACTAGATTACAACAATCAATGACTAAATATACTACCAAATCGATCAATCAAAACAACTAATAAATGACTAAAAATGGTTTAGTCATCAATTTGGTCGTGTTATAAATGATTGGCAATAAACTACTAATGATCACGTGACCATGTTTGGTCATTTATAAGTAGTTTTTAGTATTTTTTTAGTAATACATTGCTCGTTTTGTACTAGTGTTTTGAGATTTTGATCAATTCTACTGTGTTATGTGTGATTTAATTAAATTTTGTTGTGATTTAATTTAAACAACTTGATTAAATTGTTTAATTAAATGCTACAAAGATTTAATTAAATAATGTGATTTGAAATGCATGTGTTTAATTAAATACAATTGTGATTTGAGTAAACCTCATAAGATTGTTTTATAAATACAACAATGATCTAATTAGTACATGTAATGATGAGAGAGGAATGTTTAGCAAAAGCATGTTATGATATAATTAAATTTTTGGTTAAATTATTTAATTAAATTCAACAACGATCTGCTGGTATATGAAAATGTTTAATTAAATACAATTGTGATTCAACTAAACAATGTGATAATATTGTTTAATCAAATACAACAATGATCTAATTAAACGTGGTACACCAACTTTATGGATATCACTAATGAGATTAGAGAGTGCAATTGAAATGCTATAAGATTAGTCAATTAAATTCTATATAAGATTTAACTAAACAATGACAAAGACTAATTAATTGCACTTACAAATAACTAGAATAACAATCTATCTCGGGTTTTTAAGCTAAATGGTTATCGCAATAGAGTTATCACTCGTACCTTCAACCTTGCTAAAAATCGAGCCAACCCCTCCCCTAAACCCGTTGTCCCTAATACTACGTGGGTGGCCACCCTCCCCTACATTGAGGGCCTCTCAAATAAAATCTCTAAAATACTTCGCAAGAAAGGCCTTTCATGTACTTTCAAACCTGTCTCCACGTTGAAGAATCTTATCCCTTCTACTAAAGATCTCAGAAACAACCTAATCAACTCTGGGGTCTATAAGATTGCCTACTCATGTGGGACTCCATACATTGGAGAAACAGGTTGATCCATCAGCACGAGGATCAAGGAGCATAGTGCAGACATCAGACATGACCAGATCCCCAAATTTGCCCTAGCACTCCTTCCACACCAAACACCAGATTTGTCTCGAACACACCCAAGTGTTGGTTAAAGAAGATTGCTTTTTCAAGAGGAAACTCCAAGAAGCCATCTTTATCAAAAGTCATCCCACTAATCTAAATCGCGATGAAAGTTGGCATCTCAGTCTAACCTGGCAACCTCTGTTGAACTCTCTCCAACCACTCCCATCTCCCCCTTGACTCAACCGTCCTCTTTAACCCACCAGTCCCTTCCTCCTCCTCCCTCCTCTCTTGTCCATATCTTCCCCTCCTCTTTGCCCTCTTCGGTGGTTGTTCCCCCCCTTTTTTAATGGTGTATTTTTCTTAGGTGTATTTTTGTGTTGTTGTTGGTCCTTATATATTTTGTGTGGCGTTGTCCTTTTATACACATTTCCGATGTGTATTTAGGTGTGAGTGGGTTTTTAGTGTTTTGTGTCACTTTTTATACACACACTATATATATAACGAGTGTGTGGGAGTGTTTTGTGTTTGTGTTCGGGTGTGCTAGTTTGTATTTTATCGTTTTCATGCATGTTGGCTCTGTTCTTCCCTTAATTTAATTGTGCGGATCTTTTGTATTATTAATATTTACATGCATCTATATTATACATATATAGGCACACCCCTATATTTTTTCTTATTTTTTCTTATATTTTTCTTATAATTTTTACTTTTACTTGCACCCTTGTTGGCATATATATATATATATATATATATATATATATATATATATATATATATATATATATATATATATATATATATATATATATATATATATTGGTTTGCTCTCTGTGTTGGTTTTGTTTCTACCTTTATTTGTTGTTCTATATTTTTGTGTTTTTGGGTGATTACTAGTTTTTCATTATATTTCCTCAATTTATTTTCTTCATCACCGTTCTTTCGTTGGTTTGTTGTTGCCTCTTCCTTTTATGGAGCACTCGCCTTTCACTTGCGCTTCATTTTCATTTGATGTATAGGTTGGTCTCTCTTTCTTTTTGGTTGTTGCTTCATTGGGTTGCTAGTTTACTTCCTTCTTTTTGTCTAGGTGTGTTGTACATCATCCTTGGTAATTTGTTTATTTATCTCTATTTTAGTTATTTCAGTATATGCTTTGACTATTCTTTCTTATTCTTTATTTAGGTGCTTGTTCTTGTATTAATATTTAGAATTTTTCTTCTTGTTAGGATTAGTTTGTGGGTTTATATGGCCCCCCTTTTCCCTCTCCTTGCTTTCACTTGCTTTATCTTTTGTTTGTTTTACTTTAGCTTGCATGTGGCTTGTATGTTTTGATTGTTACCCCTTTACCCCCTCTTTGATCATTTTTTTCCCTTTAACCAAACTTTATTTTTCCCTTCTCACCTCCTACCCTTCGTTTTTAGTGCCTTCTTCCTCTCTCACTCCTTTATAAAGTTCAAGTCTGCTGTCCAATTCTTAACTATCCTCTTCCTGATGATGGATCATTGAGCATGATCTGAAACGTTATACAAAAACATACATAGTTGTTTCCAGAAGCACTTACATTACTATTATGGACTGTGGAAAACTCATGCCTTCTATAGAATAACATGGTAAGAAAGAGAAAGCAATTTTCACTAACAAGGAAAACTACTTGACAATTCAAGACACTAGATTTGTGTCAAGAATGAAGCAACAAAGCATAAATAAAGAAAAACAAAGTATTAAATACTAAACTATCCAACACAATGTGTTTTAAAAGAGCATTAACATACTACATAGAAAAGAAATGATTAAATCAAAGGGAAAGACATGAAGTTAAAAGTAAAATAAGCATAGAACCTACGTAAGTGCATAGCATTAATAGGTTCTTTGAGAGGCTTTTCATCCATTGTAGAGAGTCGATATACACCTAATCCATATACTTCAATGATGATGTAGGGTCCTAATCAGTTCAGACTAAACTTTCCTTTCGCACCTGGAGGAGCATTGATATTGTGTTGATTTTTATAAAGGACCAAGTCGCTGACTTTGAATGAGTGGTGGATGATGCGTTCATTGTAGCTATGTGTGAGATTATTTTGATAGGCTTAGAGATGTTCAAGAGTGTGGATGCATTATTCATGGAGCATCTCAAGTTGTTGAAGTCTTTGTTCCCTGTAAATGTTATCGTTGATAAGGCCATTGAGGGTGTATATGGAGAAAATTGGAATATAAATAAGAAGCATAAAAGACCCTATTCCAACTCTACATAACCTTCAAAGAATGATCACAAGATAGTATCAATGAAATCAATGCAAAACAACAAAGTGATTACCACAAGTGATTTGTATTCATTGGTATAATAGATGTGGATTGCTCAATTACTCTGTGTAACCTTAGATAGCAAAAAGCATGAATGGATGCGTGCTCAACGATAGTGGATATGCATCCTCAAAGCTTAATGATCATGGAGGGTTTGTGAATTGGAAAATGAACATATTTATAGCTTCATGGGATATTGATCAACAGTGGAGAATAATTGAATGAATCGATAGATGAGATAAATTGAGAGGACATTGAGAATATGCATGTAATATGTGTTCATGCAAAAAAACTTAATTGATGAATTCACTGATTACATGGATAATTGAATTGATTTTTTTTTCTTAAATAGAATTGAATTTTCTATTTAATGAATTGATTGATAGAGAAAAAGATTTGAAAGCTAAGTTAATTCAATCTTTGATTTTCTTTTTGACATGAAAATGGATTTGAAAGAATAGAATTAAATATATAAATTATTTAATTCATGTGCATGAGGAGTGATTTATGGAAATACGATATATAATTAGAATTAAATAAATAAATTTATTCAATTCATATGCATGATGGAAGAAATAGAAGATAAATAAAATATTTGATTTTATTTATTTATGAGAGAGGAAAATAGAAAAGCCAACTATATAAATTATTTTAATTTATTTAATTGTGGAGGAAATATTAGCTAATTAAATAAATTAATCAATTATTTAAGTATTGTGGATAAGAGGAATAAAATAGATAAATTAATTAAATAATAGAAATTATTTAATTAATGTGAAAATGAGGATTGAAAGGGGTGATTTAATTAAATAATTAAAATTATTTAATTAAAATGGATTAGAAGAATAAAATTGATGAAATGTTAGATTTAATTAATGTTGAATTAGAATAAATGAAGAGGAAATGATATGGATATTGATACGGAAATGCACTAGTCATTTTAGGTGTCTACAAAGGAAAATCTGCAGTGAAGAAATTTCCAACTCCAAAGGCATGATTGCATCGATACCATACATGAGGTTGTATGGGGTAGTAT
Organism: Cunninghamia lanceolata; assembly: GCA_027924645.1. NCBI lineage: Eukaryota > Viridiplantae > Streptophyta > Pinopsida > Cupressales > Cupressaceae > Cunninghamia > Cunninghamia lanceolata. The sequence continues at coordinate 818,669 of BSBN01001091.1, forward strand.
CTGTAGCCATACGATTACTCATGCGATAGGCCCATGATGCATAGGAGAGTTGGGTATGCCAATCTTTACCATGTTTATTGACAATTTTTCAAAGAATTTTATTCAATGGTTTTGTTGGAAGATTCTGCTTGACCATTTGACTGTAGATAATATGATGTAGAGAAGCAATGTTGAATGTGAAATTTCTCTAAGAACTTCTTCACTTCTTTGTTCTTAAATAAGGAACCATTATTAGAAACCAAAGAGAAAGAAAGGCTAAATCGAGAAATGATGTTATCGAGAAGGAAGCAACATATTACTTCAACAGATTGTGGTCGAATACATGCTCTGCATGCTTTCTCACCCGTGCGATTTTTGAATTTGGCCATGGCTGTAGGGGACCCGAGGGGACCACCTGCCCCCCTTCCCCTTTCCCTCTCGGTATGGGTTAGTCCTAGGAATGCCTTGAGCTACCAATCCAAACCTGTGACCCAAGGTGATGCACGTTGATTCCTAGCACGTGGAAGAATTTCTTTATGGGGGACAAAGACCGTGAGATCCCAAGCGTTGTCCCACAACTGCTAGAGATGGAGGGAGGTTCAACACTCAAACTCCCTGATCTTAATGTGGAGAGAATACTCTCCTCAATGGAGTAGGCTCTTGTTGGTAAATTTTTCTCCTTTAGACCAAATATTGATTTGGTGAGGAGATGGGTCACTACTAAGTGGAAGGTGAAAGGTAGCATTTCAGTTAGTGCTATGGTAAGTCTTGTCACCTAGATTTGCACCCAGTGTTGAAGGCTTTTAGGGCTCAAACAATCTAGTGGAACATTGAGATGACATCTAGGTGTGGGACCCTGCAAGGAGGCTCAATCTCCAGAGAGAGGCTGGTTCCTTTGCTGAATCTGAGATTCAACAAGCCTAAGACTAAACCTAATCTATTCATCTGATAGGAAAAGAGGAAGAAGGGTGAACTAAAAAATAAAGGGAGGTGATACACCAGGTTCAAATAAAGAACATTCACAGAGTAGAGATGCACAGATAAAGAAATACAAATGACAAACTTACATAGATCATGAAGACTTTTAACAGAGGTAAAGAATGGATTGCCAGGAATTAAACATTCACAAACAATGACCAAATCTAAGACTACATAGAGTTAAAAGCATGAAGAAGTAAAAATCATATGTATTGATCAAGAGGCATAGTTACAACAGAGGAAAGTTCTGTTTGGAATACAAAAGCATAAGACTAACTATTTTCCAACCTTTTTTACATCTTACATTCATGCATATATAACATCTAATTCCAAATGATCTAATTAGGTTACAATAAATTGCCCCACGGGATCTGTCAGAAAATATCTCTATCTAAAGGGAATGTCTATCTGCAAGAATCAATGGAGAAAATATCTAGATCCTGGAGCAGATGAGAGATATTTGCATCTTCAATGCGAATAGTTGATTCATTAACTTGCAACAATGAATGCAAAAATATCTATTAAGGGGCAGCTGAGAAGATTGGATCCGCATTGATGGGAGATGAGACAAAACCCCTGAGCAAAGCTTTTACAACACTTTAAATTCTCAAACCCTTTGAATTTCTACATATTTCATTACTTGAAACCTTTGAATAGTCGGGCTTTGCATTTTACCGCCTTTGGGATGCCTAGTAATCTTTCTTTAAATTCTAGCCATTGATGAGATTTACTTTTAAGAGATCGACAACCGCCATATTTCCTTTTAATTTTCCTTTACCCTCTACCCCATGGCCATGTGGCAACATCTTGCAGCTGCGCAGTGAATCTTCCATGCAGACAAGATTCCTCTGCGATGTTGTGCCACCATTAGATCCTTCAAAATTGTGAGCCCACCTCTTCATTCCTTGATCCCTTCCACGTGGCGGGGATCGGTAGCATTCCGGGGCCTCCATCCAAAAATTTGCTTCCTTTAAGCTCTACAAGCTGGAAAGCTGCCATGTGTCCCTGGATTAAATCGACAGTCACCAAGCATTATGTTGCCAGCCATTATACATTAAAATTCCTCTACTTTGTGGACACATGTCATCATTATGTGACCGAGTGGTAGAGAGTAAGTCATTTTCCTTTTGGTTCTATGGAATCAAGTAGGAGCCTCCACGTGGCTTTTACCTAAGACTCCCTCCGCAGCTTCCATGTGGTGTGCAGGCATGCATTTGAAATGAAGCTCCTCTGCCTTTCCTTCAAAAGCCCATAGGAGTGACACTTGGCATTATCTGCGACACTCAGAAACTTGACCTCAATATTCTGGGCCCACCACATCATACTCTTGCACCAAGCCTTCCACGTATCACTCCATTGCAGCTGCGTGACGAGTATTCCTTTCAAAAAGATTCCCCCTGTGATGATGTGTGATCGTTAGATTCAATCTCCTTTCTGTAGATTTGTTCTCTTCTTGACACCTGGTAGCATATGACTCATCGAAGTCTTTGACAATTGGCGCTTTATCACAGCCGCACAAGGGTATGGTGACATCACTAATGATGCACTGCAACGCTGTGATAAGTGGCCACATGGCACATTCGGGGCCCTTCTTAAGACTTAAGGCTTTAGACTTTAAGGCACGATGGGAAATGAGTAGCAACACTAGGGAAAAGAGGCCAGTCACTTCACAATTTTAAAGGCCTTAAGTTACAAATTAAATGACTGGGAATTTGCTACAAGTGGTCAATAGAGGAATAGAAGATAAAGTAAAAGTGACTGCGGGGCCTTAGGGTTTAAGAAAAAAGGATAACGTCTGCATGAAATAGTCATGAAACTCTAAACCTAGGTGGGTACCACCAGTTTCAACAAGGGTTTTCAAGGGTGGACCATTTGACTTTGGATAGAGGAAAATAGGTCAAGATTTTGGCAACCTCTCAGGGATGTTTGCCTGCTAAACATTTAGATCAGTGGCCTTAAGCATCCATTGGGCAAAGAGTCAAGTCTAAAATATGTTGGAAAACTGCAACCTGCCTCCAAAACACAAAAAAGGGGAAAGGGCCTACATTCTCCTAATGACAATGCAGCCTGTACAAAAACACTTAGGGAAAGGAAACCTAAAGCAGAAATAAACTAAAACAATATGTACAAAATCTCATACTAACCTTAATGGTAAGGTTTGAGATGGATCCCATTCACTGAGATTGGTAGAACTTCACCATCCAACCTTGAGAGAATGAAGGCATTTGCTTTCTTGTTGTTGATGATGACATAAGGCCCACTCTAAAGTGCATCAAATTTGGTGTGTCCTCCAAGTTTGGCTCGATCAGCATCCCACTTTAGGACAAGATCACCTTCATTGAAGGTCTGGACTTTGGCCCTTTTATCAAAATATCTCTTGGTCTGCATCTGATGTCCTAGTGTGATCATGGCTGACTGTCTTTGTTCTTCTAGTTCAATTAATCCATCCATCCTAACAGACCTTGCATCTTCTCCTTCTAGCTTGAATTGATGAGCCAAATCTAGTGCAGGAAGCTCTAAAGATATAGGTAATCTGGCCTCTCTTCCATATATTAGAACAAAAGGGGAGTTTCCAATGGCTCTCTTGTATGTGATCCTATTAGCCCAAAGGGCTAATCTGATCTTATTGTGCCATTGCCTCTGGTTTGTCTCCATAGTCTTTTTCAGGATCCTGATTAGGTTCTTATTAGTGGACTCAGCCAACCCATTACCTTGAGGGTAATAATTGGATGAAGTCTTCAAGAACACATTGTCCTTAAGAGCCCAATCAGCGATCCTAAAACCAGTGAATGCTTTTGCACTATCATAAATAACAGTATGAGGAGCTCCAAACATTGTCATGATTTCTTCCAAGAAATCCATGATAGATGATTCATTTACCTCCTTGAGTGGGACTGCTTCAACCCACCTGGTGAAGTAATCCATTGTAGTCAAAACCCACCTATGACCAGCACTGGAAGAGGGAATTATCATGCTGATGAAATCTAATCCCCATTGTGAAAAGGGTTGATCAACCTAAATAAGGCAGAGTGGGAGTTCTGCCAACCTTTTCTTTCCTGTAAAGAGAGTACACTCCTTGCATCCCCTTACCCATACATGGGTGTCATTAAACAATGTGGGCCAATAGTAACCTACCCTCATTATTTTCATTGTTGTAGCTCTAGCAGAAAAATGGCCACTAGCTGGGCCAACATGAAATTCATCAAGAAGTCAATCAACCTGATTTGATTCTATACACCTCAGTAAGACCCCGTCCAAATTTGTCTTGAAGAGAACACCATCTATCAAAGCATAGGGGATAGACTACAACCTATAATGTCTTCTTTTGGTTATGTCTAGTCCATAGGGATACTCACCAGTGGACAAGAAACTAGCCATATCTACTGTCCAAGAACTCACAACCGATGGATCAGCTGTAGGTTCCTCCTCATTCACATGGTAAGATGAATTCACTTCATCTACTGATGTCTGAGCTAGTTGTTCACATAATCCTTTGCCTCTAATCAACTTAGTATCTTTGATGATCAAATCATATTCCAAGATCTTGGTGACCCAACTGGCTCTCTTTTCACTAATTTAAATTCCCATTATATAATCTCTCACACTAGGATGAGAAACTAAACCTTTAATGTGGTTATTTGCGAACATATGTCTAAATTTCTTTAAAGCTCTAACAATGGCAAATACCTGCTTATCCATAGAGGTATAGCTGACCTTGTAATCCTTTAAGGTTTGACTAAAGAAGGCTAGAGGTTGCTCCAGTCCATGTTCATTTTGCTACATCAGAACAACAACAATATTGTTCTCTCCTCCATGTGCATAGAGGACAAAGTCCTCATAATTCAGATTCATGAGAGTAGGTGCCTAGGCAATCTCTTCCTTGATCTTTTCAAAACCATCTTTGCCCTCTTTAGTCCATATAAAGATTGCATTCTTCTTAAGCATAAGGGTTAGAGGCTTCAACAAGCTTCCAACACAATTAGGAATGAACTTCCTAATGAAGTTGATCTACCCTAGGAAAGATTGTAAAGATTTTTTGTGAGCAAGAAAAGGAAGGGAAAGCAGGGCAAATGTTCTATCAGGGTCTATGGATATTCCATCCTTAGACACTATATGGCCCAAAAGCTTACCCTGGGCGACAAAAAAAATGCATTTCTTAGGGTTGAGAGACACCCCAAACTCTCAGCATCTCTAGAAAACTTTCTCCAGATGCTCCATGTGATTTCTCCCTTCTTGGAGAAGACTATGATGTCATCTAGATAAATCAGGATGAACCTATTTATAAATCCTTTAAAGGCAATATCCATTGCCCTTTGAAATGTGGCCCCAGCATTAGACAAACCAAATGGCATCTTTGCATATGCCATGGTTCCCCATTTGGTTGTGAATGTTGTCTTAAATCTATCCTCCTCTTTGACAAAAATTTGGTTATAGCCAGAGAAGCCATCTAATAATGAAAACCTCTCTGCCCCCGCAACAATTTGTAAGAGTTGATCCATAGAGGGTAGAGGGTAATGATCCTTTAGAGCAGCACGATTTAAGTCCCTGAAGTCTACACAGAGCTTGATTTCTCATTTTTTCTTTCTCACAGGCACCAAATTAGCAACCCAAGTAGAATACTTGATAGGGAAGATAATCCTTGCTTGTATGAGCTTAGCAAGCTCCTTTCTCATGAGTGGCTCAATTTTTAGATTTATGGGTCGTTGCTTCTGGTGAACTGGCTTGCATTTGGGATCCAGATCAATGACATGTTGAACCACATCTGGATTGAACCCTTTAAGATCCCCATATGTCCATGCCAGGACATCCTTGTACTTTTTGGCAAGTCTTATGAATTCCTGCTCCTATGTATGACCGCATACTTTGCCCAGCAGCAAATCCTTATCTTGGGCGATGGTCACCTGTTGGTAATCTTCTTTCTTGAAGGTCATGTTGTTTTTCTCCCTCTTGAACTCATCATCATGGCTAAAGATAGCCTCAAGAGTAACTAGACCCTTAGGCAGTTTATTTGATTTGAGCTAGATGATCTAATCACCATAGGCTTCTTGTAACCTAGGCTGCGCCATGGAGGAAAATTTTGCTTCATTTTGAATAAAGTTCACAATCTACTCATTGTTGTCAAAGATCTGCCAATGAGTATCATTATCCGGAACAAATGGCCTGATTACTACTTTTACATGCTGATCAAGACCTTGAAACAAGTCTTTAGGTGGAGAAAACTGGGCCTCCACCATTGCTAGTTGATTAACATCAATATTTAATTTCCTTGGGATCACCTAGAGGTTGAGGGCATCAAAACTCTCAAACAAGTCCCAAAATCTATGTCTATAAGCTCTTAAAAGCTAGTTTTTTGTAGCACACCTCTCTCTGACTTGGTTAACCACCAATTCAATGTCACCAAGGATCTCCAGATGCTTGATCCTATTCTTTTCTGCTATCAATAGGCCATGGACCAATGCCTCATACTCTGCTATATTATTCGTGCAAGAAAAATGCAACCTATGAGTAAAGTGCAACTTCTTACCAGTCGGGGAGACTAGCAAAACACCTGCACCAACTCCATTTTTGCTCTTTGCACCATCAAAGAACATCTTCCACAGACTATTGGAGTCATGATCTGGCTTGAGTACAGAAGGGACTAAAGTATCCCTTTCATGGATCATGTAGTTGCCTAGGTTGGTCACCTCAATGGTATCATAATGGTCAAAATTCTCATGATCCCCAGCCCACTCATCTAGAAATAGGTCACGGATAGGAAGAGGTGAAGGTTCTACCTTAGCAGGTTCTAGATCATGCACTTACTCACCCTAAATCATTACATGTGGGCTCACCATACTATGGTCGTAATTCTCCATATGATAGCTTGAAATTGGTTCAGCCTTGATGGTGAATTGTGTACCATATCTGGTCCTTGGTAACATATGAGACCAGTCAGAAGAGAGGTATCCACCTATCTTAGCTGTGAAATCTCTTGACAAACAGATGGCAAAGAAAGGAGGAAGGTCAATGACTGATATATCTTTCTTAAAAGTTAGGTTTGGACATGCATGCAGAGTCACGTCCAGTCCCTTGATCACTCCTATAGTGTTCACAGAGGTGCCATCCAACTTTAATACTCCTGGTGAAACAAGGGTATATTTGATGCCTAATGCATCTGCAATCTTCTTGGGCATGACTAAAACACTAGCCCCTAAATCTATCATGTAGATGTGTACTAAAAATTTTCCAATGATCAAAGACAAGTAGAAAGGAGATGGTTTCTTGAATGTACTTACTTGTCCTTCACTTGGTTGCACAAGATTAACATGAGTCTTTTCTTTTTTCCTATTTGATGGATCTGATGTTGCTAAATCAACAGATAGAAAGTGCTTTAAGGCTTCTTGTAATAGATCCCTCTGAGAGGGGATGGACATCATTTCCCACATAGAAACATTTATGTTTGTTTTCTTCTTCTGTTCCACAATATTTAATGGAACAGTGGCTACCTTGTGCATTAAGGGGATCCATGTTCCCTTCTTTGGTTGTTCTACAGCTAGATTAGGCACCTTTGAGCCTGATGGAGTTTCTTTTGCAGCAATGGATTTGCTGCTCTGAATTGGAACTGTGTTACTAGCCACTTTTGTCTTTGGAATAGCCTCTTTTTGTAACACAACAAGCATGGGACTAGCCTCCAACTACCTCTTCTTTGACCTGATGTTGTCTGCAATGGGCATAACAACATTGTCCATGGGCTGATTAATAGTACAAAAATCCTTCATTGTCCATAGCATCATGCTGGCATCAAGGGTAGCCTCATTTGATGTTTCAGGATGATTATTTTCTACCTCTGATAATGATGCCTGATGAGTGTGAAAGTTCTGCACCATCAAGGCCTTTTCTTGTGCACCAATGGCACAAGTAGATTGGTTATGAGGTTGGTTGCAGGGATAGCACAAATCTGCCTCTTGGGCCAGATTATTCTGAGTAGGGAATAAAGCCCTCACTGGATTCACAATTGGTATTTTTTGGATAGGTCTAATGGTTTGTAAGGGCCGTGCAGGGTAGGATTTTGGTATTTATTTTGTTGGTAACCCTGATTCTAGTTTTGATTCATATTAGAATTATACTCTTGGTTCCAATTTTGGTTAGATGATTCTCCTAGATTATAATTCTGATAGGGCCTAGGAGTAGTTTGAATAGCTATACTATTCACCTTGTTGGTCAAATTGGACAATAGGGTCTTAAGGTCACTCTCCTCCAAAAAAAGAGAGGTTGTTGAAGCCTTAGGCTCTGGGATAGGAGCAATAATGGGCTGCTAAAATGAGGAAGGCAGCTCCGGAAAAAGTGGGACAGGAGGTTTGGGAGCAATTTTCCCAGCCTATATTAAACAATTTTCAGCTTTCAGAGCTATCTCATAACCATCTGGCAGGGTCACCACACCCATTGATTGCATCATCATTGCAATGTTAGAATTTAAAGCTCTTAAATAATACAAGAAAGCACCTTGAGGGGGTGGCATGAGGGTAGCTGGAATTCTCTCCCACGTCCTTTGGAATCTGAAGTTAAAATCGGTCAGCATCTCACTTGGAGCCCTCTTGATGGTCATCAACTGCTCAAGCAATGAAACATTATTTGCCCTCTCTCCAAATTATTTGTAGAGGGCCTCTCCCAACTCGTCCCATGTATGTATTGAAGCAGGGGTCAAGCTCCTGAACCATTGAAGAGCTCTTCCCTTGAAAGATGAGACCATGAGACAGACTGCAACATATTCATGTTGTATATGATGAACTGATCATACATTAGATATATCTTTGATATGCTCAGCAAGGGTTACAAAACCATCACCTGTGAAGGGTGAAACACTTTTCAAGGCTACAACAGGTATGTCATTGTATGTAGTCAAATTTAATGGGCTTCCTCAATTGAAGGTTACAAAAGGCAAATTGCTTTCCATCCTAGGAATGTTCAGATTCAGTCTAGGGATATGTAAGCTTCCTCTATTATATTGAAACCTAGCAGGAGGGGGTGTAGATTGATCCCTTGAAAGAGGTAAAATAGAGGTCCTACCCCTTTTCACAGGAGACCTAGATAACCTAGACCTTATCCTTGAAGCAGCAATAGATAATTCAATGAACTGGAAGTTACCTCTTGATGAGGCCCTAGTTTTCACAGGCATAGAAGATGGCATTGATCAGAACTAGTATCTTGTAGAGTCGCCAGGTGCATGGAATGTTCTATCACAATGCAGAGTGCTGAGAAAACACCAGATTCTTAGCTTAATTCATTTTTTCTTCTTTGAGAGTCCCACCGGGCATGCTAGAAACTGTTGTCACCTAGATTTGCACCCAATGTTGAAGGCTTTTAGGGCTCCAACAATCTAGTGAAACATTGAGATGACCTCCAGGTGTGGGACCCTACAGGGAGGATGAATCTCTAAAGAGAGGCTAGGTCCTTTTCTGAATATGAGATTCAACGAGCCTAAGACAACCTAATCTATTCACCTGATAGGAAAAGAGGAAGAAAGGTGAACTAAAAATAAAGGGAGGTGATACACTAGGTTCGAATAAAGAACATTCACATAGCAGAGATGCACAAATAAAGAAATACAGATGACAAACTTACATAGATCATGAAAACTTTTAACAGAGGTAAAGAATGGATTGCCAGGAATTAAACATTCACAAATAATGACCAAATCTAAGACTAAACAAAGTTAAAAGCATGAAGAAGTAAAAATCATATGTATTGATCAAGAGGCACAGTTACAGCAGAGGAAAGTTTTGTTTGGAATACAGAAGCATAAGACTAACTATTTTCCAACCTTTTTTACATCTTACATTCATGCATACATAGCATCTAATTCCAAATGACCTAATTAGGTTACAATAAATTGCCCCACAGGCTCTGTAAGAAAATATCTCTATCTGAAGGGAATGTCTATATGTAAGAATCAAAGCAGAAAATATCTGGATCCTAGAGCATATGGTAGATATTTGCATCTTCAATGCAAATAGTTGATTCATCAACCTGCAACAATGAATGCAAAAATATATGTTAAGGGGCTGCTGGGAAGATTGGATCCGCATTGATGGGAGATGAGACAAAACCCCTGAGCAAAGCTTTTACAACAATTTAAATCCTCAAACCCTTTGAATTTCTGCATCTTTCATCACTTGAAACCTTTGAATAGTCAGGCTCTGCATTTTTTGGGATGACTAATAATCTTTCTTTAAATTTTGGTCGTTGATGAGATTTACTTTTAAGAGATCGACAACCGCCATATTTCCTTTTAATTTTCCTTTACCCTCTACCCCATGGCCACATGCCAACATCTCGCAGCCGCGTAGTGAATCTTTCGTGCAGACAAGATTCCTCTGTGACGCTGCGCCACCATTAGATCCTTCAAAACTATAGGCCCACCTCTTCATTCCTTAATCCCTTCCACATGGCAAGGATCAATAGCATTCTGGGGCCTCCATCTAAAAATTTACTTCCTTTGAGCTCTGCAAGCAGGAAACCTGCCACGTGTCTCTGGGTTAGATCGACAGTTGCCAAGCATTCCATCGCCAACCATTGTACTTTAAAATACCTCTGCTTTATGGACACATGTCATCATTCTGTGACCGAGTGGTAGAGAGCAAGTCATTTTCCTTTTGGTTTTACAAAATCAAGCAGGAGCCTCCACGTGGATTTTACCTAAGACTCCCTCCACAGCTTCCACGTGGTGTGTAGGCGTGCATTTGAAATGAATCTCCTCTACATTTCCTTCAAAAGCCCATAGGAGTGACACTTGGCACCGTCTGCGACACTCAAAATCTTGACCTTAATATTTTGGGCCCACCAAATTGTACTCCTGCACCAAGCCTTCCATGCATCACTCCGTCGCAGCCGCGCAACGAATATTCCTTTCAAAAAGATTCCCCCTACGATGATGCGCGATCATTATATTCAAGCTCCTTTCTATAGATTTGTTCTCTTCTTGACACTTGGCAACATATGATTCATCTAACTCTTCGATAGTTGGCGCTTTATCGCATTCACACAAGTGTATGGTGATGTCACCGATGACGTGCTGTGATGCTACGATAAGTGGCCACATGGCACATTTGAGGCCCTTCTTAAGACTTAAGGCTTTGGACTTTAAGGCGCGACGAGAAGTGAGTTGTAACACTAGGGAAAAGAGGTCAGTCACTTCATGATTTTAAAGGCCTTAAGTTACAACTTAAATGACTAGGAACTTGTTGCAAGCGATCAACAAAGGAATAGAAGATAAAGTAAAAGTGACCGTAGGGCCTTAAGGTTTAAGAAAAAAGGATAATGTCTGCATGAAACAATCATGAAACTCTAAACCTAGGTGGGTACCACCAGTTTCAACAAGGGTTTTCAAGGGTGGACCATTTGACTTCGGATAGAGGAAAATAGGTCAACAGTAAGACAATCTACATTCATGACGACCACTTGTTAAACATCTTGCAAAATTCAACTTGATCCAAAGTAAACGCACAGTACAATCCCTAAGTCAAACCTAGTCAACTATGGTCTACACCATTGAAACACTTTTTCCAAAGTCAACCTAGCTCAAACTGTATCTCAATCCAAAAGCACTTAGATTTTACCTAAGGTGCTTCACTATGCTACCAGACACGCTTAGCTGCTTTGCATAGGTGCTTAGAAACAAACGAACAAAGGCGCTTATTTTTAACCAAAGGAACTTGACTATTATACCAGAGGCACGTTATTGCTTTGCATACACACTGAGATTTTTAACCAAACCTAAACCATAGGCTCCAAACTGCCCCACCATAGGTGCTTAGCTACACTACCAACAACGCTACGACATTTGCGAAAAGTGTTGCACTGCGGAGTACTAAACCAACAACGCTAAGATTTTTCCAAAGGCACAACATTGCACGCCAAAGGTGCTTTGTCGCGCCAAAAGTTCTTTAGTAGGCACCAAAAGTGTCGAGACCAAACTCAGTACCTTTAGCCAAAAATTTCAAAACCCTAGAAAATACATAAAAAATTGCAAACCACAAGCAGGGTTTTCAATCACTTACCACTCTCGATGCTCCCATTGGCCTCTCATAGGTTTGCACTAGCTCTACTTAGTGCTTATGCACAACAATTGACATCTCTGCAAGCTATAATCTCACTCTCTACGACAAGCACTCAACTAAGCAAAGAGGCCAATAGCTCTAACTTTTGTCAACTCTAGGTGTGCAAATGGGGTGTGTTGACCCCTTGGGCCCTATTTATAGTGTCCCAACCCTAATTCTTCCCACCCCTAATCCATCTTATCTCGTGTCAACCTCCATCTATCTAGCCTTGTCTATCTCCAACACAGTCTTCTAGTCGAGCGTCAACCCAGTTCTTTTGTCACTTCCCTGTCTTTCCTCTTGAGGGGGCATCCTACGCCAGCTACATTGGGGCATCAAAAATTGTATCATGTCTTCAACAATCATTTTCTTTGAAGTAACACTATAAACTGCATTGCATCAAAGAGGGGTAAAATGTAGACACCCGAAATGACCATGTCATCGCATCACTTGCATTTCATCAAATCACCTGCATTTCAACATTAATTAAATAATATAATTATTTAATTAATTTCATCAAATTCTTCCAAATCTCCTAAATTTGGCATTAATTGAATAAATTGTATTTATTTAATTAATTTCATCAAAATCAACTTTATTCTTCTAAAATTAAATAATTTTGATTATTTAATTAAATCATTATCTTCTTTCAAAATTTGAATCCATATCAATTGAATAAATTAATTATTTAATAAATTTATCTTTTAAATCCTCCTATCTATAATTAAATAATTTCTTAATTGTTTAATTAATCAATTATTCTTCCAAATTTATTTAAATTGAATCTCAATCTCTAAAAATAAAATAAAATAAAATATTTTATTTATCCTTCATCATGCAAAATAAATTAAATCAATTTATTTGTTTAATTTATTTAAATCTTCAAATCTATTCTATGTCTTCTATCTTGCACAAATAATTAAATAAATTTATTTATTTAATTTGCTCAAATATCTTCCAAATCTTCTAAAAATAAATCTTGTTCATCATGCACACAATTAAATAATTTATTATTTAATTTTAATCAAATCATGCAAAAAGCAAATTATAAGTTGAGTTAATTGACTTAATCAGTATTGTTTTTATCGCCAACTCATAAATTAGAAAAAAAACATTTCTATTTTTATGAAATCTAAAAAATATGTCTATTCCATGTCTTTTTATGTCAAATCAATTAGTTAACTCAAACAAAAATATCTTTTTGTGTGACACATATCAGGTGCACATTCATCATGAATTCTAGATTTATCTCATCTATTGATTCCATTGAATTTTCTAGACCGTTGATCGATCTTTATTAAAACCTATATAAACCCCCCTCATCTTCTTAACAAATCCTCTTCGATCATTTAAGCTTTTGCCTCCCTACAACGCATTGAGCACAGATCGCATCATTGAGCACTTTGAGCACTTTGAGCATAAACACAATCTACATCCGCTTGTTGCAAACATGGTTTCGCAATTTGAAGAGCAATCTACATTGATTATCATTGATTATTTGGTTATTTGCTTAGATCGTTATCTTGATGTCATAGGATTGAGTTGTTGGTTATTTCATTGTTTTGATTATCATTCAATCTCGATTTTATTCCTATACACACCTTCAGATGTGCAAAAGGCAGAAAAGTTAGTTTTTCTGATAAATGGCCACATCAATATTTTGGAGAGTGCAAGGAAAAGATGGAATGGAGAGATAACTCTGATAAAGACTATCTATAATGATATTCTACCTTCAACCATAAATTGAGATGGAAATGCATGTATATATATATGCGGCAGAATATGACAGTTTTGAAGAATTTTTGACACAATTTTGCTTGTACATACACCTTTGCCATTAATGTCAAAGGGGGAGAGGAAAACTAGTGAAAAATAAGCATAGATCTAAAGGAGAATAGAAAAATAGAGTGTACAGAGTAAGGGGGAGCAACATAAGCATTTTCACTGAGTGTTGCCATCAATGCCAAAGGGGGAGATTATTGGCAAGAGACACTGATCTGATGAATAATTGAGTGTTACCATTGATGGAAACAAAGAAAAGAGACTCTACTCTAGTTGACCAAACCGATCTAGTATAAAGGCATGCAAGGCTTCTGGTCTAGATGACTAAAATGACTAAGTGTTGGCAGTACACATGAGACAGTGATAGAGAGGTAATGTAATGGCTGATATTGGTCTGCAGTTGGAGATCAGATCATGTGGTTTAGGTATGTTGTTTGCAGTCCTTAAGTGATCTTATATCCAAGATTTTAGCCCATGTTAAGTACCTGTTGTTCTCAAAATTAGCTGTGCTAATTTTTGTAGACAAGCCCTACGAAACTTGTATGTTTCGTAACCTACACTCTAAGTTCGCAAATCAAGGCAAGTCATCTGACATCGTTAGAATAGTTTGTGACATTCCCCTTAGTTGATTTCTCGAGATTCGTGAAGATTGACTAAGTTACAAGCCTATCAAAATATCAATTTTGACTATTTTGGGTGTTAGAAGATTTCTAGGTTTTAATATGAAGAGTCAGTCAATTTTGCTGCTCTTGCATATCTTTGTGCTAAGTCAGCTAATTTTGCCAATTTTACATGTTTGTCTTGTTTTTTATTTGAGCATGTATGGGTGGCAATTTTTGCTACCCATACATGTTCTTTATTGAAGTTAGCTTTGCAAAGTCGGTAATTATTACTACTTCTACATGTGGATAACAACCTGTAGTGTCAACCTATTTTGTCGTCGTTGCAAGGTATAGACGTGTCCTATCAGCCATTTTTACCACCGTAGCATGGTGTTGATCGTGTGCTGTGTCATTTTTTTCTACCGACCAAGCAAGATCTTGCAAATCACAAACTTCAATGGCATTTATTGCCACTCGTGTTGGCTTTATGGTCTTAGTTTTAAACCTTTTTAATTGTTTCATTTCTTCTGTTTAGTTTGTTTTCATTCCTCTACCTTCAAAATTCCTGGTAAAAACACTTGGAGACCATTTGACTTGCGGATTCCAATGGATTCAAGTAATTTTTTGGCCTTTGAAATCGCGCCTGGGTTTTCGGTCTCCTGGACGAGGTAGGGTTTTTGTTTTGCTATTTTTGTTTTTACATATTAGGGTTTGTATTTGAATTGTAAAAACATTGTTTAGATTTCTTTTTTGTGTTTGTTATTATTTACAAAACATTTTGAAAATATAAGTACAGTTTTCTTTCTTTTTATTAATGTTTTAAAACTAGTAAAATCCTAGTCAGAACCCTATTCGCTGATTTACCCTACATTTTTCCTAGTCGGTAAAAAATGTCGAATCAATCGATTGAACCCCACAAGTCTTTGTTTGTTTCTTGTTTTATATTAGGTTTGTCTATTTTTAATCATATGTGTGTATGATCAGGATTTTTTGACCGATTATGAAGTTTTCTTTAAACAATCCTGTGGCATGTATCATAGGTTTTTTCCACCGATTTTACATAGAAACCACCACATGTATCGATGGTGATTTTTTTCGACGAGACATGTATTTTGAATGTTTACCTATCCACATATATGTGAAAGTGGCTATTTTCACCACTAGAATACTCATGACTTTACGACCCAACACATGTGTTATGTCGGCAAATTTTGCCGACAATGCATGTGTTGTCAAAAGTTTGCTAATATGCTAGATTGACGATTTTCACTGCTTGCACACCCTTGCATTAAACTTCCAAGATGTATGGTCGACAATTTCCACCGACCCTACATAAACCTCATGAATTACCAAGTGTATGGTTGGTATAATTTGCCGCCATTACACAAAACTTGCAAATCTACCCCTAACGTGCGAAGTCGGCAAAAATTGTCGCTCGGACATGAAAGATAGTTTTATCACCCAACATGCAAGGCGACAAATTTTACCACCCGTGCATTCACTCCCTCAAATTTTTCTAACTCTGGGAGATTTTCCAATTTGCTTTCCTGAGCCCGCTTTCCTCCATTTTTTTGCCCTGCTTGCGCTCTAGCCCTTTCAAGCTTACTCCTGTAGTCATGATCGTCAACATGCAGTTTTGCCAAATTGCCAGTATTTCCCCTAATTGTATGATCATGGCTTTTTGTTGCAATTTCTTTTGCTAATTTTCTCTATTCATTGACATCCTTCTGGTGTTGGTTTTCCAAATGACTAAACCGTCTCCAAAGAAGTCAAAAGCAATGAAGTACAAGTATCAAGGTGTTTTTTTGATCACCTCAGTTACCTCGAATGTTGATGATATTAAGGATACAGAGATTGGCCATGTAGACATGGCTGATTTTGTAGAAAGGACTAAGTCAAATAACCCTAGTCCTCTGATGAAGAAGATTATAGCTAGCAACATTCACTTGGTGTCATCATTTCCAATGGCAGCTCATAATACAGAATTTGTTCTTTAGTGTGCACATATCTACAACAAAGACACTAGGGCAGTAGTGGATGCAAATGGTAATGTGATCATAATATTGGACCCAGAGTTTATTGATAAAGTTTTCATGTGTCCTGCATTGGATGATGTTATAAAACTTGATTTTACTATTGCTCAACAAGAATATGATAAGGACATTGAGAAGGCTAAGAAAGTAATTAACACCAAGTGGCTGAAAACTCCAAGGTCAAATTTGTCCAGATGGCCAAGGAGCTTTCCTCAAAGTGATTTTGTTGAGGAAGTAGGTGATTTAATAACTCTTCTTAGTAGGGTGAGTGGATTATCTTCTTCTTCACTTTTTCATGAATGGATGTATCCTTTCATCAAGATTATACTTCAAGCCAAGCAGGCGATCTTTTGGGGTGAACAAGTCAGCAATGCTCTCCATGAGCAATTGATCAAGGTGCATACTACTTTCAAATTTTATATGACTTCCTATCTTGTGTACATAGCAGCTTGAATGATGATCTTTCCAGGTTTGACATATGAAGGAGATAGGAGGGTTGTTCCTGTGTATCAATATTATCCTTAGCTGACATTGAAGGGTTCAATTCATCACTTCAGGAGAGTAAATGATGCCTTCTTTGTAGTGTTCCTATGTCTTTTTTTATCCTCAATTAGAATAGAGAAGAGTTTCAGATGAGGCTTGGTCAGTTGTGAATGGTTTCGGGTGTATGTTCTTACAGTTTCAGACTTTTTCATATCTAAGGGTTGGCTTTTTCCAAGGCTATCCTTACATGTTGCTAAGATTTCCTTCAGATAAACTTGTTCTGATGGAATTGTGTAGAGAAATGATTGTTGTGCATAATAAGCAAATGGAGCTTAAGAAACCAAGATTTAGGTTTCTAATTGAAATTGGCATATACTCAATGTCAACTGCAGCAAAGGCCAGAGCTATGGAGACTGAGATGCAATTGGTGACCATGAAGCAATTCAAATGGAGACCAAAGTTTGATTACAAGGGTGTGAAAGACAAGATCAAAAGAAAGACTCAATTTCATGAGCCAATGGTTGAAGACATCTAGATTAATCTGAGGATTGAAGAGGAAATTAGAAAACTAGATTATAGCAGGCTATCTCTAGATCAAATTGAGTATTTAGGTTTAGCTGATATTCCTAAAAATATGGTGGATGATGAAGAGCTGGTTGATCCTAAGTACAATAATGAGCAGATTGTTAATTCTCCTCTCCCTCCTATCTAATGGTCTCAAAAGGAATTGACTTCCTTAAGGAAGAGGTTCAAACCTGTGTTAGCTAACACGAACTTGTGGCTCCAAAGCAAAGGCATACCATTGAAGGATTTTGTAACTGGATCTGAAGAAGAGATTTTAGAGAAAACTAGTAAGAAGACTGAACTGAAAACAAAGAATAAAAGTGATACTCTAGGTACGTCCAAGGTTTCTAAACCAAGGATCAAATTTGTTTCTAAGGGAAAAAAGGCCAAGGTCACAGAGAAAGAGTCTAAGGTTGAAGAAAAGGAAGTTGAGGCACAGAGGACTGATGAACTAGCTACTGAGGAGATGGAGGTTGAAAATAATTCTTTAGGGAATCAAGGGGAAGAACAAGAGAAAGAGATAGGGAAGGATCAAGAATGTTTTTAAGATGAAGTTATGTCTCCACACAAGGATGTACTACAGGAAGCTGAAGTCCCTTCTCCTTTGCCCAATGTATCTATTTCAGTTCCTTTCTCTGTTTTGCCTACTATCCCAGTTTCACCTATCAACATTCCATCTTCCGAATCTCCATCATCTTCGAGGAAAATTTTTGATAATCCTCAAGTTGCTTTTGATAATGTTCTTCATTCTTCTGAATCAATCTCTAGTTTGTCCTCATCATCTTTTGACAATGGAGATTCTTCAATCTTTGATCACTTTGTTTTGGGATCTGAGCAAGTTTCAAATGTGCATGTGTCAGGTGTAGTGTTTACTGACACTCCTATTATTTCTACTTCAAGTGCCTATGAAATTCCATCACACCAACAATGGGATCTGATCCAAATGTAAGTACTTATGTGCTTCCTCCATGGTTATCATCTTATACACCTAAGAGAAAGAAACAAGCCATCTCCCCAGATGATTTGATTTTGGTAAATTGATGCCAGTCAAGGCTAAGACTCGAAAGAAGCCTAAAATACTTTCTCGAGTGCTGGAAGATAAGGGACACAAATTTGTGGAAATTGCTAAACCCCTGCAGGATCCTACCATGGAGAATTTCAATATGAATGACTATTTTATTTCCAAAATTGAACTTGGTAAAATTACACATGAGAGTGCAAAAACTGATATGCAATCTGCACTAGATTCTTTGATTCAAAAGTTTGATAAAGAAAAGGAAATGAAGGATTATTATAAGGCAACGGTAGAGCAATTGACTGCAGTGGTGAGGAAGATCACTTTGAATTCTGAATCAGTAACTCCTAAAGTTGTTTCTATAGAAGACCCCGTTATTCAGAAGGCTAAAAAGACTCATCTCAAAGGAAAAGTGGTTGAGGAATATTTGGAAAAAATGCATGCACAGGGAGTATCTCTTCTTACAGATGTAGCTGAGAAGAGAAGTAAAATGGAGAAAGTTAGAGCAGAGCTTGATGATTTGGTTGACACTATTTCTCAAGATATTGAGTATTTGGATCAAAGCTATGATAAATGGACAGAAATGAGGAAATTGAAGATAAATGCTTTGATATCAATTGGTGTTATTCCAAATCAAGATTCATACACAGAGACTAAGGAAGCATTGACATATCAGAGCAATGTTTTGAAGGACTTGATCAAGGATCTGGAAACTGCTAAGAAGCTGAGTGACCAAAGTGACGTTAGTCTCTTACATAAGTTGGAGGAGCTTCCATGCAATTTGGTATCTAAGGATAATCAATTTATTTCTGCAAGATGACCCAAGAGTTTGAGAACATGTTTCAGAAGGAGTTTGAAGATAAAATCTTTTCAGTTTCTTCTATGGATAATATTCTGGATAACCAGTTAACTTTGGATAACCTAAAGGCCAAGTTAACTAGTCATGCTAAAGCAATGACAATAGTAAGGGATACAATAGTCAGAGCCCAGATGATTTTTAGGAACACTATCAGTCCAGATAGTTTGGGGTTGCACGCTGCATTTACCATATATGATGCCCATTTGAAGAAAGATGGTAGTACAAGCTGATGCAGCTTTCCATAACTTAGTTTATTTTCTTTTTTTCATATGTACTTTTGAAAGAATTTTGGATAGTTTTACATGAACTTTTCTTAGATGTAATTACATGTAAAAACATAGGAAGTCCCAAATCAAAAAGGACTCCTTTATTGAATAAGTCATAGTTAGTTGTACTTTTCCTATTTTTGCTCTCGGTCTCTCCTATAAATAAAGAGGACCCCCATTGTAAATATTATCTTTTATCTATTGCAAAGAAACTTTGCCAAATTGGAAAACATATCAAGACTTTGAGCTTTTTATGTTTATCAAATTTTCAAGTGAATATCAATATAAGCAAGCAATTTGAGTATCAAACTTTGAGTTGAATCATATTGTTTTATGATATCAGTGTTCTTATGTCATTGGTGTTATATTATATTGGATCATTGCTGGAATCATGGAGTTTATTGAAAATTGAGAGAAGTGTTCTTGTTTTGGTCAAATAGACTTTGTGCTATTTTTGCATTGCGGGAGTTTGTGTTTACATTTGTGAGAATAGAATTGTTTAAAGACTTTGTGATGTAAATTGTTGTGTTCAAGTTAGTTATATCATATTGGGTGAAAGTGGAGACTTTGAGCTACATTGGAATTCAATCAAGTTTATTTGTGGGAAATAAGTCAAACAATAGAAGACTTTGTGTTTCTATGGTTTGTCTCGATTCAAGAATTATTAAATATAATTTCTTTTGAAGTTGTCATTTTGGAAGAGAGAAACATCTATTATGAAAAAAGAGAATAGGATGCAATCAAAACACCCCAAGAATAGTTTTAGTTTATTTAAGTATTAAAAGTTGCTTGTTAGAAAAAGCTCATTATCTATAGGGAATCTCCCCTTGTTGAGAGAAGAGACTCAGTCTCATTATAGCTATGGTGATATAACCATTTTGCCATTGGTTAGCTAAATGAAAAAATATTCACCCAACAGTATCGGAAGTATATCCTCAAACACTCCAAGTCTGGAAGAGCAAAATACAATGCTATTCAGAGCATTACACTCAGTTGTTTTGGTCCACATTCCTCTAATGTTGCATATCTTGATAGGTAGTTTTGAGGTGTTGTAAACACTTATATGAAGTGTCTAAATCTAGAGTTGTAGGTTTTGAAGTCCGCCAAAAGATAGTTACAAGATGCTGAGTATCGCTACACTGTTTGACAGAGTTTGACTTTGACAGAGTCTAAGTTCTGATGGTCTGCATTTTTCCGCTAAATGATATTTTGCTTTACAGTTCTGAAGGTATGATGTGTGATGTTTGAGGAGTCTTTGAAATGATTTTGAGCAAGTACTATGGTCTACAATAAAAGATGTAGTCTGACATATGAACTGAATTAGTGATAGTCTGAGTTAGAGGTCGACATGATAAGTTTAAATTGTATGTGGTAAGATCTATTGTTGAAAACTTAATCCTAATTAGTTCAATAGTTGAGGCTGACATATGTGAATGCAATTCAAGTGTTGTTTAGGTTCTCTAGGAGTTTTGGTAAAGGAATTTGGCCCACAAGCTACTTAAGGTATGACCACATGCTACACCTTATTAGGCTGACCTAATATGAAGAATTTAAGTGTTGTAGATATATATATATGGGATCAAATTCAGTGTTTGGGTGATGTGATGCGAATGTAAATAAATATATGTGTGACATGCGAAGTAAGATGATTTTGTGGAAGTAATAAGAGTAGAAGAAGAGAGATCTTGTTCCTATGTAAAAGCAGAGTAGCGAAACAAAGGAGTCAGAGATAAAGAGTTTTGAGACAGTATTTATGTGCTTCATTAGAGCTACAACCATGCATGTGTAGATGCAATCTGAGTAATTCAACTTGGCAGTGAGCCATTCTTCTTTCTTCTTTTTTCTCTAGGTAGTGAGCTTGTTTTGGCAGTGAGCATTTCTTTGGGCAGTGAGCCTTATTGTAATCCGATATTGTGCTATAATAATATATTGTGAGCTAACACTCACCATGGTTTTTCCCTTTTTCGGTTTTCCACGTAAAAATCCTGGTGTTCATGTGTTATGTCTTTGTGGTTGTTGTTCCTATGCTTAATCTACTTTCATATCATTAACTTTGGAAATTAGATTAATAAACTTGTTAAGAAGTGGTTTTGTGGAATACTAATTCACCCCCCCTCTCAGTATTCCTTACTATCAAAAGTCATAACAATAGATGATGTGATGGAGGATGAACTTGGATATTTGTTGGCTAGTGGTGTAAGTGAGTGGAATAGCTTCAAGCACTTACTGAAATGTGCAGTGGTAATTATAGTGAACTTTTGGCCACTAGAAGAGGATGAATTAATCTTTCCAATGAGATCTAGGCCCCATGTGGCAAAGGGCCAAGGAGTAGTAATCATATGTAAGACTTGTGATGATGCATGAATAAGGTCCTCGCGTTGTTGATAAGCTAGGCACTTCTTGACATATTGACATGCATATTTTTATTAGTGGGTGTAGAGATAAAACTCCACATTTTGTTGTGTCAAGTCTATGTGGCAAAGTATTGGCATACTATCGACATGTATCAACCATTTTATGTTGCAAGAATAACCTATGTGGATTGTGCTAAGTGTCAGCACGATGGGATTTTGAAGAGGTGAGAGAGTGAAGTTTCTCATATGCTGCGTAGAGGTGCCACATGGTGGGACTATGAAAAGTAACAAGTGCAGAGTCTTATGATTGCAGAGGTCACCAAGTGTCTTTATTTGAATCTGTAGTGCTCAAGAGTTTCAGTGGCAGCCACATGTATGTGTTCGCATTCCTTCTCCTTCTTCTTTTTATGAAGTTTCTAGGTCGTCACAAAGTGTGCCACATGTCGTGATGGCGAGCACTCATGGGAAAATTTAGGAAAAGGTTTTTAGGATGAGTGCCAAAGTGACGTGTGTCCCTTAAAAGAAGCTAGTGGAGCCTGTCGTGTGTTACATCTTTTATGTATTTCATTGTAAGTGTCGGGTCAGTTTCTAGTGGGGCCCAAGGTATTAAAGGCTATTTCTAAAGAGAAGCGAACATTGCCACATGCTATGATAGCGAGTGTTTGGAGAGGGAAAATGTAGGAGACCTTGAAAAGAAGCACAATAATGCCGTGTGTCCCAATTTTGAAGCTGGCAGAGCTTGCCACGTATCTAAGTATCAGCTAACTCTTTTGGTAAGGAATGGAAGAAGCTGAAGCTACCACGTGTCATAATGGCATGCATTTGAAGAAAGTTTTAGAAGGGACCAAGCCCAAGGAGTGTATAGGTGCCACATATCAAATTTTGAGTCCTTTTGAAGCCCGTGGAGGATGCCATTTGTCCAAATAGCACTGTCAGATATGGAGCCGTATTTACTTTGCTAGTCGACCAATAGAAACATGAGAAATGGGTGGGAGAATCTAGAGTATCAAAGACTCACAATGACTGTTGTAACAAATAGGGTTGAGGCCAAGCTTTAGAATCTAGAATCTCCTGTGCATGGGCCACCAATAGAATGACTCCAGTTCAGTTATGCAAGCAGTTAGAGAATCATAGTGGTTGCCAATGTCTTGAGCCCCAGTTTTCATGCTACAAATAGGGGGTTTTTGTAATCATTTAAGGATATATATATATATATATATCATATATGGAGATTAAAAAAATAGATGCTAAGAGTTTTTTTGTGAGATCAAAATTGTCATTTGCCTTTGTAGTCATTTTTCAAAAAGAAAAGCATTGTAGAGCTGTGCATGTTTGTGCCTTATGTACTTTGTTGAAATCTATTAATGAAAGAAGTTTATGTTCTGTGCCATTTGTGATATTTTTTGGGTCTTTCTTACAAATTTCTCTGAGTATAGCCTCTAAATATAAATCTATTTTATAATCTATTTATGTTAATCATGCATACAGCTCTTTAATGTAGCAGAAATCATAAATATTTAATAACTATGCTTATTGTAGAACTAGAATATAAGTCTGGCACATCGCCTTAGGAGTTATTTACATTGTATCTATAATCTTGTTTTTCTTCCCTTTCCAAAAACCCATTTAAAAGTAAGAGCTAGCTTCTATAAAATCTGGAGGTTGCTTCAAGAATCAATTCCACATCCTTGAAGTTTCCCATGTTGGTGATGGATTAAGCCTGGAAATTTATGCATCAACAGTTTTTGGCATGCCCGATGGGACCTTTTCTAGTTTCTTGATCAAAAATGTATGAGCCTAGGATCAAGAAGGAGTCAAAGCTATGGAACAACCACCAGAGCTCAGTCGACTGTTAATCCAGGGGTCTTGTTGCCGCCTTTAGCAACCACTCCAAGAAGAAGGATAAATCAATTAGCCAGAGTACAAGAAATAGCCATGGCAGCTGCTATTCCTCCTATCCCACCATGAAACTTTGCAAATTAGAACAACAACAACCCCCTTGTTCTCCCAACGCCACCAGATACCTGGGAGTCAATTCTAGCCAATGCTTTGAAAGCATTAACCAAGTTTACGAGAGAAGAGTCCAATACTCTAGGAGAGCATCTCCAAGAAGTGGTAGATGTTTGTGCTGTGCATTTCATCACAGAACAAAATGTTACTATTAGGTTATTGACAGCTTCTTTCAAGGGGAAATCTCTAGATTGGTACAGGTCCCTACCCTCAAATTCCATCTTGACTTGGGATCAACTAGGAGATGCTTTCTTTGCAAGATTTAGTGAAAAGGGTGATAGATCATCTTTGCTATAGTAGCTAATCACCATAAAGAGAGCACCCCAAGAAGCCGTAACGGATTTCAATAGTAGGTTTCAGAAAACTTGGGATAGAATCCTTGTAACAGCTAGACAATCAACAGGTATGACAATCATATTCTATCTTAAGTCTTTCAATTCTGATATCTCAGTCATGATTCAGTCCTTAGGAGGACAGACCCTACCTACGCCATATGAATTGGCTGTGAGTTGAGAATAGCTTAATAGATGCTAGGAAATTGCCTCCAAGACCTCCCATGCCTATGTTTCTAGAGATTTCTATCCCTTTGCCACAAGAAGTCCCTAATACTCCATCAGTCCATGTGTCTATGTACACTTTTCCAGTACCTCAACAACCTACTACATCAATACCCTCTGTTCCTCCATTAGAAATGGATGATGTCAAAATTATTCTTAGAACCTTTTCAAATGAGATTATTAACCTTAAGAGACAACAGACTGCTTATCCAAAGCCTCCTTACTAAGGATTCCAAGGGAATAGGCCTCCATACCAGCCAAAACAATACCATGGAGCACAAAGACCAAACTATCCTCAACCATCAAACCAGCTAGTTCCAATACCTACACCATTACAAGCTATCCCAACTAACCCAAGCAAGGAAATGGTTCCTAGGCAAAATAATATGGTAGAAGAATCAAATGCTTGGTGTTTTCCTTGCAACAATGCACATATGCCCAGAGATTGCTTTAGAGGCAACTTACAGTAGAAGGTAGCAGAACAAAAAAGAATGGAGGGTCAAGCTATTGTATCTTCTGAATCTTTTCCATATCAGTCACCTGGCATTTAGAATGCAATGATGGTGGCCCAAATGTAAGGACTATTGATTGAACAAGAAGGAGAAATTGCCCTAGAGCATGCCTTATTTTCATGGATTGAAGAAGAAGATTCAGTGTTTGTTAATGAGGCATCCACCTTGAAGAAGCCCCTGGTACAATTTGATGACTTCACAAGGTCAAAGAGAAGAATGGTTAAATAGCCTGAAGCTAACCCCAATGAAGTGACTAGAGGTCCTCCATTCTAGGGTCAATACGCTCCTACTTCAAGACAAGAAGCATCTACGGCAGCTCAGAATCAAGGAATCTCCAACCCAGTGATGGAGAGGGTGAGATATCCCTATTATCCTAAGGCACAAGCTTTGGGGCCTATAAATGTGGTAGAGAAGTTAAAGAAAACCCCTGCAAATGTGTCAATATGGGATATATTGGCTATCCTCGAATATAAGTAACTATTCTAAGAAGCATTACAATCCCAGATAGACCCCAAAGCTGTTAACACAAAAGGAGACATGGACAAAGGAAAAGCTCAAAACAAAGATGCTCCACCTCAGTAGACAGCCGCCCTAGTAAACACCAAAGAAGAAGAATCAAGTAAGTCTAATCCAAACCCCTTTTATTTGACCCTAATAGTGGGAAAGAAACTGTTACATAATTCCATGATAGACTTAGGGGCTAGTACTACAATCATGCCTAAACAAGTAGCAGATGCCTTAAAAATAGAGTATGAACCACTAGCTAAAGGGGTTACGCAATTAGATGGGAAGTCTATCCAAACCATAGGAATCATTAAGCAACTCCCATTATAGTTGTATACTTGTCCAAATATAACTGTCTTGCAAGATGTAGTGATCATTGACATTCCCCCTATCTTCAAATTATGCATGTCTAGAGATTTTACTGCTAAAATAGGAGGGTATATGTCACTAGATTGGTCACACTTGATCTTGAGGACTAAGTACGAAACAAAGATGAAGGTCTTATCTAAGCCCCTATCTAAAGAACATATCACTGAGGAATCAACACCAAGGTTTGAAGCATCCCATGCTATGATGAATAGGGAGGACAGAGCTTTTATTGAAGATATAGGGGAATGGACTAAACATGATCAAAATGAAGAAGAGAACAATCAGCTGATGTTAATGATGTAGAGTGATCCCTATGGCAACTATGACTCTACTAGTTTAGGAACATATGTAATCTTTGAGGAGGATCAAGAGATACCCAAAATAATGGGTCAAGAGATTGCTGAGAAGAAAGATTCTGATGAAGACTCTAAAATCTGGACCTTAAACTTTGATGGAGCTAGGAGTAAGAATGGTGTAGGAGCAAGTATCTATCTTACCTCCCCAAAGGGAGAAAAAATCCTTAGACCCATACGCTTCCAGTTTGCATGTACAAATAATGATGCTGAGTATGAATCTCTCATACATGGTCTGATTTTAGCTAGACGAAAGGAATAAAGAATCTAAGAGTCAAAGGCAATTCAAAGCTAGTTGTAAAACAAATTAGAGAGAAAGATGTGGAAAAAAATGTGAGAATGAGGTCATATCGCCACATGATTTGGGACCTAATCGATGGCTTTGATGCTTTCAATATAGAGGTTGTACCTAGAGCTCAAAATACTGAAGTAGACAAGATGGCACAAATTAGGTCTCAGTTTGATCCAGCAAGTAATCTTCTTATCAATAATGAGGCAGTGAAGGTTATTATCAGATTGGCAATCCCTGACAATATTGAAAACTAGCAAGTCTTTGACAACATCCTCCAAGTCCTCTTGTTTTTACAGTAATCTGGAGAATTTGTTGACCAGTTGCAGCCTAAGATTAAGGAAGCATTTGGTGATCAAATCATCCAGTTGAAGTCCAATAAGCTTCCAAGGGGGTTGATAACTTTAGAAAACTTGAACTCAACCTTGATGATGTAAGCCTAGACAAGAGGAAGTTTGTGGAAAGCAAAGAAGATTATTCTTAAATTGAGATCAATGAAGGAAGAAAGTTGAAAGTAGGTAATGCTACTACTAGAGAGGAAAAGGATAAGTTAATTTTCTTATGCAACAAGTATGATAGGGTGATTTCATGGACCTATGATGATCTCTACGGGTATAATAGAGACATTATCCAACATACTATAGGGCTTGTTAAAGGATCAAAGCATGTTCACTAGAAACAGAAACTAGTGAATCCTAGAATTGAACCTTTAATGGTAGATGAGTTACAAAAGCTTCTCGAGTCTAAGATTATTTTACCAATCAAGCATTCAACCTGGGTGTCTAATTTAGTGCCAATAAGGAATAAAAATAGAGACATTAGACTCTGTGTGGACTTTAGAGACCTAAAAAAAGCTTCATTAAAGGATCATTACCTGCTGCCATCCATGGAGTAGATCTTACAGACAGTAGCTGGGTCAAAGAGATTTTCTTTGCTTGACGGTTTTTTAGGTTACAACCAAATCTGGCTAGCAAGTGAAGACCAACACAAGACAACGTTCACCACTAAATGGGGAACTTTTGCATATGCAAAAATGCCCTTTGGTCTCTCAAATGTTAGTGCCACTTTCCAATGTGCTATGGATATAGTGTTTAAAGGGCTCATAAATAAGATCATTCTAATTTATTTGGATGATCTCACTATATTTACAAAAAATACCAAAGATCACTTTAAGCATTTAGAAGTTATCTTTCAGAGGTGTCAAGAGTTTGGGATTTCTTTAAATCCTAAGAAATGTGTTCTTGGTGTACCTTAAGGGAAGCTACTGGGACATATTGTTTCAAAGGATGGGATTTCTATTGACCCAGAAAGAGTCAAGGCCATAATGAACATATCCTTACCTGTCAACAAGAAGGTAGTACAATCTTTCCTGGGAAAAATCAATTTTGTTAGAAGATTCATATCTGATTTTGTAGGGTTAATCAGGCCAATTACTCTGATGTTGAAGAAGGATTTAACCTTTAAATGGATAGTTGAGGGAAGACGGGCTTTTAAAGAAATTAAGAAGGCCATCTCCACTGCCCCAGTACTGCAAAATCTAGATTTTAGCAAAGACTTCATAATGTACGTATATGGAGGTGAGTACAACATTACAGTCATTCTAACTTAGAAAGATGACAAAGAAGAGGGAGAACATCCAATTGAATTCTTCTCCAGGACAATAAGGGAGTATGAATCTAGGTACAATTTTGTTGAGAAGCAAGCTTATGCAATAGTTAAAGGACTAAAAAAATTTAGACACCTGGTAACAGGAAATAAAATCTTGAAATTAGTATCTCATTCAAGTGTTAGGGAGTACATTATGGAAGGTGAGATTACAAAGAAAAGAGATAACTGGATAACCAATATTTTAGAGTATGATGTAGAAGTGAGGCCTACCAAATTGGTTAGAGGAAGAGGACATTGCCAATATATTGTCCAAGACATAGAGGCACCAATATTAAAAGGGAAAGAAGATGAAATTGTATTAAGGATGCAAGAGCCTGATCAGGACTCTTGGGTTAATGACAAGATACAGTTCATGAGAATTGGTATTTTCCCTAGTATGCTCTCCCTTGACAAAAGAAGATATTATAGGCAACAAGGGGTTAATTTTGCCTTAATTGATCACATTCTTTTTAAAAGAAATTTTAATGGAATATTACTAAGGTGTGTTGAAAAGGATGAAGCTCAAAAGATACTACATGAATTACACTAAGGAGCCTCAGGAGGACACTTTTCAGCAAAAACTACTACCATCAAGATTACACAGGCTGGGTATTATTGGCCTACATTGTTTGCAAATTGCCATCAAATGGTTAAGGAGTGTTAGGCTTGCCAATTTTATGTCAGGAAGAGAAGAAATGTAGCTTTTCCTTTGAGTCCCATAGTGGTAGATAAACCTTTTGCACACTGGGGTTAGGATTTCATAGGAATGATTAATCCAATCTCAAGTATGGGATCCAAATGGATCCTTACTGCAACTGATTATTTTACAAGGTGGAGTGAAGCGGTCTCACTTAGAGAAGACACTGAAAGGGTGATTCTAGATTTTCTAGAAGGAATAGTTACTCGCTTTGGCCCACCCCACACTATTATATCTGATAATGCTAAGACAATTTTGGGGACCAAACTATTAGAGTTTGCTTTGAAAAATGGGATATATTTGAAGATTTCATCCAATTATTACCTGCAAGGCAATGGTTTGGCAGAGTCAACAATAAGAATCTAATTAGACTCATTAAAAGAATGGGAGCTGATCAATAGAAGGATTGGCATAAGTATCTCAATTTAGCACTATGGGCCGACAGGATCATGCCTAAGTGATTAAGATGTCTCCTTATGAACTAGTTTATGGGGAAAGTAGAGCCTAAAATATTTAGGGGTAAGGTCCCCTTGTGGTGTGATGAACAAGATACTGACCCCCAAACCATGACTAGTGAAGGAATCATCAAAGTAGAGTTTCCAAGTGCAGAAATCTATAAGAGTTGAGATAGGCTCATCAAGTACATGATCAATGGATGAGTGTCAATTAATGGTGCTTCAACTAGATGATCTACAACTTGCCCTTTAACTTCCTTACAATCCACGCACTCAATTTCAAATTCACTAAGTAGCATAACCCATTTAGCCATGTTACATGTGAGTGAAGATCTACATAGAAGATATTTGAATGGAGTGATCTTGGAGATGAGCTTGGTATATGATTAATCATGTAGTGGTGAAGCTTATGTTGGTTTTTTCCCAGACTGGATGCTTACTCCTAGATTTCCCTACAAGGTAGCCATCAATGATCAACAGGATCTCTGGGCCAGGGGCCAACAATGTAGGAGATAGACTCTATATTTTATCTCCTCTTCTTCTTTAGGCTCTGCAAAACCTAGGGGGGTATTCCCTACTCAACATCCATGAGGATATGCATACAAAGGCTGGGATGCTGACAGAAAGCAGATAAGTCCTCCTGTAAGTAGACCAAAACTGTAAGATAAGAGCAAAGGGGCTAGCTTTGGGCCTATTTGCAGTTGTAGACAGACGGCTTGGATCCTAAAACTAATTCTACTATCCTAATGGTTGTTTTGGAGTTTTGATTTTGATTTTATATTTGGATGCAAAGCTGGACATGGTATATAACACTAACACAAAGCAAGATTGGTGCCTATCCAGGGCCTGGAGTCAGTAGACATACACCTGTGAATGATATGCATGAACAACTAAAACTAGATTTCAGGGGGATACATATGATACCTGCCTTACAGATATATCCCAATACAAAGTGTTAAGCTATCTATACTTATGGCATCCCTATTGCAGTATATCCTTCCCAATATTCAATCTGAGAACAATTTAATCTACCCCTTGAGCAGAAGTTAAGAGATCAAACATTCAACACAAGAATTCTATGTTCTAGAATCTTAGATATTCCTTAAATATCTGGACTCAGAAGAAAGATACATGCAACACTGGAGACAGAATTAGCACAACACATGCAAACATAGCATTACTCATATAGGATAAACCATGAAATCAGTGGATTCATGCAAAAACATACCACAGGAGATACATAAACTCACAAGTTTTGCTGCACAGAGCAACCAAATCAGTTGTATTGCATTACAGAGCCAAAAATGTTCAACTTTCAACAACCTAGAATGAGTGACACAATCCACCTATTATCAGCCAGAAAGTGTACCCACAGCAATTAATTACATGATTGTTGACAAAAATCCACCAGATACCTTCCTTCAGAAAGAATGGCGCTCAGAAATCATCAATGCAGTAGGCAGGAGAAACCTCGAGCCCTGCGTCGCCATCTGGAAGTCCTCATCCATAATGGGGCAACCTGATTGCCTGTCCCACCGCCCATACCCCTGCACTGTCACCATTGATGGCTCAACCACCCGCGTTTCACTTGGAAACTATCGCAGCATTCAAAATGGAGCTTCCCGCCAAAATGTGTTTCATCACAGGTTTAAATTATGCAAGAAAAATAGTCCCACATGCATGGTACGAAGACCACTTTAGCATTTAAAAAAAATAGTCACTTGCATACCAAGTGTCGAGCACCTTTTGCTGCGCTCGACGCATGCTCCTTCTCCAAAAGCCCATCGCCTAGACCTAAGCCATCGGCGAACCCCACAGAACTCACCCTGACATCAACAGTCTGGCTGATCGCAACATAACATTCCCCTGTCGGTAAGACCAACACTATCGGCCAACATGAAATTCCTCCCGCCGACACCCTTAGTCACACCGACAAACAAGCCTTCGCCAAAGCCTCCAACTTCCACATCGGCTAGAGAAGAACCATCGGCACACCCCACAATTCTGCTGCCGATCTCAATAGTCTCACCGACAACACCTTCGCCATTGGCCAGACCAACACTATCGGCCTAGCCAAAAGCTCCTTTGCTGACATAACAACTCCTGTCGATAACACATCAGCCTCCCACCTCCGTTGGTGTGACTTACACCGTCGAAACAACATCTCAAACCTATGCCGATACCTATCGTCATGCCGATGCTTACCTCCGCATTCCTCTATCAGTGAGACCCACACCGATGACATCGCATCGGCCAAACATTGCATATCGGCAACCCAAGAAAATACTTTGCCGATAGCCAAAGTGTTGGCGATGACCTTCCAAAACTCTCATCGGTATGACTAACCCCGTGAACCTATTGAACCGATGAACCGGTTCAACCCGATGGTTCAATGGCGAGGTTCAAAGCTGAGGTTCGCCGGCGGGGTTCAAACCTCAAAAAAATACTCCATCACTATCGGCCAAGTACCTTGAAGTCGACCCGATACACCAAAAACCTTGGCCAAGACCGAAATCACAAAGCTCTGAACTGTTGAACCATTGAACCCTGAACCGTTGAACCTTGAAGAAAAGGGTTCAAGCAGGTGGTTCAACGCGGTGGTTCAAAGACACAATCGGAGCACTCAAGAAAACTTTCACCGAAACACCAAGTTATTCCAATGAACAAGAAGACTTAGGGCTTTAAAAAGAAAAACCCCTCCAACATCTGCGTTCAATTTCAGACCAAAATGAGTGCCAACACTGGCTCCGAATGGGGACGTGCATGTGCAACACTGCAGCGAGAACCAGATCTCTGAGCAGACCAGGCAAAAACCAAAAAAGCACGAACTGTACAAGACATTTACAATATATACATATTTTTTACACATGTGCACAGAGATGGGCCATCATGCAAAGTAAAACTTGAGGAACTGACCATGCACAGGAAATTCCAAAGCTTCACCATCTAGGGCCTGGAGGAAATAAGAGTCTTCCCCATGAGTACTGCAAATCTGATATGGGCCCATCCATAAGGGTTCAAACTTACCATGTTTACCCTTGAACTGATTTTATGCATTCCATATAAGCACCAGATCATTAACTTGAAACTTCTTTTTTGTAGCTCTCCTATCAAACAGATATTTCACATCTTGTTGTCTCTTGAGATTGATCTGGTGGGCTTTCCTTCTGTTTTCATCCAGTGCAACCAGCTGGTTCACTCTTTCTGTCATGGAGTCTTCAATCTCCTCATCATTTTCCTGGATGAATCTATAAACTGGTAAGAGATTGTTTATAGGCAATCTGGCTGACGCACCATATACTAGCTCAAAGGGTGATATCCCAATAGCCTTTTTTACTATCACCTTGTCAGCCCATATTGCTAACTTTAATTTTGAGTCCCAAGCTCTCTTGTTCTTGTCCAGTATCCTCTTGATAATTTTCATGATGCTTTTATTGCTTGATTCTTCTTGACTATTTCCTTGTGGGTGGTATGGTGATGCATATGATAGATTTATCCCATACCTGTTGCAGAAATCAACAAATTCACCTGATCTGAAGCACATAGCATTATCAGTGACTATCTTGAATGGCACTCCAAACCTGATGATAACATTTTCCAGTATGAAATCTGTCACCACCTTACTTGTAGCTCTCTTAGTTGGAATGGCCTCAATCCATTTGGTAAAGTAATCAGTTTCCACCAAAATCCAACTGTGTCCCCCACTTGACTTGTCTGCAATTTCCCCTATGAAGTCAATTCCCCATTGCTGAAATGGAGCATCCACAGTTACAGTTCTGAGGGGTAAAGCACCACATATCTCAACTTTCCTGAGAATCTTTGGCAAGGGTCACACTTCCTCACTAACCTTTGTGCATCTGAAAAGAGAGTGGGCCACCAATATCCTGCTCTGAGAATCTTATGAGCTGTTGTTTGGACAGTATAATGTCCACCACACAATCCTTTATGCATGTCATTCAAAACATTGTTAGCCACATCTTCATCCACACACCTCAACAGCACACCATCAGGGTTTTTCCAGTATAGCTCACTTTGAACAATAACATACCTAATTGCATGTAACTTTAAAGTCCTCTTTTGACTGTCACTGAAATGGGAAGGACAATTCAGATTTTGCAAGTAGTATATAATATCCTTGTACCATTCAGATCTTGATACATTTACATTCTCATTTTGGACTGCATTAACTTGGCATGCTTCCAAATTTGACTGTGCCATCATCTTGGCTAATCCTTGTCCTCTTACCAACTTGGTAACTCGTATGTCTATGTTGAACTCTTGCAGTTTGTTTATCCATCTGCACCTTCTTCCAGTCACCTCCTGTTGAGTGAATATGTCTTTGACTGCTGCATGGGGTACATATGCAATTATATGTGATCCTACCAGGTATGGCCTGAAACTTTTGATGGCTCTGACTAGTGCATATGCCTATTTTTCCATGATATCATATTTCAATTCAGAAGCCTGCAAGGACATACTGAAGAAAGCTATGGGTTGCTCAAATCCATCCTCATTTTTCTGTAGCAAACATGCAGCAACAGTGTGAAAGGAAGCAAATGAAAACAATTGGAATGGCCTAGAAAAATCAGGAGATTTAAGAACAGAGGCCATCTTGATTGCCTCTTTGATGTTTTGGAATGATTCAATTGCTTCACTTTCCCAGTGGATAGTTGCACCCTTCTTCATCATCTTGGAAATGTTCCTTGTGGTTTCTACAAAGTTGGGAACAAATCTCCGAACAAAATTTATCTGTCCAAAGAAGGACTGAACTCCTTTTACAGTTTTTGGCATTTGAATTCTGTCAATAGCAGCCACTCTCTCAGGATCTATCCTTATTCCATCCTTGGAAACAATGTGCCCCAGGAGCTTTCCTTCAACTACCCCAAAAGCACACTTCTTTGGATTTAAAGAAATGCCATATTCTAGTGCTCTTATGAAAATCTGCTCTAAATGCAAACAATGCTGCTCTTCCTTCTTTGAATAGGCAGTCAAATCATCCTGGTATACAGCCAGAATTGAGTCAATCAACCCTACAAAGGCAACATCCATTGCTCTTTGAAATGTAGCACCTACATTTGTTAGCCCAAATGGCATTCTAACATACACATAAGTTCCCCATGGAGTGGTGAAGGCAGTTTTGTACTATTCTGATTCCTTTACCTTCACCTGATTATAACCTGAAAATCCATCCATCATGGATAAGAGTTCACAACCAGTCACTTTTTGCAACACAGCTTCCATATTAGACAGTGGATAATTATCCTTTAAAGAGGATACATTCAAGTTCCTAAAGTCAACACAAAGCCTAATATCACCATTCTTTTTCTTACTGGGACAAGGTTAGACACCCAAGTTGAATGTCTGATTGGCACAATTATTCCAGCTTCCCTAAGCTTTTTGAGTTCTTCTTGCATCTTTGGAGCTAAGGTAGGATTAATAGGTCTTTGCCTTTGTCTAAATGGCTTAGCTCCAGGCTTCAATGGGATCTCATGCTGGAATAGATCTTCCCTATAGGCTTTTAGGTCCTCATATGACCAAGCAAAAACATGTTTATATCTTTTCAGTAATACAATCAGCATACTCTTGATGTGTGGTTTGAGCTGCTTACCAATGTATACCTTCTTAGGGGCCTGAGATGTCCCCAAATTTATCTCTTCTAAATCATCCTTGTTTGTGGGAGATGTCTTTGTGACCAATTGGTCTCTACTATCAAAAGCTCTTTCCAAAGCTACTAACCCTCTAGGGATTTTATTAGTCTTCAACTGAATTATTTCTTTCCCCACAAGAGTTTCTTTTCCATCTATAGTCTCTACAAAAGCTTGGAAATCAATTTCTTGATTCTCATATTCATCTATGCAGTGTAAAAAATTTAACAAGTCCTTATCATCATTAAACACT
This sequence comes from Cunninghamia lanceolata, assembly GCA_027924645.1. Lineage (NCBI taxonomy): Eukaryota > Viridiplantae > Streptophyta > Pinopsida > Cupressales > Cupressaceae > Cunninghamia > Cunninghamia lanceolata. The sequence goes on from BSBN01001091.1 coordinate 853,950, forward strand.
TGCCAACTGCATATATTTTTTGGTACTGCAAGCCTGATTTTAACTTCTACATTTGTAACATCTGACAGAGTGATGTCATCTGGCCTTATTGCAACATTAGCTAAGAAATCAGCCATAACATTCTTTGATCTCTCTACCCAGCCTATTGAAAATGCATCAAATAGTTCAATGGTATCCCAAACAGCATGCTTGTATTGTTTCAATCTTTTATTTTTTGAAGCATACCTATCTCTAATTTGGGATACAATCAACTCAGAATCCCCAAATACTCTTAGCATCTTGATTCCATGTTTGAGAGCTATATTCAGGCCTAAGATTAAAGCCTCATATTCTGCAATGTTGTTTGTGCAAACAAACCTCAGCAAGAAAGAGAATTTGAGGAGCTTACCATTTGGAGACAGGAAAACAACTCCAGCTCCAGAGCCTTCTTTCACACAAGCTCCATCAAAATACATGGTCCATAAACCTTTCTGGTCCAGCTCTTTAATGTAGACATTTTTCTCTTTATCTTCTCTATCATCTAAGACAACCTTGAAGTTATCACAGTCAGTGTTTACAAAGCATATATGTTCCTCTGCTTCTTGGTCTTCCACTGTCTCTGATGATCTTTGTTCTCTGATTAGCTTAACATCCCTACCATTCATTGGAATCATGGCATATGACAGGTCCAGCTGTATACTTCCACCAACTAGTGCTGCCCATCTTCTTGACAGCAACATACCATACTATGGCTTGATGTCAACCACTGTTATATTCATTTTATATCTCTTTTCAGGAAATGCTGCTAGTTTGAAATCTACATCCTTCATGATTCCAATAACTAGTACCTCTCTGGCATCCATAGCATAACATTTTCCACATGCCTTGTCAATTTTCAATCCAGCTTGTTGCATGATGGCTAAAGGCATGATATTTGTAGATGCTCTAGAGTCAAGCATATAATTTTTGATTATTTTTCCATTTATAACTAGGGATACATAAAATTGTTCCACTTGTGAAGGGCACTTTGTCATAGTCACTCCTAGATAAACCTCAGGAGCCTCATCTTCTTCACTGCACATGACATGCTTCTCACCCTAGATCTGAACATTTTGTTTAGCTTGAGAAGATACTCCTAAAATTAGGGATACTATCCTATTCTTGATCTCTTCAACCTTCATCAGTTCCATAAGTGGGACAGAGACTTTTACCTGGGAGAGGACTTGAGCTATATCAAATGGAGCATAATTTTGTATAACAGTTGTAGCTTGCTCCACAATCTTGTTTTTATCCTAAACTGATTTAGCTTTTACTTTCATAGTTCCCTGATCATCATTCCTGTTTTGGGAACCCTTGCTTTGATCTTCAGCCTGGGGGATTCTATTTTCTAGTCCTTGAGATTCATGACCTGTTCTATGTCTAAAATTTTGTTTATTATTACCCCACTACCTTTTATGTGGTTCAATCCCCTTATGACCATGCACTGGCTGATCTGCAGAAATACCTTTTGGCTGATGTGGGCTGCTTATTTGAGCTTTACCTTTGAGATTGTAGTTACTCTTGACTTGGGCCACTGCTGCAGCTGTGAGGGCCCTAATTTCCTCATCAGAAGGTCGTTGTAAGTTACTCAGAAAATTGTGTGAGCTCTGAGCATACACATAGCTTTCTCCATTATCTTCATCATAAGAATCCTGTTGACATGCCTGAATTCCATTATCCGTACTCTCATCAGCATCATAAAGAGGGTATCCATTGCTTATGGACATCATATTAACATCATCATCTTGCACATAATGTGGCTCATTGCATTCATTACAAGATGTAGCATTATCATACAAGGACTGAGCAATCATACACTGTGACTGTGAATGTGGCATCTGACAAATTATACACCATGGAGTATCATCAACAATATTTATAGCTTTCTTTAGAGGATCAGGGGTTTCTTTGACATGTTGAGTTCTCTGATTTGTGTTGTTATGTGGGAATATAGGCTTACCATTATGCCAATTGGTATTATATGGCATATCATGCAATGATGGTCTTTTTTCTTGTCTTTGGTAGACTTGCCTATCAGGACCTATCCCTTTTTCACTTCTAGCTAGTCTATAGCTTAGGTCCTTAACAACATTTGCCAATTTGTCTATCTTATCTTTAGGGGCAGATGTATTACCTTGAGTGTTTTGAGGCTTGTTTGGATTCTACAGAATTTTCACATCATCCCTTCTGTTTGTCTTGCCTGATGCTTTCCTGTTGTTCTCAATATTCACTACAATTCTGAAAGCATCCCTAATAGTAGCAGGACCTTTATCTCTTAATCCATATGTAGTTTTTGCATCAAAGGCATTGATATACAATATTATGCACATTGGTTCATTTGGCCTCATGTGATGTGGCAATTTGTTTAACACTTTAGTAAATCTTGCATTAAAATCTGCAACCTGCTCATTTGACCCTTTAGTGATACTGGTAAACTCATTTACAAAAAAGCTAGGGTCAGTTTTGTCACCATATTGCTCCTTGAACATCCTTTTAAAATCATCCCATGATGAAATACTCCGGTCAGGTAGATTCTTGTACCATTCTCTTGCCTCATCTACTAAAGATTGCATGAATGACTTCATGAAAACATCCTCATGTTCAACCTCAAAGTTATCCATGACATTTTGAAAAGCCTTTAGATGATCTTCTCCTGACATAGTGTTGTTTCCTGAAAATTTAGGCACTTGCAGCCTTAGATGCTTGTCAATGGGGTTAGGATACCCAAGAATACCATCAAATACCAGTTGTCTGAATCTATCTAGCTGCATGGGCTGTCTGTCAAACTGATTAGCATTAATGTTTCTATTTTCATTATGGTTTCTTACATTGTTCAGTGGTATCCTAGCATCATTCACATTTTGTCTTTGATCATTATGCTGATGTTGCACTTCATTTCTTTGCTGATGTCTCTGCACATTTGCATTCTCAAGGGTAGGAATTGAATCATTTTGGGCAGTCCTTAAAGCTTACACTTTCTGCCTCATGTCATCTCTGATTTTCATGGCTTGTAGATATTCTAGTTCTGCTCTCAGATTTTTGATTTCTTCAGCTAACTGTTCTTCTTTAGGCATAGAGGTAGATGGTCTCATACCATTCTAGTCATCATCTTCATCATCCCTCAGAGACTCTGCCTCCTCAAACCTTTCACTAGGGTCTAGAAATGGGCATTCTTGGAACACTTCTAACCTCATTCTCACGCTACCACCCTGTTGCCTCTCATATGCACCCTGAATATCAGCTTCCGCATTTGAAAAGTAAGGCACATGCTGTCCTGATGCCCTAGGGTTATCCTACATATCATCATTTTTTCTGGGGGAGTCCTCATGACTAACTGAGACAGCTCCCTTCCTTCTATACATCATTCTTCTTGTTACTGGTAACTCTTCAAATAGAGGATTCTATTGGGATCTTCTCCCCTGCATATAAATTTTACTTTGACCAGTTTGGAGATTACTTTGGAGTCGCCACCTATTACTAGGAACTGTTTTCTTTTGTAAATCAGGGTTCTTTCACAAATTCCCTAGCGGAGTCACCAATTTCTGTTGGTTTTTTCCCAAACTGGATGCTTACTCCCAGATTTCCCTACAAGGTAGCCATCAATGATCAACAGGATCTCTGGGCTAGGGGCCAACAGTGTAGGAGATAGACTCTATATTTTATCTCCTCTTCTTCTTTAGGCTCTGCAAAACCTAGGGGGTATTCCCTACTCAACATCGATGAGGATATGCATACAAAGGCTGGGATGCTGACAGAAAGCAGATAAGTCCTCTTGTAAGTAGACCAAAACTGTAAGATAAGAGCAAAGGGGCTAGCTTTGGGCCTATTTGCAGTTGTAGACAGAGGACTTGGATCCTAAAACTAATTCTACTGTCCTAATGGTTGTTTTGGAGTTTTGATTTTGATTTTATATTTGGATGCAAAGCTGGACATGGTATATAACACTAACACAAAGCAAGATTGGTGCCTATCCAGGGCCTGGAGTCAGTAGACATACACCTATGAATGATATGCATGAACAACTAAAACTGGATTTCAGGGGGATACATATGATACCTACCTTACAGATATCTCCCAATACAAAGTGTTAAGCTATCTATACTTATGGCATCCCTATTGCAATATATCCTTCCCAATATTCAATCTGAGAACAATTTAATCTACCCCTTGAGCAGAAGTTAAGAGATCAAACATTCAACACAGGAATTCTATGTTCTAGAATCTTAGATATTCCTTAAATATCTGGACTCAGAAGAAAGATACATGCAACACTGGAGACAGAATTAGCACAACACATGCAAACATAGCATTACTCATATAGGATAAACCATGAAATCAGTGGATTCATGCAAAAACATACCACAGGAGATACATAAACTCACAAGTTTTGCTGCACAGAGCAACCAAATCAGCTGTATTGCATTACAGAGCCAAAAACGTTCAACTTTCAACAACCCAGAATGAGTGACACAATCTGCCTATTATCAGCCAGAAAGTGTACCCACAGTAATTAATTACATGATTGTTGACAAAAATCTGCCAGATACCTTCCTTCAAAAAGAATGGCACTCAGAAATCATCAATGCAGCAGGCAGGAGAAACCTTGAGCCCTGCGCCGCCATCTGGAAGTCCTCATCCATAATGGGGCAACCTGATCGCCTATCCCATCGCCCATACCCCTGCACTGTCTCCATTGATGGCTCAACCACCCGCGTTTCACTTGGAAACTGTCGCAGCATTCAAAATGGAGCTTCTCGCCAAAATGTGTTTCATCGCAGGTTCAAATTATGCAAGAAAAATAGTCCCACATGCATGGTGCGGAGACCACTTTAGCATTTAAAAAACATAGTCACTTGCATACCAAGTGTCGAGTGCCTTTTGCCACGCTCGACGCATGCTCCTTCTCCAAAAGCCCATCGCCCAGACCTAAGCCATCAGCGAACCCCACGAAACTCACCCCGACATCAATATTTGGCCGATCACAACATAACATTCCCCTGTCGGTAAGACCAACACTATCGGCCAACATGAAATTCCTCCCGCCGACACCCTTAGTCACATCGACAAACAAGCCTTCGCCAAAGCCTGCAACTTCCACATCGGCTAGAGAAGAACCATCGGCACACCCCACAATTCTCCTACCGATCTCAATAGTCTCACCGACAACACCTTTGCCATCGACCAGACCAACACTATCGGCCTAGCCAAAAGCTCCTTCACCGACATAACAACTCTTGCCGATAACACATCGGCCTCCCACCTCCATCAGTGTGACTTACACCGTCGGAATAACATCTCAAACCTATGCCGATACCTATCGTCATGCTAATGCTTACCTCTGCATTCCTCTATCGATGAGACCCACGCCGATGACATCGCATCGGCCAAACATTACATATCAGCAACCCAAGAAAATACTTCACCAATAGCCAAAGTGTTGGCGATGATCTTCCAAAACTCTCGTCAGTATGACTAACCCTGTGAACCTATTGAACCGATGAACTGGTTCAACCCGATGGTTCAATGGCGAGGTTCAAAGCTGAGGTTCGCCGGTGGGGTTCAAACCTCAAAAACAATACTCCATCACTGTCGGCCAAGTACCTCGAAGTCTACCCAATACACAAAAATCTCAGCCAAGACCAAAATCACAAAGCTCTGAACTGTTGAACCATTGAACCCTGAACCGTTGAACCTTGAAGAAAAGGGTTCAAGCGGGTGGTTCAACGCGATGGTTCAAAGACACAATCGGAGCACTCAAGAAAACTTTCGCCGAAACGCAAGTTATTCCAATGAACAAGAAGACTTAGGGCTTTAAAAAGAAAAACCCCTCCAACATCCGTGTTCAATTTCAGACCAAAATGAGTGCCAACAACTTCTATGAGGAAAAGATGGTGGCCAAGCATTCTATTTTCACACTTTTATAGTTGAGTTCATAGCCAACTAGTGTCTAACTGATTTAGTAAATTGTCCTTTCATGGCCCTATTTATCATGTTGTGCTAGGAGTGCCCCTAGGGAAACTAGTATAGTAGAGATGTATAGGAGCAACAATTGACCAACAATGGGTTCCATGAGAATCGGAGGAGTGGTAACATATTATTTGGTTTGGTCAAAGGTATGTTGACAAGATTTGTCTTAATGGAAGTTGGTGTTCTTCTCGAGAAGGTGGGAGAACAGTTGGCACTTATCTGCTAGTTGTGCAATGAATCTTCTTATTTCCTACAACTTTTCCTAGAGATAGTGAAGCTACTTAAAAAAATTTGTAGGTGGAATTTCAATCAATTTCACAACCTTAGGAGGTTATACTTCTATACCATGTCAAGAGAGACAATGAAATAATTGTTTTTTGAGTTGAGACAAACTTTGTATTCTTGCAATCAGTCAAAGATACATTGAAGGACATGTGGGTGCTCTTACCTTGTTTATGATTTTCCCAAGAGGTTGTCTACATAGTCTTCCATGACATGTCATGGAAGATTACTATCATAGCATGTTGATATGTCGGCCTTACATTTTTCAACCCAACTGGCATGACTTAATAATAGAATGTGCCCCAAGAAGTAGTAAAGGTCATTTTATGTTGATCTTCAAGAGTGATCTATATCTGATTGTAGACATAAAGTTTGTCCATGAGGGATAAAATTTCATAGTCTGATGTAAGGTCAATAATTATGTCAATGTTAAGTAACGGAAATTTGTCTTTCAGGCATGCTTTGTTGAGGTCTCTAAAATATGCAGAAATGAGGATCCCCTTAGGTTTCTTATTGACACCTGGACAATATTGGAAATCCACTCAAGGTAATCAATAGGATTTATGAAGCTAATCTCTAGAAATTTCTATAACTCTTCTTTGACCAAAAGATTAATCTTAGGGTGTATCTTCCTAAGTTTCTATTTGACTGGCTTGGCATTGGGATGAACCACAAGCGATGGATCCAATCCAAGCATGTCTATGTAAGACCAAGCAAAGATGCATGTAATTTTTTGAAGGATCGAGGTGATGGTTTCATGTTTAGTGGATTACAAGGATGCTATAATGTAGGTGATCTTTGGGTTATCTTTGGTTCCAAGGTTAACTTCTTGAGTGTCCACAACTAGAATTGTAGACCGATCCTACCATTGGAGAAATGTTGGGGAAATTTAAGTTCCTCCTCCATCGATGCCTCAAAGAGGTTTTCATCAATAAACGTGTCATTTTTCTTTTTCTTTCTATGTTTGATAGCACCTCAAAGAAGTTTTCACTAGGGGACTTTGATTTTTTGATTTTTTTATTTTTTCTACTTTTTTAGGACTAAGGAACTTAGTCTGCTCCCCAAAGTATGCCAATGCATCAAGTTCAATTTCAAATCCTTTCTTGTGATCTTCCATAGGGATACTGCCGTGGAGCTCTAAGAACTCAATAATAGCTTCATCATTGTGAAATGTGTCTAAAGACATGGGATCTTATTGGTCCCAATCAATTAGTTTGAGATAGGTAAGTTTAAGGTTGATGGTGCAAATGGAGGTTTCATGAAATAAGTTGCTTATGGTAAGGTCATAAAAGGAGTTGGTGATGGTCCTTTGATGCTATTAATGTCAGGAGAAGTTTTTTCCATAGTCACAGAAGTGTCATGAGGTTCTTACATTCCTCACTAGGTGGTATGTATCCTAGCCCTCAATTTTTTATGTGCCTTTTCACATGGATGAGCTCAAGCATGCCTTGCTCATGGATGTCAAGGCCGTTACCTTTATAATTCATATTTTTGTATAAATGGAGCACCATAGGGTAGTTATCTTGTAGGAAATGTGATGTAAATTCTTCATTTTTATATAACTGGGAGCTAACAAAACTATTGATGTCCTCATTGGCCAAGATCCCACCTTGTAAAAAGATAATGGTACCATATTGCATGATGTTGGATGTCTTCAATCATGGCTAAGGATGACCATGGGACTATAGAGATAGAGATAACTTGCCAACATGGACTCTATTGTGCAACTTGTACTCCCCACAATGATGATATTGACCTTGGAGGTGGTGGAGGATTGGGTGGTGGATAATGATGTAAGGTTCTTGAGATCAATGTAGGAGGAAGAAGATTTGGCATTATGATGGGTGGTGATGTCAATGTTGGGATAATGATTGGCATTGTGATATGGTCCTTCCAACATTTTGTAGTATTGGAAGGGATGAGGATTAGTGGGAATGGTGACTTCCATGTTGTTACGAGGGAATTTAAGACATTGATGGTAGGTGGAGGGTGTTGAGACTTAATTCAAATTTTCCAAAACTCCTAAGTTTTGGGCCCCTTTTGTTCCCCCTTTTATTATTTATATGTTTTCCCATGTGTGAACACCTTCAAAATCCTTTGAAGTATGAGAATCCTCTAAGTAGATGAACTTTTTAGTAGGTTTTCCAGTTTGCAAACCTACCGAAAACTTGAAAAGCCTTATATTCAGCAATTCAAAATCCTCTAAGCAGATGAACTTTTGTAATGTCCCCATTTTTTTATGCTCTTACAATTTAGTCAGAGTTAACTTTTTGAGTTGGTGATAGCATAATCAGAGGAGTATTTCGATGTCACCAGGGTGTTCGGGTGATCCAATGGAGATGGTTGACACTTTTCGGAGGGATTTTGGACAACTTGTTTATACTTACTATTATAGTAAGTGCTTGCATGTCATTAATCTTTCTGGGTTTTTCTGGGTTTGTTCTCTTTGGTCCCTAGTAGTCACTGCTATTTTTAGTAAGTGGTAGTTTGGCGCTATTTGGGTGACTTGGCAGTTATCTATTGGCTCTCATAGACATTGCATTGAGCTCAGAGTTATCAGATGGTTTGTGGATCCAGTTGGCACCCTTTGAGTTGGCTCAGTTTTCTTATGGTTGTTACTTACTATTTTTAGTAAGTTTGAGATTGGTACCAGAACGGGATTTTGAGAGTGGGGTTGGATTCATCTTGTCAAGACCTTTCCAATGAGCTATAGATCATTGATTTCTGACATCATCTTGGCCTCCATTTTAAAGTTTGTAAATTAAACATTATTATTTAATATTGGACCTTCGTGCCTGGGCTCAACAACTTAATGTTGTTTTAAAAGAGGGGACTTTAAGGGTGATGTTGAGAAAAGAAATAAAGAGATTTATAATATTTTAAAATGTATTTTCTCTCTCATGTTTTATCCCATATGCAAGAGGATTTTAGAGACTCATAATTGAAAAAGTATAAAAGAAGGAAAAGAGCTCTCATTTGGATATGCTTGGATTATTATTTTCTTCTCTCTTTGAGATTTTCCCATGAGGGTTTTTAGAGCTTGGCTCCCTGGTTTGGTATTGTCTTGCTGAGACAAAAACCTCTGTAGGATTGTTTGATCTTGTCTTTTGGGGACAAAAACCTCCATTAGCATATACTAGATTGGCAAATACACATAGTGTTTGCATTTGGAGCTTCATTGGTTTCTTGGTGGTGAGATTTCAAGCGTTTATTGACCATATCTTTTGCAGATGTATTTAGAGCAGTGAAGATATATTTTTAGTGATAGATTGTGTTGAGATTGTGAGAGTGTTGAAGGTTGATTTAAAGTTCTTGCTAGTTGTACTTCTTCACACAAGCCGTATTCCCTCTTGCAGCCATTTGGTATGGAGTTTGAGCATAAAATCTCTCCCAATATGGTCGCTTGGGATCTGCAGTTGTGAATAACAGTATTTGAGGTTTCTTTTGGGAGTTTGTAGCTGGTCTTTGCCTAATTTTTCTTTAGCCATGGTCGTACCATGCCATGAGGAGACAGGGGTTTCATAAAGAGCATTTTCTATTGTATGTGCAGCTTCATATTGATCCTTGTTGAGGTGTTTGAAGCCTTATTGTTGCTGTAATCTTTTGTAAGAATCATTCTTCCTATTGTTTGGAGAGATGAGGCGATTCTAGTCGTACCCATTGCTGGTCCAACTACAACCATGACATGAAGTTGTAAATCTCAATGTGGGTATGTTCTGATAATCATTTATTGGCTAATCTACTATCTGGGTATCAGTTAGTTTCTTTATATCAGTTATACTTTTTTCTGGGTTTTCCATATATGCTCTCTATTGTATGCTTCGACAACACATCTGCAAAAAAACTGAAAACCCCTTCTGCATTCTTCTGTCTAGTCTATAAGAACACAAAAATTAAAATTAAAATAACACATAAAAGATCATTAAAAATACAAATAGGTACGGCACATTACAACTTTTTGGTAGGTTTGTCAATTCATGAACTCGCTAAAAACCCAAAAAGCCTTATGTTTTAGTAATTCAACAGGTTCGTGAACTGGTGAAACCTACCACAGAGGTTTGTAGGTTCTCAAAAGGCCCAAAAGATCGAAAGAAAATAAAATTTGATGAGAAGTGAAATATTTTGGAAAGTTTGTAAGTTCACAAACTTACCAAATCATCGAAATGAAGAAAGAAAGAGATAATAAAGTGAAATGTTTCAGTGAGTTCATAGGTTCTCAAACTTGCTGAAACGTCAAAAAGGTTCTCAAGTTCCCAAAGTTACCAAAATTCCAATATTCAAGAAGAAGAAGAAGAAGAGGATGAAGAGAAAAAAGTGAGAATAAGGAAAAAAAGAAACTAGCCTTTTGGTTGGTTCAAGAGTTCACAAACTCATTGAATTGTCAAAAAATAATTAAAAAGTAAGGGAAAGTTATAAATTTTCAAACATATTAAGGATAACAAAGAGGAATCCACTAACGTAAAATAAACATGACATATTAGCACCTAAGGCAGTGTGTAGTGCAAGCACACATTCAAAGACCCCAACCACCTTAACAACTTCCAGGTATGCCATGAATGTGGTAGGTGATTCTCAACTACCTATTGTACCTCTGCTTGATCCAAGTCATTCATTATGAACAGGAAGATTATAGTTGTAGATGATCATTTAATGTAGATTAGGGCATGGCATCTAAAGGCTATAAAAACAAATGGTGTATTCATTTTAAATGGTTGGTCACTAAGCCAATTTGGGTCTGCAAGTGCCTCGGGTGATTTTAGGGCATCAAGTAAAGCTAGTCTAGCCTACAAATGATGGAATGCATCTAGTAGAGCGTAGGAAGGATTTGTAAAGCACATCTAAATGTAGTGGTATGTCTCCATTGTCATTTGCAATGAATCAGGGGAATGTATAGTCACAATTGTATATTTTCTTTCACCACACTTGTTGGTGTGAATGTAACAGAGATTAGATAAATGTATGATAGAATTTTAATTCAATACAAAGATTTTGTGTTGATCTTTACTTTGTTGCATATGGTTTGTTGCAATTCAATTCTAGATTATTAAGTATGTCCACTATATAAGATGCAATCTTTGATATGTATGTAAATACACATTTGGTTCTATTGATGTTTTATTAGATGCATCTCCTTCCTCTTTGTTTTTCATGACTCTGTTGCCCAATGGAGTAGGCGCTAGTCCAGATTGGTGAATGGTCAACACTCTTTTAATCATACTATGTCCTAGGTAGTTTTAGCAGTAGGATTAGGATTAGATTAGGTTTCTCATGTTCATGATTTAGTGTTACAACTAGGGATTAATATTATGAAACTTAAAGTTGTTTAAATCGTATGTGAATCATGTTCTTGCATGCATGCACCTTGCAAGTTGTGTATGTGAGGTTAAATGGATTCATCTTAAGGAATATCGTGTTGTTATCATTTGTTGGTGCATTTGCAAGGTGTAGTGATCAACTAATTAGAGGTCTTATGCAGCTTGTTTGTCTTGGCCTAGTGACGAATATAGGGGTCAAGTGTACTTTAGGTATATCTGTGATTATTTATTTGTGTTTCATTTGATACCTTTAGGAACATCATCCTGGGTCTATTTGAGTCTAAAGTGTAGGAGAGCATATCCACTCTCATCAATTGGCCCTTAATCATCCTCAATGTGTTGATGAGCCTCTGTTGCACCATCTTGATAACACCCCTAGCCTTGGTGGTGAAGAACATACTCTAGAGTTTTGGATCAACTATTTTTGGAACCAACAAAGGGAACCACTTGCATGACATGGATCGATGGGCAACCAAGGAGGATATTATAGGGAAGGTCAAGATCAAGAATGTGACATACGATTATTTACAATATGGGACCCACCTAGATGGGAAAGCATATAGTACCCTTTGATTCATGTTGTGCATTGTCATAGGCCTTGATTGTGATTATGTGTGGTTCCAAATCATCTACAAAGTATCACAATTGTTTGACCAATCTTAGAGTACATAGGTTCAAGCTAGGATCATTATCTAAGACTCTTTTAACCTTATGTTTTGAGATGAAGAATTAAATATGGAGTGGACAATTATGGGATGGGTTGACAGGTGGCATATCATTTTGTCTGAATGCATGTTGATAAGAGGGGGATAATTGGCCAAGGCTTGGAATTGAACATAGTCAATGTTGTTAGGAACTCTCAACTCCTATAAGACATGTTTCAATATTTCTCAATGAACATTAGATGTTTTATGAAGCTCTAGGATGCATATTTGTGTTCAAGTTTGAATCTCAAGATGCTCAATGAGATTATATCAGGTGGCCAAATTAGATGAGGAAGCTCCTTGAATAGTTACATGACCACAGTATGTGGTGATGACACAATCAAAGGATTTAATCTTGATGGTGGTAAGTCACATATTAGCTAAGTCAATATGGCCAACAAAAAATTTATAGGAGGCTTTTTTAGAATGGATGTTCTGGGTGTGTTTATTTTGATTAGGGCCTTGCGTAGACATGGAAGGCTATGATTGGTCATGCTTTGAAAAAGGATTTTGAAATATTCTTATTTTAGCATTCAATGAGGATGATGTGTCTCATTCTATTTCAAGGTCACCTTTATTAATGAGGTCTTTGATATAGTTTTCAAATTTCAAGTACTTGTTCATAGCATGGCCTTTGATTCAGTGATAGTCATAGTATTCATGATCCTTGAACCATGCATGTTTTGGTTTGGTGTCAAGCTTTGGTGAACATGAAAATCACCATGTTGGCCTGGAAAAGCTTTTGAAATATAGCCTCTGTGCATAGGTAAAATCGAGATTGAATTATAATATCAAAACAATGATAAACAAAAATCTCAATCCTATAACCTTCAAGATAACGATCTAGATAATAACTAAATAATCAATGAATAACACAAAAACAATGAAAGATTTCACCTAGATTGTATTGGTATCTTGGTCTTTTGTGGATTATTCAATCAATTGTGAAACCATGTTTGCAACAAGCGGGCGTGATGATGATAACTGCTCAAGCGCTATAGGGATGCCTAAGAATAAATGATCGAAGAGGATTTGTGATGTAGGAGCATCCCTGGTTCAAGAGAAATCTTACATCAACCAAAAGCATTTACATTTCAGTTTGTTTGCATTTCAGCTTGTTTCTTTCATTTTCCAGTTCAGTTCAGGCAGTTCAGTCAGAAGCAGTTTCAGCTTTTGGTCCAGTATTCTACCGTAGTTGCATTTCACACCTTGCGGATATGGACTTAGCATCTACATTCCTTCATCTAAATCATATATAGAATTCAAAGCATTTGGTTCAGTTACCAGAAAGTTATGACTATCAAAAGATCGACTATTTTCTCAGAGTAGAGCATCTTGACAGTTTCAGACAATCAGTTGAAGGAGAAGACTTGTGGAGCATTCCTTGACTTGTGGAACTTAATGACACATCATTCAATGATCTTTGCTTCGTGGCCGACCCTCCCCGGAGATCCGTACGTTATTCCATTCATTTGAGGAAGTGTTCTATGCATTTAGGTCTGACCTATCTGTGTACACGTTACAGCTCTTCCTTGGAGTTTGTGACCTTCCTTGGCCGACACAGAGGAATATATTAGTCCAGAGATGATATATATTGATGTAATAGATCCTTAGGAAAGTAGTTCATAACATAGTAATAATTGACAGCTTAGATTTTGTGTGAAGGAGCTTCAAAGCTTTATCTTGCGCATGTGTGTAATCAGGCATGTGAGCCTTAATTGTAAGCCTGCATGTTGTCGGCTAATCTCTATTTGAATTCTATGATATACTGAATGACTGAATCTACATTTGTTCCATTTCTTTGAGTTGTTTCTATTATATTTACTCTTGTTGCACAGTCCGGACAGTTCATTCTGTGAACCCTCCTACCATGACTGCACCAAGTGGTATCAAAGCAAAATTTTGAATCTTTGGGAGCGAATTAAGTGAAGTTGGTGAGGGAATGTCGTAAGATCTTATTGTAGATAGATCACCGAATTGAGGTAGGTTACTTGTGTCACAACTGATCGTCGATTGAGAGGCAGTTGTCACCTTGTAGCTCGATCGCCGAACTTGAGGTTGTTTGCACTTAATCCTAGGAAGAATGTCGCCGAGGAGAGTTGTTGTTGTAGGAACAATGGCTAGTAGAATGGATGAGATGATGAAACAATGTGAATTCATTTGGATGTTGTTGAAGAGGATAGGCAAAGAGGATTGACACTGAGACCTAATGTAAAGTGATGAAGAAGAAGAATTTCAATCTATTGAACAAACTGGTGAAACCCTAGGAGGTGATGAAGAAGAAGAATCGGATCAAGTAAAGATGTTGCGAGCTATTTCAAAGATTGGAAAGAGACCTAGAGTTGATGTGCTGAACTACACTGGTAATTTGAACCCTGAAGAATTGATTGATTGGATAAATGACATGGAAGAATACTTTGAATATGAAGAGATTGAAGATCTAGAAAAGGTGAAATTTGCAAAGACACAGTTGAAAGGACATTCTTCTATATGGTGGAAAGAAGTTTAGTTGGAAAGAAATAGAAGAGGAAAAGAAAAGATTACAAAATGGGATAGGATGGTGACAAAGTTGAAGAATCAGTTTATACCTGCTGACTATGAGTTGGAACTATTGAAGAGATTGCAAAACCTGAGACAAAAAGGAGAAATCTGTGAAGGAGTACACTGAAGAATTTCATAAAATGATCATAAGGGCAAGACATAGTGAAGCAAACAAGGAGAAAGTAGCTAGATATCTAAATGGATTGAGATTGAACATTCAAGAAGAACTAAGCTTGGTAAGGATGACATCTTTGGAAGAAGCATATTAGTTTGCCCTAAAGGTTGAAGAGAAGCTGAATAAGAAGCATGATCAAAGACAGAGAGGTAGAGGAGGTAAATTTTAGAGAGGTAGGACATTTTCTGGAGGAGATAGATCATATCCAGAGTAGAACAAGTTTGACAGCCCATTCAAGAAGGATGACAGAGATAACAATGCTTACCAGAGAGATGACCAAAATTTTTACCAGAGAGGAAACCCTAGTGCATACCAGAATGAAGGATACAAAGGAGATGGAAGAGGATTTGATAAGAGAACATTTAGAGGTACTTGTTTCAAGTGTGGAGGTGAAGGACATAGAGCATTTGAATGTAATTAGGGTAGTACAAGTAAAAGGATAGAAAATAGTGGAAGAAAAACCTATGTTGAAGAAGAACCTGTTGGGTCACCTAATTAAGTTGGAAAACCTGAGAAAGGAGAATCGTTGGTGATGAGAAGAGCACTACTTCAAATAGAGACAAATGAGGAACCACTGCAGAGGAAGAGTCTGTTTAGAACTAGATGCAAATCAGGAGGTAAGTGTTGTAAAGTTGTAATTGATAGTGGTAGTTTAGATAACCTAGTTTCAGAGGAATGGTGACTAAGCTAAAGTTGGAAAGATTGAAACACCCTAAGCCATATCAGATAGGATGGATTCAGGATGATCGTAAGGTACTGGTGAGTGAACAATATTTGGTGAAATTTCATATTGGATCTTATTAGGATGAAGTCTTGTGTGATATTATGCCTATGGATGTTTGTCATATCTTGTTGGGTAGAACTTAGCAGTATGATAGAAAAGATATACATGATGGGAGAAAGAATACATATACTATAACAGAAAATGGAAAGATAATTACTTTGATTCCTTTGGAAGATGATCCTAAGAGTGAAGTATGTGGGAATGCTAGAATCTATTTGGTAGATGGGAGAAAATTTCTGAATGGTTTGAGACACAAGAATATGTGTTATGCCTTGATTCCTAAGAGGTCTGAAATATTGAAGGAGACTGAAGAGATACAACCAAAGGAGATAAGAGAATTACTGACAGAGTATGAAGACATCATATCAGATAATGTCCCTGAAGGATTACCACCTATAAGGAGTATCATTCATCACATGGATCTTATACCGGGAGCAAGTTTGCCTAACAAAGCAGCACATAGAATGGCACCGACAGAGAATGAAGAATTGAATAGATAGATACAAGAGTTGTTGAGAAAAGATTTGATTAGAGAAAGCTTGAGTCCTTGTGCAATACCTGCAGTGTTAGCACTAAAGAAGGATGGAGAATGGAGAATGTGTACTGACTCTAGAGCAATAAATAAGATCACAGTTAAGTATAGATTTCCTTTACCTAGGATGGATGATATCATGGATTTTTTGAGTGGAGCAAGATATTTCACAAAGATAGACTTGAAGAGTGGATACCACCAGATCAGAATCAGAGAAGGTGATGAATGGAAGACTTCTATTAAGACAAATGAAGGATTGTATGAGTGGTTAGTGATGCCCTTTAGATTGACAAATGCACTGAATACTTTCATGAGATTGATGAATGAAGTCCTGAAGAAATTCTTGGGTAAGTTTGTTATTGTGTACTTGGATGATATTATGACTTTTAGTAAGACAAAGGAGGAACATTTGTGGCATATTAGACAAGTTTTGTAGAGACTGAGAGAAGAGAAATTGTTGATGAACATCCAAAAGTGTAGTTTCATGAAGGAAGAGTTGGTGTATTTGGGATTTGTAGTTTCTGCAGAAGGATTGAAGATGGACCCTAAGAAAGCAAGAGCAATTGTTGAATGGCCTACACCGGAGAGCATTGGAGAAGTTAGATCATTTCATGGATTGGCTAGTTTCTACCAGAAGTTCATCAAAAATTTTAGTTCAGTTTGTAACCCTATGGCAGAGACAATGAGAGGTGACAGAAAAGATTTCAAGTGGACATCAAGAGCAGATAAAAGTTTTGAGTTGTTGAAGCAGAAAGTGACAAAGCAACCTATTTTGGCATTACCAAATTTCAATAAGGTATTTCAAGTTGATTGTGATGCAAGTGGGAATGCAATTGGAGCTATATTAAGTCAAGAAGGTAGACCTATAGCATATTTCAGTGAGAAATTGAATGATGCAAGGAGAAGAAATTCAATTTATGATCAAGAGTTGTATGCCATAATTCAAGCCTTGAAGAAGTGGAGACATTATTTGTTGCCTAAGGAGTTTGTGTTGTATACAGATCATCAAGCTTTGCAATATTTGAACAGTCAAGGTAAGTTGAATCAGAGACATATGAGATGGGTAGACTTCATGCAGAGTTATACTTTTGTGTTGAAGCATAGGAGTGGAAATTCAAACAAAGTTGTTGATGCATTGAGTAGAAGAATAAACTTGTTGACAAAGATGACAGTTGAAGTGTTGGGTTTTGATGAATTGAAGCACCTATATGAGGGAGACACTGATTTTGTAGAACCTTGGAAAGCATGTAAGGAACCTGTTGTGACAGATAGGAATAAATGGTTGGATTATTTCATTCAGGAAGATATGTTATTCAAAGGAAGTCAGTTGTGCATACCTAGAAGTTCAATGAGAGATAATTTGATCAAGGAGAAACATAGTGGTGGATTGGCAGGACATTTTAGCATTGATAAGACAATAGCTTTGGTAAGTGAACACTACTTTTGGCCTCAGATACATAAGGATGTTAGGAGATTTGTGCAGAGTTGTAGAGTTTGTCAAGTTGCAAAAGGGAGTAATCAGAACACTAGATTGTATAAATCTTTGACAGTACTGGAGAAACCTTGGGAAGACATAAGCATGGATTTTGTAAGGGGATTGCCGAAGACACAGAGAGGACATGATTCAATATTTGTAGTGGTTGACAGATTTTCAAAGATGGCTCATTTCATACCTTGTAAGAAGACAATTGATGCAGTGCATGTAGCAGACCTATTTTTCAAGGAGATTGTGAGATTGCATGGATTACCTAAGAGTATAGTTTCAAACAGAGATACAAAGTTTGTTGGATATGTTTGGAAGACACTTTGGAAGAAGATGAAGACAAACTTGAAGTTCAGTTCAACTTTTCATCCACAGACTAATGGACAGACAGAGGTGGTGAATAGGAGTTCGGGAAACTTGTTGAGATGTTTGGTTGGAGAGAAGATAGGAAGTTGGGATATGATTCTTTCACAAGCAGAGTTTGCATACAATAATTCAGTAAATAGGAGTACCAGAAGAAAACCTTTTGAGATTGTGACTAGAGTGAATCCTAGAGGAGTTGCAGAATTGAGAAATATCAATATGAAAGAAAAGAGAAGTGTGGAAGCAGAAGAATTTGCAGATCACATGAAGACAGTGCATAATCAGGTGAAGAAGCATTTGGAGGATATGAACAATAAGTATAAGGAGAAGGTAGATGAGAAGAGAAGACATAAGGAATTTGAAGTTGGAGATGAAGTGATGGTGTGCTTGAGAAAAGAAAGATTTCCAGTTGGGACTATTGGTGTTTGCACCTAGGGTTAGGGTTTCAAGCTAAGAATCAGTGGGCATTTTTCATTTTAAATCCTAAGGTTTTCTGGGTCCGTCAGCATGAGTTGACCTTTGTCTCAGTGATCATGTTGTTCAAATTGGTTTGTTCCTCGCATCGGCATGAAAGTCTTCATCGGCGGCCCATGTTGTGTTCTCGCTGATAGGCCAATGAGGATGCAGGCAGACATACAAAGGTGCTTATCGCCATGACAACACACATCAATGGCCAAGTCTAGTATTTTGCTGATCGCCGATGGAGTTACAAGCGAGCACGCAAGGATGGTCTTCGGCAAGACATTATCTATCGGTGAATGTTTCCTGGATATCGCCGATCACCGACGAGGGTTTGGCATCGGAGTGACGAGGTGCATCAGGAAGATAACGAGGTGTTGAGCCGACAGGGGTGTTCTAGCTGATAGAGTTATATCGGTGTATCGGCAGAGGAGTTTTTAGATGCGCTGATGGGTTGGGGTCTCACTGATGAAGTGTTGGTATCGGCATAATAATGTGTATTGGCGTTCTTGGATAGTGTCACTCCGACACTTGGGGTTACCTCGATAGGGTCTTGACGTCAACAGGAGTTAAAGCGATAGGTTGTTGGTGGGTGGTTCGCTGATCACAGTGAGGAAAATTGTGTGACATTATGTATGCCCACAGTCTAGTATATAAAGTGTTGAAGGGGTCACTACAGGGTGAATGTGGGATAATAGATCTCACAAATTTGGGAAAGGTCAGCGATGGAAGAAAAGGCTGCCTACGTGGCGCGATCTCATTGGTGATAGACTTTTCAATGCTGCTAATGTGTATTTTTAACTTGTGTGAGCGGATTTGGATCATTGATCTTGCTCGTGTGGAGCCTGATTCTGCGGCCGAGGTTAAATGTTTCAAATGACTATCTGTTGGCACCTTTTTGCGTGCTCTTTCCACAGTTAACCAACCATGCTGCATGGTGATGGTAAGAACATCACATCTATTTGTATGCTTGAGGTCCAGGTTGCTTCTGCCGGTAGTTTTTAGTGTGGATCTGATGGCTCCAGCGACCAAAATTTATGAGGATCTGATTATTTCTTTGAAAATATGGAGGGAGTGATCTTTGCATTTATGAAGTCTATCAGTGGGTAGGTGGCTAGAAGCTTGTGTGCTCCTTAAAAATGTATCCATGGCCATTCTACAGAGGTTGGATGTTTTTGGGTTTTCTGCTTTGACCTTGAACACAAGGTGTTCACATTTTGAAAGGCATTTTTTGTTGCAGATTCGGTCCTTGATCTAGTGTATCAGTCTTTCTTGTTTGTAAATGATAAATTCCTCTATGATGATTTTCTATGTAGATTGAATTTAAATGAAAAACACTTGATGTGTGTATTGCTTATGATTGTCTCCCGTGTGTTATTTATTTTCCTTTCAAACAAGGTTGTCAAGGGCTTCCAAGTTTTTTCAGTTTATACTTGTTATACTGTGTGTTTGATTTCTTGCGTCTGCTTAAGGGGTGGATTAAATAAGCTTTTGATCAGATACAAAGGAAAATGGATTGCATCATAGGATTTACAAAGTATGATCATAGGTAATACTCTTTCTTGGATATATTGTTGTTAGGCAGTAATATTTTACCTAAATCTTCTAGATATGAAGTCATGTTGTCATAGGGAAACATTTACATTCATAGATTTGACTTTGCTACCCAGATAAGACACTGGTCTAGGAATCTATCTATTCAAAGGGTCTAGGAAAATACCATAACTCCAAACATCAAAACAAATCATTTCAAGTTTCCAACCTGTTAGTTTGTAGGATTAGGAATAGGACCCCTGCATACTCTCATCCTCAACCAGTTAGATACGTTCAAGAATGTTGCCAGCCTTGTGATCTATCATACAAATCTTCGTCCAAACATGAGGGTATTCTACCTATTATTGTAAAGCTAAATCTTTCTGTCATTGGGCGAGTCAAATGTTAAATCTTTAGCTATAGGGATCCCCCCTTGGTGCGGTAGAACCAGAAGTGAAGGGAAGGCAACTCACACAACCTCCTGTATTAGTTGGCCGTATCTGCCTGTGCATTGGAACTAGCAAACCCTTTGCTAATTTGGGAAAAGATCCAATAGAATTGACAACTCCGCTGGGGACTGTGAAGTGAAAGTGTTATCTTTTTTGTCCCCAGTGATAATTCTTACCCATCTGAGTCACCAACAAAATTGGCGACTCCACTGGGGACTCTACTGGGGAATGTAATGTCATATCCATAAAAGTTTTAGTCTAATAGATTGGAGAATTAGACCTAGAAGTGTTTTGTTGCAGTGAACTTGAAAGTTATATGTGTGGCTCTGCTGTTGGAGGACCCAGAAAGGAAAGAAATGAATTTTTAGCTTCATGTTATTTGAAGCACATTCCTCTGCCAAGGAGGTGGCGACTCTGCACAAAAAGAACCTGATAAAGAAAACAAAGAGGTGTTAGACTTTCATACTTTTAGTCAAGGAAAGAAATTTGCAGCAGCTGCAACATACCCAAGTATTTTTATAAGTTTTAAAAGGATTCCCTATTTGGTGAAATAGCATTGGTTAAAAGGGAAATAGTGGTGAGAACTTGCATGCTTTGGTATTTGCTGAGAATGTAGTTTCTATTTTCAAAAGGAGTATGCAATGTTGTTGAGAGACTCATTTAGAGGACTTTAGGAAGTTGAAACAACAGTTTTTTTTTTTTAAAGGCCTAAGGTCATTGATTGAAAATCTGAGTTGAGTAGAGGGTTGCAAAAACACATAAAAATGTATTATCAGCCCATGCACCCTTGTGAGGTGTCAAATACAATAATGTATAATGACCAATCCCAACCATGTAATATAAGGAGTTTCAACAATGATAGATATAAGCCCATCAATTTCAATGGCATTTGTGGTTACCCAAATGCTCTTCCATCTGAAATTAGAAAGTATTTGCCTAAATTTAGTGGTTTAAAGGGTGAATCAGCTGAGAAACACTTGCAGCAGTTTATAAATGTTATAGATGACTTTGAGATTGACCATGAAGATGTAGTTATGAGATTATTTGTTCAATCTCTAGCTGAAGATGCAAGGGACTAGTTCTCCTACCTTCCAACCTTCTCTGTCAGCTCTTGGCAGGAATCTAAATCTGCATTTCTACAACAGTATGGTGAAAGAATATCTGAATATGTAGTCATAAGTGATTTCATGCACATCCATATTGAAAAAGATGAGTTGATTCTAGCCTTTAACCTCATATTTATGAAGGCATTGAAGAGAATTCCAAAATGTATGAGACTTAATGATGCATTGTGCCTAGTGGTCTATTTGGGAGCATTTGATAAGAAAATGAGCTATAGATTGAGGGACAAGGAGCCCACTACATTGCACCAGGCACATCAGTTTGCAATAGATATTGAAAACAATTGGAGATATGGAATCCAAAGGGGCTATTTCTCTGCAAATTTTTGTTGCCCTATGGTCCCCAATGTTGATGAAAGATATAATTTATATGTTGAAAATGAATGCCAAAGCACTCACACCCCTGTTATCCCTATTTATGTATTAGTCAAAGGTAATGATGACTCTACCATAGAGGAGGATGTCTTGATTTGTCCAGCAAATGAAGTTGAAAATGATAATTTTTCAAGTAATATTTATATGCCAGTCCTAAGCAAAGGGCTTTCATGTTTAAATGATCCGGTTATACATAGTTGTGATCATATGGATCAAGAGTCAATTCCAATTTCATCAAGGGGCATTAGAGGGCTGAAAAGTGATGTGGATAGTTCAGCTTCAGAATGCATTGAAGTAGCAGAAATATTGTATGTGGGGCAATTAGATGATAAGGATGATATCCATGATCAGTTCATGGATCAGGTTTGTTCTTCTTATGACTCTAGATTTGGTAATGTTGAAAAAGAGTTGGATTGTCATGAAGAAGAAGCAAAGACCTTTACAGTGAGTATGAACCCCCTCTATGATGAGCCTTTGGATGCATTGAACATTGTGAGTCATGACTTTCATTGGTGTAGAACTAACCCTCTTTTTGAAGATGATGATGAATATGAAGAGACAGCTGACTTAGGTGATGCATCAATTTTTCCAGATATATACAACAATGGGTGTGTGGATCAAGTTTTGTTTTCAATGTCAATAGATGACATTGGTGGCCTCATATTCTGAATGTCTTCAATTTTTTGATCAGCTGGATGAATGCCTGGTAATGAGCAATAGCCAAATAGATAATGAGTATTTCCAAATGCAATATGATGATATACTGTCTAAGGAATATAACATACATATGTTACCTAATGCTGAAAGATATTCTAGTATGTATGGTTATGTGTCTGATCTTGAGGTGCAGAGTGACAGAGGTAACAGTGACAGGGGCAAGCTTTCAAAAATGGTGAAGTATGTAATTGAGCAGATGATCTTGTGGGCAGACTCTGTTAATGTTTGCAGTTATGGTTGGGATTATTCAGATCAAAATTGGGAATTTGACAGGAGAAGGTTATGGTTCTTCATTTTTGGTTGCCCAGGGCCACCAAAATAGTGTTCAAAAGTATCATCTGTGATGCAGGTTGGTGTAGCTTTCAACTTTGTTGCCCAATGGATAAGGCCCAGTCTGCATCCCAGAGTTCTGGGGTTCTTTCCATGCCTGCAAGAGGCATGCATCCCCAGACAGAGCCAGTGTTGGTGTCTACACCTAGGGTTAGGGTTTCAAGCTAAGAATCAGCGGGCATTTTTCATTTTAAACCCTAAGGTTTTCTGGGTCCATCAGCGTGAGTTGACCTTTGTCTCAGTGATCATGTTGTTCAAATTGGTTTGTTCCTCACATCGGCATGAAAGTCTTCATTAGTGGCCCATGTTGTGTTCTCACCGACAAGCCGATGTGGATGTAGGCAGACATACAAAGGTGCTTATTGCTGTGACAACACACATCGGTGGCCAAGTCCAGTATTTCGTCAATCACCAATGGAGTTACAAGTGAGCACGCAAGGATGGTCTTTGGCAAGACATTATCTATCAGTGAATGTTTCCTGGGTATCGCCAATGAGGGTTTGGCATCAGAGTGATGAGGTGCATCAGGTATATAACGGGGCGTTGAGCGGACAACAGTGTTCTGGCTGATAGACTTATATCGGTGTATCAGCGGAGGAGTTTTTGGATGCACCGACGGGTTGGGGTCTCACTGACGAAGTGTTGGTATCAGCATAACAATGTGTATCAGCGTGCCTGGATAGTGTCGTTCCAACACTTGGGGTTACCCTGATAGGCTCTTGATGTCGATAGGAGTTAAAGCGACAGGCTGTTGGCGGGTGGTTCGCTGATCACGGTGAGGAAAATTGCATGACATTATATACACCCACGGTCTAGTATATAAAGTTTTGAAGGGGTCACTACAGGTTGAATGTGGGATAATAGAACTCACAAATTTGGGAAAGGTCAGCGATGGAAGAAAAGGCTGCCTACGTGACGCAATCTCATTGGCGATAGACTTTTCAATGCTGCTAATGTGGATTTTCAACTTGTGTGAGCGGATTTGGATAATTGATCTTGCTCACGTGGAGCCCAATTCTGTGACTGAGGTTAAATGTTTCAAATGACTATCTATTGGCACTTTTTTGCGCGCTCTTTCCACAGTTAACTGACCATGCTGCACGGTGATGGAAAGAACATCACATCTATTTGTATGCTCGAGGTCTAGGTTGCTTATGCCGGTGGTTTTCAGTGTGGATCTGATGGCTCCAGTGACCAAAATTTATGAGGAACCGATTGTTTCTTTGAAAATTTGGAGGGAGTGATCTTTGCATTTATGAAGTCTGTCAGTGGGTAGGTGGATAGAAGCTTGTGTGCTCCTTAAAAATGTATCCATGGCCATTCTACGGAGGTTGGATGTTTTTGGGTTTTCTACTTTTACCTTGAACACGAGGTGTTCACATTTTGAAAGGCATTTTTTGTTGCAGATTCGGTCCTTGATCTGGTGTATCAGTCTTTCTTGTTTGTAAATGATAAATTCCTCTATGATGATTTTCTATTCAAATTGAATTTAAATGAAAAACACTTGATGTGTGTATTGCTTATGATTGTCTCCTATGTGTTATTTGTTTTCCTTTCAAACAAGGTTGTCAAGGGCTTCCAAGTTTTTCAGTTTATACTTGTTATACTGTGTGTCTGATTTCTTGCATCTACTCAAGGGGTGGATTAAATAAGCTTTTGATCAGATACAAAGGAAAATGGATTGCATCATAGGATTTGCAAAGTATGATCATAAGTAATACTCTTTCTTGGATATATTGTTGTTAGGCAATAATATTTTACCTAAATCCTCTAGATATGAAGTCATGTTGTCATAGGGAAACATTTACATTCATAGATTTGACTATGCTGCCCAGATAAGGCACTAGTCTGGGAATCTGTCTGTTCAAAGGGTCTAGGAAAATCCCATAACTCCAAACATCAAAGCAAATCATTTCAAGTTTCCAACCTGTTAGTTTGTAGGAGTAGGAATAGGACCCCTGCATACTCTCATCCTCAACCAGTTAGATATGTCCAAGAATGTTGCCAACCTTGTGATCTATCATGCAAATCTTGGTACAAACATGAGGGTATTCTACCTATTATTGTAAAGCTAAATCTTTTTGTCATTAGGCGAGTCAAATGTTAAATCTTTAGCTATAGGGATCCCCCCTTGGTGCGGTAGAACCAGAAGTGAAGGGGAGGCAGCTCACGCAACCTCCTGTATTAGTTGGCCGAATCTACCTATGCATTGGAACTAGAAAACCCTCTGTTGATTTAGGAGAAACTCCAACAGGGACATATAACAAGTTGAAGATGAAGAAGTTTGGACCTTGTAGGAAATTTGATTCAAGCAATGCATATGAAGTAGAGTTATCAGAGATCTTGGGTATATCACCTATTTTCAACATTGCAGACTTATATCAGTATCATGAAGCAGAGTTCAGTGACAGCATGGAATAAGACTTGAAGTAGTTAACACACAAAACACTAGAGCAGATTGAAGACATTTTGGACAGCAGAATTGGACGCAGCACTAGAGAAAGACAATACAAAGAATATCTTGTGAAGTGGAAAGGCAGACCGAAAGAAGATTCATCATGGATTTCTCAGGCTAAGGTGGACCGTCTTGGTTCTCCCTTAGCCCCAGAAAAATGAGGGACTCGCTTTTCCAATAACCCTAGATTTCTGATGCAGGATCATCCCTGGTTCAAGAGCAATCTTGCATCAACCAAAAACATTTGCATTTCAGTTTGTTTACATTTCAGCTTGTTTCTTTCATTTTCCAGTTCAGTTCAAGTAGTTTAGTCAGAAGCAGTTTCAGCTTTTGGTCCGGTATTCTACCACAGTTGCATTTCACACTTTGTGGATATGGACTTAGCATCTACATTCATTCATCTACATCATATCTAGAATTCAGAGCATTTGGATCAGTTACTGGAAAGTTATCACTATCAGAAGATCTACTATTTTCTCAAAGTAGAGCATCCTGACAGTTTTAGACAATTAGCTGAAGGAGAAGACTTGTAGAGCATTCCTTGACTTGCAGAACCTAATGACACATCATTCAATGATCTTTGGTTCATGGTCGACCCTCCTCAGAGATCCACACATTATTCTATTCATTTGAGGAAGTGTTCTATGCATTTAGGTTTGACCTATCTGTGTACACATTACAACTCTTCCTTGGATTTTGTGACCTTCCTTGGCTGACACGGAGAAATCTATTAGTCCGGAGATGATATATATTGATGTAATAGATCCTTAGGAAAGTAGTTCATAACATAGTGATAATTGATAGTTTAGATTTTGTGCAAAGGAGCTTCAAAGCTTTATCTTGCGCATGTGTGTATTCGGGTCTGTGAGCCCTAATTGTAAGCCTGCATGTTCCGACCAATCTCTATTTGAATTCTATTATATACTGAATGACTGAATCTACATTTGTTCCATTTCTTTGAGTTGTTTCTGTCGTGCTTACTCTTGTTGCACGCTCCAGACAGTTCATTCTATGAACCCTCCTACTATGACTATACCAATTTGTGAAAGGATGAAGGGGGTATATATAGTTTCAGGGTTAGATTGATCAATGGTTGAAATAAATTAATAGAATGAATGGTTGAGATAAATCAAATAACTCATGATGAATGTGGACACAACATGTGTCATATTTAAAGAATATTTTAAAGTTGCTTTATTGAGTTAACTGCTTTTTGATAAAAGACATGATAAAGATAGAACTGATTTCATAAATTAGAATGTTTTTTCCTAATTTATGAGTTGATAATAAAAATAGTAATGATTAAAGCCAATTAACTCAACTTTAGATTTGTTTTTTAAAGTTCTAAAAATAAGACTGATTGTGCACATAAATTTAAAATGATATTTTTAGAGGAATTAGAAGATAAAAGAAATTAAATAAATGAATTTATTTAATTGATTGTGCATGATTGAAGAATAGATAAGATATGAAGATTTAAATAAATTAAACAAATAAATTAATTTAATTTATTTTGCATGATGGAAGAATATAAATAAAATATTTAATTTTATTTATTTTTTAGGGATTGGGTCAACTTAAATAAATTTGAATTATTTATTTAAATTTAGAGGAGTAATTGACTAATTAAATAATTAAAAATTATTTAATTGTGGATAAGAGGAAATTTGATGAATTAATTAAATAATTGATTTATTTAATTAATGTGGATTTGGATATTTGAAAGAGGATAATGATTTAATTAAATAATGAAAATTATTTAATTTGGAGGGATAAAGAGGAAATTAATTAAATTAATTAAATAAATATAATTTATTCAATTAATGTTGGAATTTAGGGAAATTAGACGAAATTGATGAATTTGATAAAATTAATTAAATAATTAGATTATTTAATTAACACTAAATGTAGGTGATTCGACAGATTTGGTGAAATGCAAGTGATGCAATGCGAAGGATCATTTTTGGGTGTCTACATTTTGCCCCTCTTTGATGCAATGCAGTCTATAATGTTGTTTCAAAGAAAATAGTGATAAAATATGATACAATCATGCCCCAGTGTAGCTGGTGTAGGATGCTCCCTCGAGAGGAAAGATAGGGAAGTGATAGAAGAACTGGGTTGACTCGCAACTAGGAGAAATGGGCTTAGAAGGATGAGGCTGGATAGAATGGAGGCTGACATAATGAAGAAAATAGCAGGCACAAGGAGAAATAGGTTATAGGGTGGGAAGAAATAGGATGGGGATGCTATAAATAGGCCCAAGAGGTTCCTCACAAGTCATTTTCAAACCTAGAGTTCACCAAAATTTAGAGCTTTAGTCTTCTTGCTAAGTGTGAGAGATCTTAGCTTAGAGAGGTTCAGTAGTGTTGGTTTTTCTTCTGAATCAGCATTAGGGTTTGCCACTTCTAATGCACAGGCAGATTCAGCCAACTAAATACAGGAGGTTGCGTGAGCTGCCTCCCCTTCACTTCTGGTTCTGCCGCACCAAGGGGGGTATCCCTATAACTCAAGATGTAACCTTGACTAGCTCAAAGATAGAAGGATCTAACTTGACAACAACAGGCAGAATACTCTCATGTATGGACCAAGATCTGCATGATAGATCACAAGGCTGGCAACATTCTTGGACATGATGTCTGGTTGGGTATGAGAGCATGTAGGGGGTTCCTAATCCTACTCCTACAACTAACAGGTGGAAGTATGAAATGTTTTAGTTTGAATTTTGGATGCAAAGCTGGACATGGTGTATAACACAAGAACACAGCATGATTGGTGCCTATCCAGGGCTTGGAGTCGGTAGACATACACCTGTGAATGATCAGCATGAATAGCTAAAACTGGATTTCAGGGGGATACACATGATATCTGCCTTACAGATATCTCCCAATAAAGAGTGTCAAGTTATCTCTACTTATGGCATCCCTACTGCAGTATACCCTTCCCAATGTTCAACCTGAAAACAGTTTAATCTGCCCCTTGAGCAGAAGTTAAAAGATCAGACATTCAACATAGGAATTCTATGCTCTAGAATCTAAACGTTACGCAAATATCCAGATCCAGAAGAAGAATACATGCAATACTGGAGACAGAATTAACACAACACATGCTAAGATAGCATTACTCATATAAGATCAACCATGAAATCAGTGGATTCATGCCAAGTCGTACAACAGGAGATACATAAACTCACAAGTTAGACTGTACAGAACAACCAGATCAGCTGGTTTTGGATTACAGAGCCAAAAATCCTCAACTTTCAACAACCTTGAATGAATAACACCGTCTGCATTATATAGCAGGAGGGTGTATTCAGCATTGACTACCAGGTTGACCAAAAATCCTGCCAGATATACAGTACCAGGAAAATGGCGCTCAAACACTACCAGATTGGCGCCCAAACATGAATGCAGCAGGTAGGGGAGGAGACAGGAAGATATCTCGAGCCCTGCGCCACTGTCCGCTGATGTACACCTTCAATCGGGTACTAGATCCGCCCATACCTCTGCAACCTTCGCCATTAATGGCGCACCAACCCGCGGCCTCGGGAAAATGTCAAACAGTCGATCGCAACCATTTCCCGCCGAGATTCATCATCATGACATTTGAAAATGCAGGATATCAAATATCCCACATGCACCCCGCAGCAACCTCATTAACACTTTATATACTAGGTCATGAGCATATATCATGTCGGTGCTTTTGCTCCTGACGACACTAGTATAAGACTTCATCATCATCATCCTCCAGCAGCATGATATCCTGTTGCCCGAAATATCACCCTGACGTCAGCATCATATTGCAATACAACCTGCATGATAATCGGCACAACCTGATCCATCGGAGGAACATCCTCCTGCTGAGCTTATACCAAAAGTCTGGCCGATGAACATCCTGATGACATCATCATCATATCTGCCTACTGCGCACCTCCTTATATCCGGACGACGTCATCATCATGTTTGCAAATATCGGGGGATCTCCATAAGATGATCTGTGTTAGAAATATGACCCCCCCCGGACCTCGATGACGTCATCATCATATTAACATCAGGATGATATTCGGAAGACAACCGGATATTTGGAAATATCATCCTGATGCACAAGTATCAGGTTGCACTGTAGCTTCACTATAAGATCGGGGCGATAGATGAATATGATGATGCTTGAAAAGATCACCCCCACTAGATAATGCACGAAGCCGGCAGGCGAATATCTCCTTGATATCAGCATCATCATGACGCTGGAACAAACATACACCCGGGTGATATGAAAATATCACCCCCTCCTTCGAAAATATCATGATGCAGATAGGCAGAGAAAAAGATATCACCCTGATATAAGGATGACGTCAGCATCATCAGGATGACAAAACAACGAACAAGAAGTGATACAACATCATCAGGATGATATTGACAAAGATCATCTTGACGTTCAAAATATGATGACCCCAGTGAATATCGGGTCGCACTTAGAACTCTTCAACAACATCATCAGGATGATCATAACCAAGATCACCCGATGATAAAGATATCACCCCGGCGAAATATCATGAAGGCAAAAAATATGATGACCCCCGCGAGCAACACGGTGATAACTGGAAATATGATGATGATGACGACGACCCTTAAGAAAGAACAAGTCAGGTCGAAACAACTCAAAGAATAACCCCTTCAGAATATCGGGGCAACATCATCATCATGTTTGGGCAAGGTGATAATTGGAAGATCACCGGATACTTGAGAAATCACCCCCGCAAGCAAATCAGGGCGCACTGTAGTTCATCAGCAGGATCAGGATAAAAACCAAACATCACCCGATATTGAAATATGATGATGACGATGAGAAACCGGTCGACGGAGAACATGATGATGATGACCACCATCAAAGGAAATATGATGATGATGACCTCCTCTTCAAGAAAATATGATGATGAAGCTGAAAAAAAGCTGAGGAGGTCCAACACTTAGAACATTTTTTGGATACTTAGGGAGAGTGCCTGCATGAAAATTGCTCAAAAACTGCCAGTCAATTCAGGCACTAACAAGTAGCTTGCAAATATGTTGATTCCTTTGCATAAGCACCGGGGTGAGCTAGTGTAGACCTATGAGAGACTGGCAGGAACCTTGGTAGTGGTAAGTGATCAAAACCTACCTTTTGTTTCATTTTTTAGGTCATTTTTCTAAGGTTTCTAGGTTTTTAGACAGAAGCGCTTAGGACTGTGTAACGTCAGAAATTGTCCTCCTGTATGGAATGGTACAATTTCCCTCCATTTAGCTCCTCGCTTTTGGTGACCTCTCAACCTTTTCTTTTCTAGCCTTTCTGAAACCCTGATTGACTAAGTCTAGAAGCAAATTGTTCACTTTTTGAGGTAACTTGTTGATGGAACCTGGAAACGGGATTTGAAATTTGGGTCTCTAGGACCCCCAAAAAGTAGATCTAAGTGGAAATTGGGGGCTTGGACTTGGGTGCCCACACCCTAGTCCTCCCCTGTTTCCCAGGATTTTGAATTTTGGCGAGGTGTCAGCTCCTGTCGTATGCCTCGGGATTCTATTTTCAAATTCTTAGTTTTCACGCGATATCAAGATGTTATTTCAAAATTTGAATTTCCCTAAAGCTAGATATAAAAAGACATTTGAAAATCATTTTATCAGACACAATTCTTATGAAATCTTGATGCCAAAACTCTGCTACAATTGCTATTGAAGATCAGTGACTTGTTGAAGCTCTTGAAAGTGTTTTGTATTTGCTATCATGGAGACAATGGATGGAGATTAGGAATCAAGATCTTGAGACTATCTTGCTCTTCCTAGGGTTTGTACACCCTTTACATGATCGGGAGAAGGGTTGAAGCCTCAAACATTGAGCTTGGAGATCCTCCATAGACATTGTTGATTCACCTTCTTGTTCATGCAAGTCTTCATTTGTTTTCATCTCCTTGAGGTGAAGTTGTATGTGTTTATTGATGCGAAAGCAAGTTGTTGATCTTCCCTTGATTGAGACATCTAGGGTTTGATATTTTTGCATACACATTGTTAGGTTTGCACACACTTCTGCAAATCTTTATCTCTGGCTATTGTTGAGATAGAAATACCAAAGATGAGGCTTGACTGAGGCAAGATCCTATATAGCCACAACATTTTCCTCCTTTTGTAGGTACAGATCATATTTTGCAGGTTCTAGCAAAAAGAAGCTACAGAAAGGGGGATATTGTAGGTACAGTCACAACAAACTTTTGAATTTTTAGATTTTGACACTTGCAGGACTAAGGAGCGGGTGCCCTAGTCCAACCAGGGATTATATTCAGGATCTAGAATCCATTTAGGAGTCTTAGACACCATGTGTAGAAGATTTTCTAGCTCAGAAACTTTTGGGACAAAGGAGTGGGCACCCTAGTCCAAGTGGTCCTCAAAATCTTGGTGCACCATCTTTGAAACCTTCTCTCTATACTTTTGTGATCAATTTTACCAGTTGTTTTATTAGATTCTGAATATTTATGATTTAACGCATAATTAGGGTTTTACTTGGTTAAAGGGAAAACATTTGATAAAACCTTAGTTAGTGTCTTAGGTTTCATAACCACATGAGCATAAGGGATAGACAAAGTGATTAGAAGCTTTTTTGTGAGCTCAGTCCTTGTCCTCCCAATGCTTAGTGGTGAAATTCTGGTATTTGACCTAGTTTAGACAAGTCTACAATTTTACACTGAACATTTTGGTGAACCCGGCGTGAAAAGAAATTCCATCCTTTTAAACTTTAGATCTAAAATAGTCTACTATTCTAGAGCATAATTGGATTGAAAACCCTCTTTAGTGAAATTGCATATGTTAAATTGTGGATTACATTCTTTATCTTTTCACTAAAAGAGTTGGAAATTATCATTCATTGTTGGATATTGTAATTCATTTTCATAGGCCATCATTGTGCATTTAAATCTTGGTTTAAATAGAGCCTATAAAATGTTGGATTATTTCTTGCAAGATTTTCATGCTTGTGATGAGTTGTTTAGTCGCGATGACTTTGATATGTTAGATGAAGCCCTTGAGGACTTTATCTCGATTGAACATTCCACTACGACCTCTAAGTCGTCATTATTTAAAAGATTTGTAAATACAATTTATGTGCCTAAACCTAAAGAAGAGATTGAAAAGCTAAAAATTGTGGTCACTCTATGTGAAAATGTGGTTCAACCATCCTCTAAACATGTGCTTATTGTTAAAGGTCTTTCATCTTCTTCTCAATCTCCTGATCACATTTATGATTATGCTAAATAAATAGTAAAACAAGACTCACAACAAACCAATCATAATGTGGTTTCTCATGCATATAACATTTGGAATAATAAACAAAGTACACAACAAATGAGCATTCTGATATCTTTACCAATTTCTCAACCTATGCTTCCTCAAGCACCTCATTTAACATGTAAAGGTGGTAAAGACTATGATCTTGTAGAACAGCTTCGCATTACTCCTGAAAAGATATATCTTTGGAAGCTTATACAAACTTCACCTACTTACCATGGAATGCTTCAAGAAGCTTTACAAAAGGTGATTGTTCCACCAACTATTAAACCAAATGATGTTGTCACCCTACTAGATTGTATGCATGCAACAAAAATATATATTTTGTTTCACCAACATGAATTACCATCTCTTGAGGTTCAAAATCAGTATGACCCTTTGGTTATCTTTATTACAATAAACAAAACATTGGTTCAAAGAGTTATGACTGATAATGGATTAGTCCTTAATGTTTGTGGCATTGATTTATTGCATAAGATTAAAATTGATATATCTGCCATTAAATCAGAATCGTTAAGTATTTGTGGCTTTGATAATGTTGGATGACAATCTGTGGATACTATAACTATACCTAAACAAGTGGGACCTGTGATTGTGCCTACCCTGATTCATGTAATGCCTTGTTCTCTATCTTATAACATGATTCTTGGTAGACCTTGGATACATGCATTAGGAGAATTTCCTTCTACTTTACACTGTTCGATTAAGTTTATATTTAAAGGTAAACTGCATACTATCGATTCAGATCCTGAACCTAATAATTGTTTGCAAATGGAAGTACATAAGTATGTTGTTTGTCCTAAGAGTTTAAACAATCTGAAAGATGATTTATTAGCTCCTCCTGCCTCTAAAAATGTTATGCAAGAGTCCAAGCAATCAAATGCATTTGTTGGTGATGACTGGGTTTGTTAGATTTTGCATCTTCCACCACAGGAGACTATAATTAAAAAACCCTGTCCCAAAAACATCAAATATTGCATTGATCACATCGCATGCTTTGAATGATAAACATAAGACTTCTTTGGTGACAAATAAGGATAATACTCTTAGCTATACTACTGATTATGAAACTTATGAATCTCTTCCTTCCTCTAAAGAAATGGTCTCTCTCTATGGCAGAGGATTCCAAATCCTTTACAAAAATTGTGACTATGTAGGTAACGGTTGTGGCATAAATCAACAAGGAATCAAAGTCCCTATAGAATCTGCTTCGTGACATTGCTCAAATGGCATTGGATATAATCCTTTTAGGGAATCCAAAGCCCACAAATGCCCTACTCTAAATGTGAATACACTATCAACACTTAGTTTGATATTTCCTAAGATGATTGACATCAATTGTCCTCCAGGATCACTTTCATTGGATATATTTATGACAGATGAAGTGATAATGGAGTTCTTGGGTGCTTATGATGGTATTCCTCATTGTCACCATAAACGTGGCCTACCTTATTGTTTAAACAATGATGCATATTTTGGAAAGACTACTAGCAAAATAACTGCTACAGTAGAGCATAATGAAGAACTTGAAGAACAATTACAATCCTACAATTCCCCAAACCACAGTACTCTCCTTAATGGAAAGACTGTCAATGTCATTATGGATAACCCTGAAAAAGTTATCCCTATTGGTGATTGTTTAAATGCAAAAGAAAAGGAAGAAATACCTAATCTATTATAGGAATTCTTAGAATTGTTTTCTTGGAATTATTCAGACATGCTTGGTATAGATCCTCAGATTGTAATGCATAATATTGTGTTGACACTAGATGTTAATCCATTCAAATAAAAGATTCGTAAGATGAATCCTAAGATTTCTTTGCTTGTTAAAACTGAAATAGAAAAACTTTTACAAGCTGGTTTTATCCGACCTATTGATTACTCTCCATGGATCTTGAATATTGTTGTTGTCGCTAAACTCGATGGTCGTATAAGAATGTGCATAGATTTTTGAGATTTAAATTTGGCATCTTTGAAAGATGATTTTTTGCTCCCTAATATCGATATGATTGTTGATTCCATAGCTGGACATGAGTTGCTATCTTTCATGGATGGATTTTCTAGATATAATCAAATCCTTATAAATCCTCTCAATCAATATAAAACAACCTTTATAACACCTTGGGGTACATTTTTTTGGGTAGTCATGCCGTTCGGACTTAAGAATGCAGGAGCTACTTACCAGCATGCAATGACTCTTATATTTCATGACTATATGCATAATTTTTTAGAAGATTATGTTGACGACATCCTAGCGAAGTCTATCCATCGTAAGGATCATGTTACAAATCTTTGACAAATATTTGAGCGCATACGAAAGTATAATATGCGACTGAATCCTGTAAGTGTGTTTTTGGTGTGGATAGTGGAAAGTTACTTGGATTTATTGTTTCAAATCAAGGTATAGAAGTTGATACTAAAAAGATAGATTCGATTGTTAATATGCCAATACCTAAGAACATATCTCAACTTCGTAGTTTACAGGGAAAGATATAGGCCATCCGTCGATTTGTTTCACAACTCGCAGATAGGACTCACCCATTTATGCAACTACTAAAGAAAGATTCTCACTTTTAATGGAATTCTGAATGTCAAAAGGCTTTCGATGACTTAAAGGGTTACTTAGATAATCTGCCTATTTTGTAACCCATTGTTTCTGATAAACCATTTCTGTTATACATCTCAGCATCTAACAATGCCCTAGCATCTTTTTTAGCATAGCATAATGCTAAAGGCAAAGAATGTCTTGTCTCTTACATCATTCGTACTTTGATCAATTATGAGGTGCGATACACAATTATAGAGAAGCATTGTTTAGCTTTAGTGTTTACCACTCAAAATCTTAGACATTATCTCTTAAATGCTGAAGTGCATGTAATGGTAAGATTCAACCCTTTGAAGCAGCTCTTCACAAGAACAGATTTATCAGGTCGTCTTGCTAAATGGGTTATGTTATTAACATAATTCAATCTTAAATTCATTTCACAAAAAGAGATTAAAGGGCAAACAATAGCTGATCAGTTAGTTGAATCTCCCTCGCCCTTTTCTATACAAAATGTTGATGTTTTTCCTGATGAATAGATTTTAACAATCTCTGCAGATGAAAAATGGGAATTGTACTTTGATGGATCAAGATGTCGAATTGGCTCCAGGGTTGGTGTTATATTAATACCCCCCACAGGAAAGTCGATTCCTCTTTCTTGTCGATTAGAATTTTCATGCACAAAAAATATAGTTGAATACGAAGCTCTCATCGCAGGACTTCATGCCGCATTAGCTATTGCTATTAAACACATTATGATATATGGTGATTCTCAGCTAATTGTAAACCAGATAACTGGATCATATCAAACCAAGCATGATAAGTTGTCTTAGTAATGTGAGTATGCATTGTCTCTCCTAAAACACTTTGACTCGTATTCAATCAACACCATTCCAAGGAAAGATAACCGGCATGCAGAAGCAATGGCAAGCGCAGCTTCCCTTATATCCCCTGATGGTTCTCCTAAGGAATTTACTTTTATTGTTCGTAATCTTAAGACACCGATAATCAAAGACACTATAGTTGCGAATTCAAAACTTTGTTGTAATACATACAATGATGAATGGTTCTCCTACATATTCAACTATTTATGTGATGGAACCATTCCTGATTTGACATATAAGAATGCCCGACTCCGTTTATGCAAACTAGCAGCATGATACATTATATTATCGAATGTCTTGTATCAAGGAAGTTATAATGGTGTTTTACTCTAATGTTAAAGTAATTTAGAGATTCTGATAGCTTTAGAAGAAGCTCACTCTGGTGTTTGTGGAGGGCATTTTGGTGGAAAATCATTGGTGAAACAATTGTTGCATATGGGTTTCTATTGGCAGCATATGGAACAAGATTCCTTTGCTTACGTCAAGAGATGCCCTCAATGTCAACAACATAAACACCTCATCCATGCTCCTGCTCAAGAGCTTCGTGCCCAGGTGTCACCATGGCCATTCTCCATCTGGGATTTGGATCTAACTGGTAAAATTTCCCCACCCTCCTCTCAAGGACATACATTTATCATTACTGCTACTGATTATTTTACAAAATGGTTCTAAGCAGCCCCTTTGCGACCCATGACCACAGATGTAATCTATCAATTCATACAAGATAACATAATTTCTCGATTTGGAATACCTTCCTCCTTGGTTTCAGACAATGGTACACCATTTAAGAACAAGGATGTGAAAAAGTTCCTCAAAAAATATCATATACAACATCGCTTCTCTATGCCTTATTACCCTCAATCAAATGGCCAAGCGGAAGCTTCAAACAAGGTTATTAGATAGATTTTACGAAAGACTGTTAACAAACATCAAAAAGATTGGCATACGCAATTATCCTATGCATTATGGGCTTACAAAACAAGTATTCGAATGACTACTAGTAACACACTGTATAATCTCATCTATGGCACAGACTCAATAATGCCCTTCGAATTACAAATTCCTTCCCTGCGAATTTCCCTAAGAGATATCATGGATGATGACATAGAATGACAGAAAAGATTACAGGAACTTGAGATGCTTGATGAAAGATGAATTAATGCTCTTGAACATCTCAAGGCTTATCAAAAAGGAATACAATGAGCCTATAATGCGCAAGTCATACAACGTTCATTCAATGTTAGGGACTTGGTTCTTTATGAAAATAAACACAATGTAAACACACCGCCAGGCAAAAAAGGTAAGTTCAGCCCTAATTAGCTTGGACCGTATATAATCATAGAAGCCTTTGGATTAGGAGCGTATAAATTAGCCAATGAGCAAGGTATGTTGCTTAAGGAACCTATTAATGCAGCGCACCTCAAAAGATTTAATGCTTAAAGATCTAATGTTAAATGTTCCTAACCTAATTTAGTACACAGATTAGCTTCTATTTTGACAAGATACTACTATTTTTTCTTAATTCATTTGGCATTATATCTTTGTTCAGTTGATCATTGTTGTATCCTGTTTAAGTAGTAATTGCTTAGATCACTTTTGTATTAACTGAATGATAAACATAAGACTTCTTTGGTGACAAATAAGGATAATACTCTTAGCTATACTACTAATTATGAAACTTATGAAGCTCTTCCTTTCTCTAAAGAAATGGTCTCTCTCTATGGAAGAGGATTCCAAATCCTTTACAAAAATGGTGACTATGTAGGTAATGGTTGTGGCATAAATCAACAAGGAATCAAAGTCCCTATAGAATCTGCTTCACGACATTGCTCAAATGGAATTGGATATAATCCTTTTAGGGAATCCAAAGCCCACAAATGCCCTACTCTAAATGTGAATACAATATCAACACTTAGTTTGATATTTCCTAAGATGATTGACATCAATTGTTCTCCAGGATCACTTTCATTAGATATATTTATGGCTGATGAAGCGATAATGGAGTTCTTGGGTACTTATGATGGTATTCCTTGTTGTCACCATAAACGTGGCCTACCTTATTGTTTAAACAATGATGCATATTTAAAGACTACTAGTACAATGACTACTACAATAGAGCATAATGAAGAACTTGAAGAACAATTGCAATCCTACAATTCCCTAGACCACAGTACTCTCCTTAACGGAAAGACTGTCGATGTCATTATGGATAACCCTGAAAAAGTTATCCCTATTCATGATTGTTTAAATGCGGAAGAAAAGGAAGAAATGCCTAAACTATTACAGGAATTCTCAGAATTGTTTGCTTGGAATTATTCAGACATGCTTGGTATAGTTCTTTAGATTGTAACGCATAATATTGTGTTGAGACCAGATGTTAAGCCATTCAAATAAAAGATTCGTAAGATTAATCCTAAGATTGCTTTGCTTGTTAAAACAGAAATAGAAAAACTTTTACAAGCTGGTTTTATCTGACCTATTGATTACCCTCCATGGATCTCGAATATTGTTGTTGTGGCTAAACCCGATGGTTGTATAAAAATGTGTATAGATTTTTGAGGTTTAAATTTGGCATCTTTGAAAGATGATTTTCCACTCCCTAATATCGATATGATTGTTGATTCCATAGTTGGACATGAGTTGCTATCTTTCATGGATGGATTTTTGGGATATAATCAAATCCTTATAAATCCTCTCAATCAGTATAAAACAGCCTTTATAACACCTTGTGGTACATTTTTTTGGGTAGTCATGTTGTTCAGACTTAAGAATGTAGGAGCTACTTACCAGTGTGCAATGACTCTTATATTTCATGACTATATGCACAATTTTTTAGAAGATTATGTTGACGACATCCTAGCAAAGTCTATCCATCATAAGGATCATGTTACAAATCTTTGACAAATATTTGAGCGCATACGAAAGTATAATATGCTATTGAATCCCCTAAGTGTGTTTTTGGTGTGGACAGTGGAAAGTTACTTGGATTTATTGTTTCAAATCGAGGTATAGAAGTTGATAGGAAAAAGATAGATGCAATTGTTAATATGCCAATACCTAAAAACATATCTCAACTTTGTAGTTTGCAGGGAAAGTCACAGGCCATCCATCGATTTGTTTCACAACTCGCAGATAGGACTCACTCCTTTACGCAACTACTAAAGAAAGATTCTCACTTTCAATGGAATTCTAAATGTCAAAAAGCTTTCAATGACTTAAAGGGTTACTTAGCTAATCCTCCTATTTTGCAACCCGTTGTTTTTGATAAACCATTTCTGTTATACATCTCAGCATCTAATAATGCCCTAGTAGCTTTGTTAGCATAGCATAATGCTAAGGACAAAGAATCCGCTATCTATTACATCAGTCGTACTTTTCTTGATTATGAGGTGCGATACACAATTATAGAGAAGCATTGTTTAGCTTTAGAGTTTGACACTCAAAAGCTTAGACATTATCTCTTAAATGCTGAAGTGCATGTAATGGTAAGATTCAACCCTTTGAAACATCTCTTCACAAGAACAGATTTATCAGGTCATCTTGCTAAATGGGTTATGTTATTAACAGAATTTGATCTTAAATTTATTTCACAAAAAGAGATTAAAGGGCAAGCAATAGCTGATCAGTTACCTGAAGCTCCCTCGCCCTTTTCCATATAAAATGTCGATGCATTTCCTAATGAAAAATTTTTAACAATCTCTACAGATGAAAAATGGGAATTGTACTTTGATGGATCAAGATGTTGAATTGGCTCCGGGGCCGGTGTTATATGAATACCACCTATGGGAAAGCTGATTCCTCTTTCTTATCGATTAGAATTTTCATGCACAAACAATATAGCTGAATACGAAGCTCTCATCGCAGGACATCATGCCGCATTAGCACTTACTATTAAACACATTAAGATATATGGTGATTCTTAGCTAATTGTAAACCAAATAACTAGATCATATCAAACCAGGCATGATAAGCTATCTCAGTACCGTGAGTACGCATAATCTCTCCTAAGACACTTTGATTCGTATTCAATCAACACCATTCCTAGGAAAGATAACCGGCATGTGGATGCAATGGCAAGCGCAACTTCTCTTATATCCCCTGATGGTTCTCCTAAGGAATTTACTTTTGTTTTTTGTAATCTTAAGACACCGATAATCGAAGACCCTATAGTTGCGAATTTAGAACTCTGTGGTTATACATACACTAATGAATGGTTCTCCTACATATTCAACTATTTACGCGATGGAACTACTCTTGATTCGACATCTAAGAATGTTTGACTCCGTTTATGCAAACTAGCAGCACAATACATTATATTATTGAATGTCTTGTATCGACAAAGTTATAATGGTGTTTTACTCTAATGTTTAAGTAATTTAAAGATTTCGATAGCTTTAGAAGAATCTCACTCTGGTGCCTGTGGAGGGAATTTTGGTGGAAAATCATTGGTGCAAAAATTGTTACGTATGGGTTACTATTGGTAGCATATGGAACAAGATTCCTTTGCTTATGTCAAGAGATGCCCGCAATGTCAACAACATAAACACCTAATCCATGCTCCTGCTCAAGAGCTTCGTGCCCCAGTGTCACCATGGCCATTCTCCATCTAGAGTTTGGATCTAATTGGTAAAATTTCCCCACCCTCCTCTCAAGGACATACGTTTATCATTACTGCTACTAATTATTTTACAAAATGGGTCGAAGCAGTCCCTTTGCGATCCACGACCACCGATGTAATCTGTCGATTCATACAATATAACATAATTTCTCGATTTGGAATACCTTCCTCCTTGGTTTCGGACAATGGTACACCATTTAAGAACAAGGATGTGAAAAAGTTCCTCGAAAAATATCATATACAACATCGCTTCTCTACGCCTTATTACCCTCAATCAAATGGACAAGCAAAAGCTTCAAACAAGGTTATTGGATAGATTTTATGGAAGACTATTAATAAACATCAAAAAGATTGGCATACGCAATTATCATATGTATTATGGGCTTATTGAACAAGTATTCAAACAGCTACTAGTAACACACCATATAATCTCGTCTATGGCATAGATGCGATAATGCCCTTGGAATTAGAAATTCCTTCCCTATGAATTTCCCTAAGAGATATCATGGATGATGACATAGAATGAGAGAAAAGATTATAGGAACTTGAGATGATTGATGAAAGACAAATTAATGCTATTGAACATCTCAAGTCTTATAAAAAAGGAATACAACGAGCCTATAATGCACAAGTCATACAACGTTCATTCAACATTGGGGACTTGGTTCTTTATGAAAATCAATGCAATGTAAATGCACCACCTAGTGAAAAAGGTAAGTTCAGCCCTAATTGGCTTGGACCATATATAATCACAGAAGCCTTTGGATCTAAAGTGTATAAATTAGTCGATGAGCAAGGTACGTTGCTTAAGGAACCTATTAATGCAACGCACCTCAAAAGATTTTATGCTTAAAGATCTAATGTTAAATGTTCCTAACCTAATTTAGTACACAGATTAGCTTCTATTTCAACAAGATACTACTATTTTTTCTTAATTCATTTAGCATTATATCTTTGTTCAGTTGATCATTGTTGTATCCTGTTTAAGTAGTAATTGTTTAGATCACTTTTTTATTAACTGAATATAGCATGGAAATTAAAGTTATGTGTAAAATAATTAATCATTATGCTTATTACAACATGTTCTTTTTAGAATTGTTAGTATATCACAATAGCATTAATTATAGCATTTTAGACATCATCACTAGTTGCATTTTTTTAAAATCACATGTGATAGATCAAAAGCCATTACACATAGATAAAAAGAAATAAACAGCATATATATATATATATATATATATATATATCAGTTTCATGTGTACATCCAAATTGACTATCCCTCAAGATGAAATGGGATGTCGTAGTTCATAAAGTATATACATCATATAGCTGAGCCTTGATCACCAGTACCCTCAGGCCCTGGTGGTGTGTGAGTGACAGAAGCCTGACCATGTGTGGCTATGGATCGTGAATGACTCCTAGAGATGCTTCGCAATCGTAACCCCCTAATCTCGCTTCTCATCTCTATCATCTAATCATGTGCCTCCTGGTACATCCACTAGTACCAATCTCTCTTAGCTTGAACCCTGTCTTTGTCAGCTCTTGCCTGCTGAACCTCCTGCAGTAAGAAGTCTCTGACAGCTAGCTCTCCCTCTGATGGTAGCAGTCCTATATTTGACGAATGGCATAAATATCTCAGCATGCCACCCAGCGGATGATCGTGGCGAATAAGCTGCCCATACTCACTGCTCTAAGGCATCTATAGGTACTATGTCTGCTATGACGTGACTCACAAAGTCTCGCCATGCATCTGTCCCAATTGAAAAATAGAGGATAAGATAGATATCAGAATCTCATATAAATATCACAAATAATAAACTATACAAAAGATCAAAATAATAACTCAAACCTAACCTGGATCTCCAGCTTGCTAGGATGGATCTCAAATCACCGAAGGTGTGATGAGTTATATTGTCTGATTAGTAGCTAGGGGCACAGACCTATTACAATCCCCTCACTCTCTCCGACTAGGCCTTGTAGTGTTTGTAGGAATAGGACCATGAGCCCTAGACTGTGGTCTCGACTTGATCTCCTCATCAATGTCTGCCTCCTACTGGCACCGTCACGGTCTCACCCTGAAGATGTACTATGATGGGACCTCCTCTGACTCATCCTCGTCATCATGCACATCCCCATCGAGATTGTAGTATCCCACAAAATCATTGACATCATCCTCCATCCCTATGTCACTAGCGTGACCAACCCAAGGATGGGCATCCCCTATAGGGTGCCCAGGTGGAAAGATAGGTGCAAGCCATGCTGTGTGCCACCAGGTCTGATATGCTTAGGTACAACTAACATTGTCTGTGTCTGACACTAGCTTTACATCATCAGGACCCTCGTCATCACTAAGTGGCACGTCTACTACTGTCAACCGTCAGACGGTATTTACCCTGACTGCGCTACGAGAAGCATGCGCGTAGCTTGGACAAACCGCAGGAACATCCTATATCTGTCTGAACTGTCATGCCACCCTGTCAAAGTAAAACCAAGCTACGACATGATCAAGGTGACCGGCCATCAGTCGATCCCTCTGCATCCTCACTAACTACCTATGTTGGCCAGGCCATCTGATGTAGCTACGATATGGTCTCTAGATGATGTTGCAGGGCTATAATATGTCAAATACTACACTCCAGTATAACAAATCCCCGTGCCTCCAACACCTGACCAGTGGATAGGCATAGACACATGGATTGGTGAATGCTACCCCTATAGGATAACCCACTGATCGTGTGCACCTGATGTGCTCGAAGGCCCAAACCTGTAGTAATGTCTAGATCATTAGACTATGCATCTCATAATGGACATATCACCCTAGGTCGTAATAAAGGTGCACAAGCATACTGTGCCCCCAATGCATAGATAGTCTGATGCTCCTCCATCGCTCTAATGGTGTGAATGAGACCCCCATGTAGGTGAGTGCCTCATCCATCAAGTGCAATGGCTAGTGCGACTATGACAATCATGATCTTCCATAGTAAGGGAATGTCTTTGCATCCTTGCTCTAGCAAACGGAGCTAAATATGTACTAACTCTGCCTGAGAAACAATGCGACCCAAGCAGTATAGCTGACTCTCATGAGTGTACCCTGATGAGTTATGTCCTACAATCCTCATTGTCTCTCCTCGGATCGCCAGTCGAAGGATCTTGAATACATCCTCCAGTGTGATGGTAATCTCACCTGTTAGTAAGTGGAATGTGGATGTATCTCCATCCTACCTCTCCATCAGTGCCATCAGCGTAGCATAGTGGAATCTAAATGTGGGCATATCAAACACCCACCATAGGCCCACCGTTTGTAAATGCTCTCTCTCTGTGATAACCAAGGCACTAGCGTGCTCTCGTAGAAGTTCCATTAGATGACCTCTTGTGTGCTCACGCATCTCAGGAACATCCTGCATATTGGAAAGCAAGAAAGAGTATCAAAATCCCCTCTAGAAACCAAGGAAGCTATCAAGAACTGAATAGAATGCCTATGCCTAGGGCCTGTGTCCTCTGTGGACCAGGGCACCCCAAGAAGACTAGGGCACCCCAGAGGGACACTGGTGCCCCTGTGGGACTGGAGCGCCCTAGAGAGACTCTGGAGCCCTAGTTGGACCTGGGTGCCTCTATCAGGGACCCTTGTCCACCTTCCCCTCTTGGCATAGAAATCAGTAAATGTAAAAGCAAAAGTACAATGAAAGATGACAGAAGTGTTGGATCAAGACCCTACCTCGGCCTCGAAATGTCTCTCTACTACTCGGGCTTGGAGCATCTCCAGTTGTGGTGGATGATATGGATGTCATCTCGGCATGGTCATTCTCCTTCTCTCTCTCCTCTACTTTTCTACAATGACAAGAAACAAGAATGAGTTTGTGATAAGTGACAACTCCCTTTTACATAAAGTAAGTGAGTGAGAATTCCTAT
Organism: Cunninghamia lanceolata; assembly: GCA_027924645.1. NCBI lineage: Eukaryota > Viridiplantae > Streptophyta > Pinopsida > Cupressales > Cupressaceae > Cunninghamia > Cunninghamia lanceolata. Next base: position 898,807 of record BSBN01001091.1, read on the forward strand.
TCCTAACTAGATGCAAGATTGAACCCTTTCATTTTTGAGCCATTATCTTGAGTTGTTGAACTCTGATTTTTGCACCGTTTGTTGCGTTAGAATCTTGGTTCCGCTCTCTTTCTTACCCAATGTGTTGTGTTTGAGCATTGTTTATTTAAATGACCCTCATAAAAAATTTCTCATCAAGTCTCCCTCGAAATTGACGCGCGTGGATATCTCCTTACTTCTACTCTCGAACTAAGCAAGCAGAAATAAGGGGGGCATATATCTCCCTTGATTTCCTCCCTCATCATGTCTCATCACTCAACCCCCTTAATGTTTTTGTACTAACTCATTAGTGGTAGTTGCAAGTTGATTTGATTTGTGATTCTCTGACAAAAGTGTTCCTCTACAGGTTGTGGTTCCTAACTTTGTGGTCTTGTAGGATTGTATACTTGGGGGCTTCTACCTTCTTGGCAACAACACTTTGGCTTTCTCTACAGTATCCTTTTGGGTATCCTTTTCATGATTGATGCATTTTACTTTCTTTTAGTTGCATATGCACATAGTGTCATATGGCCACTAAAGTGGGGGCTAAATGTAACATCAAAAATTGTCCTCCTGTATGGAATGGTATAATTTCCCTCTGTTTGGCTCCTCGCTTTTGGTGACCTCTCAACCTTTTCTTTTCTGGCCTTCCCAAAACCCTGATTGACTAAGTCTAGAAGCAAATTGTTCACTTTTTGAGGTAACTTGTTGATGTAACTCGAAAAGTGGATTTGAAATTTGGGTCCCTGGGACCCCCAAAAAGTAGATCTGAGTGGAAATTGGGGGCTTGGACTTGGGCACCTATGCCCTAGTCCCCTGTTTCCTGGGATTTTAAATTTTGGCAAGGTGTCTGCTCCCACCATATGCCTTGGGTTTCTGATTTCAAATTCTCAATTTTCACGCGATATCAAGACATTGTTTCAAAATTTGAATTTCCCTAAAGCTAGATATAAAAAGACATTTGAAAATCATTTTATCAAACGCAGTTCTTATGCAAGCTTGATGCCAAAACTCTTCTACAATTGCTATTGAAGATCAGTGACTTGTTGAAGCTCTTGAAAGTGTTTTGTATTTGCTATCATGGAGACAATGGATGGAGATTAGGAATCAAGATCTTGAGACTATCTTGCTCTTCCTAGGGTTTGTACACCCTTTGCATGATCAAGAGAAGGGTTGAAGCCTCCAACATTGAGCTTGGAGATCCTCCACGGACATTGTTGATTCACCTTCTTGTTCATGCAAGTCTTCATTTGTTGTCATCTCCTTGAGGTGAAGTTGTATGTGTTTATTGATGTGAAAGCAAGTTGTTGATCTTCCCTTGATTGAGACATCTAGGGTTTGATATTTCTGCATACACATTGTTAGGTTTGCACACACTTCTGCAAATCTTTATCTCTGGCTATTGTTGAGGTAGAAATACCAAAGTTAGGGCTTGACTGAGGCAAGCTCCTATATAGCCACAACATTTTCCTCCTTTTGTAGGTACAGATCATGTTTTGTGGGTTCCAGTGGAAAGAAACTATAGAAAGGAGGATATTACAGGTACAGTTGCAACAGACTTTCAAATTTCTAGATTCTGACACTTGTGGGACTAAGGAGCAGGTGCCCTAGTCCAACCAAGGATTATTTCTAGGATTTGGATGCCATTTAGGACTCTCAGACACCCTGTGCAGAAGATTTTCCATCTTGAAAACTTTTGAGACAAAGGAGCAGGCACCCTAGTCCAAGTGGTCCTCAAAATCTAGGTGCGCAGTCTCTAAAACCTTCTCTCTGTACTTATGTGATCAATTTTACCAGTTGTTTTATCAGATTCTAAATATTTTTGATTTAAGGCATATTTAGGGTTTTACTTGGTTAAAGGGAAAAATTTTGATAAAACCTTAGTTAGAATCTTAGGTTTCATAACCATGCGAGCGTAAGGGACAGACAAAGTGATTAGAAGCTTGTCAGTGAGCTCAGTCCTTGTCCTCCCAATGCTTAGTGGTGAAATTGTAGTATTTGATCTAGTTTAGACAAGTCTACAATTTTACACTAAACAGAATGATTAGGTGCATTTTGGCGCATTATAAAGCACTTTTGGTGAATTGAAGCAACTTTGGTGCATGCTAACATGCCTTTGGTGATAAAAAAGTGCTTTTGGCCACTAGGTTCAAGGTGAAGTGTATATCAATGATGCCACAATGCCTTCGGTATAATAGTAAAGTGTTTGTGGTTAGTAGCTAGGTGCGTTTGGTATGCATTAGGAGAAGAGGGTTTTAGGAGTGAGACGCATTTGTTTAACAACAAAGCACTTGTGGTCAACAGCTAGGTGCCTTTGGTATAACCAAAGCACTTATGCTTTCTAGGTTCTGAGTGCCTTTACATAACAGCTAGGCGCATTTGGATAACAGCTAAGCACCTTTGTTAAAACTAAAGCGTTTTTGGTTTGACAAGAAGATTGACCTAGGTTGACTTAGAAAACTAGGTTACTTAGGTTTGACTAGAGTTGACTAGAGTTTACTTAGGGATTTTGTAATGTTGTACCTAGTATATGACCATGTTGACTTTGGATTAGACATAGGATTAGGATTAATTTTACAATATGTTTAACAAGTGGTGTTCGTGGATGCAGGTTGTCTTACCACCTTTGCAGTCTAGAGAGAGACATTTCATTGACGCAACTAAGGTGATTCAGATAGGTTGGGAGGAGGACATATTCCTTAAGGTCATGGGATTATGGCATGTGGCCCATCTTACGCCTATTAGGGTTAACCTTGCATTGTTGACAGCATTGGTCGAGAGGTGGCATAGCAAGACTTCTTCCTTCCACTTTCCTATAGGCGAGGTGACTGTGACACTCAAGGATGTATGGTGCATTCTCAAGATTTTGATATTTGGAGCTAGAGTGGATTATCACATAGAGTGAGGCAAAGAGGGCATGAGAGAGGTGTTTGCTACTAATGACCTTGTGTGCAAGATCATGAGATCTGGTGGGCTCGAGTGCCTCAACTCTGCAACAGGATTAGGTGGACCGTTTGGCTCTATTTGGAGGATTCCTATATCCATACAAATGCTCCAGGGGGTTATCAGTTGGATGGGGCATTATTCTATCATGGGTGTTCACACACGGCATCCAATATGCTTGGGGACCTTGTGTTTTAGGTCAGCTATATCATGACCTACATGACTGTGCCTACAGGTCAGGGAGTAGTTTATCAGTAGGGGTGACTTTGTTACAGGTATGGGCCTAGGAGCACATCCCAGTGATTAGACCTATTTCCCAGCATCATCGAGAGCACTACGAGCCTTACACTTTCCTATATGATGGTGTACTTACTCACAGGTGACTTGGCATTGTGAGTTACTAGCGGAGATAGGTGGATGAGATGGACATCTTCATTTGGTGCCCCTGGAGAGATTGTGAGTCCTGGGATGATGATCATAAGTAGCTTGTTTACTACAGATAGGTGAGATACTTATTTGGTCGCCGCATTGACACAATTGAGAGGTACCTACCGGAGAGGGTACTGAGATAGTTTGGACTACCATAGGGGGATCCCAAAGGTGATGCTACACATGCCTAGACTTGGAGGAAGGTTGAGGATTGGGGTCCCGATATTATTGTTGCTACAACTTTGGTAGATTTAAAGGGACTTGCCCCAGTGATGTGGGATTGCATCCTTGGGGAGGCAGACCTCAACATGCTTCCTACATATGATGCATACTGGAAAACAAACAGGCTAGTGAGATTTACTATACCAGGGGTAGAGGGAGTTATGAGAGAGGTGGCAGCATCGGGCCATGAGGCTATGGCTTGCTGGGAGGCCAGACAATAGGCCCCAGCCCAAAGACAGGCCAGAGATGATGATGGAGAGCAGGATGATGTGACAATGGCAAAGGTGAGGGCACCACATCAGGTGGTACAGTTGGTGAAGACCAAGCTACAACATGCTCAAAGGTTGCTATAGGAGGAGATAGTGAGGAGGACTCGTTTAGAGTTGAGGATGGTGAGATTGAGGAGAGACTGAGACACTGCTATGCTTGAGGCTAGGCAGGTTGAGGAACAGGTAACAGAAGTAGTTGCAGTGCCACCACTACCACCACTAGCAGATGATGGGAAGATTTCCTAATTGACAACAAAGAGGGATGTCGCAGTGCAGTTGAGATTGGTTGCAGAGGCCACCCATCAGAGGGTGAGGCGAGAGAGAGAGACGTTGCACACCATGATGTGGGTGTAGATCAGATGACACTTGTGGGAGAGCTTACCTGAGTTTAGGGTGAGATGGTCACAATTGGGAGAGAGGCATAGTAATACAAAGGTCTCTACTTTGGAGTAGTGTTGGTAGACCAGAGGGAGTCGAGTTTTAGGGAGTGAAGCAAATCTGGAGCTTCATCTTCACACATATCAAGGAGGTCAAGGTCCTTAGTGATGGGACCACCAAGAGGGACACTAGCAGGAGGACTTGCACCGAGGGCAGGAGGTGCACAGGGATCACAGCAGGATGGTAGCTCTACACACTAGCACACACTAGCACTTTGATTGTATATATGTTTACACCATTTTGTACCTTTGATGTATTTTTACATATTGATTGTATATATATTGAGGGCTCTTTGATATTCATGATGTACTATAGCACCGCTTTTTGATGTACATTGATGTATATACAAACATTTGTATTCTTTTGATGACCCTTGATGATGATATATGATATATGTGATGATCTTGGTGATTCATGATGGTATTTATGGATGTTTATGCATATTATGATATATTTCTATATGTTAGGGATGTGATGATGTGTACTTATGATTATGTATTCACATGATGATGTTTATGTTTTATAGATGTATGGATTTTTATGACATTATGATATGATTATGGGTTTACATGATGATGGACTAACATATGGTTTTGCAAGTATGCGGAAGACTTTGATGATAGATAGAAGAAAATGAGATAGAATAGAATATAATAGATAGAAAATGATGTTTTATTGATCAATCTTTGTATGAAAACTATATTGGGAATTTAGATGTATGGATGGGTAAATGGATAACTTGTTGCAATGGTTACACAAATATTTATAAAGAGCAATCCTAGATTTTAATATAGCACATGGATAATTATGAAACTAAGGTATATAAGACCAAGGTTTCAAGATATCTAGTGCATGGATGTTGACTCTACAAGCAAGTGGTTTGAACTTATATCTACTAGACATAATATAACCTTGTGGATATGTGAATGAGCCATAGTCTTGAACATAAAATAAACTTAATACATAAATGCAAAAGTCTATTAATATGTAAGATGCTAGTTTGTAAAACATGCACAAGATAAATATTAGCCATAGTAAGATGATAAATCATCCCTCAAACACAACATATGAAAGCAATGACTATGCTCCAATCCATACTTCAAGGCAACATACCAAGATATAGATAAATCAAGGCAGTCTTGAATAGGTATTTTAGATAGGGACAAAAGATAAACAAAAAATAAAATTGACTGACTTATAAAGTAAACACACAGCTAACATATTCTCTTGCCAAAGAGGTTGGTCTAGGCAGATAGATAGATGGGAGCCTTATTGTAGGAAAAATATATCTATTAAAGGTTGTTGGTCTGATCTAGGATAGATGGATTAATGTAGCAGATGTGGCAAGTGGATATGAGGGACAGCATATGGCTCTATGAGTAGTCTTTTTGCTTCAGGTTTGAATAAGTACTTGAGCTTTCAAAGGATGCATAGTTTGTTTTCTGCTTGATTTAGTCAAGTCTAGGTGGATGGACAGATTGTGATAAATGGAAGACAAGAATGGTGGAAGTGTTAAATGGATTGAGATGAAGAATGATGGATCACATGTGCTTGAGTACTAGATACTTCCTTCATATTCTAAACTACCTACATACCATGTATCCACGGGATCAAGGCACATTATGAGGAAAGATGAATATGATAATATGTAGTTCTGGGTAATGTGATGAGATGGATGAGATGAAAATGGTTTTGGAGAAACAATGACATCTTACATACCTAAGTACTGGATACTTCCTTCGTATTCTAGACTGCCTACATACCCATATCCATGGGATCAAGGTACATTAAGATTGAGATGAGATGATGATATGTAGTTCTAGGAAGTGTGATGATATAAGATAAGATGACGTGATGGATGATGATGTAGAATAGTAATGAAGTGTGAAGCACTTAGATTGATGTTGTCATACCTCAAAATAAGGATCCATTCCAAAACCTAGGTTAAGGAAAAAGTTGCCCCCATTTCGGTAGAGGTTTTATTATGGATGAAGATGGATGAACTGACATAGGATAGTGCTAGTGGATGAACCGACACTAAAGGAACTTGTTGACCATGATGTTATTCATAATACTCATAGATAAAAATTCACCAAATGAACCTTTATCATCTTGAAAAGTCTGATCAATTCATAATGAATTGATAACTCCAAGGCTCCATTAGTCAGGTCTTGACCTTCTGACAATCTCTCAATTAGTTTGATGTGAATTATTGTTTTCTATTTAGGGGCCTTACATTTTTGTTTTGAAGTAATTCGTATCTAGATATACTCTATTCTTCCTATTTTCTTTGAATCTTCAACAAACAAGGTTAAATCCTACTATATTTAACCTGATCATGCAAATATTTATGTAAGTTTGATCAATTCTTCTACATATGACTTAATTCATGATGATTTTACTTAATTCTTCTGAAACTATCTTCAATCCACTTATCATGAACTAATTCCAACTAAATTTCACTTCTGTACTATAAATTTATTCAAATGATGTGCCTATAAGCACACATTTCCATGATTCTTACCATTATTTATGAATACTTGCATGATATTTGCTATTTTGTATGCACTTTGTTTAAATATGCTAAAGATATTTAGTTACCTAAGGGATGTCAGCATGTTTCTCTATATTTACTTATTATTTTCCATGTATTTACAATTATGATGATGATTGAAATGAAATTAAAGAAATTTTGAACTGATGCTTTCTAATTTTACTGAAATGAGTGAGTTTGAACCATTGTTGTATATGTGCAATTCAATACTTCATTAAATAGAGATGAAAACCAAATCATGCTATACCAAGGCATTCCACAACTTCACACAGTCAGTGCTAATCTTCTAAGGAATAGGAAATCAACAACAAGCACCAGTTCACATGCACTCCAAGGGATGTAGCATATCACAGTGACAAGTTTAGATGATGTAGCTGTAATCTATATCTCTATTGCATTCAGTATTCAAAATGTGAGCATATTTACAATTGGTCTTGAGAAAGTACCATGACATTCGACAATCCTATCTCAATTAAGCTCCTAATGATCTTACAAGGTGCACTCTATCTCCTTTTATAGATCAAGGATAAGAGGCGGTTACAAAAGATCCTACAATCAAGATTTATCTATTATCATCAATGGTTCATACTCCTTTAACAAAGTCAACATATAGGAGACGTGGCATAGATTGCCCATTGGCAATCCTCTAGTGTGGGTACAATTGTCTTTCTCGAATATTCTATAATCTTCCATTTCATCTAGTCAGACTGCAAGTACTAATATGACAAAAATGCCCTGGAAAGCACAATGCAATTATTTCTTCATATTGATGGATCTTCTTCATGTGTCTGCATCCCTATGTTTGTCTTCTTATAAACATCATATGCTTGCACAAAAGTGTCTACTTGGAATTTTCTTATTATGGTAGCTCTCAATTTAGCATATTTCAATGCTCTTTTTTTCTCATCCAAAGGTCCCATCATGGATGTCCTTTTATCTACTTCCTTACTGTATGTCTTCACTTTCACATTTAGTTCAGCCATTTCATCCATAACGTCCACATTGAAAAGCTCCCTAGGATCTTCAGCCACTTCTTTAAACTTATCTTTGAATATCTAGATGGCTTCATCCACCTTTGGTATTGCCTCTTTTGTTATAGCATCATCTAGTAATTCTTCCATTACTCTTAATTCTTCAACTAACAAATCATGGACCTTAGTTTGAATGTCCTTCACTTTAGTCATGTTAGATTTTAATACATTTAGCTCATAATCCATCTCTATCATCCAGGTCCCCATGAGTGGAAAAGTTACATTAGTAACAACTTTATTTTTCAACAGTTCATCATCTATCATGGCCTTAGCTCTTTTGAGTCTCACAATTGCACAATTGCACTTTTGTATTCTTTGAGTGATTTCACTCTTCAAAGAATCAATGGTTTCCTTTATCTTGGACAATGTGTCCCAATTGGATATGGATATTCTTATCACATGTTCTCCAGAGGTTATGAATTTAGAAAAGCATTTATCCATTATGTGAGCCTGGTGCTTCTGGATATCTAGACCAGTTATCTCTGCTTCACTTATTAAATTTAATGCATCCAGCTTCTTAGTAGCCTATAAGGTGGATGTCAAGGTGTCTAGCTTCACCAACCCATGTATAAATTGTTGTAATTGCATATTCTACTCTTTCAATTCTTTCTTTCTGGCCTTGAGCTTTATCAATTTGGTCACTATTGCATCAGTGTTCTCTAGATGTTCTTGTATTTCCTACTCTATGGTAGCATGACCCAAGTCAACCTGGGTCACCTAGAATTCCTCTGACTTGATTTCTCTTTTAGCCTTATCAACTTGAGGCATAGTAATTTAAGCTATCCTCTTTCCAGTTTTTTGATCTCTTTTGATACTAGAGACTATCCTAGCTCTCCATTTAGCTTTAGTAGAATTAATAGTAAACAAAGACTTGAAGTCAAAGGGTACCTATTGTACTTTTTCTTGGCTTACCTCCAAGGAAATCAAAGCCAAAGCACCTGATTGTGATCCTTGATCTTGATCTAGTTACTTAATTTGAGCATCTCGAGTTCCTTTGTCTTGCTCTTTCTCTTGATCACCTGGATCTATCACATTTTCTTGATGTACTCCCCTGGCATCTAGATTTTTCTCCTCATGCAGTTGTTCCTCTTGCCTTTGTTCTAGAGGAGGTTGACTATCAAGTGCTGAACCATCATGTTCCTTTGGAACATCATCAGTTTTAGGCTCTCGGCCTTTATTCTCTTGATCATCTTGATGGCTATCTTCTTTATGCTCTTCACCCTTTTCTCCTGTAGCTGCAAGTAGTTCAAACACATTCTCTTGTTTAGGTTTATCCAATGGGATATCCTATCATGCCATTTGTTCCTAGACATTATCACCTTTATTAGCTATTTCCATGGGAACACTTTCTTCTTGATTTCCTTCTTCAAGCACATAGGTCAGGTACACCATAGCAGGACTAGTCACATTCTTAATCAATGTGTCAAGGGATCCCATATGTACTTCTACCTTAGGAATTTCTTCTCTTTTTCCTCTTTCATCATGTTGCTCCCTTGCTACATCACCTTTATCTTCTATTTTTGTATGTTGTAGCAGGGTTTCAATGGGGTGATTGATGATATCTTTGACTAGCTCATCATCTTCAGTTACGTCAATGGTGGCACTTAGTGGGAGAGCCCCAACTGACTGTTCTCCTTGAACTTTATTCTTCAACTCCTCTGCCATCTCAGTCATTACCTTTATTATAGTCTCTATGGGCACATCATGTTGTAATGCCTAATTACACTTTTTGTTGGATTAGATGATCCTGATATCGCTATCTTTGTTGGTGATAGGACACCTCTCATATGTGGACTCTGATACCTAGCGTGCCTAGGGACCTTTACACCTTGCAATAAATCTTCCCTCTTCCTTTTTAAAGTTTGAAGATGCATCTCCTCTCCTTCATCTTCATTGTCCTCCTTGTCAATAACAGTTCGCACTAGACTTTGTTCTGCACCTTTTGAAGTCTCCCCTTGTGTTGTAACTATTTTGGGTACAGATATAGCAATAGCTTTTAGTGGGGTGTCCTTAGGAGGTGAGGGTGGTGCATATGCCAAAGAAATTCCCTCAGTAGTGAGCTGCTCTACAGCTCTAGATGAGCTAGGTTCTATTGCTTTTGCTTCATGAACTTGTCTCTTCCTTATTAGAAAATCATCAAAGCCTAGTTCTTCTCTTTCTTTCATCTTCTTCTTCTCAGACGTAATTAAAATACCTTTTATTTTCAATTCATTGATTTTCTTATCATCCTAGTTCTTTGTCCTCACCATGACTGTGGTTGTGAGGACATCAATGGATGTTTCCTCCTTTTCTTTCAAGTCTGGAGGGGATATTTTGTCATTGTATACATTTTTTATCTTCACATTCTGGATCCATGAGGTCATCATCATCCTTTTTGATTTATGGTGGCACCTCAAGTCGGCCTATTTTCCTCATCTTATCTAGAGTTAATCTTTGGCGCTTACTTCTTCTTACCTCACGATCATCATCACAATCTGCATAGTAGTCTTGAAGGTGAACAATGTGCTTATATTTCTTGTTGAACATTTTCTCTATCTTGTGATATGGATCATACTCCCTGGCCAAAGGAAACAACTTTAAATTCAAACATTTCAAATATATCTCTACCTTCTTTGCATTTTCTATGGATCCAACAAGGAACCAGTTGATATCAATGGGAAATTATCTATATGGGCTTCCTTCTTTAACTTTAGACAATTCAAATATAGGAAGTTATTGCCTGATCATCTCAAGTAATACCACTTTATCCAAAGGATATCTTGGAAGCATATAAGGTTTTCCACTAAAACCCTCCATCCTAATATATGAATAAGTTTTGGCTTGGATGAACCATGAGCCATACTTATTGATTGCTTCTGTGGTGCCAACTGAAAATCTCTTAGTTTGGTCCCCATCCATAAGTCTAACTATATGCATGATGAAACCATCATTTACAAGTTTATAATTTTGTATGGATAATCTCCTCTCCAGCTGGGGATAATACTCCTAGGGAGTCTTCTCATTAGGCATTTTTCCTAAATTCCCTATAGTCTACAATCCATCGAATGTGCCTTTTGTTGCACAAGCATACACAAGATATGAAGTCATTCTGAAAATAGAGATCTTATTTTCCTTCCATTTGATCATTTGATCATGTATGGTGTTGCTGATAGTCTTGGCCCACTGGACCTTTGCATTCTTTGTCTTGTATTCCACCACCATCCTTATTAGTCTGAACATCCATGGTTTGAATGTTCCACAATTTATCAAGCCATTCATCTGGCAAAACACATTATATATTGGACTTCCTCATTGAAGTCAAATTTGTATAAATGCACTACAATCTTGGCAGCTGCCCTGGCCGTGTTATCTAGGCTTCTCCATCCTCGATAGATTACCTTTGTACAATTCTTATCATTGGCCTCAAATTCTTTGGCCAAGGCATCTAAATCTGGCACATACATGTTATGTGTTACTGGCAAATGGAGCATTTCTGCAATGCCATCCACCGAAAGATCGTCATAGAGCTTTTCTTGTTTTTCCACCTTTCTAATGTGAATGTCGTAATTTTGTACACATTCCACCATGAGCTCAAAAGCTTCTATGGAGTATGGAAAGACTACTACATGGAACAAACCAAATGCTACTACATTTTGTAAAATGGTGTTATCTTCTTCATCCTTAATTCTCATTCTAAATTCTTCTCGGTATGTACCACCTGCATGAGTATCCTCCTAATTGCCCAACTTATAGTACACACTATGCATTCTAGGAAACATGGGGGTTTTGAACTCGGCGTCTCGCTTTTCAATTTGTGGTTGAGACATTTTGTCCTACGATTCAAACGCACCAGTCTTAAACAATAGCATATCATGGTCCATGGTTACCATAATAACAACCTTCATCTGAATGTCAAGACTTGAATTAAACATTGCATATTTACTATTGATATATCCCTTTTACTATTTCTTGACTTGACTAGGGCACAATTTGTAAAATGATCAAAGCGATAGGATTTATATGTACCTAGTGTGTCTTCTTAGCCTATGATTGATGTAACAACAGTTGGATTACCGTTCTAGGTGAAGTGTTCTCTTGTGATCCCATTCTTAGTTTCAGCTCTGGTTTGTAGTAAGCTCTAAATGATGGAATTAGGGTTCTCAAATGCAAGTGTGCACATTATGACAATGAAATTCTCCTTTTAACTTAGAAAATTTGTGATTTTAGGGCACATTAATGGTAGAAATATGATTTGACACCCTCTTTCAGTAAGATGGAATAAGATTTGTACATGAGTCTGTTGGCACGCTTTTGAATTTAAACACCAACGATTGCTTTATTGCATTAAATGCAAAACACGTGGGTATGGGGATATCTGGTTAAATAATATTCTAGGGAAGATCTGAATGTGGATATCTGGAGGAAATCACATGAGTCAAGATGCATACATGGACATGTGGAATTACGCCATTACACAAGGTATGGATATTTTGAGGGATCGAGATGCTAAGATATGAAACATCCATGTATGTCAAATATCCTGATGCTAAAAGCAGGACATGATTCCTTTGTTAAATCGAGATAATATGAGGTCATTGGGAGGTGGATGTTAAGTGTGTCTGGATACTAAGTTAATATCCAGATATTAGGTAAAATCTTGATGACGTCAGCAAATTCATCATTTTTCCCTAGGCTGGGATGTTGTGACGTCATCGGGATCAGGATGCTAAGTAAGGTCAGGGTATTAAGTAATATTCATCTACTTTGATGTTTAAAGGACCAGATGACTCAAATTTGACATCTAGATACTATCAAAGGTCAGGATATTGTATAAGATTAGGATATTAACTAATTTCCCTGCATTTGATGTTTAAACTGCTAGGTTTCATAAATTTGATATCCAGACATTAATGAGCATCAGGATACTAAGATGATATCCAGATGATATGTGAATGTGAAGATCCTGAGGACCCCTTGACCAAAATTTGACTAGTTATAACTTCCTTGTTTCAATGAATTTTGAGGTGCTTCAAAAAGCAAACCTGCTTGAGATTCAATGCTCTTTCACATGGCAAGGTTTATGATAGCCAATTTTAATTTTAGATTTTGACCAGGATCTTGAGGTCTGTATATGTAGAGGAATCATTTGATATGCATTTGAATCTAATTTTTACCATACCACCCAAAGCAAGGACAAAAAACAAGCAAAAAGTGCGTCCCTATTTTGTTGAGCCAAAATGGGGCATGTTGTGTAACCACACAACAACTTGCCACCAAAGAACACAACCAAAATTCAAACAATTCAAGAGATGAGGACAAGTTGAAACTTAATGTTCTTACTCATATCAAATGTAAGTATCTTAATCTTCCTGAATGATATCATGTTCATCAATATAACAATATGCAAGAAGGAGTCAAGTGTGTGCTTGTGGTTAATATCCTTCATCTTGAAGATAAGTTGAAAATGCTAGTGACAAGTGTTAAGCTATAGAGTTTGGTTTAACCCTTATAGCCAACTTGGATAGAGCCTTGCTGCAAGCAAGCATCCATAGCCCCAGCAAGGTTATCATTGCAATTCTCCCAAGTAGAGCCCTACTACTAGCAGGCATTCATAGCCCCGATAGAGTTACTTGGATGGCCTAATTATCCCTTTTGGATATTCAATATGTTTATTTTTTCTTTATAAGAAATGATCATGTAAGCACATTTTGCAAGGTGTGAGCACTTGCTATTTTAGGTTGAGAATTGCAATGGTAGCAAGGGCAAACCTTTAGATTTCACTTAACACTACACTAACAAGTTCACTGAACCCAAGGCTGTTAGGAGTATTCGATGAGGACCTATTTGAGCAATGAAAGCTATCACTGATGAACAAGATATTTCAGACTTGACTAAGGAACACTTACTCTAACTTGAGTTACAAACTATGTAACAACTTGTATTCATTTCTTGAATTTTAACAATTTTAGTGTTTTCTAAAGTGAAAAGGTGCACCACCTTGCCTAAGCAAAACCAAGAATCACCAACAAGTGAAGCAAAGCACAACACACAAAACAAACTGTACAAACAACTACACAAAAACATACATATGATACAATGTCATGGCATGACATATCTAGGCCTGGAAATAATGTTTGAGGAATTTTCCATTGACTGGCAATGGGACATCCTCACCTATTAAATTTTTAAGCCTATGTGTGCTATCACCTAGGATTTCTAAAATTTGAAAGGGACCTATCCAGAGCTTGTCAAATTTTTCGTGATCACCTTTCCTTTCATGTGCTTTGTCCCATGATAGGACTAAGACTAAGATTTTGAAGTCTTCACTCTGGCTCTCTTGTCAAACCACCACTTGACAGTAGCCTAATGTTTTGCGAACTAGTCAATCACCCTATCTCGCTTCTCTTCTAAATGCATAAGATGTAACAATCTAACCTCTTATTTATTGTCGACCCCTAAGTATTCTTGTGTGAATTGAGGTAGGGATTTTGAGTTTAACAAGGAGGATGGGGTCTACCCCATAAAATAACTAATAGGGAGATTTCCCCATTGCAGTTTACATTCTAGTTCTATCTACCGACAAGGCATATTTAAGTAGAGTATTACATTCTCTGGGATTCTTTTCAATCAATCTCTTTATGATGTTTAGTAAGTTTTTTTTTTATTCCGCTAAACCATTACCTTGGGGATAATAATTTGAAGAAAACTTTAAAATCACCCCATGATCAAAAGCCCAACTAGATAATTTTAAAGATGCAAAAGTTGGTCCATTATCACATACAAGGGCATAAGGAACCCCATACTTGGTTGTAATGTTGGTTTCTAAGAACTTGATCACATCATCTGTAGTACAGGTTTTGTTGTTGACCGCTTTAGACCACCTAGTGCAATAATATGTGATCGTCAATATGTACATGTGTCCTAAAGAGGATGGAGGGTTGATTGGGCCAATGAAGTCCATGCCCCACTATGAAAATGGGTGCACCTCCATGACCGGCTATAGGGGTTGGGTAGCATATCTTTCTTTACTTGATGTAGTCTGGAAAGTGTGATAGAATTTAATGTGATTAGCGGTGTCTTTAAAAATAGTTGGCCAGTAATATCCTACTCTTAGGATAGCATGAGTGTTGGCTAAGTGAGATCCATGAGTTGTGCCAAACTTGTCATGTAATTCAGTGAGGACTTTATCAGCTTCTGATTTGTCTAAGCACCTAAGATATATTCCTTCAAAGTTTTCCTTAAAGAGGATTCCTCCTTTTATCATATGCTTCTTTGATTTAATCCTTAGGGCTCTCCTCTGAGTGGCTTGTATTTTAGGAGGACATCTCCTAGTAATCAGGATGTGCCTGATGTTTGAATACCAATCATTATTTTCTTTTGTATCTACTACATATTGGTGACTTATTAGGTTTGGGTCAATTTCAGCAATCATCTGACTTAGGGCTTGCCCTCTAACTAGCTTCATGGGAGTTATGTCCATGTCATACTCTTGAAGTATTGTTATTCATTTCACTCTCTTCTCTCTTGGTTCATTCTGCATTAGGAGCTTCTTGACGGTGGCATCAGGTACAACAACTATTACCTTGCTTCTCAAGATATAGTGTCTAAAGTTCTTCACTGCTCTGACTAGAGCAAGAGCTTGTCTTTCAACATCCATGTGTCTAAGCTCAACATCTCTAAATGGAGAACTCATGAAAGCGATGGGCTTTTCTTCCTTTGCTTCACTCCTTTGCATCAATACTGCTACACATGTATGTTCTAAAGTAAATGAGTAGATGTAAAAATCTCTTGTATAATCTAGATTGATCAAAATAGGTGCATCTGTTATGGCTTTCTTGATATCTTCAAATGCAACTTTGGCTTTCAGTGTCCATTAAATTTTGGCATCCTTCTTGAGCATGGCATTGAGTGGCCTTACAATTTTTGTAAATCTTGTGATGAATTTCCTAACAAAATTGATCTTACCAAAGTAAGATTTTAGCTCTTTTTTACTCCTTGGGAGTTGTAATTTCATTATAGAATCTACCCTGGCAAGATCAATGGTTATTCCATTTTTTGATATGATGTGACCAAGCAACTTACTAGTGGTCACCCCAAATATGCACTTCTTTGGGTTTAATGAAATACCATATTGTTCACACTTTTTAATCACTTTCCTGAGGTCTTCAATATGGTCATGTATTTTCTTTGAGAAGACAATCAAGTCATCCATGTATATGACTATGCACTATCCAACTAGACCTCTAAATGCTATGTCCATTACACATTGAAATGTGGCCCCAGCATTGATTGGGCCAAATGACATACACCTATAGGAAAATATTCCCCATTTGGTAGTGAATGTTGTCTTTAATCTGTCTATCTTATCCACCATCACTTGATTATACCCTGAAAAACCATCCAGGAAGGACATCATTTGAGCTCCATTCACTATTTGTAGAACTTCATCTAGGGAGGGCAAAGGATAATTATCTTTTTTTTGAAGCTTTGTTTAAATTCCTAAATTCTACACACAAACGTATGTCTCCATTCTTTTTCCTAACTAGAACTAGATTGGCTACCCATGTTGACTACCTAACAGGGAATATGATCCTTGCAATGAGTAACTTTTTGACTTCTTCAAAGATAAGGGGCCCCAGCAAAGCATTGATTGGCCTCTACTTCTATCTGAATGGCTTGGCATCTGGCTTCAGTGGGATAGTATGAGTGATGATAGATGTATCATACATTTTCAGTTCATCGTACGTCTAAGTGATGACATGGATGAAGTCCTTCAGGGTTAAATCTATCCCTGCCTTTTCTTCTTCAGAGAAAATCTTACCAATCAGGACATTCCTTGTATCCTCACCTTGTCCTATGTTAACAAGTGAGTATTCTCCATCTGTCTTAGGGAGATCTTTCTGCTTTATCATGTTGTCTAAGTCAAAAGCTCTTTCTACCTCAATCATGCCTTTAGGGATTTTGTTACTTGGTAAGTCCATGATTTCTTCTTCTTCACAAACATGATCTTCTAAGTTCTTCTCATCTAAAATATGTTCTTTGAATATATTCTTATTTGAAATAAAATCCAGGATATGTTGGTCATTATCAAACACTTGGAAATTTGTCACATTATCAGGAATTGAGGGTATTAATACCAATTCCACTAAGAATCTCTTCATTCCAAAATGGATAGAGCTTCCAATGTAGTAGCATCATGTGCTAATGCATCATCTCTATGGTTTTGTTCCCTGGGAACATGCGTGATATTGAAAGCATCAAAGCTTTCTATTAAATCTCAGACTCTATGTTTGTAATTTAATAGCCTTTTGTAGTTGCATGCATAGATGCTCCTGACTTGTCTCGCTACTAATTCTGAATCTCCATAGACATGCAGAATTTTGACTTGTTTCTTGAGGGAAAACAACAAACCATGTATCAGGGCTTCATACTCAACCACGTTATTAATGCATGGGAATTGCAATCAGTATGCTACTAAAAATGACTTTCCTTGTGGATTTATCAGATCCACACCAACACTAGCTCCTTGTTTCGATTTAGAGACATCAAATCTTAGAATCCAATGTTTATCTTTAGTTATCAGCTTATCAGGACCCTCTCTTTTCTTTTTGGCTCTTACAGCTACACCTGAAGATATCCATTTCAACTTTTGTGGTTCTCTTTCTACTACCTCCAAAGATTTAATGAAGATATAACATCTTCCTTTAGTTTCTTTTTACTCTTCTTAATATCCTCATATTGAGTATCTTCACTTTTCATCATTTCAGTGTTGTCTCCTTTATCGTTAGGATGAACTACAGTTTCTTTCCCTATCTCTTCAGGGATATCCCTAATATCATGCACTTTGTCTCTGGAGCACAACTTCTCTTCCTTATTCAATATATGCAAACACAGAGCATAGGTCATCTTTGAATATGGTTCCTAATGAAGTCTGCAGCATCCTTCTTGCCAAATATCCTCAATGTAAGCAAGAATGGAGGTGATTCAGACTTATCTCTATATAGAGTCATCTGTGATGTCTCAATGGCATGAATAGTAGCCTGCACTTTCAATTTGGCATTGTTATCTTTTGGTGCAGGATCACTAGTCAGGATGTGGCTAGGATTATGACCAATATTAGCTTTCTTGATGACTGGGGTCTTCAGTAATTCAGTTAGTGACAAGTTGATTTTCATCTTTTTCATCTCTTCTACCAAGTAAGTGACTAATTTATCTGATTCAGGCAACTAGTTGATGGCTTTGGTCACTGTATTTTGTGGTGTGAAGTACCGAGTATTCACCCTAGGAGGACCTAGGTTATTACTGGCTTTAGGATCTGGTGGTGTATTGAAATTTTTAGGAGGAATAGATGTGGTCAAAGGACTAGCTAGTCTATTTGCATTATTCCTCAGGTTATAATTATGTCTACCCTGATATTGTTGTTAATAAGCATGAACCTCTTTAGGTTCTAGCTCAAGTTCATCTTGATCTTCAAAAGGGAACACGTAGTTTGACTCAAAGGTCAAGGTAGACTCTTCACATGCCAGTGTATAATTTTCATGAGTTGAGGTCATTTGATGATGTTGATGACTATCAGAACTTTCAAGTACTAAGGTAGACTCATATCCTAGAGGGACAATTTCATTCCTTTTAGGAAAAGGAGGATCTCTAGCAATATTTGATACCTCAGCCTAGAATATACTAGCTACTATTTCAAATTGAGGGTAGTCAAGCTCAACATGTATATTTTTATTATGCATTCTACACCAATTTGTGAGTGCAGCCTCTGCTAGGTTTACCCTAGTAGTCTATTTAGATTATGCAGGAGGCTGATCCTCCAATGGTGAGGGCAATGAGCCATTGTTAGGTTGGGTGTTCCAAGTCCTAGGTGGCCTAGGGGTAGAATTGTTATTGCCATTGTTGAAGTTTCTATCATTATTATACCCCCTATTAGGATATCTAGACCTATAATTGTTGTTTCCATATCCTCTATCAGGATAGCCTCTATTCTGATTTGACTGAGAATAGAAATTTTGACTCCTCATGTGTGTGATTTCAGTGGTTAATTTTCTCAGTTATGCAGATATTTCCTTGATGTCATCTTTTTCCTCCTAGGCTTTGGCAACTACATTATCTTGCTAAGGTTTGAAGAAAGAAATACCATTACTATTATTTTGTACAGCTTCATGTGGTGCATGTCCCGGATGGCGTATCATATGGCCATTTCCATTTGGAGGGGGCATGATGCTAAGTGGACATACCTGCAAGGGACTAGGCATTATGGATTGAGGTATTATGGCTCCATTAGTGTGTGGTTGAACAGAATACGCAGGATATCCTCAATTAGGGATGAAACCAGGTGTTAGATGTTGATTGACCTTAATGGCTTCCTCATAGGTACCTGCTAGAGTAGTAATTGCAGGATGTGTCCTCCTAATGAACATGGATTTCAAAGGTCTAAGTCTGAGTAATATATTGATCTAGCCACCTCATCACCTTTATATGGAGCAACTAACTTGGAATAAATTTTTTGGAACCTAGCATTAAAGTTGGAGATTGGCTCTCCCTCAGCTCTCTTAATTGTAGCAAATAGGTCATATGTCATAGCTGGATCTACTGGTATTTTGAATCTTCCCAGGAAAGCTTTCTCCAAGGTAGCCTAAGTGGCTATGGAAGACTGGGTGAGACTAATGTACCAACCATATGCTTCTTCTCCTAATGAGTAAGGGAATAACCTACACACAATGTCCTCATGGTCTATTCAAGCTTTGAAGCAGGACTCTTTGTAAGTTTGAATATGATCCTCTACATCCTGATAAGGATGATACTTTGGAAAAATCTTATATGGATTCTTTGGCAGAGGGTGATACACTATAAAAGTAAGTGGTGATTCAACTACAAAGAATGACATTGCAAAAGGCACCTAAGGTATTTGTGGCACTGCTAGAGATACTGGAGGTGTTACAATAGGTATAACCAGAGATACTGGAGAACTAGGACCTAGACTGTGATGGATATATGTTATGTGGGGTCTAAGTCTGTGAATTGGCAATTCCTCTAAAGCTCCGATGGATCTCGAACTGGTATTAGGTTAGTGAGCTAGAGCATCACAACTTATGAATAGATATAGATATTTTAACTGGATCTTTGCAAAGATCGGGATATTTACTCCTCTGATGTGGATATTTATGATTAAAAGTTCCAAACAACAGGATATTTGCACTATATTTGCATAAAATACAATTGTTGATCAGAATTATGAAAATTCAAACAATTGACTGTAACTATCAGGTCAACTAACCACAAGGATGGGATATTTGCACTTAGATCTTTCAAATGACTTACAACAGATGGATACTTTGCACAAACGAATGAAATTTTAGGTAATCTTATGAAATTTTGAAAATATAACCTTAGTTGAGTGCAGGAAATGATATCCAAGCAATAAATCTTCAAACCAGAATGTCTTAAGCCCTACTTCTAGTGCCAATTTATGTTGATCATGATGTTAGTCATAATACTCATAGATAAAAATTCACCAAACAAACATTTATCATCTTGAAAAGTATGATCAATTCAAAATGAATTGATAACTCCAAGTCTCCATTAGTCAAGTCTTGACCTTTTGATAGTCTCTCAGTTAGTTTAATGTTAATTGTTGTTTTCCATTCAAGTACCTTACCTTTCTGTTTTGAAGTAATTAATATCTAGATATACTTTGTTCTTCGAGTTTTTTGTGAATCTTCAACAAACAAGGTCAAATCCTACTATATTTAACCTGATCATGTAGATATTTATGTAAGTTTGATCAATTCTCTTGCATATGACTTAATTCATGATGATGTTACATAATTCTTCTGAAACTATCTTCAATCCACTTATCATGAACTAATTCCAATTAAATTTCACTTCTGTACTGTAAATTTATTCAAATGATGTGCCTATAAGCAAGTATTTCCATGATTCTTACCATTATTTATGTCTACTTGCATGATATTTGCTATTTTGTATGCAATCTATTTAAATATGCTAAAGATATTTAGTTACCTACGAGATGTAAACATATTTCTCTGTATTTGCTTATTATTTACCATGTATTTGCAATTATGATGATGATTGAAATGAAATTAAAGAAATTTTGAATTGATGCTTTCTAATTTTACTAAAATGAGTAAGTTTCAACCATTGTTGTATATGTGCAATTCAACACTTCATAAAATAGAGATGAAAACTAAACCATGTTATGCCATGGCATTCCATAATTTCACACAATCATTGCTAATCTTCTAAGGAATAGGAAATCAACAACAAGCACTAGTTAACATGCACTTCAAGGGATGCAGCATATCACAGTGACAAGTCTAGATGATGTATAGAAGATTACTCAAGATTTACGATGTAGCTATAAGCTGTATCTCTATTGCATTCAGTATTCAAAATGTGAACATATTTACAATTGGTCTTGAGAAAGTACCATGGCATTCAACAGTCCTATCTGAATTAAGCTCCTAATGATGTTACAAGGTGCGCTCTATCCCCTTTTATAGATCAAGAATAAGAGGCGGTTACAAAAGATCCTATGACCAAGATTTATCTATTATCATCAATGGTTCATACTCCTTTGACAAAGTCAACATATAGGACATGTGGCATAGATTGTTAGTTGGCAATCCTATGGTGGGGGTACAACTATCTTTCTCGAATATTCTATGATCTTTCGTTTCATCCAGTCAGATTGCAAGTACTAATATGACAAAAATGCCTTGGAAAGCACATAATGCAATTATTTCTTCATGTCGATGGATCTTCTTCATGTACCTGCATCCCTCTGTTTGTCTTCTTATAAACACCATATGCTTGCAAAAAAGTGTCTACCTAGAATTTGCTTATTGTGGTAGCTCTCAATTTAGCGTATTTCAATGCTCCTATTTGCTCATCCAAAGGTCCTAGCATAGATGTCATTTTATCTGCTTCCTTACTGTATGTCTTCACTTTCACATTTAGTTCAGCCATTTCATCCATAACATCCACATTGAAAAGCTACCTGGGATCTTCAACCACTTCTTTAAACTTATCTTTGAATAGATGGATGGCTTCATCCACCTCTGGCACTGCCTCTTCTGTTATAGCATCATCTAGTAATTCTTCCATTACTCTTAATTCTTCAGGTAACAAATCATGGACCTAAGTCTGAATGTCCTTCACTTTAGTCATGTTAGATTTTAATACATTTAACTCATAATCCATCTTTATCATCCAGGTCCCCATGAGTGGCAAAGTTCTATTAGCAACAACTTTATTTTTCAATAGTTCATCATATGTCATAGCCTTGGCTCTTTTCAATCTCGCCATTGCACAATTGCACTTTTGTATTCTTTGAGTGAATTCACTCTTCAAAGAATCAATGGTTTCCTCTAGCTTGGACAATGTGTCCCAATTGGATATGGATATCCTTATCACTTGTTCTCTAGAGGTCATGAATTTAGAAAAGCATTTATCCATTATGTGAGATTGGTGCTTCTGGATACCTAGACCAGTTATCTCTGCTTCACTTATTAAAGTTAATGCAACCAACTTCTCAGTACCCTGTAAGGTGGATGCCAAGGTGTCTGGCTTCACCAACCCTTGTATAAATTGTTGTAATTGCATATTTTGTTCTTTCAATTCTTTCTTTATGGCCTTGAGTTTTTTCAATTTGGTCACTATTGCCTCGGTGCTCTCCAAAAGTTCTTGTATTTCCTGCTCTGTGGTAGCATGACCCAAGTCAACCTAGGTCACCTGGAATTCCTCTGGCCTGATTTCTCTTTTGGCCTTATCAACTAGAGGCACAACAATTTGAGTTGTCCTATTTCTAGTTTTTTGCTCTCTTTTAATACTAGAGACTATCCTAGCTCTCCGTTTAGCTTTAGCAAAATCAATAGTAAACAAAGACTTGAAGTCAAAGGATACTTCTTGTACTTTTTCTTGGCTTACCTCTAAGGAAATCAAAGCCAAAGCACCTGAATGTGATCATTGATCTTGATCTGGTTGCTCAATTTGAGCATCTTGAGTTCCTTTGTCTTGCTCTTTCTCTTGATCACCTGGATCTGTCACATTTTCTTGATGTCCTCCCCTAACATCCAAATTTTTCTCTTCATGTAGTTGTTCCTCTTGCCTTTGTTCTGGAGGAGGTTGAATATCTGGTGTTGAACCATCATGTTCCTTTGGAACCTCATCAATTTTAGGCTCTTGGCCTTTATTCTCTTGATCATCTTGATGGCTATCTTCTTTATGCTCGTCACCCTTTTCTCCTATAGCTGCAAGTGGTTCAGACACATTCTCTTGTTCAAGTTTATCCACTGGGATATCTTGTTGTACCATTTGTTCCTGCACATTATCACGTTTATTAGCTATTTCCATGGGAACATTTTCTTCTTGAGATTGGTCAGTTTTGATGGCCTCCTCTTATTTATTTCCTTCTTCAAGCACATAGGTCAAGTCCACCACAGCTAGACTGATCAAATTCTCAATCAATGTGTCAAGGGACCCCATATGTACTTCTGCCTCAGGAGTTTCTTCTCTTTCTCCTCTTTCATCATGTCGTTCCCTTGTTGCATCACCTTTATCTTTTGTTTTTGTATGTTTTAGCAAGGTTTCAATGGGGTGATTGGTGATATCATTGACCAACTCATCCTCTTTAGTTAGGTCAATGGTGGCACTTAGTGGGAGAGCCCCAGCTACTTGTTCTCCTTGAGCTTTATTCTTTAACTCCTCTGCCATCTCAATCTTTACCTTTATTATAGTCTCTATGGGCACATCATGCTGTAACCCCCTTATTACGCTTTCTATTGGATCAGCTGATCCTGATGCCGCTATCTTTGCTAGTGACAGGGCACCTCTCATACATGGACTCTAATACCTGGAGTTCTTGGGGACCTTTACACCTTTGCAATAAATCATCCCTCTTCCTTTTTAATGTTTGAAGATGCATCTCCTGTCCTTCATCTTCAATGTCCTCATCAACAATAGTTCTCACTAGACTTTGTTTTGCACCTTTTGAAGTCTCCCCTTGTGTTGTAACTATTTTGGGTGTAGATATAGCAATAGATTTCAGTGGGGTGTCCTTAGGAGGCAAGGGTAGCACATATGCCAAAGAAATTCCCTCAGTAGTGAGATACTCTTTCTTTCTTTTGCTTCATGAACTTGTCTCTTCCTTATTAGAAAATCATCAAAGCCCTATTCTTATATTTCTTTCATCTTCTTCTTCTCAGAGGTAATTACAATACCTTTTCTTTTCAATTCATTGATTTTCTTATCAACCCAATTCTTTGTCCTCACCATGAATGTGGCTGTGAGGACATCAATGGATGTTTCCTCCTTTTGTTTCAAGTCTAGAGAGGATATTGTGTCATTGTATACCTTTTTCTTTTCACATTCTAGATCCATGAGGTCATCATCATCCTTTTTGATTTGTAGTTGCACCTCAGGTCAGCCTATTGTCCTCATCTGATCTAGAGTTAATCTTTGGTACTCACTTCTTCTTACCTCATGATCATATCACAATCTGCCCAATAGTCTTCAAGGTGAATAGTGTTCTTATATTTCTTGTTGAACCTTTTCTCTATCGTGTGTTATGGATCATACTCCCTAGCTAGAGGAAAGAGCTTTAAATTCAAGCTTTTCAAATCTATCTCTGCCTTCTTTGCATTTTCTATGGATCCAACAAGGAACCAATTGATATCAATGGAAAATTATCTATAAGGGCTTCCTTCTTTAACTTTGGACAATTCAAATATAGGCAGTTGTTGCCTGATCATCTCTAGTAATACCACTTTATCTAAAGGATATCTTGGAAACATATAAGGTTTTCCACTAAAACCCTCCATCTTGATATATGAATATGTTTTGGCTTGGATGAACCATGAGCCATACTTATTTATTTCTTATATGGTGCCAACTGAAAATCTCTTAGCTTTGTCTCCATCTATAAGTCTAACTATATGCATGATGAAACTATCATTTACAAGTTTATAATTTTGTATGGATAATCTCCTCTCCAACTGGGGATAATACTCCTAGGGAGTCTTCTTATTAGGCATTTTTCCTAACTTCCCTACAGTCTGCAATCCATCGAATGTGCCTTTTGCTGCACAGGCATACACAAGATCTGAAGTCATTCTAAAAATAGAGATCTTATCTGCCTTCCATTTGATCATTTGATCATGTATGGTATCACTGATAATCTTGGCCCACTAGACCTTTGCATTCTCTAGCTTGTATCCCACCACCATCCTTATCAGTCCAAACATCCATGGTTCTAATTTTACACAATTTATCAAGCCATTCATCTAGCTATGCATACACATTATGTATTGGACTTCTTCATTGAAGTCAAATTTGTATAAATGCACTGCGATTTTGGTAGCTACCCTGGTCATTTTATCCAAGCTTCCCCATCCTTGAGAGATGACCTTTCTACAATTCTTATCATTGGCCTCAAATTATTTGGCCAAGGCATCTAAATCTAGCACATACATGTTCTGTGTTACTGGCAAATGGAGCATTTCTGCAATGCCATCCACCAAGAGATCGACACAGAGCCTTTCTTGTTTTTCCACCTTTCTACTGTGAATGTCGTAATTTTGTGCACATTCCACCATGAGCTCAAAAGCTTCTATGGAGTATGGAAAACCTGTTGCATGGAAAAAACTAGATGCTACTACATTTTGTAAAATGGTGTTATCTTCTCTAGCCTCAATTCTCTTTCTAAATTCTTCTAGGTCTGTACCACCTACATGAGTATCCTCTTGATTTCCCAACTTATAGTACACACTACGCATGCTAGGGAACATGGGGGTTTTAAACTCGGTGTCTTGCTTTTCAATTCATGGTTGAGACATTTTGTCCTATGATTCAAATACACCAGTCTTAAACAATAGCATATCCTGATCCATGGTTAGCATAATAACAACCTTCATTTGAATGTCAAGACTTGAATTAAACATTGCATATTTACTGTTGATATATCCCTTTTACTATTTCTTGACTTGACTAGGGCACGATTCGTAAAATGATCAAAGGGATAGGATCTATATGTACCTGGTGTATCTTCTTAGCCTATGATTGATGTAACAACAGCTATATTACCATTCTGGGTGAAGTGTTCTTCTGTGATCCCGTTCTCAGTTTCAGCTCTGGTTTGTAATAAGTTCTAAACAATGGAATTAGGGTTCTCAAATGTGAGTGTGCACATTATGACAATGAAATTCTCCTTTTAAGTTAGACAAGTTGTGATTTTAAGGCACATTAATGGTAGAAGTATGATTTGACACCCTCTTTTAGTAAGATGGAACAAGATTTCTACAAGTGTCCATTGGCACCCTTTTGAATTTAAACACCAATGACCGCTTTATTGCATTAAACGTAAAAAGCGTGAGTATGGGGATATCTGGTTAAAGAATATTCTAGAGAAGATCCAAATGTGGATATCTGGATGATATCACATGAGTCAGGATGCGTATATGGACACATGGCATTATACCATTAGTTACACAAGGTATGGATATTTTGAGGGATCGGGATGCTAAGATATGAAACATCCATGTATGTCGAATATCCTGATGACAAAAGTAGGACATGGTTCCTTTGTTAAATCAGGATAATATGATGTCATCAGGAGGTGGATATTAAGTGCAACCAGATAATAAGTTAAGATCCATATATTAGGTAAAATCTTGATGACATAAGCAGATTCATCATTTTTCCCTTGGCTGGGATGCTATGATGTCATCGAGATCGAGATGCTAAGGTCGGGATATTAAGTAATACATCCACTTTGATGTTTAGAGGACCAAACGACTCAAATTTGACATTCAGATACTATCGAAGGTCAGGATATTGTATAAGATCAGGATATTAACTAATTCCCCTGCCTTTGACATTTAAACTGCTAGGTTTCATAAACTTAACGTCTGGACATTAATGAGCGTCAGGATACTAACATAATATCCAGATGATATGCGAATGTGAAGATCTTGAGGACCCATTGACCAAACTTTGACCAGTTATAACTTCCTTGTTTCAGCAAATATCAAGGTGCTTCAAAAAGCAAACCTACTTGAGATTCAATGCTCTTTCACATGGCAAGGTTTATGATAGCCAAATTTAATTTGGGATTTTGACCAGGATCTTGAGGTCTGTATGTGGAGAGGAATCATTCTGATATGCATTTGAATCTAATTTTTACCATACCACCCAAAGCAAGGACAAACAAACAAGTAAAAAGTGGGTCCCTATTTTGCTGAGGCAAAATGGGGGTGTGTTGTGTAACTACACAATAGAACTAACACTAGATGGTGCTAAAAGATAACTGTCACTGACAATTTCCAAGCCATGATAGATAGGGATGTGGAAATGCAAAATAAAATGATGGATGGATGAAGATTTATTATGGATGAGATGGAGGCACGACTTAATAGATGGTGGATGCTGACTCTATGCATAGTGCCTATTTGCCAGGTTTTCACTATGGTACTTATCCAAGGCACCTTCTTACCAGGTTTTCACCAGAGGATGTATTATTTTTGGATTTTTTCTATTTTATTTTATTTTATTATTATTATTTTTTTCTCTTTTTTTATTTTTTTGTATTTTTCTAAGGATACTCTGAGGATCAAGCATAAAATCTCTTGAGATGATCACTATTGATGGGTCCATCAAGGGAATGCCTTTAGGTGTGGACAAAGTGTAAGCTCTTGATCCATAGACTACAATGATAACAAAGGGTCCCAACCAATTAGGCTCGATCTTACCTTTCTTGTCTCAATCTGATTAGTTCCTCTGATTTTCTTTAAGGACAAGATCACCTATCTGAAATCTTCTCTCTTTGATCTTCTTATTGTAGTTACAATGGAGGTGATTTTGATGCACATGAAGATGAATTAGTGTTTTTTATTGCCTCACGTCAAGTAACTCAAGCTCATCTAATCTAGAAATTCGGTACTCCTTTCCATCAATTAGATGCTGTATAGATACTCTGAGAGATGGGATTTTGACCTCGATGGGTAAAATGGCTTCAGTGTCATAGACTAAGGCAAAGGGTGTAGCACCAGTTGGTGTTCTAATACTAGTGCAATAGGCCCATAAGATGGGATTGAGTTGTAGATGCCAATCATGACTAGCTTCAATGACCATTTTCTTTAGGATTTTAAGTATGGTCTTACTTGAAGCCTCAGCTTGATCATCTAACTGAGGATAATAGGGAGTAAAAAAGCAATGTTGGATATTGTATTGTGTGCATAAGGCATGAACATCTTATTCTTAAATGGTCTACCATTATCAACGACAATGGATTGGGGATATCCCATACCAAAAAATGAGATAATTGAGGATAAACTTGGCTATTTGCTTACCGGTGATATAGGTCATTGGAATTGCTTCTACCCACTTAGTAAAATACTCAGTGGCAACAATGATAAACTTATGGCCATTAGATGAGGATGGATGGATTTTACCCACGAGGTTGAGTTCCCATTGTGAAAAAGGCCATGGAGTTGTAACAGGTTGCCACTCATGTGCTGGTGCATGTATCAAGTCTCCATGTTGTTGGCATTGTAGACACATCTTAGCAAATTGGACTACATCTTGCTCTATAGTTGGCCAATAATAACCTATTCAGAGTATCTTCTTAGCAAGAGTTGGACTGGTGGAATGTGATCCACAGATACCTTCATGTATATCTCTTAAGGAAGTGTTATCTTCTTCTGAGTTAAGACATATAAGAAGGATACCATCAAGACTCCGACGGTAAAGGGTGTCACCCAGAATAGTGAAACGAGAGGCTCAATGGATGAAGGTTTTGCATTGGGTTTTGAATAGTTCAAAGGGAAAGATACCATTTCAAAGGTATTCATATATGTCTTCGTACTAAGGGGAATTGGGACCAACAAGTTCACAGATGAATTCATTTGTAGGAACATCAATGACAGGTATCAATAGTTGCTCGATTAAGAACTCACATTTCTGAGTGTTGGCAGGCATGTCTACAAGTGATCCAATGGTAGCCATAGAATCAACAACCTTATTATGCACCCATGGAATTTGTTCAAAAGTGATACTAGAGAAATGCGGCTTGTAGGTGTCAACCAGTTGCTTATATGGTATCAACTTGTCATCCTTAGTCTGGTATTCATCAGTGACCTATCTGATGACTAGTTGAGAGTCGCCATAGACTTGAAGTTCCTTAATATTCCATTCTATTGCTATGCAGAGACCTGTGAGAAGTGCTTCATACTCAGATATATTATTGGTGCATGGGAATGCTATCCAATATGATTTTAGAATGTATTCATTCTACGGTGTGATAAACAAGATTTCTTCCCCTGAGCCATGTTATGTGTAGAAGTCATCAAAGTACAACTTCCACTCCACTGAGGTAGCTAGAGCGAAGAGAACTTCATCAAGAAATTCAGCGATCATAGGTTTTACATATGTGATAGGAGCTTCAGCTAGTTGGTCGGCTAGAATCTGTCCCTTGATAGCTTTTTTATCAACATACTCGATAGTGAATTCACTCAAGATCATAACCCATTTAGCTAGTCGGCATGTGAGAGCTACCTTGGATAAAAGATACTTTAATGGATCAATCTTAGAGATAAGAATTGTTGTTTGGTTTAACATGTAATGTCACAACTTTTGGGAAGCAAACAATACTACTAAACATGCCCTTTCCATAGGAGTATAGTTGAGTTCATACCCAACTAAGGTGTGGCTAATATAATAGATAGCATGTTATTTACTTGATTTATCATGTTGTTCAAGAAGATCCCCTAAAGCTACAGATGTAGTGGAGATATACAAAATAAGAGGTCTATCAGGTACTGGTGGTACCAAAACTAGAGGATTAGCTAGATATTCCTTAAGTTGATCAAATGTCTATTGACACTTGTGATCCCATCGAAATGAGACATCCTTGCAGAGCAAGTGTTGG
Organism: Cunninghamia lanceolata; assembly: GCA_027924645.1. Lineage (NCBI taxonomy): Eukaryota > Viridiplantae > Streptophyta > Pinopsida > Cupressales > Cupressaceae > Cunninghamia > Cunninghamia lanceolata. The sequence goes on from BSBN01001091.1 coordinate 928,636, forward strand.
AATGGTTGACACTTATCTGCTAGCTGTGAAATAAAGTGTCTGATAGACTATAACCACCCTTGAAGGCTCCTTAGTGCTTTGAGATTCTTAGGTGGAGGCATCTCTACAATAGCCTTGACCTTTGTTGGATCCACTTCAATTCCTCTAAGAGATACAATGTACCCCAACAATTTCCCTTAAGTGACACCAAAGACACATTTCTTTGGATTTAACCTTACTTGATACTTCTCTAGTCAATCGAAGATCTTCCTAAGAACTTGAATATGACCTACTCTAGAAGATTTTACCAATATGTCATCGACATAGTCCTCTATTATAATGTAAAACAAGTCATGGAATATTTCTATCATAGCTCTTTGATAAGTAGCTCCTGCATTCTTGATACCAAAGGGCATAACTACCCAATAGTAAGTACCCCAAGGGCATGTGAAGGTTGTTTTATGTTGATCTTCTTCTTCTATCTTAATTTGATTGTAACCTGAGAATCCATACATAAGAGAAATCATCTCATGACCTATTGTCAAGTCCACTATGATATCTATGTTTGGAAGTGGAAAATCATCCTTAGGACATGCTTTATTTAAGTCTCAAAAGTTTGCACATATGTGAATGCCCCATTCAGTTTAGAAATAGTTACAAGATTTGAGACCCACTCTGTGTAATCAACAGGTCGTATGAACTTAGCATCTAACAATTTCTCAAGCTCTGCTTTGACCAATAGGGCTATATGAGGGTGCATCTTGTAAATCTTTTGCTTGACAGGTTTGGCATTTGGTGAGACAGCTAGGTGATGAACCAGAAGTGAAGGATCCAACCTAGGCATGTCAGCATAGGTCCAAGAAAAGTTAATTTTCCTTTGTGAGAAAATTTTCATGAGGTCCTCCCTCTCTTGTTCTAATAATGATGCTACTAGAAATGTGACCTTTGGATTCTGAATTGTTCCTAGATTTATCTCCATTGAATCTTCGACTAAGAGAGCCAATTTTTCTTGATACTTAGATGGTAAGGGAAGGTCAATTCCTCCATCCTAAGGCACCTTAGAGAGATTTTCACCTTTGGATACGTCCTTTATTTTTACTATTTTATGATCAAGAGGTGCCACATTGTGGTTTACACCTAAGGATCTATTTTTATTTTCTATTTTGTGATTGGAGGATTTGACATTCTCACCAAAATAAGCAACTTGATTTAGTTCCATGATAAAACCAGCTTTGTGATCACCAACTAAAATATCATCTCGGAGTCCCATGAATTCTACAATGGCCTAATCATTCTAAAAGACGTCTAGAATGGGGCCCCTTGTTGATCCCAATCAATGAGTTCAGGGTAAATGAGGGATAGATTCTAGGTGTTTGTGGTTGAAGTAAGGTAGATGGACGATATCATAAATATCTAGGTTTCTTGGAATAAATTTGTGATGTATAGGGAAGAGTCCTCGATGGTATCCTCATTAGAGATCAAATCTGTGAGCCAATCTTTCGCTACCTCATTGAGAATAAACTTGATGTCCAAGGCTCATGGTACCTCCTTACCGTATCCTAACCCTTGTTGATTGTATTTCTTAGTCACTGTAATGGGTTCCATTTGACCTTGACCATGTTTTCCTAGGCCACCTTTGCCTTTATAGCCCATGTTTTTGGCAATTCTAAGGCCATTACCATACTTGATAGGTATTGTGACTGGTTCTTTTTCTTTGTAGACCCAAGAGGATATGTCTTCAATAGTTTCATCTTCTAGAAAGCACCCATTAGTAAACTTTTTGAGAAGTGCTAGTAGCTTAAGCTTTTTGGTAACTTTAGTAGTGGGAGGTTTGCCATAGGATTTTTGTGAGAGAGGCATCCTCCCTACACAACAAGATTTTGAAATATCATACTCACCAAATCCTATGTCTATGATATGGGCTTTGATTTCTGGGAGGGGATTGGATGTATCTATAGAGGCTTTATGTAAGGTATCTGGATCAATATATAGCAGGGATGGTTGGACTGCATCATTGTTGAGTACTTGGTTACTATTCTTGTAACGCCCTTGCATGGCACGACAAAATTCAAATGGATTAGGATCTCCTGGGATAGTAATTTCAGCACCATTGAATGGGAACTTTAGGGATTGATGATACGTTGAAGGTACAACTTTCATGGCATGAATACATGGGCATCCTAGGATAATATTATATGACTTGGCATCTTGTTTCTAGCAAGATGGGGCCCACTTGAATAGTCAAATGTATCACACCATCTATTCTGCATTCTACATCATCATGTGCTTTGACAATAATAGACTGATCTGCGTCTATTTGATCCTCAAAGTATCCTAATTGTATCAATAATTTGAGGGAAAAAATGTTAAGACTAGCACCACCATCTATAAGTATGTGTTTGATTTTATGTTGATGGATGAAAACTTCGATGTGGAGGGCATCATTGTGACATGGATCGTGAGATGGAAGGTCCTTTTCAGAAAAGACCACATTGTAAGGTGAGGCAATATTACCTATAATGGCTCAAAAATCTGTTATAGCTATATTGTTAGGAACAGATGACTCTTGTAAGGCTTTTTCAAGCACTACTTGGGAGATGACTTTAGAAGGTCTAAGATAGATATTTGTGTGGGGGTCTTCCCTAGATGATCAACAATATTATAATCGAAAATGACTATAGGATTTGGTGTTGGCCCACAAAGGGTAACATGACCATGATGAGTTGTGATGGCACAATTCTGAACTTTACTCTTAATAATTAGGGTGGAGACTTGACTTTCTTCAAGACAACCGATAATGGAGTCATAAGAAGATGAGACTTTGTTAACGCTCTTACCTTTATCAGGATTTTAGCCTTTACCATGTTGTTGGAATGGATCCTTGTAAACAATGAGGTCTTTATTTGATGTATGTTGAGGAGGTTCATCAAAGGTGACTTCACCTCTGTCTATGAGGTTTTGAATCAAATGTTTTAGTGTCATGCAAGATGAGGTTTTGTGTCCTTTTGTTCTATGGAACTCACAATATTCATTATCATTATACCATGTTGGTTTGAAAGTGGGTTCATCATATTGACATGCTTCATGTAGCATGATGAGTCTATTTTGGATGAGTTTCTTGAGTACTGATTTGATAGGCTCATTTAATGGGGTGAAACGATGTCTTGGGGGATAGTCTTGTTGTTGTTGTTGGTTACGTTGTTGTTGTTCCCTAGGGGTATATGGGGTCACCTTTGATAGATTGAGTGGTAATTGGAGGGTTTGAATGTGCTTAGAATCCACAACACCATCATTCACAATGTTCTTGTTTTTGTTCCAAAATTTAGGTTTGTCATTATATTGTTGTTGAGGAGGGTTATCTTTGGTCTCCTTAAAGATTTTGACTATACCTTTTGCAATGAGTGCTTTTTCAATATTAGTCCCCTTTTGAATGATCTCATCGAAGGAGGTAGCATTGTGCATTTGTAAATGAAACCCTAGATCCAGATTAAGATTTTGCACAAAGATGCTAATGAGTTATTTGTCAGGTATTTTAAATAGGAATTTTCTAGCCATATTTTGCCATCTTTGTATGAAGGAGGTGAAAGTTTCACCATTTCACTACTTGTTGTTACAAAAGTCTGTCATGGAAATCTCATTATCATTATTATATGAGAAATGGGTAGAAATATTTTTCGCTAGTTCATTAAAAATCTTAATACCCATGGGTAGGTGTGAAAACCATTCTATTGCTTGTCCTCCAAGACTGCAAGGAAAGAGGCACATGAGATATGTGTCGTTATGAGCAACCTCAAAGCAAGCAATGTAGAACTCTCTAATATGGTCTTTAGGATCGCCCTTTCCTTTGTACTAGTCAAATTTAGGTATGTCAAAGTTAGGCGGGAAAGGGATCATTGTTAAAGAACGATCAAAGGGATACGAATAAACCTCTTCTAATGAGAAAGTTTTCTTAACATGACCAAGTGAAATAGCATCTATCTATTGTTGCATTGCATCAATCTTAAGCTCATAAGATGATGGTGGTGTTGGTAAACCCAAGTTTTGGTGAACTTGGGGGGGTTATTGCTGCCCATAAGATGTATTGGAAGCATTAAGATTGTATGGGTCATATGATGTTTGGGGATTGTTTTAGGTATGATCAATGAAGAAAGGTGGATTTTGTGGATTCGGTGGGGGTGTGAGATAAGAGTATTGATTTGGTGAGTTTTCAGGGGGATTTTGATATTGTTGTGGAGGGATGATGTATGTGTTTTTATTTAGATTTTGAGGTGGTTGTGGTGAAGCGACGTAGGTGTTGTTTGGATTTTGGGGTGGTTGTGGTGGAGTGACATAACTAGTATTGGTGTTTGAGGAATGTTGAGGTGGAGTGATATAGGTGTTGTTTGGATTTTGAGGTGGTTGTGATGGAGTGACATAACTAGTATTGGTGTTTGAGGAATGTTGAGGTGGAGTGAGATAGGTGTTGTTTGGATTTTGATTGGGAGATGGTTGGAGTGTTTGGACTTGTGACACTTGTGGTGGAGTGACATAAGCATCCATAGGTGTATAGTTAGGCGGCAAAGATGTATGTGGTGGGGTAGAAAATGCAAGGTTGGATATAGTCATATGAATTTGTGATGTGTGTGGATGATTTTTGGGATTGGTCGATATGGATGTGTCTAATAAGGGTGTGTATTGTTGAGCTTGTTTGACTAGATTGGCTTGTTTTGCTATTTCGGCTTGACGGTGGAGACATTCTTATTAAGCATGATAAATTTCCATTGGAGTAAGGAGGGGTTATATTGGTCTCTCCGCCATTGGATTTTGGTTTTGATAAAGAGGATTACCATATTGAGCGGTGAAAGGATTAGGTACTTCCTCTTGTGAAGATAATTCAGGAATTGATGGAGACATGGTAGACATGGTTTGGACAGAGTTTACTTGCAGTTTACCCATAGCATTGAGGGCATCTTGAAAAGGATCTTTCTCTTTAATATTATATGTATCAAAGTCACAAGGCAATTTGGCTCCATTTTGAGGAAGCAAGTGAAAGTAGTGATCTTGATTAGAGTGAATGAGTTTATCAAGAGCTGCCATGGTTTTGGGATCTTGCATGATTTCGTCTAGATCTTGAAGCCCTTCTTCTTGAGAGGATTAACCTTCTTGAAAGTTTTACTCTTCTTTAGAGGGGTTTTGATTGTTGGTATCTTCAATTGAAATGAGATCATGAGGATGTAACCTTGTGGTATATTGCATTGCTACCATTTCTGTGATATTATCTTTAGGAGGATTGATTAGGATAGTGTCGTGAGGACTAGTTTGAGTTTTTTATGATAGTTTCTTTGGAATGTTTTGACAGGTTTATTTAGGAGTGTTCTACTTAGCCTCCATAGATGGATAAGATTGTTGTCTAGTGTTTACCATAAAATGATTTCAAACACACTAAAATAGAGATTGAGGGATTAATTTTGGACTGTTTTGACAAAGTTGAGATTACTATGTTGGTGGATTTGAGGTGGGTTGCTTGTGGAAGATTATAAATTCTAGATCAAATTGTTGGTTGGATATGGATTACCATTCACGTGAGTAGACTATTGACCCTAATGAAGGAAGATAGTGTTAATGGCGTAAACTAACTCAAGAGAAGTTTATTCTCTAAGCTCATAAAAACTAATAACGGATGCTAGTTCCTCTTTGAAAGACCCAAGAGATGTGATCACTCTCAAATCAAAAGGTGAACTTGGGGATTGATGTGATCTAGAATCTATGGTGAAGATCAAATTACTCAGCTAGACAAAAGTGTGGGTAAGGATTTAGGTTTGCTTGGTGAAACGAAGTTGATGATAGTAATCTCAAGGGGATCAATGGTTTGAAAAGTCCAAGTGTTTTAGGCTATGACAATGGATAAAAATGGGCTGATGGTTTGATGGAATGGGTCTAACAGTACTTAAGGATGCTATTCCAGAGTTTTATATGATCAAAATGTTGAGTTTGTTGTGTTCTGGGCTAAATGAATGATTGATAGTTTAACAATGACCAAAGGCATTGGACTATAGTTAAAAGGCACTTTACTATGTTTCAAAGGTGATTAACTATGATACCAAAAGTGCTTTACTACTAATCAGAGGCATTGGAATATGTTTCAAAGGTGTTGGATTGTGTTTCAAAGGCAGACTATGGTTCAAAAGTGCCTCAGGATTTGTTCAAAGGCATGAGATGGTGTCAGTGATGTTTGTAAGGAAAATTTGGATAAATTTTGATTGGATTTTCTTTGACAAGAGAACAATCATAGTAAACAAAGACGCCAAGGACCGATGCAATAGATAGTGTAGTTCAGGGCTCACGAAAAAGCCCAAGTTTTCACAGGTATAAGACAATTGTAAAACAAAATCAAGCACAATTTATACCTAAGGACATGGACTCATTATAGTACATCACTTCACAACTTGAAATCTCCATCGACTCAAATGTCATCACACCAAAAATGGATGTGTACATTTTTTTTTCTTTGCAAGAGAGGATAGATAGGGGCCTCCTGCACTAGAAGGATGACAGAATCACCCTTTCCCCAGAAGGCTACAAGTAGCTTATTCAATATCAGGGATTTCTATCTCATCTCAAGGGAGGCAATGGTGAGTAATCTTAAGGGCTTGTATCAATTCCCCTTGGACTAAAAATTACTGCAATGTTCAGAGGTGAATCAGGTAGTCACTAGCCAAGGGGTTTTTAGTTACTTTGAGGGACCAATGCCTTGCGAGCACGTGGCAATCTACTAAAATCTTTGACCAACTTTACTAGGAATCTCATATACCCTACACAAGTGTAAAATTTCTTTCACAAGAGTGTTACCTACAATTCCTTTTTAGTTGGCACTGTAAGGCAAGGCTAACGCTGGTTAGGACTTGGCTTTCACCTCAACCAATTTATATAGCAGTTCAAAGGAAAAATCTACTTAGGGTCATCCCTTTTGGATGAAGCACAATCCAAAAGCAGGCCCTTCTAAAGGATAAACTAAAAGTAAATGATATATGAGTCTAGTTTTTTTATCACCCAAGATATTGCAAGGGGTGAGCAAATACCTATCACCTTACAAGCATGGAAAACAGGTGTTTATTTATCCTATTTAGTAAGAAAATAAATAGGTGCAACTATTTAACCACACAAGATTGTAAATGATAGATGTCAATTGTCCTTTTAATTTAAGATAGCAGTTGTTCCTAAGACTTAGATTGCAAAAAGATCATTCATGTCCATTGTCCCTTAAGATAGTAGTTTGTTTCTAAGACTTAGATTGTAAAAAGATCATTCATGTCGATTGTCCCTAAAGATAGAAATTGTTCCTAAGACAGTAAAAAAAAGAGATTGCAATTCTTCAATGCTCATCCTGCAAAGATGTGTTAAAAAACCTATTTGCTTTGTTTGAGTGATAAGAGGCTGCAACAAGTTGGTTCAGTTCCACAAAACTCAATTAGTTAGCAAAAACAATTTAATTGACCAAAAGCACTTTACTGAGTTTCAAAGGTGCTTTAGAAAATACCAAAAGTGTTCGACTGTGATGCATAGGCGCCTGGCTATTGGCCAAAGGCCCCTGATTGTCGTACAAAAGTGCTTGACTACGGTGCAAAAGCATTTGACTGCTATGTAAAAACACTTGACTGTGACAGACCTAGAAAAAATAATATTTCATCAAAAAAGCTAGATCAAAGGATGATTGGATGGTTCCATGATGATCTAGGATGTTGATAGATAATGAGACCTGTAGCCTGCAATCAAGAACAAATCACAAAACACCACGAAATGATAGGTTAACTCAAAAACAGAAAATACTCCTAAATAAATTAGCTTAGGAATTATGTTAGATGATTGAGAGACAAATAAATCAGCTTGTCTAACAATTATGATTAGTATGATGAGAAACAAACCCTATGAATCAGAAAATCAAGTCAGAAACCCTAATAACCAAAGATGCTTCACTATTGTGCAAAAACACTTTACTGTCAGCCGAATGCGCCTTACTGTGCACCAATGGCACTTCACTGTTGCCTGAAGGCACTTTACTACAGACCAAAGGCGCTTCAGTTCGATTCAGATGTGCTTTTTTGTGTTCGCTTGTGCTTTTCCATACTGTACTTCAAAAATCAAATTTTCTAAAGAAAAAGCAAGGTTAGTGGGTCCCACCAGGCGTGCTAGAATGTGTATAGGTAAAATTGAGATTGAATAATAAGATCAAAATAATGATAAACAAATAACTCAATCCTATAACCTTCAAGATAACAATCTAGATAATAACTGAATAATCAATGAATAACACAAAAACAATGAAATATTTCACCTACATTGTATTGTTATCTTGGTCTCTTGTGGATTTCTCAATCAATTGCAAAACCATGTTCGCAACAAGTGGATGTGATGATGATAAGTCCTCAAAGTGCTCAATGTGCTCAACGATGCGATGTATGCTCGATGCGCTATAGGGATGCCTAAGAATAAATGATCGAAGAGGATTTGTGAAAGGATGAAGGGGGCATATATAGATCGATCAATGGTTGAAATAAATTAATAGAATGAATGTTTGAGATAAATCAAATAACTCATGATGAACGTGCACACGACATGTGTCATATTTAAAGAATATTTTAAAGTTGCTTTATTGAGTTAACTGCTTTTTGATAAAAGACATGATAAAGATAGAATTGATTTCAAAAATTAGAATTTTTTTTCTAATTTATGAGTTGATGATAAAAATAATAATGATTAAAGTCAATTAACTCAACTTTAGATTTGATTTTTGAAGTTCTAAAAATAAGACTGATTGTGCACACAAAGTTAAAATGATATTTTTAGAAGAATTGGAAGATAAAAGAAATTAAATAAATAAATTATTTAATTGATTGTGCATGATTGAAGAATAGATAAGATATGAAGATTTAAATAAATTAAACAAATAAATTGATTTAGTTTATTTTGCATGATGGAAGAATATAAATAAAATATTTAATTTTATTTATTTTTAGGGATTGAGTCAACTTAAATAAATTTCAATAATTTATTTAAATTTAGAGTTATTGACTAATTAAATAATTAAAAATTATTTAATTGTGGATAAAAGGAAATTTGACGAATTAATTATAATTGATTTATTTAATTAATGTGGATTTCAATATTTGAAAGAGGGTAATGATTTAATTAAATAATAAAATTTATTTAATTTGGAGGACTAAAGAGGAAATTAATTAAATTAATTAAATAAATATAATTTATTCAATTAATGTTGGAATTTAGGGAAATTAGATGAAATTGATGAATTTGATGAAATTAATTAAATAATTAGATTATTTAATTAACACTAAATGCAGGGGATTCGACAGATTTGGTGAAATGCAAGTGATGCGATGCAAAGGGTCATTTTTGGGTGTCTACAACCTCCAAGGGTTCCCTAAAATAAGTGTATTGGTGTTTTGGATTTGTCAGTTTGGATTGTCTAAGTGGAATAGATACATTAGTAAGCTTTTGGATATTTTACACATGTTTAGATTCAGGGGTATATTAAGCATTTTACACATGTTTAGAGTCATTAAGCCCATCACTAATGACAATTTTATTTTTAGTCCAAAATTTAGGTTTTTTATTTTGGTTGTCTTTTGAGAAGAGTTTGACCAAACCTTTAGTGATTAGGTATTTTTATATGAATCACTTTTTTGATCATTTCATCAAAGGTAGAGACACAATGCACTTTTAAGTAAAAGGCCATTTCTGGATTAAGGTTATGAAAATGTGGATGAGTTGTTTTTTAGAGATTGGCCAAGGAAACCTACTTGCAAGACTCCTCTATCATTGTATGAAGGATGAGGAGCTTTCTCCATTATGGTGTCTTGCATTACAAAGATCTAGCATAGTGAGTTCATGCTCGACAGTGTAGGAGAAGTGTGTGATGAATTTCTTTGTCAAGTCAGTAAAAGACGTAATGGAGCCTTGGGGAAGGTGTAAGAACCATTCCAAGGCTTGTTCTCCCAAACTCTAAGGGAAGAGCCTTAGCAAGTACATATTGTTGGTGGAAAATGTGAACAATAGCAACAAACAACTAGTATCCAATAACTCAATGAAATTTGATGTAAACACAAGTAAACAAAAAATATACCTTCGAAGACCGTTTTACCTCTATGCTTCCATTGTCCGCCTATCTCCTCTTGATCTTGATGATAATGGAGCTCTCAGAAGTGTACACTTCCTTGCTATTTGAAGATGACAAGAGTAGAACAGCTATAGGTGGGTAATGCAATGGAGATAAAGCTATTATGCAATACTAATGGAGATGGATTGATGGAGACATGATTGGATAAGGATTATGATGATGAGGTTGCGTAAATGCAAATGGAGATAACTTTGCCAAAGGCGCGCTAGTATGATTCTTGCATAGTAAGATTGCTTAAGCTTAGGTTGGATGTGAAATGGGTATGAGGACCTTGTTTATATAGGTTGAGGGAAGACCTTGTTTACTTAATTTGACATGAACCAATTTTAGGTGTATACACATATTGATATAAGAGACCTCTTAAAATTGCACGAAAAATTCTTTGATGTGGCCATGGGGGCACCCTTTCCCTTGTACTTGTTAAATTTGGGGATTTCAAAATGACGGGGAAAGGGGACTAGAGAGATGGACTGATTAAAGAGATAATGAAAAAACTATTGAAATTTGTATTGCTTATGTTGGTTAGTTTCTTTTATTTACATTCCCTTATGAAATTTTCATCTCTTGCCACTTTTGGTCAAAGGGGATACCAAGAGGTGGAGGGGGACGAGATGTGGAATGTCTTGTTCAAAGGTTTGATGAAATGGGTTGGTTGAAGGTGTTGGGTTCAATTGGTATGTGTGTTAATTTGGGACAAACAGTGGTGACATGGATTGGGTTTGAATTGTTTGATTTTGAGTTGATTGATGTGGATTCGATGGATAGGTAATTGATGGGTTAGGAATGAATTGGTTTTATGGTTGTGATTGTTAATTGATTTGTAGGAATGTGTGGCTAGTTTGATGAAGAGGAGGGTTTGGATTGGATTGTGATGGTGGTTTTTCTTGGTTAGGGTGGCAAGTATGCCATAAGAATTTGAGTGGTTGTGATGTGTTTTCATGGGGTGGATGAGAAGATTATGTGTTATTTCAGGTGGGAGGGGGTGGTTGAACATCACCCTCCATGTTTTTATTAAGATGGAAACTTGTAGGATCATGGGTTGGTTGAGTAGGTTCATGTCCCGAAGTATTATAAAATTCATGTGTAGATGGCTCAGGATGGATGATTTCATTAAGTTTATCCATTTCATATCAATGAGATGTTGTAACAAGACATCCTTGTGAGTATCTACAAATTGATCCATCAAGGATGGAGTTTACTTGGCATTGAGGAAATATTTAAACCTTGGTGGGTATTCACATTGCTTGTGGAGACTCTCAGCCTTGCTAACAAAATTATGAAATCCTTGATGAGAAGTAGCCCCAACATGATAATCGTGGCCAAAACTTGACCCAAAAGGGTTATTTTTATTGATATTCATTTTTAGTTTTGCTTGGGATGAGTGATGGGGGGCATAAGGTGATGATTTTTAAATGGATAGAGTTATTTGATTTAGATTTATGCTTGATATTTTGGATGGGGATTTTATTTTGATCATGCTTTTTTGGTGCTTCGATTGGGGTGAGGTCTAGGACCTTTCATAGCTTAATGATGAGTTGATTAAGGTCAGGGACCTTAATGTTTGATTTATGTTCATTGGATTAAGGTGTAATATCTTGGATGGTGGTTGATTTTGATTCTTGAAAGGTAACTTGATTTGATGTTTGATTAATTTTGATTTAGGGAAGGTGCAAGACCTTAAGTAGCTTGATTGATTGATTATGCTTAAGGGATCTAGGTCTTTAAACATAAACCATAACCAAAAACAACCTCAAATCCTGAATACTTTGGGATTGGAGGTTGATTCATGAAAGTTTAGTTTTTTAGATGGATGGATTTCAATCAGGGTGAAGGTGTTTGGATTTTCTTCAAGATTTGGATTTTGGATAGTTTTCAACCTTTGGCTCTTGAGAATTTTTGGATTTTTAAGACTTTCTTTTTTGGATTTTGAGAATTTTTATGTTTTTTGAAACTTGGGGATATTTCATAGGTTTTGCACAATTTGAAAACACACCACCAAACACATGAACAACCTAATTTATTCAAGTAGAAGTGTTTGGATTATGAGCCCACCTATAATTCCTAAACTTGGGTGTGAATATTATTGGCCCATGATCTCCGAGCACTAACCACAAACTTGATTTTTACTTGTTTGTGGCCTACTATTTTGTTTTCAAAGGCACATAGTGAGTAACCTCCCACCTAGCTAACCACTTATTGGTGTTGTTATCACCCAGATTTGCACCCTGATTGCAGTTGTGAACTTCAACAATCTGGAGTAACATGGGAATGATCTCAAAGTGTGGGACCTTGCAAAATGAGATCAGACCTCCAGAGAAGGCCAGCTTCCTCTTTCTAAGCCTACTGCTTAGAGATATGCATCTAAACCTAGTGCTAATGTTTGCTAGGAAAAGGGGGAGAAGGAATGCTGAAATGAAATAAAAAGAAAGTGATACACCAGATTTAAATGTGTTTGGCTGCAACTGAATCGACACAGTAATAATCTCACAGCTAGAAAGACTTACACAGACTCATTAATTCTAACAGAGGTCAAGACAGAATAATGGAGGAATGAAAGGGACCGCTTTGTCCACAATACACAGCCTACCAATCCAAAGAGCAGACACAGTGCTAAAAATAACAAAAGAGAGGCAAAAATACTAGTTTATATTGATTATAGAGGCCCAGTAGCCATTACAAAGAATAGCCCAGAAGAACAACCAACAACCATATACATCTATTTTCCATGTATATATAGCATTTTTCATTTTCATTCGGTTACACTCAATTTCACCCATGGGCGCTGTCAGAAAATATCTGCCTGAAGGGATGTCCAACTACAAGGAGTTATGGCGTAAAAGATTTGAAAAACTAAGCAGATGAAAGATATTTCTCCTCTTTAATGTGGTCTATAAAGTCATCGATTTGTAGCAATGAATGTAACAAATATCTTTAGCTGAATATGCAGCTATTACTGCTGAAGCGTCACATTGGCCAAGCATGCAACGCCAGATCTAAAATTTGAAAGTGAGGAAAAACCCCTGAAAAGACTGCCAAATGAAAGAGGAGGCAAAAACATGCACTTTTGCCTTTTGCAGCATGTGGAAATTCGCTAAAAATTGAGGAGATATGGGCAGTCAAAATTTTAGTCAACTGCCTCTATATATCGCTTCTGAATCAGCCTCTGAAATGTCTTTGTATGTTTACTTGTATGTCACCTTGTATCATTTGCCCTTGTATATCAGATTATATATGCAACATACAATCGCAAAATATACATGCAACATGGAACTCAAAAGATTATGAAGCAAGTTGAAAATTGAGTATGGGTCCAGCCTTTGTATCCTTTATTTTGCATCTTGCTCTTTGTATATGCCCTTTGTATATTGGCACATACAATTCCAATATACAAGCTGCAGACTACAAATGATTATCTGCTATGCCCAATTCCACAGTCGGGTCCAGCTTGTATGTATCCCTCTGTATATCGGCTTGTATATCGCAATATAAAACGCACTTAACATACAAGCCGCAGATTTCACCTTTGAATTTGCCAAAATTGACTTCTGGGTCGGGTCTGGCTTGTATGTTTTCTTTGTATCTTTGACTTGTAATCGCAATATACAATTGGCGAACCCCACCAATTGTATCCTTTCTTGCGACCTTTCCTTGTATGTGCCCGATATACATTTGACTTGTATATGGCCCTTTGTATATTTGACTTGCATCTTTTATACATTGTATATGAAACCCTTGTATGTTTGCTTTGCATCATTTTCCTTGTATATCGCATTGTATATTTGAATATACAATAGCGATATACATACAATGCGTGGGCCCCACCATTTGTATCTCCTTTAGTGTCTGCGACTTGTATATGAGATACAAGTACCTTTGTATGTTACCGATGTATCTTGCTTTTGTATATGGAAACATACAAGCGAACATACAAAGAAAGAAACATACCATTGCTTGTGCCTTTGGTGAACCCCACCAATTGTATCTGTCTTTGTATGTTGGATTGCAATGGCCATTGTATTTTCCTCCTTCTATGATAAAATTGCATATCGCCTTGTATATTTGAACATACAACGGTGAATGTATATCCCTTTGCATTTGGTCTTGCATATGGCCTTTGTATGTCTAATTGTATGTGTAAACATACAATTGCAAACATGCAATTGGTGGGCCCCCAGCTTTGTATATCCTCCTTGTATCTGCCTTTTGCATGTCAAGATACAAACGCCTTTGTATATCGTGGGCCCCACTTTCCCTTGCATCCTTTGTTTGTATATTGGCGATATACAATGCGACTTGTATAGAAGATACAAACGTCATTGTATGTTCAGCGGACCCCACCTATTACATCTTACCTTTGTATATGCAGCCTTGTATGCCGCACTTGTATATCGGCAATGTATGTTGCGAACATACATTCTCCCTTGCATATTTGCCATTATTTATTTCTTTTGTATGTAGGCCTTGTATCTCTACTTTGCATCTTTTGACATTGTATATTGCACTTGTACATATAAACATACAATAGCGAATGTATATCCAAATATACATTCAAAAATGCATCCAAAATACTTAAGCATGAAACTGAGAAATATCTGCGATGGGAAACGTTTGAAGACAAAAGATTTCTAGGTTTTTCTGGGTTTTTTGCAAGGAATCTTTAGGCAAGCTTTTAGGAAATTTTGACAAGGCATAGCATAAATATTTGAAGAATTTAAGCCTTGTAGGGGTCATTTCTAAAGGATTTTCAAGGAAAATGCAAGGTGAACTATTTAACTCTGGGCAGAGGAAAATAGGTCAACAATTTGGTGACTTCTATGGGATGTTTGCCTGCTAAACAATTAGATCAGTAGCCTTATGCATTCATTGGGCATGGAGTCAAGCCTAAAACATGTTGGAAAACTGGGAACTGCCTCCAAAACACAAAAAGGGGAAAAGGCCTGCATTCTCCTAATGATAATGCAGCCTGTACAGAAGCACTTAGGAAAAGGGAAAACTAAAACAGAAATGAAACCTACTCTAATCCTAAACTAATCAGTCAGTCATGACCTTAAACAAAGCCATTAACTAGTTCTTGAAAGTAACTGCCCTTCCTTAACAATTTACAATGTTTCCCATTCATGTGGGCAGTTAAAAAGAAGTGAAGGGGGAATGGGCATATGACAAATTGATAAAATAGCCCTCACAAAAAGGAGATAAACTCACCTATCCACCTAGACTGATTGTTGATGTTGCTAACTTGTGGTGAATAAATGGGTTGATCCCACTCATTTTGATGCTCAACTTCATGCTTAGAGGTAAACATGACAAGTGGTGACTCCTCTTTATGTATCTCTAGTTGAGCTAGATGCCTGATTGGGCATCCCCTTGAAGGTTTGAGATTGGTTTCTTCTTGTTCCTCTTTTGGTATGATGGTGACCTCCACCTTGCTCTCATGTTGCTCTTGTGTGTGAAACAGTTGACATGGGACATCATGGTTTTCTCCTTCTTCCTTCAAAGAAACTAAGAAGATTGACATAATGTCATCATGGCTGCATTCTTCCTCTTCTTGTTGGTCTGAAAACTCTAGCTCCTATGATTCTACTACAAACATGGCTACCTCCACTCTATGAACAATATGTTCATGACTTTCTAATTTAGGCTCAGAAAATGAGCCATGCACATGCTCAAAAGAGAAAACTTGCTCACCAAGAAGCTGATATCCTTGTTGGATAATAAAGAACAAATCTGCAATTTGCTCTTGACCATATTCAGTCTCCTTATTATTTCTAATAAGGCATGGAAGTTCCTCGAGCATATCAGCATAATTAGCCTCTGTATAATCTAGCATAGGGCAACATGCTTGTCCCTCTTTATGGTTTAGATCCTCACTGTCAAGCTCGGCCTCAACCTGCAACAATCTGTCATTATTTTCAGTATTTTCTTGTTGCTGCATATCCACAACCAGCTGCTCATATTCATCTTCTTCAACATAATCAGGTAGCTCATGAAGTAGGGCAGCATCATCCACTTCTAAAGTGACCTTAACAACTTCTTCCCCTATGCCTCCATCCTTTGACTGCAACTCTTCTAGATTTTGGTTAAGTTGTCTCTGCAGCTGAAGGCTTTCTCCATGCATTCTTTGCATTTCAACCTTATTTGCTTAATTGGATGCATGAGAAAAGGCTTTAAAAGAACTAAAGTCTAGAGGACTCAATCCTTTACTTGGGTTAACAGTACTCATAGGTGCAATAAGTTCAAACAATTTGATCTTTGTGAGTGTAGGAACAAACTGCTCCTCATTGGTTTTATCTTCTTCCACCTCTTCTTTTGGCTCATCTTTCCAATTACCTTGGTAAACAACAAGTCCTCCCTTGAGGATTGAAATATCATCAGGGAAAGAGGCCTAAAATTTTCTTGAATTTCTTGGAGGGGAGAGGGTTCTGGACACATTTGTTCGTGGAGAGTGATAATCTGAGTTTGCATAGGAACAGGGACTTGTGAAGGAATAAAAGCATTAAAACCTGGGAACTTGTGGAGTCTAGGTTGTTCTTGGTCAAGTATAGGTTGTTGGGTTGGAGAAACACTCCTAAAACTTGGAATTATGTCAGGCTTGGATTCTACAACCTTTTCCTCTGCCTAATTTTGAATTGGTATGAGAGGATTGGCCTTTTCAAGGTTTGGCATTTTGTAACCAGGATGCTCAATCCAAGAAGGCTGCCATGATAAAGAAGTTTGAGCCACTTTCATAGATTCACTTTGGTTTGAAGGATGGACTTGTTTGAAGCTAAGAACAGGCTCCTGTGAAGGTTGAGGGCCTCTAAAACTTAGGATTTTAAATTTTGAGGCTTCTTCAATAGCAGGCTGAGTAGGTGTCGTCCTTATAGCAAGGTTTTCCTGAAAAACCTCTTCCTGTGCTTCTCGTTGTTGGTCACATTTTAACATTTCTATAAATTCATCAACCTCCCTATTCAGATCTAGAGATAGTTTCTTGAGACCATACATGCTTATGATGCTGAGATCATAAAACTGTTGAGGCCAATTGTACCATGTTGCTCTTTTGGCCCTATCTAAATTTTTGTCAAGCTTTAGAAAAACACTGATGAGTTCATTGAAAGCATCAATATTCTCAGGGGCAACATTAGGGGTAGGAGGAAGGTAAGCATCATGAGGACACTGATATTCTATGGCGGCAGGGCTATATGGCATAAAATCAGAGGCATTTGGGGCCTGGTATTGCTGATATGGGGGCCAATAGCCTGTATTTGGATTAGGGGTAGGGGAAAAGCCATGATTTCTGTAAAATTCTAACATTTTATAGCATCTAAATGCTGGATAATCAAAAAAATGTCAGAATGAGAGCAAAATAGGTCTGCAACCAAAGAAAAATTGGATACATACCAGAGAATGAGTCGCTAGGTGATTGAAATGCTTATGGAAGCCTAAAAGAC
Organism: Cunninghamia lanceolata; assembly: GCA_027924645.1. Classification (NCBI taxonomy): domain Eukaryota; kingdom Viridiplantae; phylum Streptophyta; class Pinopsida; order Cupressales; family Cupressaceae; genus Cunninghamia; species Cunninghamia lanceolata. The sequence continues at coordinate 946,213 of BSBN01001091.1, forward strand.
CAGGAAAATCACCAAAATCTTGACCTTTGATGAAATTTTATCAGGTACTTGGGCTGCTGAAACCAACTGATTTGTTCAGTAGAGTCGTCATGGTGTTGTTTGTATTGCCTCCGAAGGCTAGTAATACTAGGAGAAACACCAAATCTCATAGTACCTTGATGAGAAGCTCATCGAACTCATCCCACCGGGCGTGCCAAAGTTGTTATCACCCAGATTTGCACCTTGACTGTAGTTGTGAAACTTCAGCAATCTGGAGTAACATGGGAATGATCTTGAAGTGTGGGACCTTGCGAAATGAGATCAGACCTCTGGAGAAGGTCGGCTTCCTCTTTCTAAGCCTACTGCTTAGAGATATGCATCTAAACCTAGTGCTAATGCTTGCTGGGAAAAGGGGGAGAAGGAATGCTAAAATGAAATAAAAAGAAAGTGATACACCAAATTTAAATGTGTTTGGCTGCAACTGAATCGACACAGTAATAATCTCACAGCTGGAAAGACTTACACAAACTCATTAATTCTAACAGAGGTCAAGACAGAATAATGGAGGAATGAAAGGGACCGCTTTGTCCACAATACATAGCCTACCAATCCAAAGAGTAGACACAGTGCTAAAAATAACAAAAGAGGGAAAAATACCTATTTATATTGATTATAGAGGCCCAGTAGCCATTACAAAGAATAGCCCAGAAGAACAACCAACAACCATATACATCTGTTTTCCATGTATATATAGCATTTTTCATTTTCAGTCGGTTACACTCAATTTCACCCATGGGCGCTGTCAAAAAATATCTGCCTGAAGGGACGTCCAACTGCAAGGAGTTATGGCATAAAAGATCTGAAAACTAAGTAGATGAAAGATATTTCTCCTCTTTAATGTGGTCTGTAAAGTCATTGATTTGTAGCAATGAATGCAACAAATATCTTCAACTGAATATGCAACTGTCGCTGCTGAAGCATCACGTTGGCCAAGCATGCAACGCCAGATCTAAAATTTGAAAGTGAGGAAAAACCCCTGAAAAGACCGCCAAATGAAAGAGGAGGCAAAAACATGCACTTTTGCCTTTTGCAGCATGTAAAAATTTGCTAAAAATGGAGGAGATACGGACGGTCAAAATTTCGGTCAACTACTTGTATATATCGCTTTGCATCTGTGTATATCTCGCTTCTGAATCAGCCTCTGAAATGTCTTTGTATGTTTACTTGTATGTCACCTTATATCATTTGCCCTTGTATATGAGATTGTATATGCAACATACAATCGCAAAATATACATGCAACATGGAACTCAAAAGATTATGAAGCAAGTTGAAAATTGAGTATGGGTCCAGCCTTTGTATCCTTTCTTTTACATCTTGCTCTTTGTATATGCCCTTTGTATATCGGCACATACAATGCCAATATACAAGTTGCGGACTCCAAATGATTGTCTGCTATGCCCAATTCCGCAATCGGGTCCAACTTGTATGTATCCCTTTGTATATCGGCTTGTATATCGCAATATACAATGCACTCAACATACAAGCCGCAGATTTCACCTTTGAATTTGCCAAAATTAACTTCTAGGTCAGGTCCGGCTTGTATGTTTTCTTTGCATCTTTGACTTGCATATCACAATATACAACTGCAAATATACAATTGGTGGACCCCACCAATTGTATCCTTTCTTGTGACATTTCCTTGTATGTGCCCGATATACATTTGACTTGTATATGGCCCTTTGTATATTTGACTTGCATCTTTTATACATTGTATATGAAACCCCTGTATGTTTGCTTTGCATCATTTTCCTTGTATATCGCATTGTATATGCGAATATACAATAGTGATATACATACAATGTGTGGGCCCCACCATTTGTATCTCCTTTAGTGTCTACGACTTGTATATGAGATACAAGTACCTTTGTATGTTACCGATGTATCTTGCTTTTGTATATGGAAACATACAAGCGAACATACAAAGAAAGAAACATACCATTGCTTGTGCCTTTGGTGAACCCCACCAATTGTATCTGTCTTTGTATGTTGGATTGTATATGCAATGGCCATTGTATTTTCCTCCTTCTATGATAAAATTGCATATCGCCTTGTATATTTGAACATACAACGGTGAATGTATATCCCTTTGCATCTGGTCTTGCATATGGCCTTTGTATGTTCGATTGTATGTGTAAACATACAATCGCAAACATGCAATTGGTGGGCCCCCAGCTTTGTATCTCCTCCTTGTATCTGCCCTTTGCATGTCGAGATACAAACGCCTTTGTATATCATGGGCCCCACTTTCCCTTGCATCTTTTGTTTGTATATTGGCGATATACAATGCGACTTGTATAGAAGATACAAACGCCATTGTACATTCAGCAGACCACACCTATTGCATCTTACCTTTGTATATGCGGCCTTGTATGTCGCACTTGTATATCGGCAATGTATGTTGCGAACATACATTCTCCCTTGCATATTTGCCATTGTATATTTCTTTTGTATGTAGGCCTTGTATCTCTACTTTGCATCTTTTGACATTGTATATTGCACTTGTACATATAAACATACAATGGCGAATGTATATCCAAATATACATTCAGAAATGCATCCAAAATACTTAAGCATGAAACTGAGAAATATCTGCGATGGGAAATATTTGAAGACAAAAGATTTTTGGGTTTTTATGGGTTTTTTGCAAGGAATCTTTAGGCAAGATTTTAGGAAATTTTGACAAGGCATAGCATAAATATTTGAAGGATTTAAGCCTTGTAGGGGTCATTTCTAAAGGATTTTTAAGGAAAATGCAAGGCAAACTATTTAACTCTGGGCAGAGGAAAATAGGTCAACAGGTGCATCATAAGTAACAAGTGGTAGAATGGTCTTTATTGTTCAACCTTACTAAAGGATGTCCTTGATATACCTAAAGGCTTGTGAAGCCAAAATTATTGAAACAAGGTGTATGTCTAATGGCTTGGTGCAAGAGGGTAACCCCTCTCTACCTTCACCTTGCAAGGTTTAAGTTTCTTGCAAGATTAACCCAAATGAGAAATGTATTGGATGGGAGATTCTTTCGATTCTCTATCAAATTTTTATACCTTGATGAAACATGTGGGTTTAGGTTGCCAATTGCTCATAAAATCCAAGTTAGGCCCACCAAAAAGAGACTAGCCAATTTTGATTTTTGTGATCACCTTGCGGCATGAGGAAAGAGCATGCATGTGCCTAGCCCTTTGAAATTGAACAAAAAGTGAATGAAGAGGTGATTTTGATTCCTAATATCACCTTCCAATGTCAGTGAAGAGCATACACACTTCTTATTTACACAAACACAACAAACATGTTCATTAACCTTAAAAAAGCAAATATGAGATGAGAAGATTAATATGCTTAAGGGATACTTTTGATTACCAAAATCACCTTACAGTGCAAGGAAAGAGCATGCACACATCCTTGGACAAACTAATCTAATAAACAATGTTAATTTGATTTAAAGAAAATTATTAATGAAAAATAAATGGGGTTTGCATAATAAGCCTTTGTCAAGTGAAACCTACAACCCACATATGTTAGTAGTTTGAAAAACAAGACCTTGGACCCATGATTTTGCTACACAAAGAGGTTAAAGCACAATAGAAAACAATAAACCAAGGTTAGTCAATAGGTAAAAAAGGCTCAAAAGATGAGAAAAATATGAAATGATGAGTATCAGAATGCACACTCAAAGATAAAATAAACACACAATAGGGTTAACAAAAACAATGAAATAGGGTTGAGAAATAGTTACCAACACTTACTAATGGACATGTGTTAGGGTGAGACACATGTGCTCAATCGTGAAATAGATGTGCCGATCTATTTGTGGATGTGTCGATTTTCTGAGTTAGATTGCACAACACAAGAAAATCTATAAATTTGTATAAATGTTGAAATTGCAAGATCACAATCAACTAAAACAACATAAAACAAAATAAGTTAGATTCATAGAGTGCTACAAAACTAGAATGATGTGGAATAAATCAACCAAAAATAGCCAACAAGCAATGTTAGTGTCGAGAACACAAGTGTCAAAATATGAAATAGGTGTGCTTAACGATTTACACAAGTGTTGATTTGAAAACGCATACATTGAACCATCTAGAGCACATGCCAAATGACTATCAATCTATTAAAAACATGACAAATCCAGCTACAAACACCAAGATTAGACCAAGACGATGTTTCAAAGTATATTAAACCTACAACATAGATTATAAATCCAACAAAACAACCATAAAATTGAGGAAAAATGAGTTGTTTGTGAGGAATAAAGTCCAGCACTGTGGCTAAACATGCACACTTTGCAACAGAATGGACACTCGCATTAGCAAACACACATGTTGAATCAAAGAATGGATGCATAGAACTATCAAAAACCTATAAGAAAAGCCTAATGTGGATCCCATTGGGCGTGCTAAAATGTGAGTGATAAAATGTAAGACAAATGCAAATATATTATGAAACATAAATCTATTCTAACCTACACTAATAAAACACTTCAAATTGAGCTAAAGTTGTAAGCTAAAGAATGAAACCTAAATGGAGAGGCCTCACCAATGCAACCTTGTTTCCAATGAAGGGATTTGTTCAAGATGAATGGATGTAGTTGCTTATTTGGACAACATTACCGTGCATGTATTCAACTCCAAAACTTAGAAATGGATTGAGTGATGTTTTATTTATAGATTTGGATGAGGGAGGAGGGATGGATAAAATTGAAGCTTGAAAATGGAGGCTAGGGTTGATTAAGACCCAAGAATGATAGAGAGGCCAACAAATGGCACCTTATGATTGGTGCACATGATTAGACCTATGATTCAAGGGATTTTGATAGTGAGGATTTTTTATTAAATAGAGGGATGAGATTGAAAAAGGAGATTTTTGGAGCCATGTGCAAGGTTGACTTTGGAGATTTGGATTTAAGAATGTGCAAATGATTAATTAGTTGATTAATTGGGTTATTTAATCAACTAATGATTGAGGAGAATTATTAAGTTTATTAACTAATTGTATCAGAGCCTAAAAGAACCTAGGGGATTGTGAGAGTACATAAAGGGATCACTACATGATCTTTTGATATCAACAATAATCAAATGTATACAATCATCCTTCTGGCAGGTCTAAGTATCTACCTCATCCATTTACATGCATGACTTATATGTCATTCTCATATTAGAACCTATCCCATATCTTACTTGTATCCTCCTATACTATATCATCATATCCTATATCTATAAACACTGTATCTTTTACATATAGGGATGTGTCTCTTGTTAGCTTCGACCTCCACATAGTGTATGTGCCAGCTTCTAATCGGCTCTACTCCATGCCTTGCACCCTGCAAACATCATCCCCCCTTCAAAATTATGTCTTTTCCTCAAGATATGCCCTACTCTGGTTGAAAATATTTCTTGAGTTTGGCACCATTGACATAGCCAGCTGATAATTGGCCCTCCATGTTCTTTAGTCTGACTACTCTGGAATCTACAATTGCTTCAATGCAAAATAGTCCTAGCCACCTTGTCTTCAATTTTCCTTGCTTCTTAAACTTGCTATCATATAGGAGCACTAAGTCACCCATATAGAATGTCTTGTTCCTCACATTTCTATCATGTCAGGCCTTCTGTCTTTTCCTTTCCAGGTTCATATTATATGTTGCCATCAATCTGTCCTCATCCATTTTCTCCAGCTCCTCAATCCTTTGTGTGAGAGTCTTCTTCATTCATCTTGAGGGTCTGGGTTGTGCAGAAGTTTGGCAGTATTAAGTGTATCGGTATTGTAGCATTTATTCCATACACCAATTCATAGGGAGTGAACTTAGTGGCTCTTTTGTAAGTTGTTTTGTATGCCCAGAGTATTGCAGGTACTTTTATATCCCAGTCTGTCTTGTTACCATTGCACATCTTTTTTAATGCGACCCCAATGATCTTATTCAAAGCTTCACTTGCTCCATTTTCTTGTGGATGGTATGGTGAACTCTTTTTGTGTTATCATGAAGTTATCTAACAATTTTGAAATCATCTTATTTACAAAATGTTTGCCTTGGTCACTGGTTATGCTCAATGGACAACCAAACTTGATAATTATGTTCTCATATATGAATTTTCTAGTAGTTTTTACTGTGCAGTCTATGGTTGGTTGTGTTTCAACCCACTTAGTCAGGTATTCCACTCCGATAATGATGAATCTAGCTTTTGACTACTTTGTCGGTGGGTCTATGGGTCCAATGAAGTCAATAGCCCATTTTTGAAAAGGTAATTATGTTGAAACCAATCTCAATGGCATCTCATCTTGTGTGGTAGGTCTCCCTATTCTTTATCATGTGTCACAGTATTTCACATATCTCTTTGCATCTTGGAGAAGCGTAGGCCACCATATTCCAACTAATTTGATTTTTCTTGTTGTCATGTCTCTAGCATTATGTCCTCCTACTATCCCTTCATGTGCTTCTCTTAGAATTTCTTCTCTTTCATGTTCATATACTACCCTTCTAATGATATCGTCCTTCCCTCTGACATGCAATTCTCCTTTAATCAATGTATATGGAAAAAAATTTTGAATTAGATTTTATCTTTCTTGAGTTGACATATCTACTGGAGGTTCACCTATAGCCAATAAGTATGTTATGTCTGTCAGTTCCTCTGGTACCGCATTCACTCTGAATGGATTTGTACCAAGTAGTTTTTCTTCATGTACCTCTGGATCTTCCCCTGTCTCAATTCTAGACAAGTAATCTAGTCCCTAATTTTGCTTTCCCAATTTCACCATGATTGAGAATTCAAACTCCTAAAACAATAGTAACCATCAAAAAATTCTTCCTTGAATGATTGGTTTGTTCAGTAGATATTTCAATGGTTTATGATCAGTATAGAATACAAAAGGTGTCGACAAGAGGTAATGTCTAAATTTTTGTAATGCATACACCATTGTTAGGGCTTCCCTTTCAGTTGTGGTATAGTTCTTCTCTACTTTTGACAATTTCCTACTTGCAAATGGTATAGGATGATCCTTAGAACCTCTAGGATGAGTCAATACTACTCCAACTGTAATCCCCGATGCATCAACATGAACATGGAATGTGTTGTCCCAGTCTCGAAATATGAGTATTGGTGCTTCTGCTACATTTTGCTTCAAAGTGTCAAATGCTTTTTGGTGCTTCTCATTCTAAGTGATACTTTTTCCCTATTTTATTTTTAGCAGTTCTTCTATGGGTCTTGAGATGGATGCATAACTCTTGGTGAGATTCCAATGGTAACCAATATGCCCTAGGAATGTTTTGACATCAGATGTAGTTTTTGGTGGCGGCAAGTTTTGAATAATGGCAACTTTTAGGGGATCAACCATCAAGCCTTCTTTCCATATTAAATGACCTGGTAGTATTCCAAATGGTACCACAAAAGTACATTTCTTCAAGTTCAAGGAAATTTGCAAGCTTCTACACTTATTCAACATCAACATCAATGTTTGTGTGATCTTTTACCAGTTCAAATATAGTCCGATCCTCCAAATATACTTCTAGAAAATCATGTATAAACTCCTTGAATGCATTGACCATGATTCTACTGAATATTGCAGGTGCATTTTTCAATCCAAATGGCATAATAGTATGCATGAAAGTTCCTAGTTCATATGCAAATGTTGTTTTAGGTTGATCCTCCTCTCTAATTTTTACATGGTGATATCCAAAGAATCCATCAGTGAAGGAGTAGATTTCCCTTCCGGCAATTGACTCCAAGATTTCCTTTGTGAATGGTGTAGGGAAAGGATCATGAATACAAGCCTTATTCAATTCTCTATAGTCTCTGTAGATCCTAATTTCTCTTGTTTTCTTATTTTGTACTACCATTGGACTAATCCACTGTGCTTCCACTAGTTTTATGATCCCTACTTCTAGCATCTTGTCAAGTTCTACTTTAACATTTTTCTTCATGTTTGGATTCATCCTGTATGGCCTTTTCTTGATTGGTTTACAACCTTCTTTCAGTTGAGTTTTCATTGTTCCAACTTCCTCTTTAATCCCCTTCATCTCTGTGAACTTTCTAGGAAACAAATCCTCATACTCAGACAAAATTTCTACTACTTGTGCCACTTCCTTCTCATCCCAATAGTCTCCTATTTTGGCTAGCTTAGGATCTCCTTCTTTGGCAATATTTTCTTCCCTTAGCCAAATGGGATTGTTATAGTACTTTTCCTTGATATCTGTTGATTCCACTAACTTTCTTTCACCTTGTTCTATCTTTATTTCTGGTTCATGTTATGATGTTTTATAGCATTTATGTTTCTTCCATTATGATTTTTTATCCATCCATTCTATGACTTTCCATATGTCTTTTGTTTTTGTCGGTGGTGAGCTATGTTCTAGTTTTGCTTCTTCTTCTTCCACATCTTATTGAAAGATGATCTCCCAGATTCTAATGAGTGTTGTGTGCATGTTCTTGTCTAGATCAAAGAATGAGAAAGTGTGAATGAAATCCTTTTGCATCTCTTCCCAATATCTAGTTTATTTCCTTCATTCTTGATTTATATACCATGTTTGTGTAATTGGTGATAATGTCTAATAAAAGAAATGGGTATACAGTACCTCATTATATTCATTTCTTCCTCTCCATACCATCGTACACATGGAAAAATGTTCTTGTGGTTAAATCTAACCTAGGTATTTGGGTATTATGTCATATTCTCCTTCCTCTAGAAAATATCTTGTCTTGATGAATATTTTGAATGTTGGCCACCGATTGATTGTGTCCTTGTGTGTGTTCCACCAGTTTGCATCATTGCATACTGATGTGTGTTATGAAACTCATAATCTTATGTCTTCATCTAAAAACACTGCCTCAATTTCTACGAGATATGTATGTAGACTATGTACTCCTGAAAACCTGGGCAACTTGATATGTGAAATTCCTTTAAAAATGTGACTTACCCAGTGAGATCTTTGGTCCATCTCTTCCTTATTCGTCGTAGATGTGTCGCATGTGATCTTGGGTGAGTTTTGATGAAATATAGAGGATTGTGGTATGTCTTCTTAACCAATTCTGATCATGAATATGCTCTAATAACCAAGCATTTTCTATGTTTTCAGTTTCGGTTCTTCTCTCATCTAGACTTCTAGAACTTCCTTACTATCTGTACTATAGTAATCATCTTCTATCTCTAATTCTCTCTTTGATTTAGGCTCTTCTGTTGTTTCTTCTACATCCAACCTTGAAATTATGTAGTAGTTCTTTGCATCCTTGTCATTGTCTTCTGTCTAATTGACTTCTTCTATATATGCTTCCTCCATTGATGATCCCAAAGAAATGTTGAAAGTCTTGTTATCATTATAAAATGATAGCTCTTCTTTCTGGGAGTCTATGATACTATTTGTATCCATAAACCATCTCAACCCTAAAAGTGCATTGAGAGTTTCTCCTTGGTCCTTCATGGCTACAACAATGAAGTCTAAGACTTGTTTAACCCCCATTAGGTTAACTTCCACTTGATTCCATGTTCCCATTGTTTGCATGTTAGATCCATCTACCAGAATTATATTGTAGGTTGTCTCTATCAGTTTAGGTCTTCCTAAGTACTCCCACAGCTTCTTTGTTATCATGTTGACATCTGCTCCCAAATCTATCACGACATTCCAAAATTTTCTGTGATTGATATGAACATCCACCATATGTGGTTTTTTCTTCCATTCTCTATACGTTCTTCCCATCCTCTGAAGTTGACTCTTCTAACCTTGCTCATATTCTAGTATTTAGAAAATTGCTTTGGTCAATAAGTCTATGTTGTTGTGTCAATTGGGATAATTGTTTGAGAGCTTCTACTTCTCCTTCAGTGAAAAATTGCTTGTATTGCTTCTCCTTTTCTTGCTCCTTCCTTATTGTTTGTTTAGCTTCCTTCATAACTTCCTCATGTTGTTTCTTAGAGGGAACAAATTCTTCTTCCTCCTCATTGTCTTCCTCTTCTGTCTCAATGATATAATTATTTCCTGTATTTGTTCCTTGTCTTGTCAACACCGTAGATTTCTCCTTCCTTCTTCTTCTATCTTTTTTGGTATGTTTTGGCTTGCTTCTCTAATAGTACTCTTCTTCTTCTATAGATTTAGTTGAAGATATGTTTGTTTCCTCTGTTATTCTTCCATCAAGTTCTTTCTCCTTGGCCCTTAGGTTCCCTTCTTATGATCCTAGCCCCTTTTTTATTATTCAAATTCTATAACTCATTGCTCCTAGATTGTGGTTTTGCATTCTAGAAGTACTATTGTGCTCTCTCACAAGAAAATAGATCATGCTCTATACTGCTACAAAATGAACACTATGTTTTCCTTTTGACCCAACATTCATTAGCAAAGTGTCCTAGGTTACCACATTTGAAACAAGTAGCATTCTCCCTCCTTTGACTTCTTCCATGGCCTTAGCCTCCTCTATAACCCTCCAAATTGCTCTTTGTCATCACTATTATAGCTATTCCCATAGGATGGACCACCAGAATTTAAATTTTGTATTGCATTGGCATTCCTCTAATTTCTTCGATTTGGTTGTTTATAGCATTGATCATGTGAGTTTCTTTCTATATATGACATGTTGTCACTTTCCGCTGAGTTTGTGTACCATGTTTCATCTTCTTCATCAACAAATTATCTTTTCCTCTGGAAGTTATGTGAAGGGCAGTCTGGTGTTTCATGGTCATCCCATTCTCTACATAATCCATAGTATACTAAGTTTATTCTTCTTGTTGTCTTCATTGCAGCAGCTTATTTTTCACCTTTTATCCTAGGACATTCATTTCTCAAGTGACCTTCTCTTGTATAGTATGAACACCAAATATTAGGTCTTTGCTTCTATGTATTCTCCTCTTGCTTGGCCAAAATCTCTTGTCTCAACTTCAATTGCTCCAATTCCAACTTTAGCTTCTCCAATTATAGGTTTTCCTTCATCTTATCTTGTCTGTGCCAAGATTGAGACTCTAGCTAGCAGGCTAGTGTTACTGCTTCTACATATGTTTCAAATATTCTTCCATCTAGGGCTGACCTTATTTCAGGGCTTATTCTAGAAATAAAACATTCTATCTTTTACTTCTCAGTCAATGGTTTCTCCAAATTCCTAGTTGTCTTCTTGAACCTTCTATCAAATTCCTTTATTGATTCTTTATCAAATTGCATCAAATCTCTCATCTTACTTACTCCTTATGGTGGAACATCCGGAACTCCAAAATTCTCCAAAAATAGCTTCTTGATATCATCCCATTCCTTGTCACTGTTTGGACATGTCTTCCTATACCACTTCAATGCTTCATTCCTCAAGGTGCCTATGAAGTCAAATAACTTGATTTCATCTCTTGTTACTCCCTTCTAGTTCCAAATAGACTCCAAAACAAAAATGTGCTTTGTTGCTTCAGTAGTATCCTTCTCAAAGATTGGTAACTTGATAGGAATATCCATGATTGGTCTTCTCAAAGTCTCTAGTATTCTATGGTAGGTTTCCTCTGGTCTGCTCCTCCGGTTAGGTTGTCTTCTATCAATTCACTTTCCTTCTCTTCCCTTGTCTCTTTGTATTCAGATGTCAAAGTACTCTTCTCCTAAAACTTCTATGAAATTACTCCATATCTCTTTTATTCCCTTCGCTTCCTTGTTTTCTTGAATATTTACCTCCTCAACTAATTTTTTTGACTTTATATGGCACTCGGGGTGACTCATGTTCCAGGGGTTATGTCTCTTCATAGTGTCTCTTCAAATTAGGGGATACTCTTCCATTTGTGAATGACATCATAATGGCATCCAATGATGATTGAAATAACCTTTCAAAACCCTCAAAACTTCTCTCAATGTTTACCACATTTTCTCCTCCTCTTATCTCCTTTATGCTTCAACAAATTAGCTTCTCTATATATTCCTCATCCATCTTCAAAATTTATGGTGTTAATTCATGTTTTCTGGCAGTCTGCAAACATAAACTCTAATTTGCCTCTTTCTTCCTTTTCCCTTCCACTTTCCTCTTTGACAGCACCCACATTGGCATGCTCAACAACATCCTTCATGACACACTCTATCTCTTCTCCTTCTAACCTCCTTTCTCTGGAAACACCCACATTGGCTCGCTCAGCAGCATCCTCCTTGATGAATTTGTCTTCTTCTTCACTTTCAACAGCACCCTCCATGATGTGCTCAACGAATTGTTCCTCCTTTCCTTCTACAACTTCTATTGTCCTCTCTTTTTCTATTTCTTGTGCCCTTTCCATCCTTCTATAGTAGCATTCATGTCATTCCTGAGTTTGCTTCAATCTCTCTTCTCTGCTTATCTCCATTTCGGTCTTGATGTCTTTGTCGGTCTCTCTTTTCTTCCACTTCTCCCCTTTTGCCATGGGTCTTCTTGATTTGGTGTTCCATTAGTCCTCTTATCCCATGGAATCCTTGTTTGAAGAGTCACATCATTTGAAATTTCCTTGCAGAACCTACCCCCTTTCCACTTGCCATCCCCTTAAGTGTCTACCCCCCTCTCACAGAGGTAGAAATTTAAGGAGACCTAAATTCTTCTGCAAATTGAAAATTTTCTCCACCAACCTCGCCTTCTCTTTTCTCTAGAACTCTGTGCTACTCCTTTGAATGTTTTTCCCTTTCGATCTTTAACTACCTTCTTCCAAGGTCCTGGCAATAGAACCAAATGTTGGCAAGAAATGGAGAGGGATACCGATCTAGAAATTGGGTCCTCGGTCAAGTCTTTGTAGTCAGTTTATACCCCGGTCAAGTAGCTAGAGATTGATAGCAAAACATAAAGAATAACAGAAACAGAGCATCACATGAAGATAATAGTATGACAACATAGAATTACCCTGTACCGATATATATATATGAGATAGGTTCTGATGTGTGAATGACATAGAAGTCATGTATGTAGATGAATGAGGAAAATTGCAAACCACCTAAATGAATTCAATGCATTGGTAGCTCTCCTAAAATTAGTGGATGTGAAAATGGATGAGGAAGAAATATGTCAAACTTTGTTGTGTTCTTTGCCTGATTGATAGGATAGTCTCGTGATGACCATTGGGAGCACCTCTGCTAGATTGAAGGTTCAAGATGTTGTTGGTTCTTTACTTTTTGAAGAAATGTAAAGGAAGGTTTCCATAGTACCAAAGAGGCCTTAAGTGTTCATGGTAGATTGGAATAAAAAGGCAAGAAGAATGAGAAACAACATGTGAAGTCAAGATCCAAGTCCAAGGGGAGAACAAAATCTCCTGGAAAGTCCAAAGTTAAATGTTGGAATTGTGACAAACTTGGCCACTTCTAGAAAGAATGTAAAGAGGAGAAGAAGAAAAAGAATAAGAAATTTTACTTCGATTTTGAATCCGAAAAGAAAGATGGTGATGCAGGTTCATTGCAGCTTTGGCAACATGTGCAAGTGGCATTGAATTGTTAATTAACTTAGGTGCATCCTTTCATACAACCTCTAACAAAGTTTGATTTACAGAGTATGAAGAATCTAATGGAGGTAAGGTGTAATTGGTTGATGACTCATTTTAAAATTGTTAGTCATGGTAGAGTACACATTAAATTTTGTGATGGTAGAGTTAAATGAATTAACTTGGTGTGTTGCATATCCATGGGTTAGCACGAAACCTATTATCTATAAGTAAATTGATTGATGTGGGTGTGCAAGTTATCTTTTCTAATGCAAGATGCAAGATGGTTAGAGGTGCTATGGTGGTTGCAAGAAATGTGAAATTGGGCACTTTGTTTGAGCTTTATGCATGCATTGTTGAGTGTAATAGTACTTCTATTAAGATTGAATTTTCATCTAGTTCATTGGATAAAGGAGGGGTATCTTCGTCAATGGATGGTCGTGCTTTCATGTTAGCTAAGGGTGCTCTTTATACAGAGACTAAGTTACCAATTGAAAATACAATCTTATGGAAACAAAGATTAGATCACATAGGAGAGAAGGGTCTAAGGACCTTGAAGAATAAAAACCTTGTTGAACGTTTATCTAATTGTAATCTTGAATTTGATTTTTGTGAACATTACATATATGGAAAACAAAATTGTGTTCAATTTTATTCAATTTCTCATAAGTCTTTTGAAATTTTTGATCTTATTTATTCAAATGTGATTGGTCATGTTGATGTTCCTTTAATTGTAAAATATCTTTACTATGTTACATTTATTGATGATTATAGTAGAAGGACATGGGTTTATTTTCTTAAAAGCAAATCAAAAGTTTTTGGTCATTTTAAAGAGTTTAAAGTTATAGTAGAAACTTAGACTGGAAAGAAAATTACATGTTTGAGGACTAATGATGGCAATGAATATTGTTCTATAGATTTCGATATATTTTGCAAGGATTGTGACATTTAGAGGTAAAAGACAACTCTGCAATCTCCACAAGAAAATGGAGTTGCAAAGAGGATGAACATGACATTGATGGAGAAGGCTAGGAGTATGCTTAGTGGAATTAGCTTGGAACAAAGGTTTTGGGTTGAGGTTGCAGCCACTGCCTACTACCTGATTAGTAGGTCTCCTATATCAACTCCTGTTGATAAAATGCCTATGGAGGTGTAGTTGGGCCTAAATCTTTCATTGAGACATCTTCATGTTTTTGGTTGTGAGGCATATGCTCATGTTCCTATATTCTCAAAATCGTGACTCTGGTTTCCTAGGGCTGTCAGGTCAAATTTCAGCATGCACACAGACCCTTCCCTCCTTGACGCAGGGCAATCTGCCACGTCACTCTCACTCTCATGGAATTATCCAATCGAGAGGAGGTGAGACATGGTGGGGATCTGGCTCGTTGGAGAGCTGGACTTCGCAGAGAGGGGTCAGCAAGTTCTGTGGCCTTTGTTATTGTGTGCTAAGTTGAATGTTTTGTTTGATGGTAGTTGTTGTTGCGATAACCCTATGACCCGAAGGGTCACTAATTTCTCTTCTCATGTTGGGGTTTCTTGTATTCCACATTTGTGTGGGTAAGTAGTTTCTTGTGTTTATGTCCTCTTGCCTCTCAATGCGTTGAATGAGTTCTCATTGTATTTGGAATTGTCTAGTTTCTTCTAATAATAAGAGGACAAATGAATCTCGTTGTGGTTGAGTAAATGTCTCTTGTTGTTGTCATGGATTGGTATCCTCAATCCGGTCACGGATAGCCCTTACCGACTGACCTCTCACTCCTAGGCACATTCATGAACCAAGATAGAGGTAAATGTGTGGTGACCAATCTGTAACTAGACTTTAGGGTTTTGACCTAGGGTTTAGTTGACCTAGGGTTTGGCTATGTTTTGACTTGCTTTTACCTTGTGATGTGATCAAGGGTTTGATTGAACTGTTTAACCATGGTTACCTCGTGATGGTATCAGGGGTTTGCAATTTTGTCTTTTCTAGGGTTTCTATATGCATACAAAGCTAAATGATATGCAAACGTGTTTTTGTGCTTTTTTAATATTTTGGAAATGAAAAGTGCTCTTTAATTTATGAAAGGGAATATGAATGCAAACTAATATGATTTTTCCTAAACAAAGTTGAATCTATGTTTTTGGGTTTTTGATTGTTTTGAAGTGATCTAATATAAAAAGGGAAATGCTTCTTCAAATAATCTAGATCTAGAAATATGAAAACAATTATTCTAACATGCAAGATCTAACTATCAAGGAAAAAGCAAAGATTTACTATTCCCAAGAGCAAATTTGGTTTTCTAATTACTATGAATTGAATAAAGCAATGAAGGAACCTGAAAGAAATCAAGATTTGTGTGACTCTACTACCCTCAAAAATCCTTGATATTGACAACCTTGAGTCCTTTTGAAGTTGTGGGAAGACCTCTTGATGGCAAAACGACACAAAGAAGAAAAAGGAAGCTTGTTGAAGCTTGAATGAGCTCAATAAGAGCTTTGGTTGAGCACAATGGCATTGAATGAAGCAGTGTAACAATGCTTGGTTGAACAATGAATAAAGTAAAAGGCACCTTCATCTTGTGAGAGCATTTGAATGCTAAGTAGGAGAGAAAAAATTGACAAGAGTTATGTGCACAATGAATTTGCCTCTGTGGAAGAGCTTTGAAGCTATGTAACAATGAATGCTTTGAAGCTTTGGAAAACTAAAGAAAGAAATGAAGAAAGAGGCTCAAGGGCCTGTGAAGAAGCTTGAAAAAGTTTGTGAAGATGAGAAGGGTATTCTCCAACTTGCTCAACTTGGAAAATAATGAAGAGGTGAGGGGTATTTATAGGTTAGAAGAAGGGATGAGAGGTGGAATTGAATGAGAAGTTAACTCATTTGATTGATGAGTTAACAAGGATTGGTTGGGATTTAACAAGGTTGATTACCTAGTGAACTCAGCTAACTATGGAGTGATAAATCAATAATAGCTTATCACTGAAGAGGAATTGGAGCTGGAAAGAATGCATGAGATTGATTGAGTTGTTAATTTTAGATAAAATGGAGAAAATTATGCATGTGTGGGTGCATGAAATAGTCAACTCCATATTAGGCATCAAAAATATGCAAAGTGGAAGAAAAACGGGCGAAAATGAAGCTTTTTTGAGTGAAAAACTTAAGTTTTTCCGTGCCTAGAAATGCGACAAGGTCGTCACTTTTACCAGTAGGGTCGCCCGGAGGGTGACCCTGGGTCGCTCAAGGGAGATCCTACAAATCACTTGGGTCACCCGGGGGAGATCCTACAAATCACTTGGGTCACTCGGGGGAGATCATGCAAATCACTTGGGTCACTCGGGGAGATCAGGAAAGAAAAGGGTTTGGGTAAAAATGCATGATGGTAGATGATAGAAGAGAGGAAAAGGAGGTGTTCTACCTCCGGAAATAGGTCAGTCATGTGCAAGAATCCAAATCTCCACTTGCACCTGCAAGATCTCCCGGGGGAGATCCAGAAATAATAGGGGGAGATTTGATTGGTTAAGCGAAATTGAAAACTGAAAGTGGGAGATGGATAGGGGGACCTCTAGAAGGATTCTAGAGGGTGCAGAGGATGAAAAACATAGGGGAAAGGTGAAAACTCACCTACAAGATGCTTACAAGGCTTAGGAGCAAGCTCAAAAGCTCAGAAAATGCAAATCGACAAGTGTTGTAAAAAGTGTCGAAAAGCATCGCAAACGGGGAGAGAGAAATTGACAAAGAGGAAACAGCACAAGACAAGAAAGAAGACACGTCATCAAGAGGTTTGCTATTTAGAGGACATTATTTCATGCTTACACGTACATGACAAGGATTAAAATCATTATAGGGGTCCTCATGGAGGCTGTGCGTGATTTTTGTGCTTACATATTTGTCCCCTCGAGGACGGTAGTCTACATGAAAGGTAGGTACCATTTCTGAACTAGGCCTTACATGTTGTCTATTTTCCGCAATTGTACTTGCAATAACTAGTATTAGTCTAGCATATGAATATATCAAAATGAATAATGAAAACTGAAATGTTGAACTTACCATGGATCGTTCGAGTTCAACTAGTTGTTTGCCTTTGTCGGTGAGACCTGTAGGAATGAATGCACACAAAATGACACACGAGAGATGCATAAAAGCAAAAACTAATCTAAAAATGCATAAAGGAAATAGAAAACATGCTAATCTAGATAGGAGTTCTCCTTTTATTGCAGATTTTGAAGAACATATTTTATTTTTAAGGATTTTGATGTTTTAAATTTTTTTTTTCTAATTTTTATGGTTTTTGTAGAGATTTTGCGAAGGTTTGATTTGACACTCCTTGAGGTCTTTTGGGAGACCTACATTTAATATATTTATACCCTTGCCCCCTTGTATGGGGAGACTCATGTACTTGATTACACAGTATTGTTCTTTTGACTTGTTGGAGGAGTGACTTATGCTCATACATTGTTTTACACTTATTATTGCCAAACTTGATTTGATGAGATCTATACATAGCTTTAGTTGATATATTGTACTTCACTTTCTCTCTTGTGCATACAGTTGGCTAGAGATATTATTTTTCTTATGAGAATGCATAGCTAAGATGATCACATATGGATGATGCAATTGTTTTTGTCTTTTTAGGAATATATATATATATATATGAATGTAGGTGACGATATGCAGATGCAATAACATAAGCGATGCTGAAATGAAACATTTACTTCTATGGAATGTCACAAGTTATGACATTGAATTTATTGCTTTGAGACTCTTTTTTTTTATTTTGGTATGAATGCATTGTGGAACAAACAACATGACTGCTCTCTAGTATGATTTTCAATCCAAGAGATTGTGAGTTGTCCTGATATAAGAGACCTATTCAAGGCTGTGAGATGGGATTTAGAACTCAAGTGGGGAGTGGGAATGACAATGCAGTGTTTTTGATTTTGGGCTTTGCTAAAGGCTAAACATTGATCCTTATCTAGATAAGACAATCTGACAAGCTTTCAACTTTAGACAAGTAACAAATTTTATTGATGTTCACTAGACTTAGATCATAGATGGCAGGCAAGGTAGACCCGAGGTAAAGGATAAATAGGAAAGAACAAGGGTCCCTAGGTAGAAGATGATCCTAGAGACTACTAGACTCTTCAGTTTTTCTCATCCAGTGCGTGTGTGTGCTTTGTACCTTTCTTTCTATGTTGGAATGTCACCCTTGAGGCTTCAAGTTTAGACTAACCTCCACCCAAGAGTACGGACATTCAGTAATCTTCTCTCTTTCACTCTTTTTTTGCGTATCTCTCTCTTTTTGCTTTTTCACTTTTTTTTTTGTATTTTCTAGAATGCCTCACTTGATTTTTCTCATTTTTTTGGATTTTTGACTTTTCAAGAAATGAATGCTTTTGGGACTTTGATATGCAATAATTTGATCTCTCACACTCTTATTTTGATCACTCAAGTTTTTATTCACTTGAATTTTAGATTGCTTCCTTCAGAGTTTTGATCCTCCTAACGTTTTTGGCCAAGAAAGATAAGGGGTTGAGCGCCACCTAAAGTTTTTGTAGTCTGGTTGGACTTCTCTAATACTAGGGAAGAATTGGGAAGTTCTACTTGCAAGCTTCCTTTGAACACTGTAGGTTTGAATACTAACTTTGTTTAGACTTAACATCTTGACTTATTCAAGACTGAGATCAGTGTAAAGCTAAGAGATGGGCTTTTGATTAGAATAATTGGGAATGAAAAGGGATATGATGATTGTGAAAAATGGGGAATCTCTAGGTCCTGAAAGGATCACGTATACCTAGGCAACCTTAGACTCCTTACTGAAATGAAAATGATATTAGAGAAAGTCATTGATTGTAATGCAAGATGAACAAAATGAAGCCGAAATGCAAGAAACAAATTCTTTTTGATATTTTTTTTTTTATAATTGTTTTTGTATTTTTATGTTTTATGATTTTTTTGAGATGTTGAACTCTTCTCCTTCCATAATGCACAAGAGGTAGTGTCATTTCTAACATCTTCCTTAGCTATGTGTGGACTTATCCAATTTGGTCTAAACTTCACTTGAAAGGCTTTGCAAGGACACTCAAAGACTTGGTGTGAGAATGTCTTTATATTCAATGAGGAATTTTGTGTACTCGCATGTTTCATTGTTTGATGATTTGTCCCCTAGCTTTACCATTTTCTGTTCTTGTTGAGTTCCCATCTTTGTTTTAAACTTTTGAGGGGCAAATCATGTTGGTGCTAACTCTCCTAGTTTCTTTGTGGATTTTGGTCCTTCTTCATTCATGGTTTCAACCATAGGGATGTTTATGTCCAGTTCAATTGGAATGGCCACTAGCTTGAATGGAGCATAAGACTTTGTTGAGTGGGGATCGAAGGGCAATTCTCATATTTCCCCCTTTCCTATACATTTTAAGGTCTTATCTATGTTTGAAATTTGTTTTGATTTCTCTCTTTTTTCATAAGTGTTGATTTTTGGGTCACTAATGGTTTCCATGGACATTCCCTTCTTTTTGACTTGTTCAACTCTATAAAGGTTGAAAGGATTAGGATCTCCTTTGATGACGTGGGTTTGTCCCATGTATGAGAAGTGTAATTCTTGAAATAATGTAGAGGGAATGGTCCTCATCCTATGGATCCAGGGTTTTCCTAGGATCATGTTGTACGTGGTTTCTTCATTGATGACATAAAATTCAGTTGAGAGGGTTTTGGGACCCAATGTGATTTGAAGATTGACCTTACCCATGGTTTGAGTATTTGGGTTATCATGAATTCTAAGAATGGAAGTTTGTTTTGTGATTTGTGTTTCGTTGTAACCCATTCTTTAAAGAAGCGAAAAGGAGAGTATATTGATTGCAGACCCATCATCAGTCATTACACATTTAATGGAATAGTCTTGAACTTGGACTATCAAATGGAGGGGGAAATCACCATGTTTGGCTATGTCATTGTCTGAGGGTAACTTTTCAAAATCAAATGTTGAAGAAGAGCACTTTTCACTTGTAATGTTTTGAACTTGATGTCCTAGATGTAAGGCTTTGAGGAGAGCGTTCTTGTGTGTAGGAGAACTCTTGATAAGCTCTAGCATGTGAGAGAAATTTGAATTGTTGGGGTCATTTGGTTTTTTAGGTCCTTGGGTGACATAATTTTCTTGATATTTATCCAATTCCACAAGGCCTAAGGTGTTTTGATCAAAGGTGTTGGGACTAAGTTCTTCATCTTGTGAGAATGTGTGCATGAATGCTTGTTGTTGACGCTTTGGGAGGTTTGATATGAGGCGATGGTACCCTCGATATGATTTGATCTCATGCCCCCTTCTCTTGTGAAATGAGCAATATTTATCATGATTGTGATCTTGAGGTTTATGACGATTGTTGTATGAATTCTTGTTGATTATCAGGGGATAGTTGTTGGCATTTTCATTTCCAAAATTTGTATGACTATTATAGTCACAATTGTAGTTCCATGATGGTGAAGTGTTTATTGACCCATCTACATATTGATCATTTGTTGAGGATTTGTAACTTGTATCATGGTTTATCAACCTTCTATTGGAATCATACTCCCTTCTTCTGCTATCAATAACAGCTTGGTCAATTCTAGGGGCACTTTCAAGTGCTTCTTCATATGATTTGTAAGGGAGTTTTTGGACTTGTTCTTGTATGTCATTATTGAGAGCATGTAAGAAAAGATCACAAAGTTCTCTATGATGCATGTTTGGTGCACTAGTTGAAGAATAGAGAACTTTTCTCCATCATGTGATAAAATGTGCAACTGACTCATTGGCTTCTTGTTTGATTGTTAAACATTCTCATATTCCTATCTTGACCAATTTGTTTATGTCAAAGGCAGCCACAAATTGATCAATGAGTTGCCTAAAAGAGTGGATCGATGCTTCTGGAAGTCGATAGTACCAATCTAGAACGATACCCTCTAACTTTTTTGGAAAAATCTTTTCTACTGCCCCATCCCAAGGAAGGAGTTCTCGCATTACCATGATGTAGGCCTTGATATGAGAATTGGGATCACCCTCTCCTTTAAATTTTGGAAGCTCAAGAAGAGGTCATGGTAGTATAACCTGATGAATGTTGTAGTCAAGAGGCTCCTTTAAATATTCAAGGTATGTTCCTAGGAGGGAGTTATGTGTAGAGGATTTTGTTCCTCCAAACATTAGCCCTTCAAGTGGAGCTTGTTGTGTTTGTTGAAAGGGTATGCTAGATTGTTGATATCCTGAAAAAGTTGGATGACTAGATGGCGTCATGTTTATGTTTTGAAGATTGGGTGGGATCATTTGTGGTCGATCTTGCATCATAGGAATCCCACCTATTTGATTGAGACTTGTTGTGTTGGATTGTGAGGGCAAGGGAGGCCTAAATGCTTTGTTATGGAAGTTTAGATGACGAGGAATATGTGTTGCCCCTGGTTTGATTCAATCTTATCAATGAAATAATTTCCCTGTGCCCTAGGTTTTTCTCAAATTTCACTTTGACAACCATTTCTAGCTTCAGGGGTCCTAATTTGTTGGACCAAGGTTTCTATAAGGTCTAAGAGTGAAGCTTCGTCCATTCTTTAAGTTTTACAACCTTGAGATGGATTGCTTTGTGTTGGGGTTTGACTGACCCCACTTGTTCCTTTTGATGACACTTCACATGTCATAGACATTTTATCTCGATGTACTACATGGAGGGGTTTTTGTGCCCCCCAAGCTTCATGTAAGCTTTTCCTTTGATGGCTTACCTCATTGTCCATTTGGGTGTCCATTTTTGTATCGTTTGTTATGACATGGTCTTGTTGATGGATTTTAGACCGAACACTCATTTGGCATGTTTTGATTTCGTCAATGTTCTGGGGATCTTGTTGGATCCCCTTCAAGATTGAATCTATTAGATCTGAACTTGTGCTAATTTCATTGGAGGGGTGATTCCCTTGAGCTTTTTGTGATTTTGTCCTAGTTTTGGGGTGTAGGAAACACCACAAAATGAATGAAATGAAGATGGACATGAAAGATGAGCATCCAATGAAAGATGCACATGGAAATGCAACAAATCCCATCAAAAGTTTTTATTCTTCATGTCAAGTTCACCAAAATATGTATGCTCAAAATCGTGACTCTGATTGCCTGGGGCTGTTGGGTCAAATTTTGGCATGCACATGGACCCTTCCCTCCTTGCCACAGGGAGATCCACCACGTCACTCTCTCTCTCATGGAATTAGCTAGTGAAGAGGAGGCGAGACACAGTGGGGGTCTAGCTCATTGGAGAGATGGACTTCACGGAGAGGGGTCGGCAAGTTTTGTCACCTTTGTTGTTGTGTGCTAAGTTGAATATTTTATTCGATGGTAGTTGTTGTTGAGATGACCCTATGACCCGAAGGATCACTAATTTCTCTTCTCTTGTTGGGGTTTCTTCTATTCCACCTTTGTGTGGGTAAGCGGTTTCTTGCATTTATGTCCTCTTGTTTCTCAATGTGTTGAATGAAATCTCGTTGTATTTGGAATTGTCTAGTTTCTTCTAATAATAAGAGGACAAATGGATCTCGTTGTGGTTGAGTAAATGTCTCTTGTTATTATCGTAGATTGATTTCCTCAATCTCATCACGGATAGCCCTTACCCACTCACCTCTCACTCCTAGGCACATTCGTAAGCCAAGATAGAGGTAAATGTGTGATGACCAATTTGTAACTAGACTTTAGGGTTTTGACCTAGGGTTTAGCTATGTTTTGACTTGTTCTTACCTTGTGATGTGCTGAAGGGTTTGATTGAACTGTTTAACTGCGGTTACCTTGTGATGGTATCGAGGGTTTACAATTTTGTCTTTTCTAGGGTTTCTATATGCATACAAAGCTAAATGATATGCAAACGTGTTTTTGTGCTTTTTTAGTATTTTAGAAATGAAAAGTGCTCTTTAATCTATGAAAGGGGAATATGAATGCAAACCAATATGATTTTTCCTAATGCAAGTTGAATCTATGTTTTTAGGTTTTCGATTGTTTTGAAGTGATCTAATCTAAAAAGGGAAATGCTTCTTCAAATAATCTAGATCTAGAAAATGAAAACAATTATTCTAACATGCAAGATCTAACTATCAAGGAAAAAGCAAAGATTTATTGTTCCCAATAGCAAATTTGGTTTTCTAATTACTATGAATTGAATAAACCAATGAAGGAACCTAAAATAAATGAAGATTTTTGTGACTTCACTACACTCAGAAATCCTTGATATTGGCAACCTCGAGTCCTTTTGAAGTAGTAGGAAGACCTCTTGATGACAAAATGACACAAAGAAGCAAAAAGAAGCTTGTTGAAGCTTGAATGAGCTAAATGAGAGCTTTGGTTGAGCACAATGGCATTGAATGAAACAGCATAATGATGCTTGGTTGAACAATGAATAAAGCAAAAGGCACCTTCCTCCTATGAGAGCATTTGAATGCTAAGTTGGAGAGCAAAAACTGGCAAGAGTTGTGTGCACAATGAATTTGCCTCTGTGGAAGAGCTTTAAAGCTATGTAACAATGAATGCCTTCAAGATTTGGAAAACTAAAGAAAGAAATGAAGAAAGAGGCTCAAGGGCCTGTGAAGAAGCTTGAAAAAGCTTGTGAAGATGAGAAGGGTATTCTCCAACTTGCTCAACTTGGAAAATAATGAAGAGGTGAGGGATATTTATAGGTTAGAAGAAGGGATGAGAGGTGGAATTGAATGAGAATTTAACTCATTTGATTGATGAGTTAACAAGGATTGATTGGGGAGTTAACAAGGTTGATTACCCAATGAACTCAGGTAACTATGGAGTGATAAATCAATAATAGCTTATCACTGAAGAGGAATTGGAGTTGGAAAGAATGCATGAAATTGATTAAGTTGTTAATTTTAGATCAAATGGAATTAATTATGCATGTGTGGGTGCATGAAATAGTCAACTCCATATTAGGCATCAAAAATCATGCAAACTGAAAGAAAAACGGGCAAAAACAGAGCTTTTTTTAGTGAAAAACTTGAGTTTTTCTACGGCTAGAAATGTGACAAGGTCACTCCTTTTGCCAATAGGGTCGCCTAGGAGGCCACCCTAGGTCATCCAGGGGAGACCTAGAAAGAAAAGGGTATGGGTGAAAATGCATGATGGGAGATGATAGAAGAGAGGAAAAGGAGGTGTTCTGACTCTGAAAATAGGTCAGTCGTGCAAGAATCCAAATCTCCACTTGCACCTACGATAGATCTAGAAATAATAGGGGGAGATTTGGATTGGTTGAGTGAAACTAAAAACTGAAAGTGGAAGATGGATAGGGGGACCTCTAGAAGGCTTCTAGAGGGTGCAGAGGATGAAAAACATAGGGGAAAGGTGAAAACTCACCTATAAGACGCTTACAAGGCTTAAGAGCAAGGTCGAAAGCTCAAAAAAAGCAAATCGACAAGTGTTGCAAAAAGTGTCGAAAAGCATCACAAACAGGGAGAGAGAAATCAACAAAGAGGAAACAACACAAGACAAGAAAGAAGACATGTCATCAAGAGGTTTTCTACTTAGAGGACATTATTTCATGCTTACATGTACATGACAAGGATTAAAATCATCATAGGGGTCCTCGTGGAGGCTATGCGTGATTTTTGTGCTTACAGTGCTGAGGAAGAAGCATACTAAGTTGGATAAAAAGGTTGTAAAATATATTTTCATTGGTTATAATTATGGAGTAAAAAGATACAAGCTTTGAGATCTTATTGCATAGAATGTAGTATACAATATAAGTGTGATTTTTAGAGAAACTAAGCCTTCCTCCATTGTATTGTAGCCAAAACAAAGTGAAAAGAAAGGTGTGGTTCAGCTTCCTCCTATGCTAGAGAAAGTTGAATCGAGAGCCGTATTGAGACAAAAAGTTGAGGAGAGCTCATCTAGCTCAAAAGAAGACAAAGAACCTCCTACTCAGCTTGCTTGAAGGTTAACTAGATGTAGACAACCATCGAAAAGGTATTCTAGTGATTTGAGATGGATTTTTTCTTTGAATACTAACATTGTTGAACCTAGATCTGTGTAAGAGGCGTTGGGTATGCATGGTACTAAATCTTAGAAAATTGTCATGAATGAAGAGATGGCAGCCTTAGAGAAGAATGATATATGAGATTTAGTACATTTTCCTAAAGGAGGCAAACCAATTGGCTGTAAATGGGTATTCAATAAAAAAACTAATTCAAATGGAAATATTGAAAAGTATAAGGCACGATTAGTTGTGAAAGGTTACTACTAGGATGAGGAGTGATATTTTATCCTATTGCAAAAATGTCATCCATTATATTCTTGCTCTCTATTGCTACAACTTATGATTTAGAAGTTGAAGAAATGGATGTGAAAACTAATTTCCTTAAAGGTGATTTGGAGGAAGAGATTTATGTGATAGTGTTAGTCTCATTTTGACTCCACATAATTTAAACTTTTTGTCAAATTGACAAGTGTCACCATGTGTTGAGTACCTCTATCGAGTCAGTCTTAGTTGCAAATGCCCCATGTTGGGAATTAAGGTGTCTCAACCTTGGTAATTCTCTGCATTTGTAATGTTTGTATTTATTATTCAATTGCCTATGTTGTAAATAATTGGAAATTCCACTTTGTCATATTGTGGGATGTGGCACGGTGATGTGTCAATCCTACATGGATTATGACAACTTGCTATTTTGTCCTCACATGAGGAGATAGGCATCCCACTTAGTGGTAGGAATATTCTGCCATGTGTCAACATCTTCTATGTTGTGTAAGGAATGTTTGACCGAAATGGTTATGACGGATTCCTATGACGAATCTATGACATGTAAGAGTCGAGAATAGAAGGTTGTAAGACAGGTAATGACATGTGTCATGAAGCATCTTTGAATGAGGCATATTTGGGCTCCCCAAGGTGGAATATGATGTGTTGTAAGAGAATATGCTATTTATAGCATGTGTATGACAGATTCTCTTACAGTTGAAAGTTGTAACCGCTATAACAGATTCTATGATGGTCGTAAGTGTCGTAAGAGCATCTGTCATAGCCCATTTTGGAAATAGGAGACCTCTTTGGGATGGGAGTTGTGGACAAGTGTCAAACACATTCTACAATGTTGACCAAGTGTCCCTAGGTGTGGGTTTTGGTCCAAGATGCCATATTGGATGCCCTTTCCAAGAAAGGTCCAAAATTGCCTTGTATGTTCTATTTAAACAGGTGCTTGGAGATAGAGTTTGTATCACAGGTTTACAGGTACTGTTATGCTATCGGATTGACTCCAGACACGAGTGTCAAAGACCATTGAAGCTTGCATTGCAAGTGTATTGTAAACATTCTTTCAAATTTGTTAATGCATTGTGCAGGTTTCTGAGTGGGGTTTTTCACCCGATAAGGGTTTTCCCCACCATAAATCTTTGTCTCTCTTCTTTTGTCTTCATTCTAGCTCTTGTGTTTTGCTAGAATATCTCATATTAATGCTTTAACATTGTTGTAATAGTTAGGATAAAGTTGAATTTGCATAGCCCTCTCCTCAATAGATTAGTGTAGGAAGCGTTTCTGCACACCTAGCTTCCTTTCAGTTGGTATCAGAGCTTGATCACCTTTGGTCCTAGTTGTTGGGTAGGGGTTTTTTGAGCTAATCTTAGGTTGAGTGGGAGTCTATGCAGAGCATTTTGTATCTTATTGCAGCAAGGAGATGGCAAGCACATCAGGAAGGTTTGAAGTAGAGAAGTTCAATGGCAGTAATTTCAAGCTGTGGAAGCTCAAGATGGAAGACATGTTAGTTGACCGAGACCTTTGGGAAAGTGTGAACGAAACTAAACCAGCTACAATGACTCAAGATGAGTGGGATCTCAAGGATCGGAAGGCTAAGGGTCTCATAAGACTTAGTCTTGTCAATTCTGTGTTGTTAAATGTCCATGAGGAGGCTACTGCAAAACTCCTTTGGAAGAAGTTGGGGGATGTGTATCAAGCCAAATCCCTAGTCAATAAACTTTTTCTAAGAAAGAAGTTGTATTCTCTTCGAATGGAGGACGGAGGATCCGTGGCTGAGCATATGAATGCCTTTAACATGCTGGTTGCAAAATTGATGAGGAGGAGGATCGATGTATGACCCTGCTTTGTTCTCTTCCGGACTCATGGGATCATCTTGTCATGGCAATCAGAAGCACCACATCCACATTCAAAATGGAAGAGGTGGTTTCTTCACTATTATCTGAAGAGATGCAGAGAAAGTCTTATGAGGCAGCCAAAGAAGCCCTTCCAGTTCGTGGAAGACCTAAGGAGAAAGGGAAGAAGAAGGACAAGAAAGCTAAGAAGGGTGGATCTAAATCTCGTGGGAGATCCAAATCTCCTGGAAAGTCCAAGGCTCTTTGTTGGAACTGTGGCAAGACCGGGCATTTCGGAAAGGAATGCAAAGAGGAGAAGAAGAAAAAGAAGAAAGCTCCTGATTCAGATTCTGACAAATCACAAGATGACGGTGATGCCTTCATCGCAGCCCTGGCAACCCATGCATCTAATGATGTGTGGCTAATCGACTCTAGTGCATCATTCCACATGACCTCGCATCGAGACTGGTTCACTAAGTATGAGGAGTTCGATGGTGGAAAGGTGTATCTGGGTGACGACTCTCATCTGAAGATTGTTGGTCGTGGAAGAGTCTCTATCCGATTCCCTAATGGTCGAGTGAAGGGGATCTCTACGGTTATGCACATCCCAGGTTTAGCACGGAACCTACTTTCTGTAAGTAGTTTGAATGATGCAGGTGTGCAGGTTGTCTTTTCGAAAGAAGGATGCAAGATGACTAGAGCATCTATGGTGCTTGCTAAGGGTACTCAGAGAGGTACTCTGTTTCAGCTGGAGGCATGTATTGCACAATGCAATAGTTCTTCTGACTCAAGGAAGAGGGCAACAGTCACTTCATCCCCACCATCTAAACGAGCAGTGAAGAAATCTATTGTTTCTAGTCTTGATGGTTGTAATCATGCATTGCAAGTTAAACTTCCTACAGAAAAGACAATGTTATGGCATAAGAGATTTGGCCACATTGGTGAGAAGGGTCTGCATACCCTGAAAAAATAAGAACCTCGTTGAGGGGCTAGATGATTGTAATCTTGATTTCAACTTTTGCGAACATTGCATTTATGGAAAACAAAACCGTGTTCAATTTTACTCGAGTTCTCATAAGTCTTTTGGTGTGTTGGACCTCATTCATTCTGATGTGTTTGGTCCTGTTAATATTCCTTCATTATCAAAATCTATATACTTTGTATCTTTTATAGATGATTATAGTAGAAGGACATGGATTTATTTTCTCAGAAGCAAATCTGAAGTCTATAGCAAGTTTAAGGAGTTTAAAGCCTTTGCTGAAAATTAGACTGGTAAAAAGATTAAATGTTTGAGAACTAACAACGGTGGTGAGTTCTATTCTACAGAATTTGATAAGTATTGCAAGGAACTTGGGATTGAAAGACATAAGACAACTCCATACACAACGCAGCAAAATAGAGTTGTAGAGAGGATGAACAGGACACTGATGGAGAAGGCTAGGAGTATGCTTAGTGGAGCTGGTCTAGAACAAAAGTTTTGGACTAAAGCTATTGCCACTGCTTGCTATCTAGTAAACAGATCTCCTACATTAGCTCTTGTTGGAAAGACACCCATGGAGGTGTGGTCTGGTAGAAAGCCTTCAGTAAGACATCTTCACATTTTTGGTTGTGAGGCATATGCACATGTGCCTAGGGAGAAGCGGTCAAAGTTGGAGAACAAAGCTGTTAAGTGTATCTTCATCGGCTATGATGTTGGTGTGAAAGGATACAAGCTTTAGGACCCTGTGGCTGAAAAAGTGTTGTATAGCAGAAGTTTCATCTACAAAGAGCTTACACCTTCTTCCATTGTTTTGCAGCCAGAAGAAAAAGAAAATAAAGAGGATGTTGTTCAGTTTCCTCTCACCCCTGAGAAGACTGAACAGAAAGACAATGTTTACCTAATGATGAGGAGAGCTCTAGCAGCTCTGAAAGCTCAGAAGAAGAAGCTTAACCTCAACCTTAGCTCTTGAGGAGGTCTACACAGATAAGGAAGCAACCTGAAAGGTTTGGTTTTACATTGCTTGATTCTAGTTGTGCTTATGCTTTGCTCACTAACAGTGATGAACCTAGAACTGTATCAGAGGCTTTGGATATGAAGGATGCAGGTTCCTGGAAGGAGGCCATGGAGGAAGAAATGGCTTCTTTGGAAAAGATTCAAACTTGGGACTTGGTGCCTTTGCCTCCTGGACGGAAACCCGTTGGATGCAAATGGGTGTTCAAGAAGAAGATTGGTGCAGATGGTAGTATTGAGAAGTATAAGGCCAGATTGGTTGCGAAGGGGTATTCACAAGTGGAGGGTATAGATTATGGTGAGATCTTCTCTCCCGTTGCAAAGTTGACATCCATTCGATTCCTGTTGTCTCTCGCAGCACTCACAGTAGCTTATGACTTGGAGGTAGAACAGATGGATGTGAAGGCAGCTTTTCTTCATGGTGACTTGGAGGAGGAAATCTACATGTCACAGCCAAAGCATTACATGGTAAAAGTTAAAGAAAATTTGGTTTGCAAACTTAAGAAGTCTTTGTATGGTTTGAAGCAATCCCCTAGGAGATGGTACTTGAAGTTTGATGCCTATGTGTTGTCAATTGGATTTGTGAGATCAAAATCAAATCACTGTGTTTATTATAAGTTTGATGGTGATCGTATTCTCATTGTTGCACTGTATGTTGATGATATGTTGCTCGTTGGGAAGGGTAACAATATGATTTCTAATTTTAAATCTCAGTTGTCAACTCAGTTTGAAATGAAAGATTTAGGGGCAGCCAGGTACATTCCAGGAATGGAAATCAGAAGAGACAGAACCAACAAAAAACTTTGGTTAAGTTAGAGTAGGTATATTAAGACCATGTTGGACAGATTTAGCATGGGAGATTGTAGACCATTGTGTGTTCCCATTTCCTTGGGGACAAAGTTGTCTGTTGATGATTGTCCAAAATCTCCTAGTGAGGTGGAGGACATGAGCAGAGTACTTTATGCTAGTGTTGTTGGCAGTTTGATGTATGCTATGGTCTGCACAAGACCAGACATTACCCAAGCAATGGGAGTCCTTAGTCGATTTATGGCTAATCCTGGACGGGTTCATTGGGATGCAGTTAAGCGAGTGTTCACATATTTGAGGGGTACTTCCGAGTATTCCATTTTCTATCATAGTAATGTTTTAGGACCTCCGCATTCTGTTGATATTCATGGATTTGTGGATTCAAATTGGGCAGGTGACATTGACAGCAGGAGATCCACCAGTGCTTATGTTTTTACACTGTTTGGTGGTGCTATTAGTTGGATGAGTAAGTGACAACCTGTTGTTTCTTTGTCCACGACAAAAGCTGAGTATATGGCATCAACTCATGCTTGTAAGGAAGCCATTTGGCTTAAAAGATTGTGTTCTGATATTGGTGTTGATGCAGGTCAAATCATGATCAATTGTGATAGTCAGAGTGCAATTTGCCTTGCAAAGAATCCAACTTTCCATGCTAGAACCAAGCACATTGATGTTCAGTTTCACTTCGTGAGGGACATGGTTGAGGATGGAAAGGTAAATTTGGAGAAGGTGGATACTTTGAAGAATGTTGCAGATGCATGGACGAAACCAGTGGGCATAGAGAAGTTTAGATGGTGTTCGGAGTCTATCGGCCTCTCAGCCTATAGCAGGTAAATCATGTTTTTCTATTGGCTCTTACAAGGTGTTCGACAAGTGGGAGAATGTTGGGAATTAAGGTGTCTCAACCTTGGTAATTCTCTATATTTGTAATGTTTGTATTTATTATTCAATTGCCTATGTTGTAAATAATTGGAATTTCCACTTTGTCATATTGTGGGATGTGGCACGGTGATGTGTCAATCTTACATGGATTATGACAACTTGCTATTTTGTCCTCACATGAGGAGATAGGCATCCCACTTAGTGGTAGGAATATTCTGCCATGTGTCGGCATCTTCTATGTTGTGTAAGGAATGTTTGACCGAAACGGTTATGATGGATTCCTATGACGAATCTATGGCATGTAAGAGTCGAGAATTGAAGGTTGTAAGACAGGTAATGACATGTGTCATGAAGCGTCTTTGAATGAGGCATATTTGGGCACCCCAAGGTGGAATATGATGTGTTGTAAGAGAATATTCTATTTATAGCATGTGTATGATAGATTTTCTTACAGCTGTAAGTTGTAACCACTATGATAGATTCTATGACGGTCGTAAGTGTCGTAAGAGCATCTGTCATAGCCCATTTAGGAAATAGGTGACCTCTTTGGGATGGGAGCTGTGGACAAGTGTCAGACACATTCTACAATGTTGACCAAGTGTCCCTAGGCGTGGGTTTTGATCCAAGTGCCATATTGGATGCCCATTCCAAGAAATGTTCAAAATTGCCTTATATGTTCTATTTAAACAAGTCCTTGGAGATGGATTTTGTATCACAGGTTTACAGGTACTGTTATGCTTCCGGATTGACTCTAGACACGAGTGTCGAAGACCATTGAAGCTTGCATTGCAAGTGTGTTCTAAACATTCTTTCAGATTTGTTAATACATTGTGCAGGTTTCTGAGTGTGGGGTTTTTCACCCGATAAGGGTTTTCCCCACCGTAAATCTTTGTCTCTTCTTTTGTCTTCTTTCTAGCTCTTGTGTTTTGTTGCAATATCTCATGTTAATGCTTTAATATTGTTGTAATAGTTAGGATAAAGTTGAATTTGCATAGCCCTCTCCTCAATAGATTAGTGTAGGAAGTGTTTCTGCACACCTAGCTTCCTTTCGCCCCAATCATCCTCAAATGTCAAGTCACTTGCTAAATTGAAGTCATCAATCTACATTTATAGTCGCAAGGTGTTGGCATTGCATATTTTCTACACCAAGTTGTCATAGTTTCCCATCTCAAAAATTTTGCATTTGATCAAGTTCATCTTAGCTAATTACATCAATCTTAGAAAAAGTTTGCCACTCCAAAGGAGAATTGCTTATCTTTTCTATTGAAACCTTGGAAGCAATTGCACAGTTTGACTGAGATTGATCGAAACAATTAAATCAAAAATTCCATAAGAGCTAGAACAAAACCATTTTATAGGCATATTCTTAACTTGGTTAAAAAAAATGTGGCAATTTTTTAGGTTAAAATTTCTTCCCGTATGAGAGATATTAAATTAACGATTTTTCATCAAGTGGATTATCGAAACAATTAAAATGGGAATTTCATAAAGGTTGGAGTGAAACAATTTAACAAAGAATTTTATGAGGTTATTATTGATAATGTGTCCAATTTTCAAGTGACAATACTTTCCCAATCAAACAATATGGAATTATCCTCTTTTAGACCATGTTAATAGACTTATTTGAAAAAATTTACAAGTTAACACTTATCACGTTGTCGATGTTTTCTAAAGGTTTTGAACTCGTTAGGGAATACAATGGTTCAAAAAAAGTTGGTGTACCTCTAACATTTTGAATAGTGGTAGTTCAATGGTTCAAAATTAGCTTGAACCCCCGATGAGGTTCAAAAAGTTGACATACCTCCAACATTTTGAACTTGGCAGTGTTTTCATGGTTCAATGAACCTTTGAACCTCTGACACTTCACTTTTCAAGGATTTCAATGGTTCATAAATGATCTAAATCCCTGACACTTCATCTTTGTCGATGCTGTATGAAAGTTTTGACTATTCGAGGAGTTCACTTTCAAGGCAAAATTCGTTTGACTCATGAGAACCAAGACATCTTTAAAACTATGATTGATAAACAATTGCAAGAAATTAAAAAAATATTGGCTGCCCCAACAAGAAATAGGACATAATAGACAGTGACCACTTGATGGTTATAATTCACAAGGTTGTCTTAGTGTGCAAAAGATCTAAGGTTAGAAGAGCCATAAAAAATAATTTCCCAGTGAATCTTTGGTATGATGAAGATTGTAAAAGAGAATAAAGAACATTGAAAATAGCCAGAAAAGAAAAAGCAAATAAAAAGTTTTATGAGAAACTAGTGAGGTCAAAAAAAGAAGAATGTATGGAAATCAGGAGGAAAGAGTTGATTTCTCTTGGAAAGGTTAACCGAAGACACTTTTGGAGAGAATTACAATAGACTAGAATCATAGTTGAGAATAATATCATTGACATGCAATGGCTGCAATATGCTAAGGCATTGTATGAAAGAGACTAGGATATAACCCCCCTCCAATAATCAACACAAGGGCCAAACTCTTCTCCACAAAGGATGTTACAAAAGGAGTCAAAAAGTTAGCAATGGGCAAAGCTAAGGATATAGATGGCTTACAAGTGGAAAACTTGAAATGGGGCATGGAAGCCTTAGCACCGCACATCAAAAGAATTTTCAATAGGGTGATTCAGCATGGTTTTCTAACAAACTAGACAAGTATTGTCATTACTCTTCACAAGAGCGGGGATGTCAACAACCCATCCAACTATCGTACTATAATGATCAACCCCCCTTTTTGGAAAACTCTTTAGAAGCATGGTAGGACAAAGAATTAGCACTTGGGTGGAAAAGGAGGGCAAGAGGGTGAAAGGACAAGCAAGTTTTAGAGCAAAGCACTCCACGATTGACCATGTTGTGCACTCTCAGACATATGATTGAAAAATTTTGGGACATACAAGGAGATGAAGTTTTTTGCAGTTTTGTTGACTTCAAAAAGGCATTCGACACAATACCTAGAAGTAAACTTTAGGATAGAATGGAGGAGTTGGAAATATCAAAAAAATATAGGGTAGCAGTCCATAGACAATATGAACAAGTTCGAGCCAAGATCAAAACAAAAGAAGGTATATCAAAGTGTTTTGGGAGCGACATAGAAGTCAAACAGCGGTGTCCGTTGTCTCCAACTTTGTTTGGACTATACATAGACAAGTTAGAGGAATGGTTAGACAAGATGGGGGAGAGGGTATGCACTTGGCCACTTATGTGGTCAAGTTACTGTTATATGCAAACGATCTTACATTAATGGAAAAATGGCTCATAGTTTGTAAGAACACTTGAGAGCTCTAGAGTCATTTTGTCAAGAGATGGGAATGCAAGTGAACATTAGCAAAACAAAGATCGTGATCTTCACCTTGAGAAAAACTAGGAAACAAATAATTTGAGTTCGAAGGTAGCCCCTTACAAGTGGTAAATGAATACAAGTATTTGGGTCTTGAATCTGTAATAATCTCAGTTGGGAGACATGCAGGACAAAAAGAATACAAGGAGGATGGAAAACATTATATATGTTTCAAAATAGATGTAGATCAGCTGAGCTATGGGACTGGAAAACAAAGAAGAAATTGTTTGGGTTGCTGGTTACACCGCTGGTATTGTATGGGTGCAAAGTTTGGGGTAGCAGCACATCGACATTGAAATGGAGGCAAATAGAAACGTTACAGAGACACCTAATCACAAGTAGTTTTAATATAAAAAGCATAGTTACTTATGAGATTATCTTAGCGGAAGATGGTGCTTTTCTAATCGAGGCTATGGTGATAACCTGGCTACTAGGATATCTGAAGAGAATTGAGAACATGGAGAGACATTGCTGGCCCAAAATTGTAGCGGAGGAAAAGTTAACTAGAAGGAAGAATATGTGGATGAAGCAAAATACAAAGTGGTGGAACAAGTGGGGCGTTAACATTTAGGAATGCCCAAGCACAAATGGGGAAATCAAAAAGTATGTGAGAGAGAAAGTCAAAGATGCCATGTAGACTCAACAACTCGAGCCAAAAATAGAATACTATGTCATACATTTTAACCCCACATATGACCACGAGAAAAAGTACTATATAGGAGCGGATATCAAGTGGAAAGCTAAAATGTTAATGGCCCAGCTCAGAACTAGTTCAATCCATCGTAGATGTGAAACGGGAAGGTGGAAGACGCCCAAAGAGGAGTTGGCAGATAGAATTTGCCGTCTCTACCCATCAGGTTTATTAGAAACGGAATGGCACTACATCATGGAGTGCAAGGCATACAAGGACATTCGGATCAAATACAAGGATATTCTTAATGTTGTGTCTTTAACGGCCTTGTTTGAAGAGATGAGGATAGTCAGAGTGGCTAATTATTTGGGTAGAATCCATAGAAGAAGAATGACTATCAGCAAAGAGATAGAGAGCAGCAACCAGAAGTAGCTGGGGCTGCTTGTTGGTTCTTTCATTTTTGTGCGGTCTTGTTGTGCCTGAGGGTCCCAAGACTCTTTGGTCCCGTGGACGTCATTAAAAACTTTCATTCATTCATCATTCAACGGTTCAAGAATTCTCCAAATCTCCAACGCGTAAAAGTTTTTTGTTGAAAAATGTTTTCTCTCCTCAATCTCTCCTAGCTGTAGAAAATGAAATAAGGCCTCCATGGTTGTAGGGTGTTCACAAAAGGCGTTAGAAACTTTCCAACAAGTGAAAACAGCAGGTGTAAAGCCAAAATTCCACAACCTTCGCTATTTTCCTCTCTGCTTACCAAAATGGGAGTTTTGAAATAGGGTATAGTGGAAAACAAATTTCTGTCAGAAATTATAAATGGAAACACTATGGTAGATGTATATACAAAATCTGGCAGCATAGACAAGGCATGTGAACTGTGTTAGCAAGAGACACAGTGTAGCTTCATGAGTGTTGTCATTGATGGCAACAAAGTTCATTCCACCCATCCGCAGGACATGGTGTGCCTATACCGGAAGTCAGATTGAAGAGTGTTGAGGTCCAGTAAGCAAGAACAGAGCATGTAGCAAGGTCTGACAGTCATGTCCAGATCTCTCAGAGGAAGTATCTCAGTAAAGTGCGGACTTGGGGAAGTCAAGAGGAGTATATTGACTGATAGATTCTAGGGATTGAGCCTCCGTTGAAGAAAGAGTGAAGAGATATGAGCACCTAAGTATTGGGTTCCTGTTTGGCAGAGTAGACTGA
The DNA here is from genome assembly GCA_027924645.1 of Cunninghamia lanceolata. Lineage (NCBI taxonomy): Eukaryota > Viridiplantae > Streptophyta > Pinopsida > Cupressales > Cupressaceae > Cunninghamia > Cunninghamia lanceolata. Next base: position 982,514 of record BSBN01001091.1, read on the forward strand.
GGAAGAACTGACCGACAGAGCATCAGACCTTAATCCGGATGAGATATTGATGATGATCAAGTTTCTTGAGGTATCATTCACGATTGGCTGACATGATTGATGACTTCTATGAGCATCTCTTTGATACGCATCACTTGGTAAGCAAGGATTCAGCTGACAGACTAGGGTTTGGAGATATTCTGTGTTTTCTAGATGCCAACTAGAAAGTGGATGAAATCCTTGGTGCGGATATATATACCAGATTGTTTTTGGTATGAAGGGGTGTGTGGTGTGTGGAAAAGTGCGAAGAAAAGCAGAAGAGTAGTGTGAAGGCAGTAAGACAGGTCCAGTATGTGACAGGACAGCAGCACCAAAGAAGAGGAAGAATGAAGTGCAGTAGATCAGTGTACTGAGCCTAACCGGAACTGAACTTCAGCATATGAGGATGCTTCTTATCAGTTCAAGTATCTTGTTACTCTCTTTATAACTTGTAGACAGTGAGTCTCTTGTAGGCAGTGAGCCTCTTGTGAGCAGTGTGCTCGGGTAGTGAGCCCTAATTGGCAAGTGCCATTTGCACTACCTTATTCTTTTAACAGAGAATACAATCTTGGGTTAATCATCCAATGTTTTTTCCCTTAACAGGGTTTTCCATGTCAAAATCATTGTGTTATGTGCATTAAGTTTTCTGCTTTCATGGTTATGCATGCTTACTTAATTTGATGCTGCACTAATTGTTAAGGAAGAACAAAAAGTTAAAATAATCTAGATAACTGATTCACCCCCCCTCTCAGTTATCAACAAACTGTTTAACAGAATGCATCAAAGAGATGTAGCCTCATGGAATGTAATGAATGCAAGACTTGTTAATTGGCCTTTCAAACTTTCTTGCATATGCAATCGACAAGTATAAAGCCGAATGTGATTAATTTGTTGAAAAGACTTTAGAAATTTTCAAAGCAAATGCACTTAGTAGGTGTAAGGCCAAATCCCACACCCTCAATGCGTGATTTGGATGCCACTCTTTGGTTTTCGCCCTAAGAAATGTTGCACACTTGTTCTCTCAAACATCTACACAAAACTGAGCAAGTGTATTATATGCAAGAGGTGGATCCATTGAGAAGGTTTTAGAAACTTTCAAGCAAATGTCATGCCTCGCTCACGCCAGCAATCTCCATGTGCAATGGTTGGCAACTCAAAATTCATTAGGTGTTTTTTCACCTTACAGATTTAGCAAAAGAGCCCTAGGTCCAAATGATGTCTCATTCAAGATAACGCACTATAAAGTTTGTTATGTAGATGTTGTATGGTCTCGAAATAAACGTAGTGATTCAAGATATCCATTGGTGTCAGGGCATGAAATTGTTGGAATTATCAAACAAGTTGGCTCTAATGTGTTTCGCTTCAAGGTTGGTGATCACGTAAGAGTGGGCACATATGTCAAATCTTGCCAGGAATGTGAATATTGCAATGAGAAAATGGAAGTTAATTGTGTGAAGGGAAGTATTCTTACCTTTAATGGTGTTGATGTAGATGGCACAATAACTAAAAGAGGATATACCAGAAAACCTATAGTTGGCTTCAGCAGCTCCTTTATTGAGTGCTGGCATTATTGTTTATAGCCCCATGATTTGCTATCAAATGAACCAGGCCGGCAAATCTCTCGGAGTGATTGGGCTTGGTGGGCTAGGTCATATAGCAGTAAAATTTGGAAAGGATTTCAGATTAAATGTAACAATTTTCAGTACATCTGCATTAAAGAAGGGTGAAGCATTGAATATTCTTGGAGCAAATAAATTTATTATGTCATATGACAAAGAGCAGATGGAGGCTTCATCCAAGTCTCTAGATTTCATTATTGACATTGCTTTAGGGGACCACCCTATTTATCTTTACAAGCCACTTTTGAAGACAACAAGAGTGTTTGCCATTGTCGGTTTCCCTCCTGAAATCAAAGTACATCCTGCAAACTTCTTCTAGGCCTGAAATAAATTGCTGGTAGTATAACAGGAAGCACCAAAGACATTCAAGAAATGATTGATTTTTGTGCTAGAGAAGGGATATATCCATGGAGTGAAGTCATTCCAATCCAATATATGAATGAGGCTTTACAACGCATGATTAAGAAAGTTGTGAAATACCACTTTGTGATTGATATTGAAAATTCTTTCAGCTCAAATTAAGCATGCAATAATCAATAATGATTGAATAAGAGAACTGGAGACACTTGATCTTTCTTTCTGCACAAATCTTTGTCAACTTCCACAATTGGACCAAATACAAGCTTTAAAAGTAATCACATTAGAATGCTACAAGAAGATTGAAGAAGTGTTTGTAGAATACCCAACAACATATACATAGAAGAATGTGTGGTGAAACTGTTAAACAATAAAAATGGCAGATAAACAAAATAAAATTAGAGATTCAGAAACAAGAACACAACTCAAAGACAAGAAGGAAGAACAGAGTTTTTAACGTGGTTCGCCATGAAGGCTACATCCACAAACAAGCAGGGCAATATATTATTCACTATTTCTCCTCAATACATAACAATACACAGCAGCATGCTTGATACATCCTACAGCAAAAACACTCCACTTCCTCAATCTCTAACAATAGACAATTAATAAAGACCTCTGACAGACTTCACTATTTTTAAACCCGTCATGGGAAATGCTAGAAATTAAAGAGAGCAGTTACATCAATGATAAGGATTGGACTGTAATAAATTAGGCGTTACACCAACAATCTCCCACTTGAAGTCCAATCCTGCTACTACGAACAATGATATCCCCTGCGTTTTCATTCCTATCGTCACTTTGAAAACAAGCCCGCATTGCAAGACTTTAACCTCTGTAAAATCTATTCAAGGACACTTCGTATAAGTCTTTTCCAAGCTTCCCTATTAATCACACACAGAGACTCCATAACATGCTCAGGCACTACCACCTTCTCTACCTTTTCTCCCAATATCTCCTTTATAGCATTGTACAGGCTCTCAAACGCAGCTTGAAAATGTCGTGTAAACTGATGGTCTCCCCCAAATCCTAGGTCCGAAAACCCCAACTCAAAAAACCCATTAAGGACTTCCACCTTTGTGTTATCAGCCTACAATTTCTCCTCCACACCAACAGACTCCATGTCCACAGCTTCGCCATTCTGGATATCACTATTCTCAAACAAAACGGTCTCTTCCTATTAGGGTTAGCCGACAGAAGATATCAATTAAATGCAAATAAAGATTAAACAGAGGAATAGAAATACATAGAATTAATAATAGCGAGAGACAAGTTTTAACGCGGTTCACCCAAACTCGGGGTACATCCACCAAACAGAGAGTCCAATATTATTATCCAGTAAATCAAACCGATTACAACTAGCAATCCCTGCAACTTGATACTACTGCAAATGCTACAATACAATATCAATCAAAACCCTAACCCTTAGCTGCTTTTATCAAGTTTTTTGTCGGTTACAAAAATAGGGTTTTCTTATGTCGGTCAATGAAAAGTAACTCTCGGTGCCTTTATAAAATAATAAAAAACCGTGTGAGGTTTTGGGGGCGTTGCCCCTCGACCCCACCCTGTATCGCGACAGGGAGCGCGCCAGGGGCGCTGCCCCTGGACCCCGTCTTGGGGGCACTGCCCCTTGACCTGGTAGGAATTTGGGGGCAAACCGCGCTGATAAAAGTGGGGAAAATTTAACCTCTGAGTCTGATTAGGCTCCATATAACAACACTTCCACAACCTTGTCAAGGCCAACATCATCAGACCCGTCATTACCACTGTCCTCAAGCCCAACACCAGTCTTATCCAAAACACTTCCATTGCCCATGTCAACAACCTTGCCATCAATTTCATCTGCCCCAGGTTCTCTGGCATCAACCTGCTCAACATCATCTAACTGATCCCCAAAACTTTCAATATCAAACATACTAAGAAAATCATTAATAACAAAATCAATTTCAGCATCTAATTAATCCAAAAAAAATTTCTGGGCAGTCCATATTTCACACAATTACGAATCATGGCCATTGAACCTTTCAATCTTTCCTTCTTCAATTGACATTGCTCCCACTCAAACTCGAATCTCTCCTGCCAAAAACGATCGAGCACAACCAGCTCTGATACCAATTGTTAAACAATAAAAATGGCAGATAAACAAAATAAAATCAGAGATTCAAAAACAAGAACACAACTCAAAGACAGACAAGACCGAAGAACAGAGCTTTTAATGTGGTTCACCACGAAGGCTACATCCACAAACAAGCAGGGCAATATATTATTCACTATTTCTCCCCAATACATAATATACAGCAGCATGCTTTATACATCCTTTAGCAAAAACACTCCACTCCCTCAACGTCTAACAATAGACAATTAATAAAGACCTCCAACAAACTTCACTATTTTTAAACTCATCATGGGAAATGCCAGAAATTAAAGAGAGTAGTTACATCAATGATAAGGATTGGACTGCATTAAATTAGGCGTTACACCAACAGAAACATCTTTTTGAACCAAAACCTAGAAATTTTGGTCCTTTCACACTGTTGTCAAATATGTTCGCTAAAGAGCGTTAATATGATAAAACGGTTGTAGTCATGGAGTATATGCAGAAATCTTCTCTCGTGGTTTACTAAATTCTATAATATTGTTATTAATAGCCTTTGCAAAATAGGGGATATTTAAAGAGCATATGTTCTCTGAAGTGAAATTGAGTGCAATGTCCTAGTTCTTGATAAAGTGACTTTTGCCAAAATCATTGATGCACACCATAAAATGGGCAATCTTTGAAGAATCGAGGAGCTCTTTAGTGAAATATGAGAGAGGGAGGCTTAGATCCATCTCATGACACTTACAACACTCTTATTCATGGCCAAGACAAAAACTACATTGGTAAAAGGATTCTGTAATGATGGCATGTCCTAGGAAAGAAGTGATTTCCCTAATAAAACTCTTGCAAAAGATAGTCATCGAGGATGGCATAAAGGAAATATCAATAAGCGGTTAGAGCAGAACCAACTGACTTTATTGCTTGTTTGTTAAATCTTTTTAAAGTTGTGTTAGCAATTGAAGGAGATTATAGGATTTTGGGAAGTACCTACAGCCATCCAATGCAAACTGTTGGACATAATGCCATGGCAACCATTAGCTTGTCAAATTTATACAATGAGCTAATATTTTATTATAAAGTCTTTATCCTAATATTTATATCAAAAATTGATCTAGGTGTGCTCTTGGGAGTTAATCTTATTTTATAAATCTTTTATAAACTTCCAAAAGTGAAAAGAAAATGGTTACAAGTTAGTTATCAGGTGTGGGCCTATACTTCAAATGTAAAGCTCTTCTTTTGGTTCATTTTTTTTGGAAACAAGAGGATTACCAATTTTTTTGGAAACAAGAGGATTCCCACGCGATGTATACAAAGGAAAGAGTTGTAGAGCTCTTCTAGTTGATTTGAATAAAGGATAACCAAACTAGTTCTAGAGCCAGAATGTTATTCCTTTTTGCTATTAGTTATTCGTATGTCTAATTTACAACCTTTTTCTGAATATTTTATGTTATGTATGGGATTCACATGTTTTCTCATGCAGTCAGAATAAAATTATAAGTAGTTATCTAATCGTAGTCATGAAACCCTATGCAAATGCATCTCACATGTTAAATTGCATTTCTTCTGAAAACCCTATTTGCATGTCTTCTTTCTGAATATTCTTTCCAGGGAAATGAATCTTGGTATTAGTTTCTTTCCCTCATGAAGTCTCTAATTATCTTTCCTCTTTTAGTTTTAGTTTAGCTTCCTTTTCTGCTTTCTTGTCGAAAGCATACCCCCCAAACCCCAAATTTTGTCATACAAGAGAGCTACCCCTTTCAACCACTGAGGAAGATCGCTAATCCAATAGCGACCTCTCCAACTGTTGAAATATTTGTCGCTGCCTATTGGGCGAGTCTAAGCTATTTGCAGCAAAATATCACAACAATGAATCTATTTACTAACACATAGCCAGAGCACGTCTTGGTGAATTGTAAAAAAATAGTTTGTAAATTAAAGAAATCTCTGTACTACCTTGAGCAAAGTCCTAAGATGTGGTACCAAAAATTTGATACTTTTGTGTTGAGTTTGGGATTTGAGCATTCTAAATCGGATCACTATATTTATTTTAAATCTAATGGTGATTGTTTCCTAATTATTGCACTTTGTGTTAATAATATGTTATTCATTAGAAAAGGAAAAGAATTGATTTCAGAACTAAAATCTTAGCTTGCTAATAGATTTGAAATGAAGGATTTAGGTGCAACAAAACACATTCTTGGAATGGAAATAAGAAGAGAGAGATAACAAAAAGCTATGGCTTGACTAAAGTAAGTATGTGAATTCAATTTTGTAAAAGTTTAACATGTAGGATTCTAGACCATTGTGTGTCCCTATGACATTAGGAATGAAGTTATCTATTTTACAATGCCCTACATCTCCTTCTGAGATTGAAAACATGAGCACAATGTCTTACTAGAGTGCAATTGGAAGTTTGATGTATGTTATGGTCTGTACTAGACTAGACGTTACCCAAGCAATGGGAGTTCTCAGCAGGTTTATTTTTAATCCTAGAAAAATTCATTGGGATGCAATTAAGAGAGTCTTCAAATATTTGTGGGGTACCTCAAAGTATTCCTTGTGCTATAATGGTATTTGACATGAGACGGGCATTATCTTGATATTCGTGATTATGTGAACTCTAATTAGAGATGTTGATAGCAAAAGATCCACCAATGCTTATGTCTTTAATTTATTCGGTGGTGCTATTAGTTGGATGAGTAAGTAATAGGTTGTGGATGCTTAATTGACTATTGAAGTCAAGTATATGGCAATTACTCATGTCTGTAAAGAAGCCATTTGGTTGAAGAGATTATGTTCAAATGTTGGGTTGAAACAAGGTGCATTTACTCTTTATTGTGACAGTTAGAGTGCAATTTGTTTAGCAAAGAACCAAACATTTCATGCAAGAACCAAGCACATAGATTGTCCAGTATTATTTCGTTAGACATGATCAAAGATCGAAGGGTGAAATTAGAGAAAGTACAAACTTTGATGAATGTTGTAGATGCTTTAACCAAGTCCGTGAGCACAAAGAAGTTCAGATGTTCAAAGTCTATGGGCCTTTCAGCCCCTAACAATTACATTCCATGATGGTATGTTTCCCTTTAGCTCTTGCAAAGTATTTGACAAGTGGGAGAATGTTGGAAATTAAGGTGTCTTAACCTTTGAAAAAAATTAGCATTTGATTTTAATTTATTTATTATATTCCCACTATTTTTATTATATTTAAATCAACCTCATCTTGAATTGGGGTGTTGAAATTTGAGGTGGCATTTATGCCATGTGTTTGTGCCTTGGAAAGTTTGTTGCAAGAGATGTTTTAATTGGTTATTCATAGCAAAATTGGAACACCCTACTTTTGTGGGATGTTGCCACATAAAATACATACTTTTCATCATCATTATCAATTAACTATAAATGAGGGAAACTATGGGACTCTTAAGTAGGCAACAACAAATAATTAAAGGAGAACTAGTGTTGCTGCTAATTTATATACCTAAATATAAATTATAAATAAATGTAACAACACAAACACTCCAAATGAGTAGTGGAAATCAATATGATACCTTTTATCATACTAGTTGGATGAAGTGATTCTATAACACTAAACCATATTGATAATACTCTTGAAAAATGACGATAATCATTAAAAAAACACTACATTATATATAACTATACTTTAAACCATTTTCCTTCAATTTTACAAAAACAGTCAATAAGATGATTAATGTCACGTAACCTCCCAACCACTATCCTACTATCAAATATTATCAACATTATTTTTTAGTCACACACTATAATCCAGATCATGAGAAATAACTATCAAGCTCACTACACTATTTACTTTTGTACATGTTTATGATTGCATCCATTCATTTGTTGATTCATTTCATGAATAACTTTCTTGATGTGAGTATGACTTGATTTTATTATCTTTTTGATGACTAGTACTGATTAAAAATGATTGTCATTATTACATATCATGCTTATCATAAGTACAAATAAATAATTTATACCTTGTAAACCTTTTTTTTTTGTTTTGGGGGGGTGGGGTGTTCCATTACCTTCAACAATATGTGTCCATGTATTTGTTGTTTATTGCATTGTAGATTTTTTATTAATGTTACGCATATGTTCAATGCTTGACTATATTATTTTTACCACTTTAACTAATTGCAAATAGTTGACACCAAAATATGGTAGCACTTATCAAAAGCATAAGTAAATATGGAATATCTGTGTTTAACTTTAAAAATGAATGCTTGTCTTGACAAATCACTAAAGTCGTTGTAAACAATTTAGAATTGGAGATAAATAGTATTAAAAAAGTAGTGTTCACCATTTGCCATCTTGGTATAATGCGTAGTTTTATGAGTGGTTGTTTTAGTGTCATTACCCTCACTAAGGTTGTCATAAAACTTAGTCAAGCACATCTATTGTTTCAAACCTTTGGCCTCACATTTGTTGCAATCAAATTTCATCCTAATACCAGTATAACTAGGTTCCAAACAGTCTCCTTTGTGCTCTATAGAGTGGGTTTTGGCTCTATACAAAAAATTAAAAAATCTAATTTGTAATTACTCATAATCAGAAGTTATACATATTTTTCAATTTATTTCATAAAAATTTCTTATTAAAATATTGATGTGTTGCATCTTGATTTTATTATCTTTCATATGACCAACACTAATTACAATAGTGCCCACTAATATTTGTAGCACCCTTCTCACCATCCTACTATGAAATATCACTAACATTATATTTTATATTTTATAGTACTACAAAAGAATCCAAATCACCCACAAAAAATAGTAAGTTTACCACATTCTTTTATGCTTGTTATGATATATCCATACATTTGTTGATTGATTTATGACAAATTTTCTTTACTATTATGATGCATGTAATTAACACTAATTACAAATAATTTACTAATATTTGTAGCCATTATCAAATGTAAAACAAATAATTCATATCTTCTAAATCTTAATTTGTGTGCTCCATTATCTCAACAATAAATGTATATTATAAGTCTATTTATTAATTTATTGCAATTCAGATTTTCTATTGAATGTTTATATTATAAGTCCATTTATTAATTTATTGCAATTCAGATTTTCCATTGAATGTTTATATTATAAGTCCATTTATTAATTTATTGCAATTCAGATTTTCCATTGAATGTTTATATTATAAATCCATTTATTAATTTATTGCAATTTAGATTTTCCATTGAATGTTCATATTGTAAGTCCATTTATTAATTTATTTTGTAAATCCATTTATTAACTTATTGCAATTTAGATTTTCCATTGATTTGAACATCTGATTGTTTGTCTTTAATTTTTTACCAATTACACTAACTGTAAAAAAATTGTTTCACACTATAATATGGTGGTACTTATCAGAAGTATAGGTAGATAATACATCATAACTTTTAATAACTACTCTTATCAGAAGTATAGGTAGATAATACATCATAACTTTTAATAATAACTATTTTCATGTGCTTATTACCTTCAAAAATGAGTATCTTCAGGTACAAATCAATAAAATAATGGCATGAGTTCACCATCACCATTAGCCATCTTGCTAAAAACGCTTAGTGTTTAATATGTTTTGCCAAAAATCCCCTCACCATGGTGTTAGAACATTTGGTCGGGCATTTATGTTGCTTCCAGCCTCACCACCTTTGTTGCAATTGGGCTCCATTACAAGATCACACTGTAACTAGGCTGCAACCCAACTCCTCTCTGTTCTGTTAAGTGGGTTTCAGCCCCATGTAGAAAGCTGAAAATTTTAATTACTCATAGTCCGAAGGCATAAATTTTATTCTCAATTTCATATCTAAGAAAATCATGCACTGGATACCCTGCCGCGAAAAAATTAAAGGATTAACTATTAAAGCTTTCGGATTCTTATTATGTGTCATGATTTTACAACCATTCTAGAAAAGCACTTTCTCATGTTTGGTGAAATAATGTTGATTATGTTCCGAGAACGATTTAGCCGATTTCAGTTTTCATGGTTTGTGACTTCTTGAGACAGCCTTCCGCAACGCAGTTTTCAAATCTTCCTTGGGCAACTATCACATGCCAGGAATGAATAAAACAATATAAGTCGTGTCTGACTTAATAAATTTCTTGGTTCTTATTTTAAGCTTTGCTATTTGCCAACAACTGGCATCCACTCTATTCATTGGAAGGCTGACTGAAAATAGCGGCTTTTTGCATTTATTACAAAAATTATGGGGTGCATTCCTCTTGTAAGTCAAATAGATGGACAGTAAAAGATTAAATTTCTTTTAATGATCTTACAGTACAGCAAATGAACAATGAGGGAATTAAATATCGTGAAAAATCTTGTGGGCTGATTAAAGAAAGATTATGCTTTTCGCCAAGTAATTTCAAGTCTACATTTATTAACTGACAAAGCTTAGGGTGATTTAAGAGTTGGCTATACTGGTTATAATTGATCGATTAATGTTAATTTGATGAATTTCCGCCAACCCACCAAAACACTTGTTATTGATATGAGCAATCAATACTTACAGGATACATGCCAAGTGAATATGCAGACAACTAACGAAAGTCAGTCTAAGTCACAAGTATATACAAGATAAACAGACATCCAATACTTTAAAATACCAGAAAAGTTTCCACTACAAAAGGAAAGGCCAAAACAAAACCATACAAAAATACAATCCAGCACAGAGAATAGGTCATCCCAGAATTGAGCTTGAGAAAAAAAAAACAAAGTATAACAAGAGTTGCCTCATATGCTGGATTTGATATGAAAGAGGATACACATTTATGTGCTACGTTGCCTCTATACATCTCTCTAAAGAAATATATACTCTGTGAAACTTGCATAGGTGAACGTCTATCCTACACATGTGACACCTTACATAACTGGTTTAGGTTGGTTGCAATTTATTCAAAAAAGTGACCACTACATGGAAATATACATTCCACTAGAAACAAAATTGACTATATGTGAATGTACTAGTCATCAAAATTAACTCACGAGACTTTATTATGGTAGCAGGAACAAATGTACATATATTTATCCTGCAAACGCATCGAATGTAAACATGGCTATAAAAACCTAAGAACCATTGTCCGGTTAACCTAAGTTACTTAAGCTATAGAACACAGAAGCAGGTTATTATTCAGACCTCACCATCTCTATGTGATATAAACACGAGTATTGACAACAACATATACAATATAGAATAATAGAATTGAATATTATTTCTCAAAAACTTAGAACACTGCCAGAGATTGCTTTATAGACCAACGACATTCAATCAAATGGAACACAATCATAACCAATATTTTGATCATATTTTCTCACAGGAAAGTCCTCCTTTAAAGATGCCAGCTATTAACTCAGTGACATGTAAACCTTGAATTATGATTTTGTGTAAGCAAGACTTAAGTGCTGGAAACTATTACTCCGATCACTAGATGTGAAAATTTTCAACCTAACATCATAGGCATAAACAAAACACTGGGGACATAATCTTCAAATCAACAGGATGTAGCATCATACACAAATTTGACACATATAATTTACTAATTATGCTTTCCTTACAATCATATAAGTTAATTTTTGTTGTACAAATGTGTTTTAAGTGGCTGAGAACCTTTAGTGCTGTTGGTTTCAGGCAGAATAGCTGACACCTGACCACCCTCAGACATATAAAAATAATTGTAATTGACTCGACTTACCAAGTCTGCCAAGTGAGGAAATTTTCCAACATTTAGTTTAAATGAGAGTACCTACGAAACAGAAACAAGGAAAAATAAGCTACAATGATTTGAACAGAATTTCTAACATAGTTGAAGAAAAAAATACAAGCAAATTGAGTAGAAATGGTAATTTCTATAGATACAAACATCCACAATATGAACTATGAGTGAACTTTGATGATCTTTTAGATGCTCCCATTTAAACAAAAGCCATAGCAATATTGGATTCTAGACATAATGATAGATCTATACTGCAAAAAAAAGGATTACCCTCAAGAGAAATAAGATACACTCATCAAACTGCTGGCCAACACGATCAACTTCCATTTGACACCTTGCCTTTATACCAGCAGCAGCACCTCCATTATACAAAGTATTCTGTATGGAATAGAAGTCCAGAGCCAATGAAAGAATAGTCCTGACTCGACTTGCAATGAGAGCCCACTGCAAGTGTTGGTACAACAGTGGAGTTAGTTGAACAGAGTTAAATCAAGCTTCTTACCTAAGCTTTGTGAAATGGTACATTATGGTGACATTTTAAAGTTATAGATATATCAAATTATCATGTAGTACCAATCCTTATGATCCAAAATGGATCACTAATATATGAAGTATGGTTGTATGCATAGTAACAAGGTTCAAAAAGTTAGGTTAGTTCAAAGTGAAAGGTTCACCAAAGTTAGGAATTTCAAAAAGGTTCAAATCTAAAGAACATACAAAATCATTGATAATCACAGAAATAGAACATGAAAATGATATTAAAAAATATTCCAGTCGCCAATGTTCATGGTATCTCAAAATTTGATACTTCATACCGTCATGCAATATGAGTGGCACTCAATCTCGAAACTCCATCATCTAGGACATAGGGCTGGGTCTAAAATCATAATGTAAACATCTTCAAAATTTTAAAAAAAATCTAATTCATGATCATTAATACAATTATCCATCATGGTTTTCAAAGCTCACAGTCTGGGAACCAGAGTTACACAACAAAAATGAGGGTTGATGTCATAGTCAATGTGTTGACCTGACATTGGCAGATTCATACCAATAGATTTGACTGTCTTAAAAGATCAAAATTCGGCAAAAAAATTAAAATCATTAAGGTTTGGTTGAAACTGGTTACCATGTTTGTATGGCATACTACATACCTCAAGACATTGAACATCAGCTTAAGACAACAAGGACATGATAGATTTTGGCTGAATAAACCCAATCCTGCACTTGTAGTGCTGGAGCAACCAAGCCAAGTGTACTCAGAGCAACAAGGCATACCATAGATATTGAAAATGATGTCAGCAATATGAGTTCACTGACTGGCAAACCTGTCTGACTTTATGGGTGGGGCATTTCAATGGTCAGTTTGGCATTCCAGTTCCAACCAGATATCTGTTTCATTATGATTGTTCATAAAAGATGGCAATTTAAATGCAGAAGTGTTCCTTTTGGCAATCTCGGAATAGTTCAGCATGTTTGAGGTTGATTGCAGAACCAGGAGCAGAAGCAAGGGTTGTGATGTTGCAAGGCATCTGAAAGTGAACCCACATCATCTCTATCCTCCATTGCAGAACTTATTCCTTGCAATATCTGTAATTTACTGGATAAATTAAAAAACAAAAGGATGCCCTTAGTTCTTACTGTAATTTTTTTCCTATCACAGCTTTCTCTAGGGTAAAAACGATGCCAATAGTCTGCATCTAATGCTGTCAATCGCTTCCTTTATGTTCTTCATTATTAGCCAGACTTTGTTGCAAGTGGAGTGAGATTTCAGTCAAATTTATTTACACTTTAAGCATGTTCTCTTAGCGTATAGCAGTAAGGAATCACATTTGGACATTGCTATCTGCATTAGATCTGTGTCGATAAATTGACTCAGATAACTTGAAAAATTAGAATCACTCCAAAATGAGACAAAAGAGTAAAACAAGTGGGAACAGAACCAGAAAAATGAAAAAGAAAAAAAGGTAATAAAGTAAATATGCTTTCCCAATAACTTTGAAACAGTACAAAATAATACCAGTTTGTCTGGAGCAATAAAGCACTGTCTTTGGATGGAAACCAAATAAGCTTCATGGCATGCTATGACCTCATCAAGAGAACCAGCAGATGCCATACCTTCACAAAGTTCAATCCATGCACTGTACAAAACCTGACGTGACGAGTATAATTATTGTCAACATTAAAAGATATTACAATTGCACAAACAAAACAGAAAAGAATAAAAATCATAGCTAGAATTCCATCTATTTAAGAGAAGAGATTAGGAAAAACCAAAGTATGCTCACCCGATCCATGACATACTGATGAAATGTATTTACAAAATGCAAAAGCTTCTGTTGCAGTAGCAGATGCTGCTTGTTATTGTGTGTATCATTACTTCCGCTCTGTATAAGATAATGAAAATGTGTTATTTCAAAAATTCTCCAAAGCTAATTGCAAAGGCAGATTACTAACAGTCCATGATTTGACTTAAAAAATTCCTATTAATTGCTATTTTCTTCATCTCTATGCAGAGTTACAAGGCTATGGAGGAGAAGCTGTTTTTTTCATCTCTATGAATTTGAAGAAGGACCCAGCAGCCAGGTTAAAAAAAATAGATCCTACTATCATATTGTATACTCATTGATAGTCGGCTTTTTAATAAGTGCAATTTTTGTTTACTTTAAAGTAATAAATGCACTCTCTATAGATTTGTGGTGGAAAGAGTATGGTGGTGCAAATTGCAAAGACACCAAATCTTCAAAGCCTAGCCATCTACATTTTGTGCTATCTCTGTAGCGCTTCTAGGTGTAAGTGTAATTGAAGCATGTTTGGGACCATTCACAGAAAAAGATGAACCAGTTTAACCCAAAAGTGCCTCAATGGCCTCATTCTAATGCATTAAAACATTCATCTTTGTACCAAAAAGTTGGAGGGAAGGAGAAGCATGATGAAATTGACTTGGATGACATTGATCCATATTTGTATTGAATTGTCGAAGATGTGGAGCCCCTATTTACCAAATATGAGATCATCATTTTGAGAGGGAAAGTAGTGTAAAGAGTGGCAGAAGCAGAAGTGCAGATGCAAGCGGAAGCATCAGGCAGGGCTGAACTGGATACTAATATGCTTGAGGATGAATTTGTTCTTGATAAGGAATCTTTACCATACAGTTCAAGGGCACAGCCAATGACGGGCTCTAGTTGCAGGAGAAATTTGTAATTTTCTACAATGATAATTGATCATTATGACACCATGATGTACATTGTATGCCTTTTGGTCTAGAACTAATAGAAAATGTACCTATGCATTCTCTAAATTCAGTCTTCATGCTTTTTGATAGTATTTCACGTGTTATTTAAGTTTATTTATGAATTTACATGTTTTTTTAATATGTCCAGATGTGCCAAGACCGAGTCAAAATTTTGGACTGCCAAGTTTATGTGGAGTCTGATTTTCAAAACTATAATGCAACCAGAAGAAAAAAAACAGCAAAGATAACTCCAAGTCACCAGCAGATTTCAGCCAATAATTCTGCAAGCTCCAAATGTGGTGTAGAAAGGAAACCATCAGTAGAAGCTAAAATTTGGCATCAATCAAGAAAAGTGAACAGAGAAGAACAAATATGGGATCCAGAAACCTCAGACACAGACATAAACCAAATCATATGTACATCAGATCTTACTCAATCTGTATGATGCAGATCCTCTCTTGGAATTTAAGCTAAGTTGCCGGATCCACCTGGTACCTGGCCGGATACAGGTCCGGTTCAAACCAGGTCCATGATCCAGTCCGATTCGCCTGTGGGTCCGGACAGGGTCTGCCCAAGACAGGCCGGAACCGTCCCGATCGAACCCAGGGCCCAGAACGTGAACCCGTAGCGAACCAGTGGCGAACCCAGCGGCCATCCCCTCAAAAAACGAGTTTTCTATTTTTTTTTTCTTTTTTTTAATATTTTAAGTCATTTTGACTTTGACCATTCGCCCTAGAATGAAAAGGGAACCCTAAAAACACAGTTTAAACACAAAATGAAAGCCATTTGAACTCATTTTGTTTGCAAAACACAAATAGTTTTCATTGTGTCTGAACTTGCGAATTTGTTTGTGATTGAACAGAGAGGCTTGAAGATTGATTCTTGAAGGTTGAAAATCCATTGCACCACTATTCCTACACATTTGCAAGTGCTTAGAGGCTGCCAAGAAGATCAAAGAAGATTTTTGCAAAGAGGTAGGATTTATTTATTTTATTTTTTTGCATTTTTAAACAACAAATTATTTTCAACTTCTTGTTTTTTTTAAATCTTAGTTTATATGAATGTATCACTATGCTTAACTAGTTAACATATTAAATGAGTTAGGTTTTTGTTTTTGTTTTTGTTTTGAATGTCTTGTTCATAGAAGCAGATATCTTTAAAATATCCCAATATATTCCAATATATCTTTTCTCGGCAGGGTTCCCGACATTTTCTTGAAAATATCGCGAGTTTTTCAAAATATCTTTGACCATGACTTTGACCAGAATTTTCACCAATATATTGCAAAATTATCGGTGATATATCACTAGTAATATCACAATAAATTAGTTTGTTTCTATATATGCATCAAACCTCCAATTTTTGAATCATTCTTCTCTTGAACTTTTATAAACAAGTTATACACCTTGAATGGTGTAAGTAGCTGTCAAGATTTCGAGGTGTCATTACTGTATAGCAGTTAGATTTGTTGCAAAGGATGGCAATTATTGTTGTAGCTATTTAAAAAATGAACGTACTTATCTACAATTGTGAAGACACTTGGTATAATCGTGTTTGAAAATCTTGTGAATAGGCAATGTGACTATCACTATTTTTATTGTGATTAGTGATAATCATTGTTGCCTTTGACAACAGCAAACACTTATGTCATTATTTATGACTCATGGGCATAGTCATTACTAGACAAAGCCGTCAAATGATTATACTATCCTTTAACTTGTCATTATTATTGCATCACAGATGTTAGTGCTGTCATTTGTACTTATCAATGGATATTGTTGTCGTTATTTCATTTGTAAAATAGTTGTATTATTCAGGCAATTGTTTGGCAATTTTCATAATTACATTGCAGTTGTTAATAATGTTGTACCAGTTATGATTGTTGTCGTCATCATTGTCTTTTGACATAACTATCCTTTTGTGATTAGTAATCTTCTTATGATCACTGATCAGTAGCATTCTGTCATTATTGTGACCTGTACATTCTTGATCAGTATGGTGTTTAGTAGCATCCGTATTAGTACTGTGGTTAGTTAATATGGGCATCAATACTACAGTCAACGTTATAGGAAATATTACGAATGAAAATGATTAATATGAAACGTTGTTGAGATAGGACATTGTTATCCTGAAATGCTTGCCATTGCTGTAAATTTAAGAGGTATTTGAAGAGGTTAGGGAGACTATTGTTGTCAACTGTACTTACCATTTTGTGTATAGATTAGTCTCGTTGACTTGATAGTTAAGGAGAACGGTACGATTAACAAAGTATTTACACTAGTTGTGTTCTATTGCATTAAGGGTTCGTTATCATTCTGGCAGTCATTTACTAACATTGTTAAAAGAGATTTATATTACATCATCTGTAATCAGCGATCTCAAAATTAATGAGAATAATCCATATTTCAAAATTCATGTTGTATACTCTTGTTTACTTTCACACTCACTTTATATGCAATTAGTATGTATGGCTTTAAATGTAAAAAACATCAATTATTTCTCTTTTTTTTTTTTAAATTGCTGAATTTTTTGGGTTTCCCAGTTTTTTCCCTATAATATTGTTGACCAACATATAGCCAGATGCATTTATGCAAATGGTTTGTCATTCAATGTTGTTTGCTCACCATATTGGAAAGAGATGGTGAAAACAATTAATGAGGCTCCAAAAGGGTATAAGGGCCCGGGTTATGAGAAGGTGCATGGCACCTTATTGGAAAATGAGATCAAGAGTATAGAAGATGCATTGAAGCCCATAAGGGATTCATGGATTGAGACAGGGGTGTCGATTGTGTCCGATGGATGGAAAGATGCAAAAAATCGGCCTTTGATCAATGTCCTTGCAGTGTCCCCTAAAGGGGCAATGTTTTTGAGAGCTGTGGATTGTGAGGGGGAGGTAAAGGATGGAAATTTTATTGCCAACATCCTCATTGCAGCCATTGAGGATGTAGGACCTCGTAACGTTGTTCAAGTGATAACGGACAACCCAAAAAATTGTAGAGTTGTTGGGTTGATGGTTGAGGAACGGTATTCACATATCTTTTGGACACCTTGTGCTATCCACTCTTTCAATTTAATGCTAAAAAAGACTGGGAAAAAAATTGATTGGATTAGAGAGTTGTATGGAGAGGCCAAGGAGATCCGAATGTTCATCACCAACCACCACATGTCACAAAGCATATTTAGATCATTTTCTACATTGGAGTTGTTGAAGGTAAGTGAAGCGATATATTTTTTCTATGCTTTAATTTCACATATTCTAATTCTTCTTTAAAGTTTGTTTTTAAATGTTTAAATTTTAATTATTTTATTTTTTATTTTTTATATTCAATAGGTTGCTGAGGCTCGTTTTGCCTCAAACACAATCGCCTTGAAACGGCTTGTGAAGGTCAAAGAGGCTCTTGCCAACATGGTTATTAGCCATACTTCATCCATATGGAGGCAAAGCAACACTGACAGGGCATCAAATGTTAAGAGGATGATCCTAGATTACTCTTGGTGGGATCGTGTGTTGTATCTCCTTAGTTTCACCCAGCCCATTTTCAGCATGATTCGTTATACTGACATGGACAAGCCTTGCATGGGGTAGATATATGATGTCATTGATTCAATGATAGAGAAGATGAAGACCATCATAAATGAGGAGCAAGATACTCAAGAAATTTTCTTCAAACAAGTGCACAATATTATTGAGGATAGATGGAACACAATGACAACCCCACTGCATCTTGCATTTGCATTGACTCCAAAATATTATAGTGCTGAGATTCTTGCAATGCCAAATACAATTCCCCGTGGAGAGATCATGAAGTGTTTGAAGGGTACGAGGCAACATTTCGTAGACCCTTCCTTGATCAAGAAATGCAGGATATGGTCACAAATGAGTTCACTAATAAATTCAAGAAAGATGCTCACAATTGGTGGTACTATCATGGCCAACAAATCTGGCACCTAGAACCTCTCGCAATCAAAGTTTTATCACAAGTTTACTAAATTTCTATTTTTTTTCGTAGTCTTTTAAAAATTTAATTTTAAAACTTGAAGTTTCATAATTCATTTATAATTTTAAAGTTTTTTAATTTTTTTAAAATTAAACTTTATAACCTATTAAGTTTTTATTTTTTAACTCTGTCTCTACTTTGTCTTCATAGGTTGCTAGTTCATCTGCATCTGAGAGGAATTGGAGCACATACTCTTTCATCCACTCAATAAAGTGCAACCAATTGCACTCAAAAAAGGCAAAGAACTTAGTGTATGTGCATTCCAACTTGTGCCTTCTTTACAACATGGCTATAAGGAAGGGGAATCAAAGTTGTGGGATGTGGAGCCAGAGCAAATTGACGTGGATGCTTGTAGCTCCCATTCCCAAGATGTTGCACTCGAGGGATCAGAGAGCAAGCACATTTTCTCAGCGAGTGGAAGTGGCGTTGGTTGTGGCATTGGTTCTTCAAATGTCCCCGCGTCAACTAATTTCCAAGATGTTGATGATGATGATGTGGAGGATTTAGCAAATCCATATGATTGATGACATTTGTCATTTGACATTGAAAATTGATTGTTGAAACTTGAACTTGATATTATTATTTTGAATCTTGATATTGAACTTGAAGTTCAAGCAATGAATATTTTAATTTTTATGTTTTATGACAAGTTTATGGTGGTTTTGTTGATTATATGATGCTATGTGGTGTTCTACACTTAATTCCTAATTTTCTACACTTAATTCTTGCTTCTACGCTGCATATATATATATGAACCCAAAAAAGAACCCAACCCCCAAAAAAAATTTGGTTGAATCCACAACCCGAACCAGAACCAGAACCGGCAACTTAAAATTTAAGAGGTCAGGGTGATGAGCTCTAATTAAGTGCATATTTCTGTGTACCTATATGTTCCCTTTTTGTTGCCTTGTTGGTACCATTTTCCTACTATTCCTGCTCAAACCCTGTCCACACAACTTCCCATGCTGCTAGCATAATTTGTGAGAATTGGAAGTTGTTTAATTAGGTTTTGTGGAAAAGATGGTAAGAAATGATACAACCTATTTTATGTTTACTAATATTTTGCTGTTATCAGACCTGCAACAAGGCTGCAGGTATCATGTTTGCCTGAATAGGAACACTTCCAGATCGAGAAGAGATTTTGAAGCATGTAGGCAAAGCAGGGAGGATGTTAGGTGCAGTCATGAGGTGTGTGCAGTAGAATTGTGACACATGCAACACTGCTGTATGTAACATGTAGCTCAGCTGTAAAAGGAGGCAGAGTTTGATTTTGGTGCGCCAATGTTATTTCTGGTCATTTTCCAGCCTGGTCATTAAAGGGGTGCTTGGATGTTGAATATTTTTCCTTTCATATCTATTTCTTGAAACTATTGAACTGTTTCCTATATTAAAGGATTTGCTTTGATAAGAAGTAGTTTATTGTTTTTGTTATCCAGCTGTCCTTGAGTAAACACTAGAAATCAGGAACAACCGAGGGCTATTCTTGCGAATCAGTTATACGAGTTCCCTATAAATATAGCTTAAAAAGGGGACACGGTAGTAGTTCTGTGTATGTGAGATAAATTTAGGCAAGACAGATATTGTATGAGTTTCAGCATTAATAATAAAATACCATTGTGTTAAGCATTTGTAGCAGAGTGTTACCTGCAGCAGGAAAGTGAGAAAGGGCCCACTCAATGAACCAGTCTGTTGATAACACTCTGATCTGTTTCATTTAGTTGTGTGGTGTGTTAACTTAGCTGGTTAAGCCATAGCAGAAATAATTGGTAAACCAGAAGATTTAATTTTTTTCAAAAAATCAGGATTTAATCAGTAAGAAACAGATTTTCAAAAAATGTAGAAAAACGCATTAAAAAAAACAATAAAAAATTTAGAAAAAAAAAACTGTTGTTTTTAAAATTTAAAGGAATTTTAATAGCATAGAGATTTAGAGAGCAAATAAAAATCAGAGTTTAGCCCATGAATTGTGAAATATGGATTTTCTCATTTATGTTCATAACGCTGATTACATAGCATTCCACAATGCATACTACATAATGCATAAGTGATAACTAGATGCTAATATTTTTCAAATTTTCAATGACAATCTACTTTGTACAAAGTCAACCTACAAACAAGTACAAAGTTCTAAATAATCAAATGTAGCCAATGACTCTTGCTGCTACAAAGAGAGCTATACTAGAGGGCTGCAGGTTCTAATAATGAAGCTTTTGGGTCAGAGCCTCCCCTAAGTTGTTCAACCACATCACCATCATAGTGGCACTCCTCAAGGAGATCATAATCATCACCATCACCAAGGACATCATCATTTGCAATCAACTTAGAATCTAGATCGACTTCTGTTAGTAAACAGATTTGTCACTTTCAAAATTATAAGAAAAACCTGATTTGCCCAAGAAGAGCTGACAAAAATGCCTACAACAGTTAGAGAGATCACCAATAAAACAGTGATCTTCCTTTGCGTTTGAGAGGGGCAAAGGGGATATGCTTTTAACTTGAAAGCAAGAAAGGAGATTTTATGGAAATGAAAATAAACAAAGTTCTTGAATGCCTTGTTGGCGTTTCAATTCGCACCTTTGGAATGCGAGTTGGAAATGGACAACTATACACAGATAAACTGCTCTCCTATTATGAGGGGGAGTTCCCTTTTTGCTGATGTTCGCTTAAAAGATAAATAAAACAAATTTGCCTATCTTCTTTTTGATTCCCAGCTACGAGC
The DNA here is from genome assembly GCA_027924645.1 of Cunninghamia lanceolata. Taxonomy (NCBI): domain Eukaryota; kingdom Viridiplantae; phylum Streptophyta; class Pinopsida; order Cupressales; family Cupressaceae; genus Cunninghamia; species Cunninghamia lanceolata. Next base: position 1,004,294 of record BSBN01001091.1, read on the forward strand.
ACAAGGTTATAAAACTCTAATCACTATAGCAGAGGTTTTACCTTTTTAAAACTTCTAACTACAGCTAGGCTTAAGCTAAATGACGCTTTTAATCACCTAAGTAAATTCAGAACAAAGGGATTAAAAGTTAACAAGGAATGATTTGTTTTTAACATAAAATCTTTAATAAACTTCTTCCAGATTCACATCAGAAGACTCATTGTACTTTAAGATGAAAACTGAAATAAAGTTACGCAAGCCACACATCTGACGACAAAACTAAATGATCAAAGATAGAAAATCAAAGCAAATGGCAGGCATGAGACTTCTATTCCCAATATCATAAAGTTGATACAACTGCAGGACAGCAATATTGTAGCAAAAGGCAGGCATACAATATGCGATCAAACATTGGAAAACAGACAACACAAAATGAACGAGCACTTGAAATAACAATTTTTGCAGGCTAGAATAGGCACAACAAATTTTGCTATCACAATTACCATTACTTACAATGAGCAAGGCTGCCCTTATTTATACTAAATCAAAGGAGTAGGGAACCCTAAAATCTCCTTGAAATAACCTAACTAACTTGCCAACTCGCAAGCTTTATTTCTATTCTAAGACAAATATTACAACTAACAAATGCTTTAAAACAATCTGCTTTAAAGCAAAGAAAGCTCCAACTATTACAAAATGATTTTTCCTATTTTAAGGATGGACAAGCTTTGGATGAAAGCATTAAATTAAAGCTGCTTTCTTTTGAGTCACATCCTTATCTTTATTGTTGCTTTATTGGTGATGTCATCCATTGATATTTTGGGAAATAATATCTTCTAAAAGTAAATTTCGAGAGAAAAAAGTTGACACATGGGTTTTGTAGACAATCTTATTCTGATTCTAGATGAACCCATTTCGATGAAAACTAAAAAAGCTCCAGCCCTGTTTCTGGAAAATGACGCCCTAGAAAAATAGACCTTGAAAAAGCGTGCCTTTGTGCTTCCTAATCCCGAATCCACGAAGAATACTAAAAAAGCACTCCGTTTGGGCTCTCAAATCTTCATGAGAAGAAAAAGATGCTTTCTTCCTCTAGATGCAACCTGCAAAAATAATGAATGATGGAGGCCAAAAGCTTTTTTTTTTATAGAGCTTAGGACAAAAAAGCTACATTCTTTATGAAAGCATAAAACTTGAAGCTTGTCCGTGAAGAAAGCAACTTTTAAAGCACAAATCCAAGTAGATATACTCGAATAAGAAGAATCCCTATTTTATAGCTGCCTATGGCTTCATGTGTGAGATGATTAAAAATATCTTCTTTGATGATGTCATCAAACACGCGAGATTGTAAAAGTGTTAGCCAAATTTTCATTCGTTTTGAAACTTTTTGCACTCGTTTTGACTCCGGCATGGACTGCCTCTGACTTCAACAAGATGGCAAACTATCACCATTGACTGAAAAAGCTGACTGATCATGGCATCTTGAAGTTTTATCAATTCTTATTTGACCCCCAGCCTCAAACTGACGTTCTAACGACGTTTGACTGCAAATTTGGCTTCTGGAAACTGTCGCCGAACAAAGATCGAGAAGCGGCTGCAAGAAACACTGCCGGAGCATAAAAAACTATCTCTGGAGATCCCAAGCGCCCCTAGCCTCTAGGGGCGCTTGGAATTTCATGCCTTAAATCATTTTTTTTTTCTATTCACAACTTTGCTTATTTTCTGAAAAAACACAAAAAATTGGCTAAGTCTGGAGATGATGGGCAACCCTAGCCTCCTGGGGCACCTAGGATTCCATGCCTTAGAAAAATTTTGGAATTTTCATTTTCTTTTGCAAATCTTAATCGCAAGTCGAATTCTGCCAGATTTTGAAGGTCCATGCCTGACATATATTTCAAAATATATTTAAGCCTATACTTTAAATATTTTGAAATATACTTTCAGGATATTTGAGATAGGTCTCGGATCCATGGGATTTGACATGCAGATTCTAGATTTTTGAGGATCCACCAAATTTTAGAGTTAGTTTTTCAGGGCTTCAAGACATCAAACTTAGTCAATTTCAGGATTTCAGGGACAAGCATCAGGATGAGGGTAGACTGGATAGCCTAAGCATATCTGAGATGAATCCCCTGCTTTTACGGGCCTTTTGACTAAGTTTAACTGCTTTTGACCTCATGGAAGCGGGCTGACGAAACCTTTTTGACATTTATTGAAAAACGCAAAAAATATTCTAACTCTGGGAGGAATGGGCGCCCCTAGCCTCCAGGGGCGCCTAGGTTTTCCAGACTTAGTCAAATTTTGATGATTTTCAACTTTCCTTTGTTCTCCAGATTCACCATGCTTCGTTCTCCGTTCTTCGTCAGTCAATGATTGCTCGACAATTCTGTGTCTTCTGAACACTAAAAACTTGAAACTGACCCCTGACAGATGAGTTCCCTTCATTAATGCACTCGGAGTTCATGCTTTGCCTTCTGAAAAAGCAAAATTGACCCAGTAGAGAAAACTCGATCATTTGCAGATTCCGTCTGGACCACCTTGATAGTGAAGCAAAATCAGCCAATCAGAATCAGGCAGGACACCTGAATCAGAGATTCTATTTTTAGAAACTTTTGACAACATCCGTATATCAAGAAACCCAGAAAACCTAAATTGACATCTATTTTTAGAAACCTTCTAAAAATAGAAATTTCTATTTTTAGAAACCTTCTAAAAATAGAAATTTCTATTTTTAAAAATTTTGACTTTCTGACTTTTTGACGAAAAATTTCTTATAGACTTTCACAAAATGCCTTAATGAAGCAAAAATTTTGATTTGGCACAACATGCCTAATGCAATACAGGAAACTAAAGTAAACTTTAAAATGAGAACCACCAGAACTCTATCAAACATATGAATGAAAAAATCTGATGATTACACAATCAATTCTTGAGAAATCATCACCGTATCAAATTTTGACATAGGAAAGAAGACACGGATAATGGCATGCATATAAAATGAAGTAGGTTATCAACAATCCGTACAACAAATATATAAGATTTCCTTTTTCTGCAGTAAAAAATGTTATAAATCCAACATACGAAGAACTCACAACATTACAGAAAGAAAAGATGACTTAAAGTTCACTTGTTCCTCTGTATTAATCATCATAAAACCAAAAGGGCTCAAAGTCTCCTTCAGAAAAATATCACAAAGTTTGTACAGAGTGTCCTCCTTACTCCCTCCAGAAAAAAATCAAAAAGATCCTTACAATGAGCAGCCAAATCCATTTTTAAAGACCTCCTTGGATGGTAGCCCAACCTCCCATAACCGCTTCTTGAAAAGCTAATTTGTTATTTCTGAATTCTATTTGAAATAACTGACTCTTTAAATTCCTCCAATTGTATGGACTTTACTTAATTTATTAACAATATTCCTCTCAATTTCTATGAATATTCGTTTATTCACATTGAGCCTCATTGGAGTGAGATACTTTGCCATCCCATCTCTTATAATTTCACATCGCTCCAAGCAGGATCCCCTTTTTAGTTGGTAAATAGACAAATGGCCATTGGTGCAAGACACTACACACTGCATTTGACTCTGAACTACTATGCAATATAATATGAGGAGAGTATGCAAAAATTCCTTCTAAGTCCCAGAGCATTCCAACTATAATATATTTGCAAATGGCATTTGTCTGAAGGTTTCTAAAGTTGTTTCAACAAATCCATTTTGTGCATATCCTTCAAAACTTTTAGATGCACCCCACACTTCACTAGAACCTACATTTGAAGATTTGAAAGATTGAACAGCCATAGGGTCTGTCAATTAAGAATTTGTGTTACACAATTTCATCATTTCGCTGATATTGGAGCTTCAATAGTTGTCAACATATGCCCAGAATTTTGAGGCATACCCCATCTTTTGTATATCAGCTATGTACCAAATTACATCTTTGAATGGTCTATCATTCCTTTGCTCACTGCTATTCGTGTTTTTGATCCAGACTGGTGGCCCAAATGTTGCAAATAAAATCTGCTGCTGAAAGTAGCTTACCAAGATCAACATTTGTCTTCACACCAAGACCATTAAGTAAACAGACAACGTCCTCAATTGCTACATTGCCAGTAGCACCTTTGGCATTAGCACATCCTCCAAGTCCAGATATTGATGAGTCAACAACACTTATTCCCATTTGTAGGGACACTAGTATATTTGCCAGTGCTTGTCCATAGGTATCATGGAAGAGAACAGCAAGCTTTTCTACAGGTACAACGCTCATAACAGCTTCAAGCATCGAAATGACAGTACCAATAGCTGCATAAAACAACCCTTTAAATTTGGTGTTAATACAGGAAGTCGCATACCCAAAATTGATTTCACACCATTCATGACATCCTTTGCATCTGCCAACTGTGGTACCCATTTTGGTGAAACAAAACTGGTAGCCTCTACAACTTGGAGCCCAGATGAAGCCAACCTCTCAATCAATTCAGTCTTAATATTTGTTGGAACTGTGTTCTTCTCATTCTGCAATCCATCTCTCAGTCCATCTTCAACTACCTTTACAAACATGGGTATGCCCTTTAACGGCTTTTCGGTAAGTTGTTTTATCTCTGTATTTTCACATAACAAGTTACAGTAGCGCTCTTGTGAAATCCAAGGTTCATGCTTGCCACTTGACAAAAAGTGAGACCTAGTACAGGACAAGATCCTTGTGTGAGACGAACCATAACCAAATCTGTCATTTACTTCTCTCCTCCATGACATAGCTCCTGTGACATACTCTCCCCCTATGACTAAGCCATGTGTTTGTGATATTTCATAAGATCCTTTGCCACATCGTATATCTACATGGCAAGCTCTCGAGTTGGAGAAATGATGATCACACCAGTACCATTGCGAGGTGTAAAAAACATATATGGTATAGCAATTCTACAGCTGGGATCAAAAAATGCAAGCGTCATTCCTGAGTTCATTCTTGCCACAAATAATTTATTATACTCTGATATTCTGATAGGCTATGAGCTAAAGAACTAAATGATACAAATTCTAACATTCCTTCATCTTAACATGTTGCCAAGGCAACACAATTAGCATCTTCAGTTTTATAAGAAATTTGTTCCATCCTTTAGGGAGGCCACTGGCAAAAGTTGAGGCATTCGGCTTTACAGCAGCCAATTGCATTTGCTTGAAAATTTCTAGAGATTTTTCAACAAATCCATTTTGTGCAGATCCAGCAATTATTGCAAACCACGAGACCACATTTCTTTGAGGGAAAACCACAGAAGAGTTCAGGTGCTTGGTCTATACTTCTACATCGTGCATACATCTCTACCAAGCAGCTGCAACCATATCATTTTTAAAGTCCTTGTTTTAGCGCAGCGTGGGGTGTGCTGCCAAAGAGGATGTTGGCGGCAGGCTTACCATCATTTGTTCGAAGGTTTTAAAATCTTTTCAGTGAGTTCATTTTGTATATAGCCTGTGATCATTACATTCCACGAATCTGCATTTTTGTCTACCAGAGCCATGGCGGCCACGAAAATATCACTTTTCAATCAAGTTTGACAAGGCTCAAGTGTTGTTCCAAAGCTCTCCTTTTTCTCCATCCATGGAAAAGGCATCGGCAAAAGCAAGGGTTCAAAAACCCTAGAAACCTCCGATGAAGAAAGTATCGGCAAAGTATAGAGTTCAAAAACTCTTAAAACTGCCGATAAGAGTACTTCATCGGCCAAATATCAGGTTTGAAAACTCTCAAAAATGTCGATTAGAAACCAATGGAGACTTTAATAAGTTTGCAAAATATTGACGGATAACCTTGATAAAGAAAAAGTGAATAGATGAAATTTAAGGTTCTCAAACCTTGAGAGTTGCTGATCAAAAATTTCACCTTTATAAAGTTAAAAATATAATATTTCGGCAATATTTTTAACTTTTGAACCCGGTCATTCCCTCTTCGGCAGATTTCGGGACTTCTTACCTTCCACATCAAAAAGGTAAATAAAATTTAATCCTGGCGGAAAACCCCTTGAATAATGTATTTTCCAAACTTAGGAAAATCATTAAAAGAAAATATTTTACACTCCATGATATTTGGAAATCGAAACTGCCAAGCAACGGGAAGTAAATAATTTTATAACTTTTGACTGAAAGGATACCTCTATCTGGAAACTAGTCACATGGAACAAAAAGATCACATGGGGCCCTCTGCAAACCATTATGTGTCAGCACTCATAAAACTTCAAATTTAATGTTTTCCATAAATCACCGAGCGGGAACATGAATTTTTAAAATCTCCAACCTGTGAAGGAATCTCATCATGGAAAATGGACCACATTGTGTGAAAAGGAGTTGAAAAACTCATTGTAAGACGGTTTTGCACCAGTACCAATGGATCTCTGTATTTAATTATTTTTGTGAATGCCTCTCAATCTACGCAACAACATGATGTGAAGGACTTGTGAATTTGACATGAAAACCAATGCCCTGAGTTTGACCAACAATTTGTAGCTAATTAGGTATCTGAAATAAGGACAACTGACTCTGTTGTACCCATATGAAATTTTTCGTATATGTGCCCAAACACACCTCCCAAGCACCATGTAGCATTGTCATTACTGCGCTGACCCTACAGGTACAAGACATATCAAAAGATAGCGATCCAAGACTCAAATGGAGGGAGATTCTAGCAAACCAATCAGGCATGGAGTAGTGAAAGAACATCTAGAAGCGGGGACCAAAGTGATGGATCGAAGGAGAAAATGACATAAAGGAACCAAGGGAAGCAATGCAAATACATCTGGCAAATCAAAATTCAATTTTTAAAATTTCAAAAAAATTTCAAAGGCATTTTTTGAGCGTTCTTGGTGAAGCATGCTCCACCATTGGAGCCCACTCCAAGAACAAAGATCTTCGGTGAAAGATTCGGATCATATGAGTCTATTTTCCAAACTTCAAGACTTTCCGTCATCTGATGAAGAAGTTATGGCAAAAAGAAGCAACACAGTCAAAGGCAAACAATAGTGCTCCAGACAACCTTCGTCATAATGGCTAAGGCAAAATTCAAAGTTTTCCGAGGTCAAAAGTCATGACAAGAAGATATGGAAATGGTGGATCAATCACAAGGTCTTCACGAAAATCTCAAGGCAAAGATCAAAGGCAAAATGGGCAAAAAAATCTAAGGCAAAATGCTCTGGCAAGGGCAATTCTCCTTCACCTCCAAAGGGCGCTCAATATGGGCAAAACCTATGCCTTTTTGCTACTTCCAAAAAGCGCCCCTTTTCAATGAAACCCACGCCTTTTTGATACTCCCCAAAGGTGCCCTTTTTCAAGCAAAACCACGCTTTTTGATACTTGGGAAAAAGTGCTCTTTTCAGAGGAATTCCACACCTTTTATGCCTAGAGAAAAGTGCCCAAATCAAACCAATCTCACGCTTTTTCAAAACTCCTAAAAGCGCTCAAATGGGACAAATCCCACGCTTTTCCTTGCCTAGAAAAAGGTGCTCAAATCAATGGTAAATGCTGAGACTAAGTTTTGCTCGTTTTTTATTGTTCAAACCAGTGTTATTTGTTTTTATTCTTTGGTTAATAAGAATATGCATCATGGTTTCTGAGATCTATCTTGTTATCAAAGGGTGAAAGAATTGTTCATGACTTTGTGCGTGAACGATTGTTGTCAAATCTTCATAGTTCCTTTGTGTTGAAATCTCCAAGTTGTTTCTTCGATTTCTTTATGCTCTGGATTTACTTAAAGAAATTGGAAGTGTATTTTGATAAAATTTAGTTATTTTCTTCTGCAATACTTTAGAAAATCTTATAGCCTTGCAAAAGAGCTTCATTGCCTTGTGTTCGTGCTCTGAGAATCCAAAAAGATAGGTTATTTTGTAATCGTCTTTTTAATTTCTTTGTTGAGGGAGCTTCCCCTCCAAATTTGAAGAACAGTCCTACTGTACACACTGTTCGTTTTTCTTTCTCACCGAAAGGTGCAAAATTAAACGCTAACAGACTCGAATAGGTCGTCAGGACTAAAGGGGTCAATGTGGCGATAATTACAAGCAATGAAAAGTTTAAAGATTTTCAATGTCAAAATTGAGGGTAACAACTTCATTGAGGTCAATTGGCTGGTCTTCCTTGACAATACCTAATTTTTCCGATATAAACTTACATTTGGCAATTGAATGTGGAACAAGAACAATGATTACAATTTATAAGTACATTTAAAAGTATTTCAGAACTCTAACCTTGAGCTTTCTTCAGTTTCAGATGGAGGTTGTGCTGAATGAAAACCAAGTCATTCATCCATTGTTGCGTCAGACGATTGCATTTCTTGGAATATATTTATCCCAAAACACTCTAAGTATCCTTGCAAGCAGATGCACTAGATGGCTGGCTCAAAATGCGCATTGTCATCCATCAAAAAAAATTGGCATCTTCACCACAAATCCCACCATTACACTGAAAAACACAGATAATTTTGAGATGATATCAAGTAAGATCTAATGAAACCTTAACACCATTGCATGTCTACAATATAGAGACTATCAAAAGTTTATGGAGTCTACCTACTTTGAAGATCTTCCTACCTTACACAACAACCATACTGGAGAAAAAAACACTTGCCTGCTTGTATATTGGCAGCTCTACCATAATTGCATCCAATGTTGTTGGGGTAGGGAACATTTTCTCCATGCACTTGAGTAGGCCCTATGTGACCTCAACATCATTTTTGAATGAGGGGCTATAGAACAACGTTGGATTCAAATAGTATCCAGAGGCATGGAGAGGGGAGTGCATCTGTCAATCCTATCTCCTATCAATTATGTCTCTATCCACAGCCTCATAGAAATAGCCCATGGGGATTTCTCCACATCCACTATTCTGCCATCCGTTTGATTCGTGAAGCCAAACTCCATCCAATCATTTGAAACAAACATTCGCTTAATTCATTTTCTACTAACAAAGAGCCTGCAATGCAAGTGTGTAACAAATCTTGTCACTCCTAGTCGAACTAGCTCTCGCCCTTGGTGAAGGAACGCATCATACACAACACTCTTGTGTAATTGTGGATAAACTTGGTAACAATGCAATCCTTTTGCAATACCTCCTTAACCCATTCATGTTTTCTAATGTCCTCTAGGGTTAGATCAAAGTAGTCTGCCACACACAGGCTAAAAAACATAGAAGGGTATTTGTCCATCAAGAGTCCCCTAACAACACAAACAGCAGCATTATTTGTAATAAATTCAACCACATTTGGTGGCCCTATATCCACGACCACCTCGTCAAACAATTCAAACAATGCAGCCGTAGATTTTGTCAGTGCCTAGATTTTCCGGCCACTAAATTTGCAAAATCCTGAGTCCTATGCCCCCTTGGCATCCCTAATTTCCCCATTAGTTATATCCGATTAGAAAGATCTTCTATGGACCCCATCCTAAAAAACCTTGTTGAATCCTCTAAGTCCTAAGTTTCCTCCTCTAAGTGTTTGTATAATCCTATGTGTTGCCTTTCGGCAGGTTCGCAGTTTCGCAAACCTGCCTTGTAAATGTCTTATGTTTCGGGTTTTTTGGCAAATTCGCGAACTAGCGAACCTGACGAAGGTAGTTTGGCAATTCGTGGTTTTCCCGAAATGTCGAAGAAGAGAATGAAGGGAAGAGGAAAGAAGGAAGAAAGAAGAGTTAAAAAGTGATGTTTTGGCAAGTTCGTCGGTTCGCAAACTTGCCGAATCGCCGAAAAAGCAGAGTAAGGAAGGCAAGTGAAGAAAAGAGTGAAAGGTTTCGACGAGTTCACAAGTTCTCCAACTTGCCGAAACGTTGAAAGTAGTTTGTAAATACACCATTGCGCTGAAGAAGAAAAAGACAAGGCAAGAAAAAGAAAGTAAATGGCTTTCGACAAGTTCGTCGGTTCGCAAACTTGTCGAAACACCGAAAAAGAAAGGAGAAACCAAAGAGAAAAGAAAAGAGATCAAAGAGAGAAAGACAGAAAAAATGGTTCAATGGTTCTCAAAACCGCCGAAATGCCAAAAACAAAGGAAAAGAGAAAGAAAGAAAAGAACAAATGAAAAGAAAACAAGGTTCGACAAATTTGAACCGGCAAACTTGCCGAAACGCCGAAAATGAAAGGAGAAACCAAAGAGAAGAAAAAAGATCAAAGAGAGGAAGACAAAGACAAAATGGTTCGATGGCTCGCTAGTTCTCAAAAGCGCTAAAATGCCGAAAACAAAGGAAAAGAGAAAGAACAAAGAAAAAAAGAAAAGAACAAATGAAAAGAGAACAAGGTTCACCAAATTTGAAAATTGCCAAAAGTTCAAAAAAATGAAGAAAGGCATGAAAGTGAAAACACGCAAGCCTACATACATTCCATCGTCCCAGCTAATTGTACGTTGTAACAAATTTTCCAGGGATGCTATGAATGCAGTAGGTGAGCCCCAACTACCATCTCCTTTTAATTTGAGCAGGAGTGTTGCAGATGTTGAGGATCATTCAATGCAAATTAGGGTGCAACATCTTAATGCTATAAAAACAAACATTGTATTCATTTTAAAGGGTTGGTCGTTGAACCAATTTCCTGGAGGTGCAAGAGCTCGCGGTTATTCTAGGGCACCAAATACTATTGGTTCGGTATACAAAAGGGAGGAATACATCTTGTAGATCAAAGAAAAGATTTTCAACATGCATTTGTATGTAATGGTATGTCTCCAAGACAATTTGTAATGATTCAAGGGAATGCATAAACGCAACTATGTATTTTCTTTTGCCACATTTGCTTCTATGAGTGTAATAAAGATTTGATGTATATGTGACAACATCTAATGCATTGCAAGGCTTTTTGTAATGGTCTTTTCATCTCACATTGGTTATTACAGTTCTGCTTTGGATTATTAAGTATGTCCATTATATGCGGTGTTATCTAAAATTTGTATGCAAGTACATATTTGGTTTTGTTGATGTTTTGTTGATGTTTTGCAAATGTATCTCCTTCTGTCTTACACTCTATAACTATGTTGCCCAATGGAGTAGGCACCGATCCATATTGGGGAAGGATCAATCACTTTTCATTTATCAAACCCTCATCTTGTTAGTTGAAGGAGTAGTAGGATTAGAGTAGGTTCCACATGTTTATGATTTAGTATTATAACCAGGGAATCATTCTAAGAGACATCAAATTGTTCAAATCATTTGTGAATCATGTTCATGCATGCCTATGCCTTGTAAGTGTGTATGTGAAGTTAAGTGGATTCATCTCAAGGTATACCGTGCTATTATTATTTGGTGGTGCATCTGCAAAGTGTAGTAATCGGCTTAGAGGTTTTATACAGCCAGTTTGTCTTGACCTAGTGACAAATATAGGGGTCAAGTGTACATTGGGTATGGTTGTGGTTATCAACTTGTGTTCCATTTCATTCCTCTAGGAATATCCCTCCTGGGTCTAGTTGAGCCCGAAGTGGAGGAGAGCATACCCACTCTCGTTAGTTGGCCTTAAACATCCTCAATCTGCGGATGAGCCTCTTTCTCGCCTTCCTGATGACACCTCTGGCCTAGAAGGAGGAGAAATACTCTAGGATTATGGACCTGTGTTTTTGGGAACGAACAGAATGGCGTCGTTGCCAAGGATAAAGTTACTTTAGCAATTATCGAGTTATAAGTAGTTGGAGATATTTTCAAACCCCAGTAATAGAGATTTAAAGTGGTGCATTGTGCTTGGGTTAGTTGGCAGCCTGTCAACTTACGCCAAAAGAATGGCACCGTTGTTGTGGATGACATTGCTAGGTTGAAATGAAATTGAAGACTCTGTTGGTGAGCCAAACCCAGAATCAGTTTGTAGTCTTGAAGGTATGTCACACTTCAAGGATTTTCTCTTTAGGAGAGGTGGCAACTCTGCTGACAAAAAGAAAGTTTGTTGCTGCTGCAATGTGTTTGCTGTTGGTGACTCAAAGACCCTATCTCAATGTGCAGCAACTAGTTTTTAAAGGTACATGGTTTTCTTCCTACCTTTGAGATTGAGTTCCTTTCATGGTGAAGGAACAGAATTTGTAATACCTTTATTTTATGCCTTGCATTGTAGAATGTTTTAGTCATGGCCTCTAGGTATGAAATTGAAGACTCTAGAGATGCTCCTTCATATGCATCTTCCTATAATTTAGACCCTAGAAACTACAATGGATTAGATGCCTATGACCATTCTAGTGATGCTTGTTCAAGTCATGGCTCTACAACTTATACAAGCTCAAAACTATATACATCAATGCAAGATCATAATGAATTTGTTAGGCAGCAATATGAATCAGAAAAACAAAATCAACTGCTAGAGTCTATGTTGCAATAGGAAAAAGAAATTGGAAATCGTGTTAGGCTGCTAGAGTCTATGTTGCAACAGGAAAAAGAAATTGGAAATCGTGTTAGGCTGCTAGAGTCTAGGGTGCAGTCCCATGCTTTGCCCTATTGCCCCTGAAAATCAAATTTCTTAATCCCCTGTCACTCCCTTAGATCCTATTTATAAACAGCTAGACCTTTCCTTGGTTGACTACTAAACGCAAAGCATGCCAACCAAGGTCTACAGCCAGATGCTTATCTTTGATGGGTATAGCATTTGGGAAGGGGACACACATGTTGATGATTTTTCATATTTCATAGATGAGTTTCAGTTTGAAGATGAAGACATGTACATAAGATTCTTTGTTAGGTCCTTACATTGAAAGGCAAAAGAGTGAATTCAAAGTTTTCCAGGGCAGTCCTTTGCCTCTTGGAATGAACTTGAGGCTGCATTTGAAGAAGAATTTGCAAAAGGTCTAGACCATGTTGTTCTTGCCCAAGAATTAGCAAGCATCAAAAGACAAAAGGAAGAGTCTAGCATGGATCTCAGTCATAGGTTTGCAATTGCCCTTTCCAATATTCCAAATAATCTCAAACCTAACACTCCTGCCTGCATTGATATGTTCTTTAAAGCATTTGAAGATGGGTTGAGTTCAATGCAGAAGGATTTGAAACTAACAAGTATGCAGCAGGCCTATTTATTCTTAGACTCCATAGAAAAGGTAGCGGATGAATACATAGTAAGGTTGTTATCCACAAATGCAAGTGTTGTCGGTGATGAACAAGATAATATGAACAGCAACAATGTGACTGCAACTAATCAGATGAGTACGGCATCAAATCAAGATGATTGTGTAGTCAGAAGGGTAGAAGATGGAGGTGGTGCGTTGTATGACAGCGATGTAGATGATGAGGACAGTGTTTGCACCAACCTTTGGTTGGACAACTCATCTAGTGAAGGTGAAAATGATGACATCCATGATGACTTCCAGCCTTCCAACTTGATGATGAGGTATATGGCCCAATGGACAATGAGGAAGATGTGTGCACCAATGAACAAGAACAACTAGTTGAATCAGCTTGTGAGGCTGAAAATGAGGGGTGTGCATTGGTAAGTGATATTCAAGGTAAACAAGAAGCTAGTTTCTTGATTGACATGTTGCCCTCCTTTGTTCCATTGGATGATGATGAAGCAGTCAGTGTTTGTTTGCATGAGAAAGACAGAGATGTGGCTGCCCTTGATGATAACCAATCAAAGACAAGTGATAGTGTAGCCATGGAATGTCAGTGTGAAGAATTTGCCCTTGATGGATATGGAGATGGTGATCATGTGGACGCATATGAGAACCTGTTTCTTTGGTGCAAGGTTTGTTGTCTTCCCGTGAAAAATGTGCTTCAAGTGGGCCACAGAAAAATGATACAAGAATGAACGAGGAAGAAGTGTGTCAACAATCAGTTTGCAGCAGTGAGTGTGACACAACAGATAGCTAGAATGAACAGGAAACAAAGAGATAATTGGAAGAAATTGGTTCTTCATATGAGTTGTCTCTTAGTGATGTTGAGTGTTGTAATGACAATTTGAATTGCAACCGAAATTATGCTTATGATTCAGATATTGAAGGATGTATCAGCACAAGTGAGAGTTGTGTATGTTGGCCGCCTATTGTCCAAGAATTTGATGAAGACTTGGTTGACTATGAAGCTTTCCTTTTTGAAAGTTATGCTTCAAATGTTGTGGATGATAGTGTTGTGCCCGAGATGGAATCGTTTGAATGGGTCCAACATACGAGTGAAAAAGATGTTGAGCAGCAACACGTATGTCAAGTTGAAGATCAACACGTTGCAACTCAGCTTCAAGGTATGCCAGAGCTGGATTTTTCCAATTTGATTTGCAAGAAGATGTCTCTTTTTGTAGATCAGCAGTGCAGTTAGGCACATTCTTCCTTGCCATGTGAATTGGAGGTGTTCTCCTTTTACCTCAACTTGCATGAAGAGGTCAACAAATGTTACAGTGTTGCATCTCTTGATGATGGATGCTTGCTTCCATCCATTTCCTTTGTCGTTGACCTAGTTCTTGATTTTTCAACCCTTGTTAAGGACAAGTATGACATGATATGGAATAGGTCAAGCACCTATTATTTGTGGTTGCCCTATAGCAGTGATGTTCAAGGTGGAGTTAGTCTTCACTTCATGGGGAGCGGTTGCAGATTGGTGCATGCAGATGGCAAACATTATTTGATGCAACTAGGTGATAAAAATGGTGTTGGTTTGAGGGAGATCAGCTCCTTCATTCAACTTGTCTTTGACAAAGGCAAGTAGCCCCATCCTCCTTGTGCAGGGTTGACTTGCATTGTGCTGAGATTTTGTTTACACTTTACAATCATCTTTCCTTTTGTGCTTTCATTCCTATGATTGTAAGTCTTGTTATTTATCCCCCCCCTCGTGTGTTGTCTTGTATATACGTTGTGTTTTTTGCCTCGTCCCCTTTTGTGGTCTACCTCCAGAGATCTTTTGGTTCTTGCTATCCCCGTAAGGCACACGTCCCTAACCAAAGCCAGAGTGTTAGTGCCCAGATTTTCCGACCACTAAATTTGCAAAATCCTAAGTCCTATGCCCCCTTGGCATCCCTAATTTGCCCATCAGTTATAACTTATATCTGATCAGAGAGATCTTCTATGGGCCCCCAACCTAAAAAACCATGTTGAAATCCTTTAAGTCCTAAGTTTCCTCCTAAGTGTTTGTATAATCCTATGTGTTACCTTTTGGCAGGCTCACGGGTTCGCAAACTTGCCGAAAGCCTTGTAAATGCCTTATGTTTTGGCTTTTTCAGTGGGTTCGCAAACTGGCAAGCTTGCCAAAAGTAGTTCGACAATTCGTGGTTTTTTCAAAACGCCAAAGAGAAAGAAGAGAAGAGGAAAGAAGGAAGAAAGAAGAGTTAAAAAGTGATATGATTCAGCAAGTTCGCGTCGATTCACTAACTTGTCGAATCATGAAAAAAGAAGAGTAAGGAAGGCGAGTGAAGAAAAGAGTAAAAAGTTTTGGCAAGTTCTCCAACTCGCTAAAATGTCGAAAGTAGTTTGTGAGTATACCATTTCTCTGAAGAAGAAAAAGACAAGGCAAGAAGAAGAAAGCAAATGGCTTTCGGTAAGTTTGCAAGCCGAAAAGGAAAGGAGAAACCAAAAAGAAAAGAGATAAAAGAGAGAAAGACAAAGACAGAATACTTTGATGGTTCTCAAAAGTGCCGAAATGCCGAAAACAAAGGAAAAGAGAAAGAACGAAAACAAAGGAAAAGAGAAAGAACGAAGAAAGCAAGAAAAGAACAAATGAAAAGAGAACAAAGCTTGCCAAATTTGAAAATTTCCGAAAGTTAAAAAGATGAAGAAAAAAGTCACGAAAGTGAAAACGTGCGAGACTGCATACATTCCAACATCCCAGCTACTTGTATGCTATCATAAATTTTTCAGCAATGCCATGAATGCAGTAGGTGAGCCCCAACTACCATCTATACCTGCACACCATCTGAGCCTTTCATTTTGAGAGGGAATGTTGCAAATGCTGAGGATTATTCAATGTAAATTAAGGCACAGCATCTTAAGGCTACAAAAACAAACTTTGTATTCATTTTAAAAGGTTGGTCGTTGAACCAATTTTTTGGAGGTGCAAAAGCTCACAATTATTCTAGGACATCAAATACTATTGGTTCAGTGTACAAAAAGGAGAAATACATCTTGTAGATCAAAGGAAAGGTTTTCAACGTGCATTTGTATGTAATGGTATGTCTCCAAGACAATTTGTAATGATTCAGGGGAATGCATAGACACAACTATGTATTTTCTTTTGCAACATTTGTTGGTATGAGTGTAACGAAGATTTGATGTATGTGTGACAGTATCTAATCTTACATTGGTTATTACAGTTATGTTTTGGATTATTAAGTATATCCATTGTATACAATGTTATTTAAGATTTGTATGCAAATACATATTTGGTTATGTTGATGTTTTAAAAATGTATCTCCTTCTATCTTGCACTCTATAACTTTGTTGTCCAATGGAGTAGGCATCGATCCATATTGGGGAAGGATCAATCACCTTTCATTTGTCAAACCCTCGTCCTGTTAGTTGTAGGAGTAGGAGTAGGATTAGAGTAGGTTCCACATGTTGTTCATGATTCAGTATTATAACCAGGGAATCATTCTAATTCACATCAAACTGTTCAAATCATTTGCGAATCGTGTTCATGCATGCCTATGCCCTATAAGTGTGTACGTGAAGTTAAGTAGATTCATCTCAAAGGATATCATGTTATTATAATTTGGTGGTGCATCTACAGGGTGTAGTAATCATCTTAGTTAGAGGTATACAGCCAATTTGTCTTGACGTAGTGACAAATATAGGGGTCACGTGTACATTGAGTATGGTTGTGGTTATCAACTTGTGTACAATTTCATGCCTCTAGGAATATCCCTCCTGAGTTTAGCTGAGCCTGAAGTGCAGGAGAGCATGCCCACTCTTGCTAGTTGGCCTTAAACATCCTCAATCTATGGATGAGCTTCTTTCTCACCTTCCTAATGACACCCCCAGCCTAGAAGGAGGAGAAACACTCTAGGATTTTGGACCTCGTTTTTGGGAACCAACAGATTTGATCCTATCTGATGCATCCACGGATTTCAAAAAGATCGTGCCAATATCACAAGAGACAAAGAAGTTGATAAGAGTTTGGTTCCTTCTATTTATCCACCCATCTGACATTATGGTGCATCCAGTCTTTGCCCACTCTAATAAATGTTCGTTAACATCTTTAATATCCTGTACTACATCTTTGAGCATACCAACTCTCAATGCTTCATACGATGGAGCTTTGAACCCAGGACTTACAACTGCAATAGCATCCATCATATCTTGCCAATATGGAGACCTAACATCATGGAATGGGAGGGGAGGGGGTCGCGTCCACTGGCATTGCGCAATCCATCGCGATTTTTTCTTCTTATTTGGTTAAACTGTTGTGTTACAAGTTTGTATGAGTTGATATTTTGATAAATTAATATGCAATTCTATATTGTACTGTTATCTCATGGTGTAATTGCTTGAGTTTTATTGTTTGAAATTACAAATATAAGTATTAGTTTCACCAACATTCATTTGTTTAAGGTTACTTGCAGCACTTTTCTTTGGCATTATTAAATCTATTATAGGTTTACCTGTAGCACCTTTATCAGTGTTTCTTCTACCATAGGTTTACCTGCATACATAACAGGTGCACTTAGCTCAGCTACCTGTAGCTCATTCATAGACTTTGCCATGACATGATCACAACTTTACATTCCTGGATTAACAAAGGATCCACTGGATTGTACCCTTTTTAAGAATCTGTCATAAGAAATATTTGAGTTGCATTTCGATCAGCTTAAGCCAATTACATCCAAAATAAAAGGCAAAATGGAGACCAATCACTAGGCATGCCCAATACATGGCAATTCCCAAAGAAAAAATCAGAGAAGAAAAATAAGATCTAATATGGAAAGCAACACTAGAACCAGCTCACTGCAACACATACAGCACTTGCCCCTGTTCCTGAGTTACATTTTGATAGACCTAGGTTTTTCCAAATGGCTGTTCACATGGAGCGCTAGGCATAAAAGGAAACAATACATAGCTGAGAAGTTGGGCCAGAGCATGAAATCAGATAAATAGGCAACCGATCAAAATCAGGTATCGGCAAATGTGCATAACACAACACTCACTGACCACTGGCTAGTTAAGCTTAAAATAGCAACAAGAGTTGTAGGAAACCACAGGAAAAATCAGTTGACGTTTGAGAGCATGTGGATGACCTGTCCAAGAATTGCCCCAGATGTGATAAAAAGGTGGAATAAAAGCTAACAATATCACAGGGCATGAGATGGATAAATTCATGGGAAAGTTGAATCATCTAAACTAGAATGAAGAAATGGATCTTGCCACATCTTTGACAACATATTCACCTAATTAACAAGCATACTATATCAGCTAGTATCTCTATAAAAAGAAATCAGAAACATAGGATTCATGAGAGAAATGGCTGCTCATAAACAAAATTTTACTCAAAATTACTATCCTACGCAAGAGGGAAGAGTGCCATTGAAGCAGAGGTCACAAGAAACATCGATGAACAGATAGATGCAAACATTAGGTATTTCCACAAAACAGTTCTGAACAGGCAACACAAGCCCAATTCAAAATATCGAATTTGACACAATCATGTACATCCAAAAGGCGCCAAAAATTATCCAATATGCCAAAGATGTTTTCAGGAATCTCCTCACATAAGATCAAAACAAATTAGAATGAAAAGGAGCACAGAAGGCTCTAGTTAAAAACAACCCCAAGTGGTTGGAGAAGCAGAAATACAATAATGACAAGACCAAGAACAGAAAAACCGTCGATGGTATTCTCCTTCCAAAAGGAAAAAGCCCAGGGAGCATATGGCTTTCTAGCACAATTTTGTCAAACCTTCTAGCATCTTATTTAATCCAATGTTCCATAGGGACATGTCCCCCCGCCACACCCCCACCACCACCTGAGAACCCGAGATGTCCCCGAGACGTCTCCCTCTGAGAGGGGACGTTTCCGGGGTGTCCCTCCAAAAAGGGTGTTTTTGGGGGACTCTGGGACGGCCAGGGGATTCCAATCATCCCTCAACCGTACAGGAAATGCCTAGACATCCCCTGCGCTGAAAACGACGATAAAGTGTTTTTCTTTTTAAATTAAAAAAAGATTTTGGTTAAAGCGCCCATACCCCTAACCCTAATTGCTAATGGGCCCCACCCCAAGGCCTCCCAAAAGCTTATAAAAGGTCATATCCCTATCATTCCAAATTACACAAAAACTTCATTGAGTGAAGTAGAGAGCTGGAAGTAGAGGCAACAAGCTAAGTGGGATAAGTTTGCAAGAGAGAGAGCATTGGGAGAGGGAAAGTGAGATCAAGAAGAGGATATAAAAGCCAAGAAGACTTGAGACTCCAAGAGTGATTCATGTTCATCATTTGTGCCACAAGGTAGGCATAATGCATTTAATTCTTTGAATTTTTTATTTTCATTTGTTCATTGAATCATGATTCATTTCTTATAATTATTTGTGATTCATTTTTTAATCTTTAGATTAATAGATTTAAGATTTTCAATGTTAATTTCATTGACAATTTGACATTCTTAATTTTTAAATATTCATTCAAATCAAATGCTTAAGTTTCAAATTTATTTTGCTTTGTAGGTTGTAGCTTTGTAAGTTTGTTTTTAATTTCAAAATTAGAATTTAGAAGTCAAATTAGGATTTCATCTTGTGTCTCCTCTACTTCTGCACTTTGTGCAACTTGAAGTAAGAAAAACAATGTGAAATCCTTCTTTGACCAAGTATTTTCAATTGTCAATATATGACAGTAGCATCTTGAAGTTCTAAAATTTCTTTATTTCTTAGAATGTAATAACCCTAGCTTACAATAATAATTGCAAAATAAATTGTAAACATGAAATCAATCTGAAAATAGTAGTTGCAATAATTTAATGTAATTCAGAATTAAGACTTAGAATGTATTTCTTTTGTAGAAATAAACTTATCCTTATATCTGCTATTTTATCTTCTCCAAACTGCGATGATTTCCTCTTTGTATGTCTGTTTTGAAAGTGCTTTCAGATCTGACTAGATCAAGGGTTTTCGTCCCTAACTCAGCAATAGCAATTAAGGGTTTTTGTCCTTAATTGTATAATCATGAAGGGTTTCATCCTCATATTTCTAAATCAGGTTTCATGCTCCTACAAGGAGTGAATAAAGATATAAATTCTCTTCTCAATGATGCCTCCTCCTCCTTTTTGGATTTCTCTTATATACCTTCTTTCTTGAATAGATATAACTCTTCATAATGCCCGTTGACCATTCTTAACAACTTAATCTTTGTTTAATTCTAGTTTTGTAATATTAATCATCTCCCTTTGGACACTTCCTTAATAACCCTTGGCAGCTTGTGACTATAACATATTTACTTGTATACTAGCAATTGCTTTATACTAGTGATTTCTTTATTAATGTGATCTGCATTTCTTATATCAGCGATCTTCTGACTAGGCAAACTAATCTAAATCCCCTCTATGTTTAAGGCTTCTGTCAACCGCTTATTTAGCAGTTAAAACTGAGCAATTTTCCTTGTCTTGCAATTTCATTGGTGATTCTTTGACTAGAGATTAAACTTATCTCTTCCTTTTAGGTGGGGGCATTATATATTTAATTAAATTATAAAATCAATCATAAAATTTGAAATTTAAATTAGGATTTTAACTTTTGTGTATTCTCTGTTTCTGCGCTTCGTGTGACCTAAAGAAAGAAAAACAAAAGTAAAATCCTTATTTGACAAAGGTTAAGAACAAGGATTCCTATTTGTGTATCCTTTGCTTATGCGCTTCGTGCGACCTGAAGTAAGAAAAACAAAAAGAAAATCCTTGTGTCCTAATCCCTTCCATTATGCATGGTTCGAATTTTAATTTTTAAATTATAAACTTACTAAAAAAATTATCATTTCTTGCAATGTCATTATGAGTTCTCATAGCATGAGTGAGGATGAGGGTCAACCTCAAGGGGTTGAGGTTGAAGTTGAAAGTAAAAGTGAATCTGATTATGTACCTGATGATCCTAGTTTAGAAGTAGGGAGGAGTGAAAATCAAACTAGTTCTATTGGCAGTCTAAATTATAGTTGCCCTTCCGAAATCCCACAAAATATGCTAAGGGTCCCTTTGATCCGAAGTCCCCTTTAAAACAAATTGCAACTAAGATACCAGCAAAGCCTGGGATAGCTGGGGGCACTAGGTTGTGGAAGTGCAACCTATGTGACCTTGAATGGTTTGGCAACATGACTAGAACGAATGCTCACCTCCTCCTTATCCGAGGCACAGGTGTAGATATATGTGAAAAGTTGGAAAGAAACCTAAAATATAGGCCTAAAATATGTAGATTATGGGGTGCTACTGAAGAAGATGCACCTACATCTACTACTTTTGCCACCAAGAGGGAGGGGTCATCAAAGTTCTACTTCTATTGCAAAGCCCAACGAATCCATCTAGTTCAGGGGCAGCAAGGCCTAAGGAGAAACGTAAGGTGACTAGTGATGCTTCAAACCCACTGGCAGAATTATTCAATGTGCAAGCAAAGGATGATTCTTCTTTGCCAATGGCATCCCATCCATGTGGCTCGCTTTCCATATTATAAGTTGTGGTGAAGATAATAAGGGTGGGACCATCACATGTGCCACCAGGGGAGACTAAATTGAGGACAATAATCTTGGATAAGAACTATTGTAGGATTAATATTTTAATGGAGAAAATGAAGAATGCCTGGATCACAAGTGGATGCAACATAGTCATGGATGGGTGGACAGACATTAGGCATCGTCCACTCATCAATATCATGGTTACATGTAGAACAGACCCTTATTTCCTTAGGGCTATTAATTGATTAGAGCATCGCAAGGATGCTGATTTTCAATTCCAAATTCTCAAAGATGCTATAGAGGAGGTTGAGCCACAAAATGTGGTGCAAGTAGTGACAGATGCATCCCATGTGTGCAAAGTTGCAGGGAAGTTAATTGATGCAGCCTATAGACATATTTGGTGTACTCCTTGTTGTGTGAATGCCATGAATAATGCACTCAAGGACATGGGAAAAATCAGCTAGATCAAAACAATTGTTAGTGATGCTAAAGATGTGCAAATGTTTATCTGCAACCACCACACTTCACATGCACTCTTTAGGACCTTCTCCAAGAAGGAATTCTTGAAACTTATAGAGACTAAGTATGCATCATATTTTATTCTCTTGGAGAGGATGCTTGAGTTGCAAGAGCCATTGCAACTAATGGTTATGACAGTAGAATAGAATCGGTGGCTTGAGTTGAAGACAGAGCAGGGGAAAAGGGTGAAGGAGGTGGTGAAGAGTGATGTTTTTTGGATTGATGCCAAATTTATTGTCTCCATCATTACTCCAGTCTTCAGAGCGATTATATATGGGGATGCTAATGCACCTACCCTTGGAGAGGTGTATGAGTGCATTGATACTATGCTTGATCAAATGAAGGTTGTTGTATGACGAAAAGACCCCACATTGCAATTCTACACTGAACATATTCAGCCGATCATTCATCACAAATGGGAGAAGCTCAACACTCCCTTGCACATGGTTGCCTATGCATTGAAACCAAAGAGGTACGTGCAAAGGCCTGGTAGAGTTAAACCTATACAAGATGCTAAGGTGACGGCAGGGTTTATGAAGGCCATTTAGAAAATGTATAATTCTATAGAGGACAACATCATTCGTACTGAGTGGACAAAATTTGCCTCTGAGGGGATATTCATAGGAGGCCGAAGTAGATAGGGAGACTATGGCACAGGAGGACCCTATTTTGTGGTGGACTATGCATGGACCTGCTTCTATGACTACCGATCTAGCCATTTGTCTGTTGTCCCAAGTTTCTAGTTCTTCTACTACTGAGAGGAACTGGTCTACTTATAGCTTCATCCACTTCGTTAAGAGGAACAGGCTTACCTCTAGGAGGACAGAGAAGCTTGCGGTTGTACATAGTGCCTTGCATCTCATTGACCACAACACACTTGCGTTCAAGGAGAGTCCAGCAACCATATGGGATGTAGAGCCTGAGGAGCCAGCACAGATTGATGATGATGCTACATAGACAATGCTGGTTGGTATTAGTTTGGAGGAGCTTGAGCACATGGAGTCCAACAGTTCTAGTGATGAGGAGTTTGGCGAGAACCTTAGGGATGACTAGAGGCATCAGGCCATTAGCCATTGACTCATTAATATTTACTATTTTGTTTTTTAACATTGTTGATTGTAATCATGAATCATCATTATGAAATTTTGAAAATTCCGAATTCGATATTTTGATTTTGATTTTCAAATTTCAATGTTCAATGGTTCAATGGTTCAAACTTCATTGTTAAAAACTTAAATGTTAAATTATTAATGTTCAACGCAATATACTTATTCCTTATACATCTTTTTATAACTAATTTTTCAAGTACTATATGTATTTGCACTGCTCCTCCGCTGCCATCCCCAAACTTAGGCCCCCCATCTCCTCATCCCCGAAACCCCTCCCCCCATCAAAAAACTCTGTGGAACTATAATTTAAACAAACCCTCCTAGCTATAATAGAGTAGTACCAAAGGAATTTAAAAAATGCTAAAGAGCATCAATGCAACCAGCTTAGATCTGATTCGGAGATTGGCACGCATGGAAGCAATGGAACAATATAGGCCCATTGCACTTTGTAAGATTGTTTATAACTATAAGATACTATCGAAGCTAATTACAAAAACAATGATGCAGCTTCTTCCAAGATAATATCAGAAACCCAATCAGCCTATCTTGGAAATACAAATAATTTACTAATAATATCATGACAGTTAAAGAGAGAACTCATTCTATCAAGAGGCCCAAGGGCTCTAATTAAGATGTACATGTTTAAATCATTTGATAGATGCAATTGAGGCCTTATAACTAGACACTCAAAGCTTCTAGGTTCAGTAACCAAAGGTTTTTTGGTTCAGCAACCAAAGGTTTTCTGGATCAGCAATTGACTACAATGTAAGAAAGTGGGTAGCAAATCTTGTCATCTCTAGGCAGAGAAGTTCCTTACCATCTATGAAGGTATGCAGCATACTCAACACCCTCGTGTGATTGTCGATAACTTTAGTAATGGTTCGCTTCCTCTACTACAATTTTAATCCATGGAAGTTTGTCAACGTCTTTCAAGGTTAAATCAAGACAATGCACCATGCATTGGCTCCAAAACAAAATGGTATACTTCTCTATCAAAAGTCTCCTAGTTGCCACACAACTAAAAGCATTATCTATGATAAATTGGACCACATATTGTGACCCTACATCAACGACCACCTCATCAAATAGAGTGAAAAGTGTGCATTGACATAAACCTACCTAATGCATTCCATGCATTTCAGGAAACCCGTACTAATCTCCGATGCCACAAGGAAAATAATGAGTACAATTTATCCTATCAATCCACCCATCTAACATGGATTGTGCACCCTATCTTAGCCCACTCATAGTGATGTTCAACATAGACATTGCTCACATCTTGCATTGCATTCTTTAACATTTCATTCCTCAAAGTCTCATATGAGGGGGATTTAGATCCAAGAGCCACAATTGTAATTACATCCACCATTCTTAGCAAATGTGGATAACTAGCAACATTGAATAGCAGGCTAGAATAAAACAAAACATTAGCAATGGCCGTTTTAGCCTACACATTAACAATCTTCTTCCACCCCGTGCTCCCTAAAGATGGATGTGA
Organism: Cunninghamia lanceolata; assembly: GCA_027924645.1. NCBI lineage: Eukaryota > Viridiplantae > Streptophyta > Pinopsida > Cupressales > Cupressaceae > Cunninghamia > Cunninghamia lanceolata. The sequence continues at coordinate 1,028,927 of BSBN01001091.1, forward strand.
TCTAGGTGTAGTAAGAGGTGCAAAGAAGGTATTAATGTTGCCACCACCTATGTTGGGTCTTTGTGATGTACAAGGTGTAGATCAATCTAGAACAGGGCCATGTGATTGTGATGGTTCAACCCTGCCTAAAGGATTAACTTTGGCTTTAGAAGATTTTGATTCAATAGTTGTACTTGCATACTTTGTTTTATTTTCTACATAAGATTCAAGATCCATCAAAACATGATTGGAGAGATTTGTGGGCCATTGTTGCATGGCTTAACATTATGACTTGGCACCTTTGTCAAATGTCATTTGAAGCGATAAATGCCTCAAAAGCATTCAAGTTCACAAGAATTGGATGACTTTGTTTGCATTAGGGACAATTTTACTATAGGTTCATGCCAAATCCTTTCTTGAAGCATGATCACCTGAAATCTACAAAATACTGCAAAAATCAGCCATTAGGGTTACATGAAAAACATAAAAATATAAACCCTGAGCCTAGACAAAAATAGTTTTCAAAAATCCCTATCACAGAGTTAATAAAACTTTAAAAATTCCTTAAACCTAAACCTAAAGTTAAATCAAAATGAGGGTTTGTGATCAGAATTAGGGTTAGAACTTAGTACATACTAATAATTTACAAAAAAATTCCGAACCCTAAACCAAATAATCAGGGTTTAGGGTTACAGTAAGTACTAAAAAGTATTAAAAATCTCTAACCCTAAAAAATTAAAGGTTTAAGGATAGGGTTATTACAAGCTAAAAAAAAATTAAATCCCTAACCCTAACTCTAAACCAAAAAATTATTTTAGAGTTAGCCGTTAGGCTTAGTAGAAATTTAAAATAAAAAAACTCCAACCCTATCCCTCAATTAAGAATAATTTGGGGTTAGGGTTCAAGATTTGAAGTTTACCATTTAACTCTAGTGATTAAGTTTAACATTAGCGTTTAAATATTAACTAATAAAAATTAGAAACTTAAAAGTTAAACCCTAGGGCCTAAGCATTAGGGTTTAACATTAAAACCCTAATGGTTAGGGTTTAATGTTAAAAACCTAATGGTTAGTCCTTAGTGACCCTTAATATGGATACGGCTAGATACAACATATATATGTGTGTGTATGTGTAGATAGATTAGCAATAAATAATATTAAATAATTTAAATTTAATATAACTAATATATATTTAACAAATATATTATATATTAATAAATTAAACTTAAATTAAAAGTTAAATGAATTAAACTTAATAAGTAAATACAAGTTTACAATGTAAAGTAAAACATAAAAGCCAAAAATTAAAAAAGGTATCACCAATTAATAAAATTTGTCTCTTTCTCCATTGCTTGTTGACAGTATATGTCCAACTTTAGGATGAATGCGATTATTTGAGTAAATACAATCGCGTAGAAAGACATATTTCCATCGTGTGCATGTCAGTCCAAAGTAGTTCCCTGCAACAAGAAATCAGCATGCTAGGTCATGGAACAATTGCTTGCGGCAATTTTTAACATTCTAGAGTTATTATTTTTGGGATACAGCACAAATATCATGAGAATATCACATCTGCGCGTCTCCGGCACGGGGAAAAAATAGGGTTTTTTTTGGGTACGGCTAGATACGGTATCCAAAAAGTATCCGAGCCCTATCCTATGAGTATCCGTATCCAATACGGCGATACACGTACCAAGGGAGAGGGGGTGGAGTATATGGTAAAAAGTCTAATGGTTAGAGTTTAAAATTAAAAACCCTCACCATTAGAGTTTAAAGTTAATTAAAAATACTCAAAAAAGCCCTTAGGGCCTTACCTGAATGAAGATGAAGTATTTTTTCTGAGCCACTGAATAATAAGTGTGCCCTAATCGATCCAATGTGAGTCAATTCCAATCACAAGTTATGCCACTTCGTCCAAGTCTGAATCTACTCTTAAAAATTTGAAATCTGGACTGTAAAAATGAGGGACACTGAAAATGGCAGTTTTATAAAGCAAAACAGGGCATGCCGAGAAAAATCTGGATCAAATCAGGATTTTCAAGAAAATCAGGATTTTCAAGAAAATCAGGATTTTCAAGAAAATCAGGATTTTCAAGAAAATTATGATTTTCTCACTCCTTAGGAGTTGTGCCCAAGTCCGAAAAAAACGGCAATCTGATTCAGATTGTATAGACAACCAGTCTGACCCACAATCACTCTTAATAAATCACTAGTTTTCAAAGATATTTGCTACTATGGTACGGTAACTAACTTCTGATCCTTACTGGCGCCTAAAATTGCCTGAAAACCAGCAGATGATCCTTTCTCTGAAACTTCTAAGTCTCTTAGTTGTGTAGAGTGTATATCCACATCAAGTTCCATTTGAGAATGACTAACTTACAATCTCTTTATCATGATTGTTCATGCCACAAGCAAGCAGATCTGTGTACTTCCCTCGCTTTCTCTTGATGATTTCACCTCTTTATACTTGCTGGTGTAAAATCACTGCTCTGGGATGTGAAATTGTTGTTTCACATATACTTGCAAAAACGGAATGGTATTCTCAAGTTGTGACACCGAGTTCACAAAAGTTATGGGCATTCTGGCAAACATGTTTATTTCACAGCTAATTGATAGAATTTGGCATACACAAGTGACAAAATAATAACTGCAAATTTAAAACAGCAGAAATGAGCAATAGAAGCAATGATTGCTTCTCAAATGCCCAATGTGCCCATATGGGTTCGGCTCGAGTACAGGTACGGGTACGGTTCGCCAAGGGGTTCTCTGTGGGTTCTTCCCAGGCACCCTGGGTTCTCTGTGGGTTCTTTTTGAAGAACCCACAGAGAACCCAAGGTGCCTGGGAAGAATCCACAGAGAACCCGGGCAGAACCCAGGAGAACCTAGGGGAGGGATAACCAAAATGATGTCAAAATCAACTTTTTTAAACATTTTTTTACCTTTTTTAACTTTAAAAAAAATTCAAATGAGTCTATTTCGCCCTAAAAGTGAAATTTATCCAAGTATGACTAAAAGTGAAATAAAGTTTTTAAATCATAACTCAACAGTTATCAAAGTCTACACATAAATCCAATCTTAACTCAGTTTATTGTTGATAAATCTGATTTCAATTTAACAAGGTAAACAGGGGGGTTCATAATACCTAGTAAGTATAGAACAGCGTAATAATACTTGACATCTGATTTGTTCAACCAACATCTAACGTATTTAATAATCACCTAGAACTATCCTCTTTCAAGTACTTTCCAATATACATTAACTAACTCTTAATCATGGTTTAGCAAACAACTTATTTCCTTACAACATTAAACAACATCTCAATGATCTTAAGTATAAGATGTAGTTTAGATCAGTCTGCAACAAACAACTATATTCTCCATTACTTCATTTTCGCAATGTTCAACAACATAGATGAGCAATACACAACATAACCCATAAAATAAACTGAATTAGCATAAGTACAACCTTCCAAGGTCTGATAATAACTTTTATCAATATGCTAAAAATTCTACCATTACCTTCAATGAGTACTCTAGAACGTCACAATTCCTTTGTCAAACTCAACTAATGCAAAGCCAAGTTGCAATTTACATTTATCCCTAGTCCAGTTGAGTATTTTGATTTTCCTTATTGCAAGTTATGAAATATGAGGTATTTTGATATTTTATTATGTTGTTTATTGACAATTTATCATATTATGAGTATTACTGTTTTTAAGTTCTTTTAGTCTTAAGAGTTTACTTTTATATATATATATTGCCGTACCGTACCTGGGCAAATTTTTTTTTTTTGGCCGTATCCGCGTACCCGAACCCCATATCCGTATCTGAACCCGTACCAGGACCAGCAACTTAGAATAATAAAAGTAAAGAAGAGGAGAGGAGCAAACCTTCCACATCCATGTACGGGTTTTGTCAAGAACAAACTTTGCACGCTTCACCTTCAAAAGAAATGCCATCACCTGGAACCAATATCTTAAGAATTAGCCGCCATCAAGAAGATGATGGCAGTAAAGAAATTCTTCTTTCACATACTTGATATCTTTCTTGCTCTGTGAACATCACTACCTGGTTGTATTTATTAATGGCATCTTCATCAGCGATGAGTTCAAGAGGCCATGTTACCTGTTACATAAAATCACAAATTAGCAGAAATAGCTAACTCCTTGAATAACCAAGTCACCATGCAAACTCACTATAGATCATAAAACCAAAGTAAATGCATGCCCATTTGTGCTGACCTTGTACGTCAATTCTAATGAATCGAGAGTATCGATGTCAAAGCCAGTGGTGCGTCCCTTGTATTGGAGGGCAGCAGTGCCAAACCCTTGTTCCATTAACTTTGGAATGATAGTCACCACCAAAGAATCCAAAGAAGGTAGAAGCATACCATCAGCAGAGCTTCGAATTGAATCCTGAATACAGAAAACAATTAATAAACAATATAATAATACCCAGAAGAAATATACAACATTGAGGATATCATTATGGCTATTATGTAAGGTTTCCTTTTTCTAACGTGTGAAAATCAAAACATACTGCTTCACCTGTAGCATAGTATTTAGTTCATAGAGATCATCCCAAGGCTCCCCTCTATCCAGCTTGTTGAAAAGCACTGTACAAAAATGCTGCAGCAAATCACCTGAGAGTTGGTGTGTGGGAATATTAGATTGCATATATTACAATATCTTTCTGCAGTGACGAACAAACAAAAGCAATATGATCCAGGAGGATATTCATATCAAAAATAAAATCTCTTACCAGACCCAAATAGATAAATAGCTCGTAAAACAGCAAATTCATCCATCAGTCTCCATTCATCCATTAATTTTGACAAAATTTGCTGACCCACACAATCTACCTGGAATATGTGCCATGTGAACATCCAAAACCTTTGAGATCCAGCCCAACCACAAAGTAAATAATGTTTATTTATTTAAATGCAAAGGTAAATCAACATTTATTTATTTAACTTTCATAACAGAAAGTTGCTCAAGCAACCTGCTTTTTAAGAAAAGTAATCAGGCACTCCTGCACCAGCACCGTGGGTTGAGGTGTGGCTTTCAGTTTTACATGTTGAAGCCAATCCAGAACTTTTGTTGCTAGCCTACTATTTTTCTGAAATGGCAATAACTCCGATACATGAAATTTTTCCTGTTTGTAAAACAATAGAGTGCAAATGTCTCAATAGCTGAAGACAAAAGAAAATAAAATACCATAAAGAAAATAAAAGTAGCTCCAGAGTAAATCATACCTGAAGTCTGGGAAGGACTGTCGGATATGGATATAACATCTCTAAGGCTTTTGAGTCTGCTTTCATATGGTGTATTGCTGGTTTGCCAAAACCAAACCCATGTGCATAGTTTGTACCGGTGAAAGAAATCAAACTGGGGTCAGGCATGCTTTCTCCACAACCACTAAAATCCATCCGCGTCGAGCTAATTTCATCCATATCATTACTATCATGTCTGCCATCCTCACGTAACTCCGAATTTTCATCCTTCTTTCTATTATCTTCGTTATAAATGGCCTCTCGTAGAGAATCGTCATTTAATGAAGGTAGTAAGAAACATTTTGACAGATTCAACTCAATATTCCAAAATTCATTCAGCTGGTTAAGTTCCCTTGCAGACACTGAAAAGTCTGAATCGTCGGGTCTGACTAATATGTTTGATTCCAAACAGTTATTATCTATTGATTGAAAAGGATCATCCAACCTGTTCTTATGAGGAAACTCTGAAAGCTCATTCACACCTTTGACAATGGGTAACAGACTTGAGCCTTGTTTACAGCATTTCAAAATGTCACCATTCATCCCCATATTTAATTTTTGAAATTTCTCAGCAGTGATATCAAGAGGGGAGTACCCCCAATTTTCCTGCTTTCTCCATTCCCATTGTTCATCTTCACTTCTAACTACTGAACCTTTTTTTGATGTCAAAGATCCCAAAACCTGACTTGAAAATGTTAATGGTTCCAATCCAGAAGAGTAATCTTCTGATCTACTAAAACCATATCCCAAAAGCCTCAGTAAACTCATGGAAAAGTTTTCAAATAGTGATAGCATTCTATCATTTTTGTCTGAAACACTCTGTTCAACATCAGACATCTTGTCACAGATCAAAGCATGTTGTTGAGGCCCTATATCTGCTGCAACCTTTCTGTGGAGAAGTTGAGGAAATATTGGCAACCCAATTGAGGAGGAGAGAGATTTTTCACGATTGCCAAGAGAATTCTTCTCATATACCTCAACATGATCTCTCTGTACATGACGCAGAAGCTGCAGTGATTTCCCAGCTGATACAATTGCCTTGGCTATAGGTTGTATAAAAATTGGACAAATAGGAACTTGTTCATTGTTACTCTGATTTCCCTTCTTGAGTTTAGGTGACTGTTTGTCTCTAGATGAATCTAAAGATATATATTTATGCGTTCCTCTCTTTTCATCCTTCACTGATGGACAAGTGGTTGCATGAAGATTAGGATCATTCGTCGCATTCTGCTGTTGGCGTAGAAAATAGCCCTTCTCCCAAAATGCTGAATCCGCAACAGCAATTGCATGATTGGCATAAAAGAACAACTGCAATAAGTAGTTAGCATCAAAATACATCTTCGAGATTAAATACAATAGTCATCAGACAAACTACTGAGATAACTTCCTGCCCTAACAGTTGAGAAGCAATATTAATGATAATAGATCACAAAATAAGTGAGCAAATTATCTTATACCTCAATCTGAAGCTATGTACTTATTGGATGTCGACTTTTAATTAAAACAGATAGTCTATAGATGAATTTCATTGTACCCACTATCCAAGCGCAAATCCCAAGTGAAATCTAAGAAAATAAATACAAAGAGATAACTTCCTGCCCTAACAGTGGCAAAAGCAATATTATAGATCACAAGAATGTATAAGCCACATCATCTTATGCATCTATCTAAGGCTATGCAGTTTCTTGGATGCCAATTTTAATTAAATTGGATATAGATATACTTCATTGTACCCACTGTCTACCCAAGCACAAATCCCAAGATAAACCTAAGAAAATAGATACGAAGTAGAGCCTTTGAATTATATTTTTAGCAGGAAAACTAAACAGGGTACCTCGCCAAAAGGATCACTCAGAGTGCCTTCATGCAGCCAAGAATCCAAGGACTCAGTCAATGGGCGCAAACTACATATGAACAATAGTAATAATGTGTGATAAGGTTCCTCCTGAGATAAACAAATTAACTCACTCATTAGGATTATCAAATTTCAAGTGGTAGATAGAGATAGAATTGAAAATAAATAAGCAGCAAATAAAAAAGTAAAAAATAACCATACAAGAAATATCTCACTAACCTCCCCATCTTCAACCAAACAAAATTCATTCAGTTTTTCATAGAGATGATCAAGAATATGTGTTGCCAGTTCCCCAGCTGCCATTTCATTTTTCAATTGACAATGAGGAATCACGCCGTTAACTACTTGCAATAGAAATTCTGCCCCTGCACAAACACTGCCCAATCGAAAAGTTGGCAACCAGTGTAATACGATGAGCAAACTATTTATCTTACCACACAACAAGGCTGTTATTACCACTCAATTGCCTGGCAGGTTCTTCATGTGACATCCGATTACAGCTGAACATAATTACTATGGAATAAACACAGCATCACACACTAAGGCTGTCTGATGTTCAATGGAAGGTGACTAAGATAACACATGAGAATGCAAGATGTCCTATGTTCCACTGTATCCCCTTTTGGAGGAGATGGGAATGCACAAGAGGCGAAAACTTAAGTGCTGGAAGTAACCTCAACATCTTACGAAAAAGGAAATGGCCAGGGGGACGGTTGTACCAAAAAAAATAAAATATATTAAAAAGTAATACCTAAAAATTTAAAAAAATCATAAATATAACAATAGCCATATTTGGAGTGACCAGTGATTTGCTCATTAAAAATAGATGCCAAAGAGTCAAAAACAGAAAACAATAATACGCATACTAAAACACTGTCACAAAATGAAACAAAAACTGAATTTTGGAGCTACATCATTACATGAATAATGTTTACTCACAGAGTTACTAGTACACTTTCTACATCACATAGCAATATAAAAAAGGTAAACTGAAACAATATATCATACATCCAAATGGGCTAACATGGTTTGTGCTTGATCCTCTGCTCTAGATGCTCTAACAAGTCTACTGGATTAGGCTTATAAACAAAGTTTAGAGTTGCTCACTTGAAGGAATGAAAAGACATTCAATGTCTCTTAATCCTACCCAGCTCCACCCCAGACCTAATTGACAAACAAAATGTGCCCACAGCACTTGAGAACAAATTACAAGCAAAAAAGCAAGGTGAAAAAAGTATTTGCAGTTTTGGATGAGTTTCAGGTGGGGAAAAAGTAGCAGGTATTTCTGTAGAAATATTATTAAGAGAAGGGCCTCAGTGCAGGGATAAAAGTAAAAAAGTGAAGTCGTGCTGCAATAGAACTTAAAGAATGCTTTAGAAACTATTTGTTTTCAGGGTAAAATCTAGCTTGAGATAACTACTCTGTCTAAGATAAGCACAGAAGTACAAGAAATGAAAAGAAATTTTGACAATAAGCCAAGTAATTACATGGAAAGAAAATGAATAATTCCTTCAAATTGTAATGTCGTCTGTATTTTTAAACATTTTCCCTTAATTTCTGCCCACACTGAATACAAATTATTATTTTCATTATGGAACTATTGTGAGAAAGAAAAGAATTCCAGGGAGTCATGGCAGACAGCCAAAAAGACTTGCAAACCACATTAAAGATTGAAAAATTAATCACATACAGGTGAGAGACTATATAGATTTGGAAAACAAAGGAACATAGAAATCATGGCACAGCAAAAAAATGTACTGAACTTTGAGACAACAAGATAGAGGTGATAACAATTACAGATTACCTATTCTAAGGAATAAAGAACCGAATATGGGTATCTTTATTGACTTGAAGCTATCTCCCAAATAAACCATGGTTTGTAAAGAAAGACGATAAGTGTAGACACTGTAAAGATGAAGAGCTTCAAGAAACAAATAAAGCCTAGACATTACTCTAAGCGATTGTTCATTTACACCAAAGAATAAGTTTTAGCATGATAGTGTACACTCTCTCAACAAGTGCCCTATCAAAACATCTAATCTGCAAAACATCTCAGGTCATCCAAGTGGAAGTTTTAGGCAGATTTCCAAAAATCTATATTATGGTTTTTCTCTACGTTTTTGTATTTTGCTTTCCAACGCATATACAAACTTCCGATTTTGAATTTCGAATTAACAGGCAAGGAGTTATGAGCACAAAATAGGTTTGCCAAAATTAAATAGCTCCAAGCATTTTCAGCTTTCCAATAAATTTGACCATATCTAGCTATTCCTTTCAACTTCCAAGGAATACACAAGTCACTACCAAATATCGTTGGTGACTCTTTAGTGCTTACCAAGAATTCTAATTTACTATTTGTAGTAAGTTTCTAATTTCTCAAATTGTAAAGCTATATTATAGTTGGATTCGAAGAATGTAATCAAAGTAGAGGACATAGACCTCTCATATAGAGTTTGCTGATTTTGTATAAGCTCTAAATTGAAATAAGAATCTACTTTGCTCAGCTACTAAATAATTGTAAATCTTGTTTCGTTTGAGTTTTGTTCAATTGCTGCTTATAATACATAAAGTTCCTCCTGTTGATGATTGTTTTTAGACAAGTCAACAATAGAGTAAAACACCAAAGTATCCCACTCTCTCTTGAATAAAGCTCTTCACAGGCTAAACTATGTGATCCAGTGAAGTAACTCCAAGGTTCCTTATTTATAATTCATGATGGGTTAACTCAGTGATTACATGTGATCTTGTTGATAATCACAAAGGGACTTACATTAGACTTCTTCATACTTGTTTAGCTTATTCCTCCTTCAGTGTGGATGACATATGTACAAGGTCTCAAAAATGAAGAAAAGTAAAAAAAAAAGTTAAGGGTTTAGGAAGTTAATCTAAGGTCAATGAAGCAATGATGATGTATGAATAGACAAACTCCTGAATTAACCTAACTCCACTTCGCCAAGAATGCCTACAACTACATGAAGTTGGTGCAATCTCCTAAGGTTATGCGAATGGTTTTCAAATCATGAAAACTTATACAAGCACCCATCGAATGGCGCAGCTCAAACAAGCATCCACAATCGAACTTAAGCAAATTATAAGGCTCAGACTAGCTTTACACAACACTTCACCAGCGATGAATGTTAAAAGCATGAGCTAGGAGTTGATCAAATATCCAACATATACATGCATTACATCAATGAGCTTCTAATCTATTTTGGAACATCTCTCCACTTCATCAAGATACAAGAAACCATGTCATTCCACAAGACAACACTTAACACAAAATGAATTCCAATGTCTTTGCATTAATCTTGAGAAATATGTACAACAATATCAAGTCCTCTCAGAAAATTTCGAGAGTCTCTTCTATTCTACTCCTACAAAACTATATATCTAGTCTACTACCTACTAATTTTACAAATGAGGCAACAAGGCCTTTATATAATGTCCAAATTACAATGAATGGCTAAGATCATTTCATGTAGCCAAGGGCCCAGATCATGCCAACTCAGAGGTAGTTACAACAATTTGCTATTTTTAGTACATATGAGAGGCAATGAAGGCACGTTTTCCAATGTGATAAGGATAAGATGGAATCTTTTAAAACATCTTCCCACATAGGCGTCCCTTTGGCTTCTTTTATTAAATGATACATTGAATATATTTAAAATAATGCGGCTGATATGATTGGATGATGATAGGTACTCGCCACATAGGTGCCACCTCAGCATATCTTGTGGATCTCAACTGTTAATTCAATACGCTTTTGGGCATATTCCCAAATTTTACCATCTTGCAGTATCTTTGATATGATTGCTTGAACTTGTATGCTTGGGAATGTATCTTCAATGATCTTGCCTTGTTCATTGTAGATTGAATATGTATGATACTTGTAGCTCATTTGACTAACTCTGTGACATTCCTTCTTGTAGGTAGATTGACGTTGATCTTCTTCGATGCTTCTTCATGAAGAGTAGATGATGATGATGATGGTCCATCATGACTCAGAGTAGATGATGAAACTTCATTAATGACATGGAGTAGGAGATCTCTCTTGGACTTGAAGGTTGAATGGAACTTGAAGTTGAAGGATGAATGCCTTCAATGTAGAAGTTGATGAAGTGATCTTGCACGATGATCTTTGAAGTGGCGCTTTGGAGTGTAGATGATAACACCTTCTTTGGATGTGGAGTAGATGACCTCTCAAGGAGACTTTGAAGCTTTATGAATCTTGAAGCTTAATGGGTGAAGTATCCTCGAACATAATGTAGGAGATGAAGCTTGTGGAACTTGAGGATCTTTAAAGAGCGGCTACATGATGACTCTTCTTTGAAGATGACTCCTTACTCCTCGCTTGAAGGTGATTCCTTGAACAACTCCTTAGCTCTATTGATGATCCTACAAGATAAGATAAATAATATATCAATCACTTCATAACACAAGAATCACTCTAAACATGTAATAATCCCACTTCAAACTTAGGCGCTTATATACGTGAAAAGAGGAGGAAAGAGCGCCTAACACTTGTTAGTCCCACATTCATGACTTTAAATGATTTCAAACATTTGTAATGGCTTAAAGAGATCAATCTCCCTTAAGAGATTCATTCAAAAGGTGTCTTTCAATGCAAATTCTCCCTTAGGCGCCAAAATGAGGTGATTTTGGTGGAAAATAGCGCCTAACTTCATGACTTGATTCAACATGTTTCATACTTCTTAACACTTGGAGATGACTTAGAATGACTTCTATTTTTGCAAAGCGCTCCATCAATAGTGTTGTTGGAGGCAACTTCAATCTAGGCGCCCACTCAAAGGGTTAGTAGAGATATGATATTGTGCCCATGACTTCAAGGCGCCCACTTCAAGTGTAAGTTGATGTGATTCTTCCCAGAGCACTCACTTAGGTTGTCTTGATGACAAATTGGCGCCTAGACTCATTGAATGTAATTTACAACTCCAAACATCTACTTTCCACTTCCAGAGGGTTCCTCTCACTAGGCGACAATTGATGATGATTGGAATGTGAAATGGCGCCCTAGTAAGTTTACTTCAATTCTCATGGATCTAGAGCATTTGCAAGCATGTTTACCCCTAGGCGCCAAAATGAGGTGGGAATGACAAGCAAGAGGCGCCTAAACTCAATGATGTTCAATTCCATATGTTCAAAGCAACTTACTTCCTCTAAGGCTTTAATAGTTGACAATTATTACAAGAAAATGCGCCTTGAGTCCTTCACCCCAATTTAGCCATTCTGGAGGTCTTTTCCACAAGGCGCCCATGCTTAATGACTTTGAATACAATTTTAATCTAGGTGCTCATTGAAGATGTTTCAAACATGAATTGGCGCCTTAACTCTTCTTTGTTGAAGTTTAGTCATTTAGAAGCATCTAACACTAGGCGCTCTTCTAAGTCTCTGCCTTTAGGCGCCAAAATGATTTCAAACTTTCTTGATTGTTAGGCGCAATTTGTTGATGGTTTGAACATGCAAAGGCGCCTAAACATCACTAAACATCTTCTTGTCGGATTCTCAATGTCTAAGGCCTTCTATCTTCAATATCAATCAAGGCGCCATCTCTTGGAACATTTGAAAGTTGATCTTCATCTAGGCGCAACTTGGAGTCTCCACCTTAGGCACAAAAAATGATGCTTGTAGAAGTGAAAAAACGCCTAGCAGTGGAAGTCTCAAAGCGTAAGGTATATTAAAAATATATTTAAGTATAAGTTGAGAGATTGAATTTCTTATACTTTAAATATTTTTCAATATACCTTTCAGGATGTTTGAGATAGGTCTCAGATCCACTGGATTTAACATGTAGATTATAGAATTTGGAGGATCCACCAGATTTCAGACTTAGTCAATTTTTCAGTGTTTCAGGATTTCAAGCTACCAAACTTAGTCACTTTCAGGATCTCAAACATACATCAGGAAGTTCATACTCTTTCTCCCTAAGGCGCAACTTGGAGTTAGTTTAAACATCTCTTTCATGCTAAGGCGCCAAAATGAGGTAGTTTAATGCATGAAGGCCCCTACACTTGAATTTGCTCATTGTTGACGTCTTTAAGGCTCTTCAGCACTTGATTACATCCTTGTGAGACTACTTGAACCTTAGGCGGCCATTTTGAAGTTATTCATCTAATGTATGAAGGGCACCTAGCTTTACTTGCTCATTTCCATGCCTTCAACTTAGGCGCACTTTTATGGTTGAATAAAACATGAAATGGCGCCTAGACCTAAATGCCTCTTCCTTGTCAAATTCGCAGTGTTTCAAGCTTCCCAACATCAATTTCAATCAAGGCGCTTTGGTTTGAATCCTTCCTTGCCCAAGGCGCAATCTTGAGGTTGTCTAGATGATAGAAGGCGCCCTGATTTATAGGCGGAGTTTTGAGGTTGTGCAAGTTGGAGAAATGCGCCTATGATCCCAGAGCGAATTCGCGCCCAAAACTGAACGTCCCCGAGGTAAGGTATATTAAAAAATATATTTAAGTATAAGTTTAGAGATTGAATTTCTTATACTTCAAATATTTTTCAATATACCTTTCAGGATGTTTGAGATAGGTCTCAGATCCACCAGATTTAACATGCAGATTATAGAATTTGGAGGATCCACCAGATTTCAGACTTAGCCAATTTTCAGGATCTTCAGGATCAGGATACCAGACTTAGTCATTTTCAGGATCTTCAGGATCAGGATACCAGACTTAGTCATTTTCAGGATCTCAAACATCAGGATCAGGTCATCAAGGGACTACAGGACTCAAACACCACTGACTTCATCATGAAATAGTTCTAAGACATCATCAAAACTTCATGCAAAGCATCAAAACTCAAAAAAAAAAGGGAGGTCCCCATTTGCAATGGGGCGATGTGTGATTAGGTCACAACACCTCCACTAATGTATTGTCCCTTGAATTACCAGTGTAATTCAAATAAATGTCCTAATCATGGGCCCCAAAGCATAATTACAGTTTTATGATTGCATTGAAGAGATGTGTTTCCAAAGGGGTACCATAGAAATGTATTGAAAATCATTGACACTAAGGAAAAAGTAGGCATACCCTCTACAAAGTCACTATAAGAAGTATACCTCATATTAAAAGTTGAACCAATAAATTCAACCCCCAAGTAGGCATAAATTGTCATGATCTCCATTGGCTTAACTCTAGAAAAAATGAACTTGGAGAGGGCATTTTCAAAACTGTTTATTGGATCTCACAAAAGTGATCAAGAGCCTTCAACTTCCTCCCCATTCCCTCTAGAGAATAAGATAGGAGGGCCACGTGATTGATAAAATCAACAAAATGATCAAGACATGAATTTAAATGCAACTATCCTCGACATGGGTTATTTCTCTAAGAAATTGCTCCAGCTCAGCAATGTAGATCTCAAAAAAAGTCAACAAGAGACAATACCCTTGTTTGACTCCAATGGTGCTCCTTATGAAGTTGTACAATCAATGACCAATCTAAACCCATCCTTAATGATGGTAGTAATAAAGAGCTTTGAGATACCAATAGCCCATGGCCTAAAACACATGCCTAGGTATGGAATTAAAGGCTTGTCTATAGTCCAAAAAGAAATGAAAGAGCACATCATAATGTCTATCATGTCCCAATTTTTTATTAATTCAATTTCATGGGAAAAATGCTCATTCCAACATTTTATTTTATGGGTTGAGGAAGGAGATTGGAAAATAATTTATTTAATATTTAATATTTTGGACCGACGATTAATTTATATTTTCAAGCTACTTAATCGGGGCCAATTAAATATTAAATATTTTATAATTTTATTTTGTGTTGGAAATCCAAAGTGGTGGAGAGTATTTTTTGGTGCAATTAATAATTTCAAAGATCATGTTGCACCTAAGATTAGAATATTCTATGACAGATTTTATGACAACTTGCAAGAGGGAGTTATTGCCTATTTTTAGCCTGAAATCAAGTGGAGGCTATGAAAAGTATTTTTGGGACCTATTTTGGAGGGAAATTGGTGGGAATGATATTATTTTATTTATTTTTCCAAAAATGGATCGTTTGGATTTGTTCCTCTATATATTTGCAAGCAATTTCACTTTCCAAGCATCTCATTTTATCATACAAAAACTCTGCTGAAATTTGTCTGGACATTTGTGTTCAACAAATAATCTTCTGTGGACGAAAACCCATTGAAGATTGGTGATCAGTGGACAGAAACCCATTGGTTGCAGGTATCATAGGATGAAACCCCTTTGGTACATGAGGGTAATCTCATACAGAGGTTGCATTGGAGCTTCATGCAGTTGCAAGATTTCAGCTTGTTCAGTTTGTGTGTTTTACAGGTTTTGATAGCAGTATTGTGAAGTTTGGATTTATGGTTTGTGTGTGTTATGATTGTTGTAGAAGTTATGTTTCAGATGTTTTATTCTCATTAGATCCTCTGCTGCAGAGGTTTCTTCAGAGCTTTATTCAGTGTAGTTTCAGTTGGTGAATGCAGTTGGTGTGTTGTTGCAGACTTTTGGAGTTGTAGTTTGAGCAGATTTCAGAGTGGTGTTCCCAGATTTGTTTCAGTTGTTTATTGATGTTGTTGTGACTGTACAATAGTTACCTTTATGCTGTAATTACATCAGATATATCATTAATATAAGCTGGAGGTTATTTGTTGTCATTTCTATGCCTTCTAGTGAAATCGAGTGAAGTGAAATTGTTAGATTTGCATGCATATTTATGCTTGTGATTAAATCTAGTAATTTTATGATATCCTACAGCAAAAGGCCGTACATTTGCTGTTATTTTCTGTTAATTATCAAAAATTTAAGTTTGGCAAAGATTTCCTTTGATTTGGGTAAGAAATTGTCAATTTCGAGTACCATCTATGTAGTGAAAATTAGGTGTTTTGAAAGTTGAATTAAAATACATTTTCAAATTTGATATTGTTTCAAATATTTTTATTTGGGAGATTACAATGTCTCAAGGGGATTATGTATGACATTGAATTGGTGTTGCCTAGGCTCAAGAAAGTTGAGTTTCTTACATCGAACGAGACATACACTATGCACATGGGGAAGAGAGAAGGACTAGTGACTATAACACAATGGAGTCTCCTATGCATGAATTTACATTCCTCATCTTACCAACTATCCATGGGATGGGTGCCATCGAGATGAATAGATATAGACAGATGAGTAGGTGTGAGGAAAGAAGTTTCAGAGTGGTCTCATAAAAGACATAGGATAAGTGGTCATATTTTATTAGGAAGGTAGAAAGGGAATATTGGCTAGATGTAAACAAAGAATCACTGGTAATATATGGTAAGCACACCAAGCATTGAGGCAAACTATAGGGTAACAAACTTCAAAGAAGACTCTTGAGCAGATCAAAACTTTCTAGCCACATTATCTGAAGTATTCATCAAAGGTTATGAAAGAAACCTTAAACTCAAGGTAATCACAAATAAGGCATGCCACCACCCAATCCCCAAGTCTCATGAGTAAAACACTAAGGCCTAATGGTAACCAATGACATGAGGGAGGGAGGGATTGAAATTCACACCGTTCTAGGGAAAAAAACAAGAATCTACAAAGAGAGACAACTAATCCTAGAAAGTACCCAAACAAGACAAACCAGTACCCCTATCTTTCTAGTAAGCAATAGAAACATTAACACAACTCATTGAGATTTGGAAGTGCCATCATTTGGTCAGCCAAGGGCATCTACATGATAACTTTGGGGAAAGTGAATCAGAATTCACACCTTGTAGTTCCAGATTACCATCCATGATTATCTTTCCTTGCAGCCACAACTATTGTGCGAGCCCTTTGAAGCTCCTATGCTAAGAGCTGCATGATATCTTGATCCAAATAAACCTTTTTGGGAAGGGAGAACATCTTCTTTGTCTTTTAAGGATCACAACTCTCATCCAAATGAAAGTGAATAATATACATGTCAGTAAAGTCGTCTAAACCTGACCAAGAGTGGTGTCCTTAATGTTGAAGGTTTCATGTAAGAAAGTATGGCCTGATGCTTAAGGGATTGGTGGGCTTCAAAGGTCACCATTAGAAGGTTGACTTCCTCCATTTGTTGTGCATTATCCCGTGATTTCGTTTACACCACAAGCTCTGTGATAGGTGAGGCCTTTATCCCTTTGATCACATATACCCATGAACTATATTGCTCTTCCTAGTATTGAAAGGATTGATGGTGGGATATGGTTTCATTTTTTAAATTCTCGTGCTACATGAGAATTTCTGCTTGCTTGTTTCTAATATTTGGCATTAACTCTTGAAGATGTTGTGTTTTGTGTAGTTGAGGCTGCTCAAGATTTGTAATCCTTGTCTTTTGTACTTAAATTATGTGTTTAAGTTGCTATAGTATTCTACTCCTATGACTCTTGAGCTGTAACAACTGATCGCAAAACTCACTCCTAGCCTATGTATGTGAGAGTCTAAAGGAAGTCTCTCCTATGTTTCATATTACATATTTTAATTTTTTTTAGTAAATGAGTTTCCACGAATTTCTTCAATCGCTTGTCTGGAAAACTACAAACAAAATCACTCGATGAATTTGCATTTAGAACAATAAATCAGCCTAGCTATGAAAGGCACTTGCGAAAATGTGCAGGAAAACAAGTTCCTTCAAGGATATACTAAACATGTCTACTAAGCATCCTCCACACCAAGGGTCATTTGCAAACCACATCAAAATTTTGGCCAGCCAATTTTTTGTCGAGTCCAAGTTTTTGAACTATGCATCTCACAAAGCTAACTACTGAAACAATCTGCACATATGAAACACATGACAATATGTCATTTGCCACACTTCCTTCTTGTCCTCCATGGCATCATCTTTCATTTCAATGAACATCCTCGTAATATCATTTCTTAGAGAAGTTAATGCTATGGAACTTTGGGATATCATCTTCATTCTCCTCATCCCTACTTACCTTCATCCTATCATTAACTTTGCCCTTGTTTTCCAAGTTCATGGTTCAATTGTATGAATCACTATACATTATTGATGGTACTGATCTCAACTTGTTTATGTACTTTAATCTTTACCCTTTAATAAACTATCTTTCTTCAACCCATCCAAACGCTGGTTATCCAACTCCAATATTTGTTCCTTCCACTTTATATCATATGTTCATATCTCTAATAGAAAACTTTGCACGACTTGTCAAGTAGTGACTCGCGAGTCACACAAAAAATTGCACCGAGTTGACGTGACTCGCAAGCCAAGTCACTGTCAAGTACTCGACACGTCACCACTAAGTCCACACCAAAAACTCGTTGAGTTTTTCCAGATGACTTGCACGTCATGCAGTTGATCTCACCTAGTGTGGAAAAAGAAAAACCCATGCACCCAATATCATTTTCCATTCGTTTTTTACCTCCTTTTTCTATGTTTTTCTCTCTTTTTGACCAAGCAAAGTTGCAGGCAAAGAAGGGTTTGGAGCAATTTTTAAAAGTGAGTTTGAACTCAGTTTGAATATTGAAACGAATTTGGATGGAGTGTTGTTCCTTATCTATTTTTTAATTTTTTTTCGAATTTGAAACGACACATGCGCACATCAATGACCTTGTTTTCGTTTGATACAACCTTCACCTTTGAAGCAAAAAGGCGGAAGATACTTCTCATGATGACATTGACTTGGATGACATCAATCTTTTTGCTGATTGGACTGTTGAACATAATGATATCTTGAAAATTGATGAAGACATTGCTGAATTGGACAGAGCAGCAGCAGAAGCAGCAGAGGTGGATGCATTTGAGGAAAATGAAGACATTTTTGAGGAAACAATCAGTCCTCATGTTGATATGGACTTACCTTCTAGTTCGAGGCCCGAAAAATTTACACTAGGAGGGGGAAGAGGAGGATGTAGATTGTATTTGGATGTTTTTTGACATATGTAAATAGTTATAGGGCTGTTATACAATTATTATTCATAATTGTGTTGTAATACAATGTATTGTTTGACTTTGAAACTTTGAAATTTCAAATTTTGGGCGTTTGTGGGTCATGACATATGCAATGTTTGAAATATGACAAATTGATGGTCATAATAATTTTTGTTTTCTCTAAATGCATTAATTTCTGTTTTTTTGTTTGCCGCATTTTTTGCCAAGTCCATGCCCAATCCCGAGCCCGGGTCTGAGTCAAATTTTTGGGCTGCCAAGTCCGCATTTCCAAACTATAGTTCAAATTGATTCATTATGTCCATATCTTTACTAATCACCATTTTCATTGTCGTCAAGAAGCCGCTTAAAACTCTTTCTAGAAGGCTTTTTCTTAACTTCCCCAAGTTGTTCGTGTTCGTCTTATCCTACTCTATGTACTAACAATTTGCAATGCCTCTCAAAGTTACCAGAAACAATCTCTACCAATATCCCTCATCATTTTGTACATTTTTCAGGTGATTTTAACACATGTTGCAGTGCCCTACTAGGTCTTTGATACTCACCCTTGACCTTTGGTAATTTTTGTCTATCTCCCATTGGTGCTAGACTCGTCACCGTTCCTAAGTTACATGGTAGTATTGTTAGCATCAATAGTCAATATGTAATCTCCTCTCTTTCAATCAGCCTCACCTAGCCTCTCTTTGCCCTCTAGTTGGCAACTCATAACTAGTTTGGGTATTACAACATTGTTCATATTTGTGGCAATTCCACCTCTATGCTAGCAATTCTAAAATGGGATTTGTCTACTCAAAGGGAAAAATGGTGCAGCATCTCTAGAGTTGATGCTTAGTGCCTTCTTACAGTCCACCTCTGTGCTAGCAATTCTAAAATGGGATTTGCCTCCTCAAAGGGAAAAATGGCGCAGCATCTCTAGAGTTGATGCTTAGTGCCTTCTTACGGTCTCTTTCTAGGGCCCACCCTCTCTCTCACCCCTTACTCCTCTTACCTTCAATTTCACCTAGGCCCTAGAGTTATCTCCCTCCGAAAGTCCTCCAATTGACAAGCTAATCATCACCTTCCCAACAGTCCGCTTGTTGTCAACGTCATCCACTAGTCTCACAATTTCTATCATCACCCTTACATCCACCTCCAATTATCCTTCCTTGGACAAACTTCATTAGTCCTCCACCAAGAAAGTACCCACTTGTTCCTCGATCTAAGTCTTCCATCACAAGGGCCACAAACATATCCCCACCTTGTCAAGCTTGAACACGATCAGCAAGGTCGCTTGCTCCAATGTCTACTCAATCTTTGATAGCCTTTCCCTACTCTTTCTCGACAATTCCAGCAAAAATCAAGAGTATTCTAGAAGATTTATTACAACATAATGTTATTAGGGGTCATACCTGTTGATGATGTTCTTGTGACAACAACAACATTAGAATAAAACACTAAGTGCTCTATCCTCTCTTGAACAAAGCCTCTCGAATGCTGAACTATGTGATCAATCAAGAATGCTCCAAGGTTCCTTTCATATCAGATCTTGACTTGTGCGTGGATAGCCTCAGTGAATGGATGTGATCTTGCTGATAATCACAAAGGGACTTACACAATTGTTCAAACACAATGCTTATTGTTTCACTTACAAATGGAAGACACTTAGAATTTCTAAGTACTACTAAAGGCGTATGATCTTGCAATGGAGTTCTTGAAACTAATCCTAATGATGGTCTAAAACAAAGAGCAAAAGATGATAAGGGTTTAGGAGACTACTTGATGCAAGGGTTACTATTGATTTGTTGAACCCAAAACCAATCTTTGCTAAGCCATAAGACAGCTACACAAAGATGATGCAATCTTCTAAGGTGTCTATAACAGTTTTCAGATTACTCATACACAAAGCATGAAAATGCAAATGCAAAAGCAATCGAAGTTAAGCTTTCAATGGTGTTCAGACTAACCATGCACTGCAACTTGCAAGCCACAAATTACAAATGGTATGAACAAAGGGGTTTCAACATATATCAATGGCAATGTATTTGATCAATCAAACTTAATGAAAACTGAAAATGAAACTGAAATTAAAACAGATCTGCAATAATGGAGCTTGTAATTTGCTTCAAGGAAACTAGAAAACCATGCTAACACATCCAAAGAATGCCATAAACACCATACTTAAATGATTATGTATCAACTTGGAGATGTCTTTGCAACAATTCGCCAACGTCTTGAAGTTGTATTGCTCACAAATTGGAATATTACAGCAATTACTCTTGTCTCTCTTATGCTTGAGTCAAAAATCACTAGTTCTATTCACTTTACAAAATGAGGCAAATGGGCCTTATATAGAGTCCTCAAATACAATGAAGGGCCCAGATTGATTTATGAAATCAATGGCCAAGATTAAGAGAACACAAGGTAGTTACAACTACTACTACCTTTGACCAATGAAAAAGCAACAACTAATAATGTGACATCTCATGCTGACTAAGCATCCAGTAAGGAATCTTCTACAAGGATGTTTCCCTTATCTCTTTCTCTTGTTGCAAATTCAATGAATCTAGACATAACACTTTCCAACTCTTCGATTGGTACACTTGGCATGATTTCTGTCATCTTGTAGTCCATGATTGCTAAACCCTTTTCACAGGAATTAAGTATGTTGTCCCAATCAGGTGCCAATTCTTCTATGTTGTTCATGAAGGTCAAGAATGAAGTAGGACCTTCGAAGTATTCCTCCTGGACTGGATCTGCAGCCTTGAAGTATATGCTAAGCATCTTTTCCTTCATATTTTCCACACTTATCACTCCGTCCTGTCCAACTTCTTGATCAAACCAAGTCTGTAGTGATACAAGAATCTTGTTCTGAATTTCTCTCAACTTGTTCACTACCTGACATGCATCACCCTCCATCTTCTCAAGCATTTCTTCTTTCACTACTAATGCGTAATACCATCGATGGAAGTCATAGGCTTGATTGGCTTGCATCACGTTCCCGTCTACTAGGACTTGTTTTGGAGTGTTCATCAAGGCTTCCAATCTTGGAATAGTCTTCTCTTTGACTAAACTGAATCCTTGATTTGTTTCCATGATCTCCTGAAATATGTCCATGAGAGTGATGACCTTTTCATATACCTGGACATATCCATTCACGAACCCATGTGCTTTCTCCAAGATATTTCCCAACCAACCTTCAGCTATACAATTGATTGCCTTCATCTTTTCCAACTCATCTAGTGATTCCTCGGAAATACTTTCTGGTGGAGCAGTTATTCCTTGAACTGATTGTAGAGGATCCATCAGGTGCCGAATGTAGTACTTCAATTCTTCATTCTCTTTTTTCAACTGATTCTTCTTTTCTTCTTCTTTCTTAAGCCTTTCCTTAGTTGCAACTATTAAATCCTCTGGTTCTTCCATTTCCTGTTTCTTGGTAGTTGGTCCCAAATCAACTATCATTACATCATACTCCTCAGGAATGATGTCTTCTTTTGCTTTATCCACCTTTGGGATCGCAACTTGGACTTGGCGTGACCCAGATTCTCCTCTTATAATCTTTGAATACTTCTTTTCTTTCTTCTTCTCTATGGGTTTGCCAATACTAGCAAGGAAATCCTCTAGCTCAGCAACTGGATTACATTCAATCATTGATTTCTTCTTCAATTGTTCTTGCAACCATTCAGGTCTTGTGGATGGTTCTTCGGCTTCATCAAGTTCTGGATTTTCATGAACTCCCTACAAAGCGAGTATCATTCCTTCATCGAATTCTTCATCCAGAAACTCTAAATCTTGATCTTCTAATATTTCTTCAACATTGATCATTTGTGGATTCATTGGAATGAATTCAGGAGAAATTTCCCCCACTAGATTGGAAGGTCTATCTTTAGTAGATTCCACGGATTCATTGGCACTTCTTCTATCCCGTACTACTGGAATCACTTCATCTTCTACTGGGTTTTCATTCCCTTCAGCTGATGGTATATCAACTCCTGTGAACATATCTACTTCATGAACAAAAGATGTACTGACTGAATGAGATGTACTTGCCTTAGTTCTTCTTGCATTGATTTCTCGGCTAAGTCTTTCAAAACCTTAGGCCTCTTCATTGGTGGACTATCAGTAGCTCTATTCTTCGGATTTTGTTTCTCTATTGTTAGATCCTTCTCTTGACCTTGCGATTCTTCAGTTGCGTCATCTTCAATGGATTGTGATTCTAAGTCACCCATCAAAGTCATAAGTCAGCTGAATATTTTGTTTCTTCAACTTTTCAACTTGGTAGTCGATACATCTCTTAGTATTCTCCATTACTGGTGCCATCAAGATATCTAAATTTGTTACTTCATGTTCAGCCCAATTAATTGCAGGAAGAGGTCTATCTTTCTCATTCTCATAGAAATGTTGAACTCGATTCCCATCTTCGCTAACTTGATCCAGAACATGAAACACTTGAGTTTCTCTTATCATGCTCAAAGACAGCCTAGAACACATTCTCTTCCTGATTTCAAAGTCATCCCCCGCGTTTGCCCAATGATCTTCAAGATAAACCTTGTATCTATGTCTTCTTCCACATGCTACTCTGATTCTATTGTAAGGATCAAAATTGTCTCTTGTAGTGTGAGTCACAAGGTTATAAAACTATAGTTCTTCAACGGACTTCTCTGCAGCTTAGATAGATGGACAAACTTCAAATGCTTCTCCAATCGAGATTGGGAATGATATTCCTGCTTTCTTCTTCTTCTTCTGAATCTTGTCGTAAGCTGATAGTTGCCTTGTCAGTTCAAGCAATACCATCTTGTCGGTAGAATATCTCGGCAATCTGTATGGATAGGAAGAGAATCCTTGGACTCGGATGTAAGTGAATCTTGGGAATTGACTGAACCAAGAACCATACTTCTTGACAACCTTCATGGCTTCTTCTGATAATCTTTGATGAGTTCCTCCTTGAAGTGTCCTTACAATGTGCATGGAAAATGCATCGTTGTACCTCTTGAAATGAGCAATACTTTGAAGGTACAATTGTGGATAGCAATCATATACTTTGATTTGTCCTTTTGCATTCCCCACTTGTCCTCTACATGTCAATCCTTTGTACCTATAATTCCTTGCCAACATGTAAATCACATATGAGCTCATGTAGAACATTCTTGATTCTTCAAGGTTCCTTAGTTGTTCATCAATGTTGTCACTTAGCAATTGGGCCCAATTGATCATCTTCACTCCATTATCTCTTCAATGACATAGAACATCCATGTCTCGAAGGTTGAAGCCTATAGGGATCCCATGACTTTGTTCAGTAAGACGACCAGATCTCCATACTCTTGCTTGAAATCTGACTTGAGAAGCTTCTTCGGCAACTTGGAATGGTGAATTCTTGGCTTTTCCATCCATTGAGCATTGACAATTGACATACAATGGTCGGATCCTATTCCAGAAATTTGAGTGGCCTCCTCTTTGCTCTTGTTTACCGTGGAAGAACATTTTGGAAGGTTACAAGCCTCGGAAATCATCTCCTTTGAGAAATAAGCCATCACCTTGACATTTGGAGTAACAATTCTTCTTTGTCTTGGATCATAAAACTTTGCACATTCCACTATCAACTCAACACAAGGCATGGCGGGAGGGAAACAAGCGGCATTGACTATTCCATTGCGAACCATCTTCTTGGCATCATTTGATGGGTGAACTCCTTCACTTCCGTACATTTGCCTCTTGATATCATCTATGTGGATGTGTCCAAAGTTGGTGTCGCCAATGTTCTTCCATTTTGAAACAATCCTTGAATCCGGAAAGACTCCCTTAAGGACATCCCGCACATATGCTTGCCTTGAAGTGGATCCAGCCTTTGGGTTAGTCATTTACCTACAAAATGCAAACAATGACTCCAATAAGGATAAAGAGTAATTTCAATGAAATTTGTAAAACACTTCACTTCATATGCAAGAACTCATGTTAACTAATGCATGAAGGATAAAATTTCTGTTGAAAAGCAATGCATGTCTTAACTCTTGTGAAGGAAATATGAAAATGACACTACTTGGAAACTAATCCCTTTACACAATTTGTCTTCTTCCTTAATGAAATTTATTTCCTTGATGAAGGAATTTGTCTTTCCTCTTGAAAGGAATTCTCTGTTTGATGATGGATTTCTGCCTTTTTCTAATTGAAATTTGATATTACAAGTCTGCTCTGCCTTTATGAAATTCGCTGCTCTGATGCAGAAATCTGCTTTTTGTTTTGGAATTGAATGAGGAAAATGAAGATTTGAACCCTCCTTTATAGTGTTCATACTTACCCATCTCACTGCGTCGGCCTAGTGCAGGTCGGCCTCTTATTTAAATGATTTTTTTCTTTGTTCAAAATTTAATTTTTTTGGTCCCTAGGCAGATCTACCTCATACCCTGGGCAGATCTTCTAGATTGAAGTGCAATGTGACTAGGGCAGGATTCCTTAGTTTCCTATCAATGATCATTCCTTGGCGCACTTCCATTGTTGTCTTTCAATATTGAGTGCGTATGCCTTAGTGCCTTTCAATCCCTGAGCGCAAATTGCATAATCTCCTTCAATGCTAGGCGCATCTTCCTTCATCTCTTTCAATGTTAGACTTTGAATTCCTAAAATCCTAGGGCGGCATTTCATGTTTGCACTGTAGTGAACCTTGGGTGGACTTCCACAGTGGAAGTGAAATGTTCTTTCCTTGGCATCATGGGGCAAATAGGAATGTATTTATGAGATGGGCGCATTTCCTCTTGTGAACAGGAATTTCTCATGATCTTGGGCGGCATTCCATGGATGAACTGCAGTTCCTCTTTCCTTAAGCGCAATTCCATATGTCAACAGGAATTTCTTCCCTTGGGCGCACTTCCATGGGTCTAGTTGTAGGATGCTACCCCAAAAGTTTTTCCAAAATCACATACAACAATGATATGTTAATGTTAGCACCAACTAATTGCCTCACACTTTCTGATCACCCAAATCCTGGAATGGGCAAGGTGAGAGCATACGGTGATTTAGCTTATAATGATCACTATGAAATCAAGAGCTATATTCATCCACTGCGGCGGGCATCCACAAGCTGTGGGAATTCACCACTATCAGTGGGTAAAGAATAAGAAAGAAAGAGTACAAGCCCTCCACTTATTCAGTGGGTATTCTCCACTTGTTCAGTGGGTAGAGTAAATAGGAAAGATAAAGATTCTTTTGCCCACACTGGCGGTAAACCATCCAAGGGTTATTAGGTGTTTTATAAAGATAGAAACAATATCTTCAGCTGAGAGCTATATCAAATGTAATACAATAATCATCAAGTGTCAATGCCATGTGATTAGCCTCATCTTATACCTTGCACAAGAAGGAAGATCGAGTTGCATAATACATGAATAGTCAGGCTGGAGATCTCTGCACTTGGCCAATGGTAGACAAATCTGAGACATAAACTCAGCTCCCCTTTTAATATAGCAAACCAGCATTCAGTCCATTAGCAATGTGACTGTTCATGATCAAGCTACTATCAATCAGACCCATAAACTCACATATATCTGATAATGTCAATAGTTTATGACTGCTCATACTGAACTGACATGAAATCAGGCTGCTGTAGATATATGGCTGTCATAGAAGAGACCTAAAGGTATAGCAACACATATAGTTGTTTGATAGCAACCAAAAACTCCTTTCAAAACTGATATCAATACCTCAAACAACATTCTGAATATAAAGGCAATATAAAACAGAGTTATCACTGCATTCAGTAGTGACTTGCTTCAGCCCAGGGCCGTACAGCCATGCTGGTACAACTTGATCTCAACTAACACAAACTTCTACCAATATCAATAAAATCACTCACAATGAAGGCGTCAAGGAACAACAATCACATTCAAACTGAACTTGCTCATTAGAAACTCCAATATCAATTGTTGTGATGAATCGTACCATTCAGCTAGTACGGCACTGCAATGGTACGGATATCTTGAAACACACTTCAAAAACACAACAATTGAATACCCATTTGTCCCAATATGTTTGTCTATGCTTAACATTCAATCTTCAAACAAGAAGAGAAGCCAAGGACTCAAGATCTAATTTCCATCTGAATCGACCACCCACCAGATAGTACAGCCACTTGATGTACGGATATGTTTATAGCTCATGAAATATTCATTCAAAACACTGTCAAATACACTCAAAGGAATCGCCTAGATCACACAATAACATTGCAATCAATACTCTTTGCAAAGTTTAGATAACATATTATACTCTGCATCAATCCAACTCAAGTTGGTACGGATGTGCTCACTTAATCACCAATATACATTATAACATCTACAAATAGACTTGGAAAGGGGCGACTACAGAATATAAACAGATTGCAATCAACTTAAACTTCAATAACATCAACATTCATTTCTTACATGCATCGTACCATTTATGTTGGTACGGCTCCATGGTACGGCAGCTATGAAGAACTCACAACAATATAAGGTATACACCCAAATCACACACTATAATATCAAAAAATGCATTTCCCACTATACAAAAAGAATTACAATGCATATCACAACTAATACTATCAATCTCTGATCAGCTCCATTGGTTTCCTGAGATAGAAACCACCATTTATCGGCTAGGGTAGATATCTCACTACTGAAACTGATCTTCTTCAAGTGGGTTTCCGTCCACAAGAAGGTAGGAAAAAATGGAAGAACACGCAGGTTCAATCCAAAAGAGTAACAATACAATATCCAAGCATGCCTCCAAATGAGCTCTCATTGTCCTTTTATAACCTTTTGAGAGGAATATAATATTATTTTCCTTTTGTCTCTTCATATTACTTTTCTCAAAAGAACTTTTATTATTTTCCCACCTTCACTTAATGTATAAAGTGACTTTATTAAAGTAAGCTATCATGTCACTTTATAACCTTTTGATATAATTATTTAATATTACCATTTAAACTTAGCATTTTCTGCCAAGTAACATTAAATAATTAGAATAATAATTATCCTTTTGGCGGAAGGACAATTGGGGACATTACACTAGTGCAGTGTTTTGTTCTTTGATGTAGTTCCTTGTTCCTTGGGTGATGTTTCAACTATCAAGTGGAATGTTGTTTGATGAGCGTATTTCCATGTGTGAACTGGATTGATTGTTGGGCGGGATTTCAAGGTGTAAATGCAATTTCCTTGGTGATCTTCCATGTTGTCTTGAAATTCCTAAGACTTGGGCGGATTTTCATGATAGAAGTGATTTCACTATAGAAGTGAAATAAGTTATCCTTAGTGCATTTCTACACTTCTCATCCAACAACCATTGCCTTAGGCACAAACTGAGTCTTGTTTTTGTATTTACTAACTCTTTGATAAATGAAATTTCACTATTCTACTGAAGTTTACAAGACCTCTTCAAGGTTGGGCAAGATTTCCGAGTTGAAGTTCAATGGCGCCAATCCTAAGTTACCCTGCAGTGGAAGTCGGAATGTCATCATGGAAGGGCAATGTTTCTAGGATGGATGTTTATACCTAAGTGAAAGGCAACTTCAATCCATATGAGCATCGTTTAGCAAGAGCATTTCCTAAGTCCCTTAGGCAAATTCCCTTATGCATTCTACAACTCCAGCATTATGAATTCTTACTTGTCACAATGATTCTTCAATCAGAATTGGAAAAAAATGAAAACCCTAAAAGACAAACCCTAAGACCTAAAGTGAAAAGAGGGGGTCCCCATTTGCAATGGGGTGATGTGTGAATAGGTCACAACAATACCCTTATAACATTTATATATTGTTCTAATATAAAGTTATAAAACCTTATGTTTATTATATGCTTTATAAAGCATATATCATTTAATGATTAATAATCTAATAACTATTAGATTATTAATTATTACAAATGGTTGTTTTGAATAGGTGTGACTAATACCCCTTTAGGAATTTTGCCACCCCTTCTATATCTAAGGAGTTTCTCTCATTGAGAGGTAAGTGAATTTGAAGATTTATAGTGAATTCTATCACTATGCACATGAGGTATTACTGGCCATGTGGAAGTAAGGAGAAGAGCATCCCCAGGTTCTGTCTATAATTTTATAGACAAGCTTGTAAATGTTTTATAATAAAATGATGCTTTATGGGGTTTTTTACCCGAAAGGGTTTTCCCCATGTATATGTTGTGTAATGTGTTAATTTTATGCTTCTACAATTCTCATTATATTTATTTTGCATTTTATTTATAATGATTAGTATCCTAAGACTTTAATTTCTAACAAGACCTCACTAGGATCCTACCAAAGTCTTCTTGTAGCAACCTATTCTTGTAGGCACAAATTTGGATATTTAAAAATCACCCCAACAACGCAGCTTGTTCTCCCTTTCCAATTCCTCTTCTCACTCTTTCCTCATGGTGCTTAAGAATGCCTTTCCTCTCAACCTCTTGATGTTCCTAATCATGAGTTCTCTTCAATTCCAAGAAGTGACAAATAATAAAAGCTAGGAGGTTGACAAGCACCCACCCAATGTGCTCATTCCACACAAAGTTGTCAACTACATACACTGGGGAAGTTCGTATGTTTGCAAACTCCCTCCTATTGAAGCCTACAACAATTGCATCCCAGACTGTGCACAAGTCCCTTGCTTACTCTCTCCTTTCTATTGGCTTTGCTCAAGTCAAATTCTTTCCCCATTAATTTTCTAATTTCTCCATTTTTATTATTTTCTTTTCATTGTCATGTCAAACAATCTTACTCTTGTAGACTCATACACTGTGCAACAACACCAAAAATGTAGGTGGAATTTCTATCATACAGAGACTATTTTATCCATATAAGAACATCCACTAATAATTGCAATATAATACGTCACACAATCCTACTCTTGTAGAATCGTACACTACACAACATCAAAAATGTAAGTGGAATTTCTATCATACATAGACTATATTATTCATATAAGAACACCTAGTGATAATTGCAATATCATACATCACATCACATCTCATCATATCATATCACATGAATAAAGACATAAGAACACAATATACTAAAGAGAACCTCACTACATTCATATAACTATCTATATCATTTTACATTGATAGCACTCCCCACCATATGATCATAACATGCAATAGATGATAACATGTCCTAGAGCAAAGTACATAATATAGCCTTGAGGAGGAATGGAGGGTATGAATTCAATTGGTTAAAATGAGTTGTGAACCCAAAAATCACATTCAATCATAACCTAACACACAATGCACTGCTCACAACAAAAAAAAACTAATATAATAACTTCTATTCATTATTCTTCAATGACTAGGTACAACTTAGGGATCTACAACCATAGTTCAAGAACTCAGCAAACCCAAAATTTGACTTGGACTTGGGACTTGGAAAACCCCTGCATATTTTTTGAACAATAAAAATCACATAAATTTGTAAAATAATCTTCAAAAACATACATAGAACTGAATTTATAGAACTCATACGTAGTTTTCCTTCATTTAGAGATCAAAAAATGAGTTCAAGACACATCACAGTGTCATATGTCATATAATTAAAATTCTATAACTAAAGCTTCTAGGTGGTTGTATGAGTGCCCTCGAACTAGATGGTAATGCTTCCTATTGAGGAACAATATCATCCTCAATAAGAGCCTCAAGCTTATGATGTGCATATGATGAAGCCCCTATTGGCACCTCGCCTTCTACCTCCTCATTTGTCATTGCATCTACTACCCATTATGTTGTCTCCCTCTCCAAATCAACAATATTGCAGTAAACATGGGCTCCACATCCTCTAGAATCCAGTTTGAATATAGATCGATGTCATTGAAGTCAATCACCTCATGCATCTATTGCCCCTCCACCTTCTCTACACAAAGGTTGTACTATACAAAGACAAGATTATTCAAGCACTTTTGAATCAACCTTTTGTGTTTTTCATGTGAATAGCCTCAAATGTGCTCCAATTGCACCTACACCCAAAAGTGCTATAGGACTGGGACAAAATGTGAATTGTGCGGGTTTGAAGGTTAGGTGTCATTGCACCAAAATCTTCCCATCATAAATTTACAAGGACAACATTTATAACTATGTAAGTAACTAAACTTAAAGATAAACTAAAATTAAACATTAACATAAGTCCTAGTCAACATATATGTTTTTTGCCTGGCTGCAAAGTTGTTATCTTCAAATGCATAGAGATGAAGAATACAACCTCCCCTCTATGCCCTTATAAATTTGCAACTCATCATGAATGATGTCTCTAAGGACTTCGTCAAGGACCATCCTCTCCATACATGTGTTAAGGCCATCAATTACCTCCACATCTTCTCTGAATGATTTGAAGAAGAAAAACTTTGGGTTCAAGTAGTAGGACGCAGCATGAATGTGTTTGTGAAGTTGTCTATTCCACCTCCAATCAATAATGCACCCAATAGGTTCATATATTTGTTTTTGATTGACTCATACAAATGTTGGATAGCCTCCTCGGCCTTGTTCATGGCCTCATATAGATAACCCATAGGGGTTTTGTCCCCATCCACCAACCGTAGAACCCTAACCAACAATTTTGACACATAAAACATGAGAATATATAAACTAAAATCAGAAAATTACACAACAATCAGAAAAATAAAACTAAAATTAGAAAATCAGCAAATTATGCTCCTCCTTTTATAACTCTTTGAGGGAAATAAAATATTATTTCCTTTATCCCTTCATACTTCTCCTCAAACAATATAAAAATAATTCATTATGTGAGCACAACTTAAAGTGACCTTTTTAATTAAAAGCTCCTTTTAGCTCCAACGACCCCTTTTATCAAAATAAAGGAAATATTTGATTCGCGAGGTCCCAATATGATGCATCCATGATTTAAAGCTTTTCATCCCCTTTCCAACGAGCTATAACACTTAAGTGTTAAATGAACATTTCCCAACCTTTTTAACTTAAGTGCAATAATTAATTGTTTAGCTCATTAAATCAACTGATTTTACGAAAAATCCCAAATATCATCAAACAGCAAAATTAAGCATACCAACATACTCCATGATGTTTGGGAAGATGAATAATGTCTTCCGGGTGACTTTATAAAAAATAGATGGCTCCTCCAAGAATCTTGGAGAGCAAACCAAAAACCCAATCAAACTTCAGAAACCATCACTATAACCCGGAACATCAACTGAGCTCAAAGCCATGAAATATAATCCATTTACACAAGGAAAACCCAAATAATTGTTCTGCAAACTGAACCATGACCACACCAAGAACATTGGAGTCCTTCCAAACATGTCAAATAGCCTCTGGGAGATTAGGAACAAGCATAATGCACACAATAAACAATGCGCCAAAAATGGAACATTACAACCTACACAACATTCTCCACACCCACCTCCATTACCACCTCATACAACATGTTGCATAAGGTCTTGGCAATTTTCACTTCATTGAAGGCATCAACTAACCTCAAGAACATTAACCGTCCACCTAAAGACACAAGGAAATTGATTAGTGTGTGGTTTCTACCATTCATCCACCTATTAGATAAAATAGCACAGACCTTCTTTTGCCAACCTCTTTTTGTTCTTGATCTAGAATGCTTGTGTTTCTAACGACATCCACCAACAATAGTCCACTCAACTCATAAGGGCTCAATGCTTTGAACCCCTTTCCTACTATGATCAATGCAATGACTAATCCCTCCCAATAAGGACTCCTTCCAACATTTAAACGGTATGTTGTTGAAACAAAAATACCAAAATCAGCTCAATGATCAAATATGTTGAAAAGGTTGAAAGCTCAAACAATAGAATGCGAAAATTGACAAATTTTAGTATTTTTATGGGCAGACCTGTCTTATTTTCTATCTGGAGAGTTTTTTAATTGGATTCACACATTTGTAGCGATTTTTGGCAAGTTAGCAAGTACTTGCGAGCTAGCAAGTACTCGTTTGAGTTGTTATACTATGTCTACAAGATCCTAAGGAAAACCTTTAAGGCCATTTAACAATTTCCAACTATCTCCTTACATCATTATTATGGAGAAACTAATCCTCTACCATATTACCTACCTAACTAAGGAGCAAACTCTATTCCTACTCCCTAGAGGTGGCTAGCAACAACAACATTGTGGATTGTGGGGGGCTTGATGATACCCTAGGGGAAGACCATAAGAAAGCCCCTTGCCCTTGATAAATTAAGAGGGGAGCTTATAACACCTTGAACCCCATGGACCAAGGACCCCCCTCTACAAGACAAAAGTAGCACTGGAACATCCTCACTTGAGGACTTCAATTTTTGTGCAAGGAGGAACTACAAACTCATATTTATAACTCCCATCTCACCCTCATTCTCAACATCATTCTCGAGTTCTTGCATTTTGTTGGTCCCTCCCTAAGCTTTTAAAAAGATGATTGACATACAAATCCTAAAAGATGTCAAAGCTAAGCATTAAGGATCAGGGTGGCTAAAGGAGGTGCAGTTGTGGTTCATGGGGTCAAAGATAAACCTGTTGCAAGTATGTGCCTGATCGATGTTGTCATTGATGTCAACATATCTATGTTGTCATTGGTGTCAACTGTGCTCTTATTTTGTTGCTTGCTTATCATGAGTAAGATGCTTTGTATTTACCTATGTAAGTGATTCTGATGTTGAGGATATTGAGAAAATTAGCCCCTTTGGTGGAAACAGTGTGTTGCAATCGAAACAGTGTATTAGACTCTGAAGAATAGTCTAGAAGATAGCTCTGCATTTCCTGTAGAATGAATATCTTTGTCTGCGGATTGGAAGTGATTTAGAAGTCTTTCTGAAGATGTCATATTCCAAGTTTGAGCCTTCAGCATGAAGAATTAAGTGAATTATGTTCACAGTGTGAAAACTGCTTTTCCTATATGTTTGGTGGTGACAGGGAGAAAGTGTTATGCTCCGCATTCCTCCGCATTGAAGTATTTTGGTCTACGGTTCTGGAATCAAGTCTGTGATGATGTTAAATGCCTTCAACTACAATGGTTCGTGATTTGGTGGTCCGCAAGCTATCTTTTACTTATGACAATGGCCGACAGTGTTGTTCTTGTGTTTCGGTTTGAAGAATCTTCTTGACAGAGTCATTAGAGATTGTGCGGTTGTTCCTGGTGATTACAATGTGCTTGTGGATGTCTCCTAATCATGTTTCTACATTTGGATTGGTCCGCAAAGAGAAAATTGGATCGTGAATGAAGAATGTTCTTAGCAGACCTAGTACTCTCATCAGTCCTGGCTGACTTGATTGAATTCATTATTTGCAGAGATGCATCGAAGATTGTAGAAGCGTGCCGTGGCGTGGAGGATTGTGTTTGAGTCCCAGCTAAGGCGTGGCGTGATCTGCATACATCTTTACATCTTTTCCTTAGCTTAATTTGTATTAGGTCTAGACCTATTTTATGTATGATTGTGATGCCGACCTTGGAGATTGATCCAATGGTTGATGAAAGTAATGCCGACCTTGATGCACATTCCAAGGTTAATGAATTGTATAAAAGCATGTAATGAAGTTGTGAAAAAGTGTGTGATGCGAAGATGAAAAGATAAGTGCAAAGGTGTGAAAGAGCATAGCAGAGAGATAATATTGTGCTTCAATGGAACTGAACCCTGGCATGGAGTAGATGCTGCTGAATCAGTTCACCCTTTTGGCAGTGAGCAATTTGAGCAGTGAGCCCTATAGGCAATGAGCCTCTGTTTTTCGGTATTGATATAACTTAGATATTTCTGTGGGCTAACACCCACCATGGTTTTTCCCTTTTAGGGTTTTCCACATAAAAATTTGGTGTCTTTGGTGTTGATTATGCTAGTGTGTTGAACTTCTCATTTCATGCTTTCATGATTATATCAGAATATAAGTAATTGATAAGTTGATGTTCATAATTGGTCAAAAGTTTTAGGACAACTGATTCACCCCCCCCCCCCCCTCTCGGTTGTCCAGTGCAGTTCAACACAACCAATAACAGTATTAGAGACCAAAACACAAGCATGAAATGGAGGGGCTCAAGCAGCATAATTCAGGGAAGAAGTAGCAAAGGTCATGGAGAAACAAAAACAACTTTGATGGGTGTATATGGAGGAGTGAGGACTGACTTTGAGAATAAGGTGCTTTTCCACACTTGCTCTATTCAAGTTACCCTCCTAACAGGAGGGTCCTACCAATTGAAATGTTATATGATATATCCATTAGATGGTCTCAAGCACAAAAAAGGGTATCTGATAGAAATGTTTAGCAGCTAGTGAATTCAATCCTAGCAATCTATGGGAGGAGAATGGACATGGAGTTTTTAATGGAGAAAAAAAATGCAACAAATGATGATACAAACGCCCTCAATAGCACATATCTGATATGCAATGGCATGGAAATCCTATCCGCAATTGAATGTCAAATAAGAGAGTTTAGATGCCAAGAAGGTAGAAACAGAGGCATTAATCAGATGCATCTATCAGGTCATCTCAATTCCCAAGGACAGACTACCAACAAAGGCAGTTAAGATAGGAAATGAAGCTATGACTCACCCAAATCCACAAGAAGAGTTCAGAGACACCACACACCACAGTTGGTGGGGGCATCAAAATCCTAATGGGGCAATAATGTGCTGCAGTTGCAAGGGTGTGGAAGTGAGAAGCTGTCCTAGGATGGGCAAAGAAGATAGGAAACATTCTGGTGGACTTTTTTGGGGCGTAGAAAATCCAAAGAAGCTTGGTGAAAAGCAATGACATGGCAAAGCCAACAAAATCTACTTCAAGAAAAATTATTGCAAAACAACTAGTGAGGGTGACAGCCATGACATAGGCAAGGACCTCCATATCACCCCCTAATTTCCAATATGGATGTGCTTACAAGATCATTTCAGCATTAGTCAACAAGTCGTTCATTTGTTTTTTTATTTTCATTATGCTTGCTTCTAGTGAGCACATTTTGTCCTTTGAGCTTTTTTTTTATCTAGCATACTAGACTAGTAAGGCCAAGGGTTTGTTACTATGCATATGGTGCCTTTAAGTTTTAACATGGAATTTTTGTGGAGGCTTGGATGCACCTTGTGCCAAAGCCTTTTTTTATTATAATTTAGCAAGGGAGTAAGCCTCAATAGAGCCTATGCATATTCATGAAAAAATCTATGCTTTAGTTTCTCCAAACATCATAAATACATTTGAAACACCACCGTTTTATCCATTCCCAACTATAAGCTACATAAACAATCTTCCAAGTAGAATTGACGTATTGAATGGATAAAATTATATTAACATAGCATAATGCAAGACATCTGATTTTCAAATTTATGGGTTCAACTTCAAACCATAACAAAGATAAAAAAAATTGTGACATTTCTAGATCACAAAGTCATGCATCCGAGTCAAAAATGGTTCAAAATGAAATGTTTAAGAATAAAATGCAACCGCGAAAAGGGTTTTTCAGTAAAAAAGACCCCATTTAGTCCCATCAAGCCTACTTGGACAATGATGACTCATTAAACACTATCATATTCCTATGGATGAAAAGAAATGACAAGAAATCCCAACAATGTCTTTTATGAAAACAACTAAAACTACAAGCATGTGTCCCATATTTAGTCATAATGTACCTTGAAATAGTGTCTACCAAGTCTTCTTCTTCTACAAAACAAGTTGACCATCGCATTCCGTAATTATGGTGTGCCTCAAAATAGTGTCTAATAAATTTCCTCTTCCACAGATAGTTGACCATCATTGCAACTTAAATCACCAAAATTGTCCATTCCAACCTACCTATGTTTGATTAGGGCTTCAAACAACGTTTCCTGATACCTCAACTTGAATTGCATAATATACCAATGGATAGACATGCAAAGTGAACCTAAATATGTTGTTTCTTGTCCTTTTGAATAATTTTAATTAAAATCAAATAATGAACTTTAATTAATGAACATTCAGTTGTAGATTAACTATTTGCTATTCCATGGATTATGTATTAAGTGTCAAATTAGGTTGGTAGACGTTTAATACCCATGGATTAGGTATTAACTCCCAATCTACAAAGCTCTAAACTTGATTCATTATTAAAGATGCCTCAAGTTACCCTATAGGCTCAAACTAGAATGGTTTCCCCATCACCTGTCTGCAAGGTTGACACAGCCCTAAATCTTCTTGTTATATAAAGATTGCTCAAATTATTGTATGTGAAAGAACTTGTATGCTGACTTGAAAAAGCTATATAGTGGGCATTATGTCTTGCAAATGTCTTCACTACGTCAAAACCCTAGAACTTAAGAGACTAATCGAACATGAGTTTTAATTTATGCGCTAAACATATAAAAACTTGATGCTTGATACAAATTTCTAGAATGTGGATCAATGGATTTGGGCATAGGACAGCATCTTTCATAATAATATGCAATGTATAATGAAATTTTTCCATTTCATTTTCCAAATCCCTCCTATCAAACACCCTGACTTTTCTTCCTTCATCCCAATTTGAATTGGTCAGCTATATGGCCACAATATGCATTGAGGCACAACCCTTTTAGGTTAATTTTTAACTTTTTTATTGAATAAACATTATAAATATCACAGAACATTCAAGCCTTATATTCTTTCAGTCAGCTAATGCCAAATATTGATGTCATCTTATAAAGTTCTCTACCAATGCCAAATTGTTTCTCAATGCATTTTCTCACAACCAATATTACCTTACATAGATATTTTAAAACCAGATAAAACACAGCATCCCTTAATTTACGACCTAAAGAATAGGAGAACTCAATGTCAGATAGGCTTATATAAATTGAATGGACAGATTGGACTAAAAACATTGATCAATTCTCTAGAATTTGAACTAAGACAAGTTTTGATATAATTCTTCTAGCAATTAAAT
The DNA here is from genome assembly GCA_027924645.1 of Cunninghamia lanceolata. Taxonomy (NCBI): domain Eukaryota; kingdom Viridiplantae; phylum Streptophyta; class Pinopsida; order Cupressales; family Cupressaceae; genus Cunninghamia; species Cunninghamia lanceolata. The sequence goes on from BSBN01001091.1 coordinate 1,066,751, forward strand.
TGCAAATTACAGAACAGCTAATGTGAACTTAAATATATATATACATATATTCACAGAACAAGATTCCTATTTATGCGCTGAGATAAACACAGACTTATGCACTGAGATAAACACAGACAAATATTCACATTTCCTGATTCATATGTGATTTATAGATAACTTATAAGAATCTGAGAGAAGCAACCAAATAATTTGCTTCAATATTACGATTTTGAACATGATTAAGAATCCACATTGCAAAGGAACAAATGTACCATTAAACAAGCTGCACAAACTACCAAAACCAATATTACATAAGATAGTGCATTCACCAAGATTTCAGAGAACTAACAAATTTTATAATATTGATCGATATAGATGGTTGTTTTATGTCCAAACTATACTTCATATTTCTCAATTTAAATTGCCCTTAACAATAGCATGGATTTCTATCGCATCAAGATTTGCCTGCAAATAAAAGTATCTATCAAAACATTCCAAGGAGACTTAAATATCAGAAGACATACCAATGATTAATTGAAACCCAGTGTTGATAGCCAACAACTAGAAAAGCAGGGACTAATTAGTCAGCTAGTTTTTCACAAATATCTCCAATGAAGCCTCTCATCATACCAATTTACTAGCACAAATTCTTGGAAGAATACAGGAACAAATGGATGTTCATGTGAATGAAAAACTAAGCTACATCATATGCTAGCACTTAAGCAAGAACACATACCGTGATAAACTATCCACCAGGCTCAAGAGTGTTACAATTGTTCCAGCTGCAGTACCTGAACACTCCAACTCTTTTTCTAGAGCAAACTCTCGCAAGCACTGTCTCCAAGAGCATATTCAGATCAGAATTTTCAATTCACAAAATTCCAATGGGGGATGTGTAGAAAGGGTATAAGTTGACATACCTTGAGCCTTGCAGATACAGCATTTGCAAAAGCCTGCAGCGTAGGAGAAGATTCAGTTTGTGATTTTGGAAGGCCATTGCATGAACATGCTTCAACCTGCTTCACAAAAGCTTCTATACGTCGTAAGCATGTTGCTGCATGCATGAACCTGTAAAGGACACAACTAAGACTTGACTGAGATAAATGAGAGACATGCATCCCCTTCTTGACACAAAACTTCTGTCCCACGCCATCCCAGTAAAACCAAGTACTAGAAAATCCTTGCAGCATTTGTAAAACATCCTGCACCTGCAGTTAAATTTTTACACAATAATAAAGAGGCCAGGTTTGATCACAATGATAAAGTATGACAATTTCATATGTAACAATAAGTCACTTCAAATTATGCAGACAAGGTAGAATTTCCAAACAGTTAAACTCACCACCACAGATTCATTTGTCCTTAATGAAGATTTTAGAGATGCAAAAGGCAGGCCAGTGGAACGAACTTTGCTTAGACTCTCTGCTAATGTAGCTTCTCTCTCCATACCTGGTATATAGGGTCAACATATTGGTAAGGGTAAAAGAATGGTATGCAAAGAGATTGTAACAAGCATAAGGACAATTCAACTAAGGCTTGTAAATAACGTTAGTAGAACAAATAGAAATATTAAGGACAAACGTCCTCAGAAGCCTTCTTCCAAAATATAAAAGGACTGCAATATTTGCCCTAACTCAAGTTGCTTGAAATCTGTCTTGAATAAAATCAAGGTATACCACGTTTAATAAAGCTTTTAGTGCTTGTTTTCATATATAAAAATACCTGTTCATTTGTACATGAAAATCTACACGTTCAAAAATTAAACCAGGTCTGAAGATTGGGACTAGCTAAGATTTTTATGGAAGTGTCATAGGTCAAACTTACAATAACAAGAAATGCTGAGCAGCAGCAGAGAGGTGTACAGAATATTGAACAACAAGATCTAATTTTACAAATTCAATATGTCAAGAGACCTGCACGGACCACACACAGATCATATTACACAAATAGTACAGGCTACATATCTACAAAGATAGTCATCAACCACAAATATAGGAAGCATGAATGCTTTCATTATCATATGCAGTGCACAATGTTCCGTATACCATTGGCCTTCTATATCTATGTAGAGAGTTTAGTTCCTTGGTCAAGTGCATTCCTCTGAATGTTAATCAACGTTTTATAATAAAAGGAAACTATGGTAGGTACAACAGTTGAACCTATATGAACAATCAATAACAAATTATTATCAAAATAAAAAGGGACAAATTAAATTGCAGGATATTTAATCATTTCCTGTTATTGAAAGGTGTTTATAGTTGCTAGATCCACGTGGATAGATGCATGTAACCAAAAATATCATCTACATCTATCACCCCATCAAAAGGGTTCCACCAACACCAAGTGGAAAATGGTGGGATCCAAATGTAGGCCGAGCCATAGATAAGTCTGGGATATGAAAGCTGAAGTTGGACAAATCTTGTCAGTCGAAGACTGTCATGAAATCTAAAACAATGATTTGAAACCCAGGTGGCCTGCCTAATAGCAGATAGCCCAGACCAAACAACCTGAATGGATGCAAATATACTCAAAAATCCCACCAAAGTGAATACAAAATGTTTTGTCTTTCTATTTTGATTTCGTTGTTGCCTGTGCACTTGCTCCAAAAAAATTCTCAAACCTGATTCTAGCATGTCTGTATCTGCTTCATATTGCAATATTGGTCAATATAATAATTGATAAAACGAAAAAGAGAATGAATTCTCTTGTTTGAATGAGAGCTAATGCTTCGGATGAAACCAATTCCCAGGGTGTGACAGGTGGTGTATATAGGACCTGGGTACATATTCAACGTGGCATGCTGATCTGCAATTACTAACAATTCCAACTTCATGTTCTCAAGTTGCTTTTGAATAGAATCCTTTATATTTTTATATTATGACTCAATCAATATATACACACTTTATATTATATGAAACTGTATTTAAAATATTAGGACTAAAAATATATGCACAGTCCTTCCCATAGCAATTGCCTGCCTTTAATTCAAGAATCCTCGGCACGGAATCAGTTGTCAAACACCTGAATCAAACCACAACTTGAGCCCTGCAAGTGAATGAAATCCATATAAATCAATGGAATGGGATCTGAAAGAAGGTAGGAATGTCTGGACTCTGCAATGATGTCACAGTTAGGTTTTTGACTGCAATTTCTTCCTTAGCTTGGTGACAATTACAGCAAGCAATAATTTTTATGTTGGAATGAAGTGGAGTCTGGACTAATTTGAACGAGAGAGCTGAGATTTCCATATAAGAAGTTCCTGCATGACAAGTCAATCTGTGGACAATAGCTACTTGGGGGTAAAGTGGGTATGATCCAATGCTATTTTTTGCTCCCTGACAAATATGACTTCAAATCCCCATCGACAGAAAAACTCTACATACAACATTGACCAAATGCAAATTAGTAAACTCAGAGTACCATGACTCACCGAGCCCTGGACAGAGCCAAGCCTGCTGAGGCCTGGGGAGTCAGCCACAAGTCCTGGCAAGTTTCTGCCAGACTCACTGGGACTCGTGAGCCCCAAGGCCCAGACTCGGCCTGCCAAAATCAGAAAAGTAAAAAAAAAAAGTTCCTCTGATCATTTTCAGATTTCTCTATTCTTCACCATGGAATATACCTTCATTGTCCATACTTAAGCTGTTGTTTAAGAATCCATTAAAGTGGACTACTCCTTGGTTTCCTCGACTGTGGACATTCATAGCTGTCATTGTTCATCTGTTTTGGACAGGGGTAATGTTGTTCACTTCAAAACTGTCTGCTTATCACTCCAAGCCTTAAGTAGGTGGTTCTAAAGCACCCCTGGCAGTGATAGAGAGCTCTCCTTCATTAATTTACAATCAGACACCAATTTTAAGGACCTTGCTGCTCTCCAACCATCACACTTAGCAGGCTTTGTATGACTGCTTTACTGCAGTTCTGTTGAGAACTTTGAGGATTGCATATTGTGTATCACTGATAGCAGTTAGGATTTCATTTTAGTCTCTCATTTGGGCACACCTGCACATTCTTCTACTAGACTCAGATCTGCATTTTCATCACCTTTTGGGGGTTGACAATGGAAAAGGACTGCATTTAGCTAGATTCTCTTGCCTTATCCTCTCATACTTCAAAAAGGAAAAGGTAAAAGCTTTTATTTCTACTGCAACAGTAAGTTGAGACATAGGAAACTAGGTGAATGACTAACCTGCTGTAGGTTCATTTGATGTTCCTCACTTCTTGCACAAAATCGCACCATAGACCTCGTCTCCTAGACTGCTAAATTTGCTTGAGATTTCTTCCAGTCCCTTTGATCTATTCATAGTCATTCATGGACAATAATACTATTTATTTATTTATTTATTTCTAGATCTGCCCTTGGGAAACTCCAGTTGATCTAGATTCTAGAATCTCCTATCATGCTCTTCAATGCAACCTAAAACATCAAAAGAAGCAAAATCATTTCCAGCCCTAAACCTTCCCTGGTTTAATAGGCTATCTGGTCTAGCCTTTTCCTCCCATTTCTGAATGGGTCTATTCCTAAAAACTGTGCAGTACATCCAGTCTATGATTCATCATTAGGGTCACCCCATCAGATCAATCCTTCAGAATCCTAGTCTGTAAGATATCCCCTGTACATGGTTGCTTCCTACGGGGTGTCATCAGTGTACTTTTACTTCCCCTTCTTTACAGGTGATGACTATGTTGTTGATGATTTGTAATTGTCCCAACTTGATCAATTTCTTTACCAATTTTCATATCAATACTAGTTGTATTGTGCTGCACATCAAATCTTTGCAAGACATACCATTCTACTAAGGCGTCAAAACTAGAAATGAAAACATTGAGTGGGGTTTTCAATCACTTTGAAAAACATCCTTGATTTGTTTGATATATACATGTGTGTGTGATCAAAGTAGCTTGTAATTGATTGATTTTATTATGTCTTTAAAGTTGATTTAGTGAAGAGTGCATAGAAAAAAATTTAAATCCTTTAAAATCTCTATATTTCATGGTTTTATCAATTTGCCAAGTATGTGCTGAGTCTGAGTGCTGAATCCAAGTCTGAGTACAAAATCAGCCTGCCAAGTTTGTGCCAAGTCCAAGTCTAGTAACTGTAAACTGTTCCCAATTCTTGCACCTGATCACTAAGCAATTCTTCTTGGATCAGCTAAGGAATTATTCATTTCTGCCGTGTTCCTTCCAGAGTCTAAATCAAGAAAGACAATGCTAGTATGACTATAAAATCAACTAACATTTGTTTGACTTGATGAATTGGGTTCTATGCTAGGGCTTCTTAAAATTGCACCCTACAATCCCACCCTTCAATGAAATCAATATTGGACAACTCAAACAGCAAGTCATCTTATAACCTAATTTTGTAAATGGTATACCAGGTAAACAATCTCAAAAGCTCTCTAATATCCTTAAACTTACCTTGGTTTCAGTCTATGGAAACAAATCTTTGTTATATTCCACCTAGATCTTAGTGCAGAACCACACAATATCAAGCATAAGTTTTCTTTCCAAAACATGGGTGATGCAGAATTTTATAGTTAAGCAATATGGGTAGTCTAAATGAATAGGATGTGAGATATATATAGGCATACCTCTGGAATCCATAAACAAACCTTGTGATGATCTAATTTATTAGTTCTGATATTGATGATGAATGTTCTCTGCTGGATTGGTCTGAAAATGAGGAATATCATGTGACTAATAAATATAGGAACCCCACATATAAATAAAGTATGAAAGGAACGTTTGAAGTCTCCCACATTTTTCAAAGTTAAATAGAAGTACAAGAGCCACATAGTGGCTATTCTTGCCATAGTGATAGAAGTTGTAGCAGAAATTGCAATGATTGTAGAATATACCCCAAATTGGGCTCATTATAAAGCCTTGGAAATTTAGCAAATGCAATTGGTAGGTATAAAGTCAAAACTTTACAATCTTTGCGAGCATCCTCCCGGCATGTAAGGGAGTGATCATACAATGGCTATGGCCTCTGTTAGATAAATTTCTTTTTATGTGATGATTTATTGGATAAAAACGAAGTTGCTGGTTCAGGTTCAGGTACACGGATACAGCAAAAGAAAATTTGGGGTTGGGTTCATCCATACAAAAGACATATAAAAATCATAAATATATACATACTTGCAGCCTAAAAACAGGAATGAAGTTTAGAGTACCACACAGCATCATATAATAAACAAAACCACCACAAAAATTTAAAATACTGCTTCAATGTCAATTTGTCAAACTCGAATGTCATGATAAATATTCATTGTTCAATATTAAAATAATAAAATCAGCAATCAGCATCATATGGGTCTTCAAAAAGATCATCATCATTTACATTAGATAATGATAGTTTTATAATTTTATTTTTATTTAATCCACAGGAATCAGATAGTTTTTAGCTGGCAGAGTCAAACTGACCCTGTTGAAAAAATGAAAACTCACAATTGGAATGTGAACTGTTTGATATCCGGCGAAGTCATAGCATGTGTCAAATATGGACATACCTTGGGCCCGGGAAAGATGTCAGGCAGTCAGCACGAGGGCATCTCACATGGCCATGTAAGCATCCCTCTGCAGCCACGTCACAGCCATGCCTGAGTCCACTATCACACCACCCTGCCAGGCCTCATTAAACTCAAAGACCTAACAAAAATGTAATATCCTTAAACTAAATGCATACAAATTAATCAAACCTAGGAAACCTTTAACTACAGAGATTTGTTTACATTATTTTCATGAAACACATACACGCAAGCGGTGGGCAACTCACTAGGAAAACCAGCATATAGTTCTAAACTCCGAAGCATCCTTAACATGCATGCAGTCATGCAACTGTTCATCCTTCTGATCCTTGAATCTCTGAGCAAATATGAAATATCCTGCACCACATATTCTCCTGAGGCTTTTTGTCCCTAGGAGAACCAGGTTTACACCTCAAGGGTTTCATTCTCAAGCACCAAGCAAGCTGCTGTAGCAGTGTCACCTTCCTGCAGCTGAAGTAGAGTTTCTGGCTTTATAATTTCAAAAGATGATTTCTCTTTGCCTTAGGCATTGTTTTATAAGCCCAGCTCCCAGTGATCCCCAATCATAGGAAATCAATCCCACAAACAGTGGCACTAACTGACCACTAATTCAGAATTCCCTTAATCATAGGCAGCTAACTAAATAACAACTCTCTCAAAGTGCTGCCAGCTAACTCCCTCAAGCATAGGGCTTAACTTGCTAGAACTGAAGTGACCTCTATCTAACTAAAGACACAGCCACTTATTCCACTGATAGACTCAACTACCCTAATCCGACTGAAAGACACAAAGAACTACAATCACCTTATCCTATTATTGTTGATAACTGAGAGGGGGGGGGGGGGGGGGTTGAATCAGTTATCTTGATTATTTCAACTTTCTGATCTTTCTTAACAATTAATGTGGCATCAAATCAAATAAGCAAACATAACCATGAAATAGAAATGACATCAATACACGTGACATAATGATTTTGACGTGGAAAGCCCTGTTAAGGGAAAAACCACGGGGTGATTAACCCAAGATTGTATTCTCTGTTAGAAGAATAAGATAATACAAATGGCACTTGCCAATTAGGGCTCACTGCCCGAGCACACTGCTCACAAAAGGGTCACTACCTACAATAGTTTAAACAAGGAAACTAGATACTTGAACTGATGAGAAGCATCCATATATGCTGAGGTTCAGTTCGGGTTAGGTTCAATACACTGATCTGCTGCACTTCATTCTTCCTCTTCTCAATGCTGCTGTCCTGTCACATATCGGACCTGCCTTACTACTTCCACACTCCTCTTCTGCTTTTATTCGCAGACACTTCAACACACACACCACTCATACCGAAAACAATCTGGTATATATATCCGCACCGAGGATTTCATCCACTTTCTAGTCGGCATCCAGAATACTTATTATTTTCCCAAACTCTTGGTCTGTCGACTGAATCCTTGCTTATCAAGTGATGTGTATCAAAGAGATGCTCATAGAAGTCATCAATCATGTTGGCCAATCATGAATAATACCTTAGTAAGCTTGATCACCATCAATATCTCATCCAGATCAAGGTCTGATGCTCTGCCGGTCAGTTCTTCCTCTGTTTACTCTGCCAAACAGGAACCCAATACTTAGGTGCTTATATCTCTTCATTCTTTCATCACCGGAGGCTCAATCCCTGGAATCTATCAATCAAGGTACTCCTCTTGACTTCCCCAAGTCCGCACTTTACATAGATACTTCCTCTGAGAGATCCAGACCTAATTATCGGACCTTGCTGCATACTCTGTTCTTGGTCACTGGACTAAGTTACTCTACAATCTGACTTCCGATATAGACACACCATGTCCTGCAGATGGGTGGGATGAACTTTGTTGCCATCAATGACAATACTCATGAGGCTACAATGTGTCTCTTGCCAACAATTATGTGATGCTTCTTATTATCCAGTCTTATGCTTCTACTGAGAGGAGACGTGCTTAGTGCTACAGATTAAAAAGGGGATATTACCAATCTGCCCTTGCTGGAATTGTTTGCCCACAAGCAATGCAGTGCTGGATGTTCAAAAATCTATGGCATCTCCCTTGGATGAGTTTTACTTATCTCTGAAGGGTGATGTACTCTTGTAAAATGCAACAAAAATGAATCACATTTTGCAGCCTTATGAAAACAAGCAGAACCATCAGCATAATTTGAAGCAAGACTTATGGGACATTATTCAACATTCTAACTTGTGTACATATTGAATACTACTTGAAGCACTTGTCCAATTCAATTTATCAGTTTCACAGCAAAAGGTTTCCATCTTTGGTATAGAATCCACTGTAGATGAAAGTTCCCTAGGGCCCATACCTTCTAAAGTAGGAAATTCCTTTGTCTCAATTTCCCTATCTATCTCATCAAGAGGATATCCAGCATGCCCAACATCATGCACATATTGTGCACTTAAGCCAGAAGTTGTATCTCTCTTTGCAGACTCAATGTTGATATCTTTGCATGCAGCTTAGCATCTCATATCCTTCCCAATAACTAAGGCTGGAATTTCAAACTCTTCAAGTAACTTTTTTTGTCTTACGGATTCACAAAGATCCTCTCTGCAGCTGATATGATTCACATCCTTAGATGGATTATCTTTGAGTGCACTAGTATTCATAGGTACATGGTGGAAGTCATTGGAAGATAAAAACAAATCATTCTTTAAAGAATGCATGCCATGGCTCTTTTGAGACAATTGATTTAGAAAGTCTTGTATTGTGTAATGTCCCCTTTTTCCAAATGATCACCCAACAGAGTCGGCTAGCCTATTTTATTCCCGTAGGCTAAGTTGGGAATTGCAAGGGAATAATCTAATTAATTAAATACTAAGTAATCCTAAGTCATTTTTGGATTATCTATATTTAATTAATTAAGCTGGACCTATTTGTAATGTAAAATGACTTTATTATAAAAGTGAGTCAATTGATAGAGAAAATAAAATAAAATAAAGTGCATTGCCAAAAGGAGGTCGGCCAAGGAGGAGGTTTGTTTGGTGGCTATAAAAGAAAGTAAAAAGCAAGTCGTTTGCATCATTCATATCTTGTCATTTTCATTAGTGATTTTCTCTTGTGGCTGATGCAACTTAGGTTCAGCAAATTCCAAGGACGAAAACCCTGAGGAACATTGGTCGATTGGACGAAAACCCAATTCCACCTTGAGGTGGATTCATACGGAGTTCACATTTGCACTTCATTGGTGATTCGGAGGAGAGGATTGAGCTTCAAAGACCTATTTATTTCTGCAGATTTGGAGAAGAAAACCTAGGGCCAAAATTGTGAGATTTGTGGCCAAAGACAATTTTGATGATTGAGATATTTCAGATTTTATATCAGATTGGAGCGCCATCTTTTGAGGGATTTGATTGAAGATTATTGCTAGAGTTTTACCCTAGGGTGACCGCCATTTCCACGGGAGGCGATTTCATGTTGGAGGAGCATTGAAAACCAAACCCTAGCCGCCGCCTTCCATTTGCATGCCATTTTCCATCTTCAAGGGAGCGCCGCCTATCTTGGAGGGTTTGAGGGGGATTCATGAGTCTTTTTGAGTCTCATGGGTGTATGATCAAGTGCCAAACCAGTTCGCCCATCTAGGGTTTGTAGTGAAGACACCATTCTCCATCATTTTGTTATGTATAAACCTTTGTTTATCAATGTAAAGGTCTGATTTTGTAACAGCAGAGATCTGAGTTATGTTTGGGCATGTTTGAGCCTTGAAATTTGATGTAATTTCAATTCTGAGTAATCTTATTTGTAGCAGCAGTTATTCATATTCAGAAATCAGAACTTTATGTCATTTGTTTTGCATTTGAATGATCATATTATGATAGAATTCATGGTTGATGTTATCTTCATAAAAGTGCATGAATGACATGTATATTTGAGCAATTGGCATACATATATTCGCTGTCCAAAACCATTTACAATTCAGAAACAGAAAAATCAGATTTCAGGCCTAGGGTTTGAAAAGATAAAAATCAGAAATTCAGGGCAGATCTGATTAGGGATCTTACATATTGCCCGTTTGTGCTTTTGTCTCAATCCTTCTAACTTTTCCTGTTGATTAAGGTCTAAACTTTTGAAGTTCTATGCCATGATATTCTCATCTCCCACCTCAAGATTTGCCAAAATATCTATATCCCCCTATAAACTTTTACCAAATTCTGTAAAAACAATTTTATCCTGATCCTTATCTGAAAACCTGGGCTTGTCCAAACCATTACTAATTATACAGCCCTTACTATGTTGGCTTTCTTGATTTGTGCCATCACGTACCTCCTGGGAGTTGCTAATACTTTCCATATCACCAAATTGCATCTTCACTTCTGTCATTGTTAAACTATTTACAACATTAGTGAGAGAGACAACTTTCTCCTTATTAATCACCATAGCATTTCCATGTAATTTGGTTCTCCTTAATTCCAGAGACTTTGTACTTGCTTCTAAACTGGCTGCATTATCTTCATGACGATCAGCTTGACTAGAGATGGTACATTGATCAAACTGTTGTTGATCACTACTTGAAATAGTGTTTGGCTTCTGTTCTAGCATGTGCATTTATTAATGGAGTCTTCACAAAAGAATCACCAACTAAAGACCTTGCAAATCAAACCAATACCTACAACCTGAAAGGAGGCATTCAAGCACAAATCTCCTATGGGGACCACCAACATCACTTGGTATATCAGAAACATCATCATTAGTTGAAAAATTGTGAGAACCAATGCACATATATTCACCAGAAGCTTCTGTGGGTCGCCATTCTGGCACAAGAGCTAGTATTTTTGCATCAATCATGGCTACAATATTTGCCACATCTTGATCTGACATTCAACTCTGTCACCATTTCACTTGCAACACTCATTGTTGTGTCAGCATCTATGTCAACAAGGAAATGAATATTGCAAACATGACCTTCTATGTCCACAACTCTAAGTCCTAAGGATATTGTATTTTCATCTTTTTTTTACCCCTTCACTGTAAAATATTTGTTTATCCTTGCACCATCCTCCTTCAAATTGAAGAAATGTCATCATCTCTATGCAATCCTCTGACAATTGATGAGGGTCCCCACCATCTAATTCACAATGTCACCGAAATCTATCTAAAGAATTTGAGCACACTTGTAACTTCTGGTCTCTAACTCTTTTTGAATTCCCACTTTATGTTCTAAAAACTTGTTAACACGATTTGGTTCCTCCAATATTGAAGTCAATTGTTGAAGTCCATGCCTCCCAGAATGTGGTGGTATTGCACAAGGCACGCAATCTACACTATCACCACCCTCACATTGTAGGAAGGGGTCCATCAAAAGTGTTGGGGATTTTGACCCCTGTTGCAAATGACCAATAGACTAGGATAAAGAAACTTAAGACAGTATTCAAGAAACAGTCAACAGCACTTGCAAAATCTGTCTTACAACATTTACATAAGTAAATTAAGCAATATGCATCCACAAGATTACACAAGACTCGATGATTTATATGGGAAACCCTTTTGCGAGAAAACCCACGACCAAAAGACTTTCACAATTATATTATTCAAAATCAGAGATTCAATTCAACAAGGTCTTTCACAAAGTCTCAACCTACAGCATACTTCTGCAATCACTCTAATGTTTCACACCAACAATGTTCAATCCAATGTTTGTACACCTGTCTAACCTTCTAACCTTGGCACCTCCACAAGAAATGATACATATAGACGTTCAAATGGGAATACCAACTGTCTAACTATCCAACCAACACATGGAATACCAAGAGACATACAACTATAATCCAACCACAATATGACATCAGCCTACTGCACATACACCAATTATGAAGTCTCCGTGTGGATAATCACCTTAAATATGTAATCGTTGTTGCACACTATGAATCAATAGTTATATCCTTAACACTAACAGTATAAGCATGCTCTCAATATAGCCACCACTACCAACTCCTCGCTTGTGGTAGCACATACAAACATAACTTTACTTCTGACTACTTGCAGTACCTTGTGCCATCTTCTAGAACATTATCCTGCTCTCAGATTGTGCCGCATGAACTCCAAATCTGCCACAAGTGCTCCTACATCATTGTTCATGCTTCCAGCAAACACTGTAGTCCATATGTGCTTGGGAGTTTTTCAAATGACTTGTAGTTGTCACAACACCACCACACGTGAACCAACATGTATGTTGTACCGCATTATCTGCCATAGCATCACCACATGTAAATCACTATGTTTGTTGTACCACAACATTTGTAACTTCACTACATATTACTGCATTGAAGTATGTAGACAAAATCTTCCAATAAGGACTCTCTATAGGTGAATATCACCAAGTCCCAACATTCTCCCACTTGTTATTTACCACAAGAGAGAGTGCAGTATTCAACCCAAGAAAGTAACCTCATGCTTGAGAATGAGACAAGCCCAACTTATCCCTACACGACATGAATTTTGCAATACTTACAAGTTTGGTCAAAGAGTCAGCAGTATTTACTTGAGTATCAATTTTCTCCATCTAAACTTTCCCACTCTCAATAATCTCCCTCACAAAATGATACTGAACATCAATATGCTTGTTTCTAGCATGGTAAACAGGATTCTTAGCCAAACAAATTGCACTATGTGAATCACATTTCACCATTGTATGAATCTTAAAACCAATACTATCAATTAACCTCTCAACCAAATTGCTTCCTAACAAGCATGTGTTGCGGCCATATATTCTGCTTCAATAGTGGAAAGGGCAACTATCTACTACCATTTACTCATCCAACTCACTACTCCACCAAACAAAATAAAAGCATAACAGCTCGTTGACCTCCAATTATCAAGACAACCCAATCCAAATCTGCAAATCCATGTACACTCAACACTCTGCCCACATCATTAGTATCTTAATAAGTTAAATAATAATCCAGAGTTCCTTTCAAGTACCTAAACACTCTCTTCACACATGTCCAATGTTCTTTACCTAGCTTCGCCATGAACTTACTTAGAACTCCTGCTGCTTGGGCAATGTCTGGTCTTGTGTAAACCATTTAACATGAAACTTCTTACCACACTATTATATGGAACATTCTTTATGTCCTCCAAATCCTCTGCAGATTTAGGACATTGTTCCAAACTCAATTTTGTGCCAACTGGTAGGGGTGTACTTACCAATTTACTATCCTACACTCCAAACCTCTGCAAAACAGGTTCAAGATACTTCCTCTAGTTTAGCCACAATTCCCTATTGGTCCTACCTCTATATATCTCTAGACCAAGTATGTATCTAGCAACACCTAAGTTTTTTGTGTCAAACTTACTAGTCAACTAAGTTTTAAGCTCCTAAATTAATGGCATATGTTCTCCAATGATTAGCATATCATCAACATATATAACAATAATTAGAATGTGACCATTTACCTGCTTGAAATACACACAATGATCAGCATCACTTCTTCCAAAATCGAATTCTAGCACGTGTGTCAAACTTTTGGTTCCACATACGTGGGGATTGCCTTAATCCATACAGTGACCTTTAAGCTTACTAACCAGATTCTCTTTACCTCTCACCTTGAATCCTTTAAGTTGTTCCATGTATATTTCCTCCTCTAAGTCTCCATGCAAGAATGTTGTCTTGACATCCATCTGCTCTATTTCAAGATCATATGTTGTAATGTCCCCTCTGCTTAAGCTGGGCGGTCCCCTATATTTTTATACCATAAAAGTGTTTTTCAGCACTATAATAACAATATATATAATAAAATTAATAATTTTAATAATAATAATTCTGAGCCAACTCAATTCAAATTATGGCGCTTTTTCACCTCCAGCCAACTTGCTCACACACCACACAAGAATAGCCGACTTGCTTCACATGCCACTCAAAAATAGGTATAAAGCAAGGACATTTCGTTTGGCAAAGGTATGACATTTTAAAAGGAAACATTACTTGAATTTTTCACAGAAGATCTTGAGACGAAAACCTCGAGGTTTATTAGTAGGTGTGGACACAAACCCCATCTATTCATTGTGCAGTTTCTGGCCTCAAGAAATTGCGTGGAGCCTAATCTTGATTTATTGTAGCAGGTCGCTTGTCACTGCGCCAGACAGTTTAAGGAGTTTTTTCTTCTATTGGCGAGTACACTCAAACCCAAGAACATTCTTATTAATTGGAGACCAGATTGCAACGAACATTATCATCACTAAAGCACGGAATATCATTCATCTGTTGTTGATAAAAAAATGGAATGATATTATTCAATAGTGTAATTACAACATAGAGCAAAGCTCTATTTAAAGAGAGTACAAGATGTTTCTATAAAAGATTTACAGCTAATAAAGCAAAGTAAATAGAAACATTCTAAGCTACCTAAGCTAACACAGAAATAGAAATAACCTAATAAGATGACCATTAATATTACAACTAATATTTTAATACCCTCCCTTAATGGTGATCGTACAAACAAAAACTAATTCAACCCATAACCAAATGGTGAGTTGGTCCCTAAAATGCATAAAATACAAACTCCTCAGTATGCTCCGCCACGTGAGCACTTTGCTGAGACTTTTCCTAGTTGGACTTCTCATCGGCCAACCGCTTTCTGCAAAACTTCTTGATATGACCAATCTTTCCAAAAGACGCCAAAGACACCATCCCTCCCGTTTTCCAAAGCACGAAAAACGAGGTAACTTCGGTGATCAGCTGGCACAAGACAATCAATTGGCACAATTCACGATTTTCCCAAAATCATCTAAAAAGAGGCTCAGAAACTGTAAGATTTTTCAGAAAAACCTTCGAAAACTCTAAAAAAGTAAGATTTTTTCATTAAAAAATCTTCAAAAAACTCTTTGCAGAATTTTTATTTTTCCCAGAAAAATTCTTTCAAAACTGGCTCAAAAAAATAACCCTTCACGCGGCCATAAAAACACGATTTTTACAAAATCGCCCAAAAACACTGATGAAAACACCAACACATAAGTGCTTTGAAAGTCACTGTCGACCAACACAGGTGACCAAACATGCCCGCAGAACAGGAGGAACCCAACTCGCCGACCACAAAACTACGAACCCAGAAAAGAAAATCATGAGAAGATCCCGCCAAACCACAAATCATCCACAGCGACCTTCAATTAATGTCTTGAAACCGCCGATGGAGACAAACTTTAAAAAGTGACAAAGAAATCTGCGATCCACCATAGCGACGACATTACTCACAACAAAGAACCTGTGACCAGTTCTGCAACCAGAAAGCATTTGCGACCACAACTAAAACAGACGTCTACAACTCGTGAGTCTAAAATCGACGTCCAAATACAAAACACGACCATAACCTAGTTTTCACCTCAAAGTGGCACCTTCAAAGGGCGACTTCACATCAACGCGTGACCAACATACGCGATCAAGAAGAGGTAAAAACGTGTGTTAAACAAACGTTGGTGAAATATCTTCACAAAGGCGACCAAAAGGAAAAGAAGAATCATGACTGGTAACAAATCTACCGAGGGAAGATACAAAATGGACCACAGAGTCCTTAAAATGCCGACAAAAAAAAAACAAATACAAAACGCCAAGGCAAAGAAACACGACCTCTACCTCCAGGCAAACACTACCCGATGATGCCTCCAAAAGACGTGAGGAAAAAAGACACGATTTTTAAACAGAGAAAATCGCAAGTAACAAAGATGAAATATATTGACCTAAAAAGCGCGATAAGTCTGCCGAAACCCTCTGAAGATTTTGCGACTCAAATGAACACAAAATCGCAATTTCAGTAAAATGCGACCAGATTGCAGAGGAACCGTCCATACGGTCGTCGTACAACAATATGAACACGTACGGAAAACACAGGAAAAAAATCAAAGATCGGTTTCCTGCTCCAATACCATGTTGACAAAAAAAGGAATGATATTATTCAATAATGTAATTACAACATAGAGCAAAGCTCTATTTAAAGAGAGTACAAGATGTTTCTATAAAAGATTTACAGCGAATAAAGCAAAGTAAATAGAAACATTCTAAGCTACCTAAGCTAACACAGAAATAGAAATAACCTAATAAGATGACCGTTAATATTATAACTAATATTTTAATATTTGCAGCTAGGACTCCCGTCAAATAGGGTATTGAAGGCAGTGCATTTCTGGTTTCTTCAGTAGTTGCCAAGGCCTAGCATTAAAAAGGTGTCTTCGACACAAAAAGATCAGATCTGAATATGACATAATTTGTATCTACAATTTGTAGCAGAATCAGTGAGTAGCTAATCACATTTCATCTCAGTTATTGATGCCACTAAATATTGTTTATGTATGAACATATTTATATACTCTCAATGTCCAAGCCGCATTTCAATAATACTCTGAGTAACACATTTTTGTCAAAGAGGATCTACTTCAGTTTGTATTGAATTGTTATTACTTTCATATGTTGCTGAATGGATATTAAACTCTCCCTATATTGCTAGTTGTTGTCACTATGAATTATGAGCGATTGGTGTTGTGATTGTGAGTTGTTGAAGTTCTACACCCAGTTGCCAATGGCATTCTGTTACATTTCATATTGATGTAAGTGTTTGTTCTGATTACAAAAATTCTGGGTAATTAAATTAACAGTAGTGAGTAGATACAGGGATATTACATATGTCGCAACTATAGATAACATCCTAATAGAACTCAACTTAGCAACAAGAGAAAAGATCTCACAGAAATCAATTCCTTCCACTTGGGAATATCCCTTTGCCACCAACCACGCCTTCAGGTGATCCATCTACCCTGAATTTCTTCTTAAACACCCACTTGTAGCCAATGGGTTTTCTATCTTCATGCAGATCAACCAAATCCCAAGTCTTACATTGCTTCAATGCCATAATCTCATCATTCATGGCATTCTCCCAAGACTTTCTCTTTAGAAGTGGGACCCTCTTCCACATAACTTGGTTCACTATAAGTACAAGTAAGAGCAAAAATACAACGAAAATCTAGTGGGCTATCCCTGTCAAGTGATCTCTATTGCCTTGTAGACCTCACAATTACCAGTGAAATTTTTCCTTCCACATCTGCACCTTGTTCTTCTTCAGAGTTTGTGCCAAATGTGCTTGCCTCTTCTTCTTCCAAACTGTCATGTCTACTATGTTGTTTAGTTTTAGATGCATTTTGCTGCTCTAATTTTGTTTCAAAATGCACCTTCTTCCTCTTGTTCTCCTTTAAATGATCTTCCTTGGACAAGACTCTAAGTGTGAGGCCTAGTTAGTATTATACTAGAGATTTTATTTTGTTATTATATATTTTGAGGTGTGTGGTTGGACATGGTGGATATTTTTATTTTGGATTATGGACATAAATGTTTTATATGCATGTTTAGACACTTCTTTGATTATAAATGAAATGTTAATTTAATAAATGATGTGATCATAAAGTATTAATAGTTATATGCTTAATTTCCACAAAATAAACCTAAAAATCCCTCACTTACCAATCAAAAAAAAAAAAATCCGCAAAATAAATATTTTAATTATTATTATAGATTTTATAATTATTTGATGTTAGGAATTTAAATGTTTAATATTTATTGCTTCGGCTATGATTTCCAAAATGTACTGATATTTCAATGAGATTTTTGCAGGTGGGTCAGTCCAAGTTCCTTAAGAATTGAAGAAAAGATCCAAATGCTTAATGTTATTTATTTATTTTATATAATTTTTGTTAAGGGGGTTTTTATGTCAAAAAGTATGTTGATTTTATGTCTTGGAAGGGAAAGATGTTTTATTGAATAAAGAAGTCATTTTATTATTATTGTCTTTTTAGATTTTATAATGGGGAAATTGAAAGTTTGGGAGTAATTTTTATATTAAGGAGGAATTAGAATCATTCCTCATGCTGAAAATGGGAGTGTTGTAGCTTGGCTTCCTTCTGGATTCTATTTTCTATTCTCTTCTTTCTTCTTTCTTTTCTAAGGGTTTGTGTGGAAGATTGAGCAAGATGGAGATGGCTGAAATGAATTGGTTGTAGAACAATGTTGGCTGGAAAAGATTCAAAGTTGATCAGGTTGCTGAATTTAGATCTCTTTCATTGTGTTGATCCTAACTTTGACAGCCAAGGTATGACTTGGGTTTTATTGAAATTTTTGGTGTATTTGTTAAGATTGATGAATGATTGTGTTCTTGGTATTGTAAAAATTTGTTGGTTGTATGTATCTGTTTATTGTATTGAGTCATGCATGGATGTTAAGGGGATTGGGTGTGAATATGGAGTTGATCTCCCCTGAGGGCTGAGAGCCTCCTTCGTTTGGGGTTGAGGAGGACGTGGAGCCTCTCTTGGGGATCTTTGATAAAGAAAAATATGTATAAAAATGGAGATGTGGATTGATTTGTGTATGGAAAAATTGAGAATTGAAGGGTGTTTTGATGTAGTGGTGTGAAGTGAGATTGGATGTTGGAGAGCTGTGGATGGAAGGTTTAGGGTTTTGGAAGGTTGGTGGTGGTTGTGTGCAAAAGAATGGAGTTGGTTGTGTATGATAGAAAATGATGTTTGTGCCCCAAGAGGGAAGGGAATCCCCCTTCTCCCCCTTTACAAGAATTCCGTGAGCGGATTCTTTGTGTGAGTCAATGTTTTGTGTTTTTCTGATTTTTATCTGAGTTAAGCATTTGGGTTCTGTCTCTCGCTCAGGGGTGGACTTGATTTCATCAGTTCTATGACTAGGAGGAGAGCAAAACTGGGCTGCTCTAATTTGGTATTTGCAGGTTTAGAGAGTGATCTAGATTTGTTGAAGAAGATTGAATGAACAAGAATCTTATTGTAATAAATTTTCATTTTGCTGATTCAATTTGATTGTATGAACAATACAGAGCTACAGATTTTCAAAGGATTCTCTGGTTAAGAAAAAGGTGTTCATTGTACAGGTTTACATCCAATATAAATTTCTATTCTATCTCATTATCATATGTTGTATTTTAAAAATGGATGCACAGTTCATTTGCACAGAGATATGAAATCAGAGAGAAATGTGATTGAATGATATTGTAATTACTTTAGATATCATTTATATTTGTTTGATTCCATTTGTAATTATTTTGATATCATTATTGAATATATCTGTTTTGATATCATTATTGATAGTCTTCGTTTTGATATCAAATTTACATTCACAGTTGATATCTGAGAGCTACAGTTGAGCTTTTGTTTCTTTCTATGTATCAAATTATAGCATTGTAATGAATAAACGATAGTGTTTGAACTATGATATTGATTGTTATGTTATGCTTAAAGTTTTAAAGTGTAGTGGTAGCCGTGGTAGTCCACACCTGTGTTGTGGAAGTCGTGGGACCCACAGCTCGCACTCTTGTTTTGGCTGGTTGTGGTCGACACTAAGGCCGCCACAAGCCGTAGTGTTACATCCCTCTTTTTGGAAACAATTATGTTATTTACTTTCTTGCGAATTTTAGTAAATTAATATGTTGTGAATGGCATGGAAATTGACGATTTATCTTACAAAGTTGTTATATTGAATTGTGGAATCTAACGATTACGATCAAGGTGATATTGTAGACTAAATGTCTTTATAATAAATGCAATGATGTTTGGATATATTATGTTTTGATTTGAACATAGGTGCTTTGACCACAAAATTGTATGTGAGTCTGTCGATGCAGGAACAGGTCGATCGTGTTCAACGGGAAGAGAAAGTATCTTCGAGAGAGAGTATAGACTCTGGAAATTAACCATGGGCGTTTGCTACTGGGATCGCCAAACAGGTAGATAAACCTTGGAACCAACCAGTTAGTCTTGTATGTCGGTTGGGTTAGTTAACTAGACATCGACGTCAAAGGATAGAGTGTGACATCCTAGTCGAAAGACGTCATGTAGAATTTTGGAGTCGTCGATGTCGTTGTAAGTCCATCATAGCAAGTCGACTTATTTAGACGTTTAATATTCTCGTTTATAAGTGTTTATTGAACCATCTTGTGGCAAAATTGTAAATCTTGTCTCGTAGTTGAAAGACACGAGAAGTCGGCTTTGTGCGTCTAACGTCGTAAGAACTTGTTCGCGTTACGACCAATCCGTCGTGATTGTCGTAAAACGCGTCAAACTTGTATTGTGAAGTTATTCCATTCTTGTAGATCGACGAATGTCGATTTGAAGCCATAGCGTGAAATAATTTATTTGGTCGTCGTTTAACGTGAGTCTTTTCCTTTGGCTTTGACCGCGAGTTATTTTGGTCTAACCTTGAGTCTCTTACCTAGAGTGGTCTTTATCTCCTTTTCTTATTTCAACCATAGAGATGCCTTATGCATTTGTTTATCCGCCACCTTGTTGTGTTTAACTCTTTAATTCGATCTTTAATTTAGTCTTGGAAAGTTAAATGCTTTTTGATCTAGTAAGGACGGAGTTGCTACATCCTTTAGCAAGCCATATCACCGAAGGAGCTTTAATCATTCTTGGGGTTGTAGTGAGTAACGAAGTCGGTATTACTCAGTTAGAACGACCTCCTTGAGCTTAGGTTTGTTTCGGTAGTTGTCGAATGCTTTAATTTCCTTCACCATGGGCGAGAGAGAGAAAGTTCAGTGATGGTGATAGAAGTATGATCGTTGAATCTAATGCCCATGCTATCTCTTTGTTGAGGGAGCGAAATCTTTGGTGTGCTGTTGGAATGAGGCTAACAAGCCTCATTACGAGGAGCTTCATCATCGTGGAAGATAGAGGAGTGAGTTGGAGAAACCGCATATTACTGATTGATGTCCCATCACTAAGGGAGTGCAAAGGCATCGGGGTTGATGGGGTTGGAGCATTAACCAAACCGCAAAATGTTAGGAAGTATTCCTGCCCGGGATGTTAGTTATGCAGAGTGGTAGTTTCTTAGGAGAGGAAAAACTTTAATGTTAGATTCCTTCGCGAGGTAAGGAGAGAGGAGTTCTGTTAGAGGCTGTCGTGGAAATGTGATAGGGGAGATATGGTCGGAGAGGGAAGAAGCGGTGAGTAAGGGAGAAGGTAGTTAGAAGGATAGTGGGGAGTAAGTGGGATACTCCCGTCGAGTAGGAAGAGAGCGGAGGCAGCGAGAGGTGGCTGTCGTGGGGAGTTAAAACTACGAGGTAGGAGAAAAAGAAGGGGGACTCTATCGAGTGGGGAGAGTGTACAGAGAAGGAAGGGATTTCGGTGAAAGGAAGACGGGAACGGCAGAGAGGATAGAGGATTCGGCCATGGTTCGAGTGGAGAAAAACGACAGTAGTTATTGTTGGAGGACTTCATCAGAGAGGGAGTTTTAGTTAGAAGCGTTTGCTGTGGGAAGAGAAGATAGTTGTGGGGAGAGAGTCGCTGTTGAGACAGAGAGAGAAACAAACAGAGGAGAGACAAAAAGGGAGTTTCTGCTGCGCCTACACAGAAATAAGGAAAGCGACAGTGAGGACTGAGGGGAAACTTCAACATTTGCTGTGCTCATTATTACCAAGGTAAGGTAATATACCTACAATGAATTAGATATCATGATAATGTCTCTTACTGCGTTTTTGTGCGAAGTTCATCATCACAAAAGTATTATTATTGTATTATGGTAAAGGAAACCTCAGTGACAATAATGCTGCTGTCAATTAGTATTCAAGAATTTAGAAAATAGGTCAATACCTTTCTTGATTGGAGTCGTAAGACGATAGTGTATAGATTTCAATGTGTATTCATCTATGATTGATCACTGCAAAATGCAAATGTAAACTACCAACTTCTAACAGTAGGAAAAAGCGTAAAATATAAAGATTTTCCTTTAAGACTGAAATATCAACGTAAAAACCGACCGTGGGGCACTCGGAAACAATAACTCCTTAGTGAGAAAACACTTTGCTCCACGAGCGTGTTGTGTAGAAGAGATACACCACAGATTTGAAGCATGTTTGGCGTAAACTTTAATGAGTTTGACCGCTGAGGACGTAGTTGCAACCCGCTGAAGTCTTTTTCGTCTCTTATCTTTGTTAGAAATCGACCACGTATTTGGTCATCTCTAAGATCATAAGAAAGAGTCCAAATCTTTCATTGTTTTATTTTGTGATTCTTACCTCATTAACATAAGCGAAATTAATTGACTTGGAAAGCGAAGTTGGGAGTTAGTGTACTTGTGTCGAAAACCGTCATGGTTTTGTAACGAGCTTGTAGAGCGGGAAAACCGCATTTTGAATCCAGTTTACGTTGCATGCGACAATGCTGGTATCGTTTTGTAGGCCTTATGAGTCTAGAACCCTTGAATTCCGGGAGAACGGGAAATTGTTTTAGATATTCGAGTGTATTGTGCAAACATGGGAAAATGAGTAAACAAATGTGAAACCACTTAGGAGTGGGCGTTATTAAACAATGTTTTTACATGAATATGAGTTTATGAAACTATGAACTCAGGATTAGAGTAATTGTTGCGCCAAGCGCCATTACAGGAGAAAATCCTAAACCCTTGAGGTCATCAAGGTCGTCAATTAGTGCAAATTATACAAATTGGAAACTGTAGGGTTTCGATCAGTTCAAGTCAAGTAGGGTGGGTGAACCAAGTTCATGCGTTCATAGAACGCTAATTTAAAAACAAATCCTTTGGCCAAGGTGGTGTACTATCCTCAAGTGCATCGAACGTTCACCATAACTGGATGGCGTTTCTTGTGGAGTGTCGTGCATGACTAGAGGGTATCTAGGGATCTGCGCGATAACAAGACACGTAGGTTACAACACCAGAGCTCAGATGGCAAACGCCGATGGGTATCCTAAGTCTATCCTCTTGAGTAGGGTAGGGCCACTTCCGGTTAGGAAGGAGTGCGGGAGACCGACGGTCTGTGGTTGGAGGTTAAGCTCCTTGAAGATACTTTCTCTTCCAAATACTGAGGAATGCCGAGTCTTGAATGTGATGGGTCGACAATCGAGATGCATGACAATGGTATGTTTCCACTATTTGTTGTTTCAAAAAAAAATTCATCTGTTAGAAAATAAAATGTTTAATGTATATCATTTATTTCAGCTTTATGAAAATGAGATCATGTTTATGATATAATGAAAAATGTTGTATTGGATTATAAGTGAGTAACCCTTGTATTTGATTTCTTAGTAAAAAAAAATTTACCGTTGTGAAAACTTAGTTACTTCTTGTCATTTCGGATTTGGATGTTACACGTAGCCACCACAGCAATTTTCATTAAAGAACAACGCTATGTTTATTGTTTACTCAGCTAGACGTTACAATAAGTAACAATCACTCCAATATCTTAAGCATTGATTATTCCTTGGTTGATATTCGATAATAGTGATTTGTGGATGCTTATATATATATATATATATATATATATATATATATATATATATAAACGTATAATATATATACAGACTTTGGATGTGATCACTGTATTTCTACGCAGTAGAATAGATGAATGAATATATGTATATATATTTAAATATATATATAGATATATATATACATTCGTGTAATTACTTGTGCTCATTATATAATGTATATCTATTTTAATCTTCTTCCATTTCAATAAGAAATAGGAATGGTTTTATCAATTAATCTTGTTATATATATATATATATATATATATATATATATATATATATATATATTCTTTCATTATTATCATAAAAGTTATCTTCAGTTGCTTTAGCAAGAGCATATACATTTTCTTTCATTATTATCGTAAAAGTTATCTTCAGTTGCTTTAGCAAGAGCATATCCATTTTCTCTATCGACTTTTATTTTAATACACTCTCTTGAAAATTTTATTTAAAGTTGAAATATCTAACTCGCAAAATAATCTATTGACCAATTTTAATGGACAAGTCTTCATCAATATTGTTTTATCCATTTTGATAAGAAAATTTTAAATTCAGTGTAAGTAGTTTATCTCTTGTTATTTTAGTTCATTAATTATTTCTCTAATTTTTTTATTATATTATTTTAATTCATTAGTTTAATTTTGGGAAGGCATTACACTAAGTTCTTTGAATGGAGAACCTTTAGAGTTTCCAGTTCCAGAGTTTGTAGCCTTTAACATTCTCACCATAACCAATGAAAATACATCTTTTTGCCTTGAAATCCAACTTAGACCGCCTCTCCTTTAGCACCTAGACAAATGCCTCAGCCAAAGACTCTCAAATGTGTCACAATTGGTTTTCCACCAATCCACATTTCATATGGTGTCTTGTTTTATAGCGCAGAAGTAGGAAACTTGTTTTTCAAGTAGCACACGGTACATAGAACTTTCGCCCACAACTGCTATCTTAGACCAACACTACTCAACATACTTTTGGCCTGATCCAACAAGGTTTTGTTCAACCTTTCAGTCACTCCATTCTATTGTGGTGCATATGGAGTTGTTCTTTGCTTCACAATTCCAGTGTACTTACAAAATGTTTCAAACTCCTTAAAGCAAAATTCACCACCATTATCTATCCTAAGCAACTTTATTTTCTTATCGGTCTGATTCTCAACAAGAGCCCTAAACTCCTCAAACTTATTCCTAAGAAAATATACCCAAGAATACCTAGAATAATCATCAATGAATGATACATAATATAGAGACTTACCAATGGATTGGATATCCACGAGACCAAACACATCACTGTGTATCAACTCCAAAATGTCCTCTACTCTAATGCTTCTAGAGTTAAACAACAATTTATTTTGTTTTCCCAACACATAATGCTCACAAATGTCAATATCAACAGAACAATCAACAAGACCATCTACCATATCTTTACTTATCAAGGTTTTTAGACCTTTCTCACTCAAGTGACCCAACCTTAGATGCCACAAACCTGATTCAAATGTAGTTATATTAGCACTTCCAAATAATGTTGATGCATCCAACCTATACAAAGTACCATGTCGCACTCCATTAGTAGGCACCAAATTACCTCTTGCCAACCTACATCCTTTACCATCAACTGTGACATGTATTCCTAAGTCAACCATTTTAGATACAGACATAAGGTTTCTAGCCAAACCTAGAATATGCAAAACATCTGAGAGCATCATTACTCTACCATCCATGAAGGCAACATTTACTTTTCCTTGACCAACAAGTAACTTAGCAGTTGCCTCGTTACAAGATCTTTTCAATGAAGAAATAGTTGTGTGAATGGGGGAGTTCATTATCAAATTGAATAGCAAAAGATCAACACTTCAAAAAGGAAAATTGGCAAGGTTTGTTGTCTCGTAGGCCATTCTTTTGGCCTCGTGGACGTTAAAAATCTTCTATTCTATTCTATTCTATCACCAAGACAAACCTATCCTTTATTACACTTGGTGTAATCTAAGCACCACTCTCTATGAGGTGTCATATGATAAGAAGCACTTGAGTCAATCAACCAAGAATCAACACCAATGACATTAGCAAAAATAAGTGCATCACTACTATATTAGTCATTGTCAAAAGACTTATCAAAAGAATCATCCTTCTACTTGGTACTTGGACTTGCAATCCTTCTTTATGTGACCTTTCTTGCCACAATTCCGGCATTTTACTTTAGATTTACTTTGAGATTTAGACCTATCTTTGTCCTTAGACCTCTTATCTCCATTCTTCTTCTTACCTTTCTTCTCCTTAGACCTACCTCTACCAACCAACTAGGGCATCAAATTTTTCATCCATGGACTTTTTCCCCATCTCCTC
Organism: Cunninghamia lanceolata; assembly: GCA_027924645.1. Classification (NCBI taxonomy): domain Eukaryota; kingdom Viridiplantae; phylum Streptophyta; class Pinopsida; order Cupressales; family Cupressaceae; genus Cunninghamia; species Cunninghamia lanceolata. The sequence continues at coordinate 1,092,887 of BSBN01001091.1, forward strand.
ACTTAACAAAATGCCAATAACATTTTCTAATTTCAGTGACACAGCATTCCTGCTAATAGACATTATCAAGTTTTCCCATGAATTTGGTAAGGAACAAAGTAATACAATGCACTTTCTGTTCATCCATATTGACTCCCATTGATGCAGTTGACTTAATATCATATTAAAGTTATTCAAGTAATCAATTATTGAGTCTCCCTCTTTCAATTTAAGAGAATATAACTTCTTTTTTAATACAAGTTTATTAACCAGACTCTTAAGACTGATATAACGTACCTATCTTCTTCCACAATGAATTTGCAGTCTGTTCCTCAAACACATTCATTAACACATATCAGACAGACATAACTAGATAGTACTTCTTTCTTTTTATCCAATTTTGCCCAATCTTCATCAAACATAAATGAGGGTTTCGTCAAAGAAGATACCATAGCCCACTGATCTCTTTCCACCAGAAAATCCTCCGTTTTCAACCTCCATAATTTGAAGTTCTAACCATTGAATCTTTCAATTTCAGACCTCAACGTGCTAGCCATAGATTTAATACTCTACTTTCTCACAAAGTCCTTCAAAATTTTCTTTTGTGTTTAGTTATACATGAACTAAAACAAACCAGCTATTGTAGGATCTACCATTGCACACGCTAGGGTTTGCACTCCCAACAACATAGTAACCACCCAAACAATAACCTATGCTCTAATACCAAATGTTGGAGATTTTGACCCCTATTGCAAATGACCAATAGACTGGGATAAAGAAACTTAAGCCAAACTATTCAAAAAACAGTCAACAACACTTGCAAAATCTATCTAACATGTACAGATAAATGAAGCAGTATGCATCCACAAGATTACACAAGACTCAAAGATTTACGTGGATAACCCTTTCGGGAGAAACCCACCACCAAAAGACTTTCATGATTATATTATTCAAAATCAGAGATTCAATACAACAAGATCTTTCACAGAGTCTCAATCTACAACATACTTCTTTTGCTATCACACTAATGTTTCACACCAACAATGTTAAATCCAATGTCAATACACCTATCTAACCTTCTAACCTTGGCACCTTCACATGAAATGATACATATAGATGTTCACATGGGAATACCAATCGTCTAATTGTCCAACCAACATTTGGAATACCAAGAGACATACAACGATAATCCAACCACAATCCGACGTCAGCGTACCGTACATATCACAAAGTATGAAGTCTCCATGTGGACAATCACATTACATATGTAGCCACTACCGCACATTATGAATCAATAGTTATATCCTTAACATTGTTGGTATAAGCATGTTCCTAGTAAAGTCACCACTACCAACTCCTTGCTTGGAGTAGCACATACAAAAATAACTTTACTTTTGATTGCTTGTGGTACCGTGTGCCATCTTGTGGATGCATACTACTTCATTTACTTCTGTACATGTTAAATAGATTTTGCAAGTGTTGTTGACTATTTTCTGAATATTGTCTTAAATTTCTTTATCCTAGTCCATCAATCGTCTACAATAGGGGTCAAAATCCCCAACATTTGATATCAAAGCCTTTCAGAGTTATATTATTCAGAATCAAAATTTCAATACAACAAGGTCTTTCACAAAGTCTCAATCTACAGCATACTTCTTCTGCAATCACTCTAATGTTTCGCACCAAAGATGTTCAATCCAATGCCTGTACACCTGTCTAACCTTCTAATCGTGGCGCCTTCACACAAAATGATACATGTAGACATTCACATGAGAATACCAATCGTCTATCTGTCCAACCAACACGTGGAATACCAAGAGACATGCAACTATAATCTGACCACCATATGACATCAACATACCACACATATCACCGAGTATGAAGTCTCCACATGGATAGTCACCTTACATATGTAGTCATTGCTGCACACTATGAATCAAAAGTTATATTCTTAACACTATCGACATAAGCATGTTCCCAATATAGCCACCGCTACCAACTCCTCGCTTGCGGTAGCACATACAAACATAACTTTACTTCTGACTGCTTGCAGTACCTTGTGCCATCTTCCAGAACATTATCCTACTCTTAGATTGTGCCACCAAGTGCTCCTGCATCGCTAGTCATGCTTCCAGCAAACACTATCTTCCAAATGTAGTTGTGAGTTCTTCAAATGACTTGTAGTTGTTGTCATAGCACTACCACATGTGAACCAACATGTATGTTGTACCACATCATCTACCACAGCATCACCACATGTAAATCACTATGTCTACCGTACTACATCTATAACTTCAATGCATATTATTGCATTGAAGCATGTAGACAAACTCTTCCTACAAGGACTCTCTGCAGGTGAATATCACCCAAGTCCCAACAAAAAGCTCACTAGCAAGCAACCTCTTGGAAGCATTACCTAAGCATTTTTCAGCAAAATCATAAGCTTTAGGACCTTTTCCCCAGTCCAAAGCAATTGGTTTTATACCTGAGGTAACTTTCTTGTAAATCTGGGATGCATTTGTACACTTATTGTATGGCTATTAAAAAGTAATCATCTCCAACAGGCACATACCAAAAAAAAAAATACCAACCAACTCATTGTACTCTTCTTCATAAAGTTCAAGAGCCATGAACTCTGGTGTGGCGATTACACTATGCATTGCATGAACCTTGACCAAGAATTGTTGCTAGCCCAAGGTTTACAATTTTCACTCCTACATTACCAAATATATTGTCACATTTCAGGTCACGATGAATGATGGGCAGGTCGTGTCTATGCAAATATAGTAGGCCTTGGAAAATTTGTGGAGAACAATTTTTTACTGCTCTCATAACCCTATGTTTATGCTTTTTCCAATACTGCCTATGTCCCAAATGTGAATATTTCTGTGATAACATTGGTATTATAATTCTCATCATCCACCCATGAGATGTAAAATTTAATAATACTCTCACGCTTAAGTGTCCTCACTAAATGGACCTCAGAATAGAGGCATCGCAAATCATCAAAGCTTTGTACGACACCATGTACTTTGATCTAGTTGCAAGCAACTTCCATATACATTTCTTCTACCATGGGCTTCCAAAGGCATACGCATGCATTTATGGACCAATTAGAAATCTGACTTCTAGTCAGTCGTACCTACCTTCCTAGCATAATTTTATCAAGATCTTTGACATACAGATGAAGAAAATGCTCAAACAACCAAGCTTGTAAGACAAAAACCGATCACTCTGGCAAACCCCTCAATGGTCTTCATGCATGTTGTTGAATCATACCTAGTTGTTGAAGAGCTCATTGTTGTTGCAATTGTTGATCTATGAATTGCAAATGAGAAGTTTGACCTTTTGTGAATTGCTTGAGCTAGTGTGCCTAGCTGTTCTGAGCTCTAAATCTCTGTCGACTACCACTTGCCTCTTTTTCAGAGAGCATGTTGGGGTTCTATTGTATCATTTTTTCGTAGTGTGTTCCCACCTTGAATGCTTACTTTGTAATGAAATGGTGTCAGATTGCTGCAACAAATCTTCACTACTATCTTCCTTATTTTTTGAATGGTAATCCAATGGGGGATCAAAGTGTTTCCCTTCAATTTCTAACTTGCAAATTTTTAAAAGATTTTTAGCAACATCCAAATTCTCAAGATGAAGATTATTAATGGAACAAGAATCAACTAAAACATCCTTCACAGATCTATGCACATCAACATAGCTAACTTGTAAACCATTCTCACACGGCAATGGTTCCATATTTTTAATGCTTGAGATCTTGACAAATGTTTCTTGGACATTGCTACAAATCATAGGAGTATCTCCTTCCAATATTGGATCTTTGCATTCAACATGCAATGATGATTTCTCATTCTATTAATTGAGAAAAACACCCTCCTGGTGCGATAGCTCATTGATCTTACTACAAGCATTAAGAGCAGGAGAATTAAGTTTCTTCACTTTACGTCGCAAATCTCTCATATCATCCTTTTGATTGCTACCATGGGTTTTTCCACCCTGGTCCTTCCCATCTCCAAGTAGTTGACAAAAGTTATTGTAGCTTTGAATTCTTCAGATTTCCTTTGATACTGCTCAAAGATTGTGTCTATCACCTCTGCAATGGTTGTCTCAAGTTCAGTTTCTTCATCTTTTGCAGGAACATGCGCTTAGCAAGATTCGGAATGGGACTAGCAGCTAGTTCGTTATTTGCAATTGAGCTTCCCTCTCTCTGTGATGTTCTAGCCGGGTCTGGATTTTGCATGGTACTCTGAAGCTGCAACTTTCATTCCAATAGCTCAATCATTCTTTCTTGTCTCCTTCGAACTTCCAACAATGTATCTTGAAAAAGATTTGCCCTCTTCCTTTTGTCAGAATTCTCAAAATTCCTTCCATGATTCACAGGCTAGCAAGATGTTAGATCTGATACCGCTGTAATAACTTAATCTAAATGCACATAGAAAACAACCCAAAAATACTACAGCAATAAATATTTTTGTATTTTTTATATTTCTTCAAAACAGTACACAAGCAAATTGAGATTTGGCTATGAAGTTTGAAATTTGGCGGACTTTTGAAAAAACTCAAAAAATTGTTGTTGTTAAACCTATTATTCGTACAGATAAGGGCTTTAAATTTTTTTAATAAAATATATTTTTTAAATGTTTTATTAGGTTTTTTTATTTTTCCCATTTTCAGGTCATTTTTTCCCTATAAAGTGAACACTTGCATCGCAAGCTTCACTGTTGTTTTTGGCACTCGCCCTGCATTATCAGAGTCTTTCACTGGTAGCTGATTCTTTCAGTGACAACTCTCACTCAATGATGATTCGACAAGGGCTTCTCTGAAGCTGTGGAGCAAATCAAACTGATTCTGCAAGTCCATTTGGTGACCGTGAGGGTGTCACGACAAGATTTGGTGCTGGTCTATGAGGGTGTTGCAACTGCATCTTGCTGTTTCGTGAGGGTGAGTGGCAACTGCTGCAGATCATTAAATAAAATTTAATATATTTTTATTTTTATGTTTTTTTTAAAATAAAATTCAATATATTTTTATTTTTATGTTTTACCTTTTTTTAATGCTTCTGCTGATAGGAGACGCACTCAATGCTGTAGATTAAAAAGGGGACATTACAGAAGAGAAACAAGCAACCCACCGATACTAATGGCCATCAGTGGAATATAATAAAAAGTAGTGAATTCTGGGTTTTGGAGAAGCAGAACAAAGACAGACCCGGCTAAAATTAAACATACCTGTTTTTTAACCACGGGTTTGCCCAGGTTCTGTCCAAGTTCATTCTGGCTAAATCCACGCCTGTTTAACAGAACCCTGGTCCACCCCGCAGGTAGACCATTTCAGTACCTGGACCAGGTTCAAATCGGACCCGGATCTAAGCACGTTTTCTGACAAATCGGTAACATAGGGTAGAAAAAAAACTTATCTAACAGAGGCCATAGTGATCCTATAATCACTTTCTTCCACGCTGGAAGGATTCTGACAAAGATTGTAAAGTTTGACTCCATAGTCGAATCTTGATAAATCATCAAATAATTTGATAAACTGCAACAACACCACATATATGACGAAGTTTCTTTGTAGTTTTCTTACATTTAGTTGTCTGAAAATCCAGATATTCTTCCAATGCTAATTAAGAATTAATTGAGATTTAGATAGGCCATGGGGTATTGCTTGATTTCATTTATTCACTTGCCCTTGTAATAAACATCAGATTGTCTTGTTAATAATGTCCTGGAGATTTTATACCAAATGCAATTGGCAGGTATAAAGCAACGCTGTGCATAGGGTTGGAGATACATTAAAAAATAAACAAAAGTGGATTTTTGTCAGATGTAGTTATGAACGCTCTGGTAGACATGTATGTAAAATGTGGAAGCATCACTTGTAAATGCTTTACAATTTCAACTGTTTTGTAAAACTAACTGTTATATTAAGTCAGAAATTTTTGACAAACTGCCTCACCAAGATGTGGCCTCAGGGGATGCAATCATTGCTAACTTGATGCTATTAATTCCATATCGGGAAAAACTGAAAAATCATGTGCAGTAATTCAAGAATTCAATTGGAAAACTGCATGCAAACCATAAAACAACAAAATGCAAAAGACCTCTTACATGAAGTGTCAGTGACAATAACTCTATAAACTGAGGCAAAATCTTCCATCTGTGTTATGTGAATGAAGAAAATATAAAGCCCACAGTTAGTTCTATACGGCACCTGCAACCTTGGATGGAAACCCATTTATCAGAGTTGTCTCTGTTCTAGGTACTCAACTAAAATCTCAGAACCTAGATGAAAATAGCATCGGACCATGTGATGATTAAAGGATCTTTGACAAAAGCTGAGAAGAAACATTAACTATTGCGATTTTGCTTAACCTAGGGAGGTAAGATTTTCAAATTTTCAATATTTGATGCAAATAGAGAGCTAAACCCCTCTTCTTATATATCATGACCAAGAATGAAAACAATAAATAGCTTGCCAAGTCGAAAATGAAACCTCATTTTGGCCAAGTGTGACCACAATCACCAACAAAATTATGTTGTAAATTTTGAATCAAAAACTATAAAATAAATCTTTACCAACCCAAAACAACTAGAATTAAGCAAGACTTTTTTAATGCCTCACAGGAATACACGATGAACTGAATACCAGTATAATAGAGAAAAGAATTTAAACGGGGATTATATCTGTATTTGAGATGCTTTCACTCTTAAGTCTGGTTTTTAGATGCTGAGATGACAACAGAATCCAAAAAAAAAATTAAAGAAGTCACTTCTTGCAAGGAAGAATAAAATGATATCATTAACAGTTATAAATTATAACATAAAACAAAAAACAAGTAAAGTTGGAAAACATATTATGAGGGAAGGAAACTGGGACGGTCCATATTAGCAAGAGACCTATGACTGCGTAGAAGAGACCTATTAAATCAAGCTAAGAAAGAAAGGAATTCGATAAATCCTTTGTGTCTGTCTCAGGAAATTGTTGTGAACCCTCAGTTCGGAGCTTTAAATGCTGCTTCCATGGACTGAATAGAATCATTACACCCCATGTTAAGTAAAAAATCAACATATGACGAAAAAATCTAGCATTTTAGAGCATGAAAAAGAGCTTTAGGGAAAGTGAAGATTTTGCATCTATTTCTCAGCTGACTCCCTGCATTTACATGCTTTTTATTGCAGTCTTATGGATATTGCATCCTCAATGATCTACATGCAGCTTTGTATAGCTTTTTCAGAGAAGACAGAAAGCACTCCAAATGTTACTATGATCTTTTCTACAAATTGTGGGTACTTTGTTAGCAGAATTACATTGTACATGTTAATCACTTGTTATAATCAGAAACTGCCTAGGGGTGTAATATTTTAAAATTTCATTTTGAACTTTCAAGAACTCTCCCTTTCCAATTTCTTACTGTTTCAAACATTTTGCTTTCCTAGGGATGTTGTTTTTAACAATGGTTTCCCATTCTTTTGAAACAACAAATACATTGTATATCTGAACTCGTGCATTAAAATTATTATTCAGAATGGATAATGCAGATATGATTGTTAATAAATGCAAAAAGCTTAATAGTTATGACGCAAAATGGAGTACAGATGAAGAGCTTACCAAGTTGTATTTCCCTTGCTTATATATAGATTGGATGACACAAGGTTCTTACAACTTATTTCGGACTTTGATGGTCGACTCTGTATGGAACAAATACACTACTAGTTCCAGTCATAGAGTTTGAAACCCATAATATGTGATATCTTTTAATCATTCAGAGCAGATAGGTTAATTTATTACAGAAAATGCTGGGCGCATGTTGCTGTGTAAGATCAGCAATACAATTTGTTCTCCGCAAATATATTTCTTTTCTTAAAATGGCATTTTATACAATCTGTTCTGGATAGAAAATACCATGCTGTCAACAAGCAGTCTCTCTGATGCATGTCATCGACTTTAGAATTTCTTGTGTACTATTCAATGCACTGTTCCTATTAAATATGGGTTCTCTAAAACCCTATAATTCAAGCCGTTTTTCTTCTGAAAAGATGAAAGTGCAGCATATTTAAGTGTGCTGTACAGATTAACTGATACTATATGCTTTCCTATGTGACAAATATTACAGCCACTTTTAAGAGTGTTTTTAGAGAAAATTGTACAAGGCATTTTTACCTGGAGGCCCAGACGGCGAAATGGCGCGGGTTGCAGATAAAAGATTCGGCTTTATACATGCAAAATTGCTCCTTCTTTGAGAAAGCTAACGCAGCGCTCGCTAGCAAAGTTGCTCCGAAAGATTCAATCTATTTGGACTACATACAAAACATTTACAAGAAGAAATGTTAATGTTCTGTTTGCCTGCAGTATACACAAAAGCAACATTTTAACATTGATGAGGCGTAGAGTTATTATTAAGCTTTTTATGCGTACCAATGGCAAAATTGACTGGATTGATCCTTCAAGCTGCGGCGAGATTCGATACGACCACAACGATTTTACCAATCATTCATGTATGCTTTGCAAACTGGGGAAATTTTACGCCTTGGAGCGCAAATTATCATTACCGCGTTGGTGAGTTCTTTTTTTCAAGAGTTTGAACTTCGAAAAAAGTTGTTATCATTCGATCCATGGATACTGGATTTGCAACAAAATTTCATTAAAATTTTGAAGCTAAAACCCCAACCCCGTGAGAGCGCGAACAAAACGAATGAATGAATGAATGAAGAATTTTAATGAAATGAAATGAAAGGAAAGATTTTAATAACGTCCACAAGGCCTCAGCAGCTTAAGGCATCCAGAACCGCACAGCGTGAACCAAAGAATAAGGCAGCAAAGCACTAAACAGTTTGAAGCCCCCTTTCGAGATCCGATCTCCTACAGTGCATTTTGATCAATAAATTTGTGGCTTTGTCCAATCTTGCATCTTCAAACAAGGTGCTTAAACTATTGATTTTCAAAATGCCTTCATAGCTTGCACGAATGTCGTTGTATACCGAGCACTCCATGATGAAATGCCACTCCGTCTCCACATCTTTGTTGCAAAAAAGGCATATTCTATAGCTTTTAAAGTTCACGAGGCTAAAAATAGCCTATGGGACCACCAGCCTAGCTATTTTAGTCTTCTGCACTTCAGATTTCTATCTGTTCAAAGTGATGATGAGCCCCCAAACTTCACAACGTTCTCTTTGTTGAATAAGCTATGCCAAGAAAGAGTTGTCCAACTACTGGAATACTTGTCCCTCCTGTCCTTGAAAGCCTCATACTCCATAATAAAGTATTTTTTCGATTCAACTGCCCCAGTATTGCAAAAAATACATACCCGTTCTTCCCAAGCTTCTTTAGGCTTTTTCCACCACCCTTTTTCACATCGGAGTTGGTGAGAGTTAGTTCTTAATTGAGCATTAAGAATCTTGGCTCTCCACATAATACAAGCCCCAATGTGGTGCAGGGGCACCTAGATACTTTAATTAATTTCATGTTCATTTTGATGTTTTGGTGTTGTATAAGGTCCAAATGACCAATTGTAAGGCCTAGTGCCATGTGTGAGTCCCAAGTGACATTTGTCAATTGTAATCGTATAATGCTAAAAATAGCAATAATGCCAAAAATAGGCAGTAGTGTTTCCCAGCCGCTTGGAATCAATCTCCCAGCCGCTTGGAGTCAATTTGATACTACTCTGGGCGAATCTATAAAAACCAGGGAAATGAACAAGATCGTGTATTAGGGGTTTGAGGTTGTAATCAGTCATATTGTGATCGAATGTAATCAGATCGTAGAGAGGAGGTTGAGTGTGATTGAACATGGTTTCAAAGAGAAATAAAGATATTATGTTCCGTCATTTCAATTCTTGTTCTCTGTAATTGCAAGTTTGTTAGTTGTAGATTTCTTTTTCGTTTTGTGTTTTCCATTATTGCAATATGTCGATATGAAGGATTCCACTGATAAGATTTCTGTCGAAATCAATGGAATGGCTTCATTGTATCATAGTTGTTTGTTTTCTGTTTTGTTTCATGATTCAGCAGCGCAGAGGGTCGGGACAGTGCGAGGCGCACAGTAGATCGCCTAGCATCTCCATGTGCTAGGGTTCAGTGAAGACAGATTGTGCAACGGCATATAGAAGTATCAGCGTAGAAAACCCTAGCGGGGCCAATAAGTGAAGTCTAGCAGCGATATCAGTGCATCGGTGAAAAATACAACATAGCTTCCACCGATATATGAAGGTTGCACCGAAGTCGGAGTGACAAGTGAGATCGGAGGAACGATCGCAGAAGGTGCCGATGGACAATGTCTGGCCGACAAATGTGTTTGAATGTGATAACGGAGTGATCAGTGTGTATCGACGGAGTAGCTCTCAAGCTCGCTAATAGTGAAGGTCATACCGACAGGATCAAAAGGATCTAAAAATTGATAAGTGTTTGGTTTTTGCTGTGTGCTTTGCATCATTTTTGGTATCAGATCAAGCGAGAGATCTGCATAAGTGTTGGTGTTGTCTGTGAATGTTTATGTCAGATAGAGAAAGCGAAGAAGGGGCTAGTGATATGCCTCTAAAGGGAATGACCACCGAAGTGGTCAAGAAATTCAAGGAGATGGAGGAGATGATCAAGACTGGAGTCAAGGAAGCACTCCAAGCTGAGTTGAAGACCTTGGGAAAAGGTAGGAAATCAGATGAGGAGTCTGGTGAAGAAGAAGAAGATGGGGAAGAGGAAACAACCCCATAACAGACAAGTATATCTGCAGACCAAAAATAATTTTTAGAGGCCATAAAATCACTTGGTAAGGAGTCATTCGAGGCAAGAATGGAGATTATGATGTTCAGCAGAAAGATGGATGCAGATGAAGTCATCGAATGGGTTGAGGCTTTGAACAATTACTTTGAGTACAAGGAGGTACCAGAGAATAGAAGAGTCAAGTTTGCAAAGATGAAATTGAAGGGCACTGCACTCACGTGATGGAACTGCACCCAGGGAGAAAGGGTGAAGAGTGGCAAGAGCATGATCTCATCCTGGAGTCAGATGGTAGAGAGGATCAAGGCTCAATTCCTACCAGCGGATTATGAGGTGCAGATATACAGGAAAATGCAGAACCTCAGGCAGAAGGATATGGATGTATGCACTTACATAGAGAAATTTCACAAATTGTCTTTAAGGTGTGGACATGTTGAGGATGAGAAAGGAAGAGTTGCCAGGTATATTAATGGCCTAAAGTATAGTATACAAGATGAGATTACCATCTTGACACCAGAAACTGTGGACAAATGTTTCCAGGTGGCACTGAGAGTAGAAGAGAAGTAGAAAAGAAGAGGAGAACAGCAGAACAAAGGCAGACGTGGAAGAAATTCTAGAGGCAGAAATAGCTTTGGTGGCAGAAATTAGTTTTAGAAGACTCGAGGGGAGTCCAATCAACAAGAACAAAGTGGAGAATCTGGTTCCAGAGAGGGTTTCAGAGGAAGGAGACCCAATGGAAGAGGTAGATTTGGTGGACCAGGCAAAGGTCCTAATGTCTTCACGAGAAGATGTTATAATTGTAACCAAACCGAGCACACAGCAGGCAGGTGTCCGGAGAAAGACTCAAGCTCTCATGGAGAGAGAAGGAGCCAGCTGATTCAAGAAGAAGATTGTCAGAGTGTGAACTCACCTATGGGAAGCGCAGCTCCAGCACAAAATGGAGAGAGTCTCATGATAAGAAGAATAATGCTAAAAGTGCCACAGAACAAGGAACCACCCCAGAGGAAGACACTATTCAGAACTCTGTGTAAAGTTTCTGGCAAAAGGTGTAAGGTAATTGTTGATTCTAGCTCAACTGAAAATTTAGTTTCAATAGAAATGGTAGAGAAATTAAACTTGAAAAGATTGCCACATATGAGTCCATACAAAGTGTCATGGCTGAATAAAGGGCAACAAGTCTTGGTTGACGAACAAGCTTGGGTAGAATTTCAGATATGGGAATATGGGGATAAACTTTTGTGTGATATAATTCCCATGGATGCATGCCATTTACTGTTAGGTAGACCTTGGCAGTATGATGTACAAGCCCAGCATGATGGTAAATCCAATTCCTTTGTGATCACCAAGAATGGTAGACAGTATAAGATGGATCCTTTACCAGAAGAAGGTGTAGACAATAATGTAGGCTCAAGTATCATGTTAATGAGTGGGAAAGAGTTTCTCCATACTCTAAAAGAAGAGGGAACCCAGGGGTATGCTCTGATTTTGAAACCTAAAGACAATTCTGATTTGTCTGAAAACAGCAAGGAAAAAGCCCCTGAGGAAGTGCAGGAATTATTAGACAAATATAAGGGTATCATGGTGGAGGATATGCCCAATGTACTACCCCCTGTGAGAGACATAAGTCATCAGATTGACTTCATCCTAGGATCCACATTGCCAAATAAACCAGCTTGTAAAATGACACCTAATCAGAATGAGGAGATTGCTAAACAAGTGCAAGAACTATTAGATAAGGGCTTGGTGAGGAAAAGTCTTAGTCCATGTGTTGTACCCATAGTTTTAGCTCCCAAGAAGGATGGCAAATGGAGGTTGTGCACTGATTCGAGGGCCATCAATAAGATCACCATCAGATATAGGTTTCCTATGCCCAGAATAGAGGACCTCATGGATTGTTTGGGTGGAGCTCGATATTTTTCTAAAATTGATCTCAAGAGTGGATACCATCAGATCAGGATTAGACAAGGGGATGAATGGAAGACAACCTTTAAGACTAATGAAGGTCTTTATGAGTGGCCGGTGATACCATTTGGACTGTCCAATGCTCCAAGCACTTTCATGCATCTAATGAATGAGGTATTGAAAGATTTTATTGGCAAATTTGTTGTTGTCTATCTTAATGATATTTTGGTTTTCAGCACGACAAAGGAAGAACATTTGCAACATTTGGAACAGGTGTTGAAGAAGCTACATGAGGAGAAACTGATGATCAATATGGAGAAGAGTGTGTTCATGAAGGAAGAACTCACATACCTTGGATTTGTGATATCCCAGGGCAATTTGAAAATGGATCCAGAGAAGGTAAATGCTATTCTGTCTTGGCCAGCACCTAAAATAGTAAGTGATGTAAGAAGTTTTCATGGGTTGGCAACTTTTTATAAGAAATTCATAAGAGGATTCGGTCATATTTGTGCACCCATTCTGGATACCATAAAAGGAGAATAGAAATGTAAGTTTTTTTGGAATAAAGCAGCTAATGAGTCTTTTAAGATTCTCAAACAGAAAATAGCAGAGAAACCTATTTTGGTTTTGCCTGATTTTAATAAGTTGTTTACTGTGGAATGTGATGCCAGTAACCTTGCCATTGGTGCTGTCTTAAGTCAGAAAGGCAGACCTGTTGCTATCTTTAGTGAAAAGTTGAATGATGCTAAAAGGAAGTATTCCACATATGATTTGGAATTGTATGTAATGGTTCAAGCATTGAAAAAATGGAGACATTATCTCTTGCCCAAGGAATTCATTGTTTATACTGACAACCATGCTTTGATTTTTCTGAATTCGCAGGAGAAGCTAAACCACAGGCATATGAAGTGGGTCGAACAACTCTAGGTGTATACTTTTTCCATTAAACATAAGAAGGGACAAGCCAACAAGGTGGCAGATGCTCTGAGCAGAAGAGTGTGCACTATATAGGAAATCCAATTACAAAGTGTGGGAGTGGATTCTCTCAAGAATATGTACTAGGATGATGAGGACTTCAAGGAGATATATGCAGTTTGTTCAGAATTTTTAGATTCCTATCATTCTAATTTTTCTAAATTTCTGCTACAGCAGGGGTTATTGTTCAAAGGCAGCCAACTGTGTGTACCTAGGTGTTCCATGAGGGAGAACATCATAAAAGAGAAACATTGCGGTAGTCTTGGAGGTCATTTTGGACTGGACAAGACGTTGGAACAAGTGAGAAGGCTTTACTTCTTGCCTAAGATGCAAACAAATGTCAAAAAATTTGTCGACAGTTGTCACATTTATCAGAGGGCAAAAGGGTCTTCATCCAATGCAGGTCTCTATCAACCACTTCCAATTCCACAAAGGCCATGGGAGTGCATCAATATGGATTTTGTTTTGGGTCTTCCCCAGACTCAAAGAAGTTTCGATAGTGTGTTTGTTGTAGTTGATAGATTCAGTAAAATGGCTCATTTTGTGCCATGCAAATGTACCAATGATGCTTCACACATTGTTGATCTATTCTTTAAGGAGATTGTTCGAATTCATGGTTTTCCATTAAATATTGTCACTGACATAGATCCCAAGTTTGTGGGACATTTTTGGTGCACATTATGGAAGAAACTAGGCACTCAATTATCTTTCACATCAGCATATCACCCTCAAACAGATGGACAAACTGAGGTGGTGAATAGATCACTGGGTAATCTTTTGAGCTGTTTGACTAAACAGCACGGAGAAGCATGGGATATGATCATCCCACAAGCAGAATTTGCATATAATGACTTTGTTAATCGGAGCACAGGAAAGAGTCCTTTTGAAGTTGTATATGGGATTCATCCCAGGGCAATTTTGGAGCTCAGGGATTTCCAGAACATGGAGAAAAGGAGTGCACAAGGAGAAGATTTTGCAGTCAGCATGAAGGATATCCATGATGCTGTAAGGGAAACTATCCAAAAGAACACATGGAAATACAAAGAGAGAGCTGGTAAAAAAAGGGATGTCCAATAAAAAGTTGGAGATCTGGTAATGGCATATCTGAAGAAGGAAAGACTACTGAAGGGGCAGTACACGAAGCTTCTTATGAAGAAGATAGGTCCTTGCAAGATTGTACACAAATTTGGGTCTAATGCATACAAAATTGAACTTCCTCCAGGTTTAGCAATATCACCAATTTTCAATGTGTCAGAACTATTTCCATTTAGGGGAGACAATGTTATAGATTCAGTTGTGACAGGAGCAGGGGATGCAAAATGGATTTCTGATTTTACACCGAGTCAACCAGTACAGCTGGAATGTATTTTGGACACTAGAGTTCAGAAGAAGACCATACATACAACCTACAAGCAGTATCTGGTCAAATGGCGTGGTTTACCTGATGAGGATGCAACTTGGATGAGCAAGGAGGACATCATCGAGCATGGGGTTAATGTTTCAAACCTGGTTCCTCAAGGGACTTGAGTTCTGTTAACCCTGGGAGTATGGTGCAGGGGCACCTAGATACTTTAATTAATTTCATGTTCATTTTGATGTTTTGGTGTTGTATAAGGTCCAAGTGACCAATTGTAAGGCCTAGTGCCATGTGTGAGTCCCAAGTGACATTTGTCAATTGTAATCGCATAATGCTAAAAATAGCAATAATGCCAAAAATAGGCAGTAGTGTTTCCCAGCCGCTTGGAATCGATCTCCCAATCGCTTGGAGTCAGTTTGATACTACTCTGGACAAATCTATAAAAACCAGGGAAATGAACAAGATCAAGTATTAGGGGTTTAAGATTGTAATCAGTCATATTGTGATCGAATGTAATTAGATTGCAGAGAGGAGATTGGGTGTGATTGAACATTGTTTCAAAGAGAAATAAAGATATTATGTTCCATCATTTCGAATCCTATTCTGTGTAATTGCAAGTTTGTTAGCTGTAGATTTCTTTTCTGTTCTGTGCTTTGCATTGTTGCACTATGTCGATATGAAGCATTCCACTGATAAGATTTATGTCGAAATCAATGGAATGGCTTCATTGTATCATAGTTGTTTATTTTTTCTTTTGTTTCATGATTCAGCGGCACAGAGGATCGGGATAGTGCAAGGCGCATAGTAGATTGCCTAGCATCTCCATGTGCCAGGGTTCGGTGAAGACAAACTGTGCAACGACGTATAGAAGTATCGTTGTAGAAAACCCTAGCGGGGTTGATAAGTGAAGTCTAGCAGCGATATCGGTGCATCGGTGAGAATACAACATAGCTTCCGCTGATATATGAAGGTTGCACCGAAGTTGGAGTGACGAGTGAGATCAAAGGAACGATCATGGAAGGTGCCGATGGACAATGTCTAGCCGACGAATGTGTTTGAATGTGATAACAGAGTGATCAGTGTGTATCGGCGAAGTAGCTCTCAAGCTCGCCAATAGTGAAGGTCATACCAACGGGATCAAAAGGATCTAAAAATTGATAAGTGTTTGGTTTCTGTTGTGTGCTTTGCATCACAATGTATGCTTTTTGTTGATGGTCACAAGCGGGGTTGAATTCGTCAATATAATATTTCTTCTTCCTCCCAAGCACCTTCCCCCATAAATGCTTGCGAAACTTATCCATAACAAAAGCCTTAACCTCTTTGCTATTAGTGGGGCAAGCATTCAAGTAAATATTCCATTTGCTCATCCATTTGATGTTTTGCCTCATCCAAGTCTTCTTTTTATCACATATGGTGTCATTGAACACAACTTTAGGCCATCTACCTACCTCCATTTGCTCAATTCTTTTCAAATACCTTATTAGATGCATCATAGCAATAGCTTCAATAGGAGTTGCCCCTGTTTCTCACAACATTATCTCATAAGGAACCGAACGTTTATTTTAAACTTGTTAGTGATCAAGCACTTTTGAATTTTCTCAATTTGTTTCCACTTTGCATTTGAAGTGTTGCTAGCCCACAATTCACAACCATAGAGTACCACTGGAAGCACCAAAAGACCAAAAAGAACATGAGTGGTATTCCAATCCCATAACTCTGCCTCTCTGCATCTATTTTGAAGAGCATATAATGCTCTCCACCCTCCCAAAGTTCTCTTCTTTCTGCAGCTCTCCCAACTGAGCTTGTTGTTAAAGTCAAACCCAAGGTATTTAATGACGTCCACGAGGCCGCAACAGCCTATGGGACCTAGTAGTTTCCTAAGTTGCCTAAGTTGCACAAACACCCCCTAAGTTTCCTGCACCTCTTTCTTGAGATCCTCCCTTCTGTTGTGTAATTTGATCACGAGGTTTGTTGTACTACACAACCTTTCCCCTTCAAAAAAGGAGCCAAGGTTGGTGACTTTCAAAGCGTTGCCATCTAGGTAATTTGATCACGAGGTTTGTTGTACTACACAACCTTGAGTAATTTAGTTGCTAGTGGTTTATGGGTATATTTTCCTATCAAAACCATGTAAGGGATGTCAAATTAATGTCTCTTGAACAAGATAACCTAGTCAACAAGTAATCTTGTGTGTAAACCAGGGTCTAAGGATTTGTATCCTAGTGGACAACTTTCCATATGTGAATCTAGATAAGCTATAGTGTGTGTGGAAGCTAATTACATAATTAAATAACATAGAGATAGAGAGATATAAAACTAAATAGAGAATCTATTTATTCAACTATACATTATATACATGTCATACCCTAAGGAAAGGTGTATGGTTGTTAGTTTTTGCCTACTTGAATAATTATAGTGATAATGATGGATTTCTATGAAAGCCTAAACTATGTTATAGATGTGTATACATAGTTGACAAAGAATCATGTCATTGAGATCAAAAGTCATTGGGAAGTTCAACCCTCTCCTTGAGAACTGGAATAGCTTTTTTAATTAATTTCTCATCTCTAGGTAGTTATGGAGTGTAACCAACTACTAACTTATCCCTGATGAGCTTGCATGACTTGGTGTATCGCAAACCTCATGGGTGCCAACTTGGTTGTTGTGCTAACACTATTGGGATGATGTCACAAGCATACTTGTGAGTTGAGTATTACAATTTTGCCAAGAAGTGTATTTGATCTTATTGGAGCTCTGGTATAAATTGCATGTCAATTAGGTGAGGCAGGTTTACCACAAAATGTTTCTCTCTACAAAATGTGTTGTGCTACTATTAAAATATGTGCAACATTTGCTAGATATAAGATATGGATCTATGTGTTTCTTAGAGCATCGAGGAGGTGCTCTAGTTTACTGCAAACCCAAGCAATAGTTGCACAGTTGCCACAAA
This sequence comes from Cunninghamia lanceolata, assembly GCA_027924645.1. NCBI lineage: Eukaryota > Viridiplantae > Streptophyta > Pinopsida > Cupressales > Cupressaceae > Cunninghamia > Cunninghamia lanceolata. The sequence continues at coordinate 1,110,768 of BSBN01001091.1, forward strand.
CCATTATAATGGACTAGGTGTTATTGCATCTACTATTTTGGTGAATCCTCATACATTAGTCAACTAATGATGTAGTGTTGACATCACTAGATGATTCTTTTTAGGCTCGTGATGTGTGTTAGACGGTGTTCAACTCATGTGTTTGCTAGATGCTCTAAATGAATTAAGGTTTGTCCTTAAATACAACACCTTAATATTTAATTCAACCATTTCACCCTCTAAGTTAGCTAATAATAGTCAATTGTAGGGGAAACAACTAGGCCCAAATTTTGAATTTTATTTTTGAAACAGAAGGGTATTTTTTGTAGTTGCAAATATAACCCAAGATAAAAAGACGTGTAAACTAAGGATTAGTTTCAAACCTTAGGAATGAGTGTGAATGGGAACTAAATCCAAGATCAAGTTATTTGTCAACTTCCATGCAAAAATCACTATTTTTACACACTAATTATTGAATTATGGACAAATGGGTCAAAGTGAGTCCAAAATGAAGGGGAAAACTGCAAGGTATGCAATTTTCACCATTATATTTTGCTTCCATTTTAACTTGCATGTGAACTACCGTGAAAATGCAAGTCAAAGTAAAAACACATCCAACTAACATGAAGTAACAAGAGACATGATATTTCCACAATCCATGTACGTGCTTGAGAATGTTTATAGACATCATTGTGTGATTGATTTTCATCAACATTTTGAACGATCCATCATCAGAGAGTGATTCATAATTTTGATGCAAAAAATCACCCACATAGTTAATATCCAAACACATTCTCAAGCCTCATGAAAGTAATTTTGTTTAGACACCCAAAAAAGATACAGCTATGGAAGTAGACGTCATTTGGCACATGATCCCTTGAATGTTCAACTTGAAAATCTAAAGAAAAAGTAAAAATAAGTGGCAATCATAAAGCATTCAAAATAAGAATAAACACAACTGCTAAATTATCCACATAAAAACTAAATGGTACTACCTCTCAACAACTAGATACTTCATATGTAGTTAACATGGTATTGCATTTAAGTAGATAGATATTATATCCAATACGTAATGTGGTATTGCACTTGGTAGCTAGATATTGAACAAGCATGTGATAGTCCTTGTGACCAAGTTTGAAGGAAAAATGTTAGCAACCAAACGTAATTAATTTGGAGGAGAGTAGATAATATGAGATAAAGGATGTAAAGTTCAATGATCATATAACATCTCAAAGATAGTATCATAAAAGAAGAGTATGAAATATGCTCCTAAATGCACAAGTAACGATAGGTAGCAACATGTCACCCAAGGGATTCACTTAGCAAACTTATTCTATATCACCTTTCATTGTGAAAATTTAAATAATACTCCTAATTTTCATTTCTACCCTCGTATCTTGAATTTTATACACCCCTTTCTAATATAGAATTTCTATTAAAATATCCCCTCTTTTTACCATATATCTTAGGTACCTATTTTTAATGACATTTTTATACTTCTATTTATTTATACTCCTCATATGTTCAATTGAACATTTCGTTTCCACTATATCACACCCAACTCCAAATGAAAAGTCTTGAATAAACTTTGATATGAAATAAAACACATTAAAATATTTTGATAATATAATTTTAACATTGATTCCTAATTGATTTTAAGGGCAAGTATTTGACATGAATACATGATAATTCTTGACGTCCAATACACATTCAGATAGATAAATAAATTAATATGTATGCATAAGGTAATATGTAAGAAACTAGAAATAGAATTGTTCACCCATCTCATAACTACCCATCAAAGATTTAAAAAAATCATCTTTAATGTTGTCATGTTGCACTAATTTGAAAAAGGTGTCTATTAATCTCCAAAACAATACCAAAAAATTCAAATTAGTAAAAAAGCTAAAGATATTTTTTATCATTACCAAGTGAGCATTAATTCAAAGTTCAGGACCCTTATGGATGCCCACGAAAAGAGTAATTCCCTATTTACTTTATATATTGCCCTACAAGGTGTACATAGGTCAAATCCCTCTTTTTGAATCAAACTTGTATCTCCTCTATGGTGTGGAAACACCTTTAGAATTTTACCTACTTAGAATTAAACAAATTTGTATGCAATCCCTATATAAATAGCATAACCAATTCTTCTTTGTAGCCTCGTGAAAGCCAACAGTAAAGTGATAAATTTGTATTTATACTTTTTACCTTTCATATTCCTTAGACCTGGCCTCCAACCCCTTCCACTCTCTTAACTCTAATAGTTATGAAAAATTAATATAATTACCCTCTCTACCCCTAATGCCTAATGATATCTCTCTCTATTTTCTCAATATTAAACACCCCATTATGAATTAGCATTATATGGTATTGTCTATCTAGTGATGCCCCTAATGTTTCCCTTGGTTCATATCATGAAAAAAGTCATAAATGTTGGCTATGAGATCCTACAAGCACAAAGATATGTGAAAGATCATCATTAGTAGCATATTAGCATATAATATAAGCGTGAATAACATAGGCATGGGAAACTAATTACTATAATATTGTAAGATATAAGCCTTGTAGTAATTATAGATACCATAATCACAAATCATATGTTATTCATCATTCATAAAACATGAGAGATCATCAATGTGAGTAGTAATATGAAGAACAAAAAACGAGATAATTGCGAGAACACCTATGATCATCATAGAGAAAGATCATTTTAGTAAATCGTGTGTTCATAAAATTAAACATAATAAGCATAACATGCATAAATTGAATTAGTGTAAAATTGGAAAGGGTGAGAATGATGGCCATATATTATCTTGTGACCATGAAAAAAAGTTAAGAATTAGTAATACATGCAAGCAAGATGTTAAAGATAATCATGTAAATTATAGGAACAACCCTTAGAAGATGTATTATGCAAGATCGTTAATCATAAAGGAAATATCTTGACATCCATGTTCCTATAAGAATCTCAAAAGGATGTGTTTGTATAAGATCAAAATAATAAATCAAGAAATATGTAAGTTGATTTACTATTAGATGTCATCACATAATATCTATACTAATATGTCTATAAATGGAAAGCTTGTGTATAAAGTTGGCATGTGTACCTTATTTTTTCAAAAAGTGTCACTGTGCTAAATGTGAGTAAATGGGACATCTCAAGCATGGTGGTACAATAACACATGTAACAAGAGACGCATTGTGTTAGGTTCCTGCCTTTGCAATGTTGAATAAACTAAATGAATTGTAATTGATAATAAGTATTGCATTCCCCTAACCTCAATGTTTTATTGCTTTTGTGTGTAGCTTATTTGGAAAATTAAGTTATTATTAAAATTATATTGTCACTTTATGGATAATGATATTGATTGAGTATTGAATTAATTATTTCAATAATGTATTGTTGTTAAAGTAAAAATATAAATCTAATTATTGTCTTGCCTAATTTTAAAAGAACTAACCATAAAATTGTCTGCTTTAATCTTAAAATTGCATTAGAATCATTAGGTGTCCACTGCAGTGCAAAAATGTGATATTAGTCATGATGAGTGCCAAGGAACACCCATAATAATACACCTTTTTACCTTTCTTTTCCATCCTTCTTATTTTGTTGTCCTAATAATCGCACCAAAGTAGACTGGTAAGATTTGTTTTAATTATATTAATGAGAGATGAATTACTGAAAGTCATGATTTTTGATTGAAGGACTAATGTGCAGTAATTTATTGAAAATATGCAGAAAATCTCTCTTTTTGAATCTACAGGTGCAGATGTTCGGGCAAAGGCAATTTTGAGCAACTCTGGAGATGGTCCTAATAATCTCCAGAGCTGACATGAAGGATACCACACCAATCTCGAATGTTTTCTAATATGATTGGAGGGATTTTTGAGATAAGAGGAGCAAGGGTGAATCATCTCCGAAGCTAGACAGAAGTCAAAAGCACATCTCTGGAGCTACAGACAAAAGAACACACCTTCGGAGTCCTCCTTAATGCACTGTAGAGTTATAGTGCCACTATTAGTCAAACACTTCCGGTGGCAATTAGAGTACTCCAGAGATTGCTTAGCCAACACCTGAGTAACCGAATGAAGACTCTAATTAACTGCTAGAAGTTTAATTCTATTTTTATTGATTTTGCATGAGTTCTCGACAAACTGATTAAGTACCTATATTTCAGGGCCTCGCTGGCCAGTTGTTACTTGAAACTAAGATTCCAAATTTAGTGGGACTGTTATGCCACTAAAATCTATTTTAATTGCATGATTTTACTCTATAGTTAAACAGTTGATAGAATAACAGATTGATGCTATCTCATAGATAAACTAATAGTTAGAGTAAGTGATCTCATTGTTGGATTTGATATAAATATATAAAGTAGAAGCAGAAGAAAGAGATAGATTATTATTATTGTAATCTCATTTTTTGTCATAGACACTTTTCTGAATACAAAAGGATGTTGATGGGATTAGATTGAAGAAGAATTGTGATATTACATTCTTGTACTAATTTATTTCCTTACTCTTCAGTCCTGAGGGTGAGGAGCAAGGGCCCACTCCCACCATCAAGATAGGAGGTTAGTATTTATTTTGTTTATTATTCTGTTTCAGATTCTGCTTAGGAAGATAGTCATTATTTTCTCATAGATAAATGCATGCTTCATTTGAATGGATTAGAATAGATCAATGTTAGCTATTTACTGTTTCAACTTTGTTTCCAGTATTCTCAGAATTTACTTTCATAGCAAATAAATCATCAGTATTAATTTCCATAGTAGATATGATTAGTAGAATTAGTTAAATGGACTGACAACTATAGGATTCCTAATTGCAGATAGCCAATGACACAACCCTAGATTTGACACAAGAAAACATGATTAAATGCTGAGGAATAATGACCCTTGTCATTTTTGGCACTGTTGTCGAGGATCTACTGTGTTAATTAGGGAAACTTAGTTAAACAGTTTTTAGGATAAATTGAATCTATATAGTTATAGCTAGAGATTCAAAAAGAAGATACATAAAACAGACACCCCAGCAACAAACCATAGGAGAAAGCAGTAGGGTGCCACAAGATCTTGTTGAAGAAAGGCACCTAGAACCTAACTTGGAAACTACACCCCAACTCAATAATCCCTCAAATCCTCCAAGTCCTTCACTCGCTGAATATATCCAAGAATTGCAACATAAATTCTAGGTAGATCCTTTGATAGAAACTAATTCTTCAGAACCCCATACCAAATCTCAAAGAGAATAATCAGTATTAGACATGGATGATAATCATGATGAGGAGGATGATCAGGCTCCAAAAACCTTCTCATATCCCATTGTTCTGGTTGCTAGAGATAATATCCCTATGAAAAATATTTCACCTTCACACTTGCCAAATTTTAGGGGTCTAGCTTCTGAGGATCCAGATCAGTTTTTGTTTGAATTCAAAGTGGTATGCCAGACTTATGACTATGGATCAGATAATCAAAAACTCAAACTTTTCCCCTCAACCCTGAAAGATTCTGCAATGAGATGGTTCATGGGTTTGCCCCAAAACTCCATCCATTTTTGGGAACAAATGGAGACAGAATTTTTGGGAAAATACCAAGATTACTATAGAGTCGGTGATAAAAATGAGGAACTGTTCAAAATTAAACAGAGAGAGGATGAGACCTTAGAGGACTATGTGGATAGATTCAACTTTGCTTTGAGAAGGTATGGCAATCCTGTGGTTCACTCTTTGGCCAGAACCCTGTTTGTAAAAGGATTAGACAGAGAATCAAAATAGGCACCGGATCTAATGGGAACAGGAATATCAATAAAATGGATCTGCCTACTATAGAAGAACTCTGCAAGAACTATTCCAGAACCCAAGATGGAGTGAGAACACCCAAATCTTTCAAAGGGAAGAATGAAATATGGTAGTTAATGGAGGAAATTGCAAATCTTAAAATGAATATTTTAGTTCAACTGAATACCACATTAGACGGGATTCAGGCAAAAACTAGAGCAACTGATCACAACTGAACAACTGAACCACTCTCCATATATTGTCTTAGGTGTAGGAACAAACACCTGTTGAGAGAATGCCCTTTAGATAAATCAAAAATATGTCAGATCTGTGACAAGGAACATCCTACTACCCAGTGTGATCAACTCCCAGCCTTAAAAAGGCTGACTAAAAAGAACACCATTATGGAGGAGTTGAACTATGTAGGACAAAAATAAGCTAGGAATTTTCCTTATAATTAGTATCCAAACCAGGCTTCTTATAAGGGCCCTTCGAATTGGGGAAATTATCAATGGAATCTAATGTGGCATTGGCCTCAAAATATTCCTCCTCGGGGACCACAAGATTGGCCAAACCAACAATGGCAGAACCAACATTGGCAAAATCAGCCCTGGGGAAATCAATAATGGCCACAACAGTTTGGATCACAAAACATGCAGTCTTATTGGGGTCCTCAACAAGGTTATAATCAACAATACCAGGGACAACCTCGACGTTTCCAACCTCAACAACAAGCATTGCTAACTGGACCCCCAACACACAAGGACAATCACAAAATGAGCCAGTTAGCCAGCCACCTTTACCAGCCCAACCTATACCAAACCCACTGATTAAATAGGGAGCAATTGTTTACATGACTGAACAAGAAAACATAGCTGGTATTAATGCCATATATTCCAATAATCTCCAGCTGCATTTTGGGAAAGCACTTCCAAGGCTATCTCCTCCAACTATAGTTGAAGTAACCAATGATGAGGAACCTAAAAATCCATCTACTCAACTTCAAGAGGAGATTACTATCGAAACAATGTTGAAAGAACCATCCTTGGATAACTCTGGAGTTCCTCCTAAAGGAACAACTCTGGAGAACACCCCTGGAAACACTTCTTCTAACAACTCCAAAGTTGCTCCGAAGATAGAAAAACTAGCACCATACCCAGAACGGCTCAAACAACACGTCCCTCAGGAAAAGGTCTTACAAAAACAAGTCCAATCTACCCTGGAATCAGAACTTCTACAAAAAATTAGACAATTGAACATTGAAATTCCACTCCTACAAGCAATTAGGGATGTGCCTGAAATGAACCAATTCATCAAACAACATTGTTTTGAGACCCAGGGAAGAAAGAAAACCTTTCCTGCCACCATCTAGGTGGAGGGCAAAGTAGTAGACCTCCTAATGGGAGAAATGCTCCTCCCAAAATATGGAAACCATGGGAACCCTGTCATAATTGTTTATATCTCAAGAGTGGAAATATCTAATGTTTTGGTTGATTTAGGAGTAGCAATAAACGTAATGACTGTCCACACTATGGACAAATTAGCTCTAATAGGTATCCAGTCCACATCCACAATCCTTCAACTGGCTGATCAGTCGGTAGTTATTCCAAAAGGGGTAATAACTTATGTTCCAGTTGTGGTAGAATCATGGGAATTTCTAGTAGACCTCATGATATTAGAACCTAGAAACTAGTGAAATGCATATCCATTGATATTAGGAAGGCCATGAAATTGATTGTCGAATAGGGGATATGGTCATTTCCAATGGAATAGATCTGAAGAAAATATCTTTGTATCCTCCAGCTAAACCATCAATACATTATTCAGGGAAAGTGTGGATAGATGAGCCAAATAACATGGAAAATAGTGCCTCAGTAGCTATGGTTACCATCAAAGAACATTTGGGTGAGTTAGAAGAAGAAATCCACTATGATACAATAGAAGATATCACCCACATTCTTATTAACGAGGATATAATGGAACTAGCCAAAGATTCAAAAAGAGAATTTGTCACTTCTGCTCATTGTACCCTAGCAAACATCATTCCTTGTGGAGAGACCTTTTACAGAGACTTAGCCACATTTCACTTGTTGCTCCCACATTCTTGCCCCCTAAATACTATGACTCCAAGATATGCATTGAGTACATCTATGGGTCAAATCACAAAACAGGTCATGATTTTACCTGGGAAGACACTGAAAATCAACACCCAGTTAGTAGAAAAATAGGAAGAAGCACTTCTCAAACTCCTAATTTCCCATTCAACAACTTTTGCTTGGGAATATCAAGACATGAAGGGAATCTCTCCTAAGATATGTATTCATCATATATACACTGAAGATGTCAAACCTGTCAGACAACCCTAGAGAAGATTAAATCCTGCTCTAAAAGATATTGTTAAGACTGAGATAGAAAAATTGTTGCAAGTAGGGTTTATATATCCAATCTCAGACAGTCAATGGGTCTCACCATTAGTCATAGTACCTAAAAAGAATGAGAAGTGGAGAGTGTGTATTGACTATAAAGAACTAAACAAAGCCACAAAGAAGGACTACTTTCCTTTACCATTCATTGACCAAGTGCTAGACAACCTTGCAGGGAGGAAGTACTTCTCATTCCTGGATGGGTTCAGTGGATATAACCAAATCCAAGTAGCACCTGAAGATCAAGATAAAACCACCTTCACTTGTTCTTGGGGAACTTTTGCCTACAAAGTTCTTCTATTTGGGCTATGTAATGCTGCAGCTACATTTCAGAGGCTTGTTTTAGCCATTTTAGCTGAATTAGCTAATGAGTGCATGGAAGTATATATGGATGACTTTACTATGTATGGGGACAACTTTGAAGAAGCTCTCAACAACCTAGAAAAGGTACTAAAATGTTGTGAAAAAATTGACTATCCCTGAGCCATGAAAAATACTTTATGATGGTAGAGGAAGGAATTGTATTGGGACACCACATCACAGCAAACGGGAGCAAAGTAAACCAAAACCAAATAGAAGTGATCAAATAGTTACCCTCACCTAAAAATCAGACAGACGTTAGAAGTTTTCTAGGTCATACAGGCTACTATAAGAGATTTATAGAAAATTTTAGCAAAATAGTCGCTCCTATGTTTGCCCTACTTAACAAAGACACCAACTTTTTATGGACAGAGGATTGTCAATCAGCATTTGAAACCCTTAAGGAGAAACTTATTGTCACCCCTGTTTTAAGAGGGCCCAATTGGACTCTGCCATTTCACATACAAATTGATGCTTCAAATGACTCTATTGGGGCAGTCTTAGGGCAGAAAGAGGAGGAAGAAGGTATGCATGCCATCTATTACATCAGTAAAAACCTCACCTCTGCAGAAATAAACTATACCACAACTAAAAAAGGATTTTTGGTAGTCATATATGCTATAAACAAATTCAGGCATTATATCACTGGATAAAAAATATTTGTACATATTGATCATGCAACCATCAAATACTTAATGAACAAGCTAGTAGTAGGTGCAAGGATAATTAGGTGGTTATTGCTATTACAGGAATTTGACATTACCATAGTCGATAATCTAGGAAAATTCAATTTGGTTGCTGACTTTTTGTTAAGATTGCATACAGGTGGAGAGAACCAACCAGTGGAGGACAAATTTCTAGATGAAAATCTTTTTGCTAGCTCCTCTACTGTACCTTGGTTTGCAGACATAGCTAATCTTTTAGCTACATGCTTGTTTCCATCTCATTTTACCTCAAAATAAAAGAAATGCTTACTAAAAGAAAGCTTATCTTACAAATGGTTAAATGGTTTACTGTTTAAGTGTGGCCCTGATTTCATTTTACGCAAGTGTCTAAAAGTTGATGAAATTTTTGATGACTTAAGAGCATGTCATGATGAACCATTTGGTGGGCATTATTCCTCACACATAACCATCCACAAAATTATGGGAGCTGGTTACCACTAGCCCGCTATTCATAAGGATACCAAGAAGTATGTGCAGCAGTGTGATCAGTGCCAAAGGATGGGACAACCAACCTTTACCCAAGAAATTGAAAGGAAGCTAAGTGTGCGGAAAATGCTTCCTATACTAATCTAATGAGGAGAGAAGAGTGCAAATTCAATTTTATCTTTACAATTACAGCTATGTTAACCCACTAATAGAGATATTGTAGCAAACACATACATAATAATATAAGACAGAAGAAGAAAGACACAAGATATACGTGGGGAAAACCCTTATCGGATGAAAAACCCCACACTCCAAAACACAACTCAAATGTATTCCATAAACAAAGAAGGTTACAATATAATCACAGAACCAATTCCCTTGCAAGAGTCTTCGAAACTCGTATCTGGAGATGTTCCAACAGCATAACAGTACCTATCAAACCTGTAGTACTTCTCCTCTCAAAAGCACCTGTTTATATAACAAATACAAGGCAAAAATGGCTCCACATTGGGATGGGCATCCAACATGGCCTCATGGCCCAAAACCCACGCCTATGGACACTTGTCCAACATTGTAGGATGTTCCTAACACTTGTCAAGTCACCCCATCCCAAGGAAGTCACCTATTTCCAAAATGGGCTATGACAGATGCTCTTACAACTCTTACAACCATCATAGAATCTGTCATAGCTGTCATAACTTACAGCTGTAAGAGAATCTATCATACACATGCTATAAATAACATATTCTCTTATAACATGTCATAGTCAACCTTGGGGCACCCAAATATGCCTTTTTCAAAGATGCTCTTCAATGCATGTCTTCACCTGTCATAGAATCTCTTATTTTTGACTCTTACATGTCATAACTTTGTCATAGGAATCTGTCATGACCGTTTCGGTCAATATTCCCTTACACAACATCCAAGATGCCGAAACATGGCAAAATATTCCTACCACTAAGTTGGAAACCTATCTTCTCATGTGAGGACGAAATTACATGTGGTCATATGCCATGTAGGATGACACATCACCGTGCCAACTCCCATAATATGACAACATAGGATTTGCATCCAATTAATACAATAGGCAATAAATAAATAAATACAATGTAAAAATACAAGGAATTACCAAGGTTGAGACACCTTAATTCCCAACATTCTCCCACCTGTCGAACACCTTGTAAGAGCCAATAGAATTAATAGAATTTAACTGTTATAGGCCGAGAGACCCATAGACTCCGAACACCATCTGAACTTCTATGTGCCCACTGGTTTCGTCAATGCATCTACAACATTCTTCAAAGTATCTACCTTCTCCAAATTTACCTTTCCATCCTCTACCATGTCTCACACGAAGTGAAACTGTACATCAATATGTTTTGTTCTGGCATGGAAAGTTAGATTCTTCGCAAGGCAAATAACACTTTGACAATCACAACAAATCGTAATTTGTCCTACATCAACACCAATATCTGAACACAATCTCTTAAGCCAAATGGCTTCCTTTAAAGGAAGAGTTGCTTCCATGCACCTAGCTTTTGTCGTGGACAAAGCAACCACATGTTGTCGCTTACTCATCCAACTAATTGCACCACCAAACATAGTGAACACATAAGCACTAGTGGATCTCTTGTTGTCAATGTCACCTACCCAATTAGAATCCACAAATCCATGAATACAAACTGAATGCGGAGGTCCTGTAACATTACCATGATAACATATGGAATACTTAGAAGTACCCCTCAGATATCTGAACACTCGCTTAACTGCATCCCAATGTACCCATCCATGATTAGCTATAAATTGACTAAAGACTCCCACTGCTTGGGCAATGTCTGGTCTTGTGTAGACCATAGCATACATCAAACTACCAACATCACTAGCATAAGGTACTTTGCTCATGTCCTCCATCTCACTAGGAGATTTTGGACAATCATTAACAGACAGCTTTGTCTCCAATGAAACATGAACACATAATGGTCTACAATCTGTCATTCTGAACATATCCAACATGGTCTTCACATACTTACTTTGGCTTAACCAAAGATTTCTATTGGCTCTGTCTCTTCTGATTGTCATTCCTAGAATGTACCTGGCTGCCCCAAGATTTTTCATCTCAAACTGTGCTGACAACTGAGACTTCAAATCAGAAATCATATTCTTACCATTCCTAATCAACAACGTATCATCAACATACAATGCAATAATGAGAATGTGATCATTGTCAAATTTGTAATACACACAATGATCTGATTTTGATCTCAGCTATTCAATCGACAACACAAAAGCATCAAACTTCAAATACCACATCGTAGGAGACTGCTTCAAACCATACAAAGACTTCTTTAACTTGCAAACCAAATTTTCTTTACCTTTCTCTATGTAATGCTCTACCTGTGACATGTAAATATCTTCCTCCAAATCACCATGAAGGAAAATTGTCTTTAGATCCATCTGTTCTACCTCTAAGTCATAAGTAGCTGCAAGAGATGACAAGAATCGAATGGATGTCAGCTTTGCAACAGGAGAGAAAATTTCACCATAATCAATTACCTCCACTAGTGAGTACCCCTTCGCAACCAATCTAGCCTTGTACTTTTCAACACTGCCATCTGCACTGAATTTCTTCTTGAACACCCATTTGCATCCAACAGGTTTTCGTCCATTAGGCAAAGGCACCAAGTCCCATGTTTTATTATTTTCCAAAGAAGCCATCTCATCTTCCATGGCCTCCTTCCAGGAACCTGCATCTTTCATGCCCATAGCCTCTTTCACAGTTCTAGGCTCATTAATATTAGTAAGTAAAGCAAAAGCAAAACTAGAATCAAGCAATGAATAACCAAACATATCAAGTTGCTTTCTTGTTCGTGTAGACCTCCTCAATGGATGAGGTTGAGGTTATGCTTCTTCTTCTGAGCTTTTAGAGCTTCTAGAGCTCTCCTCATCATCGGGTCTCACAGGCTCTGTCTGTTCAGTCTTCTCAGGGGTAGAAGGAAACTAAACCGCATCCTCTTTCTTTTTTGTCTGTAGGACAATGGAAGAAGGTGTTAGCTCTCTAAAGATAACACTTCTTCTATACAACACTTTTTTAGCCACAGGATCCCAAAGCTTGTATCCTTTCACACCGACACCATAGCCAATGAAGATACACTTAACAATGTTATTCTCCAATTTAGACCATTTCTCCCTAGGCACATGTGCATATGCCTCACAACTAAAAACACAAAGATGCCTAACTGAAGGCTTCTTACCATACCACACCTCCATAGGTGTCTTACCAACAAGAGCTAATGTAAGAGATTTGTTTACCAGATAGCAAGTAGTGGCAACAACTTCAACCCAAAACTTTTGTTCAAGACTTTCTCCACTAAGCATACTCCTAGCCTTCTCCATCACTATCCTATTCATCCTCTCTGCAACTCCATTTTACTGCGGGGTATATGGAGTTGTCTTATGTCTTTCAATCCCTTGCTCTTTACAGAACTTATCGAAATCTACCGAACAAAACTCACCACCGTTGTCAGTTCTCAAACACTTAATCTTTTTACTAGTCTAATTTTTAGCAAAGGATTTAAACTCCTTAAACTGACTAAAGACTTTAGTCTTGCTTATGATAAAATAAAACCATGTCCTTCTACTGTAATCATCTATGAAATATATAAAATATACATATTTTGAAATTGAACGAACATTAACAGGACTAAACACATCAGAATGAATAAGATCCAATACACGAGAAGACTTGTGAGAACTAGAGTAAAACTGAACATGGTTTTGCTTTCCATAAATGCAATTTTGCAAAATTCGAACTCGAGATTATAATCATTTAACCCCTCAACAAGGTTTTTATTTTTTAGGGTAAACAGACCCTTCTCACCAATGTGGCCATATCTCAAATGCCATAACATAGTCTTTTGAGCAGGAAGTTTAACTTCCAAAGCATGTGCACTACCATCATAATGTGTTACAACAGATTTCTTCACTGCTTGTTCAGATGGTGGGGATGAAGTGACTGCAACTCTTTTCTTCGAGTCAAAAGAACTATTGCACTGTGAAGTGCATACCTCTAGCTAAAACAGAGTACCTCTTCGAGTACCCTTCGCAAGCACCATAGATCCTCTAGTCATCTTGCATCCATCCTTTGAAAAGACAACCTGCACACCTACATCGTTCAACATACTTACAGAAAGCAGGTTCCGTGCTAGGCCTGGGATGTGCATAACCCCAGTGATCCCCTTCACTCGTCCATCAGGGAATCGGATTGATACTCTTCCATGACCAACAATCTTTAGATGAGAATCATCACCCAGGTACACTCTTCCACCATCAAACTCTTCATATTTTGTAAACTAGTCTCGATGCAAGGTCATGTGTAATGATGCACCAGAATCAATCAACCACACATTATCAGATGCATGGGTGGCCAGGGCTGCGATGAAGGCATCACCATCATCTTGTGACTTGTCAGAATATGAATCAGGAGCATTCTTCTTCTTCTTCTTCTTCTCCTCTTTGCATTCCTTTTAGAAATGCCCAGTTTTTCCACAGTTCCAACAAAGAGCCTTGGACTTTCCAAGAGATTTGGATCTGCCCTTTTCACCTTTCTTGTCCTTTTTCTTCCCTCTCTCTTTGGGTCTTCCACAAACCGCAAGAGTTTCTTTGGCTGACTCGGATGTCTTTCCTCACATTTCTTTAGATAACAACGAACATAGTACTTCATCCATGGTGAAGGTGGTTTTAGTTCTTCAGATAGCCATGACAAGATGATCCCACGAATCTAGCAAAGAACAAAGCAGGGTCATACATCGATCCTCCTCCTCCATTTTCACACCCACAAATGTCAATTGTCCAACAATCATGTTAAAAACATTCGAATGGTCTGCAACAGATCCTCTGTCTTCCATCTTTAGAGCAAACAATTTCTTTTTCAGAAAGAGCTTGTTCACTAGGGACTTGGCCTGATAAACAAATCCCAGCTTCTTCCAAAGTTCTTTAGCACTCTATTCCTCATGGACATTCAACAAGACAGAGTAAGCTAGACAGAGTCTTATGAGACCCTTAGCCTTTCGATCTTTGAGGTCCCAATCAACTTGTGACATTGTTGTAGGTTTTGTTCCATCAACGATTTCCCATAGGTCACAATCAACAAGTAGGTCTTCCATCTTGAGTTTCCACAACTCAAAATTAGTGCCATTAAATTTCTCCACCTATAATCTTCCAGATATGGTTGCCATCTCCTTGCTATAACAAGATACATAATGCTCTGCACAACACTCCCACTCAACCTAAAATTTTCTCAAAAACCCCTACCCAGCAACTAGAACCAAAACTAGCCAGGCTCTGATACCAACTAAAAGGAAGCTAGGTGTGCGGAAAATGCTTCCTACACTAATCTAATGAGGGGAGGAGAGTGCAAATTTAATTTTATCTTTACAATTACAGCTATGTCAACCCACTAACATAGATATTGCGGCAAACACATACAGAAGAATGTAACACAGAAGAAGAGAGACACAAGATATACGTGGGGAAAACCCTTATCGGGTGAAAAACCCCACACTCCAAAACATAGCTCAAATGTATTCCATAAACAAAGAAGGTTACAATACAATCACAGAGCCAATGCTCTTGCAGGAGTCTTTGACACTCGTATCTGGAGATGTTCTGACAGCATAACAGTACCTATCAAACCTGTAGTACTTCTCATCTGAAAAACACCTATTTTTATAACAAATAGAAGGCAAAAATGGCTCCACATTGGATGGGCCAACATGGCCTCATGGCCCAAAACCCACACCTATGGACACTTGTCCAACACTGTAGGATGTTCTTGACACTTGTCAAGTCATCCCATCCCAAAGAGGTTGCCTATTTCCAAAATGGGCTATGACATATGCTCTTACAACTCTTACAACCGTCATAGAATCTATCATAGCTGTCATAACTTACAGCTGTAAGAGAATCTGTCATACACATGCTATAAATAGCATATTCTCTTAAAACATGTCATAATCCACCTTGGGTGCCCAAAGATGCCTTTTTCAAAGATGCTCTTCGACACATGTCTACACTTGTCATAGAATCTCCTATTTCCAACTCTTACATGTCATAACTTTGTCATAGGAATTTGTCATGACCGTTTCGGTCAATATTCCCTTACATAACATCCAAGATGCCGACACATGGCAAAATATTCCTACCACTAAGTGGGACACCTATCTCCTCATGTGAGGACAAAATTACATGTGGTCGTATGCCATGTAGGATGACACATCACCATGCCAACTCCCACAATATGACAACATAGGATTTGCATCCAATTAATACAATAGGCAATAAATAAATAAATACAAGGAATTACCAAGGTTGAGACACCTTAATTCCCAACAGAAATGTCACTTCATCCTCAAGTAATGTTGGAACCATCTGAGCAATGGGGTCTAGACTTTGTGGGACCAATTTCTCCACCATCATCAGGCAAAGAATACATTATGGTATGCACAGACTATGTAACTAAATGGGCTGAGGTTCAGGTATTGCAATTTACAAGAGAAGAAAAAGTTGTTGATTTCTTTTATAACAGAATCTTCTTAAGGTTTGGAGCCCCAAGATCAATAGTTTTAGACAAGGGACCTCAATTCATTTCTCAGGTAATCAAAGCATTCACAAACCTATATCAAGTTAAGCATAGGAAGTCTTCGCCTTACCATCCTTAAGCTAATGGCCAGGTGGAGGTGACAAACAGGGAACTGGAAAATGTTCTGACAAGGACAATGGCCATGAATAGAAAGGATTGGGCTAATAGATTACCTGAAGGAGTTTGGGCTTGCAATACCACCTAGAAATCCATAACCAAGTTCTCACCATTTGAATTGGTTTATGGGAAGAAACCCATTCTGTCTATAGAATTTGAACTTCAGACACTTAAAACTTCATTATATATCAGTTTACCATTGCCTATATCACAACAAAATAGGATTCTTCAATTCAATGAGTTGGATGAAATCCGTACAGAAGCAATACATCAAATAGAACTTATTCAATATCAAAGGAAATAATGGCATGACCAACACATCAAAAGGAGGACATTTCAGCAGGGCAATTGGTTTCTCCTAAATGATTCTAAGTTCAAGGAGTTCAAAGGGAAGTTACAAACTCACTAGATGGGCCCTTACCAAATAAGAGAAGTTTTTGAAAATGGAACAATTTTGCTAGCACCCATTGATGGAAGCACAGATTCATTCTTAGTAAATGGCCATAGAATCTGACTCCATAAATGACCATCGACTAAGGAGGAATTTATAAATGACTTGTGCTTGGTTATAGGGGTCATCGACTCTGTCACAGATTGAAACTAAAAAAAAGGTTGAAAACTAGCAAATGGTGGCCTTCTTAAAAAAAAAGAGGAAGATGGAAAACCAGTAAATGGTTGTCTTCCTCGTCCGAGGGGATTGAAAACTAGTAAATAGTGGTTCCCTTCTTCTTGAAGGATTGCAATAATCAATCTACGAAGCTGATCAGATGCCAGAAGTTACTACAACACATCTTCGTAGCAATCTAGGAGCACCTCTGGCGCTTCGCCAATAATGAACCATTTCAAATAATAAAAACAAGGAGGGGACCCACCTCTCAGGGTATTCAAGTGGGGACATCATAGGATGAGGACAATGTTGTCTCTCAGATTTACACCCTTGCTGAGTTGTAAAACTTGGCAATCTGGAGAAACATGAGATCTTTCCAGGTCTATGGGTCACCTGTGTTGGAAAGAACCTCTGGAGAAGGTCGGCTTCCTAGCTGGTAATCACCTAAAATCTACTGGATGTACAGAGGAAAAAGGAGAAGGAATGCTTTTAAAAATGAAAGATAAAACTGGAAAACTTGAAAATAAGGGCGATTCACCAAACTTGATAAGGTAAAATGAAACTTAGACCTGCATACACGTGGCCACAGACAACAGAAAATAAGTCCTGCACAACCTATCACTATATGTTTGCAAAAGCACTTGACAAAGAGGCCTAACTACATTAAAATCTTTAAAAGGAAGCTAAACTTCACAATTTAAAGCCTTATAACACTCTAAGACACAGTTTGCAACCTCCATAAACACAGCTTCTTCAGAAAAAGAGGATTGAAAACATAAGACAGTCACAAGGAAATAAATTACCTCACAAATGAACTATTTAAACACTTAATAACACCCAATACTGCAAAACAAGAAGGCAAAATCTGACTGTAAGTGGTATCCAAGGTGTTCTCTATATTTCATATGCCCAGAGAGTTACAAAAACATACTCAAACTGAGTAGGATTTAGAAAAAAATCACTAACTCCAGAATGCATATGGAAAGAACTCTCTACAAAGAGTCAAATGTATGACTATATACTCTCCAAAAACAGCTGTAATCAGATAAAGATGAGCCCTCTCCATTTTCGTGGATGTCATAAATATCCCCAAAATATCTATCTAAAGTCCTCCAAAATGGGTTCCCAATGCAGAAATGGTCAAGGCATGCCATCAACTATCATAAAGGCACCTGAAAATGTCTTTGAATGTCTTTAAATGATCTTTAAGGCCATGAAAATAAGTCAAATCTGTGCAATAACTCCCCTGCAGCATCATAAATGTTTGGATATTTTTCACAATAAATGACATAAATATACAATTTTTGCATTCATTTAACATTGACTAAGTGATTTATAATTACATCACTTTAGTTAATGTTTTACAATCCAAAATTTATACAAGCCTATGCAGAAAATAATGACATTTATGACAACATTTAATTTTCTGATTTTTTGCATGATTTAGGGTCAATTAAATGTCGTGAAAAGATGACAAAGTAATCGACAAGACTTACTTTGTCATTTGTGATAATCTGCCCAATGTTGCCTGATGCAGAGGAAACGCAACAGAAGCTTACAAATGGGAAGGAGGAGTCATTAACACAACCAGCATGTTAAAATCTGGGACATGCAGTATGTAATACCTATCGGCTTATCATCATCATCATATTTCTTGCTAACACAGACAGCACCATCATATTTCGAAGAAGCATGTAATATCCTCCTGTTAACTACTGTTCACTTCCTTATCGCCTTTCGCCTTTCGCCTGTCCGCAGCATCATCACATTCGGCAAGCGCAAACATCCTCCTGATGTTCACTGTTCATCTGACCGCCAAACTCTATCTGCATCATCATGATGTTCGACATCCTCTTCATCAGCAGGATATAAAATATCCGGTTCCTCCAATATATCCTGATGACGACAACTTCAAGCACCTTTCCCTCGATGCTTACGTCACCCCGATATCCGACTACTCAAACAACAGCATCAGGATATGACTTATCCGGTCATATTGAAGCATCCTAATGATGATGCTCAACTTTATGCCGATGACTTACGCCGATGCCAAAACACTTAGTGACAGTAGGATAAACTTGCATAGGGTGATATTCGCAATATCCTGATGACGATGACGTCACTTGCACCCGATGATGATGTCAACAGGATATAAGACACTTATATCCTCCACAACATGATAATGAATATCCGGTGATCTTTTCACTATCCTGATGATGACCTTTCCGGTCCTTAGCCAAAAATGAACTTTCACTTCTGCATGCGATAGCGACATGCGGACGAAAGATGATCCCGACGATGATATACACACTGAGTATATATCCAACCTATATCATCCTGATGCACTTGAAACATACAGTCTTCGTCAGCTTCATAACCCGATCTGGATAGCGATATACTCGTAGATGACGATACGATTCCCTCAGTCTGGAAAAGCACATGCAGATCCCTGTATATCCGTCAACTGCATGCAAACTCACAGAACCGCACAATTTCACAAAGAAAACATGATGATCAGGCCGGATCACCTTCAGATCAAAACTTAACAGTTTATCTTCCTAAATCCTAGCACATGAGGATGCTAGGTTGATTCACAGCATGCTACCAATCGATCTCCCACACAATGAAATGCATAAACAGAAAACTAAAATACAACCTAAACTAACATGCATGACCATTCCACCGATTCACAGAATCAACCGGTGGAAGGGTTGAAAGAATCCATTAACCTGTAATCAGAACAGAAATCAAAACATAAATAGCTGATAAACCAGATAATGCAATTGATGAGATCTTAATTAGATGAAACACAAATGTCCTGTTTCTATAACAATGTTTCACAATGTCTGGACTGATCTCTGGATTTCACTCAATCACCATAACATGACTACTACTCTCTTCTCTTTGATATGATAGCAAACCCTAACTGATCTGAGTTATTTATAGCAATATCCTACGAGTACTACCAACTCGATTCCCAGCGGCTGGGAGCTTCCAAGCGGCTGGGAGAAGACAGCTCATACTACCTGATCACGAACTCTAACTGCCTGCACACTCTCCTAGGCTGATCTAATACATATGCATTGGTCCAATGGACCTTATTACATTATGAAGTCAAACATGCTAAAAATAGACTAATGTCCTGTCATGCGGACAATGAACCTATATCCTGTCTTGTAGGGGTGCTCCTGCACCATACTCCCCAGAAGAAGAAATCTCAAGTCCACTTGAGATGAGAGTATGAAGATCTGCACCATGTTTCTGGATCTGCTCTTCAGTCATCCAGACTGCTTCAGAATTAGGTTTTCCCTTCCAAGAGACTAGATACTCCAAGTACTGTTTGTTCCGGGTCTGTTTGACCACTCGGGTGTCCAAAACCTTCTGCAACTGTGGAGGATCATGCTTGGGAATGTCATCATCGACTGTATCCTGTAGGAGATCCTAATCTGCATTTGGATAAGACTTGTATGGAGTTAAATCACATATATTGAATATAGGGGACAAACCAAGATCAGGGGGGAGTTGTATCTCATAAGCATTCTGTCCATGCTTGTGCAAGATCTGACATGGTCCAACTTTTCTCTGCATAAGTTTAGTATATTTGCCCTTAGGAAGTCTGTCCTTCTTCAAATGAACCCATACCAAATCTCCAACATCAAACTGTACATCCTTCTTCTTTTTATCAGCATATTCCTTATACTTCAAGGTGGTTTGTTGTAGTTGGGTCTTGACTTGATCATGAACCTCTTTTATGGCTTCTGCAAAAGCTTCTCCTTCTGCACTAACAGGGTCTACTGTAGGTAGATCTCTCAATTCCAAAATTCCTCTTGGATGCATACCATAAACTATCTGGAAAGGTGATTTCCCTGTGCTCCTATTGACAGTATCATTATAGGAAAATTCAGCTTGAGATAGAATATTATCCCACTTTTCTCCATGTTGTTTTGTCAAACATCTAAGCAAATTTCCTAAGGAACGGTTCACTACTTTAGTCTGTCCATCCGTTTGAGGATGATATGCAGAGGAAAAAGACAAATTTGTTCCAAGTTTCTTCCAAAGAGTTCTCCAGAAGTGACCAATAAACTTCACATCCCTATCTGACACTATGCTCAATGGCAATCCATGGATCCTGACAATCTCCCTGAAAAATAAATCTGCAATGTATGAAGCATCAGCAGTGGTTTTGCATGGCAAGAAATGTGCCATTTTGCTGAATCAATCCACTACAACAAAAACACTGTCAAACCCTTTCCTTGTCCTTGGTAAACCCAAGACAAAATCCATACTTATGCTTTCCCATGGTCTAGAAGGAATGGGTAAGGGCTGATATAAACCTGCATTAGTCGACCTGCCTTTAGCTTTCTAACATATCACACATGTCTCTACAAACTTTCTGACATCTGATTGTAACTTAGGCCAAAAGTAATGTCTTCGGACTAGATCAAGAGTCTTATCTAGACCAAAATGACCTGCCATAGCTCCACAATGTTTCTCCTTAATGATGTTTAACCTCATAGAACACCTTGGAATACATAACTGTCCACCTTTGAACAACAATCCATCCTGAATCAAAAATTCAGAGAATTCAGCATGATATTTCTCTCCAAAAGAAGTACATACATGATATATCTCCCCAAAATCTTCATCAGTCTCATACATGGTCTTTAGTGAATCAATGCCAACACTTTCTAACTAAATCTGGTTGACTGTTAGAACTCTCCTGCTCAAAGCATCTGCAACTTTATTCTTGACTCCTTTCTTATGCTTCAATGTAAAAGTAAAAGCTTGTAAGGTTTCTACCCAGTTCATGTGTCTGTGGTTTAGCTTTTCCTGGCTGTTTATGAAACTCAGAGCCTGGTTATCTGTGAATACTATGAATTCCTTTGGCATCAAGTAATGCCTCCATTTCTTGAGTGACTGGACTAAAGCATACATTTCCAAATCATATGAGGAATACCTCTTTTTAGCATCATTGAGCTTTTCACTGAAAAATGCAATAGGTCTACCTTATTGGCTGAGTACTGCTCCAATGGCCATGTGACTGGCATCACATTCCACCTGAAAGATTTTGTTAAAGTCTGGAAGTACAAGGACTGGCTGCTGTGCCACCTTCTTCTTCAATGTTTCAAAAGAATCATCTGCTCTTTGAGTCCAAACAAATCTGCACTTCTGTCCTCCTTTGATGGTCTCAAGCATGGGTGCACAAATATGACTAAACCCTCTTATAAACTTCCTGTAGAAGGTTGCTAACCCATGGAAACTTCTGACATCAATCATAGTCTTTGGGGTTGGCCAAGACAATATGGCACTTACCTTCTCCTTATCCATTTGTAACTTTCCTTGTGAAATGACAAAACCCAAATATGTGATCTCCTCTTGCATGAACAAACACTTGTCTAAATTTATCATCAGCTGCTCTTCATGTAACCTCTTAAGAACCAAATCTATGTGTCTGAGATGTTCTTCTTTTGTGTTGCTGAAAATCAGAATGTCATCTAGATATACTATGACAAACTTACCAATGAAATCTTTCAAAACCTCATTCATCAACCTCATAAAAGTACTAGGTGCATTAGATAAACCAAAAGGCATAACCTTCCACTCATATAACCCTTCATTAGTTTTGAATGCTGTTTTCCATTCATCTCCTAGCCTAATCCTGATCTGATGATATCCACTCTTCAAATCTATTTTTGTAAAATACTTAGCACCTCCCAAACAATCAAGTAAATCCTCTATCCTAGGGATTGGAAACCTATACCTGATTGTGATCTTGTTAATAGCTCTGGAATCTGTGCAAAGCCTCCAAGTACCTTCCTTCTTTGGTGCTAGTACAGCTGGTACTGCACATGGACTTAAACTTTTCCCAATCAGACCTGAATCCAATAATTCTTCAATTTCTCTGGCTACTTCTGCATTCTGTTCTGGAGTTAGTTTATAGGCTGCTTTGTTTGGAAGTGTTGACCCTGGAATTAAGTCTATGCAGTGACTAATATCCCTGACAGGTGGTAGGGATCTTGGCATTCCTTCTGAGATGATACCTTTGTACTTATCCAATAGCTCTTGGATAGCTGGGTCTATGAACTGTTGTTTCTTCTCTTCCTTGACTTCTTGCTGCTGTTCTTTATTCACCCTCATACATGGGATTAGGGCATATGCAACTGCACCTTCTGCTGCTACTTCTTTCATGAACTGTTTACCTTCCATCAGCATTACCTTCACCTCTTTTCCTTTAGATTTCTCCTCCTTCTCCGTCAATGGTAGTAACTTTATAACCTTACCATCTTTAGTGATTGTATAGGTGTTTCTAACACCATCATGTTGTGCCTTCAAATCATACTGCCATGGTCTACCAAATAAAAGATTGCAAGCATCCATCGTGGTAATGTCAAACAACAACTTATCCTTATATGCTCCAATCTGAAATTCTACCCAAGCCTGCTCTTCTACAGTTGTCTGCTGACCTTGGGTAAGCCATGAGACTTTATATGGGGATGGGTGAGGCAATCTCCTAAGCTTAAGCTTTGTCACCATTTCTTCAGACACAAAATTTTCAGTAGAACCAGAATCAATCAAAACTTTACATGCCTTACCTCCTGCTTTGCAAATAGTCCTGAAAAGAGACTTTCTTTGAGGGGATTCTTTGTCAGGTACCTTCATGGTAGACATTGTTCTTCTCATCATTAGAGACTCTCCACTTTCTGGGTATCCATAATTATCAGGAGCGTTCACACTCTGAAAAGCATTAGAGCCTGTCATACTTTGATTATCAGGTTCTTGGATCAGATTTGTTCTCCTTTCTCCTGTTGAGCTTGTGGCCTTTTTTGGACATCTGCTGGCTATATGGCCTTCTTTGTTACAGTTATAACATCTGATGGATCCTCTGCCCTGGGATCTTCCTCTGAAAGGTCTTCTACCTCTGAAGTTTCCTTGCTGACTATAATTTTCCCCCTGGTTCTGACTATTGTTTCCCTTACTATTGTCATGACTGGATTCTCCTTGATATCCATGTCCATGTCCTCTACCTCTAAAAGGACCTCTTCCACCCCTTTGTTGTCTTCCTCTTCCTCTATTGTGTTGTTCCTGTTTTCTCTTTAACTTCTCTTCCACTTTCAATGCCAACTGAAAGCATTTCTGAACTGTATCTGGATTATGCAAACTTAAATCTTCCTGAATGTTGAACCTCAATCCATTAAGGTATCTGGCTACCTTCTCTTCTTCACTTTCCTTTACCTTTGTCTTCATACAAAGTTTCATGAATTCTTCTGTATATGAGCTGACATCTAGCTCCTCCTGCTTCAGGTTTTGCTTCCTCTTGTGTAATTGGATATTGTAATCCAATGGGACATAAGGTTCCTTTACTAATGCCATCATTTTCTTCCATGTAGTGACTCTACGCTTTCCTTCCTGTACTCTATCATCTTGGACGAAATTCCACCATGTCAAGGCAGCTTCTTTCATTTTTGACTGGGCTATTTTCACCCTCTGTTGTTCTGGTATCTCCTCCGTTTCAAAGAAATTGTTCAAGGAGTCTATCCACTCCATCACTGAATCAGGTTCCATCTTTCCTGTAAACACTGGCAAATCCAGTTTCACATCCATGGTTCTCCTCTCCATGGCCTTGAGGGCGTTCAACAATGGTCTCTGGTCTGCAGGAACGACCTCCTCGTTCCAACTAGGGATCTCTTCTTCTTCCCTATCTTCTTCTCTACCAGAACCTACTCTGTTCCTCAACTTCGCTAACTCATCCTTCAATTCCTGATTCTGAGCCTTCACGGCCTTGCTCTCTGCAATCTGTTTCTTTACCAGAACTGCCAACTCAACGTTGGTCATCCTTGCCAGAATCTCAGATGTTCCTTCTTCCTCTGACATCCTGCTATATCCTGATCTTTTCCAGAAGATCCTTCCTTTGCTCTGATACCACTATGATGCAGAGGAAACGCAACAGAAGCTTACAAATGGGAAGGAGGAGTCATTAACACAACCAGCATGTTAAAATCTGGGACATGCAGTATGTAATACCTATCGGCTTATCATCATCATCATATTTCTTGCTAACACAGACAGCACCATCATATTTCGAAGAAGCATGTAATATCCTCCTGTTAACTAATGTTCACTTCCTTATCGCCTTTCGCCTGTCCGCAGCATCATCACATTCGGCAAGCGCAAACATCCTCCTGATGTTCACTGTTCATTTGACCGCCAAACTCTATCTGCATCATCATGATGTTCGACATCCTCTTCATCAGCAGGATATAAAATATCCGGTTCCTCCAATATATCCTGATGACGACAACTTCAAGCACCTTTCC
This sequence comes from Cunninghamia lanceolata, assembly GCA_027924645.1. NCBI lineage: Eukaryota > Viridiplantae > Streptophyta > Pinopsida > Cupressales > Cupressaceae > Cunninghamia > Cunninghamia lanceolata. The sequence goes on from BSBN01001091.1 coordinate 1,136,139, forward strand.
CTCGATGCTTACGTCACCCCGATATCCGACTACTCAAACAACAACATTAGGATATGACTTATCCGGTCATATTGAAGCATCCTGATGATGATGCTCAACTTTATGCTGATGACTTACGCCGATGCCAAAACACTTAGCGACAGCAGGATAAACTTGCATAGGGTGATATTCGCAATATCTTGATGACGATGACGTCACTTGCACCCGATGATGATGTCAACAGGATATAAGACAATTATATCCTCCGCAACATGATAATGAATATCCAGTGATCTTTTCACTATCCTGATGATGACCTTTCCGGTCCTTAGCAAAAAATGAACTTTCACTTCTGCTTGCGATAGCGACATGCGGACGAAAGATGATCCTGACGATGATATACACACTGAGTATATATCCAACCTATATCATCCTGATGCACTTGAAACATACAGTCTTCGTCAGCTTCATAACCCGATCTGGATAGCGATATACTCGTAGATGACGATATGATTCCCTCCGTCTGGAAAAGCACATGCAGATCCCTGTATATCCGTCAGCTGCATGCAAACTCACAGAACCGCACAATTTCACAAAGAAAACATGATGATCGGGCCGGATCACCTTCAGATCAAAACTTAATAGTTTATCTTCCTAAATCCTAGCACATGAGGATGCTAGGTTGATTCACAGCATGCTACCAATCGATCTCCCACACAATGAAATGCATAAACAGAAAACTAAAATACAACCTAAACTAACATGCATGACCATTCCACCGATTCACAGAATCAACCGGTGGAAGGGTTGAAAGAATCCATTAACCTGTAATCAGAACAGAAATCAAAACATAAACAGCTGATAAACCAGATAATGCAATTGATGAGATCTTAATTAGATGAAACACAAATGTCCTGTTTCTACAACAATGTTTCACAATGTCTGGACTGATCTCTAGATTTCACTCAATCACCATAACATGACTACTACTCTCTTCTCTTTGATATGATAGCAAACCCTAACTGATCTGAGTTATTTATAGCAATATCCTACGAGTACTACCAACTCGATTCCCAGCAGCTGGGAGCTTCCAAGCGGCTGGGAGAAGACAGCTCATACTACCTGATCACGAACTCTAACTGCCTGCACACTCTCCTAGGCTGATCTAATACATATGCATTGGTCCAATGGACCTTATTACATTATGAAGTCAAACATGCTAAAAATAGACTAATGTCCTGTCATGCGGACAATGAACCTATATCCTGTCTTGTAGGGGTGCTCCTGCACCATTGCCTCTTTGCATTATTACAAATGATAAAGTAATTCTTAATCAATTACTTTGTCGTTTGTTTACAACATCTAATCTGTTCCTAAACTATGCAAAAAACGTCATAGAAAACGTCTTCATAGCTCCTAGGCAAAAAAAATGACTTCATACATCTGCATCTTCACTTGTGTCACAAGGCTGTATCAAAAAACATCTCACAACCTAGCCATTTCCATTTTCGCATACATCTCTATCATGATATCAGGTTCGATGCAATACATTTCAAAAACAACCCTTATGACTCCCATATGCACATCACCATGCCTTAGCTTCCACTTCACTTTTATACCACCTTGTATCTCCAAACACACATTTTTTGTTCACCACTTACCCTTTATCACCACCTTGTAACTCCTAGCCATGATGACTTAGCAAAATATATACTCTCGACCCATATGTCATCATAATGTTTTCTTGGCTCGACTTGGAAAGAAATAAAAGGCAGAAAAATATACTCATTGCCCCATTTGCAATGATTAGGTTTTAAGACTTTGGCAAGTCTTCCCCACGGCTTCGAATATATGGAAATGATTTTTTAGTTTACAAGTAAAAAAGACCACAATGCCCATTCGAACACAACCAAATAGGGTTCGAAACCCTATCTTTTATCATTTTGACTTGCCATTTTGCTGTGACTGTCTTGAGCCGCCGCCACTCCATGCAAGGGTTTGTAGAGGAAAATGCATCATTTTCTGAGGTGATTTTGGGAGTTAGCAGGTTGATTCTCTGTGCAAGATGCAAGGTAAGTCACAGTCCCTAAGTTTTTTTGCCCTTTGAAGTCGATTCTGGGCCAATTTTCTACTTCTGCATTTTCTGACTATTATGGCCGCAGCCTATCATTTTTTGATGTATTTCTTTTGTTTTCTAGGTAGACCCACCCTTGCATTGCTTTTACTGTGTTGAGGCCGCTATTTTGAGAGTTGTTTGAGGAAATAAAAACTGGTTTTACACAGCAAACGACATAAATAAGAAGGTAACTCATTATTTGTTGTTGCCCTCTTCCTTTTTCTGAGATTTTCCCTTTATATTTGATGTGCTGAAGTGCGACTTTGAGGTATTATGAGCATATTACGTCTAAAAATCTACATTTTTCTTTTGTTGGCTATCTTTGAGGCTTGAAAACTCCATTTTCTATTATGCTTGGTGATTTTTGTGTATTCTTGCTTGAAAATCTGCATTATTCTGGCTCAAAACGAGCCCCAACTACGACACAAACTTGCAAAAGTGACATTCATAAGACATCCGTGCCTATTGAACTCAAAAACTGCATTTCTGTTAGTTCTGGGCATTTTTTGAATCTTTTGACTGTGTATTTCGCTGCCAGAGGCTGTGACCTGAGTGGTTTTGTGAGCATTTTCTTGAAAAATGAGTTGAAACTTTAGATCTTTCCTAATTTTTTGGATTTTTTTGGCTCCAAACGAGCCCCAGCCTTGACAAAAAAACTTGAAAAATGGTATCATGTATTGCTACAACTCAAAATATCTAAAATTTATTTGTGTAGGCTGTAGCAAGATGCTTGAAACTCCATTTTTGTTGTTCTCTTTCAGAAGGTTCTGTAAGAATTTGAACTTGAAAAAAATTGTATTTCTTTGTGCTGCTGTGACAGAAAACTGGAAGAAAATATGAGCATATATTTCTTGAAAATCTGCATTTTTATGAGTCTGATCTGGCACTAGAGGCCATGACCATGCATACAAATGGGTTCCACTATCCTCCTGAGTTTGCAAAACAATCTCAATAGTTTGAAACCTAGCATTTCCTATATCTGTAGCTACTTTTACTATGCAATATGATGATATTGTGACTTGTCAGGTCTAAAAATGACTCCTTTTTGCATATAGATGATTGTGTTGTGCTCTCATCTACTGTCCTCATTGGTCTCATCCTTTAGCACAGTCATTAGGACTGTTATTTGCTCATTTTGTCATGGTTTCTCATTGCTACTGTAGCTTTTAGCTCTTGCACGTTTTTGTGACAGTCACTTTTGTTGCCTACTGGTGACTGCTACTTTACTATTTTTTAGGATCTCCTTGGAAGTTATGGCATATAATGCACAATGTTATTTCAAATCTTTTGCTATCTCTCAACTCTGTAGCTACACACTTGTATTGATTTACTGCCCTCACTGAGATAACAGTCGTGTGATAATTGTCTTACAGTATAATGATTGTTTCATGTATGAGAGCATCTCTTTGACTGTTCTGCTGATACTTCCTTCTGTAGACTACCTTATTGCATCTTATATGGCTGTCTTGTCAGGGTCTTTATGACTATCTTTACTCTCTCTCTCATGACTATTACTACTGCTGCACGTTCATTTTGTATATAGCCATTTAACTATTTTTTCCACTGTACTCAGTCATTGTTTGCCTTTAAACATTATATATAGTCTTCTTGATTCACAATAGATTCCATTGACTCCTTGATACATTGATATTCATAGAACTAAGTTTTCATAATATCACCATCTCACTATACCAAACAATCATACAATGTCCTCTATCTTCTCACATTTCATGCCTCTGATAGGCTACTACCTTGTTATAACAGTTACTGATGACCTTTTCTATTGACTGTATAACAGTCATAAAAGACTGTCCCATTTGACTATATATCAGTCATGAACTATTTGCTATTGATGACTGTTATGCTTACTGTCAGCTTCCTTTAAAACCTTGTCACAAACTCATGCCTCTCATTCAACAAAAGGTCTTGTATATCTTGCAAAAAATAATAGAGCTCCAAATTACACAAGAGCCGCCTCTCCTTGATCAATGGTCCTTTCCTTACTATGTATGCTCTGCCCTTTCTATCTCTGCACCTCTATATGCTGCAAGCTTTGACGTCTTGTTAATGTTTTTTGCTACAAGAGAGCTTACATCTCTGTTAGGATAGGAGCTAAGTAGATTATGAGGAATCATGGATACTGTCTTCAAACTTATCATAAATAGTAGTAGCATCAATAAAGACCTTTGCAGGGACCTTTGACTACTATAACACTTTAGACTGATACTCTTTTACCATACACCATGTCTTGAGGAAGCTATTTAGGGCATTGAAACTTCATGCATGCAGTTTGTGACTCCACCTTTCCTTCACCTCTCTAGAAAATTTGGATGATCTTTATGCCAATGGTGATGTTTCTTTTACAAAATCTACTATTGTTTTCAACAGTCTCTTGATATAGGTCACTGTCTTCATAGGCATACGTTCGAAAGGTGCATATCTCTTTGTTTCAGACCATGTGACTGTCCTTATTGATGTGACTATCATTTTCCCATGTGAATGTCTTTCATAATAGAAAGTGACTGTTCCTTGTGGACTGCCCTTAAAGACTTATAACTGCTGGCATTTAGGATAGTCATATGATCTCAATAGCATAGTTAGATCTTCTTTGCTTTCCATGTATGATCATTCTTTAGCCCTTGAAGGCTTCCCCTTGAATTCTTAGGACTAAAAGCATGTGTTAGTATGCATATTTAACCTCCTCGAACATGAGGACTCTACCTTCACATATGCTCTTTGCTATGACTATTCTACAACCTATGTGCATCCATGCCATTGACTATCAAGACCTTCCACATACCACAAAATAGCCTTCTGTCACCATCTGTCTGAAGTCATTTTCAAGCTCTTGAACAATTTTATCATGCATTGAGGCATGGTTTAAAACTAGAGAGTCTTCTTGGTTATATCCATAATAAACATTGACAGCCACAATAGCATTTTGACCATTATAGAGCTCCACCTTCTCGAGACAAACAAAAGACATAGTCTTAAACAAAGTTTTATGAGGATAAAACAATTGGTGTGAAGAGGTATCACATTTTGTACGGGAATTTGTTGTATAGTATCCTATTGCTTGCCTTGAGTGTTTCTCTGATTTATAACAACAATTTTATGACTGTTTCTTTTTATTTATAACCACAATTTTATGACTATTTTTTGTTGCTACCACAATTGTGACTTTCACCCTCCATTATGACTGTAATTGCCCTTGACAGCTGTGGTCTGCCTTCTAAATATGCTCTTTAGACTGCGTTCTTACATTTGTCTATTGCATCTGAAATGTTCTGTAAGGTATATGAGTTGGGCTCAACCCTTGTGGGAGCCACATTTCCCTCCACTCATAATGTAACCTGATGTATCAAATAGAAACATAATTGCACCTGTATCTGCACATGAAGCAAACATGTTAAGAAAAACAAGGACTTGTAGTCGATATACTTGATTTGTCTTCTCAAAAGTTTCTGTTACATTAACTGGTTTACTGCATTTGAAACACAAATTGTATATTTATAGATGTATATCATATGATGTATGATGCCTCGTCATTGCTCTAACATCAATTTTCCAAAATTTTATGCAGATAACTAGGGGTAGCAAGGAGATAGCAGCTGGATGTCGGACACGCAGACTATACAGGATGACACAAGACACGGCAACAGGATGAAGGCTCGTCATTCAGGCAATGACGAGTCACCCTATCTCATATGCATATTCATCTTTTAGTTCTTTTATAAATGTATAGTTTGTCTTTTTCATTTGCAATGAAACAGTTAGTCTCACGGCTTGTGTGACACCTTATACACTTATTTTTTCAATACAAATTGCTGATCCTTTTAAAAGATTTGTACAATCTCTTAAGTTTGAAATGCATCTGAATGCAACAATACAATGTAAACTTAATTTGTACCAAATATGTACATGGATATAATGCAGCAGAAATAAGAATGTACCTTTCTCTCCTTCGAAAATTGAAAAGATCTACCTGATTGAGCTAGTAGTGAAATTTAGGTAATAGACAACATGAATCATCCTCCACTTTGTGACATAAACAACGATGAGGTCAGCATACTCATCGTCAGCAATAAAAAAGAAATTACTTTTACCTACGCAAGTCATCACGGATTGCTCTACCAACTTCACTTGACAGCATGTCATTCCCAAACCACTAAGTAGGAATAATTACAGAGTACATGACAATAAGGATGCTGATGCCACTTCAAATCCACAAAGGAGTTGCTCACGTGCTAGGTCACATCAAATCTCATCAAAGTCGCAGTGTTGCAGCCAAGTACATCAGGCCATCATCGTGAAAAGTGATTCAAGTAATTCTCTTGAATTAATTAATTAATAATTGTCTTGTCATTTCTATTTTTAGGTGTAGTTATTGTGACACATTTGCCTACCCTTATTTCCCTTTTAACTCATGCATGCTACCATATTTGCCACACTGTCGACCTTTCTCTGGAGTGTCACATCACTCCCCTGCAATTATAATTGCACACACATGTTAAACTAATCTCAAGCCACCTTCCCATAATCTAAGCAGTCAAAACTAACAGATAAAACCCAATTCAAAGATTGCAAAATTCTCCAAAACCTTTGGGGATAATATTCAAGTCTACTACCATAGTCCTCGTAGGGTGAAAAGAGAAAAAACAAACTACAGAGGAAATCAAGAAGACTTTAATCAGAGGAGGTGAAATAAGACAGGAAGATGGGAGTGAAAAAGAAGTCAGAGCCAGAGAATGTAATAGGCCTTCTGTAGGATCAAGTTGTAGCAGATATCTTAAGGAATGTTGGGTGGTTAGAATTTCTAGAGAAGTTTGAAGGCTTCCAGGAAGACATTGTGGATGATTTCCTGCACAACTTGAAGAATAACCAAACAATTGTGAGAGGGGTTCATATCAATGTCTCTTCCACCATTATCAACCATATTTCAGGACTATTAGAACAAGGTGAGAGGTTTTACCATCTAAAAACCCTGTATGTTGATTTGATTAAAATTTTCTCTGAAGAAGGTGAACCTGAAATACAAATGCATTTAAGCAAAAATGAAGTCAAAGGAATTGTTAGGACCTCACTTCCACAACCCTAGCAATCTCTAGGTATGTAGTTAATGAAATATTTTACATTTGATGGACAATTCTCTATAGTTTTAGGACCAATAATCAAAATGTTAATTTTTCTGAGGCATGGGCATGCCCATCCAAAATTTAGCATAAACATCCCAAACTTTCTATATTCTGCCTTAAAGCCTCTGCAGACAAGTATCAACAGGGGAAAGGTCCAATGAAAAACCACGGCCTCATTTTCTTGATTGTAAAACATCACTTTTTGTCCCAAGCTGATGGGGAAGCCTTATGGTAGACGTTTTTAAAAAACAAACCACAAGACAGGACACTAGAAAGGGCACAGGGTATAGATGAGACTTCCTCTACTCAACAGGATGAGGAAGCACTGCCTTCCACTTCCCCCCCAACTATTGAAAAAGACAAGAACCAAAAACAAACAATGGAGGAAACTTTTGCCCCTGTTACTGGCAAAAAGAGGAAAGGGAAAGAAGTTTTGGATGAAGTCTCAGCTGCCTTGGAACAACTAAAAGAACCTGTTATATAACAAACCCCCTATATGACTTGCTCGGCAAAATGAAAGATGACCTTGGCTGAGGAGTCTATTCCAGTCAAGCAAACAAGGGAAGAAGTCATTATAGAAGAGGAAATTATGCAGACCTCTACCCAGAGTCCTGACCTCAAGAAGCAAAAGCAAAAGACAAGGTAGAGTAAGAAAGCAAAAAAGAATTCAAAGACACCTAATTCTAGCAGACACTATTGGGTCGAGGAAGAATCTCATGATTCAAATGAAATTCCTCTGATTAGGAAGAAGAAACAGAGAGAAGTAGCTAAGGAGGCTTCCCCAAAGCCATCTATTCATCCAAGTTCTCATATTTCAATGCCACAACATTCCCCTACTCCGGAGATAGAATAGAGAGATACCTTCACCATTTCTTTGGACTCTGAGGTTAATGCACCTGCTACAGAGGCACCTAGTCCACTTGTGCTATGGAGAAGCCAGAGAAAGAGGTAGCCTACTCAAGATGACAAAAATATTGCTCTCTTAGCTGAGATTCTCTTAGGTTTCCGAACTTCCATGGATGAGGCTAGACCTTCATTAGCCCCAATAATAGCAGAAGGAAGTCAATAGGAAGCTCAGGCAAAGGAGATTATAGGGGAAGTTGAGAAGGGACAAGATAATGCAACTGACAATGTAGAGCAAAGAGCTATAGAAGCCCCTGAGGAGGAACGTACAGAAGGGGGAGAAACAGGGAGTTACTCTCACCCCTCTGATCAGGAGGATATAGAGGTTCCAAGAGAACAAGAGCTACTAGAGGAAATAAACAATCTAAAGAGATTGTTACGGGGGAAAAACTTAATCATTACTGACCTCAAAAAGGTCATGATGGAAAAAGGAATGGAGCAAAAGCAGATAATTAAAAGACTGCAAGCAGAACTCCAAGACAATTATATGATAATTCAACAGAAAGAGGTGGAAATCAAAGACAAAGAAATAGAGGCTACCCAAAGAATCAGAGAAAAAGAAGAAGCAGCACAAAATATCTCTGATACTATGAAAGCTTGAGACAATGGTCTCACAATAATTGCAGCACTCATTGAGAAGGTACAAAGTTAGTCCAAACAGTTGATATGGGCTAATAATAGGATAGATGATCAGGAGGAATACATTCATGAGTTGACTGGCCTGGTTGCAACCATGGAATAGGGGATTCAAACAGATCCATATTTAGGACCAATTCCAATAGATATCCCTAAGGCCCTATTTCATTAGGAAAGAAGATGTCAGGAATATGAGACCTCGAAACCAATGCTGCAATTGTAAAGAGCAGTGACTATCATGTCATAAAGAGTACAAACCTTAGAAGAAAAGGTCATTCAAGTGGCCTCCATTTCAGCTGAGATCGTATCTTGCAGACCTCCCAGTGGTAGTTATGATCTGTTTCACCAAGAGTGAATCCTCTAGAGAAAGATATCTTTAATTTTGTTTGATTTAATTGAGGACATAGAAACTGAGGTAGGCTTCATGGAGGCATACATGAAAAGTCCTGATGAGGATAAAGATTTCCTGTGTGAGATGTATTTGCATGATTTTTGCATCAATGATCATACCTTCCTTATCAACTACTTTGTAGAAGAATGCCAACTCAAGGCATTCATGTCACTGATGAGAAATCATCAGATTTGGAACGACAGGATGGAGGCTTGCATAAAGAAGGATGCAGAAACAAGCCTCTTCCTTAGAAGGGAATGTCCAAATCCCAAGGCTTTTGAAATTCATTTCAGGGTAAACATTTACTCCCTAAAAGGTAGGACCAAGATTTTGCCTTAATATCAGAAACATCTACAGGAATGTTCTATTGATTTTGGTCTCCTCATAAACATTTTAACTAATCAAATGCTTCCAGTGGCAAAGAAAAGGTGGAATACTTTAACTACAGAACAAAAGATGAGGGAAGTAGTGTCCCCTGCCAACCTAAGGTTATTTATGAGAAAGGCCAGGACAGTGTCCCAATTGATGGATAAATACAAACTTGAGTGGATAGGTGGTCGTTTCAAACCTCCTCTCATTATTGAGCCACTACCTATCTGGGCTGAACAAATGGAAGATACCAGATTTCAAGAATGGTTGAAACAGGTTGTGCAGTTCAGAGGAAATGACAATACAGACTGCACTACTTGGCCCACATATGCAGATGATTTCAATTTGACTGATAGAATACTCCACCTAAACAAGTCCAGGTTATGAGGAGTAGGATGACTTGCTAACCTTTAAGTTTGGGGGGGAGGGGATGATAAGTGCTAGGTAGCAGCCATAATAATACACATTTTTACCTCTCTTTTCCATCCTTCTTATTCCATTATCCTGATAATCGCACCAAAGTAGACTGATAAGATTTGTTTTAATTATATTAATGAGAGATGAATTACTGAAAGTCGTGATTTTTGATTGAAGGACTAATGTGTAGTAATTTAATGGAAATATGCAGAAAATCTCTCTTTTTGAATCTACAGGTGTAGATGTTCGAGCAAAGGCAATTTTGAGCATCTCCAAAGATCGTCCTAATAACCTCTGGAGCTGACATGAAGGATACCGCACCAATCTCCAATGATTTCCAATATGATTGGAGGGATTTTTGAGATAAGAGGACCAAGGGTAAATCATCTCTGGAGCTGGACAGAAGTCAAAAGCACATCTTTGGAGCTGCAGACAAAAGAACACACCTTCGAAGCCCTCCTTAATGCACTCTAGAGTTACAACGCCGCTATCAGTCAAACACCTCTAGTGGCAATTGGAGTGCTCTAGTGATTTCTTAGCCAACGCCTGAGTAACTGAATGAAGACTCTAGTTAACTGCTAGAAGTTTAATTCCTCTTTTTAATTGATTTTGCACGAGTTCTTGACAAACTGATTAAGTACCTATATTTTAGGGCCTCGCTGCCCAATTGTTACTTGAAACTAAGATTCCAGATTTAGTGGGACTGTTGTTCCACTAAAATCTATTTTAATTGCATGATTTTACTTTGTAGTTAAACAGTTGATAGAATAAGAGATTAATGTTATCTCATAGATAAACTGATAGTTAGAGTAAGTGATATCTCATCGCTGGATTTGATATAAATATATACGGTAGAAGCTGAAGAAAGAGATATATTATTGTTATTGTAATCTCATTTTTGGTCATAGACACTTTTTTTAATACAAAAGGATACTGATGGGATTAGACTGAAGAAGAATTGTCATATTACATTCATGTACTGATTTATTGCCTTAGTCTTCAGTCCTGAGGGTGAGGAGCAAGGGCCCACTCCCACCATCAAGACAGGACGCTAGTATTTATTTTGTTTATTATTCTATTTCAGATTATGCTTAGGAAGATAGTTATTGTTTTCTCATAGATAAATGCATGCTTCATTTGAATGGACTAGAATAGATCAATGTTAGTTGTTTACTATTTCAGCTTTGTTTCCAGTATTCTCAGAATTTACTTTCATAGCAAATAAATCATCAGCATTAATTTCCATAGCAGATAAGATTAGCAGAATTAGTTAAATAGACTGGCAACTATAGGATTCCTAATTGTAGATAGCCAAGGACACAACCCTGGATTTGACACATGAAAACATGATTAAATGTCAAGGAACAACGACCCTTGTCAAGTCATATGGTCATATACAGAAGGTAGCTAACATCATAATCACTTACTAAATTTGAATTCCCAACTACTGACAAGGACTTACATGACGCAAACGGTCCAGCTTAGAAGCATCATATATAGCAAGCTAGCTCTCGTGGACAACTAACAAGTGAACTTGATCATTATGGAACTGTACTCTTGTATACCCAATAGGTGGTAATCTTCCTGGCTGTACTTGTATAAATTTTGATTTTCACTTCTCCCATCTATCTATGCTCCAGAGATACAACTGTCGAAACATTGGACAAACATTTATAATTAGAATCTATAAGAATGTGAATATACAAAATGGCATGCCAATGGATTTAGAAAGAAAAGGCATACCTGGGCATCAGCCTTAGAGGATACCAACACATTCAAAGAATGCGAAAACAACAAACCTATAATTTTCTTTTGGTGGCCCTTAATCTTTGTTTTTACCTGGTTAATTCAAACAAGTTTTAAAAAGACACAAGTTAGATATACCTTTAAGTAGAATAGAAAAATTAAAAAATTAAAAAGACAAAAGGCAGTAACTGAAACATAGATTCTTAAACAAATGCTTGAAATGAACGATGCATTTATATGGTGATCATCTGTGAAACTTCACCTGCATTGATAATTCCCTAGTTGGGAACAAGATAAGTGCAAGGGGAAATGAGCTCCTTCCAGTACCCCAAATGTTTCAAAGCCTGGGTATTTTCTAGCAAATAGTTTACAGTTGTAAAGCCAGAAACCAACATGTTCCAACACTCGTAAAGTTGAACAAGAAAGATTGGTTATAAATCACTTTCATGACACACAAATACTATAACAAAATTATCAACTACAAGATGTATAATCAAGTTACTTTCAAACACAAAAGGAGCATATTTTCAATATTTGGCTAGATATACCAAAGCTGAGATTCTCTCACAGCAACAACCATAGATTAGAAACATCCTAGCAAACATTTAATGCAACCCAATGCAAAATCTTGTGCTTTTATAGTTACAACTCTGAATGGAGGCATATCATAGATATATTGAAAAGGACACATGACTAAAAAAATATATATTTACTTGTTAAAAGTTACAGTGGCTCGTAACTTGAGTCCTTTGTAAAAAGATGAAAACTATGTTTATGTAATTCTAAACTATGGCTTGCTGTAGTCGGTAGAAAATCCAAAATTGAGCTATTGTTTGAGGTGACCAATCCACTCAACTAGGGGCATGGATTACCATAGCCACACATTAATATTAATTTTAATGTACTAAGCATCTTTTCAAGACATTGATTTTAAAAGATAATTAGTTTTGATGCTCTTCTTGCCTTCTTTGTAACTAAGAATTGATCAGTTGAAGTCACATTGCCAGGGACCGTTGGCACCTCGTGTAAACCATACAAGGTGGCACAACACTCACTAAAAACTTAGAAAGGGGATCTTGCATATAACCAACCTTCAAGAAGATAGATCGGCATTAAATTGAACCCAAGATTTGCATCAGTAAGCTTTGAGTAGTAGATACCTTCCACTTGATTTTCTAGCATGTTTAAATAACATCTTGGTAAACATCCTGATCACAGATTGCCACAATCATTTAAAGATAAAGAACATTAGCAATGATCAAATGTAGACAAATTTGCACCTACTATTCAAAGGGGTTAGCATTAAGTATGCCATAGTGTTATGTCAATGGACTGTCACAGATGACAGGCTTAATTACAGATGCAGCCTGAAAAATAAACTAATAATGATATTCTAACTATTTATTTGGACCGCGGCTATGGTATAACTTAGGTATGTCTATACAAAAATATTAAAAAATAAATAAAACTTGTAGACAATAAACAAAATTTAGCATAATATCAACATTTCTATGAGTTTCTAGGATAGCAGGACATGAGGACCAATTTCAGGTATGGCAAAAACTTTTTTGGATTTTGGGGATGACAGGGACAACAATTAAAAAATAATATTTGAATTTTTAAAATACAAATCAAAGGTTTAAAAAACAAAAGTAACTTATACAAAATAGACTAGATTTTTACAGATTTTTCAATAAATTTTTAGTAAACTTAACCAGATTTTTAGGGATTTAAAAAGCAAAAGTAGATTTAGGAGTTTCAAGTTACTTTTCTATTTTTATGTAGACTAAATGTCCAGACATCCCCAGACATCTTAAAAAATAGGGAACATCCCCGCAAACATCACCATTTTTCAAGGATGTTTTGGGGACAACCCATAATTATTAAAAAGCGGGATGTGGGAAGGGACATTTTGTTCCCATTCCCAGGACATCAGGAATGTCACTTGGACCTTGGGGATGTGTCCCCATGGAATACAACATAATATCAATCTAATATGCATAAAAATAATAAAATAAATTAAAAAATAGCAAAGCAATACTAATAACTAATAATTCAAAATATTAAAATGACATATGATATATCAAATAGGTTAATATTGTCTATTCAAAAAAAATATTCCATGGCCACTCAAATTCCAAAACCACATGAATAAATCATCCTATTGCTCTTCATAAAGAGCGTCCACATCAACAACTGGTTCATTAGAACCATAAGCAATAGGGTTAGTAGCAAAATAGTTGATTTTTTAGTTTTTATTATTATTATTATTTTTATGTCTGTTTTGTTTTTTTATTATGACCATTCAGTACCCCAGAATAAAAGAACTCAAGAATAATAAAATAAATTAAAAAATAACAAAGCAATAAAAATATGCATAAAAGTAATAAAATAACAGAGAACATCCCCGCAAACATCACCATTTTTCAAGGATGTTGTGGAGACAACCTAGAATTATTAAAAAGGGGGGCGCAGGAAGGGACATTTTGTTCCCATTCCCAAGACATCAGGAATGTCACTTGGACCATGGGGATGTGTCCCCATGGGACACAACATAATATCAATTTGATATGCATAAAAATAATAAAGTAAATTAAAAAATAACAAAGCAATAACCCTGGTGAATAAGTGTTTCCTGTGCCTTAAGGAGGAGGAAATTGTTTCTCACTTAATTCTTCATTGTGACTTTGCCATGGAAATTTGGAGTACTATTTTGCAGAACTTTGGCATTCAGCGGGTCTTTAATCCAGCTATTAGGGAAGTCACTGCTAATTGGTATCCTACTTTTTCACATCCTTGGCTTGTGGAGCTTTGAAACCAAACTCTTCCATTCCTTGGTTGGACTTTGTGGAAGGAACGAAATAACAGAATATTTAGGGAAGCTGTCAGGTACTCCTCTTAAGTCTTCCAATCTCTCTCTAAGCTCCTCATTGAAATTGTTGTTAGCTCTCACATCAAAACTACTGATAAACCACTTACTCAAGAGGGAGAACAAATTGCAGTCAATTGAAGAATTCTTAACCAAATTTTGACATATGATAACTCTAAACAGATTCAGATATTAAATACTAGATGGACCCCTACAAGGCCCCATCGGTTCAAACTTAACTTTGATGGGGCTTCTAAGTCCAATGGTAAGGCTAGCGGTGGTGGGATTATCAGGGATGACAAAGGGGGCTGGTTGCTGCCTATGCTGGTGGGATAGGTATTCAAAGTAATAACTATGTTGAAGCCTCTGCTCTCTTATGGGGGGTTAAATTGGCAATTTCTCTTGACATTTCTCATCTGCATATTCAGGGGGATTCAAAACTGATCATTGATGTAGTTACTAATGCTTCGGTCTGTGGGTAGAGACTCAAGGATATTATTGTGGATATCCAAATCCTAGTCTAGAGGATCTCTAGAGTAGAACTCTCTCATATTTATAGAGAGGGGAACGGGTTTGCTGATGCTCTTATTGATTATGTTCAGCAATTTACGAATTGGCAGTGTTGGAACCAATTTAAAAATATTCCTGCTAACATAAGGGAACTGATTCAAAAAGAGATGACTTGTCAAGGATGACTCATCATAGTGAGGGTGCCAGCCTGTTTAGTTAGTTTTTTTGGGCATTGATGATGTGTATTTTTAAGTACAGGATTTTTACAAACTATTATACTTCTTTGTATATTGTCATTTCGGCAATATTTATCACTCGCGTTAAGGCGAGTTGGTTATATGGTAATCAAAGGAAACTTATGATTACCATTTTCGAGCATGGGAAGGGTTAGCATCGATTGGAGTTTGTGTAGGCGCTCTAGGATAATGATGACTCATACATGTTAATTTACTACCCCATTTACTATTTCATTATTCCTTCCCAAGTTGTTAGAATTACCTTCTGAAAACATTCTGGGAATTCTCGGCTCTGTGTTTTCTGTGTCTTTGAGAGAAAGGAGATAATGGGGGGAGAGAGGATTCGTACGGAGCAAATATCTTGCTGTGAATTCAAGGATAATGTTGTGGTTTGGCATTATTGCAAGGAAGGTGGCATTAGTCCTTTTCTGGAATGCTTGAATGGTTTTGATGAAAATTTGTCTGTGCAATTTGCCCTTTCCTGGCATAATTGCCGAGTTACTGTGGGAATTGGTTTTGAAATCTCTGAACAAGTCATAGCCATGGTGACTGGTCTTTCTACTAAGGGTACTAAGTTGCAAAGAAAGGCGAAGGTGGCTGATCATTTGAACCAGAAGCTTTTTTTGGGGGAAGGAGAGGAATCAGTTCCCTACCAGGGAGCGTTTGAACTTGCCAAGCTACCAGAGTCGTGGGATGAGATGTACTTTCTTCTCATGAAATACTTCACATTGGAGGGTTGGTTCACCAGGTTTTATAATTATCACCTCCCTCTACTTAATCATTTTAGGCATAATGCTCTTATTAGTTTCCCTTTTTACTTGATGTCATCCCTTGAACACTTTGTTTTTAGGGTTAAAGCTAAGATGGATAAGAAACCCTCTAAAAGGCATGTCCCTCTACATCAAGGTCTTATCCTTTGTTTATGTAATTTTCATCTTGCTTTGGAGCCGCCTAAGCCAATTCAAACTCCTAGTTGTGAGGTTCCTGCCAATCCCGACCCCCTTGATGTTGCCATTTTTGAGGAACCTTGCCCTACCTCTGTTTCCCAAAAAATGAAAGGGGTTTATTTCTCTATGACCACTGAGGAGACCACCACGGTAAAGGATATTCATACTCTGGCTTCTAAAGGGAGTGTCAAAAGTAAGAAAAGAAAACTCAGGGAGTTGGATGATGATATTGTGGGGGACTCTGTGGGGACCCATAAGAATCTGAGCAGTGACCTTGTGGGACCTGGCAATAAACATAAAGCTAATTTATCTGCTAAAGATAAGAAAGAGGGCTTCTCTTATGGGGTAAGGAGGTCGGGAAGGATTGCTGGTAAGCCTGCCCTGCAAGCTAAACTGATTGACTACTCTGAAAGTGCTTCTGAAGCCTCCATTCAGGGGGATGATTAGTTGAATTCCAAAGACATTGACGTTCAATGAATATGTGAAGATGATGCGGGTAAGGATGAAGGGAAACAAGTTGATGATTCGGGAGGTGATGATAGTGATCTTGTGGATAATGCTGGTGAAGGGGAGAGGATGATCGTGAAGGAGGTTGGAGATGAGACTAACGAGGAAGGGGATGACCACAAGCATGATCTTGCTATCCTTAGGGGTCATGTGGATGATCTGGAGCATAAGGTTTCTTCTATGGGAGAGATCATAAGTAGTGTGCTCAGTCGTACGGTGATGCTTAACTTGTCTCTATTACAGGAACTTGGGACTCGTGCTAATGAAGAGGAGGAAGCGAAATTCAAAAAACTTGATGAATTTCTTGAAATTCTAGCTAAAGGCTGGGAGAATGTATCTCCTTAGTTTTGTTACTTTTTATGTTGTCTATCTACTGCTTCTTACTATCTGCTAGTTATAGGCCGTACATGCTGTTTATGCTATAGTTGGTCTGGTGGCTCTTTTTGTGCTTGAGCCTTTGTAGTCTCTTTTTGTATTGATGTAAGGGTTCAGCCCCTGATTTTTGCCGACTTATATAATAAAAAACAAAGCAATACTAATAACTAATAATTCAAAACATTAAAATGACATATGATATATCAAATAGGTTAATATTTTCTATTCAAAAAAGAATTCCATGGTCACTCAAATTCCAAAACCACATGAATAAATCATCCTATTGCTCTTCATAAAGAGCATCCAAATCAACAATTGGTTCATTAGAACCAGAAGCAATAGGGTTAGCAGAAGACTAGTTGATATTTTAGTTTTTTATTATTATTTTTTATGTTTGTTTTTTTTTTATTATGACCATTTAGTACCCTAGAGTAAAAGAAGAACTCAAGAATAATAAAATAAATTGAAAAATAACAAAGCAATACTAATAGATAATAATTCAAAATATTAAAATGACATATGATATATCAAATAGGTTAATATTATCTGTTAAAAAAAAAATACATGGTCACTCAAATTCCAAAACCACATGAATAAATCATCTTATTGCTCTTCATAAAGAGCATCCAGATCAGCAACTAGTTCATTAGAACTAGAAGCAATAGGGTTAGCAGTAAACTAGTTGATTTTTTAGTTTTTTATTATTATATTTTTTTTTTATGTTTGTTTTGTTTTATTATTATGACCATTCAGTACCCCAGAAAAATAGAAGAACTCAAGAAGTACCTAGACAAGTAAAAGTGCCAGAACCATACCAGTGCAGATGCAAAGGAATCTCAGGCAGTAGGCAATAACATAGGTTATATGCGGTATCAGGAGAAGTTTTTCCCAAACAATAATTAATAGTAAGTGTTCAAAATAAATTGCCAGGACCACACACACTCCTAAACAGAGGTGATTATTAGTGGTTTGCATAATGGAGATAGATTGAATGGGTTGAAGAAGGAGCAGACTGTATGTAGAAAGTTAGATGCATGCACAACCAAGCAGCTCCAGAAAATCAACAAGAACTCATTATAATGATGAGGGAGAGAAAGCAGAATCCCTGCCTGCCAATGAGATGGGTATTACATACCTCTACACAGGAGTGGGCCTAATGTAATTGCAATGCTTTATATTGAGATTCAGTGCCTCACCCAAATCGATTTCTGCAAATGTACTCACCGAAGGAGGCAGATGTTCGCCGTGGTTTCAACAGGAATGTCTTTATAGGCCTCAAAATGTATCCTTGTGTTTTCTTATTCGAAGAGTGTGTTGGCAACGTCGGGCTTCAAACCATGGGTAGCAAATGGGTTTGGTTCAGTAGGGAGTGAAATTGGAGTAGCATTTTAAGTACCTTTTTTCTACAGCCAAAACAGGCCCCGAATTTGCCTAGGCACTTACAATTGTTCTTTCTTTTTGAACTTTTTAGATAACAAATATCACCTGTAAATACTGTAAATTGTTATAGAAAAATAATTTCTTATTGCTTCAGATTCTTTAAAAGTAGCATGGAGTGTCATAAAGATCTTCAGAATCTCCCAGAGTGCTAAGAAGATAGCCTTGTCACTGCAGATGGATTTAGTAGTGGAAAGTATTGTATTCTTGAACAAATTTTACTCAAACTTCTTTGATACCTCACGGTTGTAACTTTAGCCCAATACTTTTCAAAAGTGAACTGTAGAATTCTCGTCAAAAAATATGCTAGCACAATAGTACGACTTCTATCAGTTAATTGAAAAAAAAAGTAACTCCTGCTAATTTTTTTTTTTCTTTTTGCAAAGCTTGGTCTCAAAACCCTATAATCTTTGCCAAAAAACTACACAAAACATGAGAAATTAACCTAGCGATTTAATTAAAAATATGTACGCCTGCTAATACTAATTCTTGCAAAGCTTGACCTCAGAATCCTGAGAAATGTAAATAGCCCAAGAAGTAATTCTTTTACTAATTTAACCTAGTAACTAATTTTTCTCAGAGATAGACATCAAAACCCTAGAATTTAGAACATTTTGAGAAACTTCTTTAGTTGAAGACTCTTAGATTATTGTAGCTTCCCTGCTAATTTAAAGCATGCCGATGCTTCTACTGCAAAAATCCTGCATGGAAATACCAAAAAAAGGGAAAATGACTCAATTAGCTCAGTAGACAGGTAATGCCTTTGATTCACTGCATTGCGCGTGTCTATATAAAGATTATTATTAAAACCCTAACCTTACGCAATTAGCCTAAAACTTACCCTACATATAATTTTCAAATGCACTTTGTTTGAATCGAACACCTTAAATTGCTGCAAAAGATTAACCTACATATTCACAGACCAGATTAAGATTTACAAAAACAAGCCAAGCTTCGCTGCAAAGGGTTTAAATTCTAACATTTTTTATTCAAAGACCAAGCAAATAATTCAGTTTATCATACCTTGGAGATTGGCCTTGGATTTTTTTCTATATCTTCAACTGGAGGGCATTTTTTTGCCCTTGGAATTCAGCCTAAGTGCAACAAGACCTGCGAGGTCTCTTCTATGCAATTCTCAGGTATGTTGCACTTTAGGGTTTGTAGGAACCAGATCTGGAAATCTATAAAAATTATTTGACTGAGATTGTTGTTTGTAGGGTTTGAATGACAATGGTGGCAGAAGCGGATGCTGGCACGGGGCCTTGTTATGCTCCTCACGATCCCACGCTTCCCCATCCCTGGAGAGCACTGGTTGATGGCCAACAAGTTGGGATTTCAGGATATGTCTAGCTTGCAACATTTATCATTGATAGATGCATTGCTTTTGCAATAACTTCCTTAAAAGATTTGGGTCTACACAATACCTTGAAGGCAATTTCCATCTACCTGCTACCCATTTCTTCGCTAATACCTTAGAGATTTGATTCTCTGCCCATAGCTTTGAAGGCTAATTCTATCTGCCCTTAAGGCTTGCAAAAGAATGGAATTTTTAAGGTATACAAACTAGATCCAATCTTTTATAAAGAAAGGAAGCATATTAATATACACAAATTTCCAAATAGTTCTCCTAGGGTACTGTAAAATTACAAATAGCTTGCAATAGAGGAAAGGTGCAGTTCACTGCATCTCCAAAAGGATTTAAAAGAAAATAGGAAAAAAATAGATAACTAATAAATGAGATTTATAAATTTTGGGGAGTTTCGTCAACCATACATGCTGCTAGACAATCAGACATAAGAAAAGTCACATGAGTTTGGCATTTGCCATGTATCGAAAGGAAATGTTTGAGTTGCCATTAGTAAGTACTGAGAAAAACTTGGTAGACTCAAATACATGTGAACTGACGAAAAACAAAATTGATCATTATTGCCTTGTACCTGTGTCAACTTGCCCAACTTGCCAACTTGGTAAAAGAAAAAATAAAAATTTCAACTATAGTGATGAGTTTTGTTGGCGTTTCAATTCGCACCTCTAGAATGCGATTTGGAAACAGATAGCTATGCACAAATAAACTGCTCTCCTATTGGAAGGGAGAGTTCCCTTTCTTGCTGATATTCACTAAAAAGATAATTAAATGAAACTTTGCCTATCTTCTTTTTGATTCTCAGCTGCGAGCACAAGGTTATAAAACTCTAAACGCTATAGAAGAGGTCTTTTCCTTTTATAAAACTTCTACTACAACTAAGCAAAGACTAACGACGCTTTCAATCTCCTAAGTAAATTTAGACCAAAGGAAATTGAAAGTGAACAAGGAATGATTGTTAAAATAGTTTTCCTCCAGATTTACACCACAAGACTAAAAGTACTTTAATGATGAAAGCTACAAAAGCTACACATCTGACGATGAAAACTTGATGAATCGAGATAGAATATCATAGCAAAATAGGCATGAGACTTCTATTCAATATCATAAAGTTTGCACAACTCCAGGACAGCAATGCTGCAGTAAAAGGTAGGCATACAGTAAGCGATCAAACACCGGAGAACAGATTACACAAAGTGAACAGACACTTGGAATATCAAGATTTACAAGCTAGAATAGGCACAACAAATTTGCTATCACAATTACCATTACATACAATGGGCAAGGATTCCCTTATTTATACTAAAATCAAAGGAGTAGGGAACCCTAAAATCTCCTTGATTAACCCTAACTTGCCAACTCGTAAGCTTTATTACTATTCTAAGACAAAGATAGAATAAACAAATGCTTTAAAGCAAAGAAGATTCCAACTATCGCAAGGTGATTTCATTTCTAAATATAGAATGGATGAGCTTAAGATGAAAGCAAATGATTTTTAAAACAAAAAGCATATGTTTTAAAGCTGCTTTATTTTGAAATGCATCCTCATCAACATTCTAGCTTTTTGGTGATGTCATTCGTCGATATTCTGGGAAACAATATCTTCTAAAAAGCGAATGACTGCATCTCTGTTAGGAACACTGATACTCTTTAGAATGATATTCTGATTCTCTAACATTTCTTCACCATTGGCAACCATCTGAAGAAATTCATGAACTTCACCCGCAACTTTGTCAAATTTCACTATCATTGTGGCAAAATGACTCATCTTGCCGACATTGATATCATCATTAAAATTACTACGGACGAGAGCCTGGAACTTTTCTTGCACTTCCCTGAGATCATACAGGGTACCATCTTCTCTTTCATATGAACACAGGATCTGAGAGACAAAAGATTTGACGAACTTGAGGATGTTGACTACCTTTTCTTTCCATTCTATCAACTCTAAGATCATACTGTCATAAGTTTTTACTGGGGACATGAAAAATATTCTAACACTGCTCAAGTTGGGCATCCCAAGTCACCTAGGGTGCCTGGTTTCCAACACAGCCATTTTTTCAAATTTTGCAACTTCTTCAATTTCTCGATTTGCGTGCACATTCTGGTGGTGGATGACCCCTATTTGACTATCAATTTCTGTCAACTAGGATGAAACTGAGTCTGATGATCTAGAAAATAGGTAGGCCTGATGAAAATTGAGTTGATTGTACCTTCCGTTCACCTAGAAAATCATGCCAAACTGATCAACTCTGAACCGAACCGGGCTGACGGAAAGAGATTCACATTTTTTGAGAAAAATATTCAAAAAAATTCTAACTCTAGTGAGTTTGGGTGCCCCAAGTCACCTGGTGAACCTATCCTTCCATGCCTTATAAAATTTTATGAAAAACTCACTTTTTGTACCTTTTCTCAATTTCTGTGCCCACATTTTGATCGTTTTGACGACTGTCGAGGCAGAACGGAAGGTGATCTAAGTAGTCTAAACATATCTATGTTGAAATCCTAGCTTTGACTGACTTTTGACCAAGTTTGACCAACCAGAAATAGGCTGACTGAAGCATTTTTTACGTTTTCTTGAAAAACGTGAAAAAAACTAACACTTGAAAGGTTGGGCACCCCAAGTCACCTGGGGTGCCTGGTTTCACCAGACTTAGTCAAATTTATGATTTTCCAACTTTTCAATCCACCTTAGATCCATCTTGCATCATTTTGCGTGCATCATCGAGTCGACGATTGTTCGTCAGTTTTGTGTCGTTGGAACAACGTTGAAAACTTGTTGATGCGCTTTGACAGATGAACTTTCTCTGTTGATGACTTTAGAGCTCATGCTTCACCTTCTGAAAAAGCAAAAATGACCCAATAGAGAAAACTTGATCGTTTGAAGATTCCGTCTGGACCGTGCCGATCGTGAAGCAAAATCGACTAATGAGAATCGAGTGCGACACCAGAGTTAGAGATTCTATTTTTAGAAAGTTTTGCTAGCATCCATATCTCAAGAAACCCTAAAAACCTAATCTGATGTCTATTTTTAGAAATTTCTATTTTTTAAAATTTTGCTTTTTTGACGAAAAATTTTCTAGACTTGTTTCAAAATGCCTTAATGAAGCAAAATTTTTGGTTGGGTACAACAATTGGCTCTGTCTGGGGACCATGGCGGATACTTATGGCATAGGAGAACCTAGAATCTCTAGATTTTGCAACTTGGACTAGTGCCTTATCCATTGGGCAATAGAGTCAGGTCACTTTCCTAATCACCTAGAACAAGACTTTTCCCTACATCACCTAAAATCAAACTTCCTAAAATCACCTAAGAAGTTGGAACTTCAGAACACAAGGAACACAACTGTCACATTACAGAAAGGGAAAAAAGCATTGTGACATAACGATCACATTACAGAAAGGGGAAACACATTATGAGAATAGAAAGTGTTTGGATTTACTCCATCCCTGAAGGGATGAAGTGTTTTAAATAGAATCCACTGTAAGGCAGTGGAAGGAGCCTGCCATCCATGTGTGTGAGAATATAAGTATTCTCCCCTGCAAACTCATGGATCTTGTATGGCCCCAGCCACAAGGAATCAAATTTTCTGTGCATTCCCTTGGGCTCATGTCTTTTGTCCCAAAGTAGGACTTGATTACCGATCTCAAAGTCTCGCTGGCGAGACTTCTTATCAAATATTTTCTTCACTCATTCCTTATGTTGAGTGATTCTGTCTACGACCTCCACCCTTTCTTCTTCTAGCTTCATCAAATAAAGGATGCACTTCTCAATAGGACCTTTGAACTCATCATCTTCAATTGCGGATGTCAGCTTCAAAGTGGACAACTCCAGCGTGATAGGTAGCATTGCCTCTGTACCGTACAGAATGATGAAAGGTGAAGTACCAATAGCTCTCTTGGGGGTAATTCTATCGGCCCAGAGAGCATCATAAAGCTTCTTATGCCAGGCCTTTTGATTAGAATTAACTAGTTTGCGTATGATAGTGACGATGTTCTTGTTTGATGATTCGGCCTATCCATTACCCTGAGGGTAATAATCTGATGAATATGACAACATGGTGCCGTGATCATAACAAAACTCTAGTTCCTCCTCAGACAAAAAACATGTTGCATTATCAGTCACTATCTTGCGTGGTACCCCGAATCTTGAAATAATGTTCTCTTTGAGAAAGTCGCAAATAATTTATGAGGTAGCCCACTTGGTTGGAATAGCTTCAACCAACTTTGTGAAGTAATCTGTACCTGTGAGGACATAAATATGCCCCTTACTGGAACGTGAGTTGATAGGACCAACAAAATCGAATCCCCATTGCTAAAAAGGACCGTCAATAATTACTGGTTTGAGGGGAATGGCCGCTAGCTTGAGTTTTCCAATAAATTGTTGATAGATCTGACATTTTGACACCCATTCATATGCGTTGTGAAACATAGTTGGCCAATAACACTGTGCTTGCAGGATCTTGAATGCAGTAACTCTTGATGAAATGTGACCACTGCATGCTTGACTATGAAATGCATCCAGCAAACGTTGTTGTTGATCTTTGTTGACGCATAACAAAAGTGTTCCATCAAGTCCTTGCTTGTATAGAACGTCATTCCAAAGCACAAACTTGTACGCTTTCAATTTTAATGTTCTCTTTTGTTGTTTGTCCATATGAATTGGACATTCTCCATAAGTTAAATAGTATACAATTTATGCATACCATTCATCGGCAAAATCAACAAATAGGACAATAGGAAGATCTTCTTTAGTTTCAATTTCAGATTCACCATCAACCTGGTGCTTCAGATCACCGTCTTCTGCTGTCAATTGACATTGACCTCTACCGTGGACAAGTTTTGTTGGCTTAATTTCCAAATCATATTCTTGAACCCTTGCGACCTAGTTACCTCTCCCAGTGCCCATCTCTTGCTGAGTTAGCACGCTCTTAACTGCTGGATTAGTAACATATACCGTTGTGTGAGCTGACAAAATATAGAATATGAAATTCTTTACTGCTCTCATGACTGCATACGCGTTCTTCTCTATTTGAGAATACCACATTTCGCTATCTTTGAAACTACTACTCATGAAAGCAATTGGAGACTCGGCATCTTCATTCCACTTTTGTGTCAATATGGCAGACATGGTATGTTTGGACGCATAACAGTAAAGGATGAAGTCTTTAGTAAAATCAGGATGGACTAACACTGGCATTTGGCTGATGGCTTCCTTGATTGCGACAAACGCCTTCTAGCCTTCATCTGTCCACTTGAAAGCAGATGTTTTCTTCATCATAGCTGATATATCCTTTGTAAGCTCTTAGAAGTCTGGTATAAACCTTCGTCAGAAATTTATTTTACTAAAGAAGGAGTGCACACCAGTTTTGCTTATTGGTAGAGACAAATTTTTAATAGAATAAACCTGACTAGGATCAATCCGTGTTCCCTCCTTGGAAACAATATGGCCAAGCAATTTACCTTCCATTACTGCAAAGATGGACTTCTTAGGATTCAAAGAAATCCTATGATATCTGCATCTTTTGAACACTTTCACCAAATGGTCAAAATGGTCTCGTGTTTTTGAGAAAATAGTGAGATCATCAGGGTAAACAACAATCAACTTGTTCTTCAAATCTCTGAATGCCAAATCCATAGCTCTTTGAAATGTAGCGCAGGCATTGATGAGGCCAAAAGGCATCCTTTCATAAGCAAATGTACCCCATGGGGTAATGAAAGTTGTCTTGAACTGATCTTCCTAAGGCACAATGATATGATTATATCCAGAAAAACCATCAAGTAATGATAGCATCTCTGAGTTGGTGATTGTTTGCAATGTGTGCTCCATGATTGGCAAAGGATAATTATCCTTGAGAGATGATTGGTTCAAGTTCCTGAAATCCACACAAATTCTAATTTCACCATTTTTCTTCCGTACAGGAACTATATTCAACACCCATGTTAAATGTTGTATTGGAAATATTATCTTTGCATCCACCATCTTCTGGATCTCCTCATAAATTATATCTTGAATCCGTAGATTGTAATATCTCTGTTTCTGCTTGAAGGGCTTTGTATCAAGTTTCAATGGAATTGTATGAAACAATTCAATGGGTGTGAAGACTTTCAAGTCTTCGTATGACCAGGCAAAAACATCTCGGTATTGTCTAAAAAGAGAGATAAACTTCTCGCTTTCTTCCTCTGTACAACACTTGCCTATATTAACAAGCCTAGGCTTGTCGTCTGAACCAATGTTCACCTGATAATGTTATGTAGAGGTCTTATCATCCATTCTTCTTTGATTTTGGATATATCTATCATGTTTGTCAAATATATCCTCCAAGGATACAAGACCCTTAGGAATTTTATTACCTTTCAACTAGATAATACCTGAATCCGCCTCTTCCATTGCTTTTGCATCCCTTGGAGTTTCCATAGAAGTTTCTTCAAACCAACCTTCAAAAGATGAGAGGAATGAATCAGATTCATCTTTGTTGTCTTCAGTATTTTTGATCTCAGTTGTTGAGTCTCTGAAAGGAGCCGAACTTCCCTCAAAGAAAAGCCCCTTGAAATTATCTTCCATGACGAGAAATTCTTTGATGTGGTCATCATCGTCGAAGATTTGCCAGTTGTCACAATTGTCGAGGACGGCTGGCCTATATATTAGCTCAATAGCAAATGCATTCTAACGAAAATTAGAATGAGGCATGAAAAGTGAAGTGAATACTGCCAGGGCATCTGCTTTGCTATTATCCAAGTGTGGAATATATCGGATGACAAATGCCTTGAACCAATCAATTGCATTCCACACCCTATATCTGTAATGTCGTAGGTGATCTTTCTTTACTTGAAACTGTCCCCTGACCTGTTTCACGATAAGTTTTGCATCACCTTCAACTATGAGTAATTTAATACCCATATCCTTTGCATTCTTGAGACCTAACAAAAGTGCCTCATACTCCACTGTATTATTTGTGCATTCAAACTACAAGCGGTATGCAAATGGATACAAATGACCATCAGGAGAAATTATCATGACCCCTGCTCCTGAACTGGCGATTGAAAAACTTTTGTCAAATTGCAAAGTCCATATCTTTGGATCCCCTTTTGGTTTGTCAATTACACAAACAACTTCTTGATTTTCTTCGGTTATCTCAGACAGCATAACATATGTACCAGGACCTATTTCTTGATATAACACCTGTGCTTGAGGATCCTGAGATTTCACAACCGTGAACTGAGACTTGGTTTCTGGTTCCAATTTGAAACTACCTTTCTTTAAAGGAATGGTCACAGATGACCAATCCAATAGTATTTCTCCTCCGAGATCTTTGCAGAAGCTTCTACTTAATAGCATCCCGTAACTAGCTAGAATGTCGGCTACCAAGATAGTCATCATTATTTTCTTCTTTCGGCAAGCCGCCAATCGTACTTGAGCATCCTTCAACTATCCAACCAATGGCACTGATTTAGACTCAAGCGAATAACACTTGTCATGCATTTTGGTGCATGAGAGTCCCAAGGCGTTCATCACCTACAAAGGCATGACGTTGTCTAAGGCTCTTGAATCAATGATACAATTGCTCATCATGGAATCCACTATATCAAAATTCGTCGAAGACGAATTTTGAGTAGCCTGGACATTTTCATGTGGAGGCTTGGCATTGGAAGTGGAAGCCACTTCCTTCTTCTTTTCTTTTGGTCTTTGTCTATCCTCTCCTTCCTTTTGTGCTTTAAAATGTTGAGTACGTGTAAACACAGGAGTTGAGAGATTTCATGGTTCATTGCAAGAGAATATTGACGAAAATCCTCTTGTTCTTCCTTCATTATAATGGGTTCATTTTTTAAGTATCCCGTAGTAGAGTCGCCATCGAAGTTGTTTGTCTGTGGTAAGACAACATTCGCACTTGGGGAAGGAACAATGTTTGAAATAGGTGCAATATCAGCATATCCCATGATTTGATTCATTCTTAAATTTTTAGGACATGTGGCTCCAGTATGCGCATCAGTCTCATGAAAAGAACAAAACACTGCATTTTGAGTAGCATCAACTGCTGGTCTTGGTGGTGGTGCTGGCAACCTGGGCCTGTAATTATTGAAAGGCTGAAAATTGTTCCTCTTAGGCTGATATGGTTGCTGTGGTTGGTACTGCTGCTGTGGTTGGTATTGTTGTTGCGGTGACTGATATGGTTGTTGCACAAGTTGCCCCTGAGTAGGCAACTGTCTCTTCATGATAGTCACTTCATTTGCTACCTTATGTAGTAGTGGATCCGTAGAACTCTGAACAAGAGGCCTGATTGAATCCGTTTTCATCTTGCCAGAGGTAATCGTGTCATCCTCTAACTTGATGGCATTTTCTTGTGCATTAGATAATTCTATTTCATTAGTCGATCTTAAAAAGAAGGCTATCTCAGAAGGAAGAGCGTTAATGAAACTGCTCAACAGAATTTGCAGAGATGGATTGAGAGTATGAGAAAGGCGTGTAACCAGGCAATTGAACCTTGCCACAAACTCCCTCATTGGTTCATTGTTTTCCATCTTTGAATTTGAGAGTTGGGCGAACAATTTGTGACCGTCTTCGGCAGGCTTGAACCTTGCCAAGAATTTCTCACTCATAGTTACCCAACTTGTAATGATGCCTAGCTCCAAATGATTGAACTAATCAGTAGCATTTGCCATGAGAGTCTCAACGAAGAGACAGATGACAACATCTTCATGTGATACATGTAAAACGGCACAAGCTGTTGTGAATGTAGAAATGTGTTCATCAGGATGTTGAGTTCCATCACCGTGGAACCGGGGAAAGTGCTTCCTTGACCCATTTGGTAACTCATGATGTGCTTGTAGGGCCAAAGGTCCAATGTTATTACCCCAAGGCAATGGTGGTGGTCGCCTTTGATTTGGATCATTTTGATTGTTGTTATTTGCATCACCCATTGCTCTAGGCTGGGTTACTGGTTCTTCTTGTAATTCTTCCTACTTGACTTAAGGAACTATCTGAATTTCTCGAACTATGTTGGATGCTTCTCCAACTTTTGCAGAATCAAAATTCTGAAAGAAAGGATCTGTAGCACCGCGTTTTCCCTTTCTTGAATAAACCCTATGAGCCAGGATTATCTATTGCCACGCGGGAGGTGGTAACACTAGTCTTCCTGCTGCAAGATCTCCTTTGTGTTCTTCTTCGTCAAGGATAGCAGCCGTGTTTCTCCACTGATCAAAACTTTCCTTTTGCACAAATATGAAACTCCTTAGGCTGCTAATGATGTCCGCTTGCTCTCCTTCCACTCGTACAAAAATTTGGTTGAATAACAGGTGGTGTAAGATTTGGTTGTTGAATTGGAGCAGAAGGACGTTAGAGAGTCATTCCCATGACATAAGCCTAAGCTTGCTTGAATTTTTATGCCTCGTGCCCCATAGTGGGCGCCAGAAAACTGTTGGCGGTTCAATTCATACCTCTGGAATGTGATTTGGAAACAGATAACTATGCACAGATAAACTTCTCTCCTATTGGAAGGGGGAGTTCCCTTTCTTGCTGATATTTGCTAAAAAGATAATTAAATAAAACTTCACCTATCTTCTTTTGATTCTCAGCTGCGAGCACAAGGTCATAAAACTCTAAATGCTGCAAAAGAGGTTTTTTCCTTTTATAAAACTACTACAACTAAGCAAAGACTAACGATGCTTTCAATCTCCTGAGTAAATTTAGAGCAAAGGAAATTGAAAGTGAACAAGGAATGATTGTTAACACAAAAACTTAAACAATTTTCCTCCAGATTTACACCACAAGACTTAAAGTACTTTAATGATGAAAGTTGAAATGAAAGCTACAAAAGCTACACATCTGACGATGAAAACTTAATGAATCGAGATAGAATATTAGAGCAAAATAGGCATGAGACTTCTATTCAATATCATAAATTTTGTACAACTCCAGGATAGCAATGCTGCAGCAAAAGGCAGGCATATAGCAAGTGATCAAACACTAGAGAACAGATTACACAAAGTGAACAGACACTTGGAATATCAAGATTTGCAGGCTAGAATAGGCACATCAAATTTGCTATCACAATTACCATTACATACAATGGGCAAGGATGCCCTTATTTATACTAAAATCAAAGGAGTAGGGAACCCTAAAATCTTCTTAATTATCCCTAACTTGCCAACTCGCAAGCTTTATTACTATTCTAAGACAAAGATACAATAAACAAATGCTTTAAAGCAATTTGCTTTAAAGCAAAGAAGATTCCATCTATCACAAGGTGATTTCTTTTCTAAATATAGAATAGATGAGCTTAGGATGAAAGCAAATGCTTTTAAAACAAAAAGCATATGTTTTAAAGCTGCTTTATTTTGAAATGCATCCTCATCAACATTCTAACTTTTTTGTGATGTCATCCGTTGATATTCTGTGAAACAATATCTTCTAAAAAGCGACTGACTACATCTCTGCAAGGAACATTGATACTCTCTAGAATGATATTTTGATTCTCTAACATTTCTTCACCATTAGCAACCATCTGAAGAAATTCGTGAACTTCACCCGTAGCCTTGTCGAATTTCACTGTCATTGCGGCAAAATGACTCATCTTGCCGGCATTGATATCATCATTAAAATTACTGCGGACGAGAGTCTGGAACTCTGTTTGCACTTCCCTGAGATCATACAGGGTACCATCTTCTCTTTCATATGAACATGGGATCTGAGAGACAAAAGATTTGACAAACTTGACGATGTTGACTACCTTTTCTTTCCATTATGTCAACTTTGAAATCATATTGTCATAAGTTTTTACTGCGAAAAGATATTGCGCTTTCCAAGTAGAAATTGTCTTCTTATCTTCAGCTGACTCAATAGTATCAAGTGCAATCTTCAAGTTTGAGATAATGATCTCAAACACCAGTCTATTTTCTGCCATGGTTTATTGCAATCCCTGTACGCCTTGGCGTAAATCACGAGCATTGTACTTCAATTGATAAAGCTCTGAAAGTACAACTCTCCCTTTAGTCACAAATTCTTCCACCCAACTGTTCATGTGTCTCCCATAAAGAACCAACTGACTGAAATGTCGTTGACCGGTGGGTGATTCAAGATTTGGTGGAAGAAGTAAATCATCTTGTGAAGTGTCATGGAAAAGGTTGGAAATGTACTGTTGTAGTTGTCGAACTTCAGCTTTGAGAGCTACCTTGTCTTCTTCATCTTTTATCACCCTTTCCTTCAAATTATCCGCTGCAACCTCGAAGAGATTAACGTCTGTATGGCGGGTACTTCTGCCAAGGTTAGCTTTGACAACTGTGAATTCATCAACCTTGACATCATTAGCACTTCTATTTTTCGGCGGTGTTGTAGTTTCAAGGATTATTTCTCCCTCCAGATTCTTCTCAATGCGAACCTGCTTCTTCAGCTTCTTGTCTGGTGTGTCTTGGTAGACGGTTTTTATCTATGTTAAATCCAGCTGATATGAGGGCTTTATCCTCTTCCTCCCCATAATGTTTTCAAGCCAGGATGAGCCATCCTCTCTTGGAAACTCGATTCTAACCTCGTCAGCTCCTGATGAATCAATGTTTGCATCAAAGTTATGAACTAGCGAAACTGGCTCTGAATCTACGTGGATAGGAGAAGTGATCGGTGAAGAAGGTGGAGATACATGATCTGAAGGTAACACTTCAACATGCGGCGTTGTTTCAACAGGAACTTTTGGTTCAACTAGTGGATGTTCCTTCTGGACATGAGTTGGAGACTCATCCTTTTTCCTCTTTAACTTAGCCATTTTTGTTCCCTCTGGAAGAATACTCGTAGCTTTTATCCTTCGTTTCGGATTGGAAGTGGAAGGCTCTAATGGTTGGACAACTGGCGGCTCTGCTAACGGAATATCACCCTTTCGCTTAGTCTTCAAGAATATCAAATTGTTTTTAACCACTCGACTCATTCTTTCTTCAATGGAAGTGCTCTCTTTTACTGAGCAATTAACTGGTGTCAACGGTTGTTGCTCAATTTGGTCTCTAAAATATGTGGGAAGTGGAACTTCACCACTCTCTATTAAACCCTCTATATCTTCTGAGAGGATATCAGACATCTGCTGAAGAGTGAATATGCTGTAACTACATTCTCGCACTTCAACTCATCAGCGCAATTAGCCCAGAAGTCTTCAACCGAATGCTTGTGCATACAATTATGTCCAAGATGTGATGCATAAACACCACGGGGATCATATGAAGACCTCCTGTCAAAAACTTAAGACCATATATGGATGATTCATTACTGATTGCCTTGGCATCTGCTCTAGATATACATCTGTAAATACTCATCCAAGTGGAAAATTGAAGCCATCTTGCGTCTACTATGCAAAAAATGTATGAACTTTATAGGCTTGCCTCAAAATTCCATGAATGTTATTTCATTTGTAGGATATTTCGACAACATGGCTAGCTCTCCTAAGAAGCCATATACTCTAATGTAGGAAAAAGTAGGAAATTGGATAAACCAATCAGCCCATTCTGCCATTGCTATTCTAGCCTCTGCTGAAAACTGTATATTGCAAACTCGTTGTCCATATCTTGCACTGCATGCATCATTCACCTGCATGTAATGTCATCCAGCTTGAGAGATCTCTAACTGCAGGAAATGATGATACACATGCTAAGTACCTAGAGTTCCAACAACATTCAAACCTCTGAATTACCCTAAAAAAACCATTAAATACACAAGGTATGATATCATGTGGAATTCATGAGCCCTTTGGAAATCAATTATTTGTTGGTGGAGACTATCATTGATGAGTGCCAACCAGTCATAGAATTCAGTTCCATCAAACAATTCTGGGACCATGATGTAAAACATCCAAGGTTGGAACTTGTTAGCATCTGCTTGACCCATGATCTAACTTAGTAGAGTAATCATTATTGCATGTTCTTCCTTGAATTCTTCACATCCAACATTCTTTGGCATGACATTCTGCTTCTCTTTTAACCACCTCTGACCAATCTTTTTCTTTTTTTTTTCTTTATCATTGTTCCAAACCCTCTTGCATTCTTCAAGTGAAATAGTTAAGTTTTCTCTCCAAATAGGTATTGTGAAACACTTCTCTATGTCATTTGGCCTCAGGTTGTAGAGCACACGTCCATCTCTTGACTAGATTTCTCTTATGATCCAATTGTAATGTGTCATGCAAGCAATTACAAACTCGATACTTTGCACTATGATAGGAAAGGATGTTGCTGCAAGTAAACTAGAGTGTTCAAGATTCCTGATAGCATTATTTCCTGCATCCTCCAAAGAGTATAAATTAATTATTGGAAGAACTTTATGCAAGTCTGTTTCATAAGTTCTCAGGTAATCATGAACCAACGTCGTTTTCGTGTCTAATTTGTGTTGGAGAGTACTGCATATTGGAAGATTTAAAAATCAACTGTGAACTTGCTGTGTCAGAAAAATCTTGGACAAATGGCTAAAAATTATTTGCTGATTTTAGAAAAAGCAGTGTGAGCTAAAAAAAGTTGGCACATGGGTTTGTAGACAATTCTGTTTCAAAGCAACCCAGATTGTCGGATTTTGAAAAGCAGAGATTTTCTCAAAAAAATAGGAAAAAAGTAGTTTCCCGAAAAAAAAAGAAGCAAAACTCCAATCTTCAAGAGGATAATAATTTGGATGGACCCATCTGACGAAAACTGAAAAAGCTCTGGTCAGAGTTCGGAAAAATGAGCCCCTTGAAACGAGGACCCTGAAAAAGCAAGCCTCTCTTCTTCCTCAACCTGAAACTATGAAGAATGCTGAAAAAACACTTGGTTTGGGTCTTCGAATCTTCGTTGAAAGAAAAATAAAATCTTTCCTCTGGATGCAACCTGCAAAAGATAATGAAATAAAGAAGCCAAATATTTGTCTTTATAAATCTTTAGGGCAAAAAAGCAGCTTTATTTGTGTGAGAATAAAACTTCACTCTCAATCATGAAGAAAGCAACTTTTAAAGCATAAATCCAAGTGGATGTCTTTGAATAGGAAGAATCCCTATTTTGTAGCTGCCTATGGCTTCATGTGCAAGATGACGAAAAATATCTTCTTTTGATGATGTCATCAAACACGCGAGTTGAAAGAAGTGCTAACCAATTTTTCTTCGTTTTCAACACTTCAACACTTGTTTTGACTTAAATATGGCATGTCTCCGACTTCAACAAGGCAAAAAAATGTCTCTATTGACTGCAAAAGCTGACTGATCCTGACATTTTGGAGACCTATCAACTGAGATTCCATCCCCTACCTCCAACTGACGACCTGACATCATTTGACCATGTTTGACCTCCCGAAAACTGTCAACGGGCGAAGATTGGGCACAAACTGTCGCAAAACACTGGGAACATTAAAAATATTCTAACACTGCTCAAGTTGGGTGCCCTAAGTCACTTGGGGTGCCTGGTTTCCAACACTTAGCCATTTTTTCAAATTTGGAACTTCTTCAATTTCTTGATTTGCGTGCACATTTCGGTGGCGGAGGACCCCTGTTTGGCTGTCGATTTCTGTCAACTAGGATGAAACTGAGTCTTATGATTTGGCAAATAGGTAGGCCTGATGAAAATTGAGTTGATTGTACCTTCCATTTGCCTCAAAAATTGTGCTAAACTAATCAACTCTGAACCGAATCGGGCTTACGAAAGGAGATTCACATTTTTCAAGAAAATCTTCAAAAATATTCTAACTCTGGTGAGTTAAGTCACCTGGGGCGCCTATCCTTCCATGCCTTAGAAAATTTTCTGAAAAACTCACTTTTTGTACCTTTTTCTCAATTTTCGTGCCCACAGGTCCTATTCGATCTTTGATTTCGGTCGTCCTGACGACTGTCGAGGCATGACGGAGGGTGATCTAAGAAGTCTAAACATATCTGTGATGAAATCCTAGCTTTGACTGACTTTTGACCAAGTCTGACCAACTGGAAACAGGGCAACTGAAGCATTTTCGACGCTTTCTTGAAAAATGTGAAAACAAAAACTAACACTTGAAAGGTTGGGTGCCCCAAGTCACCTGGGGGGCCTGGTTTCACCAGAGTTAGTCAAATTTATGATTTTCCAACTTTTTAATCCACCTTGTATCCATCTTGCATCGTTTTGTGTGCATCGTCGAGTTGACGACTATTCGTCAGTTTTGCGTCGTCGGAACAGTGTTGAAAATTTGTCGATGAGCTTTGACAGATGAACTTTCTCTGTTGATGACTTTAGAGCTCATGCTTCACCTTCAGAAAAAGTAGAAATGACCCAGTAGAGAAAACTTGATCGTTTGAAGATTTCGTCTGGACCACGCCAATCGTGAAACAAAATTGACCAATGAGAATCAGGCATGACACCTGAGTCAGATATTCTATTTTTAGAAACTTTCTATTTTTAGAAAGTTTTGCCAGCATCCATATCTCAAGAAACCTAGAAAACCTAATCTAATGTCTATTTTTAAAAATTTTGCTTTTTTGACTTTTTGACGAAAAATTTTCTAGACTCGTTTCAAAATGCCTTAATGAAGCCAAAATTTTGGTTGGGTACAACAAGTTTAATACTCAATGTCGATTTCTCAATAGAATTTTAATATAATTAAATAACAAAAATTCCATTTTTCACATTACTGTTCATCCAATTGACCAATAGGACAACAGATAAATTACATTTATTAAATCATTAAATAAAAAAATTAGCGTTCAACTTTAGGATTTTGCCAAATCAATTTAATACTCAATTGTCATTGGTCAACTACATTAAATTAATGGAATTAACTGATTGCATTAGTAATCATGCCAAAGGTAGGAACTAATCAAGAGAGTGAATCATTATCATGATTAATGTTTTATATTGTCTATGAGTTGGTAGGTCACAATAGTGAAAATAACAAAACCCTAATATAATTCCAAGATATAAAGGAGGGTAAAGGGGTGAAAAGGTAATCCATTTTCATCACACCCCTTAAGAGATATCTTTTTAGATTTTTCATCATTGTATAGCACGAGTCCCATTACACCCCAAATCGATAGAATGCAAGCCCGAGTAGATGCTGGCAAGGTCCCAACTTTGGTAAGTCAAAAAATTACATATTTTGTATTTTTTCAATTTATTTAATACTTGTTCATAATATCTCAAAATACATAGAAATTAGATTTTGATTTATGTTTAATATTCATAGATCAGACGACACATTCACATGGAATTGACCTATCCAAATCTATGGAATTGATCTAGGAAAAACATGATTTGAAATCTTAATTGTTCTATCACAATGTGATCCTTGTAATGTACTAATTATTGGAAATTCACTCCCAATAAGAATAATAACTAGTCATATCTAGAATTTTAGGACTATGTGATCCAAATTACATATGTTATTATTACAAGTCAATTAGAAAATATTATGGAAAACATGAAATCATACAGAATCCACGTATGCATGAAACACAAGGATTTAACCAAAGAAACCCTTCGAAGAAAAATGTTGTAGCAAAGGGAGAATAATTGTATTTATCTAGTGGAATAGAATTTTCAAATACAATGTCTCCTTGCAACCTTCCTTGATCTGCCAACTTTAGTGTACAACCTCAAGCATGCTTCATAGCACCATCAAATCATTAGGCACAACATCTACATCAATCTACTTTACCTATAACACAAACTAGAAATAACCTTCAATTGTTATCTTATAATCCCAACTGTACCACACAAAATACCACACAACTGTACCATGATCATACCATGACATCAACCTACCACATGGAACTCCAATAAGGCTTATCCAAATGAACACTTAACTCATCTGCTTAGATAACCTCGTAATGACTTGGTCATCAGTTATTGACAAAAAAAACCTAATAATGAACATGTATTCCTATAATACCACCAAGACCAAGCTATGTATTGTGATATAGAGACAATATTTATAGAAACTTATGGTAATCCAGAGTATCTCCCAAAAGATCTACCTATCCTCTACTATTACTACATGCACTCTAGTAATGTCACATGCGTACCTGCACTGCCATACATAACCCAAAAACATACCATGTCCATGATTCAGTAACCATAACTTAAAACTATATCTCGTGTAGTTGCTATCATGGCAACACCATGCTCCAAGACACCTCCATGCCATACTGCAAAGTCTAATTCCAACATTATTTTACCAATCTAAGATCAAACTTATTAACAAGAACTCTCAAACATTATTTTTATTGTGTTGTTTGTCATTGATGTCAGAGTTGGATCATTGATGTTAGCATTCAACTACAAGAGTTTTTGATGACATGATACTTGTTCAAATTCAAGAGTTTGTGATGATATGATACTTGTTCAACTACAAGAGTTTGTGATGATATGAAGTCAACTACGAGAGTTTATGATGATATGAAGTTGATGTTCTTGATTGATGATGTTCTTGAGATTGTTTGATCATGCTTTACACACATTGTATGTTGATAGGAGCAGTTTGTTCATTTCTTGATTCACTTTCAAGGTGCAGGTTCATGTTTATAATCAGAACTTCATCAAATGTTATGGTGTTCAGGAGATAGAATCAGGCCTAGCTTGAGTTTACAAGATCAAGATCATCATGCTTTTGCTTCAAGATCAGGATGTTCATATCAAAGTTCTTGTGTACTCACATTGATTGATCAGTTGATTGTTTTAGATTGGCCATGATCAAGTAAAGATAAAAGTGGATTGGTTGTCAGATTTTGTCAAGACATTACATGGTGTTGTTCATTCTTTGCATACTTCAAGGTTGTTGCAATGCTTCATCATGTTCAAGATGTTGCGTGGATTGGTATCAGGAACTTGATCATACTTTATGTTTGTCTTAGGATGTTCTTAGGTTGTCAGAGGGATCATGTTATACATGAATCATAGTATACTTGTCAAAGATGCATTGAGTTTCAGGTCATCACATTCAATGTTTCAGTCTCAAAGTTGATTAGAATTCTAGTGGAATTAGAGTTCTAACACTCTAAACCTAATTGTTACACTAAACCCTAAAGCAACATTATGTTTTAAAACCTAACCTCCTTAACTGTCATATGCAATAGTTACCTTTTATCATGATTTAAGATTGACTTCCTATCGCAAGTGGAAGTCACTTAAGGTGATCGCTTGGAGGGTTTTAAAACATAAGGTTCCCGACCCTTTAACTTTGTAGAACCGGCTTCTTCGGTAACTCTCCATACATCGAGCACTCAAATAGGGATCGAAGGATGTAATTAAATATTGTAGGAGCGTGAAGAGGACATCGAATGACAGAGGTTTAAACAAGTTTCAAATTGAAACGGTTACCTTGAAAGCATAAAATTTGACAATTTAGTTTCTTACTTGTGGCCCTAACTACCTTATTACAGGAGTTGAAATGAACAAGAAGGCCAGGGAATTTAATATCTCATTTTTTACAACATGTTTGTTTATGCCGGTTGGTGACTTGAGCTCCAGAGAACAATACCTACAAGCTCATATGCATAATGTCAGAGTTTTAATGTTAATCAATGTCTTTAAAGGGCTCAAACTTGAAGTACGATTTCAGTGTGTACAAGAAGGTTTTTTAGTAAGTGCATATTAGTGAATTTATGATGATTTATTTGGATAATGGGAAATATATTTTTTAGAAGAAAGCAATGACTGCAGCAAAGTTATGGTATGGCTTGTTCTGTGATTATCTTTATATAGTTCTCGAGAGAATTGTATTGTGAAAGTCATGATTAAATGCATGTCCTGATTCATAATTCAGTTGATTTGAGTTGTTGTTGATGGTGAGAGCAAACTTATGTTAAGTATTCATGTATTAGGTTTTATGGGATGTGAAATTGGAATGACAGTAACTTGCAGAGATTGATATGAATAGTGATTTGTAATGAAACAGAGTGTCCCTGTGTAATTTTTTCTTCTTCTTGTATTCAAACCATTTTGTCAATGAGACAATACATTTGCTAGTGAGGCTGTATTTTGCCAGTGAGGCACATTTTGCCAGTGAGTCACCTATTTGCCAGTGAGGCACTTGTTTGCCAGTGAGACACATTTTGCCAGTGAGGCTGTGTCAGTGAGATACTAATTGTACCCAGTGAAGGTTATTGTTTTTGCCAGTGAGTCACAATAAAGTGGAAGAATTCAAGAGTGGTTTTTCATTCCTTTTAAGGGTTTTCCACTCTCAAAACATGTGTTATGGTTTATGTTTGTCTTTATGTGCTTATGTGTCCCAATGCTTTATGGTTGATTAAGGTCTTGTACATTCTACTCATCATTGTACTTGTATGATTCTTTGGTGTCTATCTCATTTTTTATTCAGTGTGTTAAAAGGTGTAAAAATATTTTTAAGGTTTCTAGACCATTGATTCAACCTCCCCTCTTAATGGTCTTGTACTCCAACAATTTTCTCACTCAATAACTCTCTACAAGTGAATAGCACACCAAAGTTCTAACATTCTCCCACTTTAAATTTATTGCAAGAGAGTTGGCAACATAAATTAAAAAGAAAACTATGCATGGGAAAGGGTTAAGCCCATTACATCCCTACACCATAAAAACTTCACTATAAATTTGTTAAAGCTGGCTACATTCAGTTAAGTGTTAACTTTATCCATCTGGACCCTTTTTCCTTTTCCATCTCCCTAAAACAATGATATTGCACATATATATGTTTATTCCAAGCATGGTAAATAAACTTCTTTGCTAAACAAGTTGCACTGTGACTATCACTATTTAACCCTATCATGGTCTTAAAACTAGTTCCAACACAAAGTCTTTGTTACCACATTACTTCTTCGCAAGCATGTGTCACATCCATATACTCTACTTTAGTAGTAGATAACACAACTATGGGTTGCCACTAACTCTTCTAGCTAACTACTCCGAATAGAGTAAACTCAACCACTTGTTGACATTTGACTATCCAAATCTCTAGTATAATTAGAATCGATAGTGTCATGTATATTCAACAAATTGCCAACATCATTACTACCATGATAACGCAAATAGTAGTTTGAAGTTCTTTCAAGCACCTAAAAACTCTTTTTACATGAGTCTAGTGTTCTTTGTCAAGCTTTGACATGAACCTACTAAGAACTCCCACTACGTAGGCAATGTTTGTGTTAGGATTAAGGTGCCACCAACCTTGTAAATCCTATGTAATTAATTACTCCTAATATTATTTGTAAATCACCCGTAAGGGATCAAAAGGTTTCACCAACAACAATCTTGTTTCAGCTGCATGTTTATATCTGGTCCCCAGCGCTAATTCATTTGTGACGGGGGGTCGCAAGGGGGTTTCTCCCCTGCGAGGGGACTGAAGGGATCATCCCCTTGGCCAGGGGTCCAGGGGCTGCGTGCCCCAATGGGGGCTCGGGGGCAGCGCCCCCATAGCCAAATTTTATCATTGTAAATTTGGATCATTCGTCATTAGGTCACAGATTTGATGGTCGATATTATGTCAAGGTTTTTTTCCCTAAAAGACAACCCCATTTTATAAGAATATTAGTACTACATATTTAGCAAAGTTGAGAGTAACAGGCACCACTAGATTGAAGACTGAAGAAGAAGAATTTCATATATTGTAATCTCATATTTGAAGATGATACAACTTGGAGCCTCTATTCTTGGTGGAGTTTTTTACTCGAAAGGGTTTTCTCCATGTTACATATTGTGTTATGTGTTCAGTTCTTAATGCATGCTATTTTTGTGTAGTGGGTTTATTTTAGTTGCAATCTCCATTGATTCTACATTATTTAGAGTATATTAATAAGGTTTGAATCAAATTTATGTTGTGTGGTTTGTACGTTCATTTCTAACAGTTTGACCTTGTACATACCATAATATACATCAGGATTCCTTCCCCACCCTCATATGGAACATTCAACATATCCTCTGAAGCCTCTCAAGACTCAGAAAATTATTCCAAACTCAACTTAATGCCTATTAGTAAAGCGATATTTACAAGTTTACTATCATGCACACCAAACTTCTACAAAATAGTTTCTATGTACTTCCTTTGGTTCAACCACAACTTCCTATTATCATTGACTTTTATTGATTTATATACCTAGTTTCAACTTTGTAGCCTCTAAGTCCATCATATTGAATTTTATAGACAACCAAGCCCTGAGTTCCTAAATTATTCCCTTGTTATTTCCAATGGTCAACATATCATCAACATATTAAATAATAATTAAAATGTGACCACCAACCTATTTGTAGTACACATGGTGAGTAGGTCTACTCGTAGAAAAACCTAGTTCAATCACATATGCATCAAATTTTTTATACCACATATGTGGTGATTGCTTCAAACCATACAAAGACCTTTTGAATTGACATACTAGATCTTATTTTACCTTCACCTTAAATTTTTTAGGTTGATTCATGTAGATTTCATCCTCCAAATATCCATGCAAGTATGTAGCCCTGATATATATTTGTTCTTATTCAATATCACATGCCATAGTAATAGGTAACAAAATTTTAATAGAGTTCAATCTACCTATAGAAGAAAAGATATCATTTCCATCAATCTAGGAATACCCTTTTGCCACCAATCTTGCCTTGTACCTTTTCAATGTACCATCCACATTGAACTTCTTGTTATACACCAATTTGTAGCCAACGGGCTTCCTTCCCTTAGGCAAATCAACCAAGTCATAAGTCTCACACTATTGCAATCTCCTCTTTCATGGCATTCTTCCAAGACTTACTTTCCTCGAAGAGAGAGATTCTTCTACAGAGCTTGGTTCACAATCAATACAAGTTAGAGCATATACACAATGAAATTTGGGTAGACTATACTTGTTTGGTAATTTTCACTACCTTGTAGACCTTCTCACAATATTTGAAGACCCACCACATCTAAATTATGTTCTTCAAAATTTTCTCCTAATGATTCTTCCTGGCACACTTGCTCTCCATTCACATTGTCCTATCAACTAGCTTGTTCATTTACCTATATATGCATCTTCTTTCTCTAGTTTGTGTTCAAAATGCATCCTCTAGCTCTCCTTTTCCTTTTGGTTGTTCCCCCTAGATAACACTTTTAGTTCTTCTAAAAACATCTCTTGAATAGATCATTTTTAGTGTTATGGGATTCCAAAACTTATATCTTTTTACATTTTCACCGTAACCCATTAATATACACTTCTTAGCCTTAAAATCCAACTTAGATCAATTTATATTTGGTACATAAACAAATGCCTCAACCAAAAACTCTCAAATGTGTAACAACAAACTTCTTACCTATACACATTTCATATAGTGTCTTATCCTCAAGCGTTAGAGTGGGAGACTTGTTTATCTAGTAACAAGCAATATTTGCCACGTTATCCCAAAACTTTTGTTCTAGACCAACACTGCTCAATAGGCATCTAGCTCAATCCATCAAATTTTCTTGAACCTATTAGCTACTCCATTTTGTTCCGGTGTGTAGGGTGTCATTCTCTATATAAATTTTCCACTGTGCTTGCAAAATACTTCAAACTCCTTAGAGAAATAGTCTCCACCACTATTTATCCTTAAAACTTGTATTTTCTTATAGATATAATTCTCTACAATTGCCTTAGACTTTTTATACTTGTGAAAACCCTCAAACTTATTTCCAAGAAAATATACACAAGCATGTGTAGAATAGTCATCAATAAAGGAGACATGATATTGAGACTCGCTAATGGAGTGCACATCCACATGACCAAACACATTATTGTGAATCACTTCTAAAATCTCTCTTGCTTTAGTACTCCCTAAAGAAATTTTTTTCTTGTTCTTGTTTCCAAACACACATTATTCATAGATCTTAAAAGCCATCAAATAATATGAAAGACCTTTCACCATATTCTTATCTACCAAGGTTTTTAAATCTTTTTCACCTATGTGACCCAACCTTTGGTGCCAAAACATAGCTTAGTCAATTTCTCTTACATTGGTTGAATTACATAAAGATGGGACCTTTGACCTAAAGATTGTACCATGCCTAATTCCTTTAGCTAGCACCAAATTCCTTCTAGCCAACTTGCAACCTTTCTCGTCAAGGATAAAATACATTCTAGAATTTATCATCCTAGAAATAGAAATAATATTTCTTGTTAGATGTGGAATAAACAAAACATCAATGTCTTCACTCTCCCATCAATAAAGGACACTTTCACCTTTCCCTGGCTAACTATACGAAAAGAGATGTTATCACCAAGGAAAATCTATCCTCCATCACACTCTTGTACTTGAACTAACACTCCTTATGAGGATTCATGTGAAATAATATATTTAAGTTAATCAACCAAGAATCATCACCAACAATGTTAGCAAAGATAAAAAGCATCGCTATTAATGTCATCATTATTTAAGGATTTAGAAAAGAATCATTTTCTTCTTAGAATTGCATTGATTTTTCACGTGACATCTCCTTCCATAATTCTAGCACTTTAACTTAGGTTTACCAAGAGACTTGGACTTTCCCTTTCCCTTTAACTTCATATCTCCTACCTTCTTTTTACCCCTATAAAATAGGGCAATGCTAGAGAATTCATACATGGACTTTTTGTCGATCTCTTCACTTAACAAAACTCCTATAATGTCCTCAAGTTTAGGTGAAGAACAATTACTATTGATTATTGTAATCAACTTCTCCGATGAATTATGTAAAGAATAAAGCAGTATTATGCACTTATTCTCTACTTCTATCTTGACTCCAATTAATATTAACTAACTTCAATTAGAAAAGTTGAAATGATCTTTAATAGAGTCCCTCTCTTTCATCTTTAAAGAGTACAAATTTTTTAATAAAGAATTATTAACTGGACTCTTGGACTAATGTAGGGTTCCTATCTTCTTCCACAACAAATATGAAATTGGTTCTCTCACATTCATTAATACAAAATCTGAGACATGGATAGATACTACTTCTAGCTTTCTTATCTAGTTTATTTTAGTCCTCGTCAAATATACTGTTGATAAAGAAGATACCATTGTCCATCAACCTCTCTTCACCAATAAGTCTTCAACTTTGAACTTCCAAAGAGTACAACTTTTTAATAAAGAATCATTAATCGAACTCTTAGCCTAAAGCAAGGTTCCTATCTTCTTCTACAACAAATATGCAATTGGTTCTTCTCACACATTCATTAATACAAAATTTGAGACATAGACGGCTACTACTTCTAGCTTTTTTATCTAGTTTATTCTAGTCATCATCAAATATACCTGTATATTTTGATAAAGAAGATACCATTGTCCACTGACCCCTCTTCACCAAGAGGTCTTCAACTATGAACTTCTATAATTCAAAATTTTGGCCATTAAATCTTTTAATCTTAGATTTCAACATGCTAGTCATGAATTCAAAATGTACTATGTATTCTTAATGGATCGTCTAAAGGCTCTCACTCCAACAAGATACACACAATTGGAAAGAAAAGTCATCCCATTCCTTTCATCAAATAAATCATGACGGAAAACTATTAAGGTTTCTACCACTTAACACATATGGTTGTTACACCAAATGATTTAGCCCTAGCCCAACAACAAAGCTCTAATACCAAAACAAATTTTGACATTGAAAAAGAAATATTAATACCAAATGTTGGGAATTCAATCCCAATACAACTAATAAC
Source organism: Cunninghamia lanceolata (assembly GCA_027924645.1). Taxonomy (NCBI): domain Eukaryota; kingdom Viridiplantae; phylum Streptophyta; class Pinopsida; order Cupressales; family Cupressaceae; genus Cunninghamia; species Cunninghamia lanceolata. The sequence continues at coordinate 1,180,641 of BSBN01001091.1, forward strand.
TGATCATCTAGAACCTCAAGACAATGCTATCTAAATTATAATTATGTTGTTATCATTCAATTAGCAGATATTATGGAAAAAGTGAATTCATACATAGTCAACATACACATGAGACACAACTTGGGAAGCCCTTTCAAGGAAAACCCAATAGTAAAGAGAGTTAACAATTGTATTAATTTGGCAAAGAAAAATCCAAATATAATAACTCCTCTTATAACCTTCCTTAGTCTATAGACTTTAGTGTACAACCTCAATCACACTTCACAAAATCATCACATCATGAGGTGAACCTCTACATCAACCTATTCCATTTTTAACATGGACTAGGCATAAGGTCTTAAGTTATTGTCCTAGAATCCCAATTCACTCAACACTCTACCCAATTGTGTAATACCAACCATCGTATAATTGTACCATAACTATACCATGATGTCGACTTGCCACACGTCACTATAACAAAACTTCTCCAAACATACGATCAACTCATTTGCCTAGCTAACCCTGCAATGACTTGGTCATTAGTTGTTGACCAAACATAATTGATAGTGAACATGTCTTCCTACAATACTACCAAGATCAAACCATGGCTTGTGGTAATAGAGACAACACTTCTAGAAGCTTGTAGAAATCTATGGTATCTCCTGTTAGCATTTTAATTGGTACCTTTTGGTGCAACACAAAACAAAATAAATGTGTGGTAGAATTGCTCTTCAAATTTGGAGAAGCTCCCTTTAAACTATAAACTAACCTAAATTGCACAATATGTACTTGCTTATTTATAAACTTTATAGTGTTTTTGGGGTTGATTTTGAGTATGCAATACAAACTAACTAAATGAGAACCTATCTTTTTATTTTCTTGATCTATAGCACATGGAGAGTCAACGCATCAACACTGTAAGAGATTTTGGCATTTGTTGACTAAAAGAAATCCCCATATCTTCACATTTACATTGTTCAGTTAAATGCAAAGATTGAATAATGCAAGTACACATACAAATTTGAATAGGCTAAAACACAAACATGAACATTATGGTAAATTAAATGCAAGATTTAATACAAAGCCATGATCTACACCTTTGAACTCACATGTAATACAAAGCTTGCAAATTCTCCAAAGCAATTTAACCATTAATATGCATAAAAAACATCTCAATACATTTTTATAAGCAAGATAGGTGTAATAAATGTCATTGAGTGACTAACAAATTCTAGATAACAACAACATTGAATACTTGATGAATAACAATTTTAGTAATATGCAACAACGAGAATTACAATTGATAAAACTAAATGCAAAATGACACTTATTTATACTATTTATAAAGCTATGCATAAAAATAAATGAAATAAACTAATTAATGTTCAATTCCATGGCGCACCTTGTGATATCTTGACAATCACTTTGATGTTTTGAAACCAAACATCTTCTTTGTTAATTTGGGCATTACGTATCCTCTACATCATCTCAAGATCTAATTTTATACCCAAGGCACGAAACATAATCACAATTGGAACTATAATCAATAAGAAATTAACAATAATCACTTCTCTTCTAGCACACCATATATCATCTTTTGATGTCTCAACGACTTTAACAAAATTTTATTCTTATAAGTGAAAAACCTAGTTGTACAAGGTGTGTATATTGCCATCTAGCTTGGAGTATTTGATACCCATATCCAATTGGTGCATCATTATTCTTGCACAACAAAATCCTCTCCAGTCTCTTCTATGTTTTGATGAAATTTGGAAAATCTTCTAAAATACACTAAAGCTTTGACAATTTCTAGATGCTTTGAATCTAAAAAACATTTATTAATTTGTATGTTGAAGCTTGTGAAAGAAGAACTTCATGTTGATAAATAAATCACTACCTTGCTTTAGTATTTTACTATTCCTTTCTACTGTGATAGACCATTGTTGTTGTGCTTGCTAATGAATTTTTAGATATAGAAAGAGGTTATTTATGCATAAGTCTCTATAAACTTGGTGCCACCATCATATATAGGAATGCTTTAAATTACAATGACCAACTTAGAATAGCACCATCCTTCATATGTTTTTATATTTTTAAACTCTAAACATAAACGTTCAACTTAAAATGGATGCTCAAGCAGGTACAATTTAGAGTTTACAATGTCTTCCCACAAAGTGCACCAATTTTATATCATTCCTCAATCACGATTTATTCACTTGCAATGCATTATAACATACATTCACCTCTCTTTTGTCCTTTCTTTGGTGCGATTTTATTTTTTTGATTGGATCGCAAGTTTATGACACATCGAGTTAGTTGGATGTTGCTTTAGTGAGATTCTTTTTGCTAATGAAAAGGTCAAAAGTGTGTTGATTTATTTGTTGATTAGGTTGTCACTTGTTGTCGAACTCCATTATTAACCAATATATTGATGCAGAAAGGGCATGCACACAACTCAACGGACCAACAGATCTTATATCAAGCAACCTACTGGCTATAATGTGTTACATTTAAATTGTCAAACTAGGGAATCGTGTTCTTCTTGGATGGTGCCCATACTATGTGTACGATTGATGATTACTGAATTGTAATCTAAATCTAGGGGTTGTGCATAGGAATACACTAATTGAAAAGAAAACAAACTCTGTTTGCAAGGATTGACAAGTACTATAAGAAATAACCAATGCTATTCAGTTGGCTATAAATCAAATGGTCTTATGTAATTCCAAATAAGGGAACAACTAATAGTTAATCGGTGATCACCTTGACTCAACAACACAGATTATCAATATCTAACTAATTCATATGACATAAACTCGTTACAACATGAATTAATCACATACACATAAACATATAACTTAAACTAAACACATGAACATATAGGAGAGACATAATTACCTCAAGTGGCCCTCGCTTGAGCAACTGTGATCCCACAAAATCTAACTAAATCTCTACTGTATCTCTAAAACCATTGATTGAACTCAAAAACATGCATTCCTCTATTAAATGCTGAAGAGAAAATAAAAATAACAATTTTGATAACACAATCTCTGACTAACCTCTATCCCATATACGAAATCTAACAATCCATATAAACAAGATTAGACTTCCCCTACTAAACTTTCAAAGCCCTCTACCCCAAGATATTGAAACATGGTTCAACATGTGCCCTGACATCCATCGAAGAGCAGTTTTTGGGAGCATTTGGAGCATCTTACCTTCCTCCCTAATTTAAGAAATTTGGAAAGAGCTTATTAGTCACATCTTCTAGGATAAGGAACTGAACTCTGAAAACCTATGCAAGAAAGCGAAAGACCTCATCACATAACTAGTCAATGAAGCCTGCTGTAGGGTGTTAAAAAAGAAAAAAGAATTTACGTGTTGGGATGATGGAATATCTAAAGCATGTCCTGGCTTAAAGACTCCCACTTTGGCTGGTGTAGGGGAAGCAGGAAGATCAAGTTGACTGAAGGTGAACTGGGAGCCTCCAGAGCCAAGGTGGATAAAAGTGAACTTTGACGGAGGCTCAAAAGGCAACCCGGGGCTGAGTGGAGTAGGATGCGTGGCACGTGATGAGTTTGGCAACATATTGGCAAAAAAATTCATTGGTTTGGGATAGACCATAAATAATCTAGCAGAATTCAAAGCGGCTTTAATGGGTTTTCAGTTGGGAAATGAACTAGGAGTTAAGCACATCCATTTGGAAGGAGATTCACTCATCACAATTAATGCAATCAGACAAAAAACTACTCCAAACTAGATTCTAGGCCAATGGTTGCAGTCCATTAGACAGATGCTAGATAGATTTGAAGACTACAGATTGAGCCACGTGTATAGAGAAGGCAACTTAGTGGTCGATGAGTTGGCAAAGGCGGCGACAGAAAGTACCCAGAGTTAATTCAATTGGTGACATCATGTAATCATCATTTGAACTGGCAATTTAATTTGGCATGTGTGGAGTGATATCACTCATCGGTGAATAATTTGATAATTCCTTAAGGTACGGTACTACTAGTGGAAAAGCATGGTGTTGAGCTGTTAAAACTCACAGTTTTGATAGCTTCAAGATCTGTATATCTGCGGGGTCGTGTGGACGGTACAATCTTGCTAGCCTATTCATCACTATTAATTACGAGGGTCTACAAATATGGGTTGGGATTGCAAGATAGCCATACCTTTCTCTCATTTCTCATTTGATTTCTGCAATAGTTGTTGGGGCCAAAGCCATGGACACTCCGATATGTCTAGAATCCATGAAGTAGCAGATGACGTTCTGAGGGGAGGTGACCGACAAAAGACTCAAAGCGATTCTTGTGTCTGATCGTCCCTTGGTGCTTTGGCAACTAAAGAAGGTGTTGGTGGCAAATTTTTGAAGGCTACTCACCGCTATAGAGTAAATATGAATATCACGACCATGTTCTTGGCGGTTCTTTTGTAAATGAGAGTAGGCAAAGCCAAAGCAAAATTCTTGTGCCAGAAGATGTTCCTACACTCTCTTTTGGGAGAAATAGATGTGGCTCTTGATAATGTTGATAATAACCTCCTCTCTCCCTTTGCACAAAATTATTATATGTCTAAGGCACAAGGTGAGGAAATTCCTGGTTGTTCGAACTCTTAGGTTGGTTGAGTTGGAGAAGAGGTGGGGTGAAATTGAGAGGAGCATCAATTGTTTGGGCATGATGGCAGGAATAGTGCGAGTGACTGAAGCTGGCTGGGTTAGGCAGTACATGAAAGAAGAAGGTTTGGAATCAGGTGATGTCTCTAAGGATGATCAAGTATGGGGGTTGGGCGAAGGAGAACACTGGGTGGAGATGGATGAGTGTTCCCCTGAAGAAGCAGCAGATAGTCCAGCTTACCATGCTTGTGGTACAGAGTGCCCAGTGGTAGCTCGTGCGGTGGCGGCAAGGCGTGCTCTTGAAGAAGGAGGCTACACAAGGAGTCATGTGTGTCCAGTAGGTGGAGGGTTTTGGTTCTAGTATCTAATATCTAGTCTTTCTTTCCTATTTTCTATTCTACACTAGGCAATTTTGTATAGGTAAGCCCTGTTATATAAGGATTGGTAATGTATTGTGAAAGGTCAGAAGGGTAGTGACACCTGGTCAAGTAAGAATGTTAGGAAATTTTGGTGATGGGTGGTCAATGTAAAAACTACAATGTAATCTTTTCTGCTTATCAATATAATGGGCGCTGCACCTTAGCAGCTATTTAACAAAAAAAAAGATTGGACTTCCCCTATTTGAACAAAACTATTAAGCAATAAATACCATAACTGTCCATTCTCCAACAATATAGGAAGATGACTTCAATACAAAGCAAACTAGTCTAGGAAACTAAATTGCCATAAAGATATTGTAGACGACACAGTCCTATTGTAACTCTCTTTAGTCATTATAAAAAATAATTAAAACTAGAAACAAAACATGGAGCATGATCTGAGATTCCTTCATTATTCATGACTGCATTAACTGTCGAAGAATAACTATCAAAGAGTGGAGAGTTATGGATAACTTATTCCAATCAATTTTGAGTCTTCTTCCTTTGGCTGCGGGTGCCTATATTGTCTGTTGTGGACGTCAACACTTCCTTTGTTGCAGACTGCCAAGTGGTAGTCATGAAATGTAGCCACGTGCTTGTTGCATGGGGGGTTAGTCCAGCACATGATATCTATACATCACATCTACTAAAATTAATATAAAGTACTATCATATTTCACGAGCAAACATCAATTCACACACAATTACTTAACAACATATTATATACCAATATTAATGCTTTCAATGTCTTAAGGATGATTATAGACATAGTCAATATATATAAAAGTCTGGGAATGTCTTAGGAAGCATGCACTTAAAACAAGAGAAATAGGACAAATCATAGCCTCGTCATCTGTTTAGTTTTGTCATCTTGTGCTAGTTGCCAAACTCAAATAATGAAAATTTTTGTTTTTGTTTTTTAATTGATTGTCACTTTGCCTTGGCTGACTAGACAATGAGCTTTTTCTAATGGCTCTCTTTACTTTCTGACTACGACCCTTCATTTGCTGACTTAACACTTCATTTGTGTTGACTTACTTTTTTTTAATCTTTACTAGGCATGATTTCTTGCATTTAACCACGTTTTCTTAGACATGATTACGTACAATTTCTAGGTCCCATAGGCTATTGTGGCCTCAAGAACATTATTAAAATTCTTCATTCATTCATAGAGAATGACAAAATCTTTATAAAAGCATGCATCCCTTTTCTTATGCCCAAGGATAATTCTCTTCACTTGGCTATTTTGTTTAAATGCAAGTCTTTGTAAAAGGTGCACTTGATTTCCTTGACTACTTCCTCTTTTTACCATTTTGTTATTTTATTTTTTTAATATTTAATATTTTTAATTTTAAAATATCAATTATTAATAAACAATCAATTAATAATTAAGAATATTTTCTTAAAATAAATAATTAAAATAGAAAAATGATGGACAAATCATAAAGATTTAAAAAATGTAAATTTTGGACTTTGACATGATAACCTATGACTTGACCAAAAATGACTATTTCTAACTTTAATTTTGACACACAAATGATTAATTTTTTTTATGGTGAAAGAGTATAATGTAACATAATCAAGTTTTGGATTGGGTACAACAATTGGATATGTTTGGAGACCATGGCATATACTTGTGATATAGGAGGACTTTAGAATCTTTAGTTTGAAAGGTAAATTGATGCTTTATTAGTTGGGTAATGGAGTCAGTATGTTACTGTTATCTCCTAATAGTGCACCCTTCATCCGATGGTCCCTTGACAGTTGATGATGTACCTTATGAGGGTTATAAACTAATTATAGGTCTCTCTCATGGATGCACAAGCCATGAGGCTCATCACCCATAACACAAAACTTTTTGTGATCACACAACCCTACAAGTATCATAACTGTCATTTCCTTCATCTTAACATGACATGCATCTTAGTTGTCTCTGCTTACAACTAGGTGATCATTATTATGTGCTCTTCTTCCACATTTGACTCCTAACTGCTACCTTAATGTGAATGTCCCTATTGTATGCTACATGATTGTTATCATGAATGAGGCTTTGTAAAGATTAGAGGCTTCTAGATCACTATCCTAGGTCTCCTTGTCTCTTAACAAACTGACTATCCCTACTTGACTACAATAATAGTTTCTTGTTTTGCTCATCTACTCTCATTATATAAACCTTACTAATACCTACCTTATGTCTTTCAAGACTGCTCCTGACTGCCATTATGTGGTTGTGATTGTCATGCCTTTTTGATCTCTTCAGATAATACTTTTAGTGCTGGTAGGTCTGCTCCCTCTTGACTATCATCATGACCTTTTGTAATTGAAACCTTTTGTTCACTGTTCTTTAGCTGCATTAGTTCATTATGTAATGATAACTGCCCTAATACATGTTTTTGTGCAATTAGTCTTCTACAGCGAAGAACCTCATTGTTGTCCTCTTTAAAAAGGAATGATGAAACTTCCTTGTCTTCATGAAACTACTCTATGTTTAGGCATTTGCAAGAAGTGATTCCTAGGCTATACTGTGACAATGCACTTGTTAGTTTTGCTGTCCTCTAGTGTTGAGTCCATTGCACTTCATTATGAGCTATCTATTCTATCATAGTTGTGACTCTATCCACATCTTTTTTTCAAATTTTCTAAAAATGATCACAACTATCTCTTGTTGCAGGTGCCTAGGCACAGTTAGTCGAGGGTTTTGACTGTTAACTATTCATCATGGTGTGGCTTGAAGGCTACCACTCATTGTTTGATAACTCCATCTCATGAAGAGTGAATGTAGACTTGTTCACTTGTGTTACTTCTCACTGCCCTATGATAATATGGTTGTGTCTGCCCCTCATGTCAGAGACTATTAATTGATCCCATCAATGGCTTTGTGTTCTCATTGGTTAAGGCAAAATGGCTGTCATAAATTATACAGTGATGGGGCTGATTGACTGTCTCAAATGCTTTTAGAGATGATGCCACTTACTCAGACCTATCATTTTTCCTTCACCATAGGTATATCCCTTCAATGTATCATTGTTGACTATTCTCTTCTGATCCATTGACTGTGCACTATACATTATTTACACTTTTACCACTTGTTATTGGAATGTAAACTCACAAATGTTGAAAATCTGGAATGAAACCTCTCATCTATGCATTGTTTCCTCATTCATGATTGAGGATCACTATCTTTATATATCTTCCATGATCTTTGTGACTTAATGAGCTAATGATGGACTCACTTTAACTCTGCTCTATTATCCAATCATGGTGGTTGCCTTTTCTTATTGGGTTCCAATTGAGTAAATATTTTATCATTTATGATAGTGATGTCAACCAATTCACCATTATAGGTGATGAGATATATACTCAAAGTTGATAAAAGTAATGCTTTTACACTCTCATCCCTATCAAAACAAGAGGGCAACATGCTAGGCTCAACCCTTATGAGAGCCCATTTTTCTCCACGTGTTGTGATATTGAATAATGTAATCCAACAATGAAAATTTCACCTATACCTGCACAATGAACAAACATGTTAGGTTAAACAATGAAGCCAAAAGCTTCCAATGATGCTCATGATGATTGATGACACTCCTCTGCTTTTCTTGATATCTGCGATGTTGCAAAACTGTTTTAATTCCTTAGGAGAATAAACTATATATTTTTTGATATAGTATATGCAAGGAATATGGATCCCAAGATCATCCCTTTCAGGCACTTCAAGCAGCAACAGGTCAACTTCTGGGGCAACAAAGCAACAGGAACTGAAGCAAGGATGTAGCAGTTCAACTTGGGATTCGTCATTTAGGCAATGACGGATCCCTACTCTTTTCATATGCTTTTCCTCTTCTTTTTCATTCAAATGTATAGTTTATTTTCATACTGCATTGAAAAAAGTTATTCCCATGGATTGTGTGGGACACCATACATTTATGATTATGAATTAAAGACAACAGTCATGCAAAATATGTGGTCTTTCTCTTGTATACATTTGCAAACTGAACTGTAATTTATTTGATAATACTTCTTTGCATATGAATGTAACTTTTAGCAGAAATCAATGTGTACCTTTTATCTTTGTTTTACAAACACTATCTCATATCTACCTAATTGAGCTGGAAGCTAAGTTAGGTAACAGTTACTAAATCACCTAAAAATGAACATTCTTGAATCACCTAGAACATGATGTTTACATTATGAAAAGGGTGAATACAATATGACATAACAAAAAACATCTTGGATTGGGAAACACAATATAACATGAACCATAAATATGAAAAATGCTCTTTTAAGAGCTAAAACTAAGGAAAATAAAATGGGTTACACAAAACCATTTATAGGTTGAGAAAAGTACCAACCACTCCTCATGAACTAAGACTTTAGTTGTGATAGCATATAGCTTGAGAAACATTGCAAGACTTTCTCGAAGATCCATGGTTTAGGTGGGTAGACATGATCATGCAATGAGAAATTTAGGATTAATAGATTAATATGCATCAGTTTCTATATGATCATCCTCCACTATGAGAAACCTTTGTAGTAGATAGAAATATTATGCCTCCTTTCAAAGGTATCTAGCAAGACCTACTATTGTAGTGTTGTTGTAGGAATAATAACCACCACATATAAAATTTGATCTTCTTCACCCATGTCTTCGACATACACAAGCCTCAACCCAGTCCAAGTATCGTCCTCTAGGAAAGGTTGAGGTTGTTCAAATAAAATTTCAATCTCTTGTTCATGACTTTCTAGATCTTCAACTAATAACAATTGTGTACCTTGTGATGAGGGAACCTCTTCATTATTCTCATTGGAAGTGCCTAATTAAACCTTATATTTTGAATCTGAAAGACTATCAAGGTCAAAGAATTCAAGCACTAGGTCATTGTCAAATTATACCTGCTAAAAAATACCATCTAATATCTTGCTTTTCCATCCATCATCTCATATTATCAATCCTTAGATAAACTGGGCCTCTTTGGAAAGGTTTCATCAGAGTAATGGGCTTCAATGAATTTTTTAAGAGGGATAAAGTAATTAGGCCCCCTGTTACCAATCATACTATTATTGTCTCCTATCACCAAGGTAGGAGTTTGAATATGAATCTCTAGCAACATTTCTTTTTCATTGATCATCCATCTTTCTCCTTCTTTGATACCTTGATGAAATCCATGTCCTCTTCATTGTCATGTATTGAATCTATTAAGGACATGTCAAACCTCAAGAGGAAATCCACTGTGTCCTCTATTGTAGATCTACTTTCGAGGTGTTGTAGAAAAATAACAAGATTTGGTAAAGGATCCTTCTCAAGAACTTATGATTTGATGAGTGCCTCCAAAGTTGAATTATCTTCAAGAATAATGATATATTGTTCTTTATCTAATTATGATGTTTCTTAAACAAAAATACCAACCTCTAATGACCAAGTATTTTTCTCTTCAATTAATATTAATTAAGATTTTTCATCTTTATGTTTACAAAAACCACTAAATTTAAAATTAAAAACTCTTGACAGAGAAATTTTTTTGTCTCTTCTTTGATTATATTTGGTGCAAGCTCTTCAAACAACCCTTCGAATGAAGAAAAGAAGCAATTAGATTCACCATCATCCTCTCTGGTGTAGTTGACTTCTTGTTTACAATTCTAGTCCTAAGATGTTTGTGTGATTTTATCCTCCTCATAGAATATATGCAATACTTGTATAATATTGAGTTCCTCTTCTATTAATAGTCCTTCTTTGGCCTCAAAGAACTCGAGCAAAGTGGGAAAGATTTTTGTTTCTACTAGTTATTCTTGTTCCATCTATAGTTTATGATTATGTGAACATGTGATATTGTTCAATGCTTGATTGTGAAAATTATTTCTTACCTTATTAGGTTCACATTAGGTATATCCCATCATAGATCAACCATTAGATTCATATATAAGACATTTAGAACCATCCAAAAATCCTTGAATTTCATTTGAAGCTATTAATATTTGTGTGAACCTTCACATATCAAGGTAATTTCTTCCATCATGCTAATTAGTTTCATGAAACATGTAGTATGCATGTGTTGGATGAGTAATTTTTGCTGCCAGCCTTGTTGGTGAAGTAGGAACATGAGAACTATCATTGACATAATTGACAAAAGAATCTTTAATACTTGAAAGAAGTGGGACTTGTTGAAGTGGTGAGATGTTTGAAGGAAATAGAGGCCTGCTTTAATCTTTCTATATCTTTGTTGAAGTGATCACATGATCCTCTAACTCGATAATTAACTAAACAATTGAATCTTACAATGAACTCCCACATTATTCACTTTTGTCTTTCTTAGAATTTGAGAGTTGTGTAAATAAGACATGACTATCTTCAACTAGTTTGAATTGTGCAAGAAACTTATCACACATTGACTACCAACTCATTACTAAACTAATAGTAAGGTGATGAAACCAATCAACTATTGCTTCTCACAATGTCTCCATGAATAATTAAACTATGATATCTTCATGTGATACACTCAAAATTCAACATGTAGTGGTGATGGCTAAAATATGGTCATCTAGATTTTTCTTTCCATCACCATATAAAGTTTGCAAAAAATTGTCCTTGATCCTTAAGGAAGCTCATGATTTTCTATTAATACCAATAAATTCATTTGATTTTTTCATGGTAACAATGGAGGTAGATGATTGTTATTGATGCAGTTACCCTCCTAATTAGCCACTAATTCTAATAATTTTTCTTTATAAGCTAAAAAGTATTTATGAATTCTCAAACCTTTGTGCCAAACTTGAATGTTACAATTGATAAAATGGCAGTCTTATGTCATTCCCCAACAGAGTCACAAAAAGCTATTAGTGTTTTAATTGGCACCTTTAAATGCAACACAAAATAGAACAAATGTGTGATGGAGCTACTCTTCAAATTAGAAGGGGAAGCTCCTTGTCAACTACAAATTAAACTAAACTGCATAATATGCACTTGCTTATTTACAAACTTTACAGTATTTTTAGTGGTGACTCTTAGTATACAATACAAACTAACTAAATAAGAACCTATTTTTTATTTTCTTGATCTAGAGCACACTACAAGTCAAGACATCAACACTAGAAAATGTATTTTTGGACTAAAATAAATCCCTATAGCTTCACACTTACATTGTTAGTTAAATGCATAGACTAAACAATGCAAGTACACATACAAATTTGAATAGGCTAAAACACAAACACAAATACTATGGTAAATTACATGTATGATTCAATATAAAGCCATGATCTACACCTTTGAACTCACTTGCAATAGAAATCTTACAAATTCACCAAAGTAATTTAACCCTCAACACATAACAAGACATTTCAATAAACATTTATAAGCAAGATAGGTGTAATAAATGTCATTTAGTGAATAATGAATTCTAGATAACAATAACACTAAATACTTGATAAATAACAATTACAACAATATACAATTGTGAGAATTACCATTGATAAAATTGAGTTAAAAAAGGCACGCAAAGCTCTGCATGAAAATAAATAAAATAAACTAATTGAAGTTAAACTCTAACTACAACTGCTTACATGACATGCAAGCATTATTACAAATTATCTCATCCTCTAATTCTAATATTATAACATGTGATTGTCACTTCAACTAATGGTACAAATTATTATAAATTATCCCTTAATGCTCACATCTCTCAAATGTTGAGATAGACAATCTAACAATAACCAACTCTAGGCTATAAATAATGAAGGCTAAAATAACAAAAAGCAAAAAGTAATGCAGGTTTTGACTAAAAATAGCAAACTCAAAATATGGTTTTTCTTTGAAAATGGCCAGGAGATATTAATAGTGTAATCTAAAAATATACTTTTCTAGAAAGCAGTTATGGATGACTTTATGAAGCTTTTACAGTACACCTATTCAGATCTCGACAATCACTTTGGTGTTTTGAAACTATTGACTAATTTTAGTTTTCCAATCTCAAATAGTCTTGGTTTGTCCTTCTAAGTGTTTCAAAATGCAAGATCCTTAAAAAAGTCTAAGTATGGATGTTTCTAGCCTTTTCCTTTGTTAGAAATGAAGGTAAACAACTATATATGAAAATATGATTATAATTATAATATACATATTTAATTATGCAAAACCAAAATGGAGATAGTATGAAATCAACGTAAAGAAATAACATAACAGAAGATCAAACAAATAACACAATGTTTACATGGAGAAACCCTAATGGAAAAAAAAGCCACATAAGGAGAGATGCATGAGTTTGTATTAAATTTGATAGAGTTTACATTATAACACTATTAATCTTTGCCTTAGTCTTCAATCCAACAACACTTATTTTTCCAATCTCGACTTTCTGCTCTACTCATTCATGGTCGTAATACAATATCCTCATAAAGGTGTTGCCTTCTAGGGCAAGAAAATCCAACATAACTTCTACCATCAAATATGTGACCTAATGATGAACGATCCATATTTACAATGAAAAATATATATGAATTGTGGCTTTGTCGGGGCGTGTGGCTTCTGGACCCCTCATAGGGGATCACCCCCCAGACCCCATAGGGGGGTACCCCCTAGAATTAAATGTGCTCCATAAACAACATCCGTCAAGTACCGAGATCAAACATGTGGTTGAAATAAGATCACTACTGGGTGAAACCTTTCATCCCTTATGGTTGATTTACAAACAATAATAGGAATAATAAATTACATAGGATTTACAAGGTCGATGGCACCTTAATCCTAACATTCTCCCACTTGACATCATACATTGTAAATAAAACCATAGAAAACATGAAATAACTAAGTACTAGGAACAAGGCCCATGGCCTTCCTGCACCACGTAAACTTTTTTGTGCTTACAAGTTTAATAAGTGATTCTACAACATTCTCTTGAGTGTCACCCTTCTTTACCTCAATCCGACCATTAGAAATCATTTCAAGAACAAAATGGTATTGAACATCCACATTCTTACTTTGTGCATGATACATGGGGTTCTTGGCCAAACATATTGCACTCTAGCTATCACAACCAATTTGAATAATCTTGCAACCAAAACTAATACCTGTACACAATCTCTGTAGCCAAACTACCTCCTTAGAGACATGAGTAGTAGCCATATACTCTAGTTCAGCGGTGGATAAAGCAATGGTGGGATGCCTTTTACTCATCCAACACATAGCTCCTCCAAACAAAGTAAACACATAGCCACTAATGGACCTTCGACTATCCAAGTCACCTACCCAATCTGCATCAACAAAACCCTATATGTCCAATGTCTTATCCACGCTGTTAGTACTAGAATAAACCAAAAAAAAATTAGAAGTACCATGTAAATATCTTAACACCCTCTTTGCATAATTCCAATGTTGTCTACTAGGGTCAGACATAAACCTGCTTAAAACTCCCACTGCTTGGGCAATATCCGGTCTAGTACAAACCATTACATACATCAAAATTCCTACAACACTAGCATATGGCACATCAAACATATCCTTTAAATCATCTTTATTCTTAAGACACATATCTAATGAAAGATTAGTACCAATCCTGTAAAATGAATTCTAATTGAATTGCAATCCTCCATGTTAAATCTATACAGATTAGCATTCACATACATACTTTGTAATAACCAGATATTTCTATTACCTCGATCCCTTTTGATCTCCATTCCCAAAATATACCTGGCTGCCTCTACATCCTTCATGTCAAATGCACCTAAAGTTGAGCTTTCAACTCACTGGTCATACCCTTGGTGTTACCGAAAATAACATATCATCCACATACAAATCATTAATCAAAATATCATCATCAATACATCGAATGTAGACATGATGATCCTCTTCACTTCTAACAAAACCCAATTTCAAAACAAATGAATCAAACTTTCGGTACCACATTCTAAGGGAATGTTTTAAATGATAACAGATCTTTTTAACTTGCATACCCAATGTTGTTTCCATTCTACCTCAAAACACGTAAGTTGTTGCATATAGATTTCTTCTTCCAAATCTCCATGCAAAAATGCAATATTAACATCCATTTGATCAATTTCAAAATCATAAGCTATAGTAATGGACAAAAAGAATTTAATAGAAGATAATTTAGCAATAGGAGAAAAAATTTCACCGAAATCATTTCCCTCTCTTTGGAAGTAGCCATTGGCTATCAGTCTATCCTTGTACTATTGTAATGAACCATCTACTCCAAACTTCTTCTTGAAGACCCACTTACATCCCATGGCCTTTCTTGCTTTGCGCAAACATACAAGATCCCAAGTGTCACAAGAGTCTTGTAAAATACACAATCCAAATACAATAAGCTTGGAAGTAAATAATTAACTCATTCACATTACTTAAAAAAAAGATAAATCTTTTATACAATAAGTAATAATGTCGTAATACATCTTACAAAAGCACATGCTATATCCATGTGTTAACACAATAAAATAATATACAATGTTACGTGTTTGGCTCTCATGCCATAAAGTCACCTCAGTACAATAATAAGTATAATATACAAGTAATGAATAATGAATCAAATCTCTGGCACTAGCCACCACTAACCCACACGGTCATCCGCAAGCTGAGAGATGAGAACATGCTCCAGGCACTTTTTTGCCCAACCATGAAGCATTTACGCTTCCCCAGAATCCTTCCTAACATGAAGGATAACTGACCCTGCACAAAGTGCCTAGCCAACTTGGGAAAACTAGGTAGGAGGGACAACCCGATGCAACCTATTGTCTAAATGCATATCTTTCTACTAGAATGTGCAATATGTCACAAACAAGATGTGATAGAGAAACATATTAATATAATTTTGTTAGACACATTCATTCATCTATTTCAATGAAAACATGACTTTGGCCAAAGAACTTAAAAATAACGATCAAAATCCTAAAAAGAGGATCAACCTTTTTGTTTATCCACATTCAACACCCTATCCCAGAAGGTAAGCCCAATACACACATAAAAAGATAAACTATTTTCTTTTCAAAACAAATCGATAACACATGTTTTTGCCTAATAACAATTACTAATTCCTTACTTTTGCACAATCAACGTGAATACACTTTCAAGCAAACAATTGTACTAAAGAGCTTCGTGCATTATTTGTTCAAGATATACAATGAAAGATATCAAACTAGTTATATACCTAACCCATTTTACGTTCATAATTATTTCAAAATAAATCCAGATCTAGGATTTTATAACCGCAAGCAGGTTTATAATTCCATACAATTAAATTTGTGACAGGGATTTTAAGAAGATACATACTGTTTAACAACTTCATAATTGCCAATAAAACATCATTAAAGTGAAGGCATAAGCAAAAAAATTAGTTAAATACATTCTAAAGTTACTATAGGAATCCTACTATCTGCTACAAGAATACAGTTACGTCTGCTATATGAATTGATTTCAACTACAAGATGAAAGTAATTGCTATGGGAATGAAAAGGTTGTTGCAATAGGAATAAAATAATCTGGGGCATGTATTACATAACTGTGACAAGAAGAGATTGGCCGACAAGTTGTTTACACAATCCGTTACCAATAAAAAAGGTCGATACCAAGTAGGTCGTTTCTAGAGCGTAGAAGTTGATAAAAAGGTCAAACATGTCGACTATAGTTTAAGAGGCCATTGGAGAATAAGACAGACCACTAATTCTATTAAACATGCCACTTTAGTCTTATGTAGGCCAAGGTGTGATACACAGTCTAAAAGAGAGAAATACATGTGAAAGATATCATACAGGCCGATCAAGATTACAAAGACCACAAGAATTTAACATGCCAATACATTATACAGGTCATTGGGAAAACAGTTCAGGCCAATGACAACTTCTGAGGTAAGGAAACCGAAATAATAGTCAACAGTAAAAAGGAATAGCTTAGGTTGTTTAGAAAAAATAGAGGATAGGCCATTGTGACAATGAGGCTAATATACAAATGTAGGCTGATCGATACCATAAACACAGGCCAAAAAAAGAAGATACAGGTCAACATGATATTAAAGAGACCGATACAAGGGTAGGGCAGGTCGATAAGAATGTCTTATGGTAGTTAAAGATGATATACAGGCAAGATGCAAAGTGTTTAAGAAGATATGAAATCCGCAAGAAATCCTTTTAATACATTTAAAAACTAGCATAAGACCATTCTATAGATCCTATGCTTTAACAAGCATCACACTTGCATTCTGTAGTTTCAAAACATACCCGTCAACCCACGAATTTTTCCCTCTTGTTGCCGATGAAATACTTTATGTTGTTGAATGATGATCATCGTCCTCTTTTCTCCTTTAGTCGTTGAATGATGATTCTTTTTTCCCTTCGTCCCCTCTTTTATGAATCTATTGCTCTAATAATGACGTTCCATATTCGTAGATCTTGCTATTTTAACTCCAGTTATCCTCTATTTTGCATGGCACTTGGCGTCCATCACAACTAATTGCTTCATTGTAATTTTAAACTCCATTATTACTGTAGTTCAAATTTGCATGCCATAAATATTATTATTATATTTAGATTCATTTAATATATTCTTTAATTTATATATTTATATCCTTTATATATACATATATATATAAACACTTTTAATAATTATAAATAAATGAAATCAACTTACATAATTCTAATAAATCTGAGTCGAAAATAACGTATAAATTCATGACTAACTTATGCAATTCAAATGAACATATTGTAGTAACAAAATCACATAGTTATCTAATCGTCATACCTCGATCACATCCATTAATCATATAAAATGCTCAAACAAGACCACGTAACTATGTAATAATACATAATAAAGCCACTAAATGAAAATATGAATGATGCAATATGACATGAAACTAAGTGAGTGTGTGCATGCATTGTGTTTTTAGGTCATGCCAACTCTTTCCGATGGCTAGAACACTTCTACCTCAACCATGTTCCCATCTTTGACATTTTTCTTGCACTCAGTCACACTTAGATTTCCTTCAATAGGTTAGTCCTTGTAATCATAGCCAAAGCAAGACGAGATATACATCCATAATCATACCAATAATAATCAATTATTAAATCAACTTTCAAATTTTATTCATTTTAAAATAACGATGATTTTATCTTTACACAAGTGAAATCACTCAATAGGAAAATGATCAGAATTAAATGTCCAATAATAGAATTTATAAATAAAGTCCAAAGTCGAGATGTGACAAGTCTAAAGCCATAGTCTCCTCATACATGGCTAGTTGTCAAGATTCACTATAATCCACATGAATAGCTTCCCTTTAGGATCTAGGTTTATCATCAATACACAAATAAAACAAGTAAACAACATAAATTGGGTAGGTTATACCTATCAACTAGGTTATGTTGTCTTGTGGATTTTCTCAAGGTGGAGTTAGAGATTCTTCCTCGTGTTCTTTTTTATGCTCAACTTCTTCTGTAACAACATAGTCTTCCTTGTCTGAACTTTCACTTGAATCTTCTTCTTCTCCATCACCTAATCCATCATTTTGTTTTTTTGATGTGCACTTTCTTACTATAAATCAAAATGCACTATTATCTTCCTTTTTTTTATTCTGATTGTAGAGGATTAGAAATAGCTCTAAGTTCCTTGAAAATCACATCTCTAGAAAATATAACTTTTTTGGTTAGAGGATCCCAAAACTTATAACCTTTTACATTCTCACTATATCCAATGAAGATGCATTTTTGTGCTTTTGGATCCAACTTAGACCACTTTTCCTTAGGCATGTGAATAGAAGCCTCACAACTAAAAACCCTTAAATGTGAAACAAAAGGTTTCTTACCCATCCACACTTCATAAGGTGTCGAATCAAGAGCCCTACAAGGAGATATGTTTAATAAGTAATAAATGGTACTCACAACCTCTGGCCAAAAACATTTATCTAACTGTGCATCACTTAACATACTTTTGGCTCTTTCCATTATTGGTCGGTTTATCCTTTCTACAACACCATTTTATTGTGTTGTGTATGGAGTTGTCTTTTTTCTTATGATAGTTGCATGCTTACAGAATTTATCAAATTCCTTATAGCAATATTCCCCTCCATTATCAGATCTTATTATTTTTTATCGTAAGTCTTGATTGGTTCTCTACTAAGACTTTAAACTCATTTAATTTAGTGAAAACTTTATATTTATGTTTCATAAAATAAATCCATGTGAATCTGGATACATCATCAATGAAGGTAACAAAAAAAACAAGATTTTCCAATAGAATCATTATCCACATGTCCGAACATATCTGAATGAATAATTTCTAACTTCTCTTGTGCTCTATTGCTTCCTGAAGAAAAATATGTTTTGTTCTATTTCCCAAACACGTAATTCTCATAGAAATCAAAGTACTAATCAAAATAAGAAAAACCATCCAACAAATTTTTATACATAATTATTTGCAAAACATTTTCACTTGTATGGCCAAATCTGCGATGCCACAACATACATGTATTTTTAGTAGTTTATAAACTACAAAGGGGGTCCAGTTCCCAACTCTAGAAATCATTTACAATTTGCATGTTTATAAACTACAAAGGGGGTCCAGTTCCTAACTCAAAGGATTATTAGACTTCAAAAACCATTTTTAGTTTGCACGTCTGCAAAGTGTAAATGAACTCCAACTCTCAGACCTCCTACAACCTCAAAATCTATAAACTAATTGCAACTTGCACTATGCAATGTGTGATGGGATTCTAAACTCCAAACTTCCTGCACTTCAAGCTTTGGGGACCAACTACAACTAACAATTTATATTGGTAAACCTAGTTTGCATGCGATTTGGATTATATAAGATGACTTGCAAAATAGAGTGATGAAAAATAACTAAGGCATAAAAATATCAAGGCCTATTTTTCTCACTCAACGGGGCATAAATTCCTCAATTTTTTAGATGTATAAAAATGGTTTGGTTCAAACATTCAAGGGATAGTGGAATAAACTTGGCCATACAGGGACCTAAATGACATGGTTCTTAAGGAACAAGGCGGATACTAAATTCCACTTCCAAAACTTAAAGAAATAAAATTACATAGATACAAATGAAATAAAGAGAATACCATCTATCTCTAAAGACTCACCATGCCATTGAATAGAGAAAGATCTTTGCATGCTCTCCAAGTAGTTTGAAGGTCCTCGTGGTCCCAGATGGTGGTACAATGCCACCCAACTATGTGGAACCTTCAAGCCCACCCCATTGAATTGAAATATTGTCGCATGGGTACAGAGCACACACATGCAATACAAGGGAGTATGGAAACACACACCACTCAACATGTATAAAATGTAATGCATCCACGTGAATGCACTAAAATGCAATAGTCACATAAACATATATACATGATCACAAATCATGTAGAATACAAAATCTGACTGATGGATTTAGGATGAGGATCCTAGAGACAAGACAAGGAGTGTCATCATAGTAGCACAATGCCTCCATGGAAAATTTGGGAGTAGATCTTCCTCACACAAAGATACTAAATGACATTCACCAACTTCCAAGAATTGTGACATGTCCACCACGAAGACCGAACCTATATAAGGCATTCAATCATGGTATGGTACCTTAATTAATCATGTTTTATTTACCTAATATGTATTACATTATCACTTAATTAAAACTCTTATTCCACTCTATCTAGTGATCCCTTTATATTGTAGCAAACAATTAGAGCTCGAAAAAGTCCATCAATCCAAATTCATGATTTTGGCATGACATGAGATTCAATGCAATAATTTTCACAACACATTGCTAAAAGATGAAAGATTCCATTTTATAAGGGAGAGTAATATTTTCACAAAATAAAATATTCATTTAAGTCCTAATTTGTAATTTTCATTTATTTTTTAAAATGACAAAACTATAAAATATCTTCAATTCAACATTTAATGAATTTGGTTGCAACCTTCAAATTTACTACTTTTTTAATTAAAGAAAATTTACAAAAACTAAGAATACCCTCTTATGCATAATTCACCCAACAATGACATTTTTAACAAAATTTGAGGAAATGGATTGTAGATATTTTTTGCCATAGTCATGGCTCTATTTTGGACATTTTACAAATTTAAAACATAATTTAAAACTAGAAATTGAATCATTAATTTTGATTCAATCTTATTCCTATAACAAAGAGATCATATGCAACCACCTATTGTGGGCATGGCAATAGGAATTCCATTTGAAATTTGGAAAATTAAAAATACTTTCAATGGGGAAAAATATCTTCCAAACACAAGCTCACAAAATGGAGAAGAATCTTTTTGGAGGCAAATGCACCACAAGCAAGCAATCTTCGATCCAAACTAATCCCAATCCAAGCAACTCTAAATCTTTCTTTTCCAAAACAAATGAACTCTTTTCAAAGGGGAGAAAATGAGAGGTTTTCCAAGCAAAATGCTAAATGAAAATGAAAAGCCTTTCCTTTCCTTTTGTTCAAAATTCTCTGAACCCCTTCCCACTTTTCCTTCCTTTTTCACATTAAAATTAGTTATTTCAAACATGCCTTTTTTAAAATTAAATATTTCAAAAAGTATTTCCACACACATTATTTAAAGTAAAGCCAATACATTGAAAATAAATTATAATCATTATTCTCCATAACATTTTTAATTAAATTAAATTTCCAATAATATATCAAATTTATTTCCTTTATGCAAATTACTCTAATACCATAAAATAATTAAAATCACTTTAATTTTCTTTTCACTTAAAATGATAAAATACTATAAGCTTTTTTTTTAACTTAGTAAACTATAGTCATGGGGACTGCTCCCATTTCATAAAAGTCAACAAAAATCAACAATAGAAGTTTTAACATGAAAGCTCAGCCTCTATGCTTGAGCAACATACCTATCAGAGTTACAACAAAATCCCTGTGATACAATCTAGCTATATCCCCTATAAGCTATTGATTACATACTGAGAATCTACCTATGTCTTAAGCATTGCTGTCTACCTCGTAGTAGTGATTTATAAACTCCTGCATCCAAGCATATTCCTCCACCATCCCTAGCAATTTCTTCAGGAACCTTGCCTCCATCACTACGTTTCGCCACTGTGCTACCGCCATTTCAGTCCTCTTCTTTGTAATAAAAGGTTTCCAGTCAACCAAACCCCCCGCCACATTTACCTTATGGAATTCATCTGGCAACGAAATCCCTATGCTTCTTCTCGCCACCCCCAACACTTCTTCAAAACCCCCCTGAAATCTCTCTCCACCAAAGCCTCCATCAACTACTTGATGACTCATTTCTCCTCCCCCAAATCTAATAGTGAAGCCAGGAACATGGACGAAACATCTAAATGAACTCGATATCTATTTGAATTCACCATAAAGTTCTCTCCCATAACCCATTCAATTGCAAACAATACTAGTCCACTTTGTGTTTTGAACACCTTTTGCAATCTATTCCCCAAAATCTCACCCAGAAAAAAAAAAAAAATAAAAATAAAAATAAATAAATAAATAAATTTACGTTTGCAGTTCACCAATCTGATCGGGGTCTCCATCCTTCCTTGATTACTATTTCTAATGAACAATACAATTGTAAGCCTGAATGCGGATGCCATATCTCAACTATAAAATCATTAATCTAACTCCTATTCACCATCTCTTCACATGCTTTGCCACCTCAAATTGAATGTCCTTTTGATGTAACATCAATTGTAATGAGGATAGTCATTATTAACTCGACCTTTCCCACAACTCTTGCAAAGTATCTATGGAATGATTTGCCAATGAGTCTACCTCTCCATTTGTCTCACGAAATATATGATTAATGATGACCCCTTCAAATATGTCTATAATGTTCAAGGCTTCACTTAGGAGCAATCTAGCTTCTAATTTTGAATGTCACGTTTCCTAAACGCATTCACCATAATCTGTGAATCCCCTTGCACTTTGACTCTTTTCAAATCGAGGCTTTGGCACATTTGGAGGCCCAAAATGAGGGCTTGTAGTTTCACCTCATTATTCATGCCAATGGCGAGTTTCCTCATTGCTTTCCCTAGCACCTCCCCTCTCCAATCTCTCACCATGCAACCTGCCTCGAAGTCTCCAAGGTTACCCTTGGATGCTCGTCAAAATTCATCTTATACCACCCATCCTTTGGTGGAGTCAATTTGGCTTCCATTCTATCCTTCTAGGATTGAGGTCCCCTACCCCATTAACAAGGAATACTATAAGCATTTTTTTGCTAAAACATAATTTATATCTTTTAAAAAAGAACTAAATAACATGCATTTTGAGATAATTTTAAATGTAATGAAACAAGATAAAATAATCACACGCAAATGATTCATGCACACTTTACAAGTTTCCACAACATGCAGATCCTAGAATCACCATTGATTTGAGTCCAGGTTTACACAAGGATTCACAAGATTCATCTTGTACTTGAATCGAGTGAGATACATGTTAACAAACAAGTTTTTTCCCAATGTGAGCATCTCCTATATAACCACTATTAGGGAAACTTGGTACCTATGCATTTAGGTGAAACATCAAGCATATTCACACCATATAAAATAGGTGAAACAAAGAATAAACACCCAACATGGCATTATATCATATGCCTTTACTAAGCATCAATCTAACATGAATCATTAATCATGAACATAAAGATGCAATAACCAACAATAATCTAGAATACTAATCCATGTATAATAAACACATTTGTACAATATAACAAAAATAGTGGAGCAATAACATTGGAAAGTCTAACCAATAGGGTCATAACATATGCATCTATAGTTAAAACTCTAAATGCCAAGATAAAACCTCATCAGAAACACATTGATGGAATAGTAAAATATCATAGCTAATACTAGTAGCAGATCCAAAGCAAGAATTAATAGACAACAAGGCACAAGCACTAGAGGTACTACACAACATTTTGGTTTTAATAATCACCAACTCTGGGCTGTTATTTTCATTGATACCTTTCTACCCCATGCTCTCGTCAACACAGAGCCACTATTTCAATTGGATTCAAATGTTTGCTAGATGACACTCATTGGAGAAACCATTGAGGCTAGAATGAGAAATGTGTTCGTTTTTAGGGTACAAAGTGTTGGAAGTGATCAAAGTAGTGTTGGGTTGCGATTTCCTTTCAAAGGTGTTGGAAGACATTAAGTAAATTTAGAAATCTCCTCCATGTTTATTAGTAATATCTTTCTCATTTCCCGGTGATAAGCAAATCATGAAGGCTCTTGGTAAATATTATGTTTGAGAAAAATTTCGTGTTGGCATTAATGAAATTGTTGATAAGGCTACCTTGGTGAAGCTTTCCTCTCTCCCTTTTACTAGCCATGAATTAAGGGCTTTGGGTTTGATGGGCACTATCAAAGGGATCAAGGTGAGCTGGGAGACACTTATTAAAGTGGTGGTAGCCACATGGAGTTTTCTTAAAGGCGGTATGGGTGCCCACCCATATCATTTGACTATGGATGTTCTTGAATTATGCAGGCTAGTGAAATCTTCCCCTCTTCAAGAGAGATTCAACGTGGTGAAGGCAGAAAAGGCAATAAAATTTCTGATATGATGTATGGGTTTGGTGAAGCGAGAAGATGGTTCCTATAGTCCCGACTGCTACAATATATAATTGGTTTATTTTTGGTTTGTCACTAGTTCGTATGTATAGGGATAATATGTAATTGTTTATCTTTGGTCTATTTTATCTTTGGTTTGTTAATCAATTATATGTATAACAAGTTTTATCTCTGGTCTACTTTACAAAATGTCTATTTTATCTCTCCACTGGGTGGTCACATTGGTAGAAGTTATTTGGGGACTACATATTGTCTATTGTCATGTTACATATCTTCAAGCAATGTAAACCTATAAATCTGATATCATGACCAAACTAGAAGGCAAAATTTTTATAATTTATTCATATTTAGTAGAATGGGAGAGGGCCTTTACCCCTCACTTGATCTATAAAAAAACGATTAATAAATATGACAAGCAATTAATTCTATCTTTTACAATATTTTTAAATTTTAATTAAATTTCTTTTAGTAGTTTCTAGATTTGGTTTCAAATATTTTTATGAGTTATCTTTTTGAAGAAGTTTTGTCCCCACTACAAAACTCTCAATACAAATTTATAATGACACAAATACTTATAGTCTTTGTAACCTTGTCCACCAACTACTACACATTAATATAAATGTATACTATTTAACAATAGGCTCGTAAATATTTATGCCTATTAGCAATTTGATAAAACCTTAGTACTTTTACTAATTTAATTATAAGACTCACTTGGTATTTTAGCCTAGTGTTGTTCCCAAACAAAAGTTCATTCAAAACCTACCTTAAAAAAATATTAAGATAGTTTGGAGCACCAACATAGATGAATGAATGAATGAATTTTAATGACATCCATGACACCAAACAATCTAAGAGACCAAAAGCGGCAGCTCTAAAACATCAGCCTCAAGGACCAAGAGCCGCAGCCTTAAGAAACTTTCGAACTCTTATCAATGTTAGCGCTTCTACTATGCAACTTGACCAAGAAACTATGCGGGGTGTTGAACTAAATTAAATTATGCATGTGGGGTGTTGAATTAAATTAAATTAGAAGCTTATGTATCGTAGAGTCGAAAGGTGTTGGGGCACGGAAGCGAGCGGCTTTCCATATTCCGATTATAATATTCTCTCTCCACGTACTTGAAAGACCATATTAACGGTCCAATCAAACGCCAGGTGGCAGAAACATTTTTTAACAAAGCATCACAAGTTCAAAACTTCAATAAGACCAGCCGTATAATCAAAACTTGTTGTCACCCGCCAAGTTGCTAAAATTTTGGCTCCGAAGAAGCAGAGTGTAAATTCTCGCAACTTGACTGTCATTCTTTACTTGTAATCCTTTGGTCTTTCGAACCTTTGCAAATGAAGCTCTTCATCGAAATCGAAATATCTCCAGAGGAGGTTCCTCTGACCACTGAACTTTTGCGTACCATTCGGTAAGCACAAGTGAAACGCAGAAAATGCTTTAAATAAATGCTTCCAAACAGTTTTAAAGCCATGCCTTATCAAATTCTTTCAGTATCAGTAAATTATAATGTGTTATGTTACGAATATTATAAATTGCAATTCAAGTTGAGCAACAATAAAATTGCATGGTGCTATAATATTTTAGGAACATTTCTAAACCCTAAACCTTCCAGTTCGGTGTCTTTGTGTTGATTTTTTGAACTCCGCTGCATGGTATGTTAAGTCTCTGATTTTCTCTGAGTAA
This sequence comes from Cunninghamia lanceolata, assembly GCA_027924645.1. Lineage (NCBI taxonomy): Eukaryota > Viridiplantae > Streptophyta > Pinopsida > Cupressales > Cupressaceae > Cunninghamia > Cunninghamia lanceolata. The sequence goes on from BSBN01001091.1 coordinate 1,206,904, forward strand.
TGTCTGTAAACCCTAAACCCTTTTAGTGTATACTTCTTTGGGTAATTCTCTTGCCTGTGGGTCTAGCTCGCGGACATTATTCTCCGTTTTGGACAGCATGCATTTTATGTTAGAAATATTAGTGGTTCGAGCCTGGTAAATAGTTGTCCACATAATTATGATATTTACTATTTTTCAAACCTATAAAATATTCATGGAAGCCAAGCCACACCCTGAACAACAACGGATGGCTCAAGTAGCTCAAGTTTTAGAGGACACCAGCATGCCTAGCATAGTTATGGAAAGGTTTTAGGTTGAAGTCCTAGCTGCTTCATGGGAAATTACATTAAATCTGACCTACGCTGTCTACTTATATCTGTCTGCTTTGAGTTTTCACATTTTATAAAATCTTGCATACACGGGGCTTCTGTCATTTTCAGGTAGAATACTGACATAGGCATATCGGACTGGGAAAGATCAACCATACATGTACATGACAAAAACAAAACTGAGCCAAAATCTGGGAAAAACCTTGGTTTCTCTGCCTGTGGTCTTTGAGCTGCAAGAAGAGTGTTTCTTTTCTTCGTGTTTTGGTGGTCTGAGGGGCATGCTTGGGCTTAGGGAGTCTCAACAACTTTTAGGGTGTTGTTTTGTGTCACTTGCCGCTTGAATTAGAGTGTTCTTTGACTAACGCCAAGAGCCTCATAAGTTGTCATAACCATGAACACAAGTAGGTTGCTAGGATTTTTTAATTGCAATATGGCATATATGCATGCAATAGAATAAAAATAGGCTGTACATTTGGTTGCCTTTCATAGAAATAGATCGGAAGCATGCATACTCTTTAGTGCCACCAAGAGAAGAAATGTACTATTTCTCACCATTTGCGCAATTGTACATGCGACATTATATGCTCCTCATCAAAATGGAATGTATTGCATTCTTTTGATAATGTTTTTATGTTATCTGAAACTTGATCAAGTTTCCTGTGGTGAATGTCGGACAACTTTTGTAGTCAGCTTTGTTGATTCTTCAGATTTTGTGTGGGGCAGACCATGCATTTCTATAAGATTGCCTTAACATTGTTTTTGGATTGATAATTCATGACTATCTTATGGTCGTTTTCGGAGTTTTGTAGAAAATCTCTAACAACCATGGTCCAAAAATCCCTTGTCACTTTGTGCCTGATATAACAGGCATCAATCAACCTGCAGTGGTCTAAACTGTACATATATTAATTCGCTACAGGTTTATATCCTTGTTATTGTCAAATTCTTGAGGTGCATGGAAAACTGGATCCTGAATACAATGCTGGCAGAGGATATTTCCTGTATCAGAGCAAGAAATATCTTGTAAGAGACATTTAAATGTTTTATGCCTCCAACTATGGCTTTTGTATTTTTGGTTGTTGAACTTTATTACTGTTTGGCATAAAACTAAATATAATTCATGTTTTCCAATTGTGATTGCTCTTGTATATCAGAATCAATTGAGTTTTCAGCTAACTATGATGCAGCTATAATCATTTTAATAGACACTTTTTATTGGGCATCAAAACAACCATGTGGAGAAGATGATGCATGAATATTATTTACATGCTCATGTATGAACTATCTTAAGGTCACAACTTTTTGTAGTGGTGCTTAACCTAAAAAAAATGCTCAAAACTTGAATGTTTTGTAATGGAGGAGATAGTTTTGTAATAGAGGATATTGCTTTGTTATGGTGTGAGGATTGGATCGCAGGTGTCGAATTATGTTGTATGTGGCTTCATTAAATGTGATTTTGTTGGGTGTCTTCCCAACTTACGAATGGACCTATGGTAGGCGATGCATAGGAGGAAAAGGCAATCTGGGAGTTTTTATGAAGCTTGACTAGGATAAAAATTGTCAATTGAAGGTGATGAGCAATAAGAAGCATAAGGATTTAATCCTTGGTCTTCTTCATTGTTGATTGTCCCAAGGAAGAAGATTTGATTGAAGTTGGATAGATAAGTACAGGTTTGATGCTGTGTTGATGTCTTGTCCAATGAATTTAATTGTTGGAAGAGGTAGTAGGGTGGCGAGGTATTGATTAGAAGAAGACTCTCACACAGTGGAACCTATTGCAAAAGAGCTGTAGTTTGAAACAATATCTTCATTTTTTCTTGTGTGGCTAACCATTTGAGGATTGCATGATGTACTGTGGTTAGGATTGTTGTTGGAGATTCTAATCTTGACTTTTGTCTCTTTCTTGTGGGTCCCATTGAGTTATCAACACGTGTTACACCTTTGGGCTATCTTTTCTCTTATTTTGGTACAATGTACCTTTTATAGGGCATACATGTATTAGTAAGACCATAGAAGCAGAAATTGCAAATTTATTGGGATGAAAAAGTGATAAAATTGCAACCCGTAATTAAATTGCAATTTTCCAATTTTTTTGGCTAAAAAACTAGGGTTTTTTGGTTTTTCTTTTCCTGATTTCTGTGGCAATTTTTTTTCTGATTTTTTCCTAATCCTAATCCTAACCCTAACCTAATTTTTTCTCAATTAAATCCTGATTAATTAAAAAATCTTTTATCTTTTGGTTTGCTAATTTATTCCCAAAAAAGGTTTTTGCTACCATGAGTAATATCACTCTCACTAAGTGGCACACGTGTAAGGTTAGCAAGTTATATTATATTGGGATATGTGCCTTGACTAAGTGGGCCTAATCTATTTCATCTTGTTCATTTTGATTCAATCATTTCTTTATTCAAAGTTTTCTGTGCCTAAGGACACCCCCTAGTGCGTAGGGGCATCATATTTTTTATATACAAACAAAAGTTTTATCCTAAGGGCATCACCACACCTGGTTTGTGTTCTCTTCATTTTGGAGTATTTCATTCCATAATTGGAGTTGAGCAATATCACTTCCTTTTTGTTACATATAACAACAAATTTCTTCATGCTATTAGAGAGGGAATGAAACCATCAATATTAATTTGGGAGAATTTTACTCTACGTGGCAGATATTTCGAATTTGGAAAATCTTCCTACAGTTTTAGAATTTTTGCAAAAACAGCAAGGCTTCTTCTTTTGCTCACTGAAAAATCATCCATTTACAGTTAGTATGTATTTAGCTTAAATTTGACTTGCACTTGGGTGTCATAGGTTTGTTAACTTTGTTTTTTACTTAATCTTCTTCAGGTCATAACTTTGCATCTGGACTTTGATTGAACCTGTTCTTGAAGCATTGGAAAGTTGGTTTAGAGATCTATGCATTTATATGCACTTTGTACCTTTTAGAGTATTCTTCCATGTTTTTAATATGTTTGATTATCGAGGAAGCTCTTACAAGATTCACTCGATTTGTTGATCTTTGGACTTGCGTAGCACTCAAAAGATGGACTTGTATAGCATGTAGGAGATGGACTTGCATAACATGCTGGAGATGGATTTGGAGATTGAGCACTTGGTATGTCCCTATGGGACCCTTTATTTATTAATCCTTTAGGATTTATTTACCCACGAGTGCTGATTTTGTGGTTAGCCTTGGGATATGTGTTAATTTATATTGGCCTTATCTAATGGCTGACCTTGATCATAATGGTCAGATTTTATATTTTATATTTTTGGGGATTAAACTTATTTCATATGTGAGACAAAAGTCAACCACCAACACACTTATTTGTTTCGACTTCTCTCATATGTGAGATGAAAGTCAACACTCTTTTGGGCATTAACATTATCTACAAGAAGAATCAAGGTTTGACTTCTTTATCTGCAAGCGGAAGCAGTGTATTTCAGTGTATCCTTGAGAGCTCGGGAGCTCCCTTTACAAGGGGATGATCATATTAGTTTGTTCCTTAGGGGTCCTAGTGAATCATAAGGGGGAATGTTGGTGATTGTAATCTAGACATGCACCTCTTTTCTATTGTGCTGTTGAGTTACCAACATGTGGTACACCTTTGGGCTACTTTTACTTTTATTTTGGTACCATATAGTTAGTATAGGGCACATGTTAGTACAGGGCACTTCAATGGTGAGGATCTTGTAAAGATGATGTGAGAAGACTATAGGAAGTGAAGTTTACATCCTTGGATGTGTATGTAGAGCTAATTTGCTAGGAGGATATGCATATGCCTTGGAATTATAAAGTACTTTGAATTTTGAGCTTATCCTTGTTGAGTTTTTTAGCTTAGTTCATAACTTCTGCATAGGTTAGATAAGGTTGCTTTCTTTTAAGTGATAAGTTTGCTATTTTTGGAAAATTAGATTTTTAGCTATATAGTATAAAGATAGGTGCAAGATAGAAAGATTGCAACTCAGAGCAGTGTAATTTTCCCGTGCAACTAAAGAACTAGTTGTGGAGGTTTCCTTGTACGCTTTCGAAGAAATGCAAAGCAAATTATAAGGTGTAAAATATCTGGTGTTCATTGTTTCCACTATTTGAATTTCAGTGTTTTGTGTGTTTAATTCAATGTTTTTAGCATTAGGTAATCAGTCATCATGATTGACATTTTTAACATGCTTTCAGAGCCTAGGTAGGAGGACATAGCCCAAGGTAGAATTTCATTTTTTTAAAAATTCGTAGGTTGATTGAAGGGAAAAAATCACACAACTTTTTAAGGAGAAATTTGCAGCAAGTTATGCATTAAAATTGTAGGCTTTTCAAGGTAAATTGTGGTGTAGGATTAAGAAGAAAATCGCGCCAAGATTTACAAGAGATTCGCATTGTTTTTTGTCAAATAAAAATCGTGCCAAGTTTAGCTTGAAAACGTGATGGATTTTGGTTGAAATTCGCAGCCGAAAGGGTTCTGTGCTGTGAAAAAGCGCGGCCATCAAATTCACAATTGTTTTTTGTGCAGATAAAACCCATGATGGCCAGGGCAAAAGAGGATACGTGGCCAAGAAAGAAATCAGCAACCCGAAGAAAAGAAACCCGCGTCTAGGGTAGTTTTTTTGTTTTAGAGGTTTTTTTAGCAGTGCGGCTAGAATTTCAACGTCTAGCCTTAGGGCGTATTTGTTGCAATTTTTTAAAAAGTTGCGACCAAGGGTTTGGGCGACGACTAGGGTTTTCAGAAGTGAAAGCTAGGGTTTTAGAACCCAACGCCTAGGGTTTGCTAGGACAACAAATGGGTTAGGGTTTGCAGAAGTAACCAAGGGTTTTGAAGAAGTTATTTTAAAAAAATTTGAGCAGTTTTTTAATTTCCAGATTTTATCAAGTTTGTTTTTTTTTTGGAAAATATTTCTAATGGCGTCATCTAGTCTCCGATTCGAGTATAGGTTGGATGGCTCATTAAATTTTCTGCCTTGGAAAGTTAGGGTGACTTTGCTTCTAGAGGAAAATGATCTTTGGGATATTGTAAAGGATCAGTTGGCTCCGCCAATAGATTCACAGGATTTGGTAGTTCACAAGAAGAAAGAAATTAAAGCAAACAGGATGATCCTGGATGTGGTGAAGGATCATTTAATTCCACATTTGTCAAAGAAGAAAACAACCAAGGAGATGTTTGACGCTTTGGTTAGTCTTTTCCAGAGTGAGAACATTAACATGAAAATGATATTGAGAAACAAACTTAGATCCATAGAGATGTCTAGTATGGATACAATTACCAGTTACCTAATGAATGTCACTTAGCTAGTCAGGGAAAAGGTGGAAGTTGTAGAGCTAGTGAACTAAGCTTTAAATGGGTTCTCATCTTCATGGTATGCCTTTGTTTAGGATATTTGTGTTAGGGAAAAGCTTCCTTCCTTTGAGAGACTATGGGAGGATTCTATCTAGGAGTAAACTCGGATAAAGTCAAAAGCCAACAAGAAGGGTGGTGAGGAGAATGTAGTCCTCTATGGACAAACACATGGAAATAATGGAAAAGGGAACAACAAGGATAACGAAAAGGATGAGGATTCATTCTAACAGTCTGGGAAGGACTTGAGTAAAATCAAGTGCTTCAATTGTCATAATTTTGGTCATTATGCATCATAGTGTCCAGACAAGAAGAATAACCAAGGGAAACAACAATAGAAGCAAGTGGTAGCCTCTGTAGAAACTCAGATGAACGAGTTCATTGCCAAGTTTGAGAATTTTTTTTCAATGGTTTCTTGTCTCTCTACCAACACAATTTCAAAGGATGCTTGGTTTGTGGACAATGGGGCCTCTAGGCATATGACATCAACCCGACAATGTTTTAACAAAGTAGAAGAACACAACTTTGGAGTTTAGGCCGAGCTTGGTAATGATGCCAATTATCCAATAGTAGGAGTTGGTATAATTCCTTTTCGATTATAGTCAGGTAACTCATTGGAGTTTGACAATGTTTTGGGTGTTCTTGGTCTCAGGAGAAATTTGCTTTCAATTTCGATAATACACGATAAGGGCTTTGCAGTTGAGTTCAAGGTTCAGCAAGTTCTTAGGAGACCCGAAGGGATCTAGTCCAGTGACAACATAGGTTATAAGGGTTAGACAAGGCAACCTTTATATGTTTCGGGGTGAAATGGTGTCAACTCTAGTGCATAATAGTGATAATTTGTGTGAGTTATGGCCCAAGAGGATGGGGCATCTACATCATGCAACATTGCCTATTCTAAGGGATATTATCACAGGACTTCAAGAGTTCAACATTGAACAATAGGGAGTTTGTAGAGGACGCACACTTGGCAAGTTTGCCACGGTTGCTTTTCCAAGTAGCGAGCATAGGTCTAAAGGGATTTTAGACAGTGCATTCGAATGTGTGTGGACTGATGTTAGTGGGATCAGTTGTAGGAAGCATGTACTATGTTTCCTTCATTGATGATTTCTCTCACAAGGCGTGGATCTATTTCTTGAAGACCAAGGATGAGGTCTTTAGCAGGTTTCAGCTGTTCAAAGTTCTTGTTGAGAACCAAACATGAAAGAAGATCAAGGTCTTGAGATCAGACAATGGGGAGAGTATACCTCCACAAAGTTCAAAGATTTCTACAAGGAAGCAAGGATAAAGAGGAAGTTGACAGTTCCACACAACCAATAGCAGAATGGGGTTGCAGAGTGGAAGAATCAATCCATCATAGGGGTTGCTAAGGTCATGATTCATGACTTGGACTTGCCAATGTTTCTTTGGGCATAAGCATGTCTTACAACAATTTACATCCAGAACAGGTGTCCTCATAAGATCTTGGAGGACAAGATACTAGAGGAGGCATTTAGTGGTGTGAAGCCAGAGGTGAGTCCTTTTTGCATCTTTGCTTGTCCAGTGTATATCCATATACTTGTAGAGAAGAGGACAAAATTGGAACCTTCCAGCATGATGGGTTTATTTGTAGGTTATAGTGAGATTTCAAAGGCCTACAAGGTTTACATTCCAGAGCTCAGGAAAGTTGTAGTCAACAGGGATGTCAAGTTTGAGGAGGACATTGCATCCAGAAAATATGAGGAATTCATTCCAATAACAGAGGATGAGGAGCAGGAAGCTTTGAAGGTTGAGCCTTCATAGATTTTGTAAGATCCCTATCCCGATTTCTTGTTTAAAACCACAATTTTGGATTTTCTTGAGTGTTGACATTTCGTCAAACACTTTGCATGCATTCGATTATAAAGTAATTCTGATTGCAAACACTTTGAACATCCAACACTAAATTTCTGAATCATAAATCCATTAAAAAATCATGGCAGTACTTGCAGATTTCTCATAAGCATTTTGTCAAACAGTTTGCACTCACGGGTAATACTACAATGTCCCCTTCTAGGAGCAATACTAATTTTACCCTAAATTATCAATTTTGTAATCTCCCCTTCTAGATTTGGCCTAGATTAAACGCTACAATCACAATTACATTAAATTAGGGTTAGGGAGATGACTTACACGTAGTTATTTCTTTGTTATGCTCTTGAATATAAATCCTGCAATCATTATATAGAAAACACAAGTGCATATATATACATATAAACTAATGCCATTGTTAGGGTTAGCTAATACAACTCCAATATCAAACACATTTAGAGCATAGGGATAGGGACATGATAGGTTTGACCAAGCCAACACATACTAAGCCCAAGAGCGGAACTTTGGCCCTCCTGGCTTTGGTGGCAGGACATAGACATCCACCAAAGTGAGGTAATTAGTAGAGTGCTTGTCTTGCTTCCCTATCCATGCCTTATCCCTTATAGTTAATAACTCATCATGGCAGGAATGGTATGGGGATCGTAGTGGGGTTCTCAGTTTATCCAATCTAAGCCCAAGAGCGGGACTTTGACCCTCTTGGCCTTGATGGCAGCGCTTTGATATCCATCCAAGGTGGGTTACTTAGATGGAAACGTTATACCCTCTTATCTACGTCTCCTACCTTTCCTCCATGACGAGGTTCAATATTATTTACATCTGAAATACATTAAAGATGATTATTCATTGATACATAATAAATACTAACATTATCATCTATGCTATATTAGCATTTCATATTGTATTTGTTCACATTTGTCCACTCTACATAAGTAATGCAATTTTGACTGCATCTATATTATCATGATTACATGGCTATTTATATACTAGACATAGGGTTACATACATCATACCAGGTAGATAACTCTTGCCTTTGTATCCTTCAGAAATCTAAGATTGTACTCCTCTCTTTTAATGTTGACTGCAGTCCAATGTCTTCTTATTACTCTTATCTTGTTCTTAAATCAGAATATATATTGTTACTCCCTTCTTTGCTGTTACACTAGATAAATATATCAGAAATATATGTTTTACTCAGAATATATAAATATTCTAGACTCAGAAATATCTTCTTCAATTCAGAGTTATATATATATATTATTCATTTGTTTCTTAGGCCTGCTCACAATTCAGAAATATAAATCTTCCTCAAATCTGCCTTATAACAGATATTTCATTATTCACTTATATTCTTCTAGATCTTCATATATTTTTGTTCATATATCTCCCCTAAGACTCTTCTTCTTTTCATGTCTTTATATCTCTTATGGCTTACCTGGAAGGAGATGTCTCTTACACTATAGAGGCAGCTTTACTAAGGGATACGTCCCTGTTTATATGAAGGCGCACCAATCGCTGCTTTTAACCATTTGCTGATGTATTGGCTGTCTTAACAATATTAACAAATCACACATAGGAGTCACACATACAAAGGTTATAGGAATTTTGTCTTATTTCATATATAGATATGATTGATTGTTTATTATTTCCTAAATACTACTCTTCCTAAAGCAGATTCGTTGTCTTTAATAATTGTAATTGGCTGTTCCTTTTAATAATTGCTGCTATAGATGTTGTGTATTCATTCGGTGTCTTCATAAGTGATTACCAAGGAAACCTAAGATATTTGGTATGAATCGTTCCCTTATCAAGAATCGTTCCTTTTACTTATTAATCTCCTTAACTCTATAGTGATTGCTATCTTAGAGACATGTATATTTATTATATTAAAATATTTATATTATCAGTATTTATATATTATATATTATATTTATATTTGTCATCTAATATATTTTAATTATATTATAATATATATTATTTAATATTGTTTATAAATATTATATATTAATAATATTTATATATATGTATTAAATATAAATACATATTTGACTAAACCCTATGTTTTACGGAAGCAACCATTTCGTCTTTTATCATAATGTTTAAATCTTTAATTTAAAATTTTAAACAATGCCTTAATATTGAGACATCACAAATACAGAAGCATTTCAGCAAACAATTGGCAAATAGTCTAGGATTTCATTAATGCATAATGAAAGATACAACCTTATGTGAAATTTTATTCTAAACTCAGAATTCAAACATATTCTACTGAATGTCACTGCTGCAAATGAACATGTACAGGTCTGAAAGTAGTTTATATTCTGAAATAGGAATTCTGGAGTGACAACAATATATCAAGTTTGTACAGTCAACAGGAAATGAAATGTAACCTGAACAGTGACAAGGGTAAACCCTCCAACCTGTTGTTGCAAGATGACTCTATTTTTAATGGTGAACTGCTGCAACTTAGAAATCTGTTTCTCCTTTTCTTATTGTTGCTGTAGGTGTCTATATACCAGCTGGTCCCTAATCATACTTCACTAATGCTTATTGCTGCTGTCTAAATTCTGCCCATATAAGGCTGCACACCAACTGCTGGAAGTGAAAGCCAATAAAATAATCAACTTCTCACATACCTTCCTTACCTTAGACATTCCTAGGATTCCTCATATCTCCCAATACTTGCCACAATCCACTAATACTTTCCCATATATATGGTGTGGTCCCTTTTAAAGTCTAATGATGTTCCAAAGAGATGCGGTTTGGGATTGGGCTCCCCCAAACTCAAATAAAAATTAGTAAATTCCCTTTTTACTCCCTCACGTAGCCTTCAACAAAGCCTCCAACAATTATGGGCTTCGAAGATGAGGTGCCTAGTGTCCTTGGGACCCACCATCCAATATGACTTCTCTTCACAAATGATTTTCAAATATCTATGATTCCATTTCAACTCATACGCAGCCCTTCAAAACACTTAATGAAGACAAAAAGGTGGAGCTTGGGATCTATTGGGTTCCACGATCTCCCTTAGGCATTAATAGAAGTCTTCAAAACATAAGAATTACTTACTAAGGCAGGCTGTGTCAATCTTCCTTTGATACGTAGGCTTTTTTAATGCCCAAACATGAAGCGGCTGGAATTTATATGTACGGTTTCCTTCGTGGAGTTAGCATGGCACGGCTGGGAGCAAACCACATCTGTAGCATTTAGGATATTTCTTTTATGGCGCACATAGTACACACAAATCTGATTTATATTGCAATAAGTCACCTCACACTGCACTTCTGATTTATATCTGCAATTTCAACGATTCACACACTGCACATAATTTCCATAAATCTCACACAAAAGATCACAAATTTGTATTTGCAAAGCAAATCCCATAAATTTGTAAATCTTCTCCTTCAATGTAACCCTGCAAAAATATATCTTTGAAACCCTATCTTTCAATCGGCAAACCTGTAACCTTCTCAAAACAATACCAAAACACTACAAAATCAAAATGACACAGATAGTTAAGCCCATATGTGAATTCTGAGATAAATTCACCTCATAGATGAAATTGGGTTTTCGTCCAATTCATCAAATCCTCTAGGGTTTTCATCCTAGAGTTTGCTGAACCAAAGTTGCAGCTGAGAAAGAACTCCAATGTCAAATATCAAATCCCGTTATTACCTCCTTTTAAATACTTTTTGGAATCCTTCTAGAAGTTACTTTTTGTAGCTGACATATTTTATTATTATTTTATTTTATTTTATTTATTTATTTTTTTAAGATAATGCCCCTGGTAAACTTTTTAGTGTGACCGGTGACGCTGGTGCGACACGCCCTCCGGCTCCACGCAAATGCTTTTGCCCGGAGCAATGAACCGGTGAGGCCACAACATGGGGGACCTCATCCCCTAGCAAGAACACTTCAAACCCGCGAGCTCGTTGGCCCAGCGAAGGCGTAATGCCTTGCGAGCTCGTTGGCCCAGCGGGGTTTTGAATTCTGGTGGCCGCCACTACAACCAAACGACTTAACCACGAACCACGCCGTCATCAGCATTATTATTTTATTTTGTAGCTCCAAAAGTAACTATTATTTTATTTTTCTTTTATTTTGGTAAAAGTTACTATTACAGAATGTAATATTGAAATCTATTGATTACAAAAGTTGTTATTTACAATATACAGCAGGGCTGTATTTAAAGAAGATACAAAGGCTAAAAATAGCCAAAAGCAAAAAAGACAAAGATAAGAACAAGCTACACAATCGACCAATAGAACAAAACTAACTATAGTTTAATACCCTCCCATAATGGTCGATCGATCAACAACACCAAGAGACCCCCAAAATTTGACAAACTTATCCGGGCTCAAAGACTTGGTAAGAATATCGGCAGTCTGGTCCTCTGCAGGAACATACTGCAACACAACAGAGCCATCTTCAACTAGCTGACGAATGAAGTGACAATGAGGATCAACATGTTTTGTTCGTTCATGAAAAACATGATTTTTGGCAAGTTTCAACACCCCTTGATTGTCACAATACAAGGGTGAAGGCCCGGTCAGAGACATTTTCATGTTTGAAAGCATCTGTCGAAGCCAAACTGCTTCACAGGCTGCTTTAACAGCTCCTCTATATTCAGCTTCTGTCGAGGAGAGAGCCACTGCCTGCTGCTTTTTGCTAGTCCATGTGATGGCACCGGTTCCCAAACTGAAAACATACCCAGAGGTAGACTTTCTGTCATCAACAGAACTTGCCCAATCTAAATCTATAAAACCAATTAACTGAGGGTCTGCACACCGACCATACAGAATGCCAAAGTCAGAAGTGCCTTGCACATATCTCAACACATGCTTTGCTGTAACCCAATGTTTAGCTTTGGGGGCGGTCATGAAATGTGAGATGTAGCTGACTGCAAAACTAAGATCAGGTCTAGTGGTAATAAGATAGATGAGACTGTCCACTAACTGCTTGAAGGCGGATTCATTCTCTATAGGAGAGTCTGAATTAGTTGAGAGTTTCAGCGCTTTTTCCATGGGGGTAGAAGCAGGTTTGTAGTCGGTCATCTGAAAATTTTCCAACAAACTTCTTGCATACTTTGACTGAGAGATGAAGATGCGGTTAGGGTGTTGCCAAACCTCAATTCCTAGGAAATAATGTAGGAGCCCCAAGTCGGTCATGTCAAAGGTGTGACTGAGATCTTGTTTGATCCCCTGAATCAACTGCTCGGAGCTGCCAGTTATAATCAGATCATCGACATAGATAACGATGTAAAGACTATCATGAGCATATTGTTGGACATAAAGATTAGAATCCGAAGGGCTCCTCTGAAAGCCACGATCCACAAGGTACTTGTCAATCTTGATGTACCATGCCCTTGGAGCCTGTTTGAGGCCATAGAGAGCTTTCACCAGTTTGCACACCTGGTGTTCTTTGCTCGCAACCTTGAAGCCAGGAGGTTGTGTCATGTAAACTTCTTCCTGCAAATCGCCATTGAGGAAGGCACTCTTAACATCCATTTGATGGACTTTCCACCGAAATTGAGTTGCCATAGCAAGAACAAGTCTAATGGTACTCATTTTGGCTGTAGGAGCAAAAGTCTCCTCATAGTCAACACCTTCTTTTTGTGAGTAACCTTTGGCGACCAACCTAGCCTTATATTTGTCAAGAGTCCCATCAGCCTTGTACTTGACTTTGTATACCCATTTACATCCCAATGGGCTTCTTCCCAAGAGGAAGGTCAGAGAGAACCCAAGTATTGTTCTTCAGAAGACTCTGGTGCTCAGCATCCATAGCCTTTTCCCATTCAGGTACACTGTGAGCCTCAGAATATGTATGAGGCTCTGAGATGCTGTGGAGATTAGCCATGAGGGCAAAGTTGACAGTATTTTGCTACTTGCTCTTCTTTCGAGCATATATACCATCAAGGAGTTCATTATCATGAAGATCGCCAATTGCTTTGGCCCACCATTTAGGCCGGAGAGCAGATGAACCGGCATCTGAAGTAGGTGCATCAGGATCAACAGGAGGAGCAGGAACAAGATCAGGAGGATCCAGAATATCCTGAGGAGGGGCGGGTGCTTGAACACTAGGCTAAGGTATAGGCAAACCTGTAGGAACCCTCCCATCAAGTGGAGCTAAAGGAATGCAAACACCTAAATCTGAAGCCTCCAAAGACTGATCCTTAGTATGAATAGATGAAGTAGATAGCATAAAGGGACCAGTAGTCTCATCAACAACTACATCACGACTGAATATGAGACGATCAGTGTCTGTATCAATGAGTCTGTAAGCCTTATGATTTTCACTATACCTAGTGAACATAAGTTTCTGGCTTTTGGAGTCCAGCTTAGTACACTTGGCATCTAGGATCCACACATGAGCAGTGGAGCCAAAAATTTTCAGATTGTTGACACGAGGCTTATGTCCAGACCAGGCTTCCTCAGGAGTCATCTTTCTGACAGCATAGGTGGGAGACCGGTTCAGAAGATAGACAACAGTGTAGACTGCTTCGACCCAGAACTTCTTAGGAACACTTCTATGTTCTAGCATAGAACGTGCCATTTCTGTAATAGTGCGATTGTGACGTTCAACAACACCATTCTGTTGAGGTGTGTAAGGTATAGTAAGCTGACGTTTGATGCCATGTGCAGCACAGAAATGAGTGAAGTTGGAGGAGCAAAACTCCCCCCCATTATCAGACCGAAGAGAGACAATTTGACAGCTTGACTCTTTTTCCACCAAGGCTTTGAATTGCTGAAATGTAGTAAGCACATCGGATTTCTTTTTTAAGAAATATACCCACATCTTTTTGCTGAAATCATCAACAAAAAGTAGAAAATATCTGCACCCAGTGACTGAGGGAGTGTTCATTGGCCCACATACATCAGTGTGAACCAACTGCAAAACCTTGGATGCTCTCCATTTATCATCGTCAGGAAATGGAGTCCTATGTTGTTTGCCACCTTGACATGCGTCGCAGATGCCAAGAAGTTGAGTCTGAATGTCCGGAAGCCCACCAACAAAATTCTCCCGAGCTAACTGCGAGAGATAGTGCATGTTGAGATGCCCATACCGTTGATGCCGGAGTTTATTGATGGAAGTGTTCCTGGCTACCATAGCTCGCTCTGGAGAATCACCAGAATCCATGAGTCTATATAGACCATGATCCTCAAGAGCCTGGGCAACAGTGGTATGTGTCTCATGATCCACTATTCTACATGAGTGCATGCTGAAGACAACATCCAGATGAGGTGAGTGGTGCATAATCTGACTAACGGAGAGAAGATTGAGCTCCATGTCAGGTACGAAGTAGACATCGAGAAATATTAAATTTCTCCTACCAGACTGAATCTGCACTGTGCCTTTTCCGACAACGGTATACTCTTCGTCACCTCAAAAGACGACAGAGTCTCTGAATGGCGTATATTCAATGAACCACTCTCGCTGATGTGTGAAATGCCGGGAGGCACTTGAATCAATGTACCAGGCAGAAGCTTTGACAGTATCTGCCGGTCGTGTGGCCATAAAGGCAGAGACCTTAAATTCCTTCTTCGTAGTGTGTGCAGTAAAATCTGTTGGTGTTACGCTTTTCGAGGCACGAAAAACTAGATACTGGAGGAGGGCAAAGAAACTGATGGCAAAAGGTTGGAGACTGAGAAACTGGCTAAAAAAATCTGAACACAGATGTCGAGAAAAGGAAAAAATTCCTGTAGATTCTTGTCATGGTTTGCATAAATCTCGAATGATGAGAAAACTGGATGCTTGGTGAAACAATGACCTACGAATACCCTGTTGCTGGTGACCACAGATCTTTAAAAATGCAATCACAAAAAACGTTTAAATTGCGATATGGAACAGGAACAAATACCAGATTTTGTATAGGAATTGCGAGTACTGAGACAACACCACTATCAGGCGCCAATCGTTTGGTAGAGATGAACCCGTTAAGGAGACTCCAAACGCGACCTGCAGATGACTTGAATCCTCCAAGCATAAACACAGAATCGCGGATTGGAGCAGAAAACAAACGCCAACCCTAGCTGCTGATGAGAAATCGCGATTTTCTGGGTGTTTGGACACACGCGACCTTAGAAGGGGATTCGCTTGGAAGCCGCAGGATAAAAACGCTGCGCTAGTAAACTAAGAGTTGCGCCGAAAAACCTAGAAATCGAGAGCTCAAGGATATGGCAGAACAAATAGAACCTGACCTTCAAGATTCAGATGCCAGAAGGCGTTGAAGGTAAATTTACAAGACGTCGAAATTTTTTTTCCCGACCTTATTGCTTTGATAAAATCTATTGATTACAAAGTTATTTACAATATACAACAGGGCTGTATTTAAAGAAGATACAAAGGCTAAAAATAGCCAAAAGCAAAAAAGATAAAGATAAGAACAAGCTACAGGATCGACCAATAGAACAAAACTAACTATAGTTTAATAGTTACTTTTTAAAAATAAAATAATAAAATAATCACTGGTCGGCTCTAGAGGACAAAATGGGACATTATAGATTCCAGTTGTTTCTAGTTTAGGACAACAACCTTCAAATGAGGAGGGAGAAACTTCAACCCTTGTTTCTTTTGCTAGGAGACCTTGATGGTTTGAACAGACATTGAGGGATGCTCAGGAGCATGTTGAGGCTCCAAGGAGCATATTCAGAGAGAATAGGTGTCCGAAGAAGTTTCCCAACTACATAGCATTGATGAGTACCATCATTGAGTCTTCCAGCCTCCAGGAAGTAGCGGATCAGCAGGTAGCTGATGCAGAATTCCTTCTTCGTTAAGAGGGAGTGTTGAGTTTTTTTAGCTCAGTTTGAAACTTCTACACAGTTCAGTGTGAACAAGAAAGTAGTTCGATTTATTTCTATTTTGTGATTCACTTTAGTGATTAAAGTGAAAGTCTTTTATTTAGTTAATTAAGTCTAATAAAGTGTGAGTTTTTTAGACTTATCTTCGAAGTCATCTCCTACGTGAGATAAGGTCGCTTTCTTTTAAGTGATAAGATTGTTATTTTTGGAAGATTAGATTTTAAGCTAAATAGTATAAAGATAGGTGCAATATAGAAAGATTGCAACTTAGAGCAGTGTAATTTTTCCGTGCAACTAAAGGACTAGTTGTGGAGGTTTCCTTGTAAGCTTTCAAAGGAATGCAAAGCAGATTAAAAGGTGTAAAATGTCTGTGTTTGGTGTTCATCGTTTCCGCTCTTTGAATTTCAATGTTTTGTGTGATTAATTCAATGTTTTCAGCATTAGGTATTTAGTCATTGTGATTGAAATTTTTAACAATCCTGCTGTGATAAAGAAGCTGGTATCCCACTAGTTGAACACCTATGTTGTGCAAGAAATGTAATTGGAAGCAAAGCAGACCCCTAAAGAAATCGACAAAACAAAGAGAAAATCTATGCCCACAAGTACATCATTAAGCTCCTTAATTAAGTTTTGATTTAATTTTTGCTATATTAGGAATGATCTTCTGAAAACTTGACGGTGGTTTTGTTTATATAACTTTAGTGTGATCATCTTTTGTATTACCCCTAGATCTAAACTTTTTTTTGGATTTTGGGTGGATTAGTTCTAGTCTGTTATATTTTGATGTTAATACTACGAGAGCTTTACCTTTGGGGTCATTATATTATAACCTTTTGTTAACTATTATGCAATATGAAAAGAAGTCCTTTGAATTCAAGTTGCATTATTGGGAAAGGAAACATTGTAGAGATGTTATATGATTTTTAAAAAAAAATTATTAGTTATTGGGAAATGCTTGTCATTTATGGCTTAAGTTGGAGTTAAAATTCATTTCGTTGTTTTTGTGGCTCTCGTGTAAGGAGACCAACCAAGACAGAGTTTCGGTCACAATCAAAGGATGTGTGGGACTGCCAAATAGATCGATTCATTAAATTAATATTGTAATAAAAAATGTAATACACAAAAAAGCTTTTTTTTGTTTTTCTTTGAGTTTTGATGATGAGGGGAATGCAATTTTAGGGACAACTATTGTTTTTTATAGATTTTAGGGTTGGGGAGGGGACAACGGGGGATGTCTGCTAAAATAATATTAAAAATTTTAAAATACAAATAAAAAATAAAAAATAACTTAAAACAAACAAAAAAAAGCTGAAATTTTAAGAAGTAAATACAATGTGTTAAGTTTGTGGTAACATTTCATTGATCCAATAATCCATCGGACAATCATAATATGAATTTTATTTCATCAGTCAAAGTTACAAAACATAGATTTGAAACTTACAAGTGAGAAATCAGAGTTGCGAATTACTAGCAACAAACATCAAAATGCCAAAACAAGAAATGCATAGCCCGAAGCTCAACATTTGGTAGCATAATTTGATGAAATCTTGAGAGCTGCCCATCATTGGACATGTTGGACCCAACTGACTTTTGCAATGAAACTCCAAGCAATCTTGGCTGCACATCTTCATCGTCATCATTTGTTTTGACATCCTAAGATTTTACATCCCATCGTGTTGTTTGGTTCATCGTATACTTGGATGTCTTGTGATTAGTGTGATGGAAGGTACTATGTACAACACTAAGCTACTCTGTTTTCTTACAGTTGATCCTGTTCTTAACAAAGTGGATAAAGCTATATGTGGATTACATCATATTAACAGCAAAGGTTCTAGAAATCTGCTAGTGGAGGCAAATGGCAAGTGTATAGAGTCATCCTAGAGGGCCATATAGTTGTCACCAACTAATTGGCTCACTCTTTGCCAAAGTTTGCCTATCTATCTTTAGTGAACTCTTGTAGCCATTGAGTCTAGTCAATCTGAACCACTCAACTTTGATTAATGAAACATAATCTGTACTAGACATTTTCTTGAGTCTTTAAGAAGCTCTTTTGCACCTCCTCTTGATCAACGGGAGCAACTCTATCGTGCCCCTTTACATACCATATTGGATTTAGTACATATTTGGCCACGTGTAGAGGGGTGTTCAACTTCTCCCATCTTCACTGAATATGCTTAGGGTAGGATTGTAGGGTGGGGTCTCTCTCATGAATTGCGGTCTTTATTTGACCAAGCATGTTATCTATGTGCTCATAGATCTCCCCAAGCTAGGACTATCAGAATCACCATATTTGATACTCGTGAAAATAGAACAATAGATACAATGTATCTCTAATCTACCAAAATCCATCACTAAGCACCACCTCTTTGACCCTCTTTCTTTAATTGTCTTGGATTTCCCCCACCTAGTCCATTCCTATGTCATGATCATAACCTACAAGGGCTCCTACCATTCAAGCATCTTCTCCAATAAAATAGAGTATGACATAAACTGCAAGTGGGTTAAATGAATAACCGGCTAATAGTTTCCGAGAGTTACACAATGAAAGCACAAGAAGAAAGGAAGGACAATAAAGAATCGGGAAAATGTGCTCAATATATTAGTTCAAAACAAATATACATTCTATGGGCCACTCCAAAATTGATGGAACCCAAAGAACCCATGCTACCCAGCCCAATGAGAATCATAGTTCAAAAACTTGGTGGACCCAACATTTCCCCAAAAGCTTGGGGAAAAACTTAACAAGAACTTGGCAAATTTTTCGAACATTAAAAAACACATAAATTTGTAAAAATATTCTTTAAAAATGTTCATACTACTGAATTAATAGAACATATTACTGATTTCCTTCATATATTGATCAAAACTAGAGTTCAGTACACATCATAGATCAAAAAATAAGTTCAATACATATCAACTTCAAGTTTCAATATAAATAATAATTACAAATTATAATTTCAAAGTTCATAATCTATTCTTCTACTACTAAAGTGCCTATATGGCTTTGTGGGTGCCTTTGCATTGTATAGTAGTGCAACAACTTCTTGTTGAAGAACAATATCATCCTTAATAGGTGCCTCAGGCATAGGATCATGATGTGAATGCGATGAACCCCCCACTAATGGCTCACCTTTTACCTGCTCAAATGCTGCTACTTCTGCTGCCTCCCTCTCCAAATCAGCTACATCATTGGCATTAAACATTGGAATCACATTCTTAGCAACCCAATATGAATATGGATTGATGTCATTGAAGTCAAGCACCTCACAAGTGTCACGCTCCTCAACCCTCTTTGCGTGCAATCTAAGCTTGTATTGCACAAAGACAAGGTCATTCAAGTGCTTTTGAGTGCCTTTGAATGCATAGAGGTGAAGAAAACAGCCTCCCCTCTGCATAAATCTCTAAATCATTTTGTATGATGTCTTTAAGGTTTTCATTGAGTAGCATCCTTCGCATACACGTGTTGACACCATCCATAACCTCCTCATCTACTCTAAATGAATTGGAGAAAAACAAACTTAGGGTTCAAATAGTAGGCAGTACAATGAATATGTTGGAGTTGTCAGTTCCACCTTTGATGAATAATGTGCTAGATGGGTTCATATTTGTTTTTATTTGACCCATACAAATGTCGAATCACCTCTTTGGCCATGTCCATGGCCTCATATAGATACCCCATGGGGTTTTTATTCCAATCCACCAATTGTAGAACCCTAACCAATGGTTCTGACACCTAAAACAAGAGTGTATACAAATGAAATAAAAAAATTAAATGAAATCGAAAATAAAATAAAAAAATTACCAAATTAAAATATTAGAAATTGACAAAGTCAACAAACTGTAACATTGTAATTTCTTTTTTGAAATTTTGTTTGAATGAAAATTTACCTTGGTGATCTCCACCATGTATTTGTCAAATGTATCATAAAAAATGGTCTTCACGACTCTCTCCCCTTTGGCCTTCCTAGAGTAAGGGCTCTCAAACTGCTTAGCACTCACAAACATGTGCTTAATGTTGGGCAATGTGGCTGCAATGCTCTGGAAGGTAATGAAATTGGTCGTGAATTGTGCGACTCCTGATTACATGAGCACCTTATCATCTGTGTGCTCTCTCACGAGATTCATGATCCACGTGTGGTTGTAGATATATTTAATCACTTTCCTTGCATCTTCCACTACATGCTTCACCTAGCTAAGTTTTGTTATAGTATATATCCTCAAGGAGAAGGTCAATGTAGTGGGTGACACAAGGGCTCCAAACTAGCGTAGGGTGCCTTGCCTCTAGAAATCTACTAGTTGCCGCATACGCAGTTGCATTGTTTGTCACAATTTGGACAACATTCTCCACTCCCACCTTCATTAGCATTGCATCCAACAAGTTGCACAAGGTCTCAACATTTTTAATTTCACTCGAGGCATCAACTACCTTAAAAAAACTAAGTGTTCTCTTCAAGCCATGAGGAAGTTGATTAAGATGCAGTTCATGCCATCTGTCCACCCATTAGATAAAATGTTGTAGGCCTTCTTTTTTTAAATTTGTTTTTACTAGCTGATTTGTGTTTTTGACTGCATCCTCCAATAATGGCCAAGTAAATTCATAAGGGCTCGGTGCCTTGAGCCCTTTGCTTGTCACAGTCAATGCAGCGACTAACTGCTCCCAACAAGGACTCCTCACAACATTAAATGGAATGTTCTTGGAGTACCAAAAATTGGCACATGCCAACTTGGCCTCATGCTGCGGTTCTTTATTCCACGTACTAACTTCCAATGAGTGTTACAAGGAACAAAAAAATTAGTATGGCTGCCTACATTGCTTAATCTTCATATCCATGGCCAAATGGAAGAAGTGCTCCCCATTTCTCCCTCTCACCTTGAAGAACCCATGATACTTGCCAATGCCTCTTGTTCAACCTCATGAGATGTTGCATTACATGCCACAACATCTTGGCAACTCATCCATGCAAGGTGATATTTGAGGCGATCTATACCTCCTCTCATATGCAACCCACAATAGTTGCAGATTGCTAGCCCTAGCTTTGTACCTGCTATCCCATGTTTCCAAGGAGGGTCCTTGGGTTTGCTGCCATCTCTTCTACTTGCGGATGCCCTTTTGTTTTCAAAAAAATGGAATTAAACTTTAGGAAAACAGAAAAAAAGGGAAAAAAATTAAACAAAACTGTAGTAACTACTACAAATTAACTCAAAATCAGAAATAAAATAGTAAATAACTAAACCTTAGCACTAGAATTTTAGAATGAAGGCACAAACAAAACAAAACATAACTGTAAATTGTTACATACCTGTCAAATGTGTCTGAACTAGAGTTGACAAGTACACTAATCTTGATCAATCCTCGCTCCCAAACGCTTGCAAACAAATGTGCAATATTTCAATATGTTGAAAAGCTCGAATGCTTGAAAAAATTGGTGCAAAAAAACGATGAAAACAATTTTTTTTTGGTTGGGCCAGAGTGTTTAATTCTATTGCCAATTGAGTTTTTGACTTGCACTCATGAGTTTTTGGCAAGTTACTTGTAGGCCTTGATTGACTTGCAAAAAACTGATGTGAAAAATGATGAAAATGACTCTTTTTTGGGGTAGAGTGTTTTATTCCATTGCCGACCAAGTTTTTGACTTGGACTCATGAGATTTTGATGAGTTACTTGTGTTGGCTGACTTGCAGGCTGTAAGTACTCGCAAGTTTGGCAAGTTTTTGCTGGTTTTTTAAACTATGATGAGAATAATCAACTTATTTGTAGAAACTCAATGTAGAACAATTTGATGCCTTTAACAAGCTCAACCATGCCTAGAATTACGTTGTTGTCACCCTTAGCTCCAACTCTCAACCTCTGTACGTTCCCACTCTTCTTTGGCCATTAATATTAGTTGCAGGTGACTCTTGGACTTTCAAAGATGTGGAGGTAATGAAAGAGTTGATCTTGCTCAATATCTGCTACTAGAGTAATTGCAACTCCAAGGAGTGCAATGTAACAACCAATTTGTGGATGAGGGAGTTAAGAGGTCCCTTGGCTGACCATCTTTCTATATGCAAAGCTTGAAGAAACCCGACGCTTCAACTTCCAACTGACTTGTGTTTTTGTATGCCGCACCAAGGTCACAACCAATGGCCTTTGCAGTAAAGCGGTAGGTTACTTAGATCCCAAACACACACACACACAAGAAAAAACTCACAATGTATTCTTCAAACCAAAACACAACAAAATGATAGGAAACTCGTTTTGGGTGATGCAAGATTGCTCAACCCCTAAGGTGCTCTTGCACCAGAGTACGGTGCAAATTTGTTTTTTTTTTGGTTTGAGGAATTTCTTCCTCAAATAGGACCAAAATAATGTCATCAAGGTTTGTAATTGTAATGAGATTTTTGATCCACTCAATATGACAGACTCGTTGAGTGCATTTTATATGCCATGTATACAATGAGGAGTCTGATAGATGTGCTTGTAGGTGGACTCAACAAATTTACTTGTTCTGCATATGCATGCGCATTAATAACCACTTGCACTACATTTCAAGGACCAACCTCCTCAATAGCATTGCTCAAAATTTGAAACTAGAACTCCGTGTTCATGTGTTTTCTAGAATACTCAATTGCCCTAGGGAAGTAATGGCCTTCCTTGCAAGTAACTATGACATTGATGGGGGGTGATGTTTGATGTTTGTCCACCCATCCATGATTACACTACAGGCATTCGACATCCATGTGGCCTTTATTTGCTCCATCAGTAAGTTAATCTTGGAATAACTTTTTTCCATGAATGTGGTTCTCAATCTGGTCTTGCTAGGAGATGCATAAGGAGGACTTGTTTTGCATACCCTGGCCATATACTTTTGGTAATGGAGAGATTGAGCAAAATGAAACAAAATATTATTAGCACAAAAGAGTTTTCCAATGGCCTCATGATTCTACCTCCACTCTAGCTTGCACATAGAACATATTTGTAATCAGGATCAGAGTTGATGCTGAACCCACATCCTTCCATTTCCCCTTGGTTCCACTCCATTGATCTCAAAAGTGGGAAATGCAGGGGGTGTAGTTGCGTGTCTAGAAAATTTGGATGATGTAGTAGATGGTATTGTGATGACCCATTGTACAATTTTGTTGTCTCTGCCCTCTCTTGAAGTGTCAACTTAGAACAAGGCGCAACCTCTTTATTGGCTATATGTAGGAGGTGTGCATTAATTCTTGTAATGCTGCCCTTTCAATCAAGGTCCTAAAAACTATATTTCCAATGTTGACTCCCTTAAATTATGTGCCTTGTTTATGTCAAGTGTCATTGCAAATTGGCAAAAAGGGTTTTGCTTGTTGAATGGTCCCTTGGCATATTGTGCGAACATCTTGGAAGGGAATGACATTGCAAAACAAGTCCTCCTTAGGGGATAATGCTGTTTGCCATTGTGTGGGCCAGTTACATGTCTTCTTTTAGTGTTCCACGGCCATCCCATAGCAGCTTCCTTCCCTTGGCCTCCTTGGAATGCATTCCAGGTTTTCACTTGAACTGTAAATTCAGTCACTCTTCTCTTAGACTAAGATCTCTATGTTTGAGCCTGTGGAATTTTATATTGTTTGAACACCAATATCTGTCATTCTATGTTGAGGCTTATTGGCAATACATCAAGTCCATGCTCTAATGTAATGTCTAACAGAACCATAAAGATGTGTTTTCATTACACAGCAAATACATAATACCAAAGGATTTATGACTAGTCTCAAAACAAATGTTCCAACTTGACAGGATCCAACTAGTCCAAAATATAGTGGAAAAACAAGCAGCATTACACTATAGTTGACAAGTTGCATGGATCTTATATATATTACCATATTCTTTTGTAGACTTACACACGAGTAAATTACCATATTTTTGCAGTGGATTGATGCCAGCATATGTTTTTATAAACACACATTGTGACTGCAATAGAGAAATGATGCAATGTGATCATAGAATATCAATAATAAATACAGGGTGTCTAGCAAACCAAAAAATCTAGAAAACAAAATATTTGTGGAGTAACAAAAGATCCTCTCGCAACATTTGGAATCAGAATAATCTAGTATTTGCAACCCGAAGGGGGTGATGGCAAAACCCTCAGTGATTTCGTATTTCTCTTCTAACCGATTTCACTATGCTTACATTCTTACATGTACATACACTATATTACACACATGGGACACAAATGTGAGCCCCATGTTGATGGTTGTTTTTCGACAAGTCAACAATAGGGTGAAATACTAGGTATCTGACCCTCTCTTGAGCAAAGCCTCTCGGATGCTGAACTAAGTGATCAAACGAGATAACTCCAAGGTTCCTTCTAATAATGTTTTAATTTCAGTAAGAGACAGCTCAGCGATTAAGTATGATTCTGCTGTTAATCAACAAAGGGACTTACGCAGACTCTTCTCCTTTCATTCGACTTATTCCTCCTTTGATGTGGATGACATATATACAGAGCTTCTATGATAAAGAAAATGAAAAAGGGGGTAAGGGTTTAGAAGGCTAATCTAAGGACAATGAGATAATGAAACATGTAAAGATAGACAAACTCCTCATGAAACCAAACTTCGCTTCGCCATGAGAACCAACAACTACACGAAGCTAGTGCAATCTTCTAAGGAAACTCAAGGATTTTCATGTTGTAAATCTCCATCCAAACACCCACAGCTGGCGCAATTTGAACAAGCATTCGCAACCGAACTAAAGAAAATGAAGGTTCAGTCTAACTTTGCAAAGTGGATTGCCTTCGACAATACACGAAAAGTATGAACCAGAAGAATTCATCAAATATCTTTACGCATATTCATTACATCAATGCACTTCTAATCTAAGCTATTTGAAACATCTCTTAATTCCATCAAGATTCAGGGAACCATGATACTCCACAAGATAATACTTAACACCAAACAAGTAGCTCCAATGTCTTTGCATTAACTTGGAAAATATTTACAACAATTTCAAGCTTCCTCAGAGAATTTTGAGAGTCTCTTCTATTCTACTCTGAAAATCTACTCTCTACTACTAATAATGATCTCCTTCTAATCTATATCTCTAATCTCTAATGAATTACAAATGAGGCAACAAGGCCTTTATATAGTGTCCAGAATACAATGAAGGGCTAAGATTAATTCAATAGCCAAGGGTCTAGATCGTGCCACCTCAGAGGTAGTTACAACAACTTGCTATTTTTAGCAAAAAAAAAAAAAAAAAAAGAGGCAATGAAGGCACGTTTTCCAATGTGATAAGGTAAGGCGAAAGCATTTAAAATATTCCTCCACATAGGAATCCCTTTGACTTCTTTTATTAAATGATACATTGCATGCATTAAATAATGCGGCTAATCAAAATTAAATGATGTGTACTCGCCACATAAGTGCCAACTCAGCATACTTTGAAAATTGTATCAACTTGTAATGATGTATTCAATGTGATTGTTTGAACTTGTATATTTAGGAATACATCTTATGGATCTTTGCCTTGTTCATTCTTCTTGTTAACTGGATGTATGATAGTTGTCGCCTCACTTGACTAACTTTATGATTCTTCTTCTTGTAGATAGATTGATGTGAATCTTCTTCGATGTATCTTCATGTAGGCTAGAGAGTAGATGATGACACTTGATTTCTTCATGAAGAGTAGGAGACTCTCTTGGACTTGGAAATTTGAAGAGTCTTGAAGTTTGATGGATGAATGCTTTTGGAAGTTTCAATGAAGTGTTCCAACTCGATGATGTAGAAGATTTGAGGTATAATCCTTTAGAGTAGTGTTCCCTCCGCAAGGTGAAAGTGATTCAAACACTTGCTCTTGATGATCATGATATAGTTGATGAAATGATTCCTTGAAGATGATCTTGAAGCTTGAAGGAACTTGACGTAGGATCTTTCATGATGTCATTGATGAAGAGGACTTGAGATATATCTTGCTGTGACGTCTTGGAGCAGCTACCTCTTGAAGTGATGTAGATTTCTTAGAATGATGCTTCCTGGAAGATGATCTTGAATGAAGTAGAATATATGAAATGCTCCAACTTGATGATAACACTTTCCTTATGGTGGAGCAGCTACTTGATGTCTTCTCCACATGACAATTGGTTGACTTTACTCCTAGCATGAAGGTGGTTCCAGCTTCTTCTTCTTTGATGACTCTTTAGCATCATTGACATTCCTGCAAACTTGACGCGAATAAGTAATTGCAAACCTTCACTTCAGCCACCTTAGTGGATTAAATTATGAAATTTTCCTTTATAATTATGAAATCTTGCTATCTAGATTCAAGGAATCTATGAAAATCGATGAAAATCCACTTGTCCTTCTTGAATTTTACTAATATTTGAACAATTTTAATTCATCTAATGAAGGAAAAATAAGAAAATCAGATCAGAAATATTCAGATCAGACTTACTTGATGAGCTGTTTTGAATTGGATACCTTGCCATTTGATCCACCACTTGCTTAAATTTGATAAAATCAAATTTATACTTGTAAAAAAAAAACCCTTGTTGCTGCTCCTTGAAGAAAAATCTGCCTTTGGAAAACAAATCTGCTCTTGAAAATGATAAAAATGAAAAGGAAATAAGATATATATACATAATTTGCTTTAAAAACTTTTCCTTTTCTCTAGGCCGACCTCCTTTACTATTGTGCACGAACATTTAATTTAGATTTGATCTTTATTTAATAAATGCATTTTGCACGTTTTCCAAGGCAACAATTATTAAATGTTTCTAACTCCCTTGATGGCGCATTAGATAAAGTCTTGATAATCTTCTTGTTGTTGGTTGACGTTTTCTTCTTCTCAAGCGCATGGGATCAAGAATTTGAATCCTCTTGCCTTATATTTCGCATTAGATCAGCTTAGTGTAAATGTTTTCTCCATTGAAATAGCATTGGATCAGCATGTTGTTATCTTCTCCTAATCGCATTAGATTAAAGATAGAGAATCTTCTTGTATTTCGCACTAGATGAAGGATTAAAATCCTCTTCAGCATTTCGCATTGGTTGAAGAATCAAAATCCTCTGAATACTTCGTTTTTTCCTTGCTCAAGGAAGTGGCGCATTGCTTGACTTCATGAATCTTCTAGACCTTGGCGTATAAAATCATGTTTTAAGATCCCTCTCATGTATGGCGCAATGAATAAGCAATTTGGATTCTTCAACACCAAACTTCACTCTCCCCTTTGGATATGGCGCATTAGATCAGCTTGGCAAATCCTCTAGAGTGCTGGCGCATTGCTTGGAAGTTTAAAATCCTCTGCCTTTGATCATCGAAATTCTTTCCAAGATTTATTCTGAAACTTAACTTTTTCACTTTCGCACTAGTTCAAGACATTGAAATCTCCATTTTCTTCTTCGAAACGACACTTTGGTTTGGGCGCACTAGTCGAGTGATCGAAATCCTCTTATATTTTCGCATTGGATCAAGGTTTTGATGGGCACATTGGATCGAGTTTTCAAATCCTCTGGCTCAAGTGTCTTCTCTTTCGTGATTTTGCGCCCAGATTTGCGCCATCTAAGTGTCCAGTCGCACTAGATCAGTGTTTTGAATCCTCTGAAATCGTTAAGTATTTTCAGGATCGCGCGAGTAAAGGTATATTGAAAAATATATTTAAGTATAAGTTTAGAGATTGAATTTCTTATACTTTAAATATTTTTCAATATACCTTTCAGGATGTTTCAGGATTTTTCATTTTCTTTATCATAGGAACCTTGTACATATCATCCACATCAAAGGAGGAACAAGCTGAAAGAAAGGAGAAGAGTCTGCGTAAGTCCCTTTGTGTTTAACAGCAAAATCATACTCAATCGCTGAGCTGTCTCTTACAAAATCATCAGAAGGAACCTTGGAGTTATCTCGTTTGATCACTTAGTTCAGCATCCGAGAGGCTTTGCTCAAGAGAGAGTCAGATACTTAGTATTTCACTCTATTGTTGACTTGTTGAAAAACAACCATCAACACCCCACTCCATAGATAGTAAGTATTACACACACATAGGAGCTTGTCCAATGGCTTGTTGGGGGGATTTGAACACAGGTCATCACTAAGTAACTTTCCAGCTTGTTTACATATGAACTTCTTGATAACATGCATTGGGTCTGAACTGTTTTCTTAACAGCTTATGAGATATTTCAATATATAACAGATTTAGAGCAGTAAATAAGAGCAATGAATAGATGGTAAAGGAAAACTAATAGCCATAGACTGCCAAGGATAGATCTCATTGCTTCACACTTGCTCATATAAATAGGATCAAAGGGTTATCCCCAAAGGCCATTTCATTTGGTGATACCCTTTCATAGTAAACTCATAATACTTGATTTAAGGATAGTTTGTTCTACAGCATAACATGCTAAAGTTACTTGATGCTAATACTTACACAAAATTCCACATATCCATGAAGTATGCCTATACTTCTATTATTGTAGATTCTGAACTCTTGAGTTCTGCAGTCTGCAAAGTTGGCATATCCTAAATTTAGTCATAGCACTTTAAATCTATTTATTCTTAAAAATAAAGTTTGATTGCCATAACATAGCTCTTCAGTTTAAAAATTTATGAAGTTTTAGTAGTCTTCTGTATCAAATTTTAACACCTTCAATGTATTAAATTCTTCTATTATGTTTATGTATTTCTCTTATATATTTTGTGCTTGTACTAACCCTGCAATTTGTCTTAAACTCATAAAAGGAGTCATATATGTGCTTGCATAATTGTGAAACACACAGAAGCTGCACAATAGTATTGAGTTTCCTTTCCTCTTTTTTTCATAATTCTTCTACTCAATAAACAAATGGATCATCTCTAATGAGAAATAAATGGGCAGTGCTCTGACAGATCATGTGAAGATGCGAGACATAGGGAAGTTATTACATGGACTCATTATACAGTTACATGATAGCACTCAGTGGGATGTCGTAGCGAATGAGATTTGCACACTGCTTAAGGAATGTTCATCTGAAACGGTATGTTAACATACTTGTACTCACTGTATGCAATAAATAGAGTGGTTTAATTTACAAAGCAATGTCCACGAAGCCAGTAGACTCAATGCTTATACATAATGTGAGTTCCACAGTGATAAGTTGATTCTTCTCATATGAAAAAATGACGCATATATCCCATATAGAGCTTGACCTGCCATGTTTGTTTGAATAAATAAAGACCCTCCTCTACCTATATGTTGAACTCCATAGAACTGCATCGTCGTGAACAATGTCAGGCTGTCATTGTGTTGTAAAGAAATATTAAAAGCATTTTATATTATTGGAAATGATTTGAAACAACATGTATCATCCTTAACAAGTGCATTGAAACTGAAAGACTAGATGCAGCCTAAGCACTATTTATTTTTTTAGACAATATATTGGGGTTCTATATAAGGGGCCCTAGTCCTGCAACTACTGGCAACAGTACTAAACAACTTGCTAAAATCCTGCTTAAACAATTTTAAACAAGGGCGGAGCAGGTTTACAACTAGCAAACACAAGGACATAAGCATATACCATACATATCCAACCAGCAAAAGACAATCCCCAACCTGTCGTAACCATATGCCAAAAAACATTGATAAGCTTGACATCTGAATGCTAAGGCAGTTGAGCAACACCCCATCGAGCCATCCCTGCACTGAATGGAGCAGTTATCCACCTTCCACCTTTCATACGACGTACTATAAACCCCATTACTAGAAACTGTCACCAGTTCCACCATAGGCACTGCTGGACCAGCAAAACTTTCCAAACCAGCAAATTTGATGCTTTTTATAATCTCTGCTCCACTAACCGCACAAGTAAGCATGTCATTCTCTAACCAAGGTATTGTTTATTCACTTCTCACCTCCAACACTCGTTTATTATGTGAGACCACCATATGTTTCATAGTCATGCGTAAATCCCAGAAAAAAATCTTCCAGGGTATGCACATCAGACCTCAAAACCTTACTTATGAATTGCCGCTATATCCACCTCAAGGCCTTCCTCCAAAGATTTCTCTTTATTTTGCATTAATGGCTTTTCATGTTTGATCACTTCCATATTTTGTAGCATCTCATCCTCCTCCAGGCTAGAATGAACCAACAACTCAAATAGGCTCTCATGCACCTTTGTCTCCTACACAACCATCTTCAATTTCATCCAGAAATCTTTTAAAATGGAGGCGTGCGTACATAAATTCCCATTAATCTAACCCATCTTGTCCTAAAATTGCCTTAATCACTTTCAAATGCACTACATTTGTGCAATTGAAAACCTTTTTTAACCTATGGTCTAACACCCACCCTTGACTTAGTGGGTCTCTTGCACCACTCCCACCCACCACTATAACTAGTCCACCCACAAACTAGAATAGCCACATAGGAGCACCGGTTGCATAGACACCTATGAAGAATTTCAACCTAGATGACCATGTCGTAACGTTAGATAACGTTGCATAAGTCACACAATAATTGACTTGTCAAAATGCGGAAATGAGAACAACATACACAAATAATTTACACCTTCAAATCAGCTTTGCATTCCTTCGAAAGCTTACAAGGAAACCTCTACAAGCTGTTCGAATAACAGCTGCACGAAATTATATCACTGTGTTCATTGAGTTATTAATCTTCTATCTTACACCTATCTTTATACTATTCAGCCAAAAACCTAATCTTCAAAAACCTTCTTATCTCACGTAGGAGATACTTGGAAGATAAGTTTAAATCATTAGTGTATATCTACATTTTATTAAACTTAATTAGCTAAATAAAAGAATTTCACTTCATCACTTGTGAAATGCAAAATAGAATTAACTCAAACCACTTGCATGTTCACATTGAACTTGTGGAGAAGTTCTGAACTAAGCTAAAAAATTCAACACTCCCTCTTAGCGAGGAAGGAATTCTACACCAATCCAAGTTTGTCTCTGTATGATTCAAACTTCCCTTTTGCTAAGGGCTTGATCAGAATATTAGCTAACTGTTGATCCATTGCTTCTTGGAGGTTGGAATGCTCTATGATGTTGCTCATCAATGCTATGTAATTAGGAAACTTCTTCGGAGGCCTACTCTCGCTAAATGTACTTCTAGGAGCCTCAACATGCTCTTGAGCATCCCCCAATGTCTGTTCAAACTTCAAACCATCGAGGTATCCTAATAGAAGAAGAAGAAGGGGCTGAAGTTTCTCCCTCCTCACTTGGAGGTTGTTGTTTTGAACTGGTATCTTTGGAGATTCAACCTTTGGAGCTTCCTACTCATCCTTTGTTAATGGAATGAATTCATGAAACTTTTTGGATGCAAAGTCCTCAAACTTTACATCCCTATTGACTATAATTCTCCTTTGTTTTGGAATATAGACCCTGTAGGCCTTTGAAGTTTCACTGCAACCCACGAATAAACCCCTCCTGTTGGAAGGTTCCAATTTTGCCCTCTTCTTTACAAGTACATGAAAATAAACTGGATAACCAAAGATGCGGAAATGACTCACCTCTGGGTTTACAGTAGTGAATGCCTCCTTTGGTGTCTTGTCCCTCCAAGATACTGTGAGGACATGTGTTCTGGATGTAGATTGTTGTAAGACATGCATTTGTCCAAAGAAACATCGGCAAGTCCAGGTCATGAATCATGGCCTTAGCAGCCCCTATGATGGTCGATTTTTTTGCTCTGTAATCCCATTATGCTGTGGTCTGTATGGAACTGTTAAATCTCTCTTTATCCCTGCCTCCTTGCAGAAACCCTTGAACTCCTTGGAGGTATACTCACCCCCATTGTTAGATCTTAAGACTTTGATCTTCTTCTCTATCTAGTTCTCAACTAGAGCTTTAAACTCTTGAAACCTGCTAAAGACCTTATTCTTGGTCTTTACGAAATAAATCCAAGTCTTGCGAGAGAAATCATCGATGAAGGAAACATAATACATGCTTCCTACAATTGATGCTATTGACATTGGTCCACACACATTCGAATGCACTAAGTCTAAAATCTATTTAGACCTATGCTCATTGCTTGATAAAGCAACCTTGACATGCTTGCCAAGTGTGCATCCTCTACAAACTCCCTGCTATTGTATACTGAACTTTGGAAGTCTTGTGACAATCTCCCTCAGACATGAATTACCCTTGCATTTTCCCCTGATTCTGGCAAGGCTCCACAACAGGGCGAACAGATTTGTACGGCTGCCAGGGAGGAATGGTACGGCCCCAGCTGAGAATAAATCCCTTCAAAAACTTCCACAACAAAATTAAAATCACACCAAAATATATACTGAATCCACACAAAACCGAACAACATCAAAACACGTCAAATAAACTCAAACCAAATTCACTGCAACTGGATTCCATTGAAGCTCCTTGTGATTTATGGGTGAAAACCACACTGTACCAGCTAGGGTAGATATTTCACTACCGAAACCAGCAATCTGCTTGAGGCTAAACAACTCCAAGAATACTCTGCTCAACAGCACAAGCTCATGGGAGAAAATAAAATTATATTCCAAGGCATCCACTTGCAAATGAGCTAGCACTCTTTTTATAACCTCCAGTTAGGGCGCTCAAGATAAAATAATTTCCTTTCTTCAACTTGAACGCCATACTTAGCATTTAATCCTCTCCTTTATTTGAACGCCATACTACATGAGGGGCCCACCAAGGTCTAAGCGCTCACTTAGGCAAAAGAACACTTCTAAAAAGAACATAAGTTGTCAGTTAAAATATAAAGTTAAACCAAGGGCAACTTAACTTCAATTATTTTAAAAGTTATTTCCCTTCGAATGACCCAGTTAGCCTTAGGGATAAAAAGGAACAAGGCTAACGGTCACCAAGATAATCACTGGCGAAAAGGGGACATTACAGAATCTGGGACTCTGCCTTTATTTTCTGGAAAGGTTGCTAATCAGCCTTGATTCTTGAAGGATACAACATGTATTCTGGCCACTCCTAGCTTTAAAATTGCAATATTTCTCAAAATTTCTACTCCCTTAGTATATATCTATGTCTTTTGATACAATACTCTCTATGTAATGCTTGGTGTATCTAATGTCTTCACTTTATCTAAATTGTCTTTAGTAGTACATCTCTTTTGCAGCTTTTGTAACTTAACACCACTGTTTTTTGGCCTTGAAGGCTTACACAAGGTTTTTGATCATTTTGTAATATCTCCATAAATTTCTCTTTTACCAATATAAAAGTTGAATGTTTCAAAGAATTCTATCAATCTTTGTATTTTGTATCTTGTTCGTTTGTTCTTGGAAGGACCTTTCCTTCTGTTCTCCCAGGTGTTATTTGCTTTTCAGTTTGGACATGTCCCTAAACATCGTTTATTTCTGCAAGGCTCTGGTCTACCATTGTTCATGTGTTCCTTGTAGTTTAGTTTGTTATGTTTATGAAGCATAGGAGAAGCATCCCAACTAGGGCAATGATGTTGAGAACAGAAAGATCTTGGTAGCAATTAAAAAATAAACCTTCTATTTTATTTTGGGTAAAATCTGGTTTTGCATCAACCATTATTTGGATTCTTGCGAAGCAGGTTTTATTTTCGAGTTTTGCGAATTGATGGTGCTAATGATTACAGCAACAATTTTCAATATGGTGAAAGTGCGCTGTTTTGAGTCACTCACCAATTATTTAATTTTGAACTATGGTAGGGTGGTTAACCATCTTTAATTTTGGTTGTCAAAGTGCAGCCCTTAACTCTCTTATTCTTCATCTCAGGTCTGCAGGTGTCTAAAAGGATTTATTTTTATTTGACCAAAGATTGGTAGTACAATTTTTCTTTGAAGTTATGGTTATACAAACTTTTTAGTTCTTTGGAAAATATGTATAAAGTATTTCCAGGAAGAAAAGTTACCAGGACTGTCTTCGCATAGAAGACTGCAAGAACAATTGCAAGAAATGCTAGGTTAATGGAAAGGGCTACAATGGTAACATGATAACATGCTGAAGAATATTGATGATTCAGACAGCTAAGTCATATGCAGATTGTAACAATATGATGTCTGACTGTAATTAATGTCTGCAGACTGTCTTTGTATAGAAGACTGTAAGAACAATTGCAAGAAATGCTAGGTTAATGGAAAGGACTACAAGGGTAACATGATACATGCTGAAGAATATTGATGATTCAGACAGCTATGTTGTATGCAGACTGTAAGTCTGGCTGTAATTAATGTCTGCAGATTTCGTGGGGAGTATTGACTTCAATTGCTAAGAATTGTGGGGTATGACAATGGTAAATTCTATTGAGTTTGCAATTGTTCTTATTGTAGAACATTTCTTCAAGCCAGATCTTGCTTCCATTGGTCTCTTGGGTTGTAAAAGTTAGCTTACCCTTACAACAAACACTAATTATTTTAAGAATGTATTTGGATTGAACTGTGTTTAGCCTTTTATTCCAACATTTCAATTCTTCTTTTAGAACTTTCTTCAGGGAATTTTTGGATCATAGATATAATTGTCCTCGTTGTTTGGGGATTTGTGAGAAATGACCTCTGTAGGTGTGATTTTTTAGCATCTGTAGGATTGAATCATAATGTTTATCATCTGTAGGATTGAATCATAATGATGTACTGAGGGGTGATAATCTGTTCCAATGGGGCCATTTTAGTCATTATCTTAAAATTACTAGAATCAATTGTTTGATTTTAGAACATTTTGTTTCAGTGTTCTGAGGAAAATTTTGGATCCTGTTGCCAGGATTTTAACACAACATACATTATAATAATGTGAATTAGTGGCATTTTGTTGCTTTCAAGTGATATTTTAAAATGTATACGCAGTCTTTAGAGCTTCCTATTACCATGTGTTCATTGTCAGAGGTTGTAATTGTGTATTGTGTGCTAGGGAATTGTGATTGCTTGTGTAGATTGTAATTTTAGGTGATGTCATTCCTTTTTTCTTTTAGAAGATTGGAACTAGGCAAATTGGGAATTACATTCTGCAGCTTCACCTCTGGGAATTAGAAAATTGTTTTGCAGTTACCCTTAGGTGCACCAGTGCATGCAAGATGCATTATTTGTTTATTTGTATTCCCTCTAGTCATTGAAACATGAGTATTTAAATCTATTTTCATTTTGTAATCTTAAAGGAAGAAATAAAACACTTCCAGTTTTTGGTAAAAATTGTTCCCATTGTACGTTTGTAATTGACTGTATAATGTACTTATTCACAGAACATAATGATATTTCCTTTTGCTATATAATGAAATATTATCCTGTGAGGCTTAAAATGGTCTCTTCAATGTTCACTTGTATCTTTTGCAGGGTATTGAAGGGTCAATATAATGTTTGTGATTCGGCATCTTCCTATAATTTCTGTATGTTGTACATAATGTATTAACCAATTAGGAGGCCTTTTATTCTACCAAGCAATGACCTTTTTGCTTAATTTGTCTTCTTTGCTCTTTTAACATCGGTAGTATTCCATGGGACTGATAATTAACTTTACTCAAAAGTGGCCTTCTAACTTAGATAGTAGACTTACAAGCTGTTTTTTGGCCATGCATAATCTTTGAAGGATGGTGGATCTTGTACTTACACAGATGTAAATTAAATTATAGATTTAACTAAAAGAACCTATAACTCGTGGATATGCTAATAGAACTGAAATGAAAGAAGCATATTTTGAAATATAAGGCTAGGAAAAAGTCAAAACCTGCACGAGCATATTACAAGAGTATGTCACCATTTTATAAATGAATGACCTTATGTCTGATTATTTAATTCGACAACCATTTCTTGCACTTAAACAAATAAGCCTTCAGCTGCGAGGACTCAATGGCTTTCTTTAATGAAGCACTTTATGTCTGACTATTCGCTTATGCAACCGACTTTTTCTTGCACTTAAACAAATAAAAGTCTTCAGCTGGGGACACTCAATTTGCTAACTTACTTATGGTTGGTAATGCCTAGGTGTTTGATGACTTCAATACAGCTTTTACGCATATGGTCTTGCCAGATGATCTTGGGATTCGAACTCATAATGTTCAGCCTTTCATGCTTCTTTTGCCAAGGTATGCTGCTTGTGAGGACTTATATTCTATTTCTTCAAAATCAATTTTCTTATAAAATTTCTGTTCAAGAACATCTAAGAAATATAGGGAAAACTACAAGTTTCCAATTTAAAAATGTTTAGCTTTCTGTCAGCAGTGAGCCTCCAATATTGAGGTCATATATACTTTTTTTTTTGGAGCCATCACTAGTGCTTCGTCTTGCACTGATAGTGAGCTCTGTTTCATTCGAATGTTTTACTGGTCTATACTGATTAAAATCAATGCATTATACTGAAGATGGCAAGGAAATTTGGTTGAGTTTGAAATATGCAAAATGAAAGTGGCAGATGATTTAAGTTTGCCAGATTTGGTGAACTTCACTTTGTCCAACCTTGATCAACTTTGATGGATTCTGAACTAAGAAAGTAAGACTTCAAAGAAGTAAGCCAAATATGAAAGGCTGTCTTTAAGCTCTGCGGTCACCTCATACGCCTGCTCTTTTGGATCAACCAGACATATCAAATCATTTTTTAGCCTTTTAGTATTGTTTGTAAAATAAGGCAACTTTGGTTTCTGCAGTTACTCAAGATTGTAGTCATTGACATATCAAAAATTGTTGTTTTCCTTAAACTTGTTTGCAGACCACGTGTTTATGGCTCCTCTACTAAGACGAGTCAACCTTTTCAGCCTAGATTTCATATAGCCAACACAATGAGTAAATCACGTCCATAAAGTTAATGAATTATTTAATTCAAAACACACTATTATAATCCTTCATATAAATACAATATTTGAATTCCATTACAAAAAGCTCATTTAATTTTAAAATAGATATGTAGAAGATATGTACGTATAGTATCCTTTTTCAAACTCAAAGGGGTGTATGTTAAATTTGATTATCTTACTTATAAGAGCTTAAGTAAGCATGTTGATTTATAATGCTCATTGAATGTAATTGCAGGCAGGAAAACTTACATGCACACACTGTCCAGCCTACATGTATATGACTTAAATATTTTAGTATAAATTATTAAATACCAAACAAAATACAAGAAATAGGAAATGGCGTTTTTTCTACTGATCACATAATGATGTAGAATACTCATGCATCAGTCCCATCTCATGTTGATTATGCTCCATAACCATGTGCACAATGCAATATATAGCAGGATGGATGCATTGATTGGGGAATCACTCTTTGTGTTGAAGCAACTTGTATAACAAATTTTAAGTTAGTGTTCATTGTAATACATCTCTCTCTACTCTTGTACATCACAACATAGTTACTTACTCCTTTGTCTATTCTTTACATCTTTTATTACAAAATGTGGTCTACATCTATCCCCACAATTATAGTAAGTTGTCATGGTTGACGATTATCCTAGGTAGGATGAGGGTCAAGTGGAGAAACAATGCATGTCTGTGATAGAGATGACTTCATGCTGGATGTAGATGCCAAATTTGTGGTCATATTGGGAGAAGCAGGGGCCGCATTTTGAAGAGCTTGGGAGTAGGAAATTGAAATGTCTCTCCCTCCACATTGCTTCAGCTCATGTCTTAATTGTAATGCTTGTGTGACCATTGGCTTTACATTGTTGATGTGTGTACTTGGTCAGGCCTCTGTTTCTGCATCTTTGACCTTCATTCTCTTTTGAGTGAGACACTTCTAGAAAAAGCTGCGAGTTTAATGTTTTGGATCATATTCCCTTGTCCATCATTAGGATGAGGAAAAAGAGATGGGTGGATTGCATGCATAGCTCAATAAAAAGATTGTGATTCCAAGGGGAAGTCTAAGAAGCACGAGAAACCAGAGAAAGAAATATAAATCATAAAAAATACAAACAATGGAATTTTTTCAATTAAATAAAGGCGGCTA
The DNA here is from genome assembly GCA_027924645.1 of Cunninghamia lanceolata. NCBI lineage: Eukaryota > Viridiplantae > Streptophyta > Pinopsida > Cupressales > Cupressaceae > Cunninghamia > Cunninghamia lanceolata. The sequence goes on from BSBN01001091.1 coordinate 1,245,019, forward strand.
ATGGAGAAAATAATAGTGGTAAAGGTGAACGAAGTTTGAGAAAGGCAGTAAAATTAATAGAATGAAACAAGATAGAATAATAAAGATAAAATAATGATACCATTAAAAATTAATAATTATAATGATAATGATAATAATAATTATAGAAATAATAATGATGATACTATTAATATAATATTTACTTTATATTAATGGTCAACTTTGTAACATATTAGATGTTTCTAAATCTGTTTAGATTAGCTTTAAATCTATTAGGAAACTTTTGTATTTTACTTTTTAGAAACTTCCTCTTTGTATTTTAGAAACATCATTTGTATCTCTATAAGAGCTTTGCTCTTTCTTGTAAATAACATACGATCCAGATTTTTACTATTATGTTTATCTTTACATGGTATCAGAGTCAACGAAGCGGGAAACTGTTTTTTGAAATTTTTCCCCTTTTTTGGGGCTCTGTTATTTCCGTACGGCGTACGCACGACGTCGTTTTTCTTCTTGGTTCGTGATTTTCTGGTTGGCGTTTTTCAAATGGTTGCATTTTCCTCTGCAAAAATTGCGGTTTTTTTTTTTCTTGCTCTGTGATCGCGACTTTGTTTTCAGAGTGAAAGATTTTGCTTTGGTCACGATTTTTTTTTCTTGCTCTATGATCGCGACTTTTGTTTTCAGAGTGAGATTTTGCTCTGGACGCGATTCTCATTTTTTGGTGTTTTCCTTTGATTCGACGGGTTCAATCTTTTAGTCGCTGTTTGCAGATCCGTTCACCTGCAATTTGATCACGACTCCTGTATAAGGGTTCCAAATCCTTAGTCGCGTTTTTCTTGATTGTGGGTCTTTTTTCATGGCGGTTTAAATCCTTTGTTGGTCGCGATTCTCTTTTTTCTACTTGCGATTTGTGTTTTCATTGGTGGGTTAAATCTTCTTCGGTGGTAGCAAGGTTTTGCATTGGCGGTTATATTTCCTTGAGGTCGTCGTCTGTATTAAGGGTTCTGTCGGTGTTTTAAGCGGCGGTTTAAAGATTCATCGGCGTCTACAGATCCATGGATGACTGAAATACTTGATCGCTGTTTGTATTTCTGTTCGCCGTTTTTTGCAAGCCTGTTGCCGACGATTATTAGAATTTGTTGTATTGTGCGCTCAACCCAGCTTGTGGTCCTTTGACTTTTTGACAACCAGAGCCCAACTCATTTTGTTTTTCGAGATTTGTGCCTTGAAACCTGTGCAAGGGTTTGAGCATTTTTTCTGTTTACGTCGTCTATTTGTCTTGTTTTTCGTGCCTTGGGAAGAGTGTATGATGGTGTCTTTGTCAAACATCATGTTGGAAGGCAGACAGAAGTTCAATGGCCGCAACTACAACACTTGGAAGTAGCGCATGTTAACCATTTTCGAGTATTAGTGCCTTGACTAGATTGTTCTGGGCAAAACTACACGCCCTCCAACGGCGGGTAAAGATCAGGGTAAATTTGATGAGCAGAATCGGGAAGCGGTTATGCTTATTAAATTATCGGTCACCAATGACCAGCTGCCTCAGGGTTCGTCAGGCAAAACTTCCAAAGAAATTTGGGATCATCTTAAGGACTGGCATGAAACGTTCGACAAGAACTGCACGTTCTTTCCGAAGAACATGCTTTTTTCGATCATGATGGATGAAAAAATCTCTGCAGGAGCATCTCACAAAAATCAAGGACATCCGTGATCAGTTGGAGGCTATTGGTCGAAAGATGGAGGAGGAAGACATGTTTAGTCATCACCCTGAAAAGTCTACCAAAGTCCTATGAGCACTTTATCGAGACGCTCAACATTCCATCAACTAATGTTGACTTGAAGTTTCGACATTCCAGAGCTGTGCAACAAACTTCTGCAGCAGGATCGATGGAGACAACAGTTCGGTAGCAATGCTAGTTCACCTGAGCAAACATTTACTACCAAGTCCTTTCAAAAGAATAAGGGCAAAAATCAGCCCTCTCAGCAACCCAGTTAGGGTCAATCCCAGGACCCTTCCAAGAAAAAGAAGAGTATACTGTTGTCGGAAAGGGCAACGTGCAGATTCAGTCTGGAGGGAGAATTTTAATATTTCTCGATGCATACTTTTTACCTAGCATGGAGTTGAACCTTCTCTTAGTCAGTCAGATTATGTGACACTCTCCTCATCTAGATATTGTTTTCAGCGTGCACACTTGCAACATTGTTGACAGAGGGACTCATACTACAGTCTTTTAGGGACTTGAGGATCATGGTCTGTATAGACTTGTTGATTTTGGTGATTCTCAAGAGCACGCTTTGGCAGCCAGGAGTACTTCCATCAGCAAACTCTGGCATCAGCGTTATGGGCACCAGAACATGCACTATCTCTCTCAGTTGTCTAGAGATGATCTAGTTGGTGGTCTACTTGAGATTCAGACTCAACATCATGGAGTATGTGAAGCTTGTCAGGCTGGAAAGCAGCATCGGACTCCATTTTCAAATGGCGATTCCTGGAGAGCATCAAAAGTACTTCAATTGGTTCATGCTGATGTATGTGGACCAATGAACACTCCTTCAGTTACTGGATGCAGGTATTTTTTGTTACTTGTTGATGATTTCAGCAGGAAAATGTGGGTGTATTTTTTGAAAAACAAATCAGATGTGTTTGGTATATTTCAGCAATATAAGGCCTTAGTTGAGAAAGAGTTAGGCTGTCCTATAGTCACTCTTAGGTTTGATAACGGGGGGGGGGGGGGGAGTCTTGTTCTTTTGACTTCTCTAGTTTCTGTGCTGCACATGGCATCAAGTGCCAACTTACCACACCCTACACCCCTCAACAGAATGGTGTCGTTGAGCGTCGGAATCGTACCATTATTGAAATGGCTTGTTCTATGCTGGAGCATAGATGTGTCCCTAAAAAGGTCTGGGCTGAAGCAGTCTACACTGCAGTTTATCTTCTGAACCGGTCTCCTACTTATGCCGTCAAGAAGATGACTCTTGAAGAAGCCTGGTTTGGACGCAAGCCTAGGGCCAACCACCTGAAAGTTTTTGGTTCTAATGCACGTGTGGATTCCTGATGCCAAGCGCACTAAGTTGCATTCCAAAAGCCAGAAACTCATGTTCATTGGTTACAGTGAGAATCATAAGGCATACAGGTTGATTGATGTAGACACAGATCGTCTCGTATTCAGTCGTGATGTAGTGGTTGATGAGGCTATTGGGCCTTTCTACCAGTCTTCTCCTTCTGTTAGCCCTGAGGATCAGCCTATGAAGGCTTTTGATTTGGGTGTTTGCCTTCCCCTTGCTCCACCTGATGGGAGGGATTTAGCAGTTGTGTAGGCACCTCAGCTTGTTGTTCCGCCACCTACCCCTCCTCAGGATAATCTGGATCCTCCACATGATTTGATTCCAGCTGCACTAGTTGATATTGTTCTACTCTCCGGCCTAAATGGTGGGCTAAGACCATTGGTGATCTTCATGATGATGAATTGATCGAGAGTAGATCTACTTGGAAAAAGAGCAAGCAACAGAATACAATCAGTTTTGCTCTTATGGCCAACCTTCATAGCATCTCGGAGCCTTAGACATATTTAGAGGCTAAAGGCATACCTGAGTGGGAACAGGCTATGGAAGCTCAACATCATAGTCTTTTGAAGAATAACACTTGGGTCCTTTCTGATCTTCCACTTGGGAAGAAGCCCATTGGCTGCAAATGGGTGGATAAAGTTAAGTACAAGGCTGACGGAACCCTTGATAAGTACAAGGCTCGGTTGGTAGCCAAAGGGTTCTCACAGAAAGAGGGCATTGACTATGAGGAGACTTTTGCTCCCACAGCCAAAATGAGTACCATTCGGCTTGTCCTCGCTATTGCAGCCCAGTTTGGATGGAAAGTCCATCAAATGGATGTCAAGAGTGCCTTCCTCAATGGGGATTTGCAGGAAGAAGTCTACATGATGCAACCTTTTGGTTTCAAGTTTGCCGGTAAAGAACACTAGGTATGCAGACTGGTGAAAGCACTCTATGGCCTTAAACAGGCTCCACGAGCATGGTACATGAAAATTAATAAGTACCTAGTGGATCATGGTTTTCAGCGGAGTCCTTTTGATTCCAATTTGTATGTCAAACAGTATGCTGATGATAGTCTTTTTATTGTTGTCTATGTTGATGTTTTGATCATTACTGGCAGCACGGAGCAGTTGATTGAGGAGATCAAACATGATCTCAGTCAATCATTTGACATGACAGATTTGGGACTTCTGCATTATTGTCTAGGTGTTGAGGTTTGGCAGACTCATGATAGCATCTTTATCTCTCATTCCAAGTATGCTTCAAGTCTGCTGGACAAGTTTCGGATGACAGATTGCAAACTTGCACCCACACCTATGGAGAAAGGGTTGAAACTTTCAGCCAACTCTGATTCACCTGTGGAGAATGAATCGACATTCAGGCAACTAGTGGGCAGCCTCATTTATCTCACTGCCACTAGACCTGATCTTAGTTTTGCAGTGAGCTACATCTCTCGCTTCATGACAACCCCAAAAGCTAAACATTGGGTTGCAGCGAAGTGTGTGCTGAGATATGTGAAAGGAAATTCCGACTTTGGCATTCTGTATGGAAGGTGCAAAGATCCTAAGCTGATTGGTTTTACAGACTCAGATTGGGCAGGCTCTGTTGATGACAGGAAGTCTACTTTTGGGTATGTTTTCAGTTTGGGCATAGGTGTAGTCACATGGACTAGCAAGAAGCAGCAGGCAGTGGCTCTCTCCTCGACTGAAGTTGAATATCGGGGAGCTGTTAAAGCAGCGTGTGAGGCAGTTTGGCTTCCAAGGATGCTTTCTGACATGCAAATGTCTCAAGCAGGGCCTTCACCCTTGTATTGTGACAATCAAGGGGTGCTAAAACTTGCCAAAACTCCTGTCTTCCATGAAAGGACAAAGCATGTCGAACTTTATTGTCATTTCATTCTCCAGTTTGTCAGAGACGGATCAGTGATGTTGCAGTATGTTCCAACCGAGGACCAGACTGCAGATATTCTCACCAAGTCTCTGAGCCCGGATAAGTTTGTCAAATTTAGGGGGCACCTTGGTGTAGTTGATAGATTGACTATTAAGGGAGGGTATTAATATAATATTTACTTTATATTAATGGTCAACTTTGTAACATATTAGATGTTTCTAAATCTGTTTAGATTAGCTTTAAATCTATTAGTAAACTTCTGTATTTTACTTTTTAGAAACTTCCTCTTTGTAGTTTAGAAACATCATTTGTATCTCTATAAGAGCTTTGCTCTTTCTTGTAAATAACATACGATCCAGATTTTTACCATTATGTTTATCTTTACAGATACTAATAATAGTAAAAAGATAGTGACAGAGAAATAATTAATAAAATAAGTGATAATAATAATGATGATGACGATGACGGGAAGGGTAAGAACCACTAGAAAAAGATGCTGGAAGTTACATAGAGAAGGTGAGTTAGAAGAAGAAGAAAAGAGGACATTTAATAATGATGAAATTAAAAAGGATAATGATTGGAGGAGGAAGTGGTCAAAATTAGTTACATGAATGAGAGGGAGAAGACGACAAATAATAGTAAAATAAAATAGTAATACTAATGGAATTAAAATAATAAGGAAAAATAAGAAGATATAATAAAAATAAAATAATAGTAGTAGTAAGGAAAAAGACAGTGGAAGTTGCAAAGGGAAGTTAAGATATTTTTATTTTAGGGTTTAACTGCGTACTTTTTGAGTCAAACATATGACCCATATTTCATGAGTAGTGGTTCACATGAACCCATCTCTCATGTTAATGAATGGTCCACTTAGCACTCATTGCATGAATTGACATGCTGCGAAAAATACCTCTTACTTATCAAGGGAAGTTAAGTTAGAAGAGATGTGAAAAATGATAAAGATGAAGAAATTAATGAAAGTGGGAAGAAAAGGCAGTGATAGGTAAAGAAACACTGCACAAGAAGAATAAAGTGAGAAAGTGGATGCCTCTATTGCTTTCCGTTATACATATTCATACATGTCCTTGGTTTGTTCTTGTGCGTTTGTCCTTTGGTCAACCATTTCATTTTTTAATTCTGCTACCTCGATGCTCAAACTTTGATTCACCTTTGTAAGTTGCAAGCATTTATCTTTCATTTTCTTTGTGCTAGGTGGTTGAAGGCTTCTTGTCTTTTCAAATGACTTCTTGTTGAAGGTTGTCTTTGGAATATGAAAATTACAAACATTATTATAGATGTGTGAAGTTATTTGATCACATAGTAAAGGAGGATGGGGTACCCTTACCAGTCATTTGAAAATATGAATATGTAAGCCTTGCATTTGAGTGTTCTAGAGGACTCTCCTCGTTGGTGCTTTGAGTGCACTATCTCCTTCGAATGACCATGCTTGTGCATAACCATTAGGGAGCATATTAATGTGAGTAAATTCCTCTGCCTTTCCGGCCTGGGAGTTGGAAGGAACTTATTTTGTGTTGGTTTCGTTGTGATGAAGGTCGTCCCTGGGGAAATGCTCTCTCTCTCTCTCTCTCACACACACACACACCTCTCTGTTATACTTTACTTCAATGGGGTCAAACTCATCATTGGGTGTGGTGGGGTGAATCTGGTCATACCTTCTAATGTTGTCCTCTAGCTCCTCAATCACTCCCTTATCCTTAGCCACATGCCCTCCTACAAGTGCAGATCCAAAAGGTGGCTCGAACTGAACATCACATGCCTCCAATCTGAACCGAACCTCCATCCGTTTGGCTGCCATACTCACAGGTGTGCCATTATGTAAGAACCCCTACCAATTCTGCCCTGTTTTTCTCTCTGCTGCTCTGATTTTCTGAATTTGTTTTTCTTTGATTTTGATTGTGTTTTTGATTGTTTCAATGCATATAGGGTTTTGCCATGACATGATAACAAAATAGAAACATATTTGCATAGAAAACACACAACATAGATGACTGAAATTGAAATAGATAGTTTCAAATTGAAGATTTGGAAGATGTGTCTTCAATTACATACCTGGATGATGAAATCATATCAATCACATACAGAGGAAGATGCTGATTACATGACAGTCATGACTGATTACAAAATCAGACTTGAAGATGAATACAAATATGATCCACAATGACCAAAATTCCTTCTCCAAAGTGAGGCGATAGCTCCAAAGGATGCCCACCTAGGTTATGAAGATCACCAATGAAGAAATGAAGACTATGCCGCTGTTATATGACTGATTTTCTGATCTGTAGTTGCTGATGCCAATTCTGATTACAAAACCCTAGCCAAAACATGCTCAAAACTCCTCTAAAATGTGGCGGCTAGGCCTAGGAATGGGGCGATTAGGTCCTAGGTGAAAAATATATCAATGCAATATCAAAACATGACTCCAAACCCTCAGATCTGCAACTGTAATGAATTTTCAGAGGTCTGAAACACAAAATCAGAATGCCAAATGATGATACCAATCACAAAAATGCCCTCCAATGCCAAGCGCTTCACCTCCAAACCCTAGTCAATCATTTGTTGATGAAAATTTGCCATATAAACCTTCAGATCTGAATAACAAATGTCTTCAACCTGCAATAAACTTCAAACCCTAGCTGATATACCAATCTGCTTTCAAACCCTAGCTGGTTTAAGCTCCAAAATAAAGAAAACGTGCAAATAAGCTCAATAATGAATCGCAAATGGATCCATCTCTCAATGTGGGATGGCTTTTCGTCCAAACCACGAATTCTAAGGGTTTTCGTCCTTAGAAGCTTGCTGAAACGAAGTTGCAGCCAAGAAAACTCTCCAAAATATCAAATGACAATAACATGGAATGATGAAAATGACCACCAAAGCCCATATTTTATAATTGCACACTTGGGTGCCCAAATCAAATGCAATTTATTCCGCTTTGAAGTCCTCCAAAGAAAATTATTTTATTTTAATTTTCTTTTTAATTTCTCAAGTTGAGCAGCCAAAATTGGGCAAATAAATTAATAATAAAATAATAATATTTTATTATTTTTCCCTTTACATTGGGCGGCCACTTTTTGGTTTACAATATAACATTTTAGTAAATAAAATATTATATATTAGTCATTTGTCTTATTTTTCACTTTGACTTATTTTCTCCAATTTTCTCTTCTCCAATTGGGTCGCTTTTCCTCTTGGCTAATTATTTTATTAATTTTGACTTTTCTAAAAATACCACAAAAATGCATAAAGTCATCTCCCAACTTCGTTTTGCCAAGGAAAAATAGTTGAAGCCACATAAAATAACATTCCATCCTCCAAGCTTCAACTCCGTCATTCCCTTACCACATGAATTAGCTTACGGGAATGGTGAATAGGCTAACTCTAAATGCTAACCACTCTCTTCTATAATCATCAAATGTCTCACCTTCAACTCGTGGCTCATTTTCCGTAGCTCTTTGCTGATCCATAAAGGTAGGCAGGAGAGGGCTCACCACGGATGCATGGGATGTATGAGTAGGAGTGCTGCCATTATTTCCGGAAGTGCTAGCCTTGTTATGTCCATTGCTTCTATCGCCTCCATTGCCTCCGTTATTCTGCATAAGTTGAGCCATCATTTGTACCAAATTTTGTTGTCCTCTAGTAAGATCACAAAGGATGTTCTTCATGCTAGGTTTCTCATCACTTCTATCACCCATGTTAGCTTCTTCTTCTTCTTCAAAACCAATATCAACAAGGTGCTGCTTTCTCCTGTATGTGATGAATTCTCTCTCTTCGGGATTCATACAATCAACATTAGATGATCACCAATGAAAGCTCACATATAAACCCTTCATGCTGGCAAGATCAAAGCTCCGATACCATTGTAATATCCCCAATGGGATCTGCCCTAAATTCTGAAATTTATTTTTCTGATTTCTGCCCTAGATTTCTGCACTTTTAGAATTCTGCCCAAACCCTTGAATTCTGATTTAATTTTCTGATTTCAAATAAACATGGACAGCGAACATATATGAATCCAAATGCTCCAACAATATAGCAATATTGAACCCTTATGATTATATCTTCAGTCATGAACTCATCCAACCATACATGACATCAAATTGCAAACAAACATAGGGAACAAATCTGATTTCTGAATTAATCAATCTGCTGCTACAAATCAGAACTTCTGAATATGCAATTACATCCAAATACATGGGCCAAACATGCCCAAATACATCTCAGAAATCTGCCATTACAAATCAAACCTAACAATAGGTTTGTACATACCAAAATGATGTAGAATGAAGCTCCACAAACCCTCTACAATGATGGCGCTTGGGCTGCTGCTCAGATTAGGGTTTAGAAACCCTCAATGATGATGAAATTGCCTCCGAAGGCCAAGTCACCTTCCTCTAGATGTGGTGCTCCAAATTAGGGCAAGACCTAATGCAATGAACACACAATGCGACAAAAATGATCCTCCAAGTGTGGTGCACCAAGCTAGGATTAAACCTTAGTGCCAAATGAATGCAAATGCCACAAGGAAATCTCCTCCAAAGCTGATCCAAAATATGAATATGCAATTAAGCTCTCCTCCACAAATTGCCAATGAAGCACAATTATGAACTCCGTATGAGTCCACCTCCAAAGTGTGATTGAATTTTCCTCCAATCCACTTATCTTCCTTAGGGTTTTTGTTCTAGGAAGGTGCTGAATCAAAAGATTGCAGCCAAGAGATAAATCTCCAAATGAAAGGAATGTGAATGAATGATGATGGAAATGCCTTCAAACAACTTTTATACATGCTTTATCCTCTTCCTCAAGATGGCTGACCACATAGGGCTATTTCTTTTTATTTTCTTTTTATGTCTTCTCTCCTAGGCCGACCTCACTTTGGTGCCCAAAACATAAGAAAATATTATTATTTTATTTTTCTACTATTTCATCTTTCCTCCTCCAAGGGCGAACCTCTTAGCCACATGTTATAACATATTTTTGACCTCAAATGAAGTCATCCTTCTGAAGGAAAAACACCATAAATTATTCTTTATTTTTCCAAAGGCAATTTCCATATTTTCTTCTATTTTCCATTCTGCAATTGGGTCGCTCCACTTTAGGGCAAATTATTTTATTAGTGTTGAATTCATCAAAAATACCACAAAATTATGCTAAGTCATCTTCCACAATCATTTTGCCCTACAAAATTGGCTAAGTGTGAAAACTCGCCAATTAGGTCATTCCCTGAGCCCTCTGGCTTAACCTACGGGAATGGAAATAGGCTAGCCAACTCCACTAGGTGATCACTCCGAAAATGGGGATATGACATAGCCAAAGGATATGCTTCAACATTAATTTGTTAGCAAAATGCACCCTACAAAACTTCATCAGCCAAAGGATACACTTTGTTGGCCAAATACAAACACTTTAGTAGCATCGTCCACCTTCAGCCATACCAACTAAAGACACTTCATCAGCCACAAATACACAACAATATATTAATACCCAAATTTCTGTGCAACATGTAATTATAAGTTAATACCTCTACAAGCACTATGGTAATGTTCCAGACCATAACCAAGAATTCTCGCAAGTTATCCTGCAACCACAAACTCACTATATATTCATTCTAGCAACAAATGCATTGCTGAAGACAATCTGCAATTGAACTATAATCTGCTCCAAGCATGTGCCCAACTTGAGAATGAATCTAATCTAAATCTCTCAAATTGGATCCAGTTTAGAGATTTGGGGAAGATACCACTACCTCTACAAGGGCTCAAGGAACACTCTCTCTTTTTTTAGATGTTTGGACCAATGGTGCTTGGCCCTTTATCTACGGGAGACCATCACCCTTTGGCATGGATCCTTGTAGGGGGTCTCTAGGGACCCTAGAGCCGTCAAGTTGATCACCTCCTTCTAGCCAATCTATGAGAGCAACAACTCTAAACAATGCTTGGATGTTGCTACTTCACACATAGACGCCGATAGACCTATGAGATGAGGTTTCTCACTAGTTATCACTTTTACTCAAATGCCCCAACACATTCCCCTTGGCAACGCGGTTTTGCTTATTTTTAGTGGCATGACTCAGCTCCTTCTCAATGACATAGATCTACTTGTCATGTCCCCAACAAAAGAGTCAGATTTTATTAAGACAAAAACTAAAACCCATCCACCAGCATAAGACAAGGCAAGCGCTAGGAGAAAAAAAAAATAGTCAGTGCTAGAGGACAAGACCTTGACTAAATGTTAAACAAAAGGTAGCGGTTACATTTAAAAGGGAACAAATGTGTGTAAGAGGTGCGACTCCTTACCATGAAGGGTATAAAACAAGGATCCAAAGACATTCGAAGGCATCAAGTGATTAGAAAGAAATATATCTTTGGTAGAGATAAATCTGCAAGGAATATATCAGCAGTGATATATATATATGCAATAGTTGAAGACAATAGAAGTATAATATATATAACAGCAAAATATATATTGCAGTTAGAAGGATAGCCCTTCCGAGTTCACAAGGGGTGAGTGGATGGGGTGTGCCCCCCTCATGCTCTCATCAAGTCGGCCAAGTAGTGAGGGTGTGTGGCCCTACCATGTATAGTTTGGGGTGTGTGGCCCTACCATGTTCTTGAGCCTAATCAAGTAGGGTGTGCCTCTTGAGCTTGATCTCATTATTTATTAATTTATGTAGTATTGATCTCATTAATGATGTTATGATGTATTGAATCTATTAGCTATGCTCTCATATATATATGATGTTAGGTATTATCATAATTTATGGATTTTTTATATTTCTAATGTCCCTTTTTTAGTGATTATTATTGTTGCAGGTTAAGAAATCTGTAATATCCCAAAAGGGGACATTACACTACTCCTCTCTAGCCACTCCCCCTTGCCACAAGGGTAGATGCAGCTTCTTCATTACTATAGGAGTTACATCGGCCTTGGATGGTAGGAGTGATTCTAGAGGAAGTGCCTTGCTTCTTGTTAGAACCCCCCAGCTTGGCTCTTCTAGCCTTAGACACTTGTCAATGAGCACTATCAAATCTTGTATGGTCCTCTTACAGTGATTGATGATGACACTGATGACTCTTCCATTTCAGGGCCGGACATAGATACTTGATGAGACTTGTCTCCTATTTCTCTAGTACTCCTTAGCTTATGCTCTTGGGGGATCTTGTTCCCCCTACTTGACTATTTGTATCGGTTCCTTGAACATGTGTTAGTTGTCTTTAGTTGTATTATATTTTTGTTTTTGTTCCTTTCCTTTTTTTGTTCTTCTAGAACTTTCTATTGTACACTGATGTACTTTTGAGTGGCATTGACCTACTTTTGGTCACCTAAGGACATTAATATTTCTTTCTTTCTTTGACTACAAAAAATGTGAAGGGAAAAAACATTAACAATGAGCTGCAGAAAATTAAAAAAAAAATCTTCATCAATGAATCACACAAAATTCACTTTCTTTTTATCATAAACCACTTGCTCATTTATATCCAATGTTTAGTAGCATAGCTCTGATAACATGTTACAAAAAAAAATGCCAAGATCTACTACTAATAACACAAAATACAATAACAAATTGAAATAAACTTATGCCACAACAAAGACAAGACAAGATATTTGAAGTGGGAAAACCATTTGACGGAAGAAAACCCCACATACATTAATGAAGATGACAATGTGAAATCTTACAATGCTTACTATCTCTCCACTACAAAAATTGAAAAAAGTTAAAAACATGATAGTTTAATGATAATAAGATAAGTACGACCATAAAGAAAAGGGATGGAGAACCTCTATTTTATAGAGGTGAAAAAAATGTCACAAGTTTAACTCCAAGCCTCTATATCTGCTACCCTGCATTAGTGTGTGCCTATGTGTCATATTCCTTGTGGCAAGTGATGTGCATGCATGCGTGTAAAGGAAAGAAGTTAGACTTCAATATTCTTTGTAAAGAATATAGAGACACCTAGGAAAGGAGTTACATTCCAAGGAATCTTAGCTAAAAGATGAAAAGGTGTAAGGTGATCTTAATTAATAATCATAATCCTAGCCACCTATAGGGTATTTGAGTGCACCACCAGATAGCCTAGGTTTGATCAAGCTGCTGAAACATCATTTACTTAAGTGAATTATCATTGTGGAAAGGTATCATTAAAGGTTGAACCTTTGATGATGACCTTAGACTCATATTTATGTATGGTCTCTTGAAGTATGAAATCATTATTCACTTGCTATCTACTTCTGTTATTTGTATTTATGGCTGTTTGGTTGTTGCTGTTTTACTGCCTTTACTTTCCTAAGTCTCTAAAGAACACATATGTTTGATGTAAGTTATCATTTACTGAAAGGGCTATCAAAATTTAAATGCAAGCAGTGATAAAGAATATAAAGTTACAAACCATCGTAAGGTAATAGTTTACATAGTTAAATGCATGTAATCATTCTTGATTTTTCCAAAGTAAATGACTGCTTGATTAAAGGGGCCAAAACATCTTGAGATCTGTGTTTCCAAGGTTGATTGCATAGTTGCCTAACTTCTGGTTTGAAGTGATTTTAAGATTACTATTGTGACGATTTATTTATTTGCCTGTTTTCAGGCTTCCAGAACCAATAAAGACTAAGATTAAGGACATTCTTGCAAACAAGGTATTGTAATTGTTACTTTAAGGTCTACCTATCTCTATTTTCTGTTGGTATGTGGTAATTGAACAAAAGTGTTACCTAAAACAAAAAGTAGTGAACCCATCATGACTTCTTGATATAGGTTCTCAAGCATTTTATGGTTAGGAGACCGCCAAATACAAATCGGTCAGAACTTTTGACACATGCAGAGGTGTTTGCAGCTCTTCTGAGTTCAGAGTTATTTCCTGTCACAGGTGACAATCTAATATGATTCTTGATTTGTTGAACAATAGTGTTATTGACTATTTTATTTTATACTGCTAAAGAGCAAATTGCATTAAGATTTTAGGAGTATGCAACTTGTAACAAATTTTCTTAAGTAAACATGACTGTAAAAATTGTACCAAGTCTTTTGTAACAGGGGCAGTGAAAACAATTTCTAAATGGCTTCAGAAACCTGAGAATCGCTGTGCTGGTATCACTGTTCTTGGGAAAACTGTAGAGCAATGTGCGTCTTTGGTGAGTTTTCTTCAGATGCAGAGCCTATTCAAATCAGTTCTTGCAATTTTGTTTGAGGAAAATTGCTCTTTGAATGTTGTGTATATCATCAAATTCAAGATAAAATAATGTTGTTTTGACAGTATACAAGAATTTTCTAGATTATTTCCATGGGTCCTCATTTGCAAATAATTATAAGTGGAATCCACTGTGTCCTATCCCAATAGTCTTTCTTTTACTACAGTAGACAGATACACTAGACTTCAAATATGATTTCTTTGCAAGTGTTGAAGAATGCAGGAAAAGATTTTATTCTAGCAGTACATTTTTTTGGTTTATGCTATGTGGTTACACCCTTTGCCACAAAGGGGTATATTGAATTTCTCTTTCAAAGACTTTATCCGTGTTAGATGCAATTACATGGCATCCTTATGAAGTACACATTCTTAAAAAAAGTCATTTGCTGTATGTGGAATTGTTTATTGCTTCAAATTTGAATATTTTGAGTGCCTCTAGTTGTATTCATTCTAATGTTCCTTTTGCTAACTTCACTATCTGATATCTGGTTGCTCTCAATGTGTTATGATAGTGGCTGCAATGGCAAGAACCTCTAGATGGTTCCAGGAGTGGAGAATTTGGCTTGTTAGATTAGTTTGAGCTTTAATAATAATGCATACAATGCCAAGAGGCATTTCTGGTAAAAGTACTCTGTAGTATTACATCTGAAAAGGATTTGGCAATGCTATACTATTAACTCACTTATAATAGGCTTCTTTGATCTTTGGTTTAACACAATCCATAAGAGTGATATAAGGAGCTTACAACTGTAATATAGTTTAGCTATGTCTTATTAGATGGGAAACCAAGAATTAGTGTCTACTTAGCTTCAAGTTTTTTGTATTACTATCATTCTGCTCCTTTGGAGATGCCAGGGATTCAATTAAAATAAGAAAAAGGAAAGTAGACAGTCTGGTTTCATGGAAAAACACTAGCATACTAGGGATTCAATACCTTACATATCCGTTTATATTATTGTAACATGATACATATGTTTGAAATATAATTTATAAGAAGGAACTGGTTTATGAATTGAAAGGAATATTAAATATGTAGATCTCAGTCCTTATTGGTGGTTTAAAATGAATGGTTTCCAGGTTCATTGCTTGATTTCATTTGTATTGGAAGAAACTTGATCTTGTGTTTCTAAACAATGGGAGTATCCTTCTGAATGGATGTGATGGGTGAAAACATTGATTTCTCAATTTGTTTGAGCTTGTTGACATACATATGATTGATAATTACTCACGATTCTGATTTTTTAATAATTTGTTTGCCGCAGTTAACTGAAAAATGTGATTCAGAATTATTAGGTGAAGTTATTGCTGGTTTGCGCATTGCTTCAGAAGAAGAGGCATATCAGTAAGTTAATATTTCTATTCTCCAAATGAATATTTTTGGTCATGAAAATGCAGCATTCATTAATAAGACATGGTAGAAATCCAATCGGAAATAAAACTGCTGTAGCATCTGGAAGGCGGCATTATTTACCAACATGGCAGTTGAATGTAGATGACACACATGTATGCACTCCAAATCTCATGGATAAGATATTAAAGAGAATGTAGTACAGTTCGTATAACAATCTATATATTTAATGCTTTGAAAAACTTGTAGTTTTAGATGGATAATACTCAGTACATGGTAGTTTTACTGCATTTGGCAGCTTTTTGTATCTATACACCACAGCCTTATGGCCCCTGTGGCTTGTACAAGGTTATGAATTTTGTATTACTTATCTTTTATTAAATATATATCACTTCTGTTTATCAAAAAACTCTGTTCCCAGTTCGCTCATGTTTCACCCAGGATCTGCGTTCTGTTCTTACCTGGTCTGCGTACTGGTTTGGTTCCACTGTGGGTCCGGCCAGGGTCCTATCAAATGGAACTGGATTCATCCAGGGATGCTCTGTAGTGTAGCTGGGTGTGTTTGGGAGTGCCCAGATTGATCCCAGGCAGAACTGGGCGCCCAAAATGATTTTTTTCCTTTTTTTCTTTTCTTTTTTTTGATGATGATGATCTTTATCATAGTTCGTAGACTTGGACTCAGAGAGTGCTCGACAAGCCCAAAATTTCCGACTTGGTAAAAACTCAGCAAAGTAAAAAATACTAAAATTTCTTTAAAAAACACAATTTTTTTGTAACATTCAATTACAAAATGTATCAAATGAGTCTAAAAAACCACGAGGAAGTGTTTTCTGTTAAATTTGATTCTTGAATACATATGGATTACATAATCGCATCATCATGCGAAGCCGGATAGTGGATAGATCATAGTATTATGAATTTATGATGATTGTCTTTGAAAATCATCATCAGAAATTTCATATCTAGGCAAGTAAAAAATTACAAGTTTTTACAATTTCCTATTCTCCAACCTAATGAAAAATTGGGGGGGTAGAGGGTATGGTCTTTGCACTCGATTGTGGCTCCTTGCTTGGCCTAGAAGACTGTGCCTCTGGCTCCACCCTACTGCTAGATGGTAATGACTCCTCCTCTACCATATCAATGTAATCCAATCCAATCTCCCTTGCTTCTACTGCAGCCACATCCTCCATAGCTTGCCTCTCGATATCAACAATCTCATCCTTTGTAAACAAGGAGGGCTCATCATCTTGCACGGTCCAATCACTGTAGGGATCAGTCTTATCCAAATCAATAAGTTTCTCTGGTTTGTCCACCTTTCTTGTGTGAAGCCGAAGGTTGTATTGCACATAAACAAGATCATTGAGGCGTTGTTGAGTCAAGTTATTACGTTTCTTTGTGTGAATGGCATGAAACAAACTCCAGTTGCGCTCACAACTATAAGCATTACAAGGTTGAGAAAATTCGGAAGGCTAGCCTTTGCAAATTTGGAATATTTCCACCCCAATCTTCCCACCAAGAACCTGCAAATAAGATATTCAAGATTTTGTAAATAAACAATATTCTATTAATAATTGTAATTTATAACCTGTAAGATATAAGACTTCGCTTTTTCTTACTTGGTGTTTGGATGATTCTTCCTCGTATAGCTAATGACGAAGAAAACAACTTCCCCCTAGTTTGCTTATAATTCTACAACTCAGACATGATGAGGTCTCTCAGCTCAAGCCCAGGTGTCATCCTCATAATGCATGTGGATAGGCCCTCCATAACCTCCACATTAACATCTGTGAAGCTACCAGTGAAGAAAAATTTGGGGTTGAGGTAATACCCTGTTGCATGAATGGGTTGGTGGAGTTGATTGTTCCGCCTCTAATCAATAATCTCCTAAATAGGGCCAAATTTATTTGCATCCCCCTTGTAATAGTTTTGGATGGCCTTTTTGACCCTATCCATGGCCTCATAAATATATCCCATTGCATTTTTCTCCCCCTCCACCAAGCGCAGAACCCTCACCAGCGGCTTCGTTACCTACAAAGTACAAAGTGGAAGCAAATTTAAGTTACAACTTACAATGAAACAACATACTTTTAAAGTTTAAAAATAAAGGATTCAGTTTGAAAATTAAATTAAGTTTGAAGTTACCTTGGCAATATCTATATCTCTAGTCTCAAAAATAACATCAAAAACTATTTTTGCGATCCTTTGTCATCAACCTTCTTTGAATAAGTTGTCTACCCATGGATGACTCACAAACATTTGCTTCAAGGGAGTCAATAGACTCGAAATGCTTTGCAACGTTAGAAAATTAGTTGCAAACCTTGTAGTTCCAGATTGCACAAGCTTTTTCCCCTGGTGTGATCTCTCATCAAGTGAAGAACCCATGGGTGATTTTAAATATATTTTGTTATATCTCTTGCTTCTTCTACAATTGGTCTCACCCAATCAATTTTGTTGATGTCCTCCAAAAGAAGGTCAAGGCAATGAGCTGAACAAGGGGTCCAAAAAAGTGTCGGATGCCTCTCTTGAAGCAATCTTCTAGCCGCCACATATGCCGCTGCATTGTCAGTAACAACTTGGACAACATATTTTATGCCCACCTTTAAAACAACCTCCTCCAACATCAAGCTCAAATTTTCTGCATTCTTTATTTTTTTGGAGGCATCAATTGACTTCAAAAAAATTAACTCACCTTTTAAAGCCACTAAGAAATTGAGGAGGGTGTAGTTCCGTCCATCTGTCCACCCATCTGAAAGAATTGTGCATCCAAACTTTTGCCGTTGCCTCTTTTGCTCTTCCACAATTTGTTTTGCATCTACAATAGCATCTTGGAGCAACCTGCCACTTAAATCTTTTGGAGAGGGTGCCTTGTACCCTTTCCCTACAACTGTTAACGTTGTCACCAGACACTCCCAATGTGGACTCCTTGCCATGTTGAAGGGAAGGTTGCAAAACCAAAAATTTTCTCAAGCCTTATTTGCTTCTTTGTGCACCTACTTGTTCCACCTTGTAGCTTCCAATGAAGGTTGTGCTCTTGGTACATTTCTAGGCACAAAAAACCCTTGCAACTGAACTTTGCTCGAACTGGATGAGGAAGATGGGCCACGTATACGTGGATTGTGACTAGAGCCCACAATGCCTTTCGTATCCACATTGACATCAGATTCTCTTGACAAATTAGGAGCAATGGCTTCTTGTATGGCTGCTTGTGCCTTCGCCCTCTCCAATTTTTTTTTCTAGTGTTGCAAGAAGGGCCATCATCTCTCGTTTCACCTCTTTTGGGGCTTCTTCACATGATTTTGGCATCACGGCAAGGAATGCTTGCGAGATGGTAACTGAGGTGATTGATGTCTTGACTATGCTTCTTCTTGCACCAGGTACAAATCACAGACCCTTGTATCGGTCCCATTATGCCATATTTCCTAGTGGGGTCACAACTCCCAGGGGGTTTCCTTCCAACATGCTGACTTGCACTTGTTGAGTTCGAACCAGATGCAGAGCCGGATGTCATTGTGATTGTGATTATATAACAACAAAAAATAGCGATTAAAAAAATACTAAATTGCTGAATTGGGTATAGGTATGGGTACAGTATGTCGGTACGACATAATTGTTTTGGGGGCTTGGGTACGTCGGTACAAAAGAAAAGAAAAAATCATAAATATATACTATTTGCAGCCTAAAAACAAGAATTAAATTCAGAATATGACATATCTTACATATGCTAAACAAAACTGGGTGCCATTGTGCCCTGTCTACAACAAATTCAATTAATAAATTTAAATACTATTATTATATTATAAATTATAATTAAATTAATTAATTTTTGAAATAGTAGTTTTAAAATTTTAATATAAGTTATAAATATGCTAATAAATTTTTAAAATAGTATTTAATATTAATAATTTATAAAAATTCAAAAATAGCAAATAGAAATTAAATTGTTTGAAATATATATATTTTTTTGCTCAGTGAACGCTTTTGACTGGAGCTATGAACCGGTGAGGCCACAACAGGGGGCTCCTCATCCCCAAGCATGAACACTTAGAAATTTGAACACATCCACATTAGAAGCCAACTATGGAAGACCAAGAGTCACTACTTAGAATTCCACATTAGATGTCCCTATGGGGATTTGAACTTGGGTCTCCTCAACAAGAACCCAATGTTTCAACCAATTAAGCTCAACCCCTTGGACAAATTGTTTGAAATATTTAATATTATATTATTAAGTTATTATTATATTAAAATTAAAATTTTTAAATACAATCTACAACATAAATTTAATTAAATTAGTATAATCAATTATATAAATAATAAATACGATTTATAATATAAATTCAATTTAATTAAATTTAAATATAGTCTATTATATAAAATTTAAATTACAAAATTATAAAATTTAAATTATAATGATAATTATATTATAATAAATATAATCTATAATTATATATTATCATTATATTGTGCTATAATAAATATATAATATAAATATAATATATAATTTATAATTATTATACTATATAGTCATAGATTGTATAATAATAGAATTATAAATATATAATTAATTATTAAATAAACAAATATAAAATACAAACTATAGTTATACTATATTAAAACTAAATAAAAATTAAACAAACATAAAATAAGAAAAAAAATCGTAAAAGAATTTTCGTCTTCCCGTCGCATAACAAACTCCTTCCTCCCTCTTCTGTGGCAACAAGCTTCTTCCTCCTCCGCGGCAAAGTCCTTGGTCGCATAGGGTTATGCTGTTTTTATAATTTTATCCTTCTTGGTCGTGTAGGGTTTTGCTGTTTTTATAATTTTATCCTTCTTGGTCATGTAGGGTTCTAACTTTTGGCGCCGGATTCATTCTAAAAACGCGACCTCAACATCTGAAACGGGACAAATCGTCTATGGTGTAAGAAAACGAATCCTGGGCGGTTCCGCAGGGTTTCCAAGGCGTACCTGATTTTGCAACGTACTTGTACTTGAAATTGCCAGGGTAAGGTGCCAATTTGGCTACTTTGAAAAAATATAACAATTTGAAGTCGAACATGAATTTAAAAAAAAATCATTTAAAATTCAAATGCATTTAAAAAATTTAATTGTAATACGTTAAATGGTAATTAAATTAACGAATTTGATAAAAATATGATAATATCATCTCTTAACCTTAAAACGTAAACTCTATATAAAAAAAATAAAAAAATGGAAAAAAATTGATTGAAATCAGCGTAAATCATTTTAAAATTAATCAACCCACAAATTTCGACAAATAGAATCGATTCAATTCGATCATTTAACATACTGGAGAAACTAGAAATCATTCATAAATTTAAATGCTTAGAAAAAAAAAGAAAAAAAAAATTGGAACTAACTTGTTGCAAATTCAAAATTCTGGAAATTTCTTCCTCAAATCGCCTAAAAAATCTTCCCAATCTGCTATAAAGGGGCAAATAGGGTTTTATAGACAGAAACATGCATTTTCCCGTGTTTTACCATTCTTTAAGCTGCGTTTTACCTGCGTTTTCACGTTTTACAAAGTGTTTTACCCGTGTTTTCATCTTCTTCAGTGCGTCGTGAGTTTCCCCCACGGACTCGCCATATACTTGGTGAGTTTTCGCCATTAAATCGGCGAGTTTTTGCCTGAAAACCGCCATAGAAAAACTCGCGAGTTAAACTTGTAAAAACTCGCCTGGGAAAAAACCCTGTGAGTACCCGCAGTGTTTGCAAACTATGATCTTTATGAAGATGTAATAACCCACCCCCTTATGGTTTTCTGTGGTTTAGTTGAGCCTGGTGCGTTTTGGTATTTTTGCATATGATATAAAACTCACATGCATATATATTTTTGATAATAACAAGTAATAACAATACCCAGTTGCTTATTTTCAATGGAAATGCATTACAACTCATAAATAAACAATACCCACGTATAATATGAGCAAATACATCTAAGATTCAACATACCCATTTCCTGTGTAGTCAAGAGTTGTAACAGCAAGGAAAATGCCATAGATGCAAGTCTGATACAAAATAACAGAGTACAAACTAGTTTTTTCTGATGAAAGGGCTGTTCACAGCCAAACCCTACTGTAGGCGCCTCCAAACAAGGTCCAAACTGAAGAATTTTGCTCCCCTTCACACCCACGCCTCAGTCTAGCTTGGTACGGCCCTGCTGTACTGGCAAACAACAATAAACACCATCGAATCTGCCTCTAAATGCTGCTGTAATCTCTGTTTTATGACTGCAGAAAACCCACGCCTAGCTGGGTAAACAAACTCAACATTAATCTCCTCCAAACACCCCAAACACCTCCCAAGAGGTACGGCCCAACAGTGTACAGGTATGGCCTGTTTAGGAGGACAAAACCACAATAGAACACCTCCAAAATCCGGCCTATGATCTGCAATATGTTTTTCAATCTACTCTTGTAATTATCAGGCCAAAAACTTGGAGATATGTCGATAAAAACCTCTCTGCGGCAAGTACGCAATAAGCCACTGAAGCACATGTGTGACCTCTGAAGTAAGATCACGATAAACACTCTAGAGATGTCTTTCAACCCCGTTGGTGCTCAAACCAATGAAGGATTTCGTCTTCACAGGTTGCTGGTTCAAAACCCTAGCACAACCAAAGAACAAACTCATTTGAAGAAAATATGCAATGGTAATGAGAAATGACTTCACTTTTTTTCTTTTTATTCCTTCCTTGCCTCCAAACGCCACTTTTGGGAGATTTTAATATTTCTTTTCATATGCCTCGGGCACCCACTTCCAAATGACTTGACTTTATTAATATTAATATTCATTAAGTCTTCATATTATAATAAAGTCACTTTATTAAAAGATACACTAAGTTATATATTTAATTTAACTAAGATATATCGATTAATAAATAATAATCCAAACGGTCTCTGCAGGTGAGTTCCGTAGTACCGTTGAGCTGGCCAATAGGATGAAGACTAATTTCAAGACTGTTGCACCGACTCACACCGAGTCCTGTGATTCCCTGCTAAAAATAGTAAGTTTGGCCAAATGGCCCAAACTCACTCCAGAAACTGCCATCCCACCAAAAGAAGTCCAAATCACCTCTCCAGAGAAGCTGACTGAGCCTTGATGAACAAGATCATTGTGGGTCTCCTAACCGCCATTGTTAGTCTACGGAAACCCGAGTAGTAGACTAACCTCAAGTGCTATGCTGCTTAGGAAGGGAACATTACATAAGACCCATATGATGCTGATTGCTGATTTTATTATTTTAATATTGGACAATGAATATCTATCATGACATTTGAGTTTGACAAATTAATATGAAAGTAGTATTTTTACTTTTTTATGATGGTTTTGTTTATTACATGCATGTTATGTGGTATTCTGAACTTAATTCCTGTTTTTAGGCTGCAAATATATATATATATATATATATATGATTTTTTTTTTGGATGGACATACCCAAAACGAAGCCAACCCCCTAAATTTTTTGCTGTACTGGCATACCAGAAACTTAGCAAATAAACAAAGAAAAAGATATTCTAGGAAGAAAAGTTATATATATATATATATATATATATATATATATATATAATTTTTTTTTTACGGACATAGCCAAAACGAAGCCAACCCCTAAAAGTTTTTGCTGTACTGGCATACCAGAAACTTAGCAAAAAAACAAAGAAAAAGATATTCTAGGAAGAAAAGTTAAATTTAAACACCAAGTTGCATATAGATTCAGTGGCTTAGTTATTAGGGCAAGGGACTGGATATTAATGTAGGCACATGGACCATCACAAAACTGTCTTTACTGAATTAGCAAAATTTGGGCATCTCTTGTTAAAATCTTGATTGTCTGATACATATCCATACCCATGTAAATATGTCAATGCATGTGGTATTGAATTTCTTGTAGCTTAGTGCTCTTTACCCATGCCACACCCTTTGGTGCTCTTTTTGCACTGTTGGTGCAACCTTTGACTTAATGTTACAAGACTTTCAAGCCTTTTAAAGGGTGCATGGAGGTAGAAACTAATTTTGTCGAATAGCCTTTGTGAGTTAGAATAGAATCAGCATTATATAGCCAATAAGAGTGGGGAAGCCACATGCCAATAAATGGAGAAGCAGACAGAATTAATCATTGCGTTAGTGTTGTATAATTGTCTTCATTTCCTTGAATTGCTTGCCACAAAATGCACTTGAAAAGGAATAAGTGATTGTATTTAGTCATGCAAACATGTTTGTGCAGGAAATAATGGATGAGAAAATGCAGTTAATAGGATGGTAAATAAAGACTTGTTAAAGCCGGCAATTGATAGTTATTTAGTTAAGTGCATTAATGTTATATAATTGGTCTAAGTACTATTATTTAATCTTATTTAACTAGATTGGCATGCCATTATTTAAGATGCTTTGTGGGTTATGAATCAGTGGATATAGCACGTGCTTATTTTCACAACTACATCTTGTGTATTCGCATATATAGATTCTATTTCTTATTTTTAATATCTTGCGTTTACAGTGATTGAATATGAAATTTGTATCGTGCAGAACTGATATTCAGTACATTGCGTCAAGAATGGGTTGGATTCAGCTGTTGCAGACTGGAGGCTTGCAACATGGGCTGATCTCCTCATTACACTCCCTTTATGGGTCAAGTGAAAGGATTGTGGATCAGGGGCTTATTCATGGTGTAATATTTATTTTGATAAAAAATCATTTTTGAATTCCAATTGGATGCATCTTTTCAAATAAAAATAGCTCTTAATATATGACAACTAAATTTTCTTTGGATTGAAAACTTTGTTGGATATGATGGGTCGGTATCGAAAATCTTGGGGATTAAGTCCAGAAAGTATGTATGTTTCTGACATATTGTTTTCTGCCGGTACAAAGTAAAACTTAGGGCCTCTTAGCTCTTAGAAGGATTGTGCTTGGTTATTCATCATTTACATTCACTCTAGTTACACTTCCAATTATATTACAAAGAATATTAATAGAATAAGTGTTTTGTAACCATCAACATAGATCATAAATTGCAAGCCTGGAATAATGTTTCACTCTGTCAAAGTACTGGGTATACGAAAGCTGTTGGCTGTGCATAGGTATTTGATTGATCATAAATCACAAGCCATATGGATGGAAAATATTTGATTCCTACTGAAATAATGTCTTGTACTGCATACCAGACTAAATTTGTGCAGTTGAGGCAATGGACATCATAAACGGACATAGTTGTAGAACCAATAGTCAGCCAAATGTTTAAAATGAGGAGGCACAGTCCATAGAACAATCAACCCACTAAACCTCCCAAGCTGCTTAAAATGCCAGTGAGTAAATGTGCTCTTTTGGCTCAATCTACTTGTGTTTCTTGAGAGTTATGACCACGGGCTTCCTCTTTTTGCTTTATTGGACAATCCATGGATATGAAGTGAAAGACAAGAAATTGTATTGATATCATCTTTCTTGGGAGATTAATTTTTCCTTAGAATCAGGATTCATCTTGTCAAAGTACATGGAGTGCAAAACCTGTTGGCTATATGTAGGCATCCAATCAATTTGTCCATTTCACGGCATTTCAATGGCAAATTACATATTCCTACTAATAAAATGAGGGACATAGTTGTAGAACCATAGAGCAGCCTAATGTCCATACTGAAGGGGAGAAGTGCTAAAAACAGTCAAATGATGGAAATCAGACTGCCGAAAATGCCAGAGATAAACCATTATGACTTTGGCCCAATCTGTTCTTTTGTTGTGAGTTATGGTTTTGACCATCCATTATTGCTTTACAAGTTGCAAATATAAAGTGGAAGACAAGAAATTGTAGTGACAGTGCCTTTCCTGGGTAATCAGTCTTACCTGTTCATGTAACTATGTAACTGATGTGAGTGATTTTTCACTTCCCTCCATCCTACCTCCCTTCTTCTCCCCTCCTTTTCTTCAATCCTAATGCAATTTCTCTTCAATCCTAATGTAAGTGTTGTATCTATTATAACATCTATTAAATGATAACTTTTTAATTGGGATTTCATGGGTTTTCTGCATTCTTATTTACTGATTTTTTTGTTTACATTATATGTTAGATCTTCTCATATTAGTAGTCTATTGCTTTTATTCAACTCAGAGGTTTCTCCAACGCATGTCCATATTTAGCTTCTGTTTCATTAATTTTCCAGCAGTTGTTAGATGCAATGTTACCAAATTTATGATTGTGAAAAACTTTAAAAGGGTTTAAAAGATGCAAACTAGGAAGGGATGGGCAATTAGTAATTGGGAATGTGACAATAATTTAAGATTTTTTTAAATGAAAACAGGGTATTTTAGATGTTTGAATCATAGTTTAAAAACTTGCGAGAAAACTCGCTGACTCGTGAGGCAAAACCCCTCGGTGAGTCAATTGCGAGTAATTTTGCCAGCGAGTTACTCACCAAAGAACTTGCCAAAACTTGTGAGTCAAAGGGAAAAACTCACCCATAGTCGCATAACGACAGTCATTTTTCACAATTTTTTCTTTCCATTCTCACTCCAACTCTTTGGCAAAATCATCAAAAACTCATGAGTTTGGAGGTTCGTGTGGTCTCGAAGGCCTTAATTTGGGCTTGGTAGTGGGGGCTCTACCCCTCAACCCCTCTTTATATTGCGATGGAGAACACGCCAGGGGTGCTGCCCCAGACGTTGCAAGGCGTGTTGCCCTCGACCTTGCTAGGGACTCTGCCCCTAGACCCCCATGAGTGGTACTGCCCTTTGACCTTGGTGGTGGCTCAATCGCTAGACCCCTGTGAAGGGTCTTGCCCCTCAACTCTACTGGGGCTCCCTGCATTTTAAAAAGCAAAAAGTAAATTTTGTTTTGGGGACATGTTTTCCACGAATGAAACTTGTAAAAATAATAATACGAATTTGTAACTTATAAATTATAATCATGGCACTTGATGTGCATTGAACTTGTTTTTTGATCTATAAATGAAGGAAAAACTACTTAGGACTTGTGTCAATTCAGTTTTATGTGTGCCTTTAAAGATTATTTGACAAATTTAATGTCTGGAAATCTTGCTGAGTTTTGGACAGTTTCTGGCAAGTCACCGAGTCCGAGTCAAATTTGGGTTTGCCAAATTTTGCTGAGTCACGAGTTTTAAACTATGGTCTAGATACTTTTTGGGTTTTTTTGGCAAAGTAGTCAGGTATAAAATCACAAAAAGTTAAAAAGAATTGCCCTTTTTGTTATATATCACTTAATACAAAAGAAAAGATCATGATTAATTAGCAAATTAAGGTGCTATCGCTGATTTTTGAAACAGAGGTTTGACGTCCATGTGCTTCTGATAGGTCTCATATTCCTGTTCTTTATCCATTGCATACTTTATTTAACAGATTTGTAAATTCCTAAGTTCCAGCCATGATAATGCAAAGACTTAGATAAAATGTGTTTTATTTTTTGGGGTTTTGGTGCTAAACCTGGTTTGGTTGCAGTGGTCATGAATTCTAGCAACTAGTCTACAACAGAAGAAAAATCAAAGCAAGAGGAGTCTGAGTCTCACTTCTGATATCGTTAAAGGCAATGGCCCCATGGAAGGGGAATTCAATAAGTTTCTCAATTTTCAGAGCTATTTGCAGTAATATGGTCCTGTGCAACATGAAATTTCTGACAGTTTGGTACAATTTTTAAGAATTATGCATCTAAAATTTATCAGTAGCAATCTTATAAAGGAAGTTCACCGTACTTTATGCTCCTTTTAGCAAAAAGTTCCTCTAAAATGTCTTATGTATACTGAAATCCATACTAGGAAACCCTAAAGTACAGGCTGTTTTGTTGCAGAAAAAATTAGAGCAGGATAAAATTGAAATGAACAAATCCTCCAATTGGCCAAAAATCCTCTAATGTATGCCGAAAACTGTGCTCAGGGAACCCTAAAAACCATTTTGTTTTGTTGCAGAAAAAACCTGAACAAAATAAGCAAAAAAATCACAGTTTACAGCCTTTAAAATGAAAATTGGATAACATCAGGGATATTTCAGCTGATATATTGGATAATCTCAGTCAAAATTGAATGAAAAAATTGGTCTGGCATCTGAGATCTGAAATATTGCGATATCTGCTTCTATGGTATTTGCAAGCGATGATGGATGTCATTGGGGTTATGAAGAGCAAAGAGCTGGACAGAGATGTTGTTTTGTTAGAGTAAGATTCTTGAAGAGAAGGTGGAGCTCTTGGAGAGATAGGAGGCTCTTTTAGAGAGTGGTGCTCCTTTGGGGAAGAAGGGAGTGATTTTAGAAAATCCACTTGTAACCTATTCTTTAGCTGCTTGTAATGAGTTCCGTAGCTGTTGTAATGTGAGATGTAGCTGCCTGTAGCAATTTCGTTATGCAGCAATAAAACATCAGCCTGCAAGGTTTTTGTATTGCAGCAACTTTGCTCACGTTAATCATATTTAACATTATTTTAATCAAAAAAGAAATCTGAATTTATTGAAAGTATTGTGTGTTGATTTGGGTCCACTGAGGGAACCTGGGACATGGCTGCAAGGACAAACTGTCGTTAATTTGATGCCTAATCCTTTTCTGTATCAGGAAGCTAGGTTATGGATATGTCCTCATGAACTTAATTGAATATTGAAAGTATTGTGTGTTGATTTGGGTCCACTGAGGGAACCTGGGACATGGCTGCAAGGACAAACTGTCATTAATTTGATGCCTTATCCTTTTCTGAATCAGGAAGCTAGGTTATGGATATGTCCTCATGAACTTAATTGAATTGGTACCTGTTTTTTGTGTTAGGTAACTTGATGGGGTGGGGGAAAAAGAACTAGTAGTGATATGCTCCTAAATAATTAAGAAATGGAGAAGCTGGTAAAGAGAGTTTGAAAATGTTGAGAGTCTTTATGCTCTAGAGAATGGTTAAAATCGTTAGATAATGCTGCCTATTGATACCACCTCTCCCTTTTTCAATGCCCTATATTTTGCCTAATAGTAGAATGTGATGCAAATCATGTGAGAAAATTAGATATTGCAATGTGGAGAATATTTTATGGTTTTGGCATGTCTTTTAATATTGAAGGATCCCTCTATGGAAGGAGGCAATTAAAATGGTCACAAAGTCTATCTAAGGAGATAAGACTATAAGTGGCACCTAGCTGTGATAAGATTGACTATAGAGCACTGTGCTCCACATACATACATGTACTATTCTCTGATACCATTATGCAAATTCTTGATCTACATATTTACATATACAATCAAAATAATTACCCTAGAGGTCATCAAAGCGTTTTGGTATGACTGGATTAGTTTTAGATGTACTTAGCATGGCTTGTAACCATCTTTCTTGCTACCAAGAAGATGAAGAAAAGAGGTATCATACAAAATAACAATGACAAGGCATGACTGCAGTTATGGCTTGAGCTTTATAATTCTAGACGATAAAAGGGTTGGCACCATTGTCTCAAAATAATTTCACAACTTTTAATAGTAGGATAAGGGATGAAAGGGTTAGCCATTCCATCAAAATGAAATAATCACACAGATTTCTCATCAACAGAACAAAGATCACATGAAATTTACTTCCATAAAATAAGGGAGACATGACCCTAGGATGACCAAGAATCGGCTACTATCAAAGATTCAAAACCATAAAGGCAGATATAACGATATCTTGGAAAATATCAGATCTTGGTTTGCAGACTGATAGTTTCATGAAATAATTGAGATATTTTGAAAAACAAAACATTGACTTCTCTTTTGACCAAAATTTTCTGGAAATTTTCTGATATTTGGCGATTTTTTTCCCTTTAAAGACTGTAAACTAAGTTGACTTAGCATAATTTTGTGGTAAAGTAAGTTGCAGCAGCCCCGCCACAAGCATTTACTTGTTCATGAATGAGGATTGGTTGGGTACATAAGAGAGAGTTAGCTGATCCCTAGTCTTTGGTGTATTGCCCCCTTTTTATTTTATTTCTCTATGCTTGATGCAAGAGCATTCTGCGGCTTGTGCCATCCTGTACACCCAAAAAGATTTTCTTCTAACAAATTTTGGTTTTCTTTCAATTTTCTTGTGTGTTCAAGGTCTTTATTGGTTTTTGTCTGTTGCAGTTTTGTTTTTGTTGTTGAGGTGTAAATTCCATGGGGCCCACTTCTCTAGTTTTCTGTTTCAAATTCTTATACTGGTGCTTCAGTTTTGTTGGGCCTCACCAACCTTGGATTTTCTTAGGCGTTGGCATAGATAAAAGGTCTTATTTTTAATTTTTGGGTGCTGCATTTCCCTTGTTTCGTGGGACCCACTAAATTATCTCTTATGCTGGGCGAAAAGATAGAAGAAATATTTTTTTTCCTATGCTGGGTGCTGCTTTGGCCTGTCTGTTGATTTGGCTTTGTTGCTAGGGCCCACACACTTTGTTACCCTTTCTGACTGGATAAGATTCTTGCCCCCTTAGTGGATGTCGTGGGACCTGTTGTGACCAAATCACACATCGCCCCATTGCAAATGGGGACCCCCTTTTTTTTTTTTGAGCTCCGATGCTTTGCATGAAGTTCTGATGATGCCTTAGGTTCGTTTCCTCTGCCAATCCAACAATAAGTCTTTCTCCTAGAAGGTTTTTGCTTCATAACTGGAGGTCTCATCTGGAAAATGAAGAATCTTGATCAAGTCCCATCCAAATAATGATTGTTGAGATCAATCCTGAAGTATGTTTGAGATCCTGAAAATGACTAAGTCTGGAGCCTGAAATCTTGAAAATCCTGAAAAAATGGCTAAGTCTGAAATCTGGTGAATCCTCCAAATTCTATAATCTGCATGTTAAATCCGGTGGATTCAGGACCTATCTCAAACATCCTGAAAGGTATATTGAAAAATATTTAAAGTATAATTTCTTATACTTAAATATATTTTTCAATATACCTTTACCCTCGCAACCCTGAAAAACGCCTGACTCTTCCAGAGGATTCAAAAAGTTCATCTAGTGCGACGGGGCATCTAAGTGGCGCAAAATCATGATGAAAAAAGCGCTTTCAAAGACAGAAGAAGATGATGATTTCGAATGCATGAACCAATGCGCCAATTCTAGAAGATTTTCAACCCCTTAACCAAAGCGAAAATTCTAGAGAAACTCGAAACCTTGAAGTAATGCGAAAATTCTAGAGGAACTCGAAACCTTGAAGTAAAGCGAAAATTCTAGAGGAACTCGAAACCTTGAAGTGATGCGCCAATCCTAGAGGAAATAAAAAAACCTTATCCAAAGCGCTCCTATTAGGAGGATTTCAAATCTTGATCTCTTGCGCCAAATTCTAGAGGATCTCAAAATTGTGATCCAATGCGCCCAAGGATGAGATGATTCCTTTCAAGTTTTAAAGGCAAATTCAAGAAGACATCCAAGAGGATCCTCTATACCCTATCTAATGCGCCACACAAGGAAGAAATCGAAGGTGTCAACCAATGCGAAAATCTTAGACCTCCAACCATTGCGATCACTTCAAAGAAAATCCAAGGTCAAGTCTTAGAGGCAAGTTTAGAAGATTTCAAAGTTCTTATCCCAAGCGCCACTTCAAGGACCCTTTATCTTCTAATCAATATGCTCAAACGAAGAAGAAATCAAAAGTGGCAACTGATGCGCCAAACATGAGGGAGAGGATAAAGTTTTTTTTAAGAAGATTTTAATATATCCATCTAATGTGCTTAAACCCAGAGGATCTCTAACCCTTCAACAAATGCGCCATTATGAAGATAAAATCTAGAGGATTCAAGTTGTTGATCTAAGCCAATTGCCAGAGGATTTCAAATCTTCAACCAATGCGAAAATCAAGAGGATTTCAAATCCTTAACCAATGCACAAATCTTAGAAAATCCTAACATCTCAAACCAATGCGACCTCTTCAAGAGGAATACAAAGTCAAGTCTCAGAGCAAATTTCTAGAGGAAATCAAAACATTGATCCATTGCGCCACCTTGTAGGTGAGAGTAAAGTTGAGTTTTGAAAGCAAGTTAGAAGAGGATTTTGAATACTCCATCCAATGCGCCTAGAAGGAGGAGAAGAATTCAGGTTTGTATGAAAAGATCAAGAAATCAAACCTCTCATCCACTGCGCCACATGTGGGAAGGCTTTGATACACTTTGAAGGAGATTTCAAAAATCTTATCTAATGCGCTTGAGGAAGGAAAGGGTTCAATGCAAAATTTCAAAGACTTTTTCAAGGAGGATCCAAAATCTTAAACCAATGCGCCTAGATAGGGAGGTCTTTATTGATCGTTTGAGATGAAATTCTAACCGGAAGATGAAATTGCTAACTAATGTCCTCTCCTTAAGGATTAAAAATAGTGGTTTAGAATGCAAATTTTAAGAGTTTCAATGAAGATCAAGAACTTGTCATCTAGTGCGCTTGGCTTGGAAATGCATTCTTATATGTTATAAATCAAATATTATCATGTTTATCGAGAAGGTTGATATTATTTCTTTCTCTGTGTTGCAGGAGCTAAAGGCTGGAAACACTTTCATGTAGGAAGGAAAGTCAGGAAGCAGTCTTCAAGAAGAAGGCATCGTAAGCTGCTCAAAGTCACTTCAAGCATCATGTAGCTGCTTCAAAGGAACCTTTCATCATCCTTGTGTTGGAATTCTTCATCAAGTGGCATCAAGTTGAGATTGTCTAGAAGACATCCACCCGAAGGACATCATCTTCATCAAGGCTTCCTAAGGTATCAATTCTACTTCAAGTTCTTTAACCTTCAAGGAAAGTCATCAAGTAGCTGCTCCATCATAAGGAAGGTATCATCATCAAATGTTAGAAGCATTTCATCTATCCAAGCTTCAAGTAAAGTTTTCCCAATCTTCGAGTATCCTTGAGAGGTCATCTACACTCCGAAGGATCACTTAGAAGATCATCATGCAAGATCACTTAATCAACTTCTACATCAAGCGAAGGCATTCATCCATCTAAACTTCAAGACTTTACAATTTCAAGTCCAAGAGAGATCTCTACATCATACATGAAGGTAGCAGTGTCATCATCTACTCTCTACTCTCTTCAAGAGGATGCATCCAAAGAAGATCATTCATATCTACATCCTACAAGAAGAAGAAACATTACAAAGTCAATCAAATGAGCTACAAGTATCATACATCCAGTCAACAAGAAGAATGAACAAGGCAAGATCCACAAGATGTATTCCTAAACATACAAGTTCAAACAATCACATTGAATACATCACATAAAGATAATACAATTTTCAAAGCATGCTGAGTTGGCATCTATGTGGCGAGTACACATCATTTAATTTTGATTAGCCGCATTATTTAATGCATTAAATGTATCATTTAATGAAAGAAGCCAAAGGGATTCCTATGTGGAGGAATATTTTAAATGCTTTCGCCTTACCTTATCACATTGGAAAACGTGTCTTCATTGCCTCTCTCTTTTTTGCTAAAAATAGCAAGTTGTTGTAACTACCTCTGAGGTGGCATGATCTGAGCCCTTGGCTATCAAATTGATCTTAGCCATTCAATGTATTCTGGGCACTATATAAAGGCTTTGTTGCCTCATTTGTAATTCAGTAGATCATTAGTAGTAGTAGAGAGTAGATTTTAAGAGTAGAATAGGAGAGACTCTCGAAATTCTCTGAGAGGACTGGAAATTGTTGTAAATATTCCTCAAAGTTAATGCAAAGACATTGGAGCTACTTGTTTGGTGTTAAGTATTATCTTGTGGAGTAACATGGTTTCCTGAATCTTGATGGAATTAAGAGATGTTTCAAATAGCTTAGAAATAGATTAGAAGTGCATTGATGTAATGAATATGCGTAAAGATATTTGATGGATTCTTCTGGTTCATACTTTTCGTGTATTGTCGAAGGCAACCCACTTTGCAAAGTTAGACTGAACCTTCATTTTCTTTAGTTCGGTTGTGAATGCTTGTTCAAATTGCGCTAGCTGTGGGTGTTTGGATGGAGATTTACAACATGAAAATCCTTGAGTTTCCTTAGAAGATTGCACCGTCTTCGTGTAGTTGTTGGTTCTCATGGCGAAGCGAAGTCTGGTTTCATGAGGAGTTTGTCTATCTTTACATGTTTCATTATCTCATTGTCCTTAGATTAGCCTTCTAAACCCTTACCCCTTTTTTCATTTTCTTTATCATAGAAACTCTGTATATAAATCATCCACACTGAAAGGAGGAATAAGTCGAATGAAAGGAGAAGAGTCTATGTAAGTCCCTTTGTGTTTAACAGCAAAATCATACTTAGTCACTGAGCTGTCTCTTACAAAATCATCAGAAAGGAACCTTGGAGTCATCTTGTTTGATCACATAGTTCAGCATTCGAGAGGCTTTGCTCAAGAGGGAGTTAGATACTTTGTATTTTACTCTAATTGTTGACTTGTCTAAAAACAATCATCAACAGAACCCACATACCCTCCATCCTGTAAGTGCTGCATAATGAATGTTCTTTGCTGGACATAATCTTTCCTATTCTTGGTGGTAGTTTATAAAGTTTGGTGGCTACCTCTTTTCTGGCGGTGGTGGTTACCAGCTTACTTGACAGTTACCTTCTTACTTGGCAATTACTTTTTCATTATTGCAGTTTTTAAAATCATGGTGTTTTACTTTATTGGCGTTTACTAACCCGTCTCGGTTGGCGGCTTCAGCATTAAATTGCAAATGACAATTACCATTTCTAATTTTAGTGCATTATGATTGAATGGTAGTGATTGAAACATAAATATCCTTTCAGCCAATAGAGGTCGGCAATATTAAAAAATAGAAAGGTAGTTGTAGAGTCTTAGTGAGGAGGGATTAGAACATATGCAAGGCATATCAAAAAGAAGAATTGAAAAAAAAAGAGGAACCATATAGGTGTAGCTAGGCCGAATCCTATCATATAAGAAGATTCTTGAAGTTTTTCCAGAGCTAAAGTAAGTGATATGATGAAGTTTGTGAATAAGGAGTAAGTGATATGATGAAGTTTGTGAATAAGGAGTAGTTGCCAATTGAAGATCCATTGGTCCGAATAGGACTGTAATATCAGGCATTTGAATTTCTGGACTTTGTATCATGTTGTGAGGCTATTTAGCCATAAGAGCTTGTAATATCAGTAGTTTTTATGAATTTTTTAAATTTGCTGTTATAGTTCGTTGTTCGTTTATGCGTGTTGGGCTGTCAGTGTTGGCTACCTGTTGCAGGCACGTAAATCTCAACTGCATCATTTGGTATCAGAGCAAGGTATGAGAAGAATCTTATAACTATAGAGAGTTGCATGTGAGAGAGGAAATGGTGATAGTAAGAGATGAGTGTTGTGTAAGGGTATGTTGGCTGTCTTCCAACAAAGGTAGTGCTAGGTAGAAGATGTGCTAACATCCTCGATTGTGTGGGAAATGGGTGGAGGGGGTTTTAGGCGTACATCTTCCAGTGACGTTGGGTAGAGGATAGTTGTGGTTTTGAGTGAATGTAAGAGGGTTTTGTCTCAGAGTTTGTCTTTGGGATTGTAGGTTGTGAGAGTGTGAGTGTGAGAAAATGTCTTCTAGAAAGAGGACGAGGATGGTCTTGAAGAGGTCGGTTGAGCAAAAATTTATGGAGTAGTACCAAGAGGAAGAATTCTTTTGACTTGTTTAATTGGAAAAAAGTCAAAAGAAGCAAAAATTCCTTGTAACATGTTGTGAGATTGTTTAGCCATAAGAGATTGTAATATTAGTAGTTTCTATGAATTGTTTAAATTTATTGTATTAGTTCATTGTCTGTTTATGTGTGTTGGGCTGCCAGTGTTGGCTACTTGTTGCAAGTGCTCCAACCTGGAGTGCATGAATCCCTCTCTTTCTAACCCTTACTCTCCTTCTAACTCTTATCTTCCTATTCCTTTTCTGTTGCAATTGTCAGCTTAGGGTAGAATATGTTAGATTAATATTAGTATAGCAATATAATAGAACAATGGTGTAGTCAAGGTCAGGGAGATTAATTAAAATTTGCCTAACCTTGCAGCCAGAAATTAAAAATCACAAAACCACAGTAGACTATGCAATTTAGAGACAAATTCAATGACAATTTTTATAATTGTTTATGTAGCTCATTCAAAATGCACAAGAAAATACAATGCTTCAGGAAAATAAAATACTTCTATAACAGACCCAATCAAGCTTACAATGCATCAACAAAACAAAGCACCCCTCTTACAAAACACCACTTCAATATGCATTCTTGTAGCCCAACAAACTGGCTCTGTTTTTCAACTTTTATTATATGTTATGTTTCTTCTCAACAAAGTAAATCCCCTATTCTTTTGTCTCAACATCGATTATCTCTTTCTTCAACATTTTCTTGTCTCCCTTTGGAATTTGCTCTTTGTTCTTTTTTTTTTTCTTAATCTCTGTTTTTTCTCCCCGTCGATTTTTCTCTCTTTTTCTGCAACGTCACAACCAAGGAAAACTGCCGTCACTGTGCAAAAATAGTCTCTCAAAACCCTTAGGACTTCTCCATTCTGCCAGCTTGAAAGTCATGACCTCCATCATGTTTTTAATGGCTAGAAAGCTAAGCTAAATCTCCGATGTGGCGATCAGATAACAACAACAATGTTTGCTGATTTAATTGTTTAGTAAAAAGACAAGATCTGTTAGAAATTAGGATCTTAGGATACTAATCATTATTAACAAAATATAAATGAGAATTATACAAGCATAGATATAACACATTACACAAGATATACATGGGGAAAACCCTTTCGGGTAAAAAAAAACCCCATAAAGCATCATTTTTATTAAACACATACAAAATATAGTCTATTAAAGAATAGACTGAACCTAGGGACATACTTCCACATGGCCAATAATACCGCATGTGCATAGTGATATAATTCACTATAAAACTCCAAATTCAGACCCTCTCAAATGAGAGAGAACCTCACTAAATAAAGGAGAATGGGTGGCATAATACCTAAAGGGGTATCAGTCACACCCATTCAAAGCAACCATTTGTAAAGTTATTAGATTATTGATTATTAAATGTGTTGTACCTATATGAAATTTTTCGTCTATGCGTACAAACACCCTAAAAAGATGCCTAAACACACCTCCCAAGCACCATGTCGCCTTGTCATTATTTGCTAACCCCGCAGGTACAAGATACATCAAAGGAAATTGATACAAGGCCTGAATGGAGAAGGATTCAAAGAAGCCAAATTGGCTATGTTGTGCCAAATCATTTTTTTTGCTTCATTAAGGCATTTTGTGAGTCTGAAAAATTTGTCGTCAAAAAGTCAATTTCTAAAATTAGAAAGTTTCTAAAAATAGACGTCAATTTTAGGTTTCCGGGTTTCTTGAGATACGGATGCTAGCAAAATTTTCTAAAAATAGAAAGTTGAAGAAGTTCATTTGCCAAGGGTCAGATTCAAGTTTTAAGTGCTGTTTAGAGGACGTAGAATTGTTGAACGATGCAAAGGAATGGCGAAGAACAAAAAACATCTGGCAATTCAAAATCCAATTTTGAAATTTTTGAAAAATTTGGAGAATTTTTTGAAGGCATTGGAGCATTTTTCCTTTGGCGCGCGCACCAAGGAGAAAAGGCTCCAAACGGGGATTTCAACTCTTGTTGATCCAAATTCCAAACTTCAAGGTGTTTCGTCGTCATTTGAAGAAGTTACGTCGAAAAAGGTGTTTTTAAATGGCTAAGGCAAAAAGAGCACTTTTCCGGCGAAGCGCACTCCAAGGTGAAGCGCGCTCCAACTCCAAAACGCTCCAAGGTGAAGCACGTTCCAAGTCAAAATTGCTCCAAATGAAGATTGAAGTTTCGAAGGCATGAAGTCGTCCAAAAGAACTCTTGAAGCACTTCCACCTTGAGGCATTTTCCGGATCCAAAAAGATTCACAGGCAGAGAAGGTTGACATTGATCCAAGGGATCTTTGTCAGAAATTTTCTAAGGCAAAACTAAAAGTTTTCCAAGGTCAAAAGGCGTGAAAAGAAAGCATTGAAAATGGTGAAAGAACGTAAAAGTTTTTGCAAAAAGTAAAGGCAGAGAAAACTCAAAATTTTCTAAGGCAAAGCAACCTTGGGAAAAGTGCACCTTTCCCAAGGCGTGCGCGCCACCTTGGCACGCGCGCCAAGGGAAAAAGGCGCTTTCCCTTGCCGCCGTTCCAAACTCAAAAGGGCGCTTTTTCTTGCCCATTCAAACGCCTTCTAAAAACCATAAAAAAACCCTATTTTTGAGCGCCAAGGTTTGCATTGAATGAAGCGTTTTAGAGAGAGATAAAGGGACGACTAGGAGAGAGAAGTTAAAAGGTTATAAATAGAGTTTTTTCTCCCACTTCCACTCCACTTAGAATTTGTGCATGAAAGGCAAACAAAAAACACTATTTTTAGAGTAAAGCTCATTCAAACCCTAGAGAGGTGGCGCTTGGCTATAAAGGAGGCATACATTCATTGTTTTTGTCATTTCTAAAAGCATGAGAAGGAATTAAAGGCAGCGCATAGCTTGGAGACTCCATTGATGAAGGTTTTGAAGCTTTTTAAAAGCAGATTGAAAGGGTTTGAGGAGAGGTGCTTCACCTAGAAGGTCAAGTTCACACATTGTTGCATCATTTCATGCCTCTTTCTGATATTCCAAGGCACATCCTCACATGAGAAGGCCATTCCTTCATATTGGCAGCCATTGTTGAGGGTTTCAAGCTTTTAGTGACAGGTTGGAGACACTTTTTGGGCCAGCACTTCAATAAAGAGGCAGATTTGTCACTTCAAGGCACTATTTCCTTCATTCTACATGATCTAAAGGCATTTTTGCACACTCAAGAGGCAACGTTCAGACCTAGGCGGCCATTATTGAAGGATTTTGAAGCTTTTATGACTGTTACAGTCCAAAATGACCACCTACAGCCACAGCAAAAAGAGTTTTTAAGGTGTTTTTGTCCATTTTTCATCATTTCTATTACATAAGCCCCCTTGGGAAATGACATTTCTCATCATCCTTGACCGTCTAGAGCTCAAATCCGGCCAAGCTTCAAAGGTACATCTGCAAATTTTCACTTTTCAAGGGGAAAAATACACATTTTTCATGAAAAATCAGAGTTTGGACAGCGAGAAGAAAAGCCTGATTTTCTTGGACAACGAACATATAGAAGTCTAATTTGGCCTTTTTCAATGCGGGACAGCGAAGGAGAAAGCTTTTCCAAGCCACCAAGCAACCATGCAATATTCCTCTATCACCATGGAGGCCAATTTGGCACTCATTCATGAGTATCCGAAGGTCAAGGAGTATTTGGATCTCGCGAAGACAGTGAAGGATGCAAACACCATCTTGCAGACGAAGATCATGCATCTGGATCCTATCATTATCCCAGAAGAGGCTAAGGTTGATGAACTCAAGCAATATCTCAATTCTCAGACTTAGCCATTTTTCACTATCTGCAGGAAGATTCTATTTTTGGCAGTTGGAGAGGTTTCCAAAGTAGTTTCTATTTTGAGAAGTTATTTTGCTTTTCAAAGATAGATCTATTTTTGGATTTGTTTTGGAGATCATGCAAAATTATCTTTTAGTGGAACTCAATGTGTAATAACATGCAAGTTCAGTTAATTGGATTGCATGAGAGATATTTTATTATTTTAATTGCTAATAAGCTTGCATGCTTCCCATGCAGCATTAGGGTTAGGGTGGAGAGTGTTAGTTAACTCTTCCTTTTATTTCCTTGCACCTTTGGTTTTAGGGTATAAATAAGTGTATTCTATACACTTAAACTTGGGAATGATAATGGAAAATGCTGAAGCTTTTATTGCTCTCATTTTATTGTTCAACTATGTTGCGTAGTTTATTACTTTGAGAATAAATGTATGCTTTATCTTTGTGCAAGTTTTGTATTGTCGAGGTTGAAAGCGAATGTTTATGATTTTATGCCTAATCATTCGTCTTTTATCTTCCTTTGTTCTTAAGTGTTTCCATGTAAAATCAACACGCCTATGTTCATTTGTTTCCTTCAATCTTTGGATTTAATCAAAGGAATCAAAATTATTCAATGTTCAGTATCCAGTCTTGTGTTCAATCCAAGAATAAAAGCAATAGCAATTCTCATGCCTATACTTGCTTAAATTGTTAGTTGCCTAATATTCTCCTGATCATGTTCTTGTTTTGTTCATTAATGGATTCCAGTATGCCTATTTTGCTTCCAAGTGTCCATTAAAATGTATTATTTGTGCTGAAGGTTAGGTTGATTCAACAAATCTGCAAACTTTGCGTTGCAGGGGAAATTGAAGGAATAAGTCGTATCTTTGCATCGCCTTATAGTTGATCTGGGCTTGCCATTCATAATTGTGTGGCATTAATTTGTTCAATCAATCCAAATTGTGTACTTGCTTTATTCAGCCTCTGTAGTTAGCTGAATAGGGTAAGTGTTTAGCCTAGGTTTTGTTTTTAGTCAAAAAACATAAAAATCTTTGCTTCTCTATTGAATGTGCGTCTCTGCCTTTCTGCAAGTTGTGAAAACCCAAAAAGATTGTAAAGTTTTTAGTTAAATTTTATTTTACAGGGAGCTTCCCCTTCCAATTCGAAGAGCAGGTCTACTGCACATCTGTCCGTTTTTCTTTCTCACCGAAAGGTGCAAAATTAAATGCTAACAAAATGGTATATGCTTTATAACATAAGGTTTTATAACCTTATATTAGAACATTAGATAAATGTTATAAGGGTATGACCCCTAATAACATTATGTTCTAACAAGATCAATCTCCGCGAGCTCAGGAAAATAAAGGGGTGCTGCTAGAATACAGAAACAAAAAATAGTTTTGAAATTTGTTGCCAACGATTGAGCAAACCGGCCACAAATTAGTGAAAAAATCTTTGAAATTCAATTCATATACCTTAGGTAATAATGTTCGTGTGACAATTTTAACTCTGTTGGAAATGACAAAATGTAATCTCTTTGTAAATTTGAAAATATATAGCTGGCAGTTTTTAACACTTCTACATATCTTTTGATTCTTTCAGATTTATTCCATGTTTGCACCTAGT
Source organism: Cunninghamia lanceolata (assembly GCA_027924645.1). NCBI lineage: Eukaryota > Viridiplantae > Streptophyta > Pinopsida > Cupressales > Cupressaceae > Cunninghamia > Cunninghamia lanceolata. The sequence goes on from BSBN01001091.1 coordinate 1,285,428, forward strand.
CAAGTATAATTCAACACTTTAGGAAAACTAAAATAACTCTTAACACTCTCTTCTTGTTGCTGTCCATCTAGATGGAACATTTTAAAACACTCTTACAGCTCTTGTCGCATATATAAAATCTTGTTGTTTGCACACAACTCGTGTCGCTATTCTATAGCAGCCCATTTAATTGAAAGATAGATTCATAGGATGTTAAATATGATTTGATACATGATGATGATGACCCCAAATGCCATTCACTGAAGGACTAAAGCAAAAACAAACTTGAAAATCTTCATTAAGTAAACTCAAAGGAAGCAAGATGACACGAACTATGAACAACAAAACATACAAAATTGAACATAGGATTGCATCAGAGCTCAGGCGCTTTTGCATCAGACACGTCGAGTAGGAGAAATATTTCATGAGTTTGAGGCTCATGAACATTTTATGAAATCTGTAATGATGATTCCATGTTTGGCAACTTCAGATACACTCATCCTAGTTGCTTCTTTTGCTGTTTGGTTTCTCCACTTGGCTAAATACTCTCTGCATTCTCTTCTTCTCGTTTTCTTAATCACACGGGAGTCTATTACTGCCTCAACGTCATCCCATTCTTTCTCCAGTAACTGTTGTAACCACTCTTGTTCCTTTTGTAAATCTAAAATTGCATCTACTTCACTAGTCTGCGTTTCATGGTAATGATACAAGTTTGTAACATTAACGATCGGTGATATATCCGCTCCTTCTGGAAGTTCAATCTTGTATGCATTGGATAAAAACTTTCTCAAAATTCTACACTATCCAATCTTTCTTCATTTTATTTATTGTAGGCCCCTTGAGAAAATCTCTTCTTTCGTAAATGTGCCAAAACCAAGTTTCCCATATGAACTTCTTGTTCTCTCCTCCTGTGATTTGTATGTTCTTTGTATTTCATTATACTCTTCTCTAAGTTCGCTTCACCTCATTATGTACTCCCTAAATGCACTTAGCAAAATCGTTTGCCATAGACTCCGCCTTCACAAATCAACAATATTCCTCAATTCATCTAACTCGTTTGGGTTGTAACTGCAAACAATCCGGAATGGACTCTTTACTGTACTTCTATTGACTGAGTTATTATATGCAAATTCCGCTTATGCTAATACTAAGTCCCATTGTTTTGGTTTCTTTTTGGTCAAACACCTCAACAAATTTGTGAGACTTATATTAACAACGTTCGTTTTCCCATCAATTTGTGGATGATAGGCTGAACTAAAACCCAAATTTGTGTCTAACTTCTTCTATAAAGTACATAAAAATGACTAACAAATTTTGTATCCCTATCCAAGACAATGCGTTTTGATAAACCATGTAGTCCAACCACCTCTCTAAAGAAAAATGTAGCAACATGTGTAGCATCATTTGACTTCATACACAGAATAAAGTCCACCATTTTTGAAAATCTATCTTGTACAACAAAAATAGTCATTATTACCTTGTTGCATTCTTGGCAATCTCAAAACAAAATCCATACTCACATCTTCCCACGGCCTCTCCGGTATTGGCAATGGCTGATATAAACTTGTATTTTGACTTTTTTGTTTTGCATATTGGCAAATCCTACAACTTCACACTATGTTTTTCACATCCACATTCATCTTTGGCCAATAATAGCCCTCACTTAGTTTTGTCAATGTTTTATTCACTTTGAAATGTCCAGCAAGACCTCCACTATGTTTTGCTTTGATTAAGTTCTCTCTCATTGAGCCTTTGGTTATACACAACTGTTGTCCCTTAAACAATAAACACTTCTGAATGAAATAATCCAGCCATGGAGTTCTATCCTTTTCAATAGGATTTTTACATGCTGCCCACGCCTCTCTAAAATCTAAATCTTCCTCATATAGTTCTCTCATAGAATCAAAACCAATAACATTTACCCTCATCTCAATAAAAGACAACTACTTAATGCATGATCGACTTGATTTGATCTATCACTTCTATGTCTTAAAACAAATAAATAACTTTGAAGAAACTCAACCCATTTCATGTACTTTTGACTTGACCTTTTATAAATTGCAATGCATGCTGATTTGTGAGCAAAACAAACTCCTTGGGTAGCAAGTAATGCCTCCACTTCTTGAGTGCTTGAACAATAGCATAACCTGAATATCTCATTGTGGCGTCATTTAACTTCTCGCCATAGAACATTTTGATGTTGCTCAACAGTTGTTGGCAAACTGTTGTTGGAAGACTCCAGAAACACATGAGCACTTTGATAGTGAACTTTCCCTTGCCAAGTTTCAGGCACTTAGAGATGCAGTTGGGGTAATGAAGAATAATTACCTACAACTATTATCAGATAGGGATCATCTTCTCATGCTCGATGGTATCTATTATGATGCTCTTAAGGGAAAGGAAGAGGAGGTTGATGAGCTCACCTATGAGCTTGAGATGACCATAGACTCTTTGAAGAGCACTCCATCACCCCTCCAAGAGTCAAAGTTACGGATGGATGAGCTTACTGTGGAGTTGAGCTTAGCACAGTCTTCATCTCCAGCAATCACAGTTCTGATATCTATGATAGTTACTGGTGATGAGCATACACCCACGGATAGTGGTAAGGAGTACTTTGTGGATGTGGCTACACCCATTATAGTTGCAGGTGCAGGTGATATAGATGGGATGGGTGCTTTGGTTGAGAGTAGTAGAGAACCAGATGTTGCATCAGGGGTCTCTGAGGATAGTCCCATGACAGGTGATGCAAAGCAGGTTATTGATAGCTCGTACGAGGAGTTAGTGGATTTCCAAGAGAGTTGTGTGACAGATCACCACACTACTCCATTTTCACAGGAGATATGCAAGGCATCATTCAGTTGGGAGATCGGTTCTCATGTTGATTTGTTTCCCTCTCCTGGAAGCAAATCAAAGATTGCATCCTATGTAGCTGATTGTGATCGACAACTTATGGAGCCACAGAGGTGGAGAGATCAGCTGAAGGTTATCGAGGGTAACGTTGTTCAAACCTTAACTCGTATCGACAATACCCACAAGTTTGTGGAGGACCTCTTCTGGACGACACAATTGGAGGAAAGGCAGATAGGGGTAGTAGTGGGCACTTCTATATCAAATTTGCGAACTATCTAGCATGCCATAGAATGGATTAAATCAGAATACCTCCAATTGCTTTCAGATCGAGACTTTGCTATTGGGTATGTAGAGAGGACTTGCAGAGTATCTACCCAATTAGCCATTCAAGATTAGAGACATGAGCCATCTTTTGATTCAGGTGATGAGAGTGATGGGGAGTGTGTTCCCCATAACTATGACGATCAACCTTTGACATAGGCAGGTGCTTTTTATCTTGACTACATAGTGAGGAGTGCTCATCATTTCTCCTTTAGTCCACACACAGATGACCTGATGATGCGTAAGTGTGGATTGGCTTGGGATTTATATCATCCATTATGGGATGAAGGGTTGTCATCTACAAAAGATGGAACTAGAGATTGCAGGTGTCTGACTTAGATATATCCAGAGGATTACTTGCAGGGTCAGAGATCAGTTTACAATCATGTTGATATGTACCAAGCAGAGTTTGCAACTCCTTTGTCTCAAAATTTTCCATGGGAGACATGGCTTCAGAGAGGTTGCAGTGTCAGGAGGCATGATGACTTGTTTAGCCTTTCTAGCGGTGGTGGAGGAAACTCTTATTATTTCCTTGACTTGGGAGGAGCAGTTTCATATCTTGCAGCACCTATGTTGGATAGTCAACACATCCATGGGAGTTTTGCAGAGGATGAAAGGGGATGTGGTGGTTCAGACACTCCGAGATTTAATTACCTCTTCATGATTGATGGATGTGAGGTTCTGATGTGTTGGGATCCAGGTGGTGACAAGTTTGGCATGACAGTTCAGTTGGATTCCGATGGGTTGCTTCACCACTCTCTGCATGGCAAAGATTATATCAGAGTAGCGCAGTGGAAGTCAATGGGTGATGTGTTTGGCAAACTTCCATTCTGGGTTTGGGATCTAGGGATATATTATTGGACCCTCTACAGTTTGTTATGGGATCCTTATTATGCATTAGGATTCTAGCCAGGGTTTGTTGATGAGTTTTACAGCATGTGCATTGTGTGGTATGCATTCAGGTTCACTTTTGATTCACAGGTACATAAGCTGATTTCGATGCACAAATTGTGTGCGCAAGAGTTGGACAGATGGCAAGATGTTTATATTTGTGCCGTGGTGTTTATGTTGGTGTTGCTTGAGTTATTTGGAGACATGTGGGTCATTCTACAGTTCTTCCCTTGGGCCTCTGAAGAAGTGATGTTTCCTATTCAGTTGCGATTGCTTGGGGACAAGCAATTTCAGGGAGGGCGGATTGTAATGTCCCCTTTTGAGCGAGCATCAAAGTTGGTGGTTTAGCCTATCATCGGGTCCTTGTAGGCTAATAATGGTGTTCAGAGGGCCCAGTGTTGGAGTTAGCTAGCTCTTCGGTTGGCACAGTTGGCACTGCAATGTTAGTTTGGATGCTTTGTAACGGATTTGCTATTTTTAGTAAATTCGGGTTTGGTGTCCTTTCAGGATTTTCAGACTTGGAATGGATGCGTCTCGTCGAGACCTTTGCAACGAGGTATAGATCACTGAATTCCGAGTTCATTTGGGTCTCCGTTTTAAAGTCCGTAAATTAATATTATTATTTAATATTGGACTTTGGGTTTTTAATGGTTAAGTGATGAAAAATAAAATATTTAAAAGTCACTTACGTTATTTTATGGAGTGCTCACCTTGGGAAATATTAAAAGTGAAATTAAAAGAAATATTTCCCCCCAAAAGTGCATCCACCCTCTTGGAGAATTATAAGAGGAAAAAGTGCCTCATTTGTGATATGTTTGGATTATTATCTGCTTCTCATGTTTCTTGGAGTTGGAAGAGCTTTGAGGGTTTGGACTGAACTTGCTGAGACGAAAACCTCTGCAAGATAGGATTTGATCTTGGCTTCTGGGGACGAAAACCTCTATTAGCAAATACTATTGAGGCGGATGCATCCAGTATTCGCAGTTGTGCTTCATTGAGATTCATATGTTGAGGGTTTTGAAGGACATGTTCATTCTTGCAGATTTGTGGATTGATTATAAAACACTGTTGAGCATAGATTGAAGGAGTTTGGGAGTGTTATTGCTGCACATAGGTTGGCTGTACAACCTCCATTGCTGGCCGTACTGCTGCTGAAGAAGGATGTATCAGATATTGAGGGTTTTTTGGTGGCTATTTGGTGTTAATACCTCATCCTTTAGGGTCGCCTTGGGTCTGAAAATAGGTGCAGCACAAAACAGTAGCAGATTGGAGTCTTTATCATTTGTTTGTGGCTGGAAACTCACTTCACAGGGCCGTACACCTCATAGTACACGCTGTACTTTCTTTGGAGATTTTGGGTATTGTTCGAAGGTGCAAATCTCATTGTTTGGTACCGTTTGGATTACAAAGACCCTAAGAGACATTGCTTGAGCAGATTACTTCATTGTTTATTTATTTTATGTGAGTTATCAACATGTATGTTGCTGGTTTGGCTACAACATAAAGACGAAGTTGCAAATCTTGATATGGGTTTTTGACTATAATTCATTTGGAGGTATTTCTTGATCTGGGTTGTTATTTTGCTCAAAAGCATTGTACTTTTTTTGGGTTTCACTTACATGTTATATTTTCTATGTATTTCTGGCAAGAAACAAACACATCTCAAGAAAACTAAAACCCCTTCTGCATCTTCTCTCTAGTCTGAAAGAACACTTAAAAAATAAAAATAACACTAAAAAGATCTTAAAAAGAACCAACAGGTGCGACACATTACAGTGGTATTAGAGCAGAAGATCTTTCCATCCTGTGAGGTCAGATTTAGACATGCAGATGAAAAAATGAGACATGCAGCCTGTTTGGGTTGCTACCCTTTTCTTGCAGATCTTCAAGTGTTGGATAGATTCTTAGCTTTGCATGTGGGTGATCAGCACTTGCATGAGTGTTCAGAGTTGGGTAGTTGAAAGGTTTGATTAGTGAATGTGAGGTCATGGCATCTCTTGTTAAGGGTGATCTTTGTGGAAGACTTTTTGATGTAGGTTTGAAACTGGGATTTTTGCCATGGTCAGATGAGAGACTTATCAGCACTTTGGAAGAAGTTGAGAAATATTTATCTAAAATCCCTCAGACACCTTAGTCAATGCGGGTGGCTTTGGTTCCTTCAAAGACTTCGCTGTGTAAGCTTGAGTTGTTCAGGCATCCTGACAAGGAGGTAAGATTGGCGATTATCAAATGCATCAATGAAGTCATGAGAATTTCAGCTCCTAAAGCACCCTACAATGATGACTTAATGAGGGAGATGTTACAGTTGATTATTGAAAGTTTTCATGGGCTGGGTGATACGAGAAGCTTATCTTTCAAAAAGATTGCTAAGATGCTAGAAATTATGGCTAAGGTCAGGTCATGGGTCTTTTTGATTGATCTCAAGTGTGATGATTTAATTCTCAAAATGTTCCATTGTTTCTTTGACAAAATCAGAAAATATCATGCGGATGATGTTAAAGTAGCAATGCAAATTATCTTGTCTTTGATTTTAGATGAAGATGATGAAATCTCCAAGTTGTTATTATCTAACTTGCTAAGTATTTGGAGAAAGGAACATGTTTCACCTGCAGCACATGAGTTGTCTAAGACATTGGTTGAGCATAAAATTGAGAAAATAAAAAATCATTTGACAGAAGATGAATCTATTGCTTGTGGTTTACAGGTTACAAGGATTGCTATTATGAGCAAGAACCAAATGAGAAGACAAGGCCTATGCTTCTCTTGCAAAGAATTTCAGGAGCCTAACCACCAATGCAGAGATAAAAAGGACTCACTAGTTGATGATGGGTTGGCAGAAGCTCTTAAAGTTACTTTCAACGCTCAAGAGGTTGTTATGAGCCCTGACAACAATTCTGATTTTTATGACAGCAGTCATTCTTTTCAGCGTAGTCATGATTTAAATGTTATGGCACATGAGGAAAATGTTGTAGAAGAGACTTCTAATGTTGGCACACAAAATATGAGTGTCAAATGTGAGGAAAGCAAGGAGAATACAAGCCATAACAGTTCTGATTTGTGTGACAGCAGTCTGATCTATTTGCATCAGCGTGAGGTTACCGCCATTACACATGAGAATGATGGTTGTGTGTAGACACCTCATGTAGACACTCTAGTTTCGGGTGATACTGATGCAATAGGTGTTGTGGATTCAAGCCACAACAAGTTTGATTTTGTAAATCAGACCTTAGAAGATGAGAACAAAACTAAAAAGTGGCCTAATGGAGATGGTTTCAAAGATTGTTTGACGGATGTGTGTGCATCTATTTTGATACGGGAGGTGTGCATTGATATTGGCAAATCAATAGCCTCTAGCATGTCATTTGAGCCATCCATAGAGGTTCATAACAACAGTACACTTAATGAGGATGTGTGCGAATTGGATAGCACACATTAGGATGATTACCAATCGGTGAATGATGATGATTCAACCTCTTACCATAGTGCAGATTACAAATCAGAAAATTTGTGTGGAGACAATTTGTCACAGGGGTCTCATCATTTGGCAGGGCAATTGAAGGTGAGTGAAGGTATGATTGCTACAGCCATAGAACACTTTGATGTTGCTCAATAGTTGTTGGCAAACTGTTGTTGGAAGACTCTATAAACACATGAGCACTCTGATAGTGAACTTTCCCTTGCCAAGTTTCAGGCACTTAGAGATGCAGTTGGGGTAATGAAGAATAATTACCTACAATTATTATCAGATAGGATCATCTTCTCATGCTCGATGGTATCTATTATGATGCTCTTAAGGGAAAGGAAGAGGAGGTTGATGAGCTCACCTATGAGCTTGAGATCACCACTCTTTGAAGAGTGCTCAATTAGCCCTCCAAGAGTCAAAGTTACGGATAGATGAGCTTACCGTGGAGTTGAGCTTAGCACAATCTTCATCTCCAGCAGTCACAGTTCCGATAGCTATGACTGTGACTGGTGATGAGCATACACCCACGGATAGTGGTAAGGAGTGCTTTGTGGATGTGGCTACACCCATTATAGTTGCAGGTGTAGGTGATATAGATGGGATGGGTGCTTTGGTTGAGAATAGTAGAGAACCAGATGTTGCATCAGGGGTCTTTGAAGATAGTCCCATGACAGGTGATGTAGAGTAGGTTATTGCTAGCTCATATGAGGAGTTAGTGGATTTTCCAGAGAGTTGTGTGATAGATCACCACACTACTCCATCATTTTCACAGGAGATATGCAAGGCATCATTCAGTGGGGAGATCGGTTCTCATGTTGATTTGTTTCCCTCTCCTGGAAGCAAATCAAAGATTGCATCCTATGTAGCTGATTGTGCGTATGGAGACACTGTAATGTCCCCTTCTAGCAAGCCAAATTTTCACACCTTTGCAAACAATTTCAACTTACCAAAAGAGAACATTAGTATTCCATTTTTCATTTCCTTTTAATCTTGATGATAATCATAATCATAACCATATACTATTTGCCATTTCATAAATCCATTTTTCCATACATCATGATTCTCCTTGGGTGAGATAATCTTAGGCCTCTTATTAACCTCATCTTCCACCTTGTGAGAGAAGATTCGTTAGGTAGGTGATGTCATCTCAATCCTATGGGTCCATTAATATTATTCCTTAGTTCATCAACTAAGGCCCATAATTCCTTAGTTCATCAATACCTACCATAACTATCTACCCCACCTTCTTAGTGTTAGGTGGTTAATTAGGAAGTCTCGTATCTACCCTTAGGAAGTCATGCCTTTATTAATCTTTAGGTTTTACCCTAAAGCCTTCTCGTTAGGTTTTACCCTAAGGCCTTAATTAATCTTTATCTATACATATTACATACTTGCTATCTCTCATACGTTATTTATTAACAACTTATGTGAGATGAGATGAGAGTTGCCATTATCCACCATGGGGCTCTAATGTCTCTCATCCTTACTCAAGAAGTACCTTTGTACTCTTGGAGCTAAGGCCTCTGTGAGAATCCTTGGTACTCTAGGTAGCCAAGGCCATTAATTCACAATCCTTGCACTATGGGTACCTCATACCTCATGTGACAAGGCCTCTATGTGATAATTATCCATGAATGGCCTCTTGGCACTTTCTACTCTTTCCCACATATGGCGTTAATAAATCACTTATGAATTCAAATCATACAAGATACATATTTAAAATATAAATTTCATACATAAACACATATATCACATATATTAGTTTCTACTTAATAACCTTATTATTTATATCTTACAAGTTATAAATTGAACAAGTAAATATAAATTCTTACAAATCATAAATTGAATAAGTAAATATAAATACTTACTTACCTGCTGTAACTTTACTGGGATTCCTTACCTATGCTACCATAATATAATCTTTATTATATTGCTGTTATAAAATGCAGATCTAAATATATGTATTTATCCGATACTCTTTTTATATTTTCTCCCGATGATGTTTTCCTTCTATCTCACAACCTTTATTTATTTCCTTTTTAACGGATATGTTCTAAGAGACACATCTCTCATTATGCTTGGTGGTAAAAGACATACTTACCCTCTTATAATTTTTATTGTTTTATATTAATTCCCTTTTGTGGTAGAACTAGGTTAAAAGATGTTTATTTATATTATTTGTATGTATATTATATCGTTATAATAAATCATATATTATTTCTTTTATATCATTTATATCATAATAAATGACAAATGATTTATATTATATTATTTATGTTTATATTACAATATAAGATGATAATAATATTTGTATTTATATTATTAGATATATTTATAATATATTATTTATTAATGTGATCGTTGGTGTCAACCAACTTAATCGTTGCACTTATAAATATCCTCCGGCCTCCCCATAATCTTTTTAAAGTACATTATTTATATAATATATATAGTATAAATAAATACATTTCTTATTAAGCATGGGAGCTTTTTTATCTTATTTTATTCACAAGCATATAATATGGTGGGATAATGTTTTTGTCTTATTAGACTTTTTATCTTAATATGATTTTATTTTGTTAACTGTAATACTTTGCCTTATTCCAAATTACTTTACTTTCTAGCTTTAATGGGTAAGACTCTTCATAATATTTATTTTTATATATAATAATATAAATTATTCAAATAAACATTATATTAAAATATTTATATTTATAATATATGTAGTTAATTATATATATATATTTCATATATTTTATAATATTTAAATTATATTAAATTAATAATATTATTTATTAACTAATACATATTAATAATATATTTTAAATAAATATATTATATACGCTAACTTATTATTTAAATAAATGATTCAATTATAAATTATTATAGGGACATGACAGACACAGAGGTGGAGAGATCAGTTGAAGGTTACCGAGGGTAAGGTTGCTCAAACATTAACTCGTATTGACAGTACCCACAAGTTTGTGGATGACCTCTTTTGGACGGCACAATTGGAGGAAAGGCAGATAGGGTTAGTAGTGGGCACTTCTATATCTAATTTACGAACTATCCAACATGCCATAGAATGGATTAAATCATAATACCTCCAATTGCTTTCAGATCGGGACTTTGCTATTGGGTATGCAGAGAGGACTTGCAGAGTATCTACCCAATTAGCCATTCAGGATCAGAGACATGAGCCATCTTCTAATTTGGGTGATGAGAGTGATGGGGAGTGTGTTCCCCATAACTATGACAGTCAACCGTTGACACAGGCAGATGACCTGATGACCTTAATATCTTGCCTACATAATGAGGAGTGCTCATCATTTCTCCTTTAGTCCACACAGATGACCTGATGATCCGTAAGTGTGGATTGGTTCGGGATTTATATCATCCATTATGGGATAAAGGGTTGCCATCTACAGAAGATGGAACTAGAGATTGCAGGTGTCTGACTTAGATATATCCAGAGGATTACTTACAGGGTCAGAGATCAGTTTACCATCATGTTGATATGTACCGGGTAGAGTTTGCAACTCCTTTGTCTCAAAATTTTCCATGGGAGACATGGCTTCAGAGAGGTTGCAGTGTCAGTAGGCATGATGACCTGTATAGCCTTTCTAGCGGTGGTGGAGGAGAGTCTTATTATTTCCTTGACTTGGGAGGAGTAGTTTCATATCTTCCAACACCTATGTTGGATAGTCAACACATCCATGGGAGTTTTGCAGAGGATGAAAGGGGATGTGGTGGTTCAGACACTCCGAGATTTAATTACCTCTTCATGATTGATGGATGTGAGGTTCTGATGTGTTGGGATCCAGGTGGTGACAAGTTTGGCATGACAGTTCAGTTGGATTCCGATGGGTTGCTTCACCACTCTCTGCATGGCGAAGATTATATCAGAGTAGCGCAGTGGAAGTCAATGGGTGATGTGTTTGGCAGACTTCCATTTTGGGTTTGGGATCTAGGGATATATTATTGGACCCTCTACAGTTTGTTATGGGATCCTTATTATGCATTAGGATTCCAGCCAGGGTTTGTTGATGAGTTTTACAGCATGTGCATTGTGTGGTATGCATTCAGGTTCACCTTTGATTCACGGGTACATAAGCTGATTTCGATGCACAAATTGTGTGCGCAAGAGTTGGATAGATGGCAAGATGTTTATATTTGTGTCGTGGTGTTTATGCTGGTGTTGCTCGAGTTATTTGGAGGCATGTGGGTCATTCTATAGTTCTTCCCTTGGGCCTCTGAAGAAGTGATGTTTCCTATTCAGTTGCGATTGCTTGGGGACAAGCAATTTCAAGGAGGGCGGACCGTAATGTCCCCTTTTTGAGCGAGCATCAAAGTTGGTGGTTTAGCCTATCATCGGGTTCTCGTAGGCTAATAATGGTGTTCAGAGGGCCCAGTGTTGGAGTTATCTAGTTCTTCAGTTGGCGCAGTTGGCAATGCAGTGTTAGTTTAGATGCTTTGTAATGGATTTGCTATTTTTAGTAAATTCGGGTTTGGTGTCCTTTCAGGATTTTCGGACTTGGAATGGATGCGTCTCATCGAGACCTTTCCGTCGAGCTATAGATCACTGAATTTCGAGTTCATTTGGGCCTTCGTTTTAAAGTCCGTAAATTAATATAATTATTTAATATTGGACTTTGGGTTTTTAATGGTTAAGTGATGAAAAATAAAATATTTAAAAGTCACTTAAGTTATTTTATTTTCCTCCTGACCTACACATTGTTCTAAATAAATTTTTTCTTTGTACCAATTCTTGCTTCTCCTTTTTCGGTTTTAGCAACACTCTCTTCAATTTTAATGATTTGCCTTGTTTAGGTTCTTTTGTACATTTGGGTGAAGATACACTTTCTTCGTCCACTTGCGCAACATGATTTTTTGCATCATTCACTGTTCTGCTGTTATGTTGTACTTGTGGACACTCAAATGGCCTGTGACCAGCTTCTCCGCATTTGTAACACATGCTAGCAAATACTCTTCCTATTCCTCTTCAGTAATAACCTCTTCCTCTTGAGGAATCTCTTCTTCCCCTTGTACTTTGACTTTAATTACCATTTTGTGTTGTGTTGGATTCCCCTTCTTTTCTTGGTTGTCCTCTTCCACCATCAGATTTCCCTCTTCCTCGAGAATACCTCCCCGTTTGGAATTATTTTGCTGTTTTCTTGCTAGCTTCTCCTTTGCCTTTAAAGTAATTTGGTAGGCTTGTTCTATAGTCCTTATTTTGATTATACTAATTTCATCTTGAATTGACATTTGAAGATCATTTACGTATGTTGAGACCTTTTCTTCATCATCCTCGACATGGGCAAACTCGAGTGCTAAGGTTGTAGAATTCTTCTGTGCAGTCTTTGACATTCAATTCTTTTTGCTTCCGGTTTTGCAAATTTTTAAACAAATTTAACTGATAGTCTGTTGGTAGGAATTTAGCCTTCATCTTGATTCTTCGCAACCATTTGATTGCAAGACTTAATTTTCTTCTTTCATTGTCTTTGTGTCTTTGTTTTCACGTGATTCCACCATAGGGATGCATGGCCTTTTAATTTTGTACAAGCAAAATTCACCCTTTTGGTTCCCCTATTGAGTCATAATCGATTTTTTTCCATCTTTGATACCCAATCTATGAGTTCTTCCGTGTTTAAGCTACGGCTGTAGTAGGGAGTATCCAGTTTTAGTTTGTTGGTTATTCTTGAAATTGCTCTTAAAAAATTTTCTTCTGCTTCATCCATTGCATCATCTATCTATTTTCATTTCTCGATCTTCTACTTCTTCCTAATCTTCATTAACATCCTCTACTTGGACTCTCTTCTCTGTGTTGTCTTCATTGCATCTAGCCTAGTTTTAATCCCTCTTAACATCTATGCTATATTAATAAATTTCGGTGCTCTATATCTTCCCTTGTGTGCCATGCCTTCCTTCTAAGCCCTCTACAGTTGTAGGACTTCACGCTCTCACCTACAACAAATTTATAGAGCTTCTTCTCTGACACAACCAAGCAAACAACCTGCTTTGATACCACTTGGTGCAGTCAAGGTCGGGAAGATTAATTAAAATTTGCCCAATCTTGCTGCCAGAAATTAAAAATCACAAAACCATAGTAAACTTATGCAATTTGGAGAGAAATTTAATAATAGGTTTTATTATTGTTTTGTAGGTCATTCAAAATGGACAAGAAAATATAATGCTTTAGGAAAATGAAATACTTCTGTAACGGACCCAGTCTGCATACAATGCATCAGCAAAACAAAACATGGCTGCAGATCAAGGACATAGCTGGAGATCGAGGATAAGCACAGTATTGTATGGGATCATAGTAGAAGGGCTTGATCTTCATGTGTGTGGGCATTTTTGAAGCACTCTTTACCTTTTTCCCAACATTGGAATGTGTATGATTGTGCTGTATGACAAATATGGAAAGGAGAAATCCATCCAAGAAGTTAATATGTAATGTAGCATAGGTAAGCACTAGTACCATTTGAAGACATACTGCATTGAGGATCCTGGCCTAAGCATAATGCTATGAATAATGATAAGTTATCTCTGTTTTGTGTTAAGAGAGTAATTGAAATTGGTCATTTTTTAGTGTTCGATATAAATGCTTTTTGTGAGGAAGTGATGAACTTTGTGAGAGAATTAAATTTAAGGGCAAATCATGATGACAACGCGTGCTTGGTATCATTGTGGTTGAGGAAAATGTTTATGATAAGAGACATCTAGGTATCTATATTCAATATGTCTTTCGAAGCTGTGTGTCTCTCAAGTTTTCTCCTCTCAAATTTATGTTTTATATAAAGAATTTTGAGTTACCTGGGCACACAGAATGGTTGCTGTCATGCTACTATCCTTTCAAATTTATGTATTGGTATAAAATACTTTTACTTTCCTGGTCATATAGACTATTTATTTTGAGATTGATATGTGCAGTTGTATAACTATTTTTGGTAGTTGTGGTCTGATTGAGTTGCCAGAGTCAGTAGTCCAATTAGATAGTCCAGATTTGAGGACCACATACTTGCTGATTACCATGCACATGGCTATTGGTGTTTCATAAATGTTACTTAGTAGAACTTTAATATGAGTTGATTTCGTTTGTTTTACATGAGGAGACCTTTGGCTGTAGACTGTTCACTGGTGCTCTAGCTTTCTTCTATAATTTTTAGATTTTTTTTTACTCGTATTGCTAATGTTATATTTAAATATAATCAGGCCTTTTTTTCATTTATGATTTGCTAAATATTATCTGATTTATATTGTCAGGACTTTTTCCTGTCAAATCATTTGTAGGCCATAAGAATACCGTTTTTACCATGGCTTATGGTAAGTGACATTTCATTACATTGGAAAATCATTTTTTTGTATTATGTTGTGTCAGAGCATGCCAACAATGATATCTCTTGTATAATGTTGGATCTAGTTTTTAGTGTAGCATTTCCATGTTTTTTAAGATATATTTGTTTGGAGCTATTTTGGTTCCAAATTATTTGTTTTGGATGTTTACTGATGTTATCTGTGCTGTCTACTAGATGAACAACGTAATGAGCTTGTTAGCGGTGGAAAGGATGGTTTTATTATTACTTGGACTGAAAATGGTGAGGTATGTTATTTTTAACTTTTGTTTTTAACAGACAGAATGATAACCAATTTTTTATTCAAATATAAAGATAGATATGAAAATTACAGATATAATGATAAAAAGATGTTAGTGATGTGATAGTGCATATTCTAATGTTCATTTGGAGAAAGGACTAGAAATTTTCTAGGTGGCATTTTGAGGATTGTTTAACTGTATGTGCACATTACTGAGCTTTTCTATTCGCCAAACCACTTTATGAAATCAAACTATAGTTTTAACTTTTGTTTTTAACGGACAGAATGATAACTAATTTTTTATTGAAATATAAAGAAAGATATGAAAATTACAGATCTAACGATAAAAAGATGTTAGTGATGTGACAATGCATATTCCAGTGTTGATTTGGAAAAAAGGCTAGTATTCAAATTTTCTAGATGGCGCTTTGAGGATTGTGTAACTGTATGTGCACTTTACTGAACTTTTATATGCTCCAAACCACTTTATGAAGTCAAGTAATAGTTTGATTAGTATCATCACTTGTTTTCAATGAAAGCATATTAGTTGCTGCAATGGTACAGTGGTGCTTCTTGCTGTTCTGCCTTCTCTCTTCTTGGGGGTTTACTCTATTTTCTTCTATTCTTCTTTTACTAGGCATTTTTCGCAAGTGTGATTGATTGATGTTGTCTTTTCCTCATATAACAAAGCTGGTGATGTCACTTCATTTACTCACTCATATAAACAATGTTGGTGTTTTTATTCTGTTCAAAGTTTAGGTAAATTATGATCTCCCCACCTTTGAAGGAAAGATTGATGCAAATGCCATTGATGATTGGCTTTCCAGATTGGAAAAATGTTTCTCGATAAATAACTTCTCAAGATTGGATAAAATCACATTCCCCTTTCCATATTTGAACTCCATGCTCAACAGTGGAGGGAGGCTAGCTTGCTAACAAAGTCGGATTTAGAAGAGTTCAACTTCAATGATTACAAGGTGAATCCCACAGGGGGTGATTTTGTGGGATTCACCTTGTAATTGTGTTGTTGTTTTTAACATAGCAGCAAAAATCGTTGGGAGATAACATCGGCAAACCAAAAGTATATGAAAAAATTACGAAAAAATCGACCGCGGTAAAATTCGCAAACCAAAAGTATAAGATTTTTTCAAAAAATCGTGATTTTAAATGGGGAAAAATCGGAAAAAATCGAATTTCAAAAAAACCATAAAAAATGTAGAAGGGACAAAAACTTCTTGTTTTTTAAATTTAAATACATTTCCATAACATAGAGATATAGAGAGCAAATAAAATTGAGAGTTTTGCCCATGAATTGTAAAATATAGATTGTTGTTGTTTATATTCATATCGCTGAATAACTAATTACATTGCATTGCACAAAGCATACTTCACAGTGCATAACTAATAACTAGATGTTGAAAGTTTACAAAATTTCAATTACAATCCAGTTTATACAATGTCAACCTATAAACTGAGTACAAAATTCCAAAAAAATAGACGTAGGCAATGAGTCTTGCTACTACAAAGAGAGCTACACTAGAGGGTTGTAGGTCTTGATGATGAAGCCCCTGGGTCAGAGCCTATCCTAAGTTGTTCAAGCAAATCACTACCACGTTACCCTCCATTAGGATATCAAGATCATCAGGGTAAAGAAATTCATCATCATCATCACCTGGAATCCATTCAGACTCTGGATCAATTTCATCAAGGTCAATTGGCTCGTCATCCTCAGCAATACCTGATTTTGTCCATATATAAATTAGTCGTGGCAATAGAAAGTGAAAAACATAATGAATACAATTATAACTATGATTGCAAGTAGATTAAAAGTCTAACCTTGAGCTTTCTTTAGCTTCAAGTGGAGGTTGTGGTCAACGAACACCAAATCATTCATCCATTCTTGTGTTAGACGGTTGCGTTTCTTGGAATGTATGTGTTAAAAAACACTCCAAGTACGCTCACAAGTGGATGAACTACATGGTTGGCTCAATATGTGTCTTGCCATCCATCTAAGATTTTTGGTATCTTGGCCAAATAAATCCTACCATTGTGCTGAAAAACACAAATTATTATGAGATGATTTCATGTAAGATATATTAAAATCTTAACAACTTTAATCTACATGTCCACAATAAAGAGAAATTGTCCAAAGCTAATGGAGTGTAGCTGGTTGGTAGGTCTACCTATCTTGCACCGCAGCCATACTTGAGAAAACACCCCTCGCCTGCTTGTACATTGGCAACTTTGCCATAACCGCCTACAACTTTTCTGGGGTAGCGAACATTTTCTCCATGCATATGAATAGGCCACGTATGACTTCAGAATCATCATCTTTGAATGAGGAGCTATAGAACAAGGTTGGATTGAGATAATACCCAGCATCATAGAGAGGGGAGTGCATTTGTTGAACCCATCTCCTATCAATTATGTCCCATAATGGCATGTACTTGTCCCTGTCATTTTCCATCCTACCCCTCATCACCTCCTTGGTCCTATCCATGGCCTCATACAAATAGCCCATGGGGGATTTATCCCCATCCACTAGCCTCAAAACTTTGACTAGAGGCTCAGAAAATTGTACAACTTGTTCAATTGCATCCCCAAAACTTGTAGAATAAATGTACTCTGCCACCTTTCTGCCATCTGCTAGCCTTGTGAAGCCAGACTCTATCCACTCAGGAGAAACAAACATTCGCTTCAAATTCATTTGTTGTTGCCAAAGAGTCTACAATGCAAGGAAGTGCGTAGCAAATCGTGTCACCCCTGGCCGAATTAGCTCATTGCCCTTTGTGAAGGAGCGCATTAGACACAACACCCTTGTGTGATTGTAGATGAACTTGGTAATTGTGCGAGCCTGTTGCAATACCTTCCTAACCCATTCAAGTTTTCCAAAATCCTCTAGGGTTAGATCAAGGCAGTGTGCCGTGCATGGGGTAAAAAACATAGAGGGATACTTGTCCGTCAGGAGTTTCCCAGTAGCAACACAAGCAGCAACATTGTCTGTAATAAATTGTACCACATTTTCTGGCCCTACATTCTTGACCACCTCGTCAAACAACTCAAACAATGCAGCTGCAGATTTGATCCTATCTGATGCATCCACATGTTTCAAAAAAATGGTGCCAATATCACAAGAGACAAGAAAGTTGATGAGGGTTCGGTTCCTTCTATTTGTCCATCCATCTGACATTATGGTGCAAGCAGTCTTTGTCCACTCTAGTCGATGTTCATGTAATGTGCCGTACCTGTTGGTTTACTTTTTGAATCTTTATTATGTGATTTTTATTATTATTTTTGTGTTCTTTCAGATAGATAGAAGATGCAGAAGGGGGTTTTTGTGTTTTCCTGCAGATGTAGTGCCGGAGCACACTATATTTTGCATATAACAGAAACCCAGAAAATACACAATGAATCTGAAGAAAGTAATGACAACCCAGATAGTAGAATAGCCAGAAAACAATTACTATTACATACCCATCAGAAATTATGCAACTTGGTATGACCGCCGGAAATGGACCAGCAAGTGGGTATGGCTGGAATTGCTTAGAACTTCATAAATGATATAGAGTGATTATACAACTGATATCAGTAATAAAGTAAGTCTGAAATACCACTCTAAACCATACAAGAAGCTACAGAATAATAGAAAGAAGTCTCCACTAAACCCACGCCTCACAGGTACATGGTACGGCCTTGGCTGGAAGCAAACAGCAGCAGCCAAATGTTCTCCACCCTTCATACTGCCTCCACAAAGGTCTGAAACTGACCAACAATACTAGGCGTCCAAACTAGAATGCACCAACAAGTCTTCAGCACCTCAAACTTTATCTACGGCCTTGGCTGGAAGCAAACAGCAGCAGCCAAATGTTCTCCACCCTTCATACTGCCTCCACAAAGGTCTGAAACTGACCAACAATACTAGGCGTCCAAACTAGAATGCACCAACAAGTCTTCAGCACCTCAAACTTTATCCATAAAATGGTACGGCTGGCTAAGGAGTACGGCCAGCAAAGGGAGTAGATACAACAGCAAATAAACTTCCACAAACACTCAGATTTCTGCCTCCTAGACCCTCCAATATCAGCAAGTATTGACAATAAGAAAGTTCTATCAATCAACTCCAAACATGATTCCAAATAACTCCATTGCAAGCATATTCGTGAATGCTGAATGCATCCACCCTCAATGGCTCCGTTGGGTGATCTTTCACACCTGTGGGATACCATCACTAATGGAGGTTTTCGTCTCCAATAGCCTGATACAACATCTCAAACTCCAGAAACCCTAGCAGAGCTCTCATAAGCAAATATCAAACATAGCATAAAACCAAAATAAGCTCCAAGTGACCTTTTATCTTCCTCCAAGATAGGCGTTGGGCATTTAGGAGGGAAATTAACATTTTAATTTCACTTTATGTCTCCTAGGGATGGGCGCCCAAGGTCAAGACATAAGCCTATGTCTTTATTTCATTAATTTCACTTTTCCCGGAATTATAATAAAGTCCATATTAATATAAATTAATAAATCTTCGGACTTTAAAATAAGTATGAAGACGGTGTCGGAAATCACTGATCTTTAGCTCGCTGGAAAGGTCTCGACGAAACGCATCTGATCCAACTCTGAAAATCTCGAACTAACACAGTACTCGGACTTACTAAAAATAGTAAGTAACGACCAAGAGCCCACTGAACCAACCACGAGGGTGCCAACTGGATCCCCTGAATGCGAACCATAACTCCCTCACTGACAAGGACCTCCAGAGCCAACAACCACAGTTCCCTATCCAAACTGCTAGCCCATGGGAACTCCATGATGGACTAACAATGTGTCTAGAAGGGGACATTACAGTTCAGAAACAACATCTTTAACATCCTCTACTGCATCATTGAGCATACCAACTCTCAATGTCTCATAAGATGGGGCTTTGAACCCAAGACCTGCACTTGCAATCGCATCCACCATACCTTGCCAGTATGGAGATCTGGCAACATGAAATGACAAGCTAGAGTAGTATCGGAAATTTGCAATTGCCTTCTTTGCATGTTCATGGACATTCTACCTCCATCCTGTACTCTCCAAAGTGCTCTGTGATCCTGGTGTAGTATGAGGTGCAAAGAAAGAATTAATGTTTCCTCCACCTGTGTTTGGGCCATGTGCTGTAGAAGAAGGCGTTGACACAGACTCCTTGAAAGACATTTGTGCACCGGTTGCCTCATTCAAAGGATTGCTCTTAGCATATATAGAATTTAATGCCATTTCTGTCCCAGTTCTTGCCCTTTTTGCCTTATTATTAGAAACCGCCGCAAGAGCTGGTTTTGCTTGATATGTGACATCTACAGGGCAATTTTTGCAAGCATTGGTCTCATGTCGTACCTCCTTTGCCAAATGCCATTTGAAGCGATAAATGCCACCAGGATTTCAGTTTGACACCAGTTGCATTTGACCCTAGTTGTACCCGAGATTGATGTGCAATGTGGCCACACAAAGTCTCTTGGACGTGGTGATCAAATCTGTAAAAGCATTTGAATTTAGTCTTTCACGATACCATATTTCCAAAAAACAGAGGTCACTAAAAAGTAGAGCTAAAAGTTTTTTCTTTGTTGTATGATGCTATATTGCTACTAATTAAAGCTAGATTAATTTTGATCTAGAGCTAAAAGTTTTTTCTTTGTTGTATGATGCTACATTGCTACTAATTCCATTGACATGCTAGAAGTATGGCAATTATTATACTTTTTGAAAACCTTTTTTAACTCAAAATGTTAAAACATTTTCTCATGGGTAATAACTATAAAAGTTTTTAGCAGCTACAATAAAATGTTAAATCATTTACTCTTTCTTTATTCAGTTTGACATTTTCACTATGCAGGTGATTGATTATTTTTTACGCTGCAGAGTTTGTTTTCAGTTTAAACTTAACATTTTTTTCTATTCTCTCATTTAGAAATTGCTCAGTAACACTCAAGAGGAGAGTGGAGATTGTTGTCAAGACTCAAGAGTAATAGGATCATCAAACACAGCCAGATTTTCAAAATGGTTGTTGCCAGTCATAATGGTGAGATTAACTCCTTGAGGGGCTGCAACAAGTGCAGAGGTTGCATTCTCTGCATTTTTACCATTTTAGATTATATCATGAAAATACAAAACAAGATTCTTACAAGGCTTTGGAAGCTTCTTTTTCCAGCTATGGCAATCTGCACCTTTCAACAAAATTGTGGAGACCAGAAGCCACAGAAAGCACAAATTCAAAACTCTACCATTTCAGATTGCCATTGTGCGATGTATCAGAAAGCAGGGCTCTGAATTAGGCAAAGAAGGTGCCTCACTATAATATTTAGTAAGACTAGTGGTGTGTATTTGAGGTTGCAGTTGAGCTCTATATATATAACAGTGAGCTGCAGGGATTACTTGGAGAGTTTTCAAAGATAAGTTGATTTGCAGTCAAAGATAAGTTGATTTGCAGGAAAGTAGAAGAGAGACAGGAAACAAGTATTTAGTCGTGGTTGTTGTAAGCCATCATTTTCTTAAATAAGGCCTAAGTTGAGGATGATTATAGGTCTCTAAATAAAATAAACATGGTGGTAGGCGGAAAGGAATCGAAGGATAGTCGAGATATTTTAAATATATTTATTTTAAAAAGGTGGAGACTGGAGAGATGTTTGTTTTAATATATTTATTTTATAGTATAATTCTAATATCTATAGAAGACTCTATATTTATTTAATAATAATAAATAGAATAATTCTAATATAACAGAGTTAGTTTATTTTATATTAGAATTATTCTATTTATTATTATTAAGTGCTTGGTTAACCCAGAAGTGTATTATTATTATAAAATCTAACTATAAATAACATTATAATAAAATCTCCAAATTTATTTCTGTATTATAATAAAATCTAACAAATGTTATCTTGCAGAACTTCTGTTGCACTCTTTTTTGGTTTTACATGCTTGAAACTATAATCATATGAATTATATGTACCTCTCTATTAACTTGTGAATCTTGGGTGGGTGGCCATCTTGGCCACATAGTATGTAACACTTTGGCTCCTACTTTTTTGGTAATATGAATGCACTATCTTCAATCCAAAAAAAAAAAAATCTAACAAATAAATAACATTATAATACAGATTAACTTAATAAAATCTCTAACAAATATTATTATAAAATCTCTAACTTTATAAAACCTCTCTTAATAATCGTTTAAAATCTCTGTTAAAATCTCTAAATTTATTCAAGGAATATGGCGATAGGACGAGTTCAAAAAAGTTCACGTATAAAATTTATTTAAGGAAATTTATTCAAGGAAAATTTTTGTTGCATGATTTTTATTCAATAGAAAATTTATTCAAGGAAAATTTCCGTTGCATGATTTTTTGTACAGCGTGAGACAATTTTCCGAGTACTATAATGCTCACGTATAAAAGCTGCATTGAATTATTTTTTTACAGTGTGAGACAATTTTCCGAGCACAGTAATGCTCACATATAAAAGCCTATCACATAGGCTTTTATATGTGAGCATTACAGTGCTTGCAAAATTGTCTCACGCCATAAAAAAGCAGGCTCTTATATGTGAGCATTATAGTGCTCGGAAAATTGTCCCACGTCGTAAAAAAAATATTCACACATCTTTTTTCTTAATAACGTCTGCGAGGAATACCTGGAGATGCGTCGAGGAAGACCTGGAGATGCGTCGATGGTCGAACAATGCGTTTTCAGCGAAAACAATCAGAAAAGCCCTACAAATAGAGAAAATGCATTCCAAAAAGGTGAAAACGCGCGGGAGTTTTGGGTGCAAAAAAGCTCTGCGATCGAGGACAATAAAAATCGTGATTTTTTCTGCGATTTTTAAACAATTTAAACCGAAAAAATCGTCATAAAACCGTGGCAGCGATTTTTACCATTTTGCGATTTTAACTAGGGTTTAAATCAGAAATGACGCCGATTTGATTTTTATAAAAAATCACGATTTAAAAACGATTTCTGCTTCTATGGTTTTTAATGCATTTGATATGGGGAATGCCTTGAAATCCCAAGGACGACTCTGGGACATCAGGGCATCTAGTGGATATCAGAATGTCTAGAAAAGGCAAGAACAATGGAGATGTCCTCTCCAAGTCCTAAGTCCTTGGTATGTCTAAGATGTCACACAGACCTGTTGATGTGTTTTTTATGCACATGCAAACTCAGAATAAAATACTAAGTATTCTATCCTCTCTTGAATAAAGTCTCTCGAATGCTAAACAATGTGATCAATCGAGACAACTCCAAGATTCCTTAATGTCAGTTCTTGACTTGCAAATTGGATAGACTCAGTAGTATTGATGTGATATTGCTGTTACTCAAAAAGGGACTTACACTGAATTGGCTCCTTTCTCCACTCAAATATTTTAATCTCCTTCTTGTGAAGTGGAACTTACTTCAAACTGACTATGAAAGAAAATGCAAAAGGAAAGGGTTTAGAAAACTATTCTAAGGACAATGATATAATGGAACATGCTAGGATAGACAAACTCCTCACGAAACCGAACTTTGCTTCACCATGAGAACCAACAATTACACGAAGTTGGTGCAATCTTCTAAGGTTAATCAAGGATTTTCATATTGTGAACTTCCATCCAAACACCCACAGCTGGCGCAGCTTGAACGAGCATCCACAACCGAACTAAAACATGTAAAGGTTCATGCTAACTTTTCAAAGTGAGTTGCTTTCGACAATTCACGAAAAGTATGAACCATTAAGGAATTCATCAAATATCTTAACATATAAACATTATATCAATGAACTTTCTAATTTAATTTTACTCTACTTGGAAACATCTCTCCATCACATCCAAGAAATTAGAAACCATGTTAACATTCTGCAACCAGACAAAATCACCATGAAACAACCAACAATGAGCTTGTATTGATCTTGGAAGTATTTTTTACAACAATTTCAATGTCTCTTCAATGACTTTAAGAAGTCTCCCCTACTTTACTTGCTATTCTTCCTACTTCTAATATCTAATGTATTCTCTTTTACAAATGAGAGAAGTAAGCCTTTTATAGACTCCACAATTACAACGAAGGGCCAGGATTGATTCGAGAATCAATGGCTAAGATTGAGACAACAAAGTAGTTTGTTACAAAAATTACTATTTTTAGACAACAAGAGAGGCAATGAAGGCACGCTTCCCAATGTGATAAGCATGAATAAGACATCTTTGAGAATCTTCCATATGGGCGTCCTCTCTGTAGTAGATACATTGAACTTAGACAATATGATGTGGTGAACTATGATTGGCCTGATGATGTTTACGTGCCACCTCAGCATGCAACAAGCTGGTTTGGTCTTCTACATGTTCACACTGCTTGAAATATTTTCCCAAATTATTGATTTTTTGGAGTAGCCTTTGATTTTTGGATTTTCAACTCTGGAACTTGAAAATTTTGGAATTTTGGAATTTTTCAAGTTGTTTTTCATGCCTTAGTGAAATTTATGGATTTATGATGTACTTGCTCATTTCTCTTCTCATGTGATGTTGTTCTTGCAGGATTCTAACTCTGAATGATGTAGGTAGAAGATGTCTTTGTTCATGACTACCAGAGTGAACTTGTGGATGATGGATGTTCTCTCCTTCTGCTTGGCGCACGAAATGGATGACTCTGGAATGTGGAAGTGCGACTTGACTCTCGAACTTCCCGAATCATGAAGCGTGCAAGGTGAAGTGGTATTCCTTTGTTTTTTAATGATTGAACTTGCAAGATAATGACGAACTTCCTCCGTGACTCTGGCGATGAAATTTTCCTCCAGAAACAAGATGATGGCAAACTTGATGATGTTTCGATGAAGTATAGTGTTCTTCTTCCACTCTGATGGCGATGCCTCCTTTGAATGAATGAGCTTGATGATACTTAAATCTTTTGTATGCTCCTTTGGATACCTCGCCTCAGAATGCTTTGATCTTTCCTCTTGATCTCATCCACGTAGATTCGTGCCAAGCTAGTGTCACTTTCCTTCAACACTTGACGCTCTTTTAACATATATCATCAACCTACAAACGAAAACACCTCAAGTCAGCATATTAACATGATACTTGATATAAAGGGAATTCAACAACCAATTCCGCCTTCCTCATGAATGTGGGATAAAACATCATCATGAATAAAACTCAATATCAACACAATTTCATCCAAAACCACTCAAATTGAATGCCAGAAATGCACAAAAATCCTTAACTATTTCTTGCCATATTCAATCTTTTATCAAAAATACCACTAAGTCTGATTTTTTTATTTCTGCAAATCTGATTTTTGGAATGAATTTAAACTTGATGAAAATGAAAGAATTGTCTTCTCCCTTGTAGCGCTAGCCTTCCTAGTCTTCACACTTGCAAATTCACCTTCTTTCTTGTATGAAATCTGCCCTCATCACTTAAGCAAAATCTGCTCCTAACTCTGCTTTTATTCGCTGCCCTGCTCTGCTTATTTGCTTTGAATTTAAATGAAGAAAATGAAGAGTTAATCTTCTTTATATATCATTATAAGTCTTCCTCTAGAGGGTCGGTCTGCACTTTATGATAATAAAAACTTCAATTTTCCTATGCTAGGCCGACCTGCATTAAGTATGAGCTAATTTTGGTTAAGTGTTAGAGTAATTTCTTGGGCGGAAATTTCTTGTGTATAAGAAATTTGTGCCCTTGCATGGGCGGCTTTTGCTTGACCATGAGAAATCTCCTTCTTTTCATTTGTGACTTCATTCCCTTTGCACTTTTTCCTTAAACATTTTGTTCAAACTTACTTCTTTTTTGGCAAATCTTCAAAATTTTCATGATTTAAGTCACTTCAAAATAAGAGAATACTTAAAAGATGGTGCATTCTCCTCATGAATGAGGAATATGCGACCTCCACACTTTAGCATTTTTTATCTTAACTTTATACTTTCCCTTGGCGAATTCATCAAATTTTGGATGGAAGTTAACATCTCCTTCAAAGGTTATAAAGTCGTATCAACTTGCAAGAATTGGATGTTTTCCTCATGTGCAATGATTCTCCTCTAACTGGGTGCATAGTGCTCATGCATGAGAAATTTCTGACCTTGCAACTTAGCATTTTGTAAATTTTTTCCAAGTCTTTGAAACAATCTTCATCAAGTTACAAAATTATATCCTTTGTCAAACTCCTTTACCCTAGAGTGCATAGTGACCTCTTAGAAGAAATTTCCTTCTGTTCTAGGGTGCAAATTGAAAGCTTAAGGAAAATTTCCTCAAAATTGACTTGGGCGCAAATTCCTTGTTCATGAGGATTGTCCTTCATTTTGTCATCAACTTCTCATTCGCATTCCTTTGAACTTTTACTTGTACCTTGGTGAAATTCTCAAGTCTTAGGCATTGAATCTTCAAATGTTTCAAACTCTTTCTCTCTTTTGGCGAATTTCACTTGATATTTGAATAACTTAGCATTTTTTACCATGAATCAAGCTCTCCTTCCTAGGGCACAAATTGCATAGGTAGAGGAAATTTCCACATTTTGCTTTTCAACTCTGCTTTGCCTTTGGCAAATTTCAACTTTGAATGTCTTATGATTCCAACTCACCTTCTCCAAAATGTTGAACATGGCCTTGAGCGCAAATTGCACATGTATGGGAAATTTGCATATTTTGTAATCAAAGGCTTGACCTAGGGCACATTTTGAATGTGCAGAGGAAATTTCTGCCCTCCACACTTAAACATTTTGTCAAGTTTCAAATCCTCTCACTCTTTGGCGTGGACATTTAGTATTTTTTCATGAATTAAGTGAATCTCCTATGCATTGAAAATTTCTTTCTTTAGTTGAGCGCATATTTCACTAGCATGAGAAATTTCCACCTTTTGGCATTGGATGTCTTGTCCTAGGGCGCATCTTAAATGGGTATGGGAAATTTGCGTTCCACCTTGATGAGAAATTTTGTTAGTGTTGATTCTCTTCACAAGGGAACTTCTAATGATTTTCAATGATCAAATCCTCATTGTATTGCAAGTTTCATGCTTAGGTGACTTTACTCCCAGGGCGCATATTGAATGACCACAAGATATTTCCTCATTTTCCTGGGTGCATACTGAATGCTCATGAGAAATTTCCGCTCAAGGTTTCAACTTTTTTACTTAGCCATTTTTCAATATCCTGGGCGGAAGTATATTTAAAATATATTTCCTATACTTTAAATACTTTGAAATATACTTCCAGGGTGTTTGAGATAGGTCATGGATCCATAGGATTTAACATGCAAATTCTGGATTTTTGAGGATCCACCAGATTTCAGACTTAGTCAATTTTCAGGATCTCAAAACATTAGGATTCCAGACTTAGTCAATTTTAGGGCTTTAGGATATGCATTAGGATGAGAAGAGACGGGCTCCTTAGCCAGAATATATTGAGACTTGGGCAAAACAACACTACCAAACCCTACAAGCTCAGAGAAAAACTAAACCTAAAGCAAAACAAAGATAAAAAGCCGAAAAAAGAGGGGGTCCCCATTTGCAATGGGGCGATGTGTGATTAGGTCACAACAAAACCCATGGGGCTGCACCCTGTGCGACATTGTTATATAGTATATTTAGATAACCTACACTAGGACTACTATGGTGCCCATAAGGATTATTCCTTTGAGCCACATTATTGCTTGCGAGTTTATAGAAAACACTATTTGGCAATTACTTGGTTTCAAATTTATAGTTATACCTATAGCAGAAAAAGTAAAGATTGAGATTTTTTCAAAACAAAAAAAAGAAAAGGATTTTTAAAAAATGTAGAGAAACCCAAAAAAAAGATAAAAACCTTCTTTTTAAAAACTATTTAAAGGTCTTTTAATAGCATAGAGATGTAGAGAGCAAATAAAAATAGAAGTTTAGCCATAGGGGACTTGGATCAGAATCCAAACCAGGGACGTATTGGACCTAGATCCAAGCTGTAGGGGGGTCGAACTAGTAACATAAACTGTATGTAAAAAAAGTTATAATTTTCAAGAAGGAAAACGGGGGGAATGCAGCTATTTGTTAAAATGCGGTGATGCAACATTATTTTGGTCCCAAATTCGCTTTGTATACCGTCAGCTATGTCACAAGGCTTGAGTTCATGTTTGAGTTCAGTAAAGATAATATTTCAAACAGGTTCGTCAATAGAATAAATGCTAAAAAATTATGATTAAATTTGAATATAAATCTACATATTTTATTTTAATATATTAAATTAAAAATATTAAAATTTAAATATATTTATGCCGATAAGGGCGTAGTTCGGTGGTTAAGTCGCTCGGTTGTAGTGGCGGCCACTAGAGTTCAAACCCCCGTTGGGCCAACGAGCTCGCAGGCTTTACGCCTTTGCTGGGCCAATGAGCTCGCGGGTTTGAAGTGTTCTTGCTAGGGGATGAGGTCCCCCGTGTTGTGGCCTCATTGGTTGATTGCTCCAGGCAAAGGCACTCGTGTGGAGCCAGAGGGCGTGTCGCACTAGCGTCGCCGGTCACGTTAAAAAGTTTACCATGCGCATTTTAAAAAAAAATAAAAATTTAAAAATCCAAATCTAACTTAAATATATAAATATTAATACAGTCACTTTAAAAGTCTTTATTCGACTATTCTATTGTCCTTTTCCATCAAATGATGCTAAACAATCAAATAAAAAGTCAAGATATGATCAAATCATGTTCTCAATTTATATGGAACTCCTATGCTCACCTTGAGCTTAAAATACATTCGAATAAATTTAAGTGAGATTTTAATTTTTAAATTTATTTAAATTTTATATTAGATGAAATAAATTTAAAACAGATTCAATCAAATAAACTTAAGTTAGATGAAAAATAGGCTTTGTAGATGCAAAAGCATCTTCGAAAAAAAAAACAGAAACAAGACACGTTACTCCTTAGGGTCAGCCCATAAATACCAGGTGCCTTGTAGTTTCTTCACTTTGTTGCTCCCTACCATCCTTCCATGGGCCATTAGGCTGCCTCTCATCTTGGTGTGCGTTATAGAAAAAAAATAAAAAACCCTAATATTAAATCTGT
The DNA here is from genome assembly GCA_027924645.1 of Cunninghamia lanceolata. Taxonomy (NCBI): domain Eukaryota; kingdom Viridiplantae; phylum Streptophyta; class Pinopsida; order Cupressales; family Cupressaceae; genus Cunninghamia; species Cunninghamia lanceolata. The sequence goes on from BSBN01001091.1 coordinate 1,314,556, forward strand.
TTTTATTTTATTAAAAAAAAATGTAAGCTCTCATCATATGAATATAAGGGCAAATTTAAACAAATTTAAAGGGTTTTTAAAAAGTTTGCTAGATTTTTTTGTCGGGTTCTACTAGTTATTCAAAAAATTGCAATTTTGAAGAGGGAAAATTCATTAAACCCTGCGATTCACGATTTTTATGATTAACTACGATTTTTTTCACGATTTCTGCTACTATGGTTCTACCTATTGAGAATGAGAATTAGTTTCTCTTATTTTCTCATTTAGGTATAAGAATATTTATCTTCCCTCTTTTATATCCCACACATCATCATTATAGGTAGTCTTTTGGTTAGGGCATCTTTGGAATTCTTTGTTTGATTTTATCCTTAAAAAACGAAAATTCCCCTCTTTTTGAGGAGCTGCCTCCCTGTTGTATGCTCCTCTAGCTATCTCTGATTGCTGTACAATACTCTGATAAACATATTTTGATGATTGGTAGACATTAACATAAATAAGTTTCAAATTCAATTTCAACATTCACTTTGAAATGCCTTCTTCACAGATGCATTGATGGCCTTGTTTAGTACCATACATGCTTTGGCATGAATGCCACATTAAAGTTAGTGCTTTTGATCTCATGTCAGGTCTTTGTTACCTAATTGTCAAAAGATTTCCATTTGGTTATTTATTGGAATCTATAATCATAACTCTCGAGTTGTGGGCTATTAACCTGCAAAATGCTGAGTCAGATCGTGAAGATTCCTTACTAACGAAATTGTCATTTATAAATTGTGCTTGTTTGTGGTAAAAATGGAGAAAATACAAATCATCTTATAGAGGATCACAACTTAAATTTTTTAGCAGTAACCTGTAAATAATAGAGAATGTTTGAACTCTACAAATCATGGTGTAGGGTAGGGTGATTGGAAATTGTGTATGGGACATTGGTATTTGTGGAGCAAACCTGCTCAATGTAGATTGGAAAGCTGACCAAGGACCGTTGAGGGTAAAATATTTTTTAATAATGAAGAAAATCATGGGCACTTGATTCTAGACTAGTTATACATTTTTAATGGATTTTTAATTTAAGAATTGATCAGGTTGTATTTTTTCATGAAGAGTTTGATTAGGTATTTTAGGTGTTGCATTTTACTTTTTTTGGCATTTGCTTAGTTTGTGGGAGCCTGAGTTCGTCAGTTGTACTTTATTTTGATGGTCAATTGGTATATGGTTTGAGGGAAACTTCAGAAGTTTGTGTATATTTGCTTGTCCCCATAGGATATGGTATTTGTGTGCTGTGAGTCTTGGGCCAATAGGATGCACTTACAACCAACATATATCGTGAATTGTTTAAAATACAGGATCCATTTCTTCAAATCTTTGGAAATACATTTAGTTTACAATTTCAAAATATAAATCAAAGAGATATTTTCTACTATGCACACCATTTGTGTTGAACATTCAAAGGTGATTGTGAAGGGGGATTAGAGAAGCTAAATGAAAAGGAGGCTTATAAAAGTAAAAATCATTGTTCCACAGATTTTCATAATGGGGGGACGAGGGGACCATGACCCAAAATTGGGCTCAAAACAAATTTTATTGTTGCTTTTTTTAAAACTAGAGTGGGGGTGAGGGTTTGTGGGTAGAGACCCCAATGGGGTTGAGGGACAGTGCCCCTAGCTGGGGCCTACAGGCAAAGCCCCATTAGGGTTGAGGGGCAGCACCCCTCGCACATTCCTTGCTGTGATAGAGGGCAGGGTTGAGGGGCGGAGGCCTTGCCGCCAAGCACAAATTAAGACCTTTGAAAAAAAAAATACTGCTTCAATGTAAATTTGTCAAACTTGACTGTCATTGCTAAATGCATTCCTGACACTCTCATCTTTCAGCTTGGTGACCAAGTAGAGGTAACCGTGTGTTGTAGATTCATTCCTTCATTGCTTATTGTTTATGTACATCATCTACTCGTTTGTCTATTCTCATAATTACACTTGTAGATTTTGAGCAATGACAAGTACAAAAGCGGGCTGCAGAACAAAGAGAAGGTGAGGATAAAGTGGGTGGTGTTATGCTGGCTTCCCAAAGATGGGGTCTTTGACCCCATCAAAGAGATGGTGGACAAGCAAAGCCCTCCGCTGTTCAGGAGCACATTGATTTCAAGCTCTTCCAAAAGAACTAGGTAAATGAGGAACAAAAATAAATAAAAGTTAGAAAAAAAACTGTCTTTTTCAGATGGGCTCACCTAGGGTTCTGTCCGGGTCCTGCGAAATGGACTTGGATTCGCTTGGGTTTGCCCTGCAGTGGACTTGGCTAAATTCGGGTCTGTTTGGCAGTGTCTTGGATGGTCTCGTGGGGGATCTGAACCAAGACCTGGACCTGGGAGTTTCCCTGGATGAACCGGTAGTAGAGCCTACAAAGATAATTTGAAATCACGTCTCTATTGAAATCAAAATATTAATAAGAATATTTTTGTACTCACTGTTTGCCAACAAAATCATTACACCTTAAATTGCGTGATGTACTGCAGTTCAATCATTCATCTAAGGAAATATTTTCCATAAATAGATTTGGTGCATTGAGTGTAAAAGCAGTATTTATTATTTAGTTTACAATGTTAGTATATGATGCGTTTATTACTCTTTCACTGTAGGATTATTTTACTGTGTTCTTGGTAATCATTGCACTAGCTTACATGCAGTTTTTCATTTGATTTAAAATATGTAAGTTTTCGGATTGTGTAGAGTTTTTTGGTTTCATTTACAATTTAATTTTTATGTTTTGGATGTCATAGTATCTTATATTGTTTTTCCTGTACCTCTGTGACCCTGTCTGCATTTTGAAATGCAGATTGTTGAGACCTTTAGTCTCCATCGACATTATGCTTGTTCCATGGATATTAGTCCTCTCCCGCATACTCTTTTCATCTGTGGGGTTGCATCGGTAATATCTGATTTATATGAAATTTTTTGTTATTTCAATCTTGGTTGTTTGCTAATATAGTATGATATAAATTCTAGTATATTTTCATCTTTTCTGTAAATTTTGTTTGTATATGTAGGAAAAGGTATCTTGCTTTATATTCTTATATTGTTAGTTGTCTTTTGCTAGGCCTAAGTGTAATTCTGGATGTCTATTTTTCTTATGATAGTGCAGATAGAGGACAGGGTTCTAAGCAGCACTCCAGTTCCTGCCCCTTGTATTTTTCGGTATGAAGCAGTTGATCGAGGATGGAAACAACATGGAAATTTATCAAAAGATTCTTTCAAACTTATTTCTAATATAAAGGTATTCAGAGTTAACCTTCTATATATAAGGTATAACAATTATAAAAGAATATAGAATTTTTTTTTTGTAGTGTAAGAACCCTGTCTAAATCTGAACTGAACTTTTGCTTGCTGGCCTAAAATTTCTGGTTTGTTTTCTGGATGTTTCACTTGGGTTTTTGATGTTTTGTTTTCACATATATGTTTGATATGATATGACGATTGAAATATAGCAATATGTCATTCATATAATATCAAAAGATCGCTGAAATGAAATAACCAGCTCACATACACATCCAAAAATCAAGATATCACATAATAGAACATACCCGGATGCAAGTCTTGGCAACTTTATTGAAATGTTGTTGGCTGATTACAAACAGTCAAGGTCTGATTTTTGTTTAAGACTTACATATGCATGCAAAGATGATCAAAATGTGATCCAATTCATCAAACAATGATGCAACAATGATCCAATGTTGTCCTCCTTAGCTGGCCGCCTTAGAAATGATGAATCCTTGTGAAGAAATGAAGACAAATCCAACATAAAGTGACTGATCTGAAACCTGTAGGTGCTGATATGAAATCTGAATCACAAACCCAGCCAACACAAGCCCAAAAACTCCTCCAATGCACAACGGCTATGCCCTAGAATGAGGCGATTAGGGTTTGGAATGAATATATGACCTTGTAGCCTCAAAATATAATGATCAAACCCTCCGATCTATAACTGAAATCAAATTGCAGAGGTCTGATATAAAAATCAGAATGCTAAAATATGTTGCCAACCAACAAAAACACCTCCAAATGCTGATCGCTCCACATGCAAACCCTTATTTGTCCTTTGTTGATGAAAATATGATCAAATAACACTCCGATCTGAATTACTTTGCCTTCAACCTGCAATATGTCTTCAAACCCTAGCTGAAAATGCGATCTTCCTTCAAACCTTAGCTGTTTGAATCCTTTATCTCCATGAAAAACCTGCAATAAGCTCAATAATGGATACTAGGTGAATCTATCTCTCAAAGTGGGATGAGTTTTCGTCCAAACCACTAAAATCCAAGGGTTTTCATCTTTAGATATCGCTGAAACGAAGTTGCAGCCAAGAGAAAATCTCTAAGAAGTAAAAATGCCAAATGATTCAATGATGCCAAATGACCTCAAATGACCTCCTTTTATCTTTTTCTCCTTGGGCGCCCAATTTTGACAAAATATAATGAATTTTCAAGTCCATAGCCGACATAAAATATTTTTATTTTATTTTATTTTAATTTACCCAAGTTGGGCAGCGGCTAGGAGAGAGAAAATGATATCAAAATAATATTATTTTATTTTCTTTGCTTTTTTCCACTTGGGCGGCGATTTTGTGAGATATTTTATAATATTTTAATAATAAAATATTATAAATTTATTTTCTCTTTTTCCACCTTTTTTTGGAACTTTCTAATTTCCCACATGGGTCGTTTCACCTCTTGGCTAATTATTTTAATAATTTTGACTTTTCAATAATTAGCATAAAAATACAAAAGCCAAGATACAACTTCATTTCATCAAATAAAATTAGTTGAGCCACCATAATCCATCATTCCATTCTCCAAGCCTATAGCAACATTCCAATTTCAAACCCTTCAAAGATCAGGCTCAACAATAACATTCCCTTAACCAAGTGAATTAGCCTACGGGAATGGTGAATAGGCTAACATACTCCTCGCAAGGTGATCACTCCGGAAATGGGGATATTACATGTAGCTAGTTAATCTTATAGCAAAGGAATTGAATCTGAAACAGAATATACATCACATTTACACCAAAATTATCTGTGAGAAGGTTGCATGACAATTACAGGCTGAGATGAGAATATTATAATATATTGGAATTAGAAATGTCTACATTATAATCACTTAAATGCACATGGTCTCCAGTAATTTCAGGCATCAGTTTACTGATGATACTCGACAGATTTGTCAATGGTGGCCTCTGAATATAGCAACTCAATCTGTACATATACAAATTAGGATGATAAGTACGATGGTTGACCTGAATGGTCTATATGTACCTAACCTTACCAACCCATCACCAAAACATATAATTATGGTAACAAGTACACTTACTTTATTGATCATTGAAATACCTCTCTAAAGCTTTGACCTTTTCAAGGGTACTCTATTATTATCTTCTTCTAAAATTACCTTTTAAACAATTAATTAACTTGCTTGTACTAGCTATATCTTATTGTGTAATAATTGTTTTTGGACATTTTTACATGTAAGTATTGTGTCATAAATGGGATTTTTTAATGGCTCTCTAATGACATATTCATTATCATGGTAGTATTTAGCAACAATGGGGTAGTTCCCCAGACTCTTCATTAAAAGGTTACTTATCACTATCACTTACATTGTTTGTTTTGTATGTTTGTTTGTTTTTTCCTGCTTTTCTTGCTTTTTTAAAAAAAAAAAAATTGCCTCGTGCCTAGAGCTCCTTTTGCCCTAGTAATTTTCTATTGTACCTGTGGTACATTCCACTTCCTTTGATCTATTCTTGGTCATTCGTGGACATTAATATAATTTCTTTCTTTCTTGCACTTTGGCAATTAGAATGGATCTAACATGTATGCATGGGATGTATTTCTGATTATCAGGTTGTGTTTCTTTTCCACGATGTATACCTTATTAGTAACTGTGAAATTAGAGTGGATATAACACGTCCGCTTGGGATGTATTTGTGGTTGGCAGTTCTTGTTTATCAAAGTTTAATACATTACTTTGTGGGACAGCATACATTATCTGATGACTAGTAAACCATTGGGTAGGCTCATGGCCATGGTCAAAGTTTTGAAGCAACAATATATACTTGAAAATGCTTACAAATATTTTCTAGTTTTCTTGGCCCTCTTTCTTAAGCTGACCATAGTATAGGTGAGATCACCAGATCACCAATCACGATCTTATGATTTTGTTGTCCTGACAAAGCTGACCCTTATGCAAGATACACTCTGAACTTCAAACACAGGCAATTTGATGTAGTTTTGGATTCATGCAAGACTAGGACTTTGGGCTACCCATATTAAAAAACCCAAGAGAGGAAAAAATCATAAATGTAATAAGGCAACATTTGAGTTTCACAAAAGGTGAAAAGATTCAATAAATTTGAGATAAGTGAAAGTGATGAGCAATTCTCAGATCATATTAAGACAGGAAAAATGAATTTCAGAAGGTTTGGAAAGATTGAAGTAGAACCACAAGTAGTTGGTGAAGAGTATGATAAGAAATTATTATGAAAGGATTTATAATGACAATTTGCAAGAGTGGGTTTCATGTGGAAAAATTTGCAAGTCTAAAATACATGATTATAGGAAAAAGTTTTAACTACCTAAAGCAGTTTTAATGCATTTTGAGTTTTCAATCATGCTGTAAACCTGCAACCTTGCAATAAATCCATGGTCAAGTTTTTCTAGTATGGTGGAGAAAATGAAGATCGATTTTTTCCTAGTGATTTTTGTATGGTATCATCTTGTACCCTGCAAACTCTTAAATTAAGATTGTTCATGTCCCAACATCACAAAGTATCCTAGTGATGAAGGCTTAAAATTCTTGGAAGTCCCACACTGAGATCAATGTGAAAAGAAGGAAGGTTGCACCCATAGAATTAAAACTCAAACATGGCAATTACTCGGCTGACCCAAAAATTTCATATCATCATTCATCCCCAAAGTCTGCTCCAAAGTCCTCATCACTCGAACTGCTAGACTCCTCAAGCTCAAGCTCTTGCAAGGCAATACCAACCAACCTTGTCTATGTTGCATCTTCATCCACTTGTGTTGGCTTCGTTGGCTCTACATCCCATTGGGCTGCTAGACTCTTCTTGTATGTAAGCATGTTGTGGTCAATGAGACGCAAGGTGCTATGTACAACTACAAGTTTCTCCGCCCTCCTAGAGGCAAGTTTGTTTCTCTTAACATAGTGGATGAAACTATAAGTAGACCAGTTCCTCTTATCAACAAAAGAACTAGAAACTTGAGACAGAAAACGAATGGCTAGTGTGGTAGTCAAAGAATTAGGCCCATGCATAGTCCACCATAGAATTGGATCCTCCTTTGCCATAGTCTTCCTATCCATCTTGGCCTCCTTTGAATATCCTCTAAGAGTGCCAAATTTTTTCCACTCAGTACGAATGATGCTAGCATGTATAGAATCATACATCTTTTGAATGGCCTTCATGAACCTTGCCTTCAACTCAGCATCTCGTATAGGGGTATCTCTGCCAGGCCTTTGCACATACCATTTCGGGCTCAATGCATAGGCAACCATGTGCAAGGGAGTGTTGAACTTCTCCCATTAGTGATGAATGATTGGTTGAATGTGTTCATTGTAGAACTCTAATGTTGGGTCCTCCTCTTGTACAATGGCCTTCATTTGGCCAAGCTTACTGTCAATACACTCATACACCTCTCCAAGGCTAAGTGCATTTGTGTCCCCATATCTAATTACTTTGAATATTGGAGCGATGATGACAACAATGTATTTTGCATTAGCCCAAAAAGTGTCACTCTTCACCACCTCTTTCACCCTCCTCGTCTGCTTTGACTTAGAATTGGGCCCCCAGTTCCAATTTGCTGTCATGACCATTAGTTGCATTGCCTCTTGCAACTCAAGCATCCTCTCCAAAAGAATGAAATATGAGGCATATCTAATCTATACATGTTTTAGAAACTCCTCCTTAGAGAAGGTCCTGAATATTGCATGTGAATTATGGTGGTTGCAGATGAACATTTGCACATTTGTAGCATCATTCACCACCCTTGATCCATCTAATTTTGCCCATGTCCTTGAGTGCATTATTCATGGCATGCACACAACAAGGAGTCCACCAAATATGCTTATAGTCTGCCTCAATCATTTTCCTTGCAGCTTTGCACACATATGTTGCATCTGTCAATACTTGCACCACATTCTCTAGCTCAACCTTTTCAATAGTATCTCTAAGGATTTGGAACTAAAAATCTACATCATTGCGGTGCCCTGAACAATCAACAACCCTAAGGAAGTAAGGGCCCTTTGTACATGTGACCATAATGTTGTTGAGTAGATGATGGTTGATATCCCTTCACCCATTCATGATTATGCTACATCCACTATCGACCCATGTAGCTTTCATTTTCTCCATGAGAATATGAATCTTAGAATAGTTCTTATCCAACATTGTTGTCGTCAATTTGGTCTCCCCTAGTGGCACATATTATGGTTTTGCTTTTATTATTTTTGCCACAACCTCGTTATAATAACGAGAGTGGGCCACATGGAATAGAATGCCATTGGCAAAGAAGAATTTGCCAATGTCATCATCTGCCTCATCCCTATTCTGCACATTAAATAATTTTGCCACTGTGTTTGCAACATCACTAGTGGTATTGGTCATTCTGTGTTACCCCTTAGGCTTTGTTGTCCTTGAACTAGATGACAAAGTAGTAGATTTAGGACAAGTTGAAACTTGTGGATTTGGGGCAGCCCTAGTACTAGTAGGAGCAAGGGCCCTCAATGGCAAAGCACCAACTATAGGACTTTGGTCATTAGCATAATCCGACAATTTGTTTATTTCATTTCTTTTTTCATGTGACAACCGCTTGCATACTCCTACACCTTTCCTTATGACACAAGGAAGGTGTACATAAACTCTCATAATGCTGTGAAAAAACTCACCAACAGTAGCCAAGAAATGTTGAAATATTCTAAAAATAAGATCTTCACAATCTAAATCTATCATAAGAACACATGATCTGACTCTTGCCACAAGTTTTATAATATTTACCCTCTTAGCAAAAGAAGGATTTCTTGTAACCTCCAGACCTTGGAAACTTTCCACAATCAATTGAAATACCTCCCTCATTATGTCATCATTGTACGAAACTTCAGGAGTTGTGATTCTTGTGATTTCACAAAAACAATAGGTGATTGCAATTTTCATATCTTCATCAGAGTTTCTTATGAACTTGGGTTGGATCAAAGCATCCATTGATGGTTTAGAGCCCATTTCAAAAATTCAGAATTTGATTGGTAAACATAGATAAACAAATTGCTACTACCTCCACATTTTTGAATAAATCATCTTTTGACAAATGTTGACCCTCAAGAAGCTTTCCCACTGCATAAAGCCTATTTCCAACTTCTCTCCTTTCTTTTTGACTTGACTTAACAATTTTCTTTTCTCTATCTGCCGTATCCTTTCACTGAATAATGTCATACAACTGCTGAAACTCTGATTTGTAATTGAAGATTTGCAACAAGGTGTTAACTTCCAACAGGCTGGCAAGATCACCAGTTCTGATACCACTGTAGTGTCCTTTCCTTGATATATGTGTGTAGGTTTGAATATTTATGTAATGGAGTTTGTGATTTTCAGATTTCCAATAGTTTTGTTCACATAATATATGATGCCAATGCAATATATGGAATCCAAATCTAGAAATGAATTGCATAAAATTTCTTCATAATAATTACAGTTCATTAATGTAATTCGAAGGAATATATATATATATATATATATATATATATATATATACTTTCAGAAATGACTGTATTGTTCATAGAAACTGCTGTAGTTACAAATAAATACCTGGAGTATAATGATCAAGCAATATATGAATTGTTGAATTGGACAACTCAGAAATTGCAGAAACAGAAGTATGAACCTTTCACTCCAGTTACAACTAGTCTTCATATACCTAGAGTCAGCACCATGCAGCCTCTATTCATCTCAAGCTTTTCATATGCAATTTGCAGCCATAATAGTAACAAGCAGTTCAGGGCAGCGACTGGTATAATCTGGAAATGGTAGCGACTGGTATGCTTGTGAAAACTGGATTATAATGTACAGCAGGGTATGTATAACCTTCAGCAATCGTCCTCTTTTAATCCCATGTGTATTAAAGACCTTCCATGTTGAAATCGCTACATTCAAAGTCTTCTCTCAGCATTGTAATTCGCAAAACTCCCATTCCCTACTAGTTCAAGCAACAATCATCGAAAATAACAATGAAGTTCTTTAGCATAGAATGGTGCCAACATACAACCCTAGCGCCCAACCACCAAGAATTTCACCATATAACTATTGCTCAAAAATAGCGCTCAACCAAGAGTATATTTTTTGCAAATAAAACCACAATATTATTTCCAAAACCCTCACTCCATGGAAATTTATTATTTGAAACTCAAATCTTCAATAAATTTCTCCTTCAACTCTAGCAACCCGGAAAAATATAGCTATTCAACACCAAACCTTCGATTCTTCAAACATTTAACACATGTGTGAACTCTGGATAAATTCACCTCTGAATCATTTTTGCACAAATTGTGACTCTGAATGAATCACACAGTATTGGCTATGGAGGAAGCTTTCACCACCGAAACCAATCTTACCTTAGGGTTTCGTCTAAGGTGGGAGAGATGAACAATGTTCAACGTTACAAAAAAAACAAGGTTTCATAAAAATATTTAGCATTAATCAAATGACTCCTCTCAACCTCCCTTTATAACCCCAGTGGAACTTTCTTGAAGTTATATTTTAAATTCACTTTTAATAATAATATTTTAGCCCCAAATAAGTGACTTATTTTATGAATTACTTTTCGAGTCCTTAAGTCACTTAAAATTTACCTTTATAAATAATTAATATAAGTTGTCTTTTAATTCACCTTTTGACAACTTAAATATTAATTATTTAATATTTTAATTATTTTTAGCATATCCGCCTAAAGTTGCGGAAAATACAAAAATAGCCCAAAAATGAATTCTGATAACACTAACATACTCTGAAGCTCTCTGGTGGTCCAACTTAATGAAAATTGATACTTTCCAAAAATAGAATACTTCTCCAAAAAGTGTGGAAAGCACCCAGAATGTCAAAATTGTACCCAGAAAGAACCAACGGACTCATCTTGATACTCTGAACACAATGCCATTAACTGAAATCCATTTCGAAAAGGCTGGCGCTCTCCAAGAATGTTGGAGCTTCCAAAGATGTTTGAAAGGCTATAAAAAAGGGACATTACACAATTTATGTTTTACTTCAAAAACTTTATTGCTGCTATATTGCTAACATTGATCAATTCAACCATGTCTATTACATTTTGAATCTTTGATTTACTTTTAAGATTGAATTTGATACATTATATGAATGTAAAATACGTTGATGTCATGTATAGTTAAACTTGTAGAAACTTGAGTATCATTATATATATAGTCCCCCCCTCTCCCTCTGCACTGTCCCCAAAAATGACCCCTTGGACTGCTGTCCTTGAAACACATCCCATTGTCCCCGTCCCCAAAATGTTGTGGAACATAGGTCAACTAAATCATCTGCTATGTAAACCTTCTCATTATCTACCTTGCCAACCTCTTCAAACAAACTACAATCCTTCACAATATGATGACTGCAATGAGAATCCACAATAAACTCAAATTTCAAAGTATGTGCGTGAAAAAGATGAGAAATATTGAATAAGAGAAAATTACTCTTACTGTATTTACTATGCTTGCTCGGTCACATTGAAATCTCTCACTTCCTACATCAAATTTGTCATTTTCTTGAAGCACACATCTTCAGCATGTCCTAGCTCAGGACAAGAGGGATACTCCTAGTGCTTCTTCTTTCCATTGTGACCACCATTGGGATCATAATGAGAACCCTTCTTGTTCCCCTCTTAAATGCCTCCTTGGATTTCCCTCTAACTCACATCTCTACCTAAATTCTCTTTGAAGTTCAACTTTGACTTCCCCTTACATGAGATTGTTGCCACTAATCAATCACACACATCATGGTGAGTTTCTTCTCATCTACAACCATAGGAAAATGCATGTAATCAAAGAACATATTCTTTACATCCTACCTCATCATGGCCCTAGTAGAGAAAAATGTCGACATAAACACATCATATAGCAGCATCAAGTTAGCAAGAACAATCTCAATAATTTAGCATCTTTTTCTTGTACTCGTTGCCACACTCTTCCATCAAAAATAGAAGATCCTTCATACAAGCTAGATAGTCTTAATCTTGTCAAATGCTAATGGATCAACTAAAGATGACTCACAATCCATCTTGAATAGCCTCAACACAACTAGTCTAAACACAACCCCAATAACTTGACCTACTGTATTGTAGAATGTGTCCATCTTGTCCTGTCCCCTTTTTGGAATTAGAGACATGGAGAGGACCTCTAGGCTATCCTTATTTCCGGTAGGCTAAAGGATTAAACAAGGGAAATAATTAATAATATTATTTTAAGATAGGCCTAGGAAATTCTAAATTTAGGGGCAACTTTATAATATTATTACAATTAAAATAAAAAAGTATTTTTAAATACCACGGAGGGAAAAGTATTTTAAATAAAATAAAATAGAGGGCCTGAAAAAGGCAACTACAAAAGAGAGGTCAAGGCACAAAGCAAATCATCTAATTTTGTCATTTCATTATTCCTTCCAATTTCAAGTTTGAAGCATTTAAGGATGAAAACCCTCTTGGTTTCCATATTTGGATTTGAGGACGAAACCGCTTTTATCCATTGGAGGCGGTTCCATCCAGGGATCACACTTGTGCTGATTTGTTGAAGACTTGTTGAAGATTTGAAGACATTTCTAGTTTGCTACAGTACTGAGTGTGCTTATTTGCTGATTTTGAGGAGATTTAATGCTGTTGTTGCCAAAAAGGGTTTGGATCTGCTGTTTGTTGATGTGTTTCAGCCATTAATCATCTTTTACAACCCAAACAAGTGCTGCAGCATCAACATTTGGTGGAGTTTGGGTTCATTGCTGCTGCGCCTAGGGTTTGACAGCAGATTGACAGGGTTTTGAGATTTCTTATTGCTGCTCTGAACTTATGCTTGTCACCTTTTTTGATACGTTTGGCAGGGTTTTCAAACTTTGGACACGTCATTTTAGCTGCCACTATGCTGTTTCAGCCCTGATCTCATCCGTACAACTGCAATAACTACCCAACCGATCTGTACGGATGGGGATGGATTTCTGAATTTTATATAGAATAAAATTGGTACTCCTGCGCCTCATTTATGATCCATTTTCTGCTGTATGATTGCAGAATTACTAGATATTTTGCTGCTATTATAACTTGCTGTCATATAGGTCGGATCTGCCATTAATGAGGATTCATTTCACACTGTTGTAGTATCAGATCTGCATTATAATTAATTTCTGCTGTCATACATCGTCTATGAAGATTTCTATGTTTGGATTTTACATTAATAACCCATGGATCTGCTGTTTATTTCTGACATTTGTTGAATAAGGGTTTGAATTAAATTCTGAGAACTGTTATTGCTGATCACAAGCATTTATCATTCAGTTCAACTGTCATAATTACTCATGAATAATTCGGATCTGCTGTTATAGCTAAGTAATAATGCATTTGAGGGTTTATCCAAAGTACGTATCAGCTTGTGAGGGTTTTATATTTGCTGTTTGGAGTTGCATATATCGTTGACGAGGGTTTGCAATTAACAAACATTGCTGATCAGCATTAATTCAGTCACATTTTGGCTTATACAATTGGCCAATTGGTATTTGATCATCATTTGAGCTTGCATATTGTTTGAGATTTTCACGCATTTCCTAAGATTGTCCAATTGGGGACATTACATCAACCAATGGCTCTTGAAAACTATTTTCAAATCTTGTTTATTCTTCTCTTGCTCAAGCACATTGGCACACCAGATATGCTGGAGCACAATTTCATTATGAAAATGTTTATTCTCATCTGATCATTGATGGTTGATGTTTGTTTTATGGTATGAATGAAATCTTTTTTTTATTTGGTGAATTCCATTTGTTTTGTTCTCTATACTTGATTTCTTGGCTATAGAAAAACATGCACGTGATATTTCAAGTTATTTGTTTGTAATGAATTTGAAGATCTGGATGTTCTGCATTTGCTTTTGGTTCAGTTTTTTATATGTTTCTATGAAATTCTGTCCAGGCCATAAACGGAGGCAACATCTTTGTGACTACAGAAACCAGCTTGATTAATGATGGGTAATAAATTGTGCTTTCCAATTTTGTAACTAATGTATAATTTCTTAAAGATCTTGTATTTATTATTTGGTTAATACATTGGTTGACTAAGTCTCCATCCAGATATTATAATCTTGTTTGGGTTTATTACAATCCTCCAAATCTTTGTCATCCATATCTGAGAATGTTGGATTGAAGCTACATCACATAACTGTTAAGTTTGTGTTTTTGTTGCTCGTCTCCATTATCAATAAAATTAAGATTCATCAAGTGGTCCATGTCCAGAGCCAAGCTGTTACCTAAAGCCTTGGGTAATACTTTCTCTCACAGACAGGATTTTGAAATGCCTGTCCTTTGTCTGAAGAAATAATAGGGATATTAGAAGATATTCTTTTTAGCCGAGGAAACTGTGTTCTTAATTTTTAATACTGATGTTCATTCTCTATTTGTAAAGGAAGTTAAAAGTATCATAGCAAGAAGCACCTTTGGAAATAGTGTATTTTGCATTACCATGAACTCGTAAATAAAACACCGGGATCATTTGTGCAATACTGGCTAAAATCTGTGAAGATGCAAGGTTTGCAGTTGACAGCAGGCTGTGATATTTTAATATTGATTGCTGATTGTTTTTACATGTTCCTTTTTGACAATGGATCTTGATAACAGAAAGTCAGAAATACTTGTTGAGTCTATTTTCTGGTGACTGAAAAGTTGGCATACGCTTAGAGTAATTATTTATATATTGTTTTTTCTGAATACTTTTTTGCTATACAATTGTGCATAACTGGTCATAGCATTTAGCTGTAGGCGGTAATGCAAACCCCTTGGTCAAGGATCAAGTTGTTTATACCATAAAAGTATAAACTCCAAAAACTGAAATTTGGATTTTTTAATGACTGGCTTTTGTTTCTTTAGTCATCTTCTATTTAGCATTACTCCAATTGATATTGACACTAACAATTCGTGAATGATACTGATAGATGATGAAAAATTATTCACAGATATTTATTTTAAATTCCCTTTTATCAAAACTTAAGTTTTATTTTTAAGCAGTGACAATGCTGAGTCCCTGTCCCTGAAGAAGCAAATGTGAGTGACCTTTAACTTTAAGCCCAAACTATCAAGAAGAAAGATAACCACAAATAAGAGAAGGTTGTAGAGCTTTATGGGTGTGGATGCAGGTGCAGCTCTGTTTGAGTTGATTATTTTCAAATTCAAGTTTCTTTGTAGGGTTTCAAACAATGTGTATTGACTTTGTATTTATCTATGTATCTATTTATATAATACATTCAAATACAGCAATGTTGCCCGTTCAGGTTTGGGTTCAGTGGTTTGCTGGTTTTTTCCCCTTGGGTTCGATATGGCTGGGTTTAACTGTATAATATATACAAAATATTTTAAATATATAGAAATTTACATTATTTGCAAAAATGCACAAAATTAAATACAGAACACAGATGATAGTTGATAATTCAATGTCAATTGTCAAACATTAAAGATCAATCAAAATGGTTTATATTAGTGCCTCTGCACATGTAAAATCAATGGAAATCATGATATTGCTCTTCATTGAGAGCATTGATGTCATTTGCTGGTTGGTTGCAATGACAAGTAGTGCTGGTGCCACTCCCACTAGCTGCACCACGTAAATGCCACTCCGTATGAGCCTTGTGCCCCTCATCCTTGATCGAGACTAAGAAAAACTGTTAGGGTTAGTTTCTTTTTTGGGTTCCAAGTGGATTTTCTTTGTGTTCACCCTGGGTTTGCTCAAGGCTGGGTTCAGCCTGAGTATGTTTGATATCCCCAGGCTGGATCAAGAGACCTGAGACAAGAGCCTGGATGAACACAGGCCAGACTTGGACTAGAATCAAAATTTGATTTGGACTGTTTTGGCTTTGACCAGGGTTCTTGCAGAACCTAGTAACATAGAAATACAAAAAAAATAAAGGATGGGAATGATCGAGAAAGCAAAGGACCTACATAATGTATTGACATTTTAGAAGGATGGGAATGCAACCTTTGATGTATGAATCAGATGCCTTCACCAAACCAGATCTGAAGCCCTCCATTATCCAGTACCAATGAGATGCAAGCAGATCTTGACGGATTCGAGTGTAGATCTACCCCATCCCCCAGAGATGGCCATGGTATCCTCTCCCAAAGAAGAGTTTCCCAATTGTTCCGTAAGGACTCCAACAAAGTTAACAATGAAGCATCAACCTGCTTCACGCCCGAACTCCCACAACCAAACTCCAAATCAGTGGTATCCCCGGGGGAGCTTTAGATCTGCAGGCATGAACTTAGAATCTTCGTTCAAGGCCATGCAACAAGGCATGTAATCAAACATTCCCTTCCTGCTTTCAATAAAAGATGAGAATGGTTGCTACAAGAAGATGGACACACCTCCTAAAGTATCTCCCTCGATGGATGAGATGGAGCAAAGGATCTGGCCACTCAAGAATTAATCTGATGATTCATGGGTGCTCTCCCAAGTACCCAAACCCTTAGATCTTGGTTACAAGAGAACCAGAAGCCAGGTGGAATTGTAGATCAATTAAAGATGCCTAAAGGCTACTTCTTAGCCTTTTTTTATGCTTTACCAAAAGAGGGAAGAAATGTTTTTCACAGAGGCCCATGGTTCTACAAAAAAGTATGTATCTTCATGAAACAATGATCTTTAGCCTTAAACTCAACACAGGATCTCCCCAATACAATCCTTGTTTGTCTTAAACTCCCATTATTTCCCAGTGGGCACTGGCCAGAAACATTTTTTAAGAAAAGAAGATCAGTAATAAGTGAATATATTGTCTTATCAGAATTCACAAGGAACCCTGGAATCCTGAACTGTGTCAGGATCTGCGTCAATTTAGATCTGGAGAAGCCCTTACCAGATCAACTAATAATGGATATTGGGTGTATTTAATGAGAACTACCCTGAACTATGAGAATATTCCTATCAGATGTGAATCTAACGTGAGCACAACCACTTGGCCCTGGTTTGCCCCATCTATCAAAAACATAAAAACAAACAATTTTGACCATTAAGAAGTAGAGGATCAACAGCATCAAGCAGAGGCCAATTCACAGTTAGATTTGAAAATAGATGTCCAGGTTATAGAAGTTGATGAGAACAAATTTCAGAAAGCTTGCTCAAGAAAGAGTAAAGAAACAACAAGTACAGTCAAGTAGTTCTAAATGGAAAACCATTTTGCAGACTAGGCAGAGAAAAATGGGACTAGATGGTTGAAGACAACACTACACCACACAAGAGAACAACCCTTCTTCAAATTAGTAATTTCCAACTCTTGATCACAAATGGCCACATCATAGTGGTAATAATCTAGATTCAATATGTATTGTCCCCTTCTCATTAGTGATATCCAAGATGGACCACTAGCCTATCTCGGAGGCGCATAGGCAAGTTGGAGGCAATAATTAGGGTTTCCAACTGTGTGGTGATCTCTTCTGAGCTTTTGGGGATATGTTTGTTAGTGTATGGCAGTGTGATTATTGGATTCCTTCTGGGTTTTTAGAGAGCTTCAAGGTGATATAACATGCATTGGCATTCAAGTATTTTCTTGAGCTTACTATTTTTAGTAAGTACTATTTCGAGTAGCATGATCTATATGGCAGAGTATGGTGTTGAGTTCTTCCTTGGCAGTCCTTGTTTGGGACGGACAAAAATAATATAATATGGGCACTTTATTATTTTATTTAAAAAAAGGCAACTTTGGCATAATTAAATATTATAAAGTTAAGTTGTACCCCTATGCCTACGAGACAACTTAAAGTTGTTTTAAAAGGGGGATCACGTGAGCATTTAAAAATAAATAAATTATTTATGCCAAAAGGGAACACCAAGGGAAAGTGGGAAAAAGAAAGGAATAAAAGTGTTTTTTCTAATCCTAGGGAAAGTTAGAAAAAGAAAGGAAATAAAATGTTTTTTTTTTAATACTAGGGAAAAGTGAAAAAAAGAAAGATTAAAAAAGGATGGAAAGAAATATTTTTTTCAAATTTTTTTAAAAGAATGTTTCCTCTCATGTGTGGCGCCCATATTGGGGAAGTTTCCCAAAGCTTTCAAGGAAGAAAATATAAAAGGATGTGAGGGCTTCTCTTTTCATTATGCTATGGATATTGCTGATATTGAAATGTTATTGGAGTTCTTATTGATCTCAGGGCTTTGAGGACGAAAACCCTCATAGTTGACATTGGTTTCGGGTTTGAAAGATAACCCCTAGCTGATTGATTGTGGAGGAATCCATCCAGGGTTTCTACAAGTGCTTCATTGCAGGAGTTTGGATTGGTACAATAGCTGATGTATTATTGCACTTCTGAATTAGAATTCTGGTTGAATGCAATAGCTGGTTTACTAAATTGTAATTACACAAGGGTTTGCAAATTGCAGCAGCTGGTTTATTGTTGCACTTGAAGGATTTGTGTTGAATTGCTTTGAGTTAGGAGCTGAATCAACATCTTTGGAGGCGTCTAAACTACTGTTAACAGTTTGCTGCTGTTACATGTTGGAGAACTCGTCTTTGAAGCCAGACGTCCATTAAAGGAAGATTCCAGTTTTCTGATATAAAGTTTTCAAACTTGCATTTATTGGCTTGGGTCCAGGTATGATTATTTGTAATTCAAAGAGGTGTCTATTCTATTGTATGACTGCTGTAAACTTTACACTTATTCTTAGCAACCATTTTCATAGGGGTTCAAGGCATGTTTTCCTATGAGTTCATGAATTGTAACTCCTAGATTTTCTGGGTATTGTTGTTTTAGATAATAGGGGTTATTTTATGAGCCGGGTTGTCAATATATTGTGAAAATAATGAGTATTTAAGCTGGTATAAAAATCTGGAATTTCCAGCTGTGAATTCCCAATGCAATTTCAGTTTTGAGTTAAAAATTATTATTGCAACATTCCCTGTTTTGCTGCATTATATTGTTGTATCAAATATTGCCAACAAACATTTATCAAAACAAACCAAACAAGGCAGAAAATTTGTGTTAGCAAGTGTCCACCTGGGGTGGGACATTACAGTGGTATCAGAGCCTTTTTTCCTGCCAGCCTGTTGGGTAATGATTGCATTCAATTGGTGTGAAATCAGTTGTGCACAAGTTAGTTTGGATTTGGTTTTTAGCTTGGACAGCAAAAAAGGTCATCATGGCAAAGTTGTTTAGCAATAAACAGGCATTTAAAGAATTTGAACAAACAAAACACAAGACCATACATAAATTGCAGCATTTAGCTGATTCACTTTCAAACTTTGGACTCTCTAAAGGATCATCTCCTTCTACTAGCAAAGGTCCAATGCCACAAGACAAGGAAGCGGAAGTGCTTAGCATATTTGAGGAGTATATAGCACTCTTCCTCAAAGGGTTAAGGAGGATTTACCTTTCAAGGACTATATGGACTTGCATCCCAAACTTTGTCACAAAACTGAGCAAGCAAGGAAGAAATATCATGCTATAGCTTATGATTTGTTTACACATGGAATGGATAGAGAATCTTCACATATGGGTGATACAACTCTTCACGAGAATGATTTGGTGTCTACAAGTTCCAATGAGGTATTCAAAAATTTATATGATGAATTTGTTAGACATGCTGATTTGACTCAAGAAGACATTGGAACAACCTTGGGTAATGATTTGTCTACATCATCCTTGCAAGAGGTTTCACAAGAGGCTTCTACATTAGAGGCTAGCATAGATCATGTTAGTGATTTCGATAGCAATAGTATAGATTCTTTGGGTGATCATAAGGCATCTTCTAGTGTGATAGTTGATTCCCATAATGTCACATCACCTACACATGATGAAAAATCAGACTATGGCAATCAGGGTATGTGCATGGATGACATCACCAAAGAAAATAGTTGTGTAACTCAAGCACTACCAAAACAATTTGATTCTTCCTCTGATAAAGTAAGGGTAGCTCGTGAACCTAAAAGTCCGCACAACTTGGAGAATCAGTTGAAGGTGAGTGAAGATGAGATTGTTGCAGCATTATCTCATCATGATAAAATGCACAAACTGATTGAGAATTATCTCTGGATGGTTCAATTAGAGAGAAGACAAAGGGGAGTTGAAGCAGAGTCTTCTCATGATAGCTTGTGGGAAATCAAAGAAGGTTTGGGAACAGTGAAGTCAAATTATTTACACCTTCTTTCAGATCATGACCACCTTCTCAACCTCGTTGGGATCTATTCAGATGCTTTGATGAGGAAAGAAGATGAAGTTGATAAGCTTTCTTACGAGCTTAAGGCTTCCAGTGATTCCTTGAGTACTCATATAGCCCTTCAAGAATCTGAGATTCATGTTGATGAGCTTTGCTTAGAGTTGAGTTTGGCTTGTTGTTCATCATGTTCAGCAGAGACACAGTCATCTATGGTAGCTAGGGCACAGGGCGAAGAAAGCAGCATGAGGCCTCCTAGCAATCACACTCAGGATATGGGTGCAGTACCTCTTGTGATGATTAGGCGAGAGGAGTTAGTCGGTGATGGATGCATCATTCTCGATCTCGAGAGGTGTATGCTCGAGTTTTCGGTTGATTTCAGTCTATTGTTTGGAGATAGGCATGAGGACAGATATATCCCAGCCCTACTCCCATGGGTTCTACCTCCTACCTCATTGATTGATGGCTGTCTCACTTTGCTGGTTGGAGTTCTGTCAGGGTTCACTTTGAGGACAACAATTGTTGGGATCGATAGGAGAAGTTGGAATTGCTATTTGGGAGTTAGAGGACGGATTGATGACGAGTTCTTATCATCCTTTGACAATGGAGATACCTTTTGCTCCATCATGGATTTGATTCACAGGCTACATGGTGTTGTTCTGATTTATGCCAGCAGCTTGTCAGGGGTTGGTATATGTTTCTAAGCACCTATGTTGGGCATCCTTCACATCTTCAGGAGACCACTTAGGGTGAGATGGATTACTGATGACGTAGACACATCAGTCTTAGCTACAGGTTTAGGTGTCATGGGAGATTTGAGCACAAGGCTCTACATCGGCACTTTTGAGATTGACCTTGGACAGCCTTATCAGAAGAAGATGGTTTCTTCTAAGTCTTGCATGCTGGACCTTGGTGTTGTTCCAGCCTCTTTTCAGGAGATTGATGGCATTCATGATGGTACTCTTCTTACTCCTGAAAGCAATTCAGGATACTTGCAATTGCTTTCTAATGGAGGTCTTGTTGACAAGGCTACAAAGGGTAAAGATGATATTGTGGCAAGATCAACTCATCCTGTTTTGAGTTGTGAGTCTTCTTCTAATGATGACAGTGTAGGGTGGAGTACACATGACTACTCTGGTTTTCCACTGGCGCAGACAAGGGAGTTTCATCTTGATTGCACAATGAGGTGTGCTCATCAGTTTACTTTCAGCCCACATACACAGGATTTGACCATGTCTTTGATTGCACAGAGAGGTGGGGTGAATACGAGATTTTCTGATTCACTCTGGTATGATATATTCATGACCTCAGGTGATGTCTCCAAGTTCGGCAAGTCTTCTACCTTGCTCTCTCTTGTTGATTGCCTTTCGAAGCAAGACGTAGAGACTTGTTACAATAAGGGTTTTGAGATTATCAGAGTGGCACAACAGAAGCCGACAGGTGTTGGCTTTCCAACTTCATAGGATCCAGATTGAGTTTACTTATGGATAGTGTGGATGCATGTGGTTCATCACCGCAGTTCTTGGATGGGAGAGCTCACTAATCAACAGATGGTAGAGATCCCTGTGCACAATTTATATAGAGATGATTTTCAGATTTGGGATCCAGGTGGTTGTTGGACAGGCATAGATTGTTTGTTATTCAGTTATTAGATGCTGTGGTAGTTGAGTTGTTTTGCAGTTGCGGATTGCTTGAGGGCAAGCAATATTTGGGAAGGGAGGACTGTAATGTCCCCTTCTCATTAGTGATATCCAAGGTGGACCGTTAGCCTATCTCGGAGGCCCGTAGGCTAGTCGGAGGCAATAATTAGGGTTTCCAGTTGTGTGGTGATCTCTTTTGAGCTTTTGGGGATATGTTTGTTAGTGTATGGCAGTTTGATTACTGGATTCCTTCTGGGTTTTCAGAGAGCTTCAGGGTGATATAACATGCATTGGCATTTGAGGACTTTCTTGAGCTTACTATTTTTAGTAAGTACTATTTCTGGCAGCATGATCTATGGCAGAGTATGGCGTTGAGTTCTTCCTTGGCAGTCCTTGCTTGGGATGGACAAAAATAATATAATATGGGCACTTTATTATTTTATTTATAAAAAGGCAACTTTGGCATAATTAAATATTATAAAGTTAAGTTGTACCCCTATGCCTAGGAGACACAACTTAAAGTTGTTTTAAAAGGGGGACCATGTGAGCATTTAAAAATAAATCAAAGTTGCACGGAGATTGGTACTGGTACTGGTATGGGAGACTGGTACTGGTACTGGTACGTCTATTTTTGAAAAATAGGAGACGGGGGTACTTGGAGACGCCATTTTTTTTAAATATAATTTAATAATTTTAAAAATATATTAATATGCTAACATTAAAATTGAAAATATCATGAAACTAAACTTTCAAAACAAGAGAACTAGTAAAGTTTAACATTAACTTTGAAGTTTAAACACACAAATGTCAAAGAGTTCGTACTACATATTGATATTACATATTGAAATTCAAAAATGTTGATAGCCTAGTACGCTGATATGCATATAGAAAACAAAAATCAGAAATCTATGTCATCATTGTATGTCATCCATCTCTAGGTCCTCAGCTATGATGCTCTCCAAATACTCATCACTCTCAAGCTTAGGTTCCTCTGATGGTAGTAGAATTGGGGGTAAATCACTGAGGCCATCTGCTTCAACCGTTTCATCAACCAATGCTGCAGCTTCTCCATCAGCTGAAATTGGTCCCATTTTGCTGAAGAACCCTCCTTGTACCCAGGTTCTACACGAGAGAGAAGGCGAAGTGAGCTATGATTGTACACTAGGTTCTCTGCTTTCTTTGACCCTAACCGGTTCCTTTTCTGTGAATGAATAAAACCATAAGTACTCCAATTCCTCTCACAAGATGAAGAGCTGGCTACTTGTGAGAGCAATCTTATTGCAAATGATTGCAATTCAGGGGTTTCACCTCCATGGTTCCACCACCAGTCTACAGGGTCTTTCTTTGCATGCATATCATATATGGCTTCCATGGAAGAAAAGTCACCATGCGCACTTGAAAACTTATTCCATTGAGTCCTCATAATTGAAGCATCCTCACCTCGGCCATAAATTTTTTTTATTACTGCCTAAAATCCCTTCATTACCTCTCTATCCTCATATGGAGCCCTCTTATTGGTTGCTTGTAGATCATACCATTTAGAATTCAAGGCATAGACAGCACAATGAAGGGGTGTGTTAAGTTTGTTCCATCTTCCATGTATCTTTTCTTCTAGCAAGGGATATAGAGAAGGATCTCTTGCATTTGATATTTTCTTAATTCTTTCACACATGGAATCTATTTCTTCATAAATTTCTCGCAAACATGGCTTGTCTGAATCAACAAATTTGATCACCTCACATATGGGCTTAATAAAGTCCACAACAAATCTAACATCAGTCTAAAAATGCTCATTAAGGACCATACTTCTCACCTCAACTGCAGTATCTGATGTAGATTGTCTCCAAGCTACCCATGCATCACTAACTACTGTGGCACACAAAGCTCCTTTGACTTCTTGGAGACGGTCAAGAAGAATAAAATAAGAAGCAAACCGTGTATCAGCAGGTTTGAGAAGTTCCACCTTGGCAAATTTTTGATAAATGGCTTGTGTGTGGTGATGGTTACATATGAACATCTGTATTTTTCTGCCCTTTTCAATGAGATCTGAGATCCACTAGAACTTGCCAATATCTTTGAGTGCATTGTTCAACGAATGCACACAACATGGTGTCCAAAATATATGCCTATACTTTTTTTGCACCAACATGCCTGCTGCCTTACAAACAGGGGCAGCATCTGTAACAACTTGGACTACATGTGATGCCCCCACCTCCTCAATGCCCTCACACAGTTGGTTATGAAGGAACTTTGCATTTTTTTCTTGTCCTGAACAATCTATTGCCTTCAAAAAATAAGGCCCTTTGCTGCATGTTACCATGATATTAAGTAGTGGACGATTTCTAGTATCTGTCCACCCATCCATCACAATACTGCATCCTTCTACAGACCAAACTCTTTTCAATGGTGCAGTTTGTTGCTCTAATCGACTTTTTTCTTTGTCAATTAAAGTAGTGGGAAGCTTTTCATACCCAGGTGGTTTATATCCAGCTGGTCCATTGTTGATGGCTTGGACCATCTCAGTGTAGAAAGGTGAGCGAGCAACATTAAATGGGATTCCATTTGCATAAAAGAAGTGTGCAATCGCTTCATCAACTGCATCTCGACCTTGCACATCAAATAATCTTCCAATGGGGTTTGAGCTGCCAATGTGTGATCTCTTGCGAGAATATCCCCCTGCTAAATCTTCTCTTGTCACATCTCGAGAAGACACATCTACCTCTGACTCTCTATTCTGAGATTGACTTGCACCAGTTGCCCTTGTTGTTGAAGCATGAGAGCTCAAAAGAGACACTTTCCCATCGGCCCTTTCTTGATCCCTAACAGCGTCATGTCGTTCTACATCATTTGTACAAGGATCAACACCTTTTCTAGGTATGTGAAGGAAATGAGCCCTCACCCTCGTGTAAGTACCTTGAAATGACTTAATATCACAAAGCTTACATTTGATAGTGGCTGTTCCACCCGACCCCTTTGGCCCTGGAATGCGATCGCAATACTTCCATAGTGGGTACAGGGCTTGTTTTCCCCCACCTGACATATCTCAGCCTGCAACAAAATGAAAAAGATAGTCAATCATTTAAATTTAAAATTAAAACAGGGCCCAGGCACATGAATTGTTTGAGAGTCACATATGTTTAACTTTAAAAGTTTAAAATTTCAAATCTTTAAAGTTTAAAGTTTTAAACAGAAAGTTGAAACCCTTTGGTAAATCAGAAATCTGTAGACGAATGTGGAGCATTAACAAGGTGTGTGAGGTGTTTAACAGTTTATCATGGAGTATGTACTATGAAGGAATTTTTATTTAATAATTTTAATAGAGAGGCAATAGCTGTGATTGAAACTTATGAGAAGATCTGGTAATGATTCGAACAACATAAATAAATTTTTCCTGTTATGTATACTGTACTGTATTGTGCAACTTCCAGTACCACTTACACTTTAATTTATCTTGGCTATTTTGACAAATCTGGATTGCATGGTGGGGCCTTTAAAATAATTGGAATCCTGTACCTGGTTTCCGTTTTAGTTTAAGGCAGTCATTCATTGCATTTTTGAGTTGTTGATTAATAAAATTATTAATTCTAATTTTTAAATTTATCAAAGACAAAAAGACTAAAAGTTAAAAGCCTTTGAAAACTTGTCCACATAGATGGACTGAATCGACTGAGTCACAATGTGAATGGAGTGACAAATTTTAACACTAAACATTGAACAATAAAATGAAAATCGATTTCACACCTTTTGCATTTTCCAACATCTCCCAGCATGCGTTAAAATGGGAGCTTTTTAATTTTTAATAGGGTATGAACTATGAAGTTATGAACATTCATCGATTTATCATTTTACAGGGTTGTAGTTGCACTTTGCAGTGACCTAGGTAGACATACGAATCAAAATGTGCCCTAGTTTTAAAAAAACGAACAGAAAACTTCATCGTCGTGCCCTACCTTCGCCAAATCTTCGAACGCCGATGCCAAATCTTCAAATGCCATGCCCTACTCGTCGCGAAATCTTTCCTCTGCCTCGCCAAACGGAAACCTCACGAAATCTTTCCTCTGCCTTGCGAAATCTTTCCTCTGCGTCAGACGGGTCATGGGAAAAGATAATCATAAAATGCAAAAAAGACAAAAGAAGACTCGCGTTTTGAGGCACAGTGAACGGTAGACGGGAGGGAGACGTCGGGTGGAGTATCCGGTTTTGGGAGACGTCTCTACAGGAGACTTCGGGACGGGAGGCGCGTCCCCGACCCGGAGACGTGTCCTAGGGGTCGGGAGACGCATCTCCCTGCAACACTGAAATAAATTAATTATTTGTGCCAAAAGGGAACACCTAGGGAAAGTGGGAAAAAGAAAGGAAATAAAGTGTTTTTTCCCAATCCTAGGGAAAGTTCGAAAAAGAAAGGAAATAAAGTGTTTTTTTTCTAATCCTAGGGAAAAGTGAAAAAAAGAAAGATTAGAAAAGGATGGAAAGAAATGTTTTTTTGTAATTTTTTTAAAAGAATGTTTCCTCTCATGTGTGGCGCCCATATTGGGGAAGTTTTCCAAAGTTTTCAAGGAATAAAATATAAAAGGATGCGAGGGCTTCTCTTTTCATTATGCTATGGATATTGCTGATATTGAAATGTTATTGGAGTTCTTATTGATCTCAGGGCTTTGAGGACGAAAACACTCATAGTTGACATTGGTTTCGGGTTTGAAAGATAACCCCTAGCTGATTGATTGTGGAGGAATCCATCCAGGGTTTCTACAGGTGCTTCATTGCAGGAGTTTGGATTGGTGCAATAGCTGATGTATTATTGCACTTTTGAATTAGAATTCTGGTTGAATGCAATAGTTGGTTTATTAAATATCAATTACACAAGGGTTTGCAAGTTGCAGCAGCTGGTTTATTGTTTGCACTTGAAGGATTTGTGTTGAATCGCTTTGAGTTGGGAGCTGAATCAACTTTTTTTGGAGGCATCTAAACTGTTGTTAATAGTTTGCTGCTGTTACATGTTGGAGAACTCGTCTTTGAAGCCAGACGTCCATTAAAGGAAGATTCTAGTTTGCTGATATAAAGTTTTCAGACCTGCATTTATTGGCTTGGGTCCGGGTATGATCATTTGTAATTCAAAGAGGTGTCTCTTCTGTTGTATGACTGCGGCAAACTTTACACTTCTTCCTAGCAACCATTTTTAGAGGGGTTCAAGGCATGTTTGCTTGTGAGTTAATGAATTGTAACTCCTAGATTTTCTGGGTATTGTTGTTTTAGATAACAGGGGTTAACTTTTATGAACTGGGTCGTCAATATATTGTGAAAATAATGAGTATTTAAGCTGGTATAAAATTATGGAATTTTCAGTTGTGAATTCCCAATGCAATTTCAGTTTTGAGTTAAAAATTATTATTGCAACATTTTTTGTTTTGCTGCATTATATTGTTGTATCAAACATTGTCAATATATCACAAACATTTATCAAAACAAACCAAACAAGGCAGAAAATTTGTGTTAGCAAGTGTCCACCTGGGGTGGGACATTACACAATAACATTTGCAATAAAGAAAGATATCAACAAACCTATTAAATAAAGCAAAAGAAACCCTTATTATAGTAATAAGGCCTTGTTGATCTAGATATTTGGGATACTAAAAATCTGTCTGAAACAAAGCTAATGGGAAATCTTGAATAAAGAGTATGGATGCAGCTAAGGAAGATAGCAAGAGTGGTGTGGTAAAAAAATTAGACAGATTTGGATTCCCAATATCAATACAGGACATCCCCTTGGAGGTGAGAACCTCATTTCCTCCAAAATCCCAATAATGTATGTTATCTGGTGGAATAGAAGGGGTACATGTGTTATAAAAATGACTACATTTTAAAGACAAGGTCAAAGAGAAAAAGGATGGATATGCTCCCATTACAAGAATTCATGAGGCTAGGTACAATGAAGGCTCAAAGACTCAGTGTGGTTTGGGGCAACACGAATACCATCCTAGGCCTGACTCCTATACTCATCATCTAATGGGACCCCTTTAGCTATGCACTATCCCATCATCAATCCTCTCTTGGGGGATTAAGGATCAACTTTCATTCCCATAAGTTCAATATGATCTTTTGCATAGCCAATATTTATATATCCCCCCTTATAAAAGCCACATAATTGACCTTTTTGGTTAGTTGTGACAATGGACACTTGCTAAACCCAACAATCCCTCATAATCATGAGAGACTTCAATAAAGTTAAAACTAGCAAATGAAAAGGTGGCAGAAGATTCAATTGCAAGGATGGGGCATCTCTCAAGGAATTAGAACATGCAACATCCTTAGTTGATCTAGACCACTCACAAGTGTAAAGGAAATCGATACATTACAGAGATCATTAACGGAATTCTAATCTGAATGGAGTGAATTTTCCCCATGAAACAAATTACAGCCAAGCATAGTGATATTAATCTTATCCAATCACTGGCCAGTTATCATACATATAGAAGGATCCATTAAATCTAAGAGTAGGACCCAACTCAGATTTGAAAGAATGAGGTTTCATCATCCATAGATTGATAAGAAAGTGGAATAAGGGTGGAAGGGACCTCATACATCCAAGGGCACAAGATATATAAATTCATGAGGAAATTGTATAACTTGTAGACGCAATTAAGATTAAGAGGTAAAACAATTGTTACTTGAAGACTCTATCCTTAGACCTGGTATTGGAAATGCATCCCTGTCTCTGAGTCGCTTATGGGGATGTCTCTAGAATTAGCAGACTTAAGATGAAGTTTCTTCTCATCTTTATATGTTTCTTGGAAGTGTCTTGAAAAGTGGGAAACTTCCTATAAAGCTTTCTTAGTTATACAACTTAAATTACACTGATTTTACTTAGGTGTTGACATGTGGTTGGTAATCACTAAAAGAAATTAAGATATACACTAATAGAGTTGCAGTTTTCCATTTTTTGCATTAAAAATTATGAGTTTTCTTGCAGCTGAAGATTTTCTTGTCAAAGCTCAAAGAGGTACTAGTATGAAGAGAAACAATAATAAGCCTAAAACGTCTATGTGCAATAAAGGGTTTTCAATTGATTGGATCTATAGCCATCTCTGAGTTTTCTTGCACTTTTGAGTGGCATGTTTACCACAGAAAGCGTGGGTCTTGTATGCCAACTTCTCTTGGGTCAATGGGGTAATTTGTGGTCTGTGGAGATGCACAAGATGGCTCGAATCCTTATGCTGATGACATGACATCTATCTATGGTGATGTAATGCAATATGCTTTGGAGTAGTTCAGTATATCTAATATTGCTAGGGTGACTGCACAATATGGTGTGACTTTGTGTTAATCATATTACATGGAACTTATTCAGGTTTAGATGGAGAGATTGCATTTGAGGTAGCTAAAATGACGAGGAAACTTTATAGGGCAAAACAAATGGAAAATTCACATTGAAAACCATTGTATAGATTTGGAAAACCTATTGACAAAGAAATTAGCTTGCACAAGAAAAGGAACAGATGAAATCCTATGCAAATATTGTGAATGGCAAGGAAAATGCTAAGGATGGGTGATGCTCAAGGCCATGGAAGAGGTAGAACACAAAACTTCTACAAGGGAAAATCTAGAAAGTGAAGGAAGGATCATGCTCCCCTTAAACTCTCAGCTGCCATGAAAAATAAAGTCAAAAGTTAAAACTTGAAAAACATTTTAATCTATTAGGTTGCTTTGAATTTAGCACCGCAAACAAGATGCTTTGGAAATTGTTTGAGAGATTCATAGGTGAAAAGTTAAAACTGAAAAGTGATTTTTTGTTTCAAATATGTAATTATTTTAAGCCTAAAATTTTTCTCATTCAGTTCCATACAAATTTTATAGAAAAAAGGGTAACAAACAGAGGGTTTTTGAATCACATATCTTTTTATAAAAGCCATGGCATAATCTTTTAAAATCAATTTTGTGTAGTGTTTGGGGCTCCTAGATGGTTATAAATGTATGATTTTCCTTTGCAATTATCGAGTGTTTTGTAGGATTTATTGAAACATTTAGTGAGTGTCCTTAAGGTTGATTCAACAAAAGTCCCAATACTACATATCCATGCAAGAATTTTTATTTCTTTGCATGGTAAGCACCATTTACTTGAGGTACTCAGGCTTAGTGGCAAAGGTACCGTTCATGTTTGCAATTTGGTAGGCTTACAAGGTCTATCTTCTTTTTTGAACAAAACGACCACTAACGAAGTCGTGGCTTAGGTTGGTAACAAGAACAAGAAAAATAAGCCCTCAAAGGAGGCTCTAGAAAACCCTAACAAGGAAATTAATTCTCGTAGAAAACATAAGATAATGGTCAAGTCCTTAAATTGATGTGGATTGAAAATCAAAAAGCTTCACATGAGAATTATTTTTGAAAAAATCCCTAACCCTATTGAGTCAAAGGGTGGATTCCTCATTCAAGACAACCATGTGGAATAGTTGGTAGACGAGGAGTTTGAAATAAGGTGAAATTTTAAGGCTTCCATAAACTAAATTTGTCCCCTTGAAATCATTGAATGCTTCATGCGAATGAAATTAGTGGAAAACAATCCTGCAACCTCAGAAATAGATTCAAAATTCAAAGTTGGATGTTAACAATGGGGATCTATTGGAAGACAAAAGAAGAATCTTGGAGAAGAGCTTTTATAAAAGTTTCTAATTAAAATAAAAAATAAGATATAAAGTGTTGGTAAACAGATTTGTCATTGCGGTTATCGCTGAAAATCAGCCTTGCTCGCCCAATGGGTAGCGACAATGTTTACAACAGTTTGAGAGATTGTTATTAAGTTAACAACCTTCCTTTGCGTTTGAGAGGGGAAGGTCCCTCGTATGATAAGTTTATTTTTTATGGGGTATGCTTTTAACCAAAAAGTAGGAAATGTGAACTAACTAAAAGCTAAATGAAATAGAGAGAAAACCCTAGGTTGGCTGATATGAGGCTAGGACTTTCAGATTTTCAGAAAAAACAAAAAGGGGATTTAAGGCCAACATGTTAACAAACTCAAAGATTTATTCCCTTTAAAATATTTATTTCAATAAAGAATGCAACTCGGGTTTGAGAGGGAGAACATTATCTAACTTAAGAAAGATTTATTCATCTGGAAACCTAGATTCATAGTCAGAAATTAACCACTTGAAAATAGTCCAAATTGCATAAGATAATCAAACAACTAAAAATATGACAGATGTTTTCATCACATGATATAAAATATATCATATAATGGCTGCAATTTCAACATAAGAAGAGATAACAGTATAAAGAAAATAATACACAGGCTCACAAACCAGCAATATCTTTTCTTTATTAAATTAAAAAATGGAGAGCACAAAGACTCCTTTGGCTTTTATCAAATGTGAGGGAATCAAAAGTCCTTTCTTTACATCTCAACCTTGTATTAATAGGCTTTTCAATCTATAACTATTTTGGAACTACTTTTGGTTTATAAATTTAACAATAAATTAAAAATTCATTACTTTTCTTAACTTAAAGTTTAAATAAAAGTCACTTTATTAAGTCATATAAAAATGACTTAATTTACATATTTGAAAAAATAATAAAGTAAATTAGGGAAAGGTCTTCAGCTTTGTTGATCTGAATTTTGCTCTTTTGAGACTTCTAACTTGGGTGATTGTGACTGCTCTGAAGAAGAAGAAATCCTCTTGAAGATTCTGAACTGTTTGACTGTGGGGGCAATTAA
Organism: Cunninghamia lanceolata; assembly: GCA_027924645.1. Lineage (NCBI taxonomy): Eukaryota > Viridiplantae > Streptophyta > Pinopsida > Cupressales > Cupressaceae > Cunninghamia > Cunninghamia lanceolata. The sequence continues at coordinate 1,346,338 of BSBN01001091.1, forward strand.
TTTGTCTCCCAAGATGATGGTGTTCAACAATGTAAGAACCCCTACCAATTCTGATCCGTTTTTTCACGCTGTTGTTCTAATTTTCTGAATTTGTTTTTGAGTGGTTTTGCTTGTGTTTTTGTTTGTTTCAATGCATGTAGGGTTTTGCCATGATATAGCAATGCAATTGAAACATAATCGCATGGAAAATACTCAAAATAGATGACTGAAATGATAGGAACAGCTAGCAAATCAATTTCGAATTAAAGATTTGAAATAGGCATCTTTATTGACATACCCGGATGATGAATTCTTGCCAAATACATTCATAAGATGAAGCTGATTACAAACAGTATTGACTGATTATCAAAATCAGACTTGTAAATGTATACAATTATGAACCAATGAACAACAAATCAACCTCAAATTTGCAACAATGACATCCTCCAAATGTATCGACCAAAGATGTTAAAGATCCAATGGCAGATATGACTGAATTTTGCTGTCCTAGCCCTTATTTCAGATCTTCAGATGACTGATTACAATTCTGATCACAAAAACCCTCCAAAATATGCCCTATAGAGTGGCGATTAAGCCTCGAAAGGCTAGCGCTCTATGGGTGAGATCGATTGGGTTTTGTATGCAACATGTGATCAATAAACACCTTCAAACCCTCAAACACACAGTTTGATAAAAAATTGCTGATGACTGATATGAAATTCTTAGTACAAGTAGATAAAACCCTTCACCAATGAAGCCTTTATAATTTAGCAAACCAATGCCAAACCCTAGCCATGGTTGAAATTGAAGGAAATATAGCAATTAGACCTTCAAATTTGATTCACAATGCTTCCAATCTGCAAACAAACTTCAAACCCTCGCTGATATCAATTTCTCCTTTCAAACCCTAGCTGGTTGAAGCTCCAAATCATCAAATAACCTGCAAATAAGCTCAATAATGGATTCTGAATGAATCAATCTCTTAATGTGGGATGGGTTTTCGTCTAAACCACCAAGATCTAAGGGTTTTCGTCCTTAGAACAAGCTGAAACGAAGTTGCAGCCAAGAGAAACTCTTCAATACCCAAAATACCAAATAACATGAATGATGCAAATGACCTCCAGTTACCTCCTTTTATATTTTCTCACTTGGGTGCCCATATAAAATATATTTTAATGCATTTTGGAGTCCACCGTCATAAGGAAATATTTAAATTTTAATTTATTTTTAATTTCCACAATTTGGGCAGCCAACTTATTATTTTTTGTTTTTTCAACTTGAGCAGCCACTTTTTGGCTTATAATATAATATTTTAATAAATAAATAATTATATTTTACTCATTTGCCTTTTTTTCCTTATTTTCACCAAGTTTTTCTTCTCCAAGTGGGACGTTTTTCCCTTGGGCAAATTATTTAATTAATTTTGACTTTTCCACAAATATTATAAAAATATATAAAGTTGTCTCCAATCTTCATTTTGCCATGGAAAAATCATTTTTGCCACTAAAAACCCATTTTCCATTTTCCAAGCTTTAAGTTATTTGCCGACTTTCCATTTTCCAAGCTTGAAGTCACTTTAGCTCAAAATGAGGATAGTACAAGTCCTCCCACCCCGAGATTGTTTGTCCTCAAGCAATCACATGAATCAAATCTGCATTAGAGTCAAACATACAAACAATCTCTGGAACCCAAATCAATCTAGGCCTTTTGAGTGGTTTCATATGTACTATACCAAGCTGCTCAAGGTTTGCAAAAGAGAGTTTATGCAACATTCTTACCAAAAGTGTCATGGTTCTCCTCAAATATCCAGCCAATTTGTCAAATGTGTGTAATTCTCCATCATGTCTTTGCTGTCCCATGCTGATATACAATGAAAAATCCTCATAGACGTCCTCATGAAATGTTTCCTTATTGTCATGTCCCTCCATTATGTATTATTCATTCAAATCAAAGATATGAATGATATTATGAATTGAATATATTTAATATATTTAAATAATATTTATTTAAAACAATTAACAAGATATATTATTATTATATTTATAAATAACAGATATAAACAATAATAATATATTATAAGTATATCTAATAATTTAAATATAAATATTCTTATATTTATCTTATATTATAATATAAGTATAAATAATATAATATAAATCATGTATCATTTATTATGATATAAATGATATAATATAAATAATATATCATTTATGATAATATAAATGATATAATATAAATACAAATAATATAAATAAACTATGTTAAGGGAGTTACGTATGGTTAGAACTAGTTTTACCACAGCCCATAAAAGGGAATAACATAAAGTAATAAAAATTATAAAAGGGTAAGTATGTCTTTTACCACCAGGCATAATAAATATCCCTTGAAAGGGAAATAAATAAAGGCTGTGGGATAGAAAGAAAAGAGGATGGACAATAAATAAAAAAAAGGAATATCTGATAAATAAATATATTTAAATCCGTATTATATTTATATATATATATATATATTTCTGAGTCATAAGTAGAAAAGATATATAATAATAATAATAATAATAATATATTTATTCATTGCATAATATAAGGGCATTCATATATGGAATGGGGCCTCTTGAGAAGATGTCGATCTCATAATAAGGAGCCCTTAACTAATACAAACAAATATCGAGTATCATCAAAGTTTAATAATATTTATTTATTAAGGGTGGTGACGGGTGGTAAATTGCATCCCTTCAAACTTATAAATATTAACGGGCCCCTCTAACAAAAGGGAAAAAGGAATAGAGAAAGGAAGGAAAAGAAAATAAGGACAGTCCAAAAGGTAGAGAAGTAAATACATCTGATTAAAAGGAATAAGAGAATACACTTGAAGATATATGGAATAGTCTAAGAAGACAAGGAAAGATGTACATAATTCTGATTTTATATATATATAGCTAAGCATAACAAGGACATAAGTGGAATCATATAAAGAGAGAAATATGCAGTCTACTTGTGGTAGGATTTATGTGGGAATGTAATGTATGGGTTAAATATAGATCATGCATATTATATTTATAGTTTATGATGTTATCTTCATAATTGATTATGTATTGCTGATATGATTATTTGAAAATGTGAAATTGATAAGAGTCATTATGCATAAACCTATGCCATGATAGGAGGAAGGGAAAGTACAAAGGGAATATAGGATCCTCTCTTAGGTACGCCACCCAAAAAGAAATGTAATGAACTCACATGAGCCAAAGGGGTTCTGCCTTTGATTGAAGGGTTCTGCCTTTGGGTCTAGGAGAGATGTGCTCTTCTAGATACGCCACTCATGATGAGAAATGATAAGTCCACATAAGCCAAAGGGGTTCTGCCTTCTAGTGAAGGGTTCTGCCTTTGGGTCTAGAGAGAGATGTGCTCTTCTAGACACGCCACTTATGATGGAAGTAATAAGTTCACATGGGCCGAAGGGGTTCTGCCTTCTAGTGAAGGGTTCTGCCTTTGGGTCTAGAGAGAGATGTGCTCTTCTAGATACGCCACTCATGATGGAAATGAAATTTTCACTTGGGCCAAAGGGGTTCTGCCTTCTAGTTGAAGAGTTCTACCTTTGGGCCTAGAGAGTTGGATCACTAGGATACCCTTTTGAGACCTCACTCCCCTATCATGGGTATAGTGTTATAAGGAGGCCAATCATGAGGAAATAGGGAAAGATGGCAAGATGTGGGAATCTTCACTAGACATGCCACCTCATATGAATGGCATGGGCCACATGAGGCCAAGGGGGTTCTGCCTTTTTGTTGAAGGGTTCTGCCCTTGGGCTTAGAGCGGTTAGACACCCCATCGAGTCACTCTCTTCCATGCTTTCCTGTGGTTGATCATCCCTAGGTAAGATTCAATTGAGTTTATTAAATTGTTATGGACTTACTAATGTTTAAGATTTCTAATTTGTTTGCAGGGGTTAAATCAAGCCAAAGTACTCTCTAGACCTTTGTTTGCTTGGAAATTGATAATTTAGGAAAAAATTAGTGTTGTCCCAAAAGGGGACAATACACTTATCCATAACCCTCATACTCTTAGTTGTGATTTGATGTGGCAGCGTGTATTTGAGTGCTTTCATTGTGACTTGTTTCCCTTCATTTTGGAAACCCAACTCCATAGTTTGCAAATCTTGGATAACTCTTTGTAGTGAATGTAGCCATTGCATACCAAGCACAATATCATTATCCTTCAAATCAAGAACATAGAAGTCATCACAAAGTGTATACTCACCAAATAGAATGCTAAGCTTGTTGACTTTCTTCTTGCATGGAATAGTTAGACCACTTGCTATAGTCACATCAAAGCCCTCAAAATCATCACTATGCAAACCTCTCTTATTCACCAAACTCTCATTAATTTTGTTATGCGTAGCTTCACTATCAAGAAGTGCCATGACCTTACACCCAAACAATTTGCCTTCAAATAGGAATGGGTTATACCTTGGAGCTCTTGAAAGATAAGTGATCCTAGTTCCTTTGTTACCATCACTTACAATATTTGATGTTGGCTGTCCATGTTCACTTTTCGAACTAGTATCATCATCCACATCATCAACAACCTCTATGTTCTTCTTCCTCATCCTCAATAACCTCTTCGTCTTTTTCCTCTCTTGGAAGAAATGTAGGCTGCAATGGTCTATCCGTTGTAGTAGCACGTGTTCTCCCAACACGAGGTGTAATTGCAACACTACCTTCACCTGTAGGAGCTGCTCTCACATTGTCTCTATTTTGATTTGGATTCATCATTTGCATCATTTGTGTCAAAGCATTGGTCACTTGTCGTTGTTCTGTTGCTATATCTCTTAGAAGATCACCAACATTTCTGTCATCCCTTGGAGGACTCCCAACTCTTCTATCCCGATCCATATCGACCTGATTTGTACCTGCAATTGGGATCTCTTCCTCTTGATTGTCTTGCTGGCCTGCTCTTCTTCTAGTGTAATATCTATGTGAACCAACTTCGTGAGGCTGCATATAAACACTCTAAACCCAATAGGCTGGCAAGATCCAAACTCTGATATCATTGTAAGAACCCCTATTAATTATGGCCCATTTTTTCACACTCCTGTTCTGATTTTCTGAATTTGTTTTTGAGTGGTTTTGCTTGTGTTTTTGTTTGTTTCAATGCATGTAGGGTTTTGCCATGATATAGTAATGAAATTGAAACATAATTGTATGGAAAATACGCAACATAGATGACTGAAAATGATAGGAACAACTAGCAAATCAATTTCAAATTAAAGATTTGAAATAGGTATCTTTATTGACATACCTGGATGATGAATTCTTGCCAAATACATTCATAAGATGAAGCTGATTACAAACAGACTTGACTGATTATCAAAATCAGACTTGTAGATGTATACAATTATGAACCAATGAACAACAAATCAACTTGAAACTTGGAACGATGGCATCCTCCAAATGTAGCGGCCAAAGATGTTGAAGATCCAATGGCAAAAATGATTGAATTTTGCTGTCCTAGCCCTTATTTCAGATCTGCAGATGACTGATTAGAATTCTGATCCAAAAACCCTCCAAAATATGCCCTAGAGAGTGGTGATTAAGCCTCCAAAGGTTAGCACTCCATCATGGGTGAAGTCGATTGGGTTTTGTATGCAACATATGATCAATAAACACCTTCAAACCCTCAAACACACAATCTGATATAAAATTGCTGATGACTGATATGAAATTCTTAGTACAAGTAGATGAAACCCTTCACCAATGAAGCCTTTGTAATGTAGCAAACCAATGCCAAACCCTAGCCGTGGTTGAAATTGAACGAAAAAAACCAATTAGACCTTCAAATCTGAATCATAATGCTTTCAAACTGCAAACAAACTTCAAACCCTAGCTAATATCAATTTCTCCTTCCAAACCCTAGCTGGTTGAAGCTCCAAATCATCAAATAACCTGCAAATAAGCTCAATGATGGATCCCGAATGAATCCATCTCTCAATGTGGGATGGGTTTTCGTCCAAACCACCAAGATCTAAGGGTTTTCGTCCTTAGAACAAGCTGAAACGAAGTTGCAGCCAAGAGAAACTCTCCAATATCCAAAATACCAAATAACATGAATGATGTAAATGACCTCCAATTACCTCCTTTTATATTTTCTCACTTGGGCGCCCATATAAATTATATTTTAATGCATTTTGGAGTCCATCGTCATAAAGAAATATTTTTATTTTTATTTATTTTTAGTTTCTAGAATTTGGGCGGCCAACTAGGAGAGAGAAAATATTAATAAAATAATAAAATTTTATTATTTTTGCTTTTTCCACTTGAGCGGCCACTTTTTTGGCTTATAATATAATATTTTAATAAATAAAATATTATATTTTAGTCATTTGCCTTTTTTTCCCTTTTTCCTTATTTTCACCAAGTTTTTCTTTTCCAAGTGGGACGTTTTTTCCTTGGGCAAATTATTTAATTAATTTTGACTTTTCCACAAATATTATAAAATATATAAAGTCATCTCCAATCTTCATTTTGCCCCTAAAAACCCACTTTCCATTCTCCAAGCTTTAAGTTATTTGCTGACTTTCCATTTTCCAAGCTTGAAGTCACTTAACTCAAAAAGGGGACATTACAAACAATTGTAGCTTCCAGGTTGCCAATGTTTCATCCACCTCTTTCATCTGCTTAGGAAGTGTCAAAAAGTTTTTACGGTAGCCAATCAAGATGGATGACAAGGATCCCATCTTTTTCATGGATGGCATGGCTGGGATACAATGGGAATTGGAGACGACGGGGATTTCTTAGGTTGTGCTTTGAAGAAGAAGTCCAAATTCAACGAGCTAGGGTTTGTGCAAGAATTTGGTTGACAGTGAAAGAAGGAATCCTATCTTGATGTGTAGGAGGGCAATAATGCATGCAATTCTTGAAAATATGGGGTAAAGCTAGGGATACCGTAAATTGAACAACAAACAAATAGTAAGATTTAATTTCAGCAGAGTAGAGCAAAAACACGAGAATTTCTTGGCAATTTGAAGTGAGAAGATTTGAGGAAGAAAACTTTTGTGATGCGGTGAAATGCGCAACAAGTATGGCGTATATAGAGCTCCTTCTGCATTCAAATGTTTGGTATTTCACAAATGAGCATTGAAATCCCTTTTATAACCTGCGTTTTCCTTTTGTCGACAATTTTGGAATCTTTTGAACCTATCAGTGTTTTGAATGATCTTTCAACTTCAAAAGGGTCATTGCTTCTCTATTCTTGTCCTCCTTTTACTTTAGTGTTGGCATTTTTAATCATTTTTGAACTAATGTTGGAGGTTCGAGGAGTTCTTGAAACTTTGAACTTGTCGATAGAAATGTTTTCAAGTCACTTTGCCTCGTTTTGTTGGTGATTCGGAGAATTTAGGAATCTTTGAACCCTTCGAAGGAATATCTTCAAGTTGCTTCGCTTCCTTTGTTGGCGAGTCGGGGAGTCCTTGAACCTTTGAACTGCCCAACAAGTTTTGGAACATAGGAATTTGTCGACAAGTGATGTGTTGGGGTTTCAGAGGTTCAATGAACCATGAAAATGTCGAAATGCATTTTGGCAAGGGTCAGCAGGTTCAATGAACTATAAAATGGCCAACTTCTTCATTAAAATTTTCTAAGTCTTTGTTGGAGTTTTGAGCAACAGGAGAACTAAGTCATAGGTTCATAAGGTTCTTGAACTAACAAAAAAGACTAATAAGCTTTCTAAAGGAAGAGCGTCAGAGGTTTGGGGGGTTCATGAACTCGTGAACTCTCCAACAAGTTCAACGAAAGGTGAAAAGGCCAAAAAAAAGAGAAAAGACTTAAAAATTTCAAAAGACATTTTGAACACTTAGGCATCCCGAGGCATGACCAACTTGCATGAGAATTTTTGAACACTTAGTCAAAATTTGTAGGCAACACAAAGAAACCCTCAAAATGAGTTTTATGACAATGTCCCTTGGGGATGTGTGCTCCCTTATTTTTAGTTGTCTCCTCAAAAAGGAATGCCTCAGGGATAGGGGGCAAGAATAGAACATCCCTCCCATTTCAGATTTTGCAAAAAAAAAAAGGGACATCCTAAGGATTCCCCTTCTACAAGGAAAACATCCCTTGAGAACATCCCCTAGTTGGAAAAGCCAAGGAAACGTTAGGTTGCCTCTGACATCCTTGTAATGTTCTTGGAAAAAAATTAAAACACCAACAAATTTTAAGTTTTGTTGGCATTTCTATTAACCCTCATTTTGCTTGCATGATTTTATTGCCATAGCCTTGTAATGTTGCCACTTTCCACGTCACTCATTGTGGTTTGTCCTCTTGTAATCACTTTTAGTTTGTTTTGTTTGCACTTGGAGATGTAGCTTTTTTGTTTTCATGGTTCATCCTCTTTTTCTCTCCATTTGAGTAAAAGCCCTTATGTTTATTAATATTTTTAGAATGTAATTAATCAATATGAGAAAAATCTTGTCTTTTACTTAGAAGAATGGAGTTTCACTTGATGTACATTATAAATTACAATTTTTTAGCATGTAATTTATTTATTTTTTTAAGATAATGCGCTTGGCAAACTTTTTAACGTGACCGGTGACATTGGTGTGACACGCCCTCCAGCTCCACGATGCTTTTGCCCAGAGCTATGAACCGGTGAGGCCACAACACAGGGGACCTCATCCCCAAGAGAGAACACTTCAAACTCGCAAGCTCGTTGGCCCAGCGAAGGCGTAAAGCCTTGCGAGCTCGTTAGCCCAACGGGGGTTTGAACTCTAGTGGCCGCCACTACAACCAAGCGACTTAACCACCGAACCACCTTATTGACAGCATGTAATTTATTTTTGTAAAGCTTGTAAAATTTATATTAATTTAATATTAAATCATTCTAGGATTAAATTGTATAGGTATAGTAGATTACGTTATGCATTAAATGGGTTGGAATATTGAATGAATTTTGGTGATCGCAAGCTCCAATATCTAGCACATTATAGCTGTCCACCAGCCATTCCCAAAAACCTGTCCCTATGCCCCCACATCCCCTCATCCCAGAAACTCAAAGAAGCACTATTATATGATAAGTTGATAGTTGTAAAAAGTTATGTCTGGGCTTGTATGAACTACAAATCACATGGGGTATAAGTGAGATCCAAAGTTCGATTGTGTTAATTGAAACAAGTATAATAAATATTTCTTATAAATGTTAGGGCCAAGAACATGTTGAAATACTAAAAACATTGAGGTAAATGAGAATATAACAACTGATCTTAGGCATATAATGAAAGAATTTTTTGGACTCTATAAAGAAGTTTTTTCCTTCTATAGGATGTGATGAACAAATCTTGAAGAATAGGCAATTCTATGAACTATGTCCAAAAAAATTGTTGCTAAAGAATCAGAAAAAGACTTGACAAATCGTTAGCCTTTGTTGAGATCATAGTTTAATTTTATAAATTAAACAAGGATTGTTGAAGAATTAATTATGTTATATGAGGAAGCTTTCTAGGTGGCTACTCTTGGTTGCTATTTCACAGGGCTGTGGTAAAACTTATTCCCAATGAAGGCAACAAATATCAAATAAAGAATTTGAGACCAATTAGTTTGTTTAATGTCTTTTATAGGACCCTAATAAATATTTTAGTTCCAAAGACGAATGTGTTACTAAAAATTGCAACTAAAACTTAAACAAGCTTTGTGGAAGGAATGTATATGTTAAATCAATTGATTGGAAGTTGGGAAGGGATTGCATGAGCAAGAACAAAAGGGGAAAAGGATTTGTATGGCACTAATACATTGAAAAGGTTTATGAGAAAGAATAGAATGTGTTTTTATAGAGTTGATGTTTTGGTCAATTGGACTAAAAGACATGTTCACTCATACAATCATAGTATATTTTAAAGATGCCTCAACACAAGTGGATGAAATGGAGATCATTGAACCTACAGACATTTAGAAGACAACCTTCAAGGCAAAAGAAGGTTTGTTTGAATGGTTAGTCATGCCCTTATGCTTAACCATCGCACCAACTACATTCATGTGGATGATGGATGACACTTAGGCCGTTCACCACTTCATTTGTTGTAGTTTACCTTGATGGCATTTTGATCTTATGCAAAACATGGGATGAACATTTGTGGCATCTAATATACCTTAGACATGCACGAGGAGTGCATGTGGACCTGGCCAAGATTCAAGTCATCCAAAAATGCCCCAACCAAAGAATCTCACATAGCTCCACAACTTCTTGGGATTAGCAAATTTCTACAAGAGATTTCTACTTGGTTTTTCTCATATGCCTTGGTTGTTGAACCAAGTTATCAAAGGTGGTGGTAAAGCCAAGTTCATCTAATCAGCCACACAATAGAAATCATTTGAAGAGTTGAAATGTAGACTTTGTTCCACACGAGCACTTGCATTATCGGATCTTCAACAACCATTTGAGATCGAGACCGGTGCATCTAAATATGTATTGGATTAGTCCTCGCTCAACATGGTCACCTAGTTGCTTACCACAATGAGACATTCACCACGTTGGTAAGGAACTACCCAACATATGATTGTGAGCTTTATGCTATTGTTTAGGCATGTAAGCATTTGAAGCATTATATCTTGGGCAGGGGGCTGTGATCCACACAGATCACAAGCTGCTTCAGTTCTTGTAGGCTCAGCACAAGCTACAACAAGAGCAACATCATATATGGCCTTATTTTCAATAGTTCCATCTGAACATCAAGCATAAGAAAAGAAGTCCCAATCCAGTAGTAGATTATCTAAGTCGTCCACTAGTTCAAAGTCTCCTTTCTATTCTTGATGCATGTGGACATGAAGTTAGCGCATGGTCAGAATTGTATTCATTTGATGGGGATTTTGCAGATATCTATCGAAAGTTGCTTTGTAGTAATTTAGTTCCAGATTTCTACTTGCAGGATGGACTCCTATACCACCTTGGGCACTTGTGCATTCCACGTGAAGCAAAGAGAAAATTGATATGGGAGGCTCATTTTAGTAATGTGGTGGGACACTTAGGAGTTGAAAGGACTCTTGTGGTGTTGCAGAAGTACTTCTTTTGGTCACATCTTGGTCAGATGTCACCAAATAGATCAAGTCTTTTACCACGTGCAATTGCCAAACCGGTCAAGAAGAAGCAAGGTTTGTACACACCTATGTTGTTTCCAAAGAGAACACATGGGAATCTATTTACATGGACTTCTTCTCGAGCTACCGTACCACAAAGCATGGTAATGATTGTGTTTCTTAATAGTTGATAGATTCTCAAAGATGGCAATTTTGATTCCTTGTAAGAAAGCAATCTTAGCTCTGGAAACAACTCAACTATATTTTCAGCATTGTTGGATCCGCTTTAGAATCCCAGAGACTCTATTGTCATAGAGACACAAGGTTCTTGAGCAATTTCTAGAGAGGCAAAGTTGAACAAGTCTACTACATTCCATTCCTAGATTGATGGATAGACGGAAGTGGTAAATAGGATGATAGTGCATCTTCTTAGGGTGTACCATTCTAAGAAGCATGCACTTGGGATGAAACTTGCCTTTCATTCAGCACAACTACAATAGACCTCTACATAGCTCTACCATGTACAACCCTTTTCAAGCTTGATTGAGTTTTCAACCTTTGGCATCCATTGATGTAGCTTATCTTGTTTTGCCACCAACAACTACTCCTTCAGCTCAAAAGGAAGTTGACAAAGCTTTTCAATTCATTGAGCACATTCAGCAACAAGCATAGATATTTTGTAGCAGGCTAATGCAAAGTACAAACAGTGCCATGGCAAGCATCATGCACCATACACCTTTCAAGTTGATGATTGAGTTTGTCTACATCTGTAAAAGGAACGGTTGATAGGACCTCACCACAAGCTTTGTCCACTTTGGTATGGGCCCTACACCATCACCAAGCAAGTTGGAGATAGCGCTTTTGAGCTTAATCTTCCTTCTTACCTTGGATTGCATCTAGTCTTAAATGTAGAGCTCTTGTGCCAATACTTTCCACCTTTGTTGGATACTTCAGATGTTGTAGAAACTTTTCAGCAGGCGGATATCAATCCAAATTGCAATGTTCCCGTAGAATTGGGTCAAGTCATTGACACTAGGGTCAAGCGGACACAACAACAAGAGATCCCTATCTCCCAAATTGTGAAAGCAAATCAAGTGCCTTCCCAGGGAAAATGGTTTATAGAGGTGCAGGTTGCCAATTTTTTTCCATACATGCAGTGGGGACCATTACTCTTCAAGGATGGGTGATTGATCCAAATCACTGAATCTGACTGTGAATCTTGGGTGTTGCTCGACAACCCTTGCAGTTTTGTCAAGACCAATGTGTCACACCACAAGTCCTAACTCGACTTTCGCAGTCAAGCAATTTGGGAACGTTGTGGAGTGGTTTTGAAATGGTTCGGTTCCAACTGGCGTCTCATCTTCCCTCTTTGTATATTAATGTACATAGGCATTCTTTGTAGTTAGAAATTCAAACACTAGAGTGGATGAAAGGTATCACACATTTGTTCTCATAGATAATATACAAAACTAGCATAATACAACTTTGTTGTTACAGTTCTACACATGTTATCAATTGTCTTCTCTACTTTCTATGTTCATTTGCACTCTACATGTTCCTAACCTCTATCATTCACTAAACCATTTCTGCACATAGCATAATTGAATCTGTTTGATTGGGTTGCCCACCAGGTTTCCCTTGGGCCCCAAATAAGCAACAACTACAACTTCCTTGGTGTACAATGCACCCATTTTGGAATGCTGCTGTAACGGACAATGTACAAAAAATAGTTGTCTTGTGCAACAAGCTAAGCTTGAACCATTTAGCCGCCACCTTGCAATTGTTTGGCAGTTTCGTCTTGCACAGCAAAAGTGTTGACTTGCACAGCAAAGGTATTGGTTTGTACAGCAAATGCATTAGCTTATGCAACAAGAAAGACACCTTGTGTGGCAATAGAAACCCCTTGCACAGCAAACAACTACATTAACTAGCTTTCCATGCCTTGCGCAGCAGCTCCAAAACCTTTAGAAGCACACAACAAAGCAACTTTGCAAAACATCTTGAACAAACCAGTATTAGATAATCAGTTCATTCTATCTTTTTCTTCTTAAAATGCAATCAATTTATCTACAAGAATCATAATATAAAACAAAAATCACTTCATATGTATAAAGGCTGGAAATGAGTTTATCAAGAGAATTTTTATGATATAAAAGCATGTTTCAAGGATATAAAATGGGTACACAATAGTATACATTTTTGGGGCTACCAAAGGAGGAAAAGGCGATGGACTACCTTAGCCATCCTTCTGCCTGTGAACTCATCAAGTAACCACAATGCTATACACTAGTAGCCACAATTTCTTGGATTGGATTTCTCTCTACCCAACCGATGCAGAAGTTGTGCACATCATTTGGTGTTCTATTTCTAACCTATAGTGGTATGGCCTGTTTAGGGTTCTGTGGAATTTGGCAGCCAAGTTGAACATTGGAAATATCATAATCATATCTGTCTCCATGATTAGTTGGTAGTGAGAGAAATCAGTGCCTTAGAGAACATAACAACATTTTTTTTTAACCAGGCAAGCATCTGATATTGTCATGAACACTGTCTTAGTATGAATTTCTCTGTAAGTATAATCACAAGATTCCCAGTGGCGACCCTAGTAGTATTTCTTATTGAAAAAAATATAATCTGTTTGTCATAGATTGCAGAATACTTATAATGCGTTCTCCATTTTGAACGTTCTATGGGTATGGAATTTTTAAATGGGTTGGTGAGGGTATATAATATTCCTAATGGGATCTGCCCTAAAAGTCTGGAAATTAATTTTCTGAATTCTGCCCTAAATTTCTGCAGTTTAGTTTTCTGCTCAAAACCCTAATTTCTGATTACAAACATGTGACCACATTGAACATATATATATATATATATATATATATATATATATATATATATATATATATATATATATATATATATATATATATATATATATATATATATATATCTCCAAACATGACAAATAATCATGGCAAAATGATGCTACAAGTTGGCATTCATAACAAGCATGAATTACACCATGAAATACACAATGCAGGGCATCCAAATCCAACAACCAAGTCTGATTTTCTGAATAGAAACCCTGCTGCTACAAACTGAAAGTTGTGATCTGATTTTTACAATAGAGTCTAGGGCACAAACATGACAAACAATGCCCAGAAATTCTGCACTACAAATCTGACCAATAAAGTATGATTGTAATACCAATTACAAGCAAAATAGATGACAAAATACCAACCCTAGCTGGGCAAAATCTCCATGAGGCGCGCCTACTGTTTGCTGCTCCAAAATATGCCATATTCGCCCTCAAAGATGAGTGCTCAGATCTGCTCCAAAAGTGGCGCTAGAAATTAGGGCGAACCCTAATGCAAAATGCTCCAAAATGCCACCAATATACTGCTCCAAAAATGATCTTCAAATCTAAATATGCAATGAAGTTCTTCTCCTCCAAATGTCGCCAATGAAGCACAAATTGGACTCCGTGATGAATCCTCCACAAGGATGAGCTAGGGTTTCGTTCAACTCACCACATTCTTAAGGGTTTTCGTCCTTGGAATGAAGGCTAGCAATATTGCAGCCAAAGAGGATGAAACTCAAGAGAAAATATGAATGTGAATGATGATCGAATGACTTGCAATTGACCTTATATTTACACACAATTTCCTTTCCTCCTCAAGCTGGCCGACCTCCTCTAGATAATCCCCTTTATTTTCTTTTTTTCCTTTTCCCATGAGGCCGACCTCATGCTAGGCACCCAACTCAAGTAGAAATTATTTTATTTTATTTTCTTATCTCTTTCTTGGCCTACCTAGGCAAGGCATTTTATTCTTCTTATTTATCTTTCCATTCTCCAAGTGGGGCGAACCACTTAGGCATCTCATACATCATGATTTTGATCCTCAATGAGGTCGTCCACCTCCAAGGGAATTATCTTAATTTATTCTTATTTTTCCACAAACTCCCAAAGTCATTTCCATCTTTTTTCTTCCTTTTCATTTTTCTTTTCTCTCCCTTGGTCACTCATCTCTAGGGCAAATTATTTTAATTACTTTGACTTGTCCAATAAATCCACAAAAATATACAAAGTCATCCTTTATGATCAATTTGCCCAAATAAAATTGACTAAGTATGAAATCTAGCAATTGCAAACCTAGATATTGCAAAACATCCTCAAGTGGCAAGTCTCTCCATCCAATCAAGCACTCTGTGATCACCTTGCTCCTCAACCTGTGGCTACATCTCCCATAATGAATATGAAGAATGATATCCAAAGTGAGTTTTGGTGGCCAGCAATGAGACAAAACTAGCCATACACACTTGAACTCAATTCGGCTCCATCCCCAAAATTCTGAATTTCTGCTCCTCCTCCATGCAATCTACCTATGTAGTTGTAGGAACAAGAATGCCAAATCATCAACAACAAGTGTCATCAACTCTCTCCCTTTGAAGGCTTCGTTGTCCACAAATGCTAAGTCTATCAAAGACAAAGCATCATATATATCCAAAGCCCTGAAGAGTGTCATGCTCACCAACAAGTGATATATGAAATAAGCTCTGAAGCACAACCACCTACACCAAACCTTCTGCTGCTCCACTTTGATACAAACATCAGTACGCCACAAGTTGTGAAGCAACTGACCAAGATCCTTGTGAAATAGTGTACCAATCACACCAATACCTGGATCCCAAATTATCACACCATCACACCATCTGAAAGTGAAGAGATAGTTGTCTCTCATCGTGTCATTATCACCACCTATCCATCTACCATCTAAATCTGAATGATCTCACATGGATGTGAAAAATGTCCATCATATGTGCATAAACAAACATGCCAATCCACACTAGGTTGTTGATGTAAATCAGAACAACACTAAGAAAACTGAAAATCATACCTATGATGGTGTCAATAGTACCTCTGTTGCCATAGGATGATAGGATCTCATCATCATGCAAGCCCCCAACACTGTAGTGGCAACCCCAAACACTCCAATCCATCCAAACAGCTGCAAACATCAATCTATACCCTGAAAACTCCATGATCAGCGAAGTAGAACAGCCATCAACCACCAAGGTTTGAGCTGGAAACCAATGAATTAGGGCTGGAAAATTTCTGCTCTCATACACTACTTCATGCCTTGGACTATAGTCCAACTGAAACTCAACATCTCCAAGCACATACCACTCAAAATCAAATGCCTCCAAGACATCCCCTTCATATGCCTCCAATCCTGAAATTAGGACAGCCTCATGCTCCATCAAAGAATCATCATCATGACGGTGTTGTGTCAAAACACAAGTAGACTCATTGAGCTCTCCAAGGATGGTGAGACTCCCAACCAAATCTGAATCACAAATGTTTTCTGCTATACATGCATACATATCATTATTGGCTGGTCCACAAAGTGTTTGCACAACTACCTCCTCCTTAGCCATGTCTCGGGCCTTCAATGGCCTGTCCAATTGGTGTGACTCGCGAACCTTATGATGAAGATCATTTGCACAAAATGAAATTTCAGAATCATACCTCTCATGTAAATCTGATTGCTCCTTGTGTTCTACTACCATAAAAGGTTTCTCCCGCACATGTTCAACCTCCATAGCTTCTTCCTTTGGAAGAAATAGGGATCGAAGAAATGTCTCTCTCTGTTGTCTCTCATGATCAATGTGGCTGCATTATTCCTTGACCTTTTGTAGGTGCTGTCTTGCTTGGGCAGCCAGCAACTTGGCTTCCCTAGCTCTTCTTAGCCTCTCGTCACACATGCTTTGAGTCTTCTTTACCTCCTCTATGCCATGATGCACAAAATCAGACTGTTTGTGGCTTGGATCCACGACCATTTCCTCATGCTTAACCACCAAATCTTGAGTGTCAACAAGGTAAGATTTCTCACCACCATCAACCTCATGCAAATCATCTATCTCATGATTATGTGAAGACAACGGACTCCTGTTCAAATTCAGAGAATCAGTACTTGCATCATACCTTTTTGTAGTGTCGTTAAAGGCCTCAAGCACATCCTCCTTCCTTGTTGAATGTTCTTCATCAAGTGCTGATCCAAGAGATGTATCCAACTGAAAATCACATGCCTCACTAGTGATGATGTTTGTGCCAAAGTTGATCTGAACCTCCATCCTCTTGGCTGTCACGTCCTTAGGTGTACCATTGTTTATTGCCTTCAATATTATTTGCTTACCCTTGGATGTGAACTCAAGCTCCATCTTTTGGAAATCTTGTATGTATCTACCAAGTGATTGTAGCCATTGGATTCCCAAAACAATCTTTGTCTCACCAATTCCAACTACATAGAACTCATCAACACATATATAGTCATCCAATTGAATGCTCAATTGTGAGATCTTCCTAGTGCAACTCATGTTGAACCCATCCGCCAACATGACATTGAATCCAGGGAACTCCTCAACTTGTAGTCCTCTCTTGACCACAAAGCCCTCATCAATGAAATTATGTGTTGCACGACTATCCACCAAACAAGATACTCTTTGTCCCTTCACAATACCTCTTACCTTAAAATGATGGTACTTAGGGACACCTGATAGGAAAGCAATTGTACCTTGTGCCATGTCATCAAGCTCCAACGGTTGCTCCTCCTTATCACTATCCAAGCTAGTGTCTAGAATCTCCTCATCAACATTGAAAGTGACCTCAATGTAGTATGCCTTGCCTTTCCCAAGACATCTATGACCGGGCTTCCAAGGCTTTCTTCTCCTTATCTCATTCTTCGCCTCTAAGTCAGGTGTCGTTTTCTTAGGCCAATCTTTCTGGAAATTCTTCTTTAGGTCCTTTCTAGATGAAGAGAAAGGCTTATTCCTGAAACTTGGGCTTAGATGGCACTAAGAATTTCATACCTCGAGCCCTCATGATGGCTTCTCTCAGAGATGGTGGATCTAACGCCTTCACCCATCCACGAAGTGACTCCTCAAGACCCTCAATGAAGAGATAGGTCAATCTAGTCTTTGAAACATTAGGAACCAACACGGCAAGCTTCTAAAACTCAGAGATGTATGTGTCCATTGACTCCTACTTGAGTTGTGCCAACTCCCTGAAGAATTGCTCTGGATTTGACTCATCAAATCTATCAATCAATCTCTGTGAGAAATCAACATAGGTAGTGACAAGGCTATGAACTTGAATCACCATACCATTGTACCACCAATCTAGAGCATCTCCCTTGAAGTGTAGTGTAGCAAACTAAAAGGCATCCTTTGTAATGTCCCTTTTTTGGCGCATAGGCTTTTGTGTGCATTTTGGCTTGTTCTTAGTCCCTTAGTGGTTATCCGACATGTTCGGGAGAACTCCAATGTTCTTGGAGTGGCCACAGATCAATTTTGCAGAGCATTTGGTTATGGCTTTGAGCTCAGATGGTGTTTATGATCATTGTGATGCTTTCTGATGTTTGATCGGGCCCCCGGTTTGCTCTCCAAGATTCTTGGAGAAGCCGTCTATTTTTAGAAAGTTGCCGGAAAGCATCATTCATTTTCCCAACCATCATGGAGTATGTTGGTATGCTTAATTTTGCAGTTTGGTGGTGTTTGGGATTTTCCGCAAAATGGTGTTATTTAATGAGCTATTTTAATTATTATTTTCACTTAAGCTCCTAGGGGTGAAAATAATTAATAAAAATCTAAGTGTTATAGCTCGTTGGAAAAAGGAAAAAAAGTTTTAAATCATGGATGCATCATTTTGGGGCCTTGTGAAGCAGATATTTCCTTTATTTTGATAAAGGGGTCTTTGGAGCTAAAAAGAGCTTTTAATTAAAAGTGGTGACTTTAAGTTGTGCACACATAAGGAATTATTTTATATTGTTTGAGGAGAAATATGAAGGGATAAAGGAAATAATATTTTATTTCCCTCAAAAAGTTATAAAAAGAGGAGTTGGGCTCATTGTTTAGGCATGCTTGGATTTGTATTGTTACTCTGCTGGATTGAACCTGCGTGTTCTTCCATATTCTCTTGAGGACGAAAACCCTCTCGTAGAATGCTCTTGAGGACGAAAACCCTCTTGAGGTTTGTTGTGATTTCATACAGGAATCACTAGTGTGCTGAAGGTGGATTCGGTGCAAGCTCATACAAAGTTTGCCATGGAGCTTAATGGAGTTGATCGATTTTGTGTAGTTTTTGTGTGTGGATCAGTTTTGTAGTATTGATATGTGATTTAGATCATTTTTGGAGTGTTTTTGAAGTGTCTTTGTGGAGTTTGGTTTGTTTCCTGACATGGCCGTACTATGATGGCCGTACACTACAGCAAGAAATCGATGGTCATTGGAAATTATTGATGTTGTTGTTGGGAATCAAATTGTTTGTGTTATTTTTGTCTGCCCTAGATGCACATTTTAAGAATAGTATGAAGAAGTTTGGTGGAGTATTGTGAATGCTATGAACAGCCGTACCTGTCCTAGCCGTACGGCCCTGTTCAGAGTTAATTAATAGTTGTTGATCAATATTATTGCTGTTTGTGTGATGTAAGTGGTCAGAATTATTGGTATGGGTTCAATAATCAGATCTAAGACAGTTTTCTGGGTGAATATCAGATGTATATAATGTTTGATGTGTTTCCAGCTTCTTGCATGGCTGCCGTACAGTCTGGTACAGTCAGCAAAATTCAATAAATTGTGATCAGCAATGTCTTCTTGTAACTTTCAGTCAGGGGCAGTATGTGGTATTTGTTTAAAGGGATACTAATATGTTGTGGTGAGTTTGATGTTCATTAAAGAGAGGTTGAACACTTCTAGAACCACCATATAGTCATAAAGGCACTCTGTTAACAGAAGTATACTCAGTTTGCAATGATCCTTGGCATGATATCATCTTGGGCAGTTTGTGTTGATGGTGTTCTTTAATACTAATTTCATATGCAGGGTTTCCTATGTTTCCAAGGCATGCAATGCTGATATGCTGATCTAATGCATTTTTCTGAGTAGTTGGCTGTTTGATACTTCATTTGTAATCATTTCTTATTTGTAACTCACATAATATCCCCTGGATGGTTTACCGCCAGTGAGGAGAAATGAACCTTTCTTATTTGCTCTCACCCACTGAATAAGTGGAGTATTCCCACTGAATAAGTGGATGGCTTTGTAACTTTTTCATGTTTGCTTATTTACCCACTGAAAGTGGTGAATTCCCACAGTTTGTGGATGCCTGCATATGCAGATGAATGTTTACTTGTTTGCACAATGTTTTAATTTGTAATCCAAAGCACAGTATGCTCTCACCTCGCCTAGTTGGGATCTTGGTGATCAGAAGTGCAGAGGAGTTTAAGTTGTGCTAACATTGGTTATCTTTATTCAATCTATTTTAAAAAAAATTAGGGGTAGCATCTTACATCCTTCTTGAACATAGGGCTTAATGTGAATTAGTTATCCAATTTTCATGTTCGTGTCGTGATCTTACTTGAACCATCAAAAGGAGTGATGTTCACCTTACCCAACTTCCTTTGCAAATCATGATTGCTATTGTCGCCTCTATCTCCTCTAGGTCTATCCTTGTTTCTGTACTTAGTATTGCAAAAATCATTCCATGGCAAGGCATCTTGGCATTATTCACTTAATGCTAACCATTCTCTTCTATAATCATCAAAAGTCTCACCTACAACTTGTGGATCATTCTCCAGAGCTCTTTGTTGATCCAAGAAGATAGGCATGAGAGGCCTAACCACGGAGGCGAACCCTAATGCAAAATGCTCCAAAATGCCAAAAATATGTAGCTCCAAGAATGATCTTCCAATCTGAATATGCAATGAAGTTCTTCTCCTCCAAATGTCGCCAATGAAGCACAAATAGGACTCCGTGTTGAATCCTCCACAAGGATGAGCTAGGGTTTCGTCCAACTCACTACATTCCTAAGGTTTCTCGTCCTTGGAATGAAGGCTAGCAATATTGCAGCCAAAGAGTATGAAACTCAAGAGAAAATATGAATGTGAATGATGATCGAATGACTTGCAAATGACCTTATATTTATACACAATTTCCTTTCCTCCTCAAGCTGACCGACCTCCTCTAGATGATCCCCTTTATTTTTATTTTTTCCCTTTCCCATGAGGCCGACCTCATGCTAGGCGCCCAACTCAAGTAGAAAGTATTTTATTTTATTTTCTTCTCTCTTTCTTGGCCGACCTAGGCAAGGCATTTTATTCTTCTTATTTATCTTTCCATTCTCCAAGTGGGGTGAACCACTTATGCATCTCATACATCATGATTTTGACTCTCAATTAGGTCGTCCACCTCCAAGGGAATTATCTTAATTTATTCTTATTTTTCTTCAAACTCCCAAAGTCATTTCCATCATTTTTCTTCGTTCTTTTCATTTTTCTTTTCTCTCCCTTGGTCGCTCATCTCTAGGGCAAATTATTTTAATTGCTTTGACTTCTCCAATAAATCCACAAAAATATACTAAGTCATCCCTTATGATCAATTTGCCCAAATAAAATTGACTAAGTATGAAATCTAGTCAATTAGGTTATCCCTTTTGCCCCCCGGCTTAGCCTACGGGAATAGGATAGGCTAGCCAACTCCACTAGGTGATCATTCAGAAAATGGTGACATTAAGGGTATTTGGTGTCGGTGTTTATTCTCTAATAGTCATTTGGTTCCTATAAATATTTCCCAATTGATTGTAAGTTAATGTCTCTGCCCAATTGAGAAAATACATATATATTCAATTTTACATTTTATTTGGAAAACACCATCATTTCAGTCTTCACTCTGATTTTTCCTCACCGTAAAACCAATCTATTTGTAGGAAACTAATGGGGCACATAAGCCCAAATCTACAAGGTCCTCTTTTACTGGATATAGTTCAACATTCTTATGCTTGTGTGGTAAGAGTCCATTTATGTCATTCCAGAGGAATGAAGAATGCCACTTACTGACATCTACATAAACTCCATTCTACTGTTTTTGCAAAGTTATTTGTACCTGTCTTAAGTTAAGGTAAAGAGAAATGAACTTAACAGATATATAAGACAGCTACACATTACTGGAGGAATTCCATGTATATTGCTATATGAGTTAAATCAAAGTGCCTTTTAAATAAGTTTTGTATAGAGTAGTGTATACATTTTATGTGATTCAGATTTTCGGATGTTTCATGCTTCTTAGAGTTATTTAACAGCTGGCTAAAAGTATCTTTAATTTCAGATGATTTTTTGAATTTTGCATGCTTTGAATTTCAGAGGATTACCACGCATAGGTGAGCTTGTTTGCTGCTATGATGCTCAGGTGTCATTTGCATCTCTTCAGCCAGTAAAGCAATATGAAGAGCATGAGGTATAAAACTATTGCAAAGCACAAGTGCTATGATGAAGCCTTTTACTGATATGTCCCATGATCTTGAAAGCATTCATTGGTTTGCATCAGGAAAAATTTGCTGCTGTCTGATTATTTTTTCTTTCATTTAGTTCCTAATAAATCATTACTTGAGTTTAAAATTTGCAGTTGTTATAATACGTCCTCTCTTGCAGGACCTTGTTACGTGCATATCACTGTACCCACCCAACCAATTTGTCTTCATGACAGGCTCACGAGATTGTACAATACGTGTATGGGATTGCCGTACTGATCATTGCATAGGTGTGATAGTTCTCTTGTGTGCTTGGTTTCATTATTTGATTTAGTAGTTTTCAATCTTCCAATAATTTGATATGCAACGTGCATGTGCTTGTTGTAGGCATGCTTGGTGTGGGAAAGACAGGAAAATTCAAAGCACATAACTCTCTGGTCACTAGTATTGATGCGGATGAAGCAAGTACGGTGATCTCATGTGGACTGGATGGATATGTTAACCAGTGGGACTTACGTGTGATGGCAAACAAGGTAGTAATTGGTTTTTTTAAATTTTGGTGGTCATGGTGGCCTTTTATTTCAAAATGACAAATGAAAAAGGCAAAGGAATATACAATAGCTGAAGGGATATAGCTGTCTTTTGTACAAATTCAAAGAGAATGCTAGGGGCAAATGACAAATTATGCTACCCACCAGTATTATATGTTGACTGTTGCCTGTTAATGACTATTTGCCACATTGAATATAACCATGAATATACAAATGCTGTGGGGGCAAAACTGCTATCTTTGTGATTGAACTTGAGATAACTTCCATTGTTTTCCTAATATCCATTCTTGTCAAACAACTCAATTATGAACCCTCAATTTGATCAACAAGACAACTTTATTAGTATGAACATAAACCTGTTTCATGCTTGTTGTCAAACAGTTAATCAACCGTTGCAAAGTTCACAAAAACATAATCCACTCTCTACCATTGTGAAATATTCTGCTTGTCATTCATATATAGATCAGTTCTGCATTAAATTTATACTGCAATTCTTATTATGATTTGTTTCCTCCTCTTATAACCCATGTAAGTTCTATCAATTTAGAGTGTTCTCCAAATACTCCCAAATTTTGAAAAAACTTTTCAGGTCTGAACTCTCATAGTTATAGCCATCAAGGGAGTAGCCACGATGCTTGGCCCAATGGTCACTGTTGGGAAATACAGCAATTCTTTAAGTTTTATTCAAATCAACATGTTCTCATTAAAAAATTTGTATTAATTCAGTCATTTACCATCGCATATATACAATGATCATGAAAATACATCTAGATCTATTGCCTCTAAAATTAGTCATCATCTTGGACAACTTAGGTAGAAAGTTGGGGGCTGATTCTCGACTGCTATATTACTCCCAGAAGAAGGCTTTGGCTGTAGGATCATTCTGGTTGTGGAAGCAGGAATGATGGTTTATTCTGTTGGTAAAGAAGCTTCCCACGACAATGGTAGTAGTGTCTCTCATGGTGTGTCATTGATGATAGGGTCATTGAAAGAGGCACCTACACTGTCATTAAGACTCTCAGAGTCTGCTCCAGGGTAATGCAAGGTGCGGATGCTGTCAAAATTTACACTCAGCTGTGTGGATATACTTTACCACTTTCATCTGCTTCTGGTCCAGTGCTTTCTTCTGCTTATCTTATTTAGCTTCCTTCATCTTCTTGAGTTTGTTGATGTTCCACTCTGCTTTGTTCTTCTACATCTTAGCTAACTTTTACTTGAGGCTGGTCACTCTATTCTAAGAATCCTCGTGTCATTTCTCTTCTCACTCGACTTAGTTTCAGGAAGTATCTCTCAATTTCAATTGTTTTTCTATTCATTCATTTTTTGGGGCATCTATTCCAATTACATTTTCTATTTAGATGCTTGTGTTTCAGCCTGAATTTTGAGCAGACAATCTGTTCCAGCTGGTGCATGGAAGGACATGAATTTGCAAGTTTTATCTTTTCCTTATACTATATTTTGATAGCTGTATAGTATAATTATGCATTTGGTCAATATGGGCAAAATTATCCACAACTATCCGGATAACGTTATCATGAAATCACTGGCTGACCATCCTATCATTTGTCAGTGAAGAATAAATCATTGTATGTCAAGTATCCTTAAATTTGATGCATTCTGCAAGCTGATCACTTCTTTTATGCTTCACAACTGTAATGTCTCTTTTTCATTGATTCAACATGTGTAGGACCCATGAGCCCATTTCTATACTTTTCATTGGGCTAGGGGTGATTGCTAGATGATTATATACTGGTGAGGATTGGTTGTAACTTGAGTTACTAGAGACAGTCCCCTTCATGGCTCATGCGTAATGCTTCTACAACAATAGTGGGAATGACATGTCTTTCCCTTTTTCTACTAGACTGTCATTTTGGGTACAAGACTTGCATGTCACCATTGCTGCAGAAATTGTTTTCTCAAACACTAACTTTGAAATAATTGTTAGGCATGAAGGTTGTGACCAATTACCCTCTCTAAACAAATGCTTGCTGTCAGGTGTACCATATCTAAATCCTACACATGCTAAATAACCAAAAAAATTAAAAATCCTCTTCCTCAACCATCTTACGGCTTACCCTATCCTGACCATTCTATATGCAATCTCAAGTAAGTACAAGATGGATTTTTTTCAATATTAGCATTCTAGAAGAATGACATGTGATTTGAGTCTTAACTAACCCTTTTGGATCCAAAAGGTAAGTTGAGTTTTCTAACCGTTGGGTTCTCTCAAATCAATTGTGTACGAAAATGAAATACTTGTTGGCTAAGACAATTCCCTATCTGTTTTCTCAGACATAAACACTTAACAATAAATCATTGAACAATTTTAATCTTTTGTGAGATTGGACGCACACTTAGACAGACTGATTGCGTGTTGTGTCAAATGGAACAGTCACCTCCAAAATAATATGCTGGCCTCGCACAGATTGGCATTGTTCTATGGATTAATCTTTTTAGATGTACCCCATGTGTTGGACGCATACTTAGACAAACTGATTGTGTGTTGTGTCAAATGGAATGGTCACCTCCAAAATAATATGTTGGCCTTGCACAGATTGGCATTGTTCTATGGATTAATCCTTTTAGATGAACCCCATGTGTGGCTCATCAGACTTGGACAACTTCCCTTCTTGGATAGTGAGTCGTTATTTATAGAAGAACCTTGTGGTTTGGATGGATGATTCCAAATGGACCTCCTGATAGACTAGTTTGTATGGTGTGTCTTGTACAATTTAGTGTGCAAATGGACATGGGTGTTCCTAGATGGGATAAACTTGTGCAGGTGGATGTGTTCCCACTATTAGAAAACTCCTGTTTTTTTTTGTGCCCTAGCACCCCCTTCTCAACCTTGCACTTTGGCTTTTCCTTGAGGGCTTGAATTTTGATGTGATTGAAGGAAGTTTCTACCCAATTTCTTGGGCATTGTCCATGATGGGATTAGGGACCAAGATTAATTCTTCATATTTTGAAATTGATGATTGGTGAGTTGATGTAGAGATTCTCCAATTGCTTGAGTCTTGAACTTTTGTACAATTTCTTTTTTGCAGACTCTCGTTCAAATGTAATTCTTTGGAATGCTCTTGCTTCTCTTGAAAATCTTCTGTACAAGTTTGAATCTTGAATATGCATGTATGTGGAACTGATGGTTGCCCATGATTACCACTTCTCATTCTCTGCAGACTTTTTGTATATATGAATATTTTCAAAAATATTTAAAAGGCTTAATTCCTCCTATTTATGAATTTTGATATAGGGCCACCAATCTCATTGTCTTCTGTATGATGCACCTCACTTTCTAGTTTCACAAAGGTTCTCAAAAAGCATCTTAGGAAGTCTATTTTCACACATTTCCCCCAACTCATTAGGATTACTTGTCCTTGACTTCCACATAGATCTATCACTGTTTGCTCTTGTTTAAATATGCTAGTATCAACACATAATCAACCCTAGCTTTAACTCTTTGAAAACTTCATGTTGCCCCTTTATCAATATGAAGGATACCACATTCCTCATCACCATTTCAACTTGTATGACATGAGCAAAGTTCTTGGTAAACTGTTTATAATAAATGACATGTCCAAGAAATGACTTGACCACTCAATGCTGTAATGCCCACCCATACATAACGCACAAGTGGGCATACACAAGCGGGAAAAAAAAACATAAAACCACATAGGCTGACTCACACACAAAGAACCTGATTACAGATTCTTGCAAAGGGGGAGAAAGGGGATTCCCTTCCCTCTTGGGGATAAATTAGTACAATTTCTTTTCTTTGATAATAACATCTTCACAACAAAAATCTCAACCCTTCAAAACCACACACCAACACAATCCCTTCAACACAACTCCCCATCGCCATAGCCATAACAACACAACACTTCCATTTTAAAACCTGTTGTGACCTTTTCACAACATCACCCCATTGCAAATGGGGTCCTCCTCTTTTTGGCCTGGTTCTAATTTTGCTTTGACCTTGTAGTTTCTTGCTCGGATCCATTTGACTAGGAAGGAGTGTCCATGTGTTTAGCTCACAGGGAGTATTAAGAGTGCTTGAAGTGGTGAAGTAAAGGAGTGATTTTCCTGAGGATAAATGAAACCCTAACTATCATTCCTCGATCAAATCTGGCCAATCCATGGCGGAAGTCCATCATTCCATAGGAAAATGTCTAAGTCCTTCACTCTGAGCATACAAATCCATGATGAATAGGCTAGCCTTCTCCAAAATCCAAAAGTCTCTATCCAAAGTTCAATCCATAATCGTATTCCAAGGTCTATCCAGAGTCCAATCCCGAGTCCAATCCAAAGTCTTGAATGCGACAAAACTTTTCATTCCTTGTCAAAACTTATCATTCCAAGTTGAAAATCCTGGATTCCTGACTCAAAAAACATGGAAAATCCCAAGAACAGCTCTAGGAATCCCTTTGCAAAATTTGAAGATCCTTGTCAAAGCATGAAATCCTAACTCTGGAGTAGCAGTTCCTGATGGAATCCTATCAAAAGTTGAGTCCAAATCCATGGAATCGGGGGATATGCGCCTGAGGAAGGAAGAAATCAATGACTTCCTAAAATCTGCGACCTAGCCACAGGTGCGCCTTGGACAAGGAAAAGAGTTCCAACATTGCAAAATCCTCAACATGGAAAATCCAAGACTTAGCTAAAAATGTGCCAAAGGTGAAAGAATTCCAGGATAGAGAGATCCATGAACTCATGAAATTCGCGCCAACAAAGGGAAGGAATTCCACCATAGGAAAATCCACAACATCAATGAATCCCGGACATCCCAAAATCCGCACTCCAGGACAGGAAAATCCATGACCTTGTGGAATATGTGCCTTGGATGAAGATGAATCCACAACACGGAAAATCCAAGACTTAGCTAAAAATGTGCCAAAGGTGAAAGAATTCCAGGATAGAGAGATCCATGAACTCATGAAATTCGCGCCAACAAAGGGAAGGAATTCCACCATAGGAAAATCCACAACATCAATGAATCCCGGACATCCCAAAATCCGCACTCCAGGACAGGAAAATCCATGACCTTGTGGAATATGTGCCTTGGATGAAGATGAATCCACAACACAGATGAATCCCCGCCACCATAAAATCCGCGCCAGGATGGAGGAGCTCCAGTAGGGAAATTCCAAGGCACAGTGAAATCCACACCAATATGAAAAGTGCGCCTAAGAGGAGGAATTCGTTCAAAATCCACGACTCAAGCAAGTAGAATCCACAACACGCCAAAATCCGTGCCTTTCAATAGGGAAAATCCAAGACATGGTATAATCCGCGCCCTTCCACAATCCACACCTTGGACAAGGAATTTAAAACATGAAAAAATCAACAACCTCACAAAATCCGCGACTTGAGGCAAAATGCGCCTTTGGATAAGGACAAAATCCAAAACCCCTGGTGGTGGCCGACCCAAAGGGCACCGTTTAGAATTTTTGCCCAAATGAAAATCCAAGTCGGCCTAAGTTAGGGTGAGAATTTGCTTGCATATATATGAGGAGGCTCAAACTCATATTTCAAAACAAATTCAAAACGAATTCCAAAGCAGAATCCATCATTCAAGAGCAAAATTCGACTACCCAAAAGCAGATTTTGAGATTAAAAAGGCTGATCTCCATAGGAAAGGCAGATTTCTCCATTTATTTTCCTTCTCCAAAGGCGAATTAAGGTTGGGTGAACTGCATAAAAGAGCAGATTTCTTCAGAACAACAGCAAATTCATTAGGAAAAGGTCAGAGTTTTATACAGAAGGGTCAGAAATTCATTAAATAAGATCAGAAATCCATTCAAAATAGAACAGATGTAAAATACCTTTCTAGGATGACTGAAATTTTTGTCAACTTTAGAGAAGATTTCTTGCACAAAATAATACCAAACTTCAAATACGATCACATACATATGAAACCATGAACCACCAATGCATATATCATTAATATAACTTGAAATGACTTCAAATGCTTGCTGCTGTTATCAAATTACAGTCACTGGAATATTCAGATCAGACCTCAATGTGTCAAGATTTTTGCATCCAAATGCATCCAAACCCTAGGATATGAAAGTACTAACAATGGCCAATGACAATAGGCAACATATGACACTATTATAGCCTCTTATAATTGACTGATTACATCAAATACACTGCTGTTATGACTGATACAGAATATGCACATGCCCAGAAATATATTTAGAAGCCAAAATGATGTCAAATTGCTTCTTTCTAGCCAAGCGATTGACTTCTAGAAGTGATTTTCAGCCTCTAAGATGTATCAATGATCTTCAAGCAACAAAATCTTCATTCCAATCAACATATAAACCCTGTAATGAAGTTCCCAAGTGGCTGTTATGAAAATCAGAACTGAAAATATTATCAAATCCTCACAAATGAAGCTTTTCTCAAAATTGGCTATCTTGGCTTATCATCAATAATAACCAAGGGTTTTATTGGCATCAAATACACTTCAACATCTCCTTAATAACTTGCAATATGAAGCTCAAATAGTGAATTCTGAATGAAATCACTTCACAACTAGTATGGGGTCATCTCCATACAAAAACAAGGGGTCATCACCTTGCAAAAAGACATGAAAATCGGATTTTCCAGTCAAAGTAATAAAATAAGAAACATACCACATTCAACATGTCCCTCAAATGAAGATGGGAGTCTCTATTTAACTTCTCCTTGGATGAGCGATCCTCCTCTTTGGCAATTTAGATGAATTTTGGAATCCACCAATGATGAACAAGAGACTTGAACAATTGTAAATGATTTGCAACCAAAACTCATTCATTTAAAACAATCTTTAATTATTTTGAATGAAATACAACTACTTCTATATGAATCGATCCTTTAGCAATGAGTTCTTCTTGCATAGGCGGCTGCTTGCATGCATTCATTTAATATCTTTATTTAGCATTGAATATCATTCATAGGCTTGGGCGATCACAACCACATTGGCGTTGGCATTGGAATTCCTCAACCGATCCATATGCAAATATTTAATATTGTTATTTTGCATTTACAACATTCCTTCTCTACCTTGGCCACCGATCCCTTGATTGACATCAATCATTTAATAACTTTTGTCTTGCTCCCACCGCTTGGCACTTGATCCAATGTAATACAAAGCGTGTACATTTTTACTCCAACATGTGCACTCTAATTCCCATGATCCAATGCAATGTGTACAGTTTTACCTTGAGCGAACTCCTTATGGGCGTTGGAATTCAAGGGACCAATATTCAATGATTTTGCAATCCACATGATAGTCGATCCATTTGAAATAAGCATTTTGAAATATTTGAATATATTTGAACACCTTGGACCTATCTTCCTCCCACATTGGCTCTTGATGACAAATAGGTCCCACCTGGAGCAATTCCTTATTCCACACAAAAATTTCATAAAAATAGATTAGAGAAAATGCAATTAAAGATTTCATTTTCCCTTTTATTCCATCATCTAACAAATCAAACCAAATGATTGAAAATACAATTTTAATATTGCATTTTCCAAATAACATACTAGTTGAGCCAACTTTCCGGTTCTCCATGTATAAAAACAAACTCAAACTAGCAAATATATCTTAGCTCAAAATAGGGACAATTACAACAGAACTTTTCATAAAAGTGAGTTTTCATTGAGGAGGATCAGATTTGTTAGGAAAAAGCAAAATTCTATAGGAAGAGGTGAATTTCACACAAGTAAAGAACAGATTTCTGGAGTAATTGCTTGAAAATGCTATTGTTTTCTAATCTTTCTTTTCAAGTATATCTAAAAATGCATTGAAATTCATAAAATTTAATCCCACATGCATACGTTGGCAAAAACTTCTTTACATTTGGAATAAATCTTCTTTACCTGTGGGGTAAATTCTTATTATTTACCTCTCAGCTCTTAATTGGATTCATTTTTATTCTCCTAGGTAAATGGCAAGTGCGAAGGCCGGATCCACCTCACAACAAGCTCAAATGCCGGACGTCCTCAAATGTGGGGCAGCCTCCATCAAAGATCGCAATGAAGATGGTCCGCAATGGGATTGTGCAAGCCGCATGCTTCCTTCCTGCCATACCTTGTTCCGAGTTGATTGTGGAATGCTCCAAGCATTATGATTGAGCAACGAAGGATTGTTGCTCTCGATGACAAAGTGATGGCTTACCTCTCCAAGGAAATGATTGCCGAAGCTTTCAACATTCCTACCTACAATTCCCCCCTCTACAAGAGCAAGGAAGCAGCATTCGAGATGTTCAAAGCTAGACCAAAGGCTTGCATGGAGATAGTCAATGCTTCATGGATGGAAAAGAAAAGGTCTCATCATTCCAAGTTGCCAAAGAAGCTCCTCAAATCTGACTTCAAACAAGAGTATGGAGACCTTGTCGTCTTGCTAAACAGAGTCATGGGATGCCCGCAAGCTTCAACTTTTGAACCTTGGATGTTCTATTTTGTAGAGGAGATAACCAGCAGAATAAAGATGATCGATTGGGCCCAGCTAATCAGCGACAACATTGATGAACAATTGAGGGATTTGGAGGAATCAAGGACTTTCTACATGAGTTCCTATGTGATTTACATGCTAGCAAGGAATTGCAGATACAAAGGATTGGCATGGAAAGGACATGTTGGAAATGCCCAAGGACAAGTCAAGGTCTATGACTGTTATCCACAGTTGCACCTTCAAAACATAGCCCATTTCAAAAGGTACAATGATGCATTCTCCATGCATATCACAAGAACACTTCAAGGAGGGACTCATAGGAGACTGTCACCGGAAGCCATGCAGTTAGTCAAGAAGTACGGCTCTTGGTTCACCTAGTTTCCGAAGTTCACTTACATCCGAGTGCAAGGATTCTCGTCCTATTTGTACAAATTGCCGAGGTATTCCACTGATAAAATGATATTGTTTGAATTGACAAGGCAACTATCAGCCTAT
Source organism: Cunninghamia lanceolata (assembly GCA_027924645.1). Lineage (NCBI taxonomy): Eukaryota > Viridiplantae > Streptophyta > Pinopsida > Cupressales > Cupressaceae > Cunninghamia > Cunninghamia lanceolata. The sequence continues at coordinate 1,378,164 of BSBN01001091.1, forward strand.
GATAAAGTCCAGAAGAAGAAAAGAAGGCTAGATTATCATTACCAATTCAAGTTGGAGATTCCATTGAGGTATGTCCATCCATCCAGGCTGCGGAAAGATCCAATGAGGAATTACAGTTTTACAACTTAGTGACTCACAATTCAAGAGCAAACTTCGATCCTCTCAACATCACCTGGGTAGCCTGCGGAAGAAAGTATAAGCACAAGGTACACCTTGAGGATCATTGGGCAAATGCAAAAGATGATTTCGAGAGGAGGATGATGTGCTCCAGACTATCCTTGGATATGATTAGGGCAACTTGAGTGTTCTCTGTTCCGGATCAGGTCAAGGAAGATGGCAGACAAGTTCAACCTTTCTTTGAGCATGAAATGGATAAACCTCTTCCAGCAGTCAATTGGTCTGAGCAGGAAATCGTCAACTTGGTTGACTTGATGGCACCAGTGCTGACAGGTACCAAAAGGTGGATAAGTCAGCAGATTGATAGGTTGAAGAAACAGAACGTCCACCAGAATCTTTCGACGAGGAGATGACTGAAGAGTCACCTGAGAAGGAACAAGGAACAGGAATGTATGAGGCAAAGAATAAGGCAGCTGATAGTCCGCTGGCAAAGAGAGTGAAGGTTCTAAAGGAATCCAGTAAGAAACCAATACAAGCAGACCTCACTCAGCTAGTACTTCTTAGTTCTTCCATCCAAGAAGTCAATTTGTTTCTTGATGATAATGTGCTACCAACTGCTAAGGATAAGGAGCACGTGGAAAAGGAAGTGATCCCAAGAGAACAAAATAGGAGTGAGAATGAATCCATGGAATCCACTTGGCAAGGGACTTCCAATCCGGTTCCAAGAAATCCTCCCGATCACCCCACAAGGAATCTAGAGATAATCCATGTTGAAGGCATATTTGAAGACCAAGACTTGGAATTCCTAAACGAAGAATTCAATGATGGTGGGATGTCCATGCCACAAGGAGGTCATGAATAGCAAGTACCTCATGAAAATGATGATCCATCCATGAGACTCGAATGGCCGCAAGAGAAATTGAAGAAGAAATCCATCATGGAATATGATCCGTTTGCTGAACTAGACTTCCTAAGCAGGATAGGCAAGCCCATGGAGAAGAAAAAGGCAAAGAAATATTCAAAGATCACTAAAGGGGAATCTGGGTCTTGCCAAGTACAAATTGCAGTTCCAAGGATGGACAAGGCAAAAGAAGATATTACTCCTAAGGAATATGACGTAGTAATGGTTGATTTAGGACCCACTACGAAGAGGCAAGAAGTGGAAGAGCTGGAGGATTCGGTGACAACAATCAAGGAAAGGCTAAGGAAGGAGGAAGAGAAGAAGAATCAGCTAAGGAAAGAAAATGAGGAATTGAAGCATTATATCTAGCACCTGATGAATCCGCTACAGTCAGCCCAAGGGACAACTACTCAGCTTGTAGGTATGTCCAAGGATTCACTAGTTGAGTTAGAGAAAATGAGGTCAATTAGCCATGGAGCGAAGGAGTGGATGGGAAATGTCTTAGAGAGAGCTCATAGTTTTGTGAATGATCTCGTCCAAGTGTATGAGAGAGTTGTCACCCTCATGGATAGGATTCAGGTGATATTGGAGACATGGCAGGAATTTAGCATCGTCAAGGAGGAGACCATTCTAAGACTAAAGACATTGATGAATACTCCAAGGCAGGATTTGGTGGAGGGCAACATAATACAATCAAATCAGGGCTATGACTTCCGCAGTTGGCATTCTACTCTGATCATGAAGAGAGAAATTATGGAGAAGATGGAGAGTGATACCACCCAAGCAAGCATGATGTTAAAAGAAATTCAGGATAGAGTCCTCATTTCAATGGAGGCTTGGTTCAGTCAGGAAATAGGGGATGGAGTAGTGGACGTGGAAAATTTGAGGAGTAAGATGCAAAGTATATATTTTAGAGCTGCTCCTCATGTCTAGGCAATACACTTTGAAGATGCTTTCACATTCTTGATGGTCATGAACAAAATTCAGGGACTGCGACCAGATTGGGAGAGTATCCTCACTACCTGTGATGCCAACCTATCAGTCATGGATTACAAGTTGGAGAATATGCCAAGCATTCCAATGGAGGAGTTGGAAGTTGTCATAACTAGATTCATTGAACTTGGAACCAAGGAGCTGGATGAGGTGGCACCTGACTAGACCATGCCTTGTTGGAATCCCAGTCAGTATGAGGTGGCCACTCCTGATGAATGTTTAGTTTTTTTTTTAATTTTTTTTAACTTTTAATATATTATAATGTTATTTTATTATAATATATATTGTTATTATATTTATTATTATAATATATTATATTATTATATTATATATTATATATATTATATTCTATAATAATATATTATAATTATATTATTATATAATATAATTATAACATATTATATTATATTAGATTATATTATATATTATAATGTTATATTATTATAATATATATAGTACAACTGTACCCAAATAAAAAAGAATCACCGTACCGGCATACCAGAACCCCGCTCTCATACCCGTTCTGTACTAGAACTGGCAACTTAGCACCGAACAATTGCGTAAGTCCCTTTGTGATTACTAGCATTATCACATCATTTCATTGAGTCTATCCCTGTGCACGTCAAGACTTGACATTCAAGGAACCTTGGAGTAGTCTCACTCGATCGCATAGTTCAGTGTTTGAGATGCTTTGTTCAAGAGAGGATAGAACACTCCGTGTTTTATTCTGAATGTTGCTGCTGTCATAAAACCAACATCAACACAACCCTTCAGTACAACAGCCATAACAACACAATACCTCCATTTTACAACCCTTCAGTACAACAGCCATAACAACACAATACCTCCATTTTACAACCCTTCAGCACAACAACCGTAACAACTCAATACCTCCATTTTACAACTCTTTAGCACAACAGCCATAACAACACAATACCTCTATTTTACAACCCTTCAAGCACAAGAACCCCCACATTCTCCATATTACACAATAGCCACAACTTCCCCAAGAGAGGCTCCATGCCTTTCTCAACCCCACACGAGGGAGGCTCTCATCAAATTCGGAGGGCCAGTCTCTTTACACACCCAAACCCCAAACACACATACATGCCACAATACAATAGAGACACAAATAGACTAAGAAGAATTCCCGCTTGAGGCGATGGTACCAACTTAGCAACCACAGCTTAAGATGTTGCCGTACCATAGAGGGATGTTAATACCGGCACTGTCCTTCTTTCTCGATGGGTTTCCAGGATGGCTTATGCCCCGTAGGGCGGGGAGAGGGACGAACAAACAAACAAACATCTCATAGCAGCCCTTCCGAGAGTTGGGGGCACCGCCCTTCTCTTTCTTGGTTGGGCTTTCAGTCAGTCGAGTCCCCTTCAGTTGATCGATTCGTTTACTTTCTTTCTTTCTCGATTCCTTCCACTTTGGATGGAGCTTGTTTGGTAGAGTATTGAGGGATCGACCCGGGGGTTCAAAGGCTGAGGGTGATGGGTGGGAGTCAAGGAACCTCGCTAGAAGGCAGGTCGACTTGTGTATTATAGTAGGATTAACGAGTGCTGCCTAAGGTTCGGTTCGGGTTCGTGTGTTCGTTGGCGGATAGATGGATGAATCTTCGAATGTTGGCACCCTTCCTTCTAAACCAAGAGCCCCCCCCGGGAGGTAGATTATTTTGGGTGGGTGGGTGGACGTTGCAGCCGGGGTGGGTGGGAGGATTCAGGTTATGGAGGCTCAAAGGTGCGGAAGGAAGGGACTAGAAATGTCACTTCGAATCCTCGTCTCCGGCCCCCCGTCACCTTCCGGGGTGGGGGGGAGATATAGGGTGGGTGGTTAAGGCTATATTGTGCTAGCGATCTTGTTTGTTTGCCGGCCCTCAAATATATTATTGTGCCGGGTTCTGAATGCTCGCATGGGGGCAAGCAGCTTGCTAGTAGGTGGCGATGAAACGAGGAGATATCTGTTCCTTTCACTCGATCCGATTTGTTCATTTACGTCATATCAAACTGGGTGTTGGGGTTGAAGGAGACAATCTCTGGCTGGGTCGCTAAACCCTTCCCATTGAAATCGAGACATCAAGAAGACCATTGTTAATACATGAATAGAGAACAGTGGCGAAAGCCTTCCGGTGTACGCGTATGTTTTGTCTTTCTCTCTTTGTTTCATCACCGCAAAGCTCCAATTGGGATGAAGGATCGACATTTAATAAAGATTACCTTCGCATGCATCCGCTTAAAAGACTTCTAATTCCAAACCCGGATAGAAAAGAGGGCCCGTTCAGATTACGCCATAAGAAAAACGTTTCTACCTCCGGCCCGTGACCTTAACAACGTTCAGGTTACGGGTTTCCCTCGAGAAAGACTTTCATATCGAATGCCCACCGTACCCCCCATAACCAGGAGATGTTTTGCCAATGGAGGCTCAAAGGCGTTCAGCAGTTCCTGCATCTCCACTACCCCCCAGATGTGAGTGAGCCGATCATGGTCGATCCTTCATCGAATTATATAAAAGGGGCACTCGATTCTTTATGTATGGATTATCAACTGCATCACGGAGAAGCCTTGTTGATTGTCATCGAATCATGACCCACCTACCTGGATCCTCTATCTCAATTCCTTTACTCGGTTGATCGCCTCCTTCGTTCGGTTTTGATTCTCCCGGGGCTGAAGGAGACATGTTTAGAGAAGGGTTTGGCCAAACATTCAATTGTCAACTCTAATTCCAGCGAGCATCGGATCGACTTGTCTTGAAAACAAGCACTCGACTTTAAGTTTCATTCTGGAGGGCTTGGAAAGCAGGCTGTATTTTTCTTCTAGTAGTAATATCAACTCGAGGATTTGGATGCAAGAATGAAAGTGCAGCCTATGGCCATGCCAACCCCAACTGATAATGACAAATCCATATCCATATAGCTGTGATTTCTAGGAATGGGATTTCACTAGTAAGTGGCCATGAGTTGTTTCACCACCACTTTTTAATGGGGCGTTTGGACATAGGTGTGAAATGACGCAACCCCGATTCGCTAAGCGAGAGGGTATTGAAACGAGAAAAGTCACGTTTCGTATAGCTATGAAATGACGCAAAGCCAAATCACTAAGCAAACGGGTTCAGAAACTGAACTAAAAGCGTTGGACATAGCAGGCGGAGTAACGTTTCGAGGAAAGTGGTATCGGATTCTAGCAGTTCCATTCCGAGAAGAGGGAGATTCCAACCAATACTGGAACGAGAACATTTATCTTCCTCTCATAGTCGTTACCCATCCTTACACTAGGTAGGCGACAAGGTTGTCCGGACAGCAGGTGCAACCAATCCCCCCAGGAGTCATCCTCTAATTTACCCATTTTCCCCACATCCGAGAAGATAAAGAGATCGAAATCGTCACTCGCACCATCGAACCCATCGTATCTACCATGATAGATTTGAATGACTTTGTTCAAACAAGAAAATAATAGCGTTTCTCCTGCCCTCCCCACGAACTAGCAGATGAGGGCGGCCAATCGGACGAGAATACGTATATGGAAACGCCAATTCCCGACACACCCACTCCATCACCCTAAACAGATCCCCAATCTCTTCTCGGGTATATGGGAGGAGCTTTGGGGGAGATGAACTATAATTCTCCCACATGAATTGCTAATTCCTCTACAAGCTCTCATGTGTGGGGTTGGGTGGGGGGCATAGTTGGTTACCCACTGGCACGTTTCATGCCCAAATTATAGACATCTAAATCGCCTTCTCCATTCCGCAATGGAATGCCACTGAATGGAGAAACATTTGAGCCCACCCGATTTCGAAGTGGGAAAAAGCATGGGTGGGGTGTGACACTACTACTAAAAGAAAGTGCGATGTCTCTCTATAGTATGCATGAAAGCGGATTTAGCCAGAATCCGGCTAAACAGAGACTTTCCACATTGAAGCAGTAGCATCAAATCTAGGGATGGGTCAGCCAAAGCCTCCCACCCACCCAACAGAGATAGGCCTCCCACCCACCCCCAGGGCCACCCACCCCAACGTGTCGGGGCCTACCGGGCTGGATTGGACCCTGAAACAATAGAAGCCGAGGGCCTCCCACCCCTCTCAACTAATCTACCTCCAACTAGAATCCAAGGTTTTACCGGAATCTGAACGGAGATTCCGGGGAGACCGTAATATTTAGGAGTTCAGTTGAGGGGAGACCGTAATCTTTTAGGAGTTCAGTTGAGGGTTTGCCAACCCCCTTCCTTCTATTGTTGGGTGGGTGGGTGGTGAATGCTCTCCATTCACGATATAGTTCAGGTGAGGGGAGACACTCTTCTTCGCGAAGTAAAGATTACGGGGTTTGCCTAGAACCCTCGTCAATAGTTGCTTCAGCCCCCCCCTTTCCATGGTTGTTGTTGGGGGGTTATATTGCTCATTCTTCCCTTCTTCGGGAGAGTGATTGAATCCCCACCTGTTCCGGTACGAAACAGACACATGGTGAGAACCCACGATGAAAGCTGCTGATGGAAGTGATGCTCCTGGTTATGGTTTTATCTGAACTTAAAGGCTCCATAACATTGTGGCTTCGGAGCGGGAACAGAGCGACTATGCCCACCTTTCTATGAGAGCTCCCAGCATTGATTTATTTGTTTGTTCGCAAGGGGCCCCGGGCCATAGATTAAAGTGGGCTGTTCCCAACGGCCATAGAACCATTAATGGGAATAATAGAAAGTAGGGGCCCAACCCACCCGGGAGATGGCCGGAAGATGGCCGGAACTGAAGACCTCATTGAATCCCTCTCCCAAAAGACTGCTTAGTGCCAGGTTCCAGAAGAAGGAGACAATCTCATATCTCGTAAATGGATGGAAGGCAGCGCAAGGAGAAGAGAAGAAAGGGTTGAAATGCCGGTATTCGTCTGTCCCGGGGTGGGTGGGAGGCTATAGATTGGGGTGGGTGGGTGGATTATAGGGTGGGTGGGAGGTATAGCCCTATTGTTCCCTCCCACCCTGCATTGGGCATGTTACGTATAGAATCTGACCCTACCTACAATTAATGGTTAACCCATCCCCCCCCAGACCCCACCGACCTATTTGCCTTACGTCAGGAGGAGATAGATGAGAAGTGGGCGGGCCCCTACCATTCTAAGGCCCTACTATTCGTTATACGCGGCAGCCGGGGAGTGGCCCATTCTTTGAACAGCCTTAAACACATTACCAAGAGCCCTACTGAACTCTAGTCGGATGGTGGTGCCAATCATGTGACGTATATAGTATGGTATGGACTGCATCACTGTCTATAGCATGGACGATGGGTCGAGGTTATCCCTCGATCTATCGAGTGCTCGGACCAGTACCGCGCTTACTCTAGCAGGCTAATTAATTGGGGTGGGGGGGCCCCCCCAACTATTGCCTCCCACCCACCCCAGATTAGGTGCCGGGAGGTTTCTCCAATAACTATATAGAGGGGGGGTTATGTTCTGCGGCATATAGTGAATCTAAGTTCCAACCCCAGGGGAACCCGTAATTTGAACGGAGATTACGGTCGAGTCTATTATGTACGTATCAACAACTTCACCTACAATACAATACCACCCAATATCATATGGTTTTTCTCGTTCCATAAAATACAATATCTAAGTGGCATCGCCCGCATCTTTCCTATAGTTGGTTGGATATTGGTTCGGGCATAACCCTATAGCTATAGACCCCCTCCCACCTATCTATAGATCCCATCCGCTACTGATAAGCAACTAACTAACTCTAGATGAAAGGCATGAACTATGGCGTAGAGATGTCACCCAACCAAGCACGGGGTGGGTGGGTGGATTATAGGGTGGGTGGGTGGGAGGCTTATCTGTTCCCCACAGCTGCCCATGATTGTTGCCGTCATGGAATCACGTCAGTGTCTATGCTCCCAAGACCAGCTTTGGAATTGGTGGTGCCTCCGCCTTACCCCTGCCTACTCAGATGCTGGCGGCTTTCCGCTCCCCACTACTACTACCTCTGCTCTCACCTATGCCCCTGCTGGATCATTTACAAGTTCCGGGCCCATTGGCATCAGCTCGGTCAACTAAATCAATTGGTTCAACTGGCGAAGATGCTGATAGTATTGCTCCTACCTATGACTATGCCTCTGATGCTACTGCCCCTCTCTCTATGGTTAGTTCTGCTACTGGATGATCCGCATATGGATATGGAACGGGCGGCGGCCGGCTATTATGGCTCCCCAATGAATGGATCCAAAACTGGTGATGGGTAAACGAGGTCAACTTCCTATGCTCCTACCGCTATCCCTGCCCCAGCTCCTGGCTCTGCTGGAACATGAACAAGGTGTAAACTGCGTAACCGTTGCTTGAACCACTACGGGTTTACTAGCATCATCGACCGATTGAAACACATCAATAATATAAAAGAGGGGGGGTTGGTTTCCATATAGGAAAATCTTTCCACATACATATAGGAGATAGATGCGCTTACATGCATGCGGAAAGTAGGTGGTACAAGTCGAGGAGTTGGAACAGGCTTGTATTATTCAATCGACTAAGGGACTGGATTGACTCATCTGGAGCTGACTGATGCAGAGCTTACTCATCGCTTAATAATTTGTTCTCCAACCCCCTACTATATATATATTGGCCCCATTGCCACATAGGAAACAAAACCCACAATCATATCAACAATTCTCATTATTAACAAAAAATCTAAATGAAAAACTAAATCATACCTTGGCTGTTCAAGTTAGGATCAGCCCAAGAAATTGGGATTTAATTCCAGCAAATCTTGATTAAACATCGATTTTTCCAGCGAATATCAAATCCTTCATTCACAACCATTTTTTTCCAGCCATATCCATCCTTCAAATCCTCCTTCAACACAAAATCAATGACAAAGAAAAGAAGAGAGCCAAGCTCCAACATGCACACACATAGCATGAGGAACCATTCCGATTCCTCCCTAGAATAAAAGTTACTCCCAACCTTTCAATTTCCCCCAATATAAAATCCAAAAAGGCAACAATATTAAAATGACTTAAAAAAAATAAAATTATAAAACCAAATAACAAATTAAACATAGTTCCCCCACATACTAATTAAACAATCATAAAATTAAATTACCAAGAAAATTAATCCAAATACCCCTAACATAAAACTACTTAATTTTCACGCAACAAAATATAAAATAAATTAATAAAATTGAACATTTGGAATTGTCTCCAATCTAAAGGAATCTGGACTGCCCACCTGCAAAACTCAATTCGAAAATATAGCTGAAGCAACGAATAATTAAATACTAAAACATTTAGAATATCCAACATCAATTAATTATTAAATTTCACAATTAATCAAAAATACTCATCTTACGGAAATTAAATACATAATTATTAATACTTCATAATCAAAACATTTTATTAAATTAAATCATATAATATCATTTGTAATCCAAAATGATGTCTAAACACACATACGTATATATAGAAAAATACATATCAAAACACATAGATCCATAATCCAAAAATAGCAGTATCAACCATGTCCAATCACACACATCAAAATAGACAATTATAAATAGTATCATATCCATTGATCCACGGGGACGCGTCCCCCCCGAAAAAGGTGCCGTTTCGGAGACGGGGACGTTTCCGAGACGGGGGGACGTCAGGGAAACGTCCCCCCCCCCCCCCCCCCGGTCCCCCCGCCGCCCCGCCGTCCCCCCGCCGCATCAGAAGACGTTTCTCATTGGGGGGACGTCTGGACGTCCCCGAGTCTTCCAGGCGTCCCCCCTCGAAACATATATTTGTTTTTTTTGTTTAGGTTTTACTTTTCATTGTTTTGAAGTTTATGTTCATTCACTTCACCCGTTCACCGGCGTTCAAGGAGTCTTCAACTGCGTTTGAACTTTGAAGTTTTTCTGCCTTCGTCGAATCACAGGTACTGAGGCCCGAGGGTTTTATTTTGGGTGATTCGTAAGAATGCTGAATGCCTCAAAGAGATGGCATCGCGTGGGATATCCCACGCGATGCCATCTCTTTGAGGCATTCTTTTTGATCTTTTTTTATGCTGCAATAAGTTTCTCCATATAGTCATCAACCACCATTTGCACGCAGCACCCCATTGGATCTGTTCTTCCCCACTGTGAACAATCTTATTGGAAGTGCGGCACCATTAATACCTTACAGTCAAATGTTTGTAGTTTAACGTTTACCTCTGAAGAACAGAAAATGAATGCCTCAAAGAGATGGCATCGCGTGGGATATCCCACGCGATGCCATCTCTTTGAGGCATTCAGCGTACAAAAATTTTAAAACGTTTTTAATTTCGGATTTCCATTTCCTAAACTTCCAGTTCTAAAACGGTAAAACCTTTTCGACAAATCCATTTTGTGCATATCCTGCAATCGTTGCATTCCATACTGCCTGCGTCTCCCTACCTGCGTCAAAATGGGAGCTTTGGTTTTTATTTTTAAATTTTTTTGATAAAGGATAGAGGAATTTTGTCAGATGTTGTGGTTGCAAGTGCAACTGCACTGTTAGACTGTAGAGTGTAGTCTGTATGCACATTGCAAACTCAAAGTGGAAGCAGCAAGCACAAACAAGGCACATGAACTGTTTGACAGAATGCCTCAAAGAAATGTGGAAGCTCCGAAGCATAGACAAGGCACGTGAACTGTTTGACAGAATGCCTCAAAGAAATGTGGTCTCCCTCAAAGAAATGTGGTCTCTGCATAGACAAGGCACGTGAACTGTTTGACAGAATGCCTCAAAGAAATGTGGAAGGCTGGAAGCATAGACAAGGCACGTGAACTGTTTGACAGAATGCCTCATTTTGTCAAGGTGTGAACATTGAAAGCATAGACAAGGCATGTGAACTGTTTGACAGAATGCCTCATTCTGTCAAACAGTTCACGTGCCTTCTCTATCACAGTCTATGCTTCCACTGTTCCACATTTCTTTGAGGCATTTTGTCAAACAGTTCATGTGCCTTGTCTATGCAGACTGCAGAGACCACATTTCTTTGAGGCATTCTGTCAAAGACTCAAACAGTTCACATGCCTTGTCTATGCTTCCACATTTCTTTGAGGCATTCTGTCAAACAGTTCACGTGCCTTGTCTATGCTTCCACTTTGCATACACATCTAACAGGGCAGTTGCAACTACAACATCTGACAAGTCACAAAATTGAAAATTCCTCTATCCTTTATGTTTTAGATGGATGTCCAACTCCATACCCTATTCCAAAGCTCCCATTTTGACACAGGCAGGGAGGATGCTGGGCTGGCAAAGGTTGTGGAATTCCGAATTTGGCTTTGCACCAGCCAATTGCATTTGCAGCTTGCTTTAACAAATCCTGCAATCATTTTTTGCATATCCTGGAATCATTGCAGTCCATGAGACCACATTTTGATTTTTGAATTTTTCTGATTTTCATTTTTAAAATTTTTTTCTTAACAATGAAGTTGTACATTGTTTTAACTTTTTTCAATTTTAATTTTTGATTTTTTTTTGCAGGCTGCAGCATCATCATCATAATGAGTTCACAGTCACACAGCATAAGTGACAATGAGGATAGAGGTTGAAGTTCACAGTGAAAATGACTCATCTCAATCTGATGATCGAGATCCTGATTTTGATTTAGAAGGGGAGGGTGAACATGCCTCAAATACTCGATCTCACTCTCAAACTGACACAAGTTCCGTTGGGAGTAAAGCTCGTGATAAGTGCCCTTCACAATTCCTTCAAAAATGGGCCAAGGGCCCCTTTGATCCAAAATCACCTTTAAAACAATTTGCATCTAAGATAGAAGCAAACCCTGCGGCAAAGGGGGGGGGCACTAGAAAATGGAAGTGCAACATATGTAAGCTTACATGGTTTGGAAGCATTACAAGAACTAATGCTCACCTTCTTCTTGTCCGAGGCAAAGGTGTAGATGTATGCAAAGTTGTGGATGGTAACTTGAAGTTCAGGGCTGAAATATTAAAATTATGGGGTTGTAAAGAGGATGAAGCATCACCTTCTGTTATGTTGCCACAAAGGAGTAGGGGTGATCAAATTTCTAGTGCTACTTTGTAGACTCAAAGGCCACCAAATCCATCCAGTTCAAGTGCAACACAGCCTAAGGGGAAACGTAAGATGGCATCTTCACAACCATTGGCAGATTTATTCAATGTGCAAGCAAAGGATGAGGCAGATGATGCCATTGGCAAATTCTTCTTTGCTAATGGCATTCCATTCCATGTGGCTCGCTCTCCTTATTATAAGGAAGCTGTGTCAAAGATAATAAGGGCAGGACAATCATATGTGCCACCAGGGGAGACTAAATTGAGGACAACAATCTTGGATCAACACTATTCCAAGATTAATATTTTGATGGAGAAGATGAAGAGAACCTGGATCACAAGTGGATGCAGCATAGTCATGGATGGGTGGACGGACATTAGGCACCGTCCACTCATCAACATCATCGTTACATCTACAGCGGGCCCTTATTTCCTTAGGGCTATTGATTGTTCTGGGCATAGCAAGGATGCCCATTATCAGTTCCAGATCCTCAAGGATGCTATAGAGGAGGTTGGGCCACAAAATGTGGTGCAGGTAGTGACAGATGCGGCCCATGTGTGGAGAGCTGCAGGGAAGTTGATTGAGGCAGCCTATAGACATATTTGGTGGACTCCTTGTTGTGTGCATGCTATGAATAATGCACTTAAGGACATGGGTAAAATCAGTTGGATCAAATTAATTGTCAGTGATGCTAGAGATGTGCAGATGTTTATCTGCAATCACCATACTTCACATGCACTTTTCAGGTCCTTCTCCAAGAAGGAATTCCTGAAGCCTATAGAGACTCGGTATGCATCATATTTTATTCTCTTGGAGAGGATGCTTGAGTTGCAAGAGCCATTGCAACTAATGGTAATGACAGCAGAATGGAACCGATGGCCTGAGTCAAAGACACAGAAGGGATTGAGGGTTAAGGAGGTGGTGACGAATGATGTCTTTTGGGCTGATGCCAAATATATTCTCCATCATTCAGCCAGTCTTCACAGTTATTAGATTTGGGGATTCTAATGCACCTTCCCTTGGAGAGGTATATGAGTGCATTGATTCCATGCTTGATCAAATGAAGACTATTGTGCGAGAGAAGGACCCCACAATGCAATTCTACACCGAGCATATTCATCCAATCATTCAACGTAGATGGGAGAAGCTCAACACTCCCTTACACATGGCTGCCTATGCATTGAACCCAAAGTGGTACATACCTAGGCCCGGTAGAATCACACCTATACAGGATGCTGAGGTGAAGGAAGGGTTCATGAAGGCCATTGACAAAATGTATGATTCTACAGAGGCCAGCTTGCTTCGTACTGAGTGGTCAAAATTTGCCATTCTTTGGGGATATTCAGAGGCAGCCCAGATAGATTTGGAGACTATGTCACAGGAGGACCCCAAGTTGTGGTGGACTATGCATGGGCCTAGATCTTTGATTACTACTCTAGCCATTCGTTTGCTGTCCCAGGTTTCTAGTTCTTCTGCTGCTAAGAGGAACTGGTCTACTTATAGCTTCATCCACTCTGTTAAGAGGAACAGGCTTACTTCTAGGAGGGCAGAGAAGCTTGTGGCTGTACATAGTTCCTTGCGTCTCATTGACCGCACCACAACTACATACAGGGAGAGTCCAGCAGCCAGATGGGATGTAGAGCCAGAAGAGCCATCATAGATAGATGAGGATGCTACACAGACAGGGCTGGTTGGTATTGGTTTAGATGAGCTTGAGCATTTGGGGTCCAGCAGTTCTAGTGATGACGAGATCGACATGGAGCTTGGGGATGATTAGATCATTCATCATTGGTGGCACCAAGCCATTAACCATTTTGGCATTACTATTTAGTATTTAGTATTTACTATTTCAATATTTTGAACATTGTTGAAACTTGAAACTTGATTGTAATTATGAACAATGATTATGAAATTCAAATTATGAAACATCTAGTTCTCATTCCAATGTCTCACATTGTTTCAATGTTCACTAGTTCAATGAAATCATGGCAATGTGTTTAAACTCTAAACTTTACTTTTTCCTTAGGCTTCTACAATTATACATCTTTTTATAACTAATTTTTCAAGTATTATATGTATTTCAGCGCGCCACCCCCCCGCCGCCGTCCCCCCGCCGTCCCCCGCCGTCCCCAAATTTAGGCCCCCCCCGTCCCCGAACCCGAAACGCGTCCCCTGCCGTCCCCCCGTCCCCGTCCCCGAAACTCCGTGGAACTATGATCATATCATGGTTTCAAGTGCAGTACTAGCTAGGCCTCACAAATGTCGTGTGAGCTACATTTGCACAACAACATTGATCTTGTCAGGATCTCTCTTTAATCATGCATGACATTCAATATGTCCCAATAGATTCTTGAGAGGAACTATTATTGAACACTTCTTTGAATTGATTTGTAGCTTGTCATGTTGACAAAGCTTCATGCATTCTTCCAGCACCCCCAAATGCATTGCTTCTTCTCTGCATATGAATCAATCATCTGAAAAGAATTTGAGTTCCTGATTGCAATTTTATCAAATATTATTTGATAGTCTGCTAGAATGTAACCAAAGCTTTACACATGCCAAATTGTATTATCCTAAAATAAGCATAACTGTTTTAACTGACATGTCAACTTAACTTCCTCGACCATGCTTTTTTAGTTATATCCACTGAATCCATCAGAAGAACAAAGCAGTCACCACCAGTTTTAGTCAAATAGCTAACCAATTTAACTCTAACTCGCCTTGTGGCCAACAACTTGTTCAAAGATAATAGTCAGTGTCGATAATGGTCCTAGATCATTCATGCATCTGAAATCCTAAAGTCTACAAATATCCAAATATGGCCTCTCCATCAGCACTATTACTATCAAAGAGACATACTTTTGCTGAGCTCAAATATTATGTTGATGCTCAATATCTTCCAATATCTTGTGCATCGTCTTCTAATAGGTTGGGATCCTGGCATGAGAAGTATGTCGTACACCCTTAAAATCATTTGTATGTCCATGTGAACGCATCCTTATGGTCCGCCCACAATGGGATCCACCTTCTTAGTTCTTGAATCTTGATAATAATCTATTGATCTGCTTCTTGTCAATGGTCCTGTCTTATTCTAAACCCTTGCTGTAGTGAGCCTTTCCTCAATGATAGTCCTCTCCTCATCACTGGTCCTATTATTTGCTTCACTCTGGTTGTCCTCAGGGTTACAATTCTTCAACTCTATTCCTAGTTTAAACGTTGTTTGTGGCTGGGATTCCTTTGTAGTCTCCATTTTTTAATGTTGTTTCCTTGTATCTTATTCATGATTATGACAAATCTTGTTGGGGGAACAATCTTCTTTGGACTTGATCAATCAATCTGGATCAGATTATTGTTATGATTTTGAACCAAAAATTCGTAAGCCACCCTAATGCCATTGCTCTAGTTCCATCACTGCTTCTTGCTATTTCTTTACATGGTTTCATATTGTTAAAGAGTGCATGCTTACTATGCATGCACACAACATACTTGTTGTAGAGAAGGCTGTGTGTTACATCTTGATAAGATTGTGTGTGTACTCAGACTTTCAGCGAGCAAAGGTGTCCACTGTCAAGTTCTTGACAAGACCG
Organism: Cunninghamia lanceolata; assembly: GCA_027924645.1. Taxonomy (NCBI): domain Eukaryota; kingdom Viridiplantae; phylum Streptophyta; class Pinopsida; order Cupressales; family Cupressaceae; genus Cunninghamia; species Cunninghamia lanceolata. The sequence goes on from BSBN01001091.1 coordinate 1,393,776, forward strand.
AGGTCTTCCACTACCTCTTCCTCTATATTTTTTGCCATGTTTGCCTTAAGCCCATCACTTTGTGTCATTTTCTATTTTGCCTTTTTTTTTCAATTTCTTGCTCCACACACAACACTTGAGGGCAATGATTCTTAATCTGTTTGGATACTCCAATGTACAATTTACTTTCCCTTATGTGTTGTTCCCAAGTTTATGCTATAGAAACAATAATTGAAGACTGCAAAATGATGCTTCTTACAGCACTATGACTGCCATCTACATCATATTTTCATTATGCAATCATGCACATGCTCACATACGTGCCTACGTTCATTGCATATAATATTTTTACTCTTATTCTTTTACCAATATTGACTTTTATCTATTCCACAAGAGTAAGAATGCAACAAAGAGTATCTTGTTTCTTTATTATAATAATTTACACTAACATCCGTAACTTTTTTACTATAATGTAGCAAGCAATCAAGTATAATATACTTGAGACATGTCTGTTTTGCAGTTCCTCCATTTTTTATGCAATAAGCTCTTTGTTTTGCCTCACATTTTATGTATGACTACCATAATCGCTTAGTTCCGATTCAACCAAACATCAAATGCTCAATGCAACTCAATTATGGTAAAATATAGGTGTATGCCATCTTATTAGAAGGTTAAAAACCAAAAATATCATATCATATTGGCATGCACAAGACCAAAAGATCCAGGTATGATTTATTTTATTCTTATGATATGCTGTAAATAATCTTATTGCTTAGTAAAGGTTATCTATATGTAAACAAACTTCAAAAATTGTTTTATTATTAATTGAGCCACCTCTGGGATTGTCCAATTCTCCACATCTGAGAAAATGTATTAAAAATCCACCTCACAAGAAAAATTTGGAAGTAGTTGTTTTTACTGCTACTACAATTTTTAGCATCATAATGTATTTACTGACACCCTTTGTCTATTTTGCCATTGGGAGGTACTTACATGCATTTATGTATGTTCTATTATTTCATTCTCTCTTCCTTCCCTTGTATGTCTCTTGACAGCACACAGGTCTTTACATGTGACCTGGGTTGAATTTTAGTTACCTTTGTCTCTGCTCGCTTCATCTTTGGATTAAATGCACTTTCCTGTACTGATCTGTGATGACCACTTTTGGAAAAGACTGTTCCACATGTAGTTCCTTGTTAATAAAACATGCTGTTTGGCAGCTAATATGTACATATTTGATGAGGTTGCAGATTATTGGCTCCCCTGTAACCAGTATACTCCTGGATGATACAATAACATTGAAAGCAGCTCTGGGAGGTGGTGCTAGAATGGCTGCAGTTAACACTGGAAGAGGGTTATACTTTGTAGATTTACAAAAGCCTGAGGCACATCTAGCCAAATCTTTTCCTGATAATCGGACGGTGGGTACATATCATGATTTGAAGTGGGATCCAGGTCACAAGTTGCTCTATGCCAGTGGTGATCAGAAGCGTATTGATGTGTACAAATGCAAGTGAATTTTTGATATTGTAATTGACATAAGAAAACTTCTATAAGAGAATGAAGGAAGATAGCCAGTTCATTTTGTCGGCAAAAGAAATAGCATTTCATTTTTTTCTTGTAAAACATTTAGTACCTTTAATTCATGTTCAATATTACCAATAAATAAAGAAAATGTTGTTTTGTAAGCACATTGAAATTTTGTCTCAGAACATTTACTATACTAGTACACCTGCGTTCCAGGATTGAATATGGTAATCTTATAACAGCTGAAGTGCTTTGTGTCAATGTGTATTGTATTAAGCAGAGAATGTATTTTTGTGGGTAAGACTTTTTTCATGCATAAAATCACATCTGTCAACTTCTTATGAACTACACAGTTATTTTCTTGATTGGTACCAGAGTGCTTGTGTTGCCAAAAGAAAGAAGTTCTGGTGTTTCTCGAGATATCTATTCAGTTGGTCCAAGTTCAGGTGGGTTTGGTGAAAAACTGTGTTACACGGGGACGCATCCCCACCTCCTCCAACCCTGTCCCCGTCCTTGTGACGTTTTCGGGACGGGGGGACGTTTGGGGACGTCCCCTCGGCGTCCCCTTCAAATCATAAAAATAGGAAATGTCCCGGAAACGCATGAAAAAAACCGGGGACGTCTTGCAGAGTACCGAGACGTCTGGCCGTCCCCGGGACGGCCGGGGACGTCCAAAACGTCCCGGGGACGGCCAGACGTCCCCAACGGCTTTCATTGAAAAAAAACACGCGTTTTTGATAAAATTTAATAATTGAATATATTTGAAACGAAATAAACGAGTATAGGGGGGTTTAAAGTATAAGGCAAAGCTTAAGAAACATAAGGCAAAGCTTAAAAAAAAAGACTCAGTGAAACCAAAACTCACGGGGAAGGAAAAAGATGCAGGAAGGAAAAACGCAGGAGGAGGGAGAAAGAAACGCGGGAGGGAGAAAGAAATGCGGGAGGAGGGAGGAGGAAGGAGGAAGGAGGAAGGAGGAAGGAATAAACGCAGGTCAGCCGGTCAGGGAAAATTTGAAAAATAAAATGCTTACCTCATTCTTTGTGTAGATTGAGGGTGAGGGCTTTGAGTTTGGGATATATGAATATCATATCATTCACATTGCAGTTACCTCATTTGAAACGTTGCAAACTGTCAAACATTTGAAAGGCTTGCTGAAAGTTGAAACCCTCAGGTTGCACAGGTACTGGTATTTTTTTATTTTTTTGAGTTTTATTTTTTTTAATTTTATTATTATTAGGGGTTTTTATATCGTATGGTGTTTAGTTTTCACTATTTATTCATTATTCAACCTCACAAAGCCAACTGTCAAACACAAAGTTACAAACAAAAATTTAAAAATCAAAATGAGCAGCAGTGAGGAAAATATGAATGAAGAGAGCAATGAAGAAGTTGAAGTTCAAATAATATGTCCTCAAACCCAAAACACATTTGCAAGTTCCGTTGGAAGTGGAGACCGTTTTAAATGCCCTTCATCCTCTCTTCAAGAATATGCAAAAGGACCCTTCAATCCCAAAAAACCATTGCTTCAATTTGCCACCAATTTGACTGGTCCTAAGGCCAAAAATTCAGGGGGAACCAGGTATTGGTTGTGTCATATTTGCAACACTCATTATCATGGGAGCTACAGCAAGGTTGAACATCATTTATTGGGTGAGAGTGGCCATGGGGTTAGAGTTTGTGAAGATATAAAATTGGAAGAACAGGGTGAAATGCTAAAGTTGGTAGGGGAAAGTGAGGAAAAACATATAGCTACTTCTACTAAGAGGAAGCGTTCAATGCAAATGCAATCTATTTCCAATGATGAACATTCCAATCTATCAGTTGGACAGGGACTTGGACAGCATTGTGATAGAGGCAAGAAGAAGGCCACTTCTACCACAACCACAGGTGAAAGAAACACAGTGATAGGGATGATGAATATGCAAAAGCGTGAGCTAGCCGATGATTCAGTGGCAAAGTTTTTTTATGCCCATGCTATCCCTTTTCATTTGGCAAGGTCTCCTTATTTCAAAAACATGTTCAAAGATGCAATAGTAGTTGGATCCTCTTATGTTCCTCCTGGAGAACAGAGATTGCGTACCTCCCTCCTTGACAAACAATATTCAAAGGTGAACATAGTAATGGAGGAGATGAAACAAACATGGATTAGGACTGGTTGTTCCATTGTGATGGATGGGTGGACTGATATTCGACATTGGCCTCTCATTAATATTATTGTTACATGTCCTTCTGGGTCATACTTTCTTAGAGCAATTGATTGCTTTGGGAAACGTAAGGATGCTGATTTCCAGTTTGCCCTTTTGAAGGAGGCCATAGAGGAGGTTGGGTCTTCTAATGTTGTGCAGGTTGTGACAGATTCAGCTCGCGTTTGTAAGTTGGCTGGATTGATGGTTGAGAGTGCTTACAAACACATTTTTGGACTCCATGTTGTGAACATGCTTTGAATAATGCTTTGAAGGACATTGGAAAAATAGAATGGGTGAAAGTAGCAGTGGCCGAATCTAGATCAATACAAATGTTTATATGCAATCATCAAACTTCGCTTGCATTATTCCGATCCTATTCAAAGAAAGAATTCCTCAAACCAGTTGAGACTAGATATGCTAGCTATTTTATTTTACTGGAGAGGATGTTGGAGGTGCAAGATGCTCTACAATCCATGGTGGTTGCTCGAGAGTGGAAAAAGTGGGCTCCATCAAATACAAAAGAAGCACAGAAGGTGAGAGACATGGTGCTTAATGAGAGATGGTGGTCCAATAGCAGGTAAGAAATATTTACTTCATATTTTTGAATTTTTCATTTTTGTGTTTCTAACTTTTTGCTTTGCTTTTTCTTTAAATTATTAGTATTACTATTACATTATTACTTAGTTACTAATAGTATAAGTTAATAACTATATTACTAGTGTTAATTCAAATTGATAATGTCTTACTATTTTTAAATTTTGTTTGCAGATATATTTGCTCTATCATATCCCCTGTTGTGAGTGTGATTAGGTATGCAGCTACAGACTCTCCTAGCCTAGGAGAGATTTATGAGACTTTTGATAGCATGCTTGATCAAATGAGGCAAGCAATTTGTGCCAAGGATCCTGAATTACAATTCTATGAGCAACATATCAGGGCTATTGTCACAAAGAGGTGGAACACAATGAACACCCCTCTTCATATGGCTGCCTATGCTCTTAATCCGAAGTGGTATGCACCTAGACCTGGCCGAATGCTTCCTTTTGAGGATGATGAGGTAATGGAGGGGCTTATGGCAGCCCTTCGTAAGATGTATGGCACTGAGGAGGCAACCTTACTTCGAGAGCAGTGGCTTTAGTTTTGTGAACGTCAGGGTCCTACATTCAACAAACCAGAGGCTAGGACAGATAGGGCCACTATTGCACTAAAAAACCCCATTGGATGGTGGAAATTTCATGGGAAGGACACACCAGAGTTGAAGCAACTTGCTATTCGTTTGCTCTTACAGATTGCTATTTCCTCTGCTGCAGAGAGGAATTGGTCCACCTATGGCTTCATCCACTCGATCAAGAGGAACAAGCTTACCTCAAAATGAGTAGAAAAATTAGTTGCAGTTCATAGTGCCTTGAGACTTCAGGATCGACAGACTACTGAGTATCGACAGACTCCAGCAGCACGTTGGGATGTTGATCCTGAAGATGTTAGGTAGATTGACGAGGAGGTGCAACCAGGAATGGTTGGAGTTCCATTGGATGATCCACTTCAGACAGAGAGTGACAGTGACACAGATAGTTCTTTTGATCATGATATTGATAGCTTGAATGAGGCATAGATATTAGTCTTTAGATTGTTGTATTTTGAAGTTTGAGACTTTGGGTTTAACAGTTTGAGTTAACTAAAACTTTATCTTTAATTTTGAAATTTGAAGTTTGAACTTTAATATTGCTGTTATGAATCTTCAATCTAATGATTATCATTAAATTTTAATTCTATTGTTGTTTAGATTGCTGTTATATTGTTTATTCATTATTGAAGTTTATACTGCTGTCATGATTTATTCTGATTCACATGTTGATATTGATTTATTCACTATGATATTCACATTATAATATCATTATATCATATTAATATATCATTATATGATATCTCTATTTCATATATATATATATATATATATATATATATATATATATATATATTGAAAAATTCATATATCGCCGTCCCCAAAAATTGGCCGTCGGACTGCCGTCCCCGAAACACGTCCCCTGCCATCCCCATCCCCCCGTCCCCTCGTACACCGCGAAACATAGGTGAAAAATGATTAAAGAAAAACGGTTGGTCCCAAAAGTTACAAGAGAGTTTTTATTTAAAAATATGGAGAAAGGCTTCAGAAAGTAACGATCCACAAAGACTGCTATTAGAAAACATAAGTATATGAATTCCAACATAAAATACCAATTCAAAGCATTTCGTCTTATGTGCATGCAAGGTCATATTGCTTTCAACCATAGTGGCAAAAATCTTTAATAACTTGTGGTCAATTGTGATAAATTGCTGCTAAGCTCAGTTGTTGATCCAAACCAAATCAGATTGCTAATTTTTTCTTTGATCACTGGCACAATTCCCAAGGCTGACGATTTTTTCTTGGTTGATGGCATGATTCCCAAGGCTAGTTTAATCACAAATACACTGTTCCATTCATTCAATTTGCCTGTAAAATACTTGTTTTTTTTTTAATTTTTTGTCAAAACCACATTTTACATTGCAGATTTAGATTTTGCTGAAGTAACCAAACATCGGGTCAATTAGGGCACACTCAATCAAAACCATTCTTCAAAAAATATTTGTTCCATTCTCATTCTGTTAGGGCTTAATTATTGCTTCATGGTCTCGACACCTGCATTTTTTAAAAAGGTTTGAAGCTCGGATAAAAGCAATAAAATCATAAGAAATGGCATTCATCATAAACATCCATTTGTCCTCCACTCTGATTTTAAAAAGCAAAAAACAAAAAATGTTCTAGGCTTGCATGAAATGGGAAAGCATTATTTGGCATAAATTTAAAAAACTGATGTTTTTTTCTCTATTTTTTATGAATTTTTCAATGTTTTTTAATTTCTGATTTTGCCCAATTGAATCTTTATCTTTTGGTTCCGATAAAGATTTTGGATACTATGCTTCCAACAACTCTCCCAACATTGAAGTGGCCTTGGAACTGCTGTTTTAATTTATGATAGAGAGTCTAAATACAAGTGTTCCACAAGGATGCACTCCCCTCCCCCTCGAAAATCTAGTCGTTACTAGGATGGGGACGTCCCCACGATGCAAGGACTTTAAGGACATGCCCCTTTGCCATCCCGCTGCCGCCGCCGCCGCCACCGCCTCCGCCTGTCAAGGGACATCGTTGGGATGCCTCCCTCAAAGGAAATGTTTTTGGGGGGTGTCCCCTTGTTTTGTGGACTGCAAGGAGACGTTGAGACATCCCCAAGACCCTCAAGGGACTCAGTCAAATCTCCTAAATGCATTGCAAATGTGTAATGTCCCCTTTTAGGGTATTCTTGATTTCTTCACCTGTACACAAGAATAACTCCTAGAAAGAGACATTAGTACTTTAAAAGATCAATTCCATAATGAAATCAATACATTATAATCATGATCAATAACAATGAATATGAATGTAATGTTACCTCAGTGTGCATATATCCAATTTCTACAACCACAGACATTAACACATATACAAGTACATATATTCTTTCATAATCATTATGGTTAGCAATATCATAATCATAGTCAATGATACATATATTCAAATGTATTTATATTTTAAATCACGTTTAGGTCTCATGATATACTTTGGCCATGCTCGATCGTTAATCTATCCTAGCCCTAGCGGAGGATAGGTATATACTTGTTAAGGCACTAGATAATAATGCCCAAGGGTTTCATTGCACTCCCGACAATACTTCACCTCTTGGGGTCACCATGCTCTACTGTCAGGCTCAAAGGCTTCATTGCACACCCGACAATACTTCACCACTTGGCTCAAGGGACTTCATTGCACACCCGGCAATACGTCACCCTCTTGAGAGTCACCTACCATGTAAGTCATCTCCATAGGTATAGGCCCAAGAGCTTCATTGCACACTCGGCAATACTTCACTTCTTGGCTCGAGGGACTTCATTGCACACCCGACAATACTTCACCCACTTGAGAGTTACCTACCCTATGGGATTTAATAATAATAACATCTGCACTTCCTTAACTACTCAACCGTCCTCTTAGGGGTAATAGATAAGATTAAGGACGTGGCCCGATTTGCTTATCCCTAGTATATCATGAGTAAGGTTATAAATATCATACCAATAAGGAGCTCGTCTCCTTGAATGTTTTAGTCATCCTATGGATCACGACGATAATGCTTTCTTATGAATATTGTTCCATCAATGGGAACTAGATAATACTTTCTTATGAATATTGTTCCTTCAATGGGAACTAGATATCATACCATCACTTTCGAATGGATAAATATGTCATACCATCACTATCGGATATATATATATATATGCAATTATGCCTAAGTAGTTCATCTCAATGCATATATTCATTCCTTGATTAGAGTGTTGATAATGATGATCTTATAACAAGATAAATAGTGTTGATATGAATACCTTGTAAAGCTGGGCTGAATGATAATTTGTTGCTGCTTAGAATAACTGATATAATTGTATATATAACACTGAATATGTTGCTGCTCGTCATAAATGATATAATTGCAGATATAACACTGAATATGCTGCAGCTTGGAATAAAGGCTTATAAGTGCTGCTATAAGAGATTTGTTTATGCTATATAAGATACCTTGATTCCTTGATAATAGATCGCTGATATAATGACTTGCTGATATATGTGTTTAAGAATACACATAATAACTCTGCTTGATCGATTATGCGCTGTTGATATATATATATAATTCAGAGTGGTTGATGCTTGGGAATGATCAATAATGATAGTCTGTGATTCACTCCTTACTGAGATATTAATACTTGAATGAAATTCTTCCATCATGATATGATAGACTGCATTGTAGAAATATATATGTGTTAGAAAGATAGATACTTGGATAGTCGATATGATATATGCTGCTAATATATAAAATATATATAATTCTTGATCAATTGATGAAGATGTTTGATGGTATTCAATGTATATTAGACTTCTTCCTTGATATATATGTGTGCGCACGCGCGTGCTTCTTTGAATGCTTGAATGATAATTCGATGATGATGTGATCTGTATATTGGTGCAGAGAATAATATATTGTTGATTCCTTGCTGAGATATTTATTGCTTGAAATGTTCTGCCCTCTCATCTTAATGATGACTTCACTAATACTTCCTTTATCATATGATTGCTGAATTGTGAGTGATTGATGATAGATGAGAGGCCTTTCCTTGTGATTCGATGCTGGATCAATATTCTCTGTTGATCGCTGATGATATGATGAAGATATGTTATGATTGTATTGTATGGTTGATTGATCCTATGGTGATTAGTTCTGATTGTTCGATCCTTGGCTTCCCGATATGTTAATTGCTGATAAAGGATACCTTGATCAATGAAGAGATGAGTTAGTAATCTTGTTCGGTGGGTGGTTTGCTTCCTTGATCACTGTTGATGGAGATGATATCATTCGATGATGATAATATTTGAAGTTCTTGTTGCTTTGCTGATTGCCGAATGATAGAGTTATCTCCATCGATCTTCCATATATAGGCTTGGACAACTGCTTCTTGGGAGTGGACGTCTCCCTTCAAGGGATTCAAACCTCTTAAAATATAATCGCTGCTAATCATTTATTTGATTGCTTTTATTAAAATGTTTGCCTTTGTATTTGATCGCAACCTTTCATAAAATCATTTGTTTGAATATTAATCGCTGACTTTATCTTCCGTGCCATATACTAACCACTGTCTTTAGTAATAATCTGTCTTATAATCGCTTTTTGTCTAGATTATGAATCGCTTCATGAATTACTGTCTTCATTTTATAATCGTTGCTTTTATAAGGGTATTGATTTGTGTATAAGCTTGTCTTATGCGCTTTTCTTTGGGAGGGTCGTTCATAAGTGGAATCGATCCTTATAATGCTTCATATATATACATTTATTTTATATTATATATATTATTTAATATATATATATATATATATATATATATATATATATATATTTATAATTATACTAATATTAATTATGTATGTTTGTATTAATAATTACAATGGTTATTTATATTTAATAATATATTTTATAATATTACTTAATTTATTATTTTAAGTCTATCGATTTATGAATCATGTATACTTGATTCAATTATAACTTGTTAGTATAGGGACATGACAGGTCTTCCCTCTCAAGATTGCTTGTCCTCAAGCAATTTTGGGTTGACCCAAGAATTTGAGAAGAACCATGTTCAGATTAATGCCTTGTTGAGGAGAGAAAATTTGTAATCAACGAAGATTTGGTAAGCCTTTATTGAATAAAATGTGATTGAGGTAATACAAGTTTATAGATGAATATGTAGTTAATCAAGTGAATGCAGAAGGAGAAATCTTTCAATGGTTTTGAGAATCCAGATTAGAGATTCTAAAATGAAACAATATTGATGAAAGATCTGAAAGATAAACCGAATGGATAAGTGAGGCCTTGATTATTGAGCAAGTTGCAGATGTGTAAACTAATCACTAAATGATGATAAGATAGCGTGAAGAATGATCCTAGGATTGTGGGTTATGGGTCCACAATATAACTTAGTATAGGTCTTTATGTTACTTTAAGCAAGAGAAGAACTCCAAAGGAGACTCTTTGGAAGAGATGATCTAATATAGAAATGAATTCGTGAACTAATCACTGAATGATGATAAGATAGCGTGAAGAATGATCCTGGGATTGTGGGTTATGGGTCCACAATATAACTTAGTATAGGTCTTTATATTACTTTAAGCAAGAGAAGAACTCCAAAGGAGACTCTTTGGAAGAGATGATTTAATATAGAAATGAATTCATAAATTTACTAGATCAATTTTGTAAGTTACAAGTTTTGATATGTATATTGTCATTGTTTCTATGAGTGTGAAGTAGAAACATAGTGATATGATGAATTGTGACATGAATATTTGAATGTGGAATGCTGGAGTAATTGATATAGCTTAACATTTGTAAATCAAGGTTATGCACAATAAGACTAAGGATAGTACCTTAGTAAATATATTACCATGAACTGATTGATCATAGTCTATTATAAGGACGTAGCATAGTGGTGGATTTCTACATAATAGTTATGTTTTGCATGATGGGTAGATTTGTGTGTGTTGACTAGCTCCTTAGTTTAAGGTAATTGAATCCAAAATCTATCTAATTGTGTATTGATTATAAAGGGAGATAATATCCAAGCATGGACACTAGTGTATTCTAGTATGCTCTCACATTTTAATACTATTGAGTTTTTATTGACATTTACAAGGGTATAATTATTGATACTTTACTTTGTGTTGGTCGTGGATGTTCTTGAAAATTGTGATCATATTAGGTTGAGGTCATCACCTTGTATCAATGAACGATGGAAATAATAGTAGGAAGGCAAAGTTGTGAACCTAGCACTTACATTTCAAAGTCAGGGCATAATGTTTTAATTATTATATCTAGACTGGGATTTGTGAGTGATAATGATTAAATCTTTTCAGCTATTATATTGTAACTATATATAGTGTTGTAAACTCTTAACATTGATAGCAAAGGACATAACAGTCTTGAGAATGTGAACCATGATTGTGTTAATTAAAAAAAGAATGGTGAGAGCAAAATTACATTTGTCTATACCATGATGAGTGAGGCTCTTTAGAAAACATCATCTGTCAAAAGACAATGCTAAGTTATCGTTGATGAAAGATGACATCATCTTGAAAATTTGGAGAGATGAATTTGTAGGGAAGGTAAATTCAATCGTAGAAGTGTATAATAGATGGTGATATGCTAGCATAGAAACAGTCAATGAGGGATAAGATTATCACCGAAGAGAAAAATTCATGTTTTAAGTTATAATATATGGAGTACACATAAGTATTGTAAGTACTTATCATTCACAGGATGGTAGGATGACTGCTCTGATACCACTTGTAATGTCCCCTTTTAGGGTATTCTTGATTTCTTCACTTGTACACAAGAATAACTCCTAGAAAGAGACGTTAGTACTTTAAAAGACCAATTCCATAATGAAATCAATACATTATAATCATGATCAATAACAATGAATATGAATGTAATGTTGCCTCTGTGTGCATATATCCAATTTCTGCAACCACAGACATTAACACATATACAAGTACATATATTCTTTCATAATCATTATGATTAACAATATCATAATCATAGTCAATGATACATATATTCAAATGTATTTATATTTTAAATCATGTTTAGGCCTCATGATATACTTTGGGCATGCCCGGTTGTTAATATATCCTAGCCCTGGCAGAGGATAGGTATATACTTGTTAAGGCACTGGATAATAATGCCCAAGGGTTTCATTGCACACTCGACAATACTTTACCTCTTGGGGCCACCATGCTCCACTGTCATAGGCCCAAGGGCTTCATTGCACACCCGGCAATACTTCACCACTTAGCTCAAGGGACTTCATTGCACACCTGACAATACTTCACCCACTTGAGAGTCACCTACCATGTAAGTCATCTCCATAGTTATAGGCCCAAGAGCTTCATTGCACACCCGACAATACTTCACTTCTTGGCTCAAGGGACTTCATTGCACACCCTACAATACTTCATCCATTTGAGTGTCACCTACCCTATGAGATTTAATAATAATAATAACATCCGCACTTCCTTAACTACTCAACCGTCCTCCTAGGGGTAATAGATAAGATTAAGGATGTGGCCCGATTTGCTTATCCCTAGTATATCATGAGTAAGGTTAGATAGATCATACCAATAAGGAGCTCATCTCCTTGAATGTTTTAGTGATCCTATGGATCACAACGATAATGCTTTCTTACAAATATTGTTCCATCAATGGGAACTAGATAATACTTTGTTATGAATATTGTTCCTTCAATGGGAACTAGATATCATACCATCACTATCGGATATATATATATATATATATATATATATATATATGGCAATTATGCCTAAGTAGTTCATCTCAATGCATATATTCATTCCTTGATTAGAGTGTTGATAATGATGATCTTATAACAAGAAATATAGTGCTGATATGAATACCTTGTAAAGTTGGGCTGAATGATAATTTGCTGTTGCTTAGAATAATTGATATAATTGCAGATATAACACTGAATATGCTGCTGCTTGGAATAAATGATATAATTGCAGATATAACACTGAATATGCTGCTGCTTGGAATAAAGGCTTATAAGTGCTGATATAAGAGATTTGTTTATGCTATATAAGATATGTTGATTCAGTGAGAATAGATTGCTGATATAATGACTTGATATATGTGTATAAGAATATACATAATAACTCTGCTTGATTGATTATGTGATGTTGATATATAAGGATGTATATATATAATTCAGACTGGATGATGCTTGGGAATGATCGATAATGATAGTCTGTGATTCACTCCTTGCTGAGATATTAATACTTGAATGAAATTCTTCCATGATGATATGATAGACTGAATTGTAGAAGTATACATATATGTTAGAAAGATAGATATTTGGATAGTCAACAGGATATATGCTGCTAATATATAAAATATATATAACTCTTGATCAATTGATGAAGATGTTTGATGGTATTCAATGTATATTAGACTTCTTCCTTTATGTGTGTGTGTGTGTGCGTGTGTGTGCTTCTTTGAATGCTTGAATGATAATTCGATGATGATGAGATCTGTATATTGGTGCAGAGAATAATATATTGCTGATTCCTTGCTGAGATATTTATTGCTTGAAATGTTCTGCCCTCTCATCTTAATGATGACTTCACTAATACGTCCTTTATCATATGATCAATGAATTGCGAGTGATTGATGATAGATGAGAGGCCTTTCCTTGTGATTCGATGCTGGATCAATATTCTTTGTTGATCGTTGATGATATGATGAAGATATGTTGTGATTGTATTGTATGGTTGATCAATCCTATGATGATTAGTTCTGATTGTTCGATCCTTGGTTGCCTGATATGTTAATTGCTGATAAAGGATACCTTGATCGATGAAGAGATGAGTTAGTAATCTTGTTTAGGGGGTGGCTTGCTTCCTTGATTGCTGCTGATGGAGATGATATCATTCGATGATGATAGTATTTGAAGTTCTTGTTGGTTTGCTGATTACCGAATGATAGAGTTATCTCCATCGATCTTCCATATATAAGCTTGGACGACTACTTCTTGGGAGTGGACGTCTCCCTTCAAGGGATTCAAACCTCTTCAAATATAATCGTTGCTAATCATTTATTGGATTGCTTCTATTAAAATGTTTGCCTTTGTATTTGATTGCAGCCTTCAATCATAAAATCATTTGTTTGAATATTAATATCTAACTTTATCTTTCGTGCCATATACTAACCATTGTCTTTAGTAATAATCTTTGTCTTATAATCGCTTTTTGTCTAGATTATGAATCGCTTCATGAATTACTGGTCTTCATTTTATAATCGTTGCTTTTATAAGGGTATTGATTTGTGTATAAGCTTGTCTTATGCGCTTTTCTTTGGGAGGGTCGTTCATGTGTGGAATCAATCCCTATAATGCTTCATATATATACATTTATTTTATATTATATATTATTTAATTTATATTTATTTTTATATATTTATAATTATACTAATATTAATTATTTATGTTTATATTAATAATTACAATGGTTATTTATATTTAATAATATTACTTAATTTATTATTTTAAGTCTATATCGATTTATGAATCATGTATACTTGATTCAATTATAATTTGTTAGTATAGGGACATGACAATATGCCCAGGTGTCCCATGTGTCATTCAGCTCAAAAAAATGCATTGTAAAAAAATCAAAACTTTTTTGATGATTGTGTTAGTAACCCTAACCCTAATGGTTTGTGGGGCCAACCCACACTTTAATTAATCACAAAAAGTGAGAAAGGTTGCAAGAGTGAGTATTAGGATAGGAAAAAGTGAGAGCAATAGTAAGAGTGAGAACATTAGCCAAGTTTTCATCGATTGAGTGTGAGCATTAGGAAGAGTGACGACAAGAGCAAGAGGAAGAGCAAGTGCCAAATCTTCGTGGAACATTGAAAAATTGTGTAGCCTTCGTCACTTAGATTGGTTAGATTCTATAGCTTCATTGTTAATTTTATAAAGAATGAAGATTTGATCAGAAATAGTGAGGACTTGGTGTTGCAGAAAACATAGTGAGAAAATTGTGAAAATGGTCTGCACGATGAAGGTTTATGTGGTTGCAAATGCCTTAATTTGGTCTTGTTGGTGGGGGCTCTACATCTTCACCCCACTTTGTGCAAGGGGCTCCACCCCTTGACCCCACTAGGGGCTCCACCCTTAGACCTACATCCACCATCGTCTTGCCCCTATCCCCAAATCTAGGCCTTTGGTCCTCATGTCCCCTCGTTCCCCTATCCTGAGACTCCGTGGAACATAGCTAAATACTTAGAATCAATCTTGCATTTGAAGGATCTAGTTTAGCTCAAATTAAATTTAAGAAAATCATTGCCTATGTGATTTGTACTTTCTAAGATTGATCACAAAAGAAGCATGACAAGAAGCATTGTTGCAAAGATAAATAAAGACAAGTGTTTCTTGATCATATAATGCTTGCCATGAAGTTGAACCAATTTGTTTGATTGACCTTTAATTCTTAATGTGTCTTTGCCATCCCTTATTACAATATAAGGGAAGAAGGTTATTTGGCCATGCAAGCTTATGTCTAGTAGATCTTATGGCGCTTTGAACTAGGGTTTCAAACATGACAATTCTCTACTTTTAATACTTAGTCTGGAGCCTAAATTTGATAGTTAACCTTTCTTGCCAAGCAATTTTTTTTTGTGATGGTTAATTTTTTCAATTGTCCTTTAAATATTTAAAGAGTTTTTATTTTTTTTAAATTATATGTAAATTAAATATATATATATATATATATATATATATATATATAAATAATTTATATAAATTTTGATAGTTTGTTCAAAATCCATCCTTTGATGTGATACCGTCTTCCTAAAAATTTAGTTGTATTTTATAGTAAAAATGTTTAAATACAACTATAGGGCCATTAAATTTAGGCCTTGGTCACTACTATTACATAATATTTATATTCATTTGTACTTATGTATAAAGATAATAACATGATTAAATTTTCTAATTTAATATTTATTTTGTTTTATTGCAGATCACTCCTATACTTCATATATTTATCATCTATCATTTGTATTGGGTTTTTTTTTTTTAAATGAAAGGTTTTATATCAAACTAGTTTTTATTTTGCAACCCATTGGTTTTGAGAGCACTAGTTAGAGCCAAGAACTAAGGTGTATCCATTTTGTCACCAACAGACTAAGGGCTTTTGACTTCATCAAATTATTTTAATTATGTTGGTGTTTTTATTTTGCAATATGACTTCTATTTGAACTAAAACTTTAATTTCCAATTTTTTTTATATTTCTTTTGTTTTTTAATTTTATTATTTTTTAAAAATTTAACTTCTATATTTTTGATTCAACTCCCTTACCTCTTTCTCTCATTTTATTTATTGTTTCAAGTTTTAATTTTTAAATTTAATTGCTTAAGTTTGAGTTTGGTTTGAGTTTTGTTTAATTTTGAATTATGTATAGAAAAAACCTATGTAAATTTTTCAAGTGTCTATTCTACTTATTTTACAAACCAGTAAAAAATAGGCTCCTTGAGAATTATATCTCTTGGCATCTTTTAAATAGATTTATCTTCAATAAATAAATAAATATACTAATTTTAAAGTCACTTGCAGATTATTTTAAATTTATCTTTTATTTTTTATTTAGAAAAACATTTAAATATATAATATTGAATTATAATCTTATAATAATTTATATTTTGATTTAGAAAAATTAAATAATGTGTTTTAATTTAAAAAATTGAAAAATATAATATTTCAAAATCCTTAAAAGTATATATTTAACTTTCTTTTTTAAAAGTTATTCGATATGAATTAATATAAATTTGGTCTCTTTAATTTATTTTATTATAGAGTTATTTTATTTGCCTTTAATTTATTTTACTATAAAGTTATTTTATTAACTACATAGTTTTATTTTATTTACATTAAAGTTAAGCTCATTATATTAAAAAAATAAATGTGGGCTCTAAATAATTTTTAATTATGAATTATGAATTATTTTTAGCTTTACTTATTCTTAAAACATCTTGTTTGTAAATTTTATATCATTTTTTGCATTAAAGGATTTATTTATCATGTTGATGTTACATTTTTAATACCTGCCTTCGACTGGTACTATTGCAATGAGTTCGCACTTATCTAGTTATTAATCTATTGATTGCAAACCAATCAAAAGATAGGATTATTTTTCTTGTCGAACAAATTTGATTTAAATTTGTACTTTTTCTATGTCAACATGATAAATTTTTAACAAAAAAATATTTAGAAATGATTATCATTGGCTGAAAAAAATGACGTCTTCTCTGCGGAGAGTGCAACAAAAAATTATAAATGCAGAGAGAATTTTGGTTTGAGGGGAGCACGTGGCAAATAAACAAATTATGAACACAAATTTTGTCTCCCACTAGTTAAGTCATGCCTAAATGGATGACGAAATCTTAATTTAGTTTTTAGGGTTACACATTTTATTTTATGTAATTAGATTATTTTAGGGAATCAATTTTATTTACTCAAAAGTTAAAAATCTTGGATTTCAATTTTATTTAGTCAAAACTTTAAAATTTGAATTTAATTACATTTTTTATTTTATTCTTCAAACTTACAATATTTTAATGCATTTTAAATTATAAAAGTATTAGTATTATTACATTAATTAATTCTTTAATCATTATAATCATTATTATTATATTATTTAAATATTTAATATTTAATTTTGAAAATTTATATTTAAATTTTAAGTCAAAATATGAACATTGAATATTTAATACATAGAAAACAACTTCCTATTATATTAAATATACAGCCTAATAATTTTTTTATAAAACAATAGTGACAAGAGTTTAAAGACTATTTTGTTACTTTGCTTGTATTTAATTAAATATGAAATTAACGAATTTAATTTATTATTTACAAACCTAAAAACTTACATCAAAACCTATTCGTAAAAAATTGAAAATATTAAAAACAAAATTGAAAATATTAAAAACTGTGAGTTCACCTAATTATTTGGGTTCATGCAGTGGTTGTTATTTACAATAGTTTCTTGATCATTAAATCTTCAATCCATGGGTTGTTACTTTGTGTTGTTTATTTTAAAATATCAAACTTTAATGGCCTTGGTTTTTATTTTTAATCTTGACATTTAAATCTTTAGGGTTTTTGAATGCTTCAAATAACAAATCCTAAGCCGATAGTCTTTTGTATGTGAACATTATAGTGCTTTGAAAATTTTTTAAATAAATTCGCTCCAGGTAATGAGCTTGTGCCAAGGAAACTATAAGTAGACCTATTCTTAACTAGTTATTAATAATTTTTTTTGTGACCAATGATAACTGAAATAGTTTTGCTATTGTATAGATGCAAATATTATAACAAATTGAAAAATTATTTTTCTTTAATCTAATTGGTAGAAAACTTTTATATTATAAGGGTGATTAATAATATTTTATAACTATATTTTATTAGGGTTTTATCAAATCAAATAAAAAAGGGAAAAGTATATGATAAGGAAGTGCATTATATTTTTAAGATTTTACTAACTATATTTACGAACATGGCATCACTTCATTTAAATATTTTCCATCACACTAGATTTTTAACTATTGAGTAAATAAAATTGAAATTCCCAAAATAAAAGTATTTTTCATGACACTCAAGATTTTTAACTCTTGAGTAAAAAAAATTAAAATCCCAAAAATAACCTAATTTTGTAAAATAAAATAACACTAAAATTTTTCTTTACAAAGCATGCATATTTTTATTTATTGATTTCTTTTCAAGTTATTTTATAAAAAAAATATTAGGGCTTAAATTTGTTTTATAAGGGTTCTACGCCTGAACCATTGATGTCTAATTAAATGGAGTTGAACCACATACTTTTATTAAATGAATGCACCCAAAACTATTACTAAACCACAATATTAGATTAATTAAAATAATTAAAATCATGTTCTCTCAAAGTACTTACTATTATTATGACTAAGATAAAATACTGTAGTGATGTAAATATGAATATGTTATTGTTATTATATTAAAACTACAATATTAGATTAATTAAAATAATTAAAATCATGTTCTCTCAAAAACTAAGATAAAATTGTAGTGATGTAAATCCACAGTGTTATTATATTATTATGTAATTATTCTTCAAACTTACAATATTTTAATGCATTTTAAATTGTAATAGTATTCAATATTATTACATTTTAATATTTTAGGCAGACATTTCAAATCTATCCACACCCATCTAGGGTTAGGTTCTACACATTTTATTTTATGAAATTATATTATTTTTGGGATTTCAATTTTATTTACTCAAGAGTTAAAAATCTAGGATTTCAATTTTATTTAGTCAAAAGTTAAAAATCTACAATATCACAAAAAATATTTGGCCATGTTATTACATTTTAAGGAAATATTTGTGTTATTTAAAAGACTTTGTAAAGTTTAGTTTTACCAAATTAGATTATTTTTGAGATTTCAATTTTATTTATCCAAGACATTTCAACACTCTTCAAAAATTAATTTTTCATTTATTGGAATGCAATTTGTCTATACAACCAATACCTAATTAGCAAAAAAATAACAACTAAACAAATACTATATACAACCAATTGCTAATCAACAAAAAAAATAACAACTAAACAAATACTATAATAACAACACTACAAGACAGGGACTTGCCACTACGTGACACTTGTTATATCTTTCTTTTTGTTTTTTATAGTGGTAATGGATTATGAAGTGTGGTCTAAAATAATAATGCAAAATAAATGAACACAATATTTCTCTAGAAATTACTTATAAAATGATTAAATACATTTTTGTTATTAAATTAGTGAAAAAACTTGATTTAAAAAAAATGTACTGGAAAAATATATTTGACATTAATGTTTTCGACTTTTTTATGAGCAACATACTATCAATGAATAACTAACTCCCTTTTAAATTTCCACAATGGATGGAATACACCATTTGAATTTTTAATTGTCCATATATGTATGATTTTTTAGACAAAAGATAGAAATATAGTAAAAATAGAAAGATATATGTATTATATATCCAATGTCTATTCAATAAAAAGATATTTAATATTTTCATATCATTATTTAAAAGAGATTTAATTGTACTTATCTCTATTATATATGTTTTAACAAATGTTTATTAAATATATGTGGTAATTTAAAATTTATTTGTTTTTATTGAGATTTTTAAATTTATTTTACACTTAAAAAGATGGATAATATTTTTTTTAAAATTATCATTATTATTTTGTTTAAATAATTTTTTTTGAATTAAATGTATCTACTTAATTTTAATATAAACCAAGAATAATATATTGATCTCATCACTTTCAAAATAAATTTAAATGGATAGATGCCTTCCCTTCAATTTTAATTTAGAAGATGTTTTGCAATCTTGACCATTGAATACAATGGTAAGGTCACAAACAAATTATATGGTTCTACATAAGGGTAAGTGCACAAAGATGAGGGACCAAAATGGGGTCTTAAGTTGCCACTTTTTTTCTAAAATCAGGAAACATTGATGTTGGATGAGAAATTGAAGATAGCTACACTCAAAATTTGAAGATGGAATGAAAACAGGAGTTGTAGTGCTCCGAATCTAGTTTCTAAACTACTATTTTTTTCCAAAAATGGTTGAGATTAAGGGGTTCAAAAATGGGGAGCACACAAATTGGTCATATTTTTCTCAAAAAAATATAACACAACGTCTGGTGTGCTCCCCCTAAAATGTTAACTTCTTTTTAGTATTTCAATAATCGCTCTAGTGAGAAATTAGGTAACACCATGTAGTTTATCCCTAATTTTTTTGATAATTTTTTAATGAAAAATTAATTTTTTAGTAATTTTTAAAGTGGACACATCCTGAAAAACAAAAATTTGAGCGTGCTCCCCCCTAAAATGTTTGAAAACTAATCGATTTTTTTTTTGAATTCATGTAGAATGGAGTCTAGTTTCTAAAAATATAACTTATTTCAATTTTTGGTGAACGGTTAAAAAAACAAGTTAAAAATACTAGACACTAGTTTTTGACAAAAACTGGACACACTTACAAAAGAAATTCAAGATGAAACACTAAATGTACTCAAAATGTGAAAAAAATTACATGGTTAGATAGCTAACAGAGAGCTTAAGATTATGGTGGTAATTGTTTTGAGTTTTCATTGAAAAAAGTGCCATCCTTATGGGGAGCATGCTCTAGATTCTCTAGATTTTGCTAAAAATTGATAAAAACACGTCAAACAAAGCTCATCATAACACGAGCGCGTTATGATGAGAACAACTGGTAATACACATGCTAATTAACGCGCTCGTGTTATGATGAGCCTAGCTGGAAATACACATGCCAATTGCATTTGCTTGAAAGTTTCTAAATCCTTTTCAACAAATCCATTTTTTGCATATCTTGAAATCATTGCATTCCATTATAGAACATCTCTTTGAGGTGTTACGTCTTACAATTGGCATGCCTTGTCCATGCTTCCAGAATTTACATACATGTCTACAAGGGCAGTTGCACTTCCTATCGTCTCTCTCTATTTCTCTCCCCTCTCTACGTCCTACCCTTTCTCTGAGTCTCTGCTTCCTTCCCCTCTCTACCTCCCACATTCTCTCTCACTCTCTTCTTTTCTCCCCTATCTACCTTCTACTGTCTCTCTCACTCTCTACTTCCCTCTCCTATCTACCTCCTACCCTCTTTCAGAGTCTGCTTCCCTTGCCTCTCTACCTCCTACCTTCTCTCTCACTCTCTTCTCCCCCTCCCTCTCTACCTCTTACCCTCTCTCTCACTTTCTACCTACCTCCTACCCTCTCTCGGTCTCTGCTTCTTACCCCTATCTACCTCCTACCCTCTCTCGGTCTCTGCTTCTTACCCCTATCTACCTCCTACCCTCTCTCTCTTCTTCCTTGCCCTATCTACCTCCTACGGTCCTCTCCCACTCTCTACTTCCATCGTGTCTCTACCTCCTATCCTCTCTCTCACTCTCTACTTCCCTCCCCTCTCTACCTCTCCTCCTCATTCTTCCCATCCAAAGAAATTTCATAAATTTTCTTGTTTCCATTTCATTGAATCCCAATTTTTATCATCATCCATCTTTACATGTCCTATTTTTCTTACATTTCCATGTTCTTTGTTGACAAGGGAGAGCGAGAGTGAGGAAAAGGGAGAGAGGATGGAGATGGAGGGGAGAGAAATCTGGGAGAGATACCTGGTGATAGGGAGAGAGAGAGAGATAGAGACTCCTAGTTTTCTTGTTTTGGAGAGAGAGAGAGGGTGGGTCGGGTTTATGAGTTTAGGATTGCTTAAGTTTAGGGTTTAGGGGAATCATTTAGGGTTTAGGGGTTTAGGGTTGCTCAGGTTTATGGTTTATGATTTAAGGGTTAGGATTTAGGGGCATAATTTAGGGTTTAGGGGTTTTGGGAGAGAGAGAGGTTTAGAGTTGCTCAGGTTTAGGGTCATTATTTAGGGTTTATGAGCTTAGGGTTGCTTAGACCTTTAGGGGCATTATTTATGGTTTATGAGTTTAAAGGGTTGCTCAAGTTTAGGGTTTAGGGTTAGGGTTTGGAGGAATTATAAATAGGGTTTAGGGGTTTACTGTTGCTTAGGTTTAGGGGTTAGGGTTTAGGTGTTAGGTATTTAGGGTTGTTCAGGTTTAGGGTAAATAGGGGTTAGGGTTTAGAGAGAGAGTGAGGGGATCGATAGATATTGGGAGAGATCTAGGGAGATAGAGGTTTAGAGTTGCTTCCAGGGTTTATGGTCTAGAGGTTTGGGGTTTAGGGTTGCTCAGTTTTAAGGTTTAGGGGTTAGGGGTTAGGGTTTAGGGTAACTTAAGGTTCATGTTTTAGGGGTTAGGGGTTAAGGTTTAGAGGTTTAGGTTAGGGTTTAGAGAGAGAGGACTGATAGGGAGATATAGAGGAGACTAAGGGGAGACATAGGGAGATAGAGGGTGAGGGACATGGCTAGAGACATAGGTAGAGAGATTGAGAGGTAGAGGATGATAGAGACAAGGAGATAGGGTTTAAGGTTGATCGGATTTAGGGTTTAGGGGTTATGAGTTTAGAGAGGGAGAGATATGGAGATAGAGGGTGAGGGACATGGCCAGAGACATAGCCAGAGAGATTGAGAGGTAGAGAGATGATAGAGACAAGGAGAGGGGATTAGGGTTGATCAGGTTTAGAGTTTAGGGGTTAGGAGTTTAGAGAGGGAGAGATAGGGAGATAGAGGTGATGGACATGGCCAAAGACATAGGCAGAGAGATTGAGAGGTAGAGGGATGATAGAGACAAGGAGACAAGGGTTTAGGGTTGATCGGGTTTAGGGTTTATGGCTGGTATAAATGATGTATAGAATGGTGTAAATGATTAACATATTGGCGCTTATGATGTTCTGATGGCTCATGTGGCTGGCAGAGGGTAGAATGACACCTGTGACTGGCTAGGTGTATAATGATGTTTGTGATTGATAGGTAGGTGCTACTAAGGAGCATATTGGCACATACAATATACAAAATGGTGCAAATGACTAACAGATTGGCACTATGATCTTCTAATGGCTACTGGTGAGGTATTTGTTTGATTTTGATTATTTTTGGGATCATTTGAGATGGAGCTTAGATTGATTTGGGATGGAGTTGGGATGAAATGGATTGGTTTAGGGATGATGAGAGGTGAAAAGGACTAGATTAGGAATGATTTGGGAATGATTAGAATGGTTTTAGGGATGGTCTGAAGTGGTTTAGTGCTGATTAGGGAATGATTAGAATGATTTAGGAATAGTTTAGGGATGGTATTTGAGATGAAATCCAGGTTGATTGGAAAATGATTAGGGATGAAGTTAAATTGATTTGGATGTGATTTGGGATGGTGTGAAGTGGTTTAGGGCTGATTAGAAGTGGTTTAGGGATGATTAGAGATGAAATTGAATGATTAGGGATGATTTGGGATTGATTAGGAATGAATTTGGTTGGATTGAAAGCTTAATGTTTTCATGTTTTCACGTTATAGAGATTGGGAGAGATAGGGAGATAGAGGTTTAGGGTTGCTTCCAGGTTTTATGGTTTAGGGGTGGGGTTTAGGGGTTTAAGGTTTCTCATTTTTAGGGTTTAGGGGTTAGGGGCATTATTTATGGTTTAGGGGTTAGGGGTTAAGGTTTAGAGGTTTAGGTTTATGGTTTAGGTAGAGAGGCAAATAGGGAGATACAAAGGAGACCGAGCCTGGGAGAGATATCTATGTCTCCTCTATCCCTCTCTCTAACTATACCTACCTCTCTATCTCTCTCTCTCCCTGTCTCTCTATCTTGCTAGATCTCTTTCGATCCCCTCTCTCTAACTCTACCTTTCTATCTCTCTCTCCCTCACTATTTGATGTTTACATGAGTTTAGAGTTTCTTAAGTGAATATGGTTTCGGTTTTAGGGTAAGGGTTTAGGGGAATTATTTAGGCTTTAGGGGTTTAGGGATGCTTGAGTTTAGGGTTTAGGGTCTAGGGGTTAGGGTTTAGGGTTTACGGGTTAGGGGTTTAGGGTTGCTTAAGTTTAGGGGTGAGGGTTTAGGGTTTAGAGAGAGATAGAGCGAGGGGACCAATAGAGATTGGGAGAGATAAGGAGATAGAGGTTTAGGGTTGCTTCCAGGTTTTATGGTTTAGGGACCTTAGGGGTTTTGGGGTTTAGGGTTGCTCATTTTTAGGGTTTAGGGGTTAGGGGTTAGGGTTTAGGGACATTATTTAGGGTTTAGGGTTTATGGTTTAGGGGTTAAGGTTTAGAGGTTTAGGTTTATGGTTTAGGTAGAGAGGTGAATAGGGAGATACAGAGGAGACCAAGCCTGGGAGAGATATCTCTGTCTTCTCTATCCCTCTCTCTAACTATACCTACCTTTGCTTCTAGGTTTTATGGTTTAGGGACCTTAGGGGTTTAGGGTTGCTAGATTTTAGGGTTTAGGGTTAGGGGTTAGGGGCATTATTAAGGGTTTAGGGTTTATGGCTTAGAGGTTTAGGTAGAGGGGAGAATAGGGATCCCTATCTCTATCTCTCTGGACATATGGATCCCTATCTCTTAATCTATCCCTCGCTACCTCTCTCTCCTGCTCTTTATCTCTCTCCCCATCCTTCTACCTCTTGAAATCTCTCTCCCTATGTCTCTAGGCATCTCTTGATCTCTTTCCCTATCGAGCTATCTATCCTCATAACCCCATCTCTTAATATACCCCTCTCTACCTCTCTCTCTATATTTCCCTATCTATCTCTCCCTTGCTAGATGTATCTCCCTATATCTCCCCTCTATATATATATATATATGTATCTCTATCTTTCTCCCTCTATAGACCCCTTTCTCTAGCTCGATCCCCATATCTCCCTTTCCCCATCTCTATCTCCACCTATCCTCTTTATCTCCATGTCCCTCTCTATCTCTCCATATCTCTCGATCCCTCTTTATATATAGGATAGAGAAATGAAGAGAAAGAGAGACTCTCTCATGTAGATAGAAGGTTACCTTTATGTTATCATTCTTATAACGCGCTCGCGTTATAACGCGAGTGCGTTATAACGTGAGCGCGTTATGGGTAACGCGAGCGCATTATAACGTGAGCACGTTATGGGAAGCATAGAAAACGGTAAAAAAGCATGTGGGATCCATGTTTTAGACCCCACATGCCTCTTATTCCTGCTTTTCACAAGTATATCAGACAAAAATTGCTTTTCATGTTGGTGGACTAATTGAGAATCATTTTTATATGAATCCACCACTTTTTTTTATTTTTTCAACATAGAAGAAGTGATTTTTCATGTTTTTGGAGAAAATTTGATTATTTAAACTAAAAGTTTCATGTTTCATGTGTGATTTGGTTTCAAAGTTAATTACCATTGATATATAGATTGAATTTGATGATATATGTTTGTTTCTTACATAAATTTTACTAATCCTATTCTAGAATTATATAGAAATCACAATCAAACTTGAGAAAAACAAGAATTTGAGGATTTTGAAGCCATCTTTTGGAGAATTGGTCAACTGCAATATCAAATTCTAAGGTATGTTCAATTTTAATTCACATATATATATGTTCTTATGTTCTTTATGTCTTTATGTTTTTTATGTTCTTTATGTTCTTCTTGACATATATGTGTCTAGGTATATCAGTTAGTTCAGTCAAAGAGACTCCAAATTATTTATGTTTCCACCTTGTTTCGGCCCTTCATGCCTTTATTTCACCTATTTTTAGCTATACAAGAGAAAAATATTATCAATACTTCATAAAATAATTTTAGTGAACAATGGTTTGTCATACTCATATTCGAGTGTATACATGGAGCCAAAATTGATTTTGGAAGACTCTTAATTTTTGCCCTAGGATGACATAAGATGGTACAAAGGGAGTTACAAGGAGATAAAACAATAAAAAGGAGGTTTTCATGAGTGTAGGACAGTCATGTAAGTCTATATAACATTCCACTATCATGTAGTCTATATATAACCCTGCTGCCATGTATGATCCTCCTTGCATTTGAAGGTCATTTTACAATGCTGTGAAAGTTATAATTTATTACAAAGTGGTCCTTCTTATTGTATCTATGTACAATGAAATTCATACATTTATACACTATTTACAATGTGTAGAGTGTCAAAACTCTACATTTTGTTTCAGTTTCAGCTTAATATCTACAGCTTAGTGCGTGGGTTTCAAATGTTTTTGTGCGCGGGTTGCGCCAAGTGTCAAAGCCACAACAATGTTTCTAGCATCAAGTATTATGCGGGGCACGCCACGTAGCAGGTAGCATCGATAGTTTATTTTGTTTCAATGCTGTGGACGGTGCCATGTGTCGCATGCAGAGGCAGTCTCAAAAAGCTTCCTTTCTTGCTACATTTTGTGCGGAGGGTGCTGTGTGTCTTTTGAGTTTGCTATAGATGTTGCTGCGTGTCTCTTTTTGTATTAATTTTGATGTCAACATAAATAATGGTGGGCCATAGTTTATTTTGTTTCAAGCTTGTAGAGGATGCCATTTGGTGGTATGCGGAGAAGGAGTTGTTTTATTCATAACTCTTGCAGTGAGAAACTTTTTGATTCACAGTTTTGTGTGGAATGCACCAAGTGTCAACTTCCGCAAGACCTTTCAAAAAGTTTTATTTGTTTCAGCAGTGTTGCAAAAGTTGCCGCATGTTAGCTAGCATGAGCGCAGAAGCCGCCATCTGTCTCAGTTTTATTCCCTTTGAGGGTAGTGATTTTTAAAGGTTGTGGGTCCCATTATTTTTGTGTCTCAATTTATAAGTGAAGCGGGTTAAGACAGATGCCATAATGAGAGGCGCCCGAGTTTAAAGACATGTTTTAAAAGGCTTCGTGGGATAAGACACGTATCATATTTTGGAGGCTGCAGAATGCGATAAGTGTCGTTTTCCTGTTGTTTTCTTTGAAGACAAAGGAGTTTCTAAGTTTGATGTGAACGCTACCATCTGTCATATTTCTTTTTAGTTTTAAGTGTGCGGGTCTCGCTAGGTGTCTCAATACAGGTGGTGTGCCACATAAGACATGCCCCTGCCAATGAGCGTGTAGAAGGGATGGCCGTTGAAGATTCAGAAGATCATAACTGCCATGGAATTCCAATAATCTTCAGTTCTGTTGGGCTGTTGAGGATTTAGGTTGTTGCAGGCAATCTTGGGTCAAATTGATGATTATAAATATGTAGTATTTGTAGTAGAGGGATATAGAATTGAATTCATTCATAGAGATTCATTGATCTTTGATAAGTTTTATTCAGAAATCTAAAGAGGAGTCAGAGACTTTGTTGTGACCAGTTTATATCATTTTGCCTTTATTTTGTTGTTCTTGATAAGAAAGTTAATATATCTGTGCGTGTATCTGTGCCTTTTATGTTGCTGGAAGATTAATAAGAAGAACTCTGTTCTATGCCTTGGTTGATATCATCTGTGTCTTTGCAAAGTTGTCTGGTTATAAACCTTTGATAATATTCATTGTATCTATTTATATTGATCATGCAGTATCTGCTCTTTAATATAACTATATCTTGAGACTAGCTTCACTGTGCTTGAATTGAAGGGATACCTTTTACTTAGGTGCATCACCATAATTAGATTTGCTTATTATATCTGTAATCCTGTTAATTTCTTCACCTTTGCTAAAAAACCCAATTGAAATAGAGAAGAGCCAACTTCTTTAAAATCTAGAGGTCATTTCAAGTAGCAAGTCTCACATTCTTAGAACTTCCCATGTTGGTGTTGGAACCTGTGCAATTTTACACATCAACAGTTTTTGGCATGCCCAGTGGGACCTTTCTTGAAGTTTCTATCAAGATCGTATGAGCCGGAGAGTAATAAGGAGCCAAAGCTATGGACCTACAACAAGAGCTCAGTCTGCTACTAATCCGGGCATTCTTTTACCACCATTAGTAACTACTCCAAGGATAAGAGTGAATTAGGTTGCAGTAGCACAAAGAATAAATATGGGAGCACCTATACCTCGAAGGAACTATGCAAATTGGAATACTAGTAGTCCCCTCATTCTCCCAGTACCATCAACAACTTGGGATCCTATTCCAGTCAATGCTTTAAAGGCTCTGCCTAAGTTCAGTGGAGAAGATTTCAAGACACTTGGGGAACATCTGCAAGATGTATCTGATGTGTGTGTAGTACATGTTATTACTGAATAGAATGTGGCAATAAGACTGCTCGCAGCTTCTTTCAAAGGAAAGGCTCTGGATTGGTATAGATCTCTCACTCCAAATACAATATCTACATGGGATCAGTTGGGTAACACTTTCTTTGCAAGATTTGAAGAGAAAGGTGATAAATCTTCCCTGCTGCAACAATTAATCACTATCAAAAGGGCACCACAAGAAGCCATGACCAATTTCAACTCAAGATTTCAAAAGACTTGTGATAGAATTCCTACTATAGCGAGACCATTATTAGGTATGGCTATTGTGTTCTACCTCAAAGTTTTTAAATTTGATATATCAGTAATGATTCAGTCTCTAGGGAGTCAGACACTACCAAAAGCATATGAGTTGGTAGTCAAGGCTGAAAATAACTTGATAGATGCTAGAAAATTGCCCCCAAGGCCTCCTATGCCCATGTTCCCAGAATTACCTTACCTTTGCCACAAGAAGCTCCTAATCTTACAGCTCCACCTGTGTCCATGTATTCATTTCCAGTACCTCAACAACCTGCTAGGGAAACCACCTCTGCTTGACCATCTGAAATGGATGATGTCAAGAACATTCTAAGGACCTTCTCAAATGAGATAATTAACCTAAAGAGACAACAAAATCCCTATTCAAAGCCCCCTTATCAAGGTTTCCAAGGAAATAGAACCCCCTTTTAGCTAAATCAATATCAAGGCCCTCAAAGGCAAACTAATCCCCAGCCTTCAAACCAATTG
The DNA here is from genome assembly GCA_027924645.1 of Cunninghamia lanceolata. NCBI lineage: Eukaryota > Viridiplantae > Streptophyta > Pinopsida > Cupressales > Cupressaceae > Cunninghamia > Cunninghamia lanceolata. Next base: position 1,423,062 of record BSBN01001091.1, read on the forward strand.
GTTTTAGTACCTACACCTCTACAAACTGTTCCTCATAATCCCAATAGAGAAATAGTTCCAGGGAAAAATAACTTAGCAAATGACACTAATGCTTGGTGCTTTCCCTGCAACAATGCCCATATGCCCAGAGACTATCCCAGAGGTAATTTGCATTAAAAGATAGCAGAACAGAGAGGGTTAGAAGGACAATTCTCAACCTCTAATACTCCACCATATCAGTCCCCTGGTGTGCAAAATGTAGTAATGGTGGCCCAGATGCAAGGGATGTCCATACAACAAGAGGAAATAGCCCCCGAACATGCCTTATTTTCATGGATCGAAGAGGAAGATTCAGTGTTCTTGAATGAGGCATCCACTTCAAAGAAACCATTGGTGCAGTCAGACTATTATACCAGATCAAAGAGGAGAATGATGGAGCAGCCTGAAGTCACTAAGAATGAAATTATCGGAACTCCTCCATTTCAAAATCATCACAATCTAGTCTCTAGGCAAGATATGCCCTAGCTTGTGCAGAATCAAGTAGCCTCGGGACAGGTGCTAGAAAAGACAAGGTACCCTTATTATTCAAAGACACAAGCATTAGGACCTATAAACGTGGTGGACCAACTGAAAAGAACTCCAGCACACGTATCAATCTGGGATATGTTAGCTATTCCCGAGTAGAAGACACTGTTACAGGAAGCTCTGTAAGGTCAAGAAGCCTCTAAATACACTAGTATTAAAGGAGGAGCTACTAATAAAGGGAAACTCCAACATAAAGGTACTGTACCTCTACAAACAACAGCTCTATGAACAATGCACCTGAGGTAGGTAAATCCAAACCAGATCCCTTTTATTTGACTCTAATAGTTGGGAAAAAAACTGCTGCATAATGCAATGATAGATTCTGGGGCCAGTACTACACTAATGCCAAAGCAGATAGCAGATGTTTTAAAGATAAAGTATGAACCACTTACAAGAGGGGTCATGCAGTTGGATGGGAAATCTGTTCAAACTATAGGAAAAATCAAACAACTTCCATTACAACTATATACTTGTCCCAATATAATTGTCAATTAGGATGTGCTAGTCATAGATATTCCCCCTGTATTTGGTTTATGCTTGTCCAGAGATTTCACAGCCAAAATAGGAGGTTACATGTCACTAGATTGGTCACACCTCATCCTGAGAACCAAATATGGGACAAAGATGAAAGTATTGTCTGAGCCATTATCCAAAGACCATATCACAAATGAACCAACCCCAAAATTAGAAGCATCCCATGCCATGCTGAATAAAGAGAAGAGAGTCTTTGTTGAAGAATTAGGTGACTGGACTGAACATGACCAACAGGAAGAAGAGAACAATCAACTATTGACCATGTTGCAGAGTGATCCCTATGGAAATTATGACTCTACTGGTCTAGGCAATTATGTTATTTTTGAAGAAAACCAAGAAATCCCTAATATTATAAGGAAAGAAATAGTAGAAAGTAAAGAATCTAAAGGAGACTTAGAGATCTGGACCCTAAATTTTAATGGGGCTAAGAGTAAAAATGGTGTTGGAGCAGGTATTTGCCTTACTTCCCCAAATGGTGAGAAAATTCTAAGAGTCATTCGCTTTCAGTTCACCTGTACCAATAATGACGCTGAGTATGAATCTTTGGTGCATAGACTCATGTTGGCAAAGAAAAAGGGAATAAAGAATCTGATAGTAAAAGGAGACTCAGAACTGGTGGTAAAATAAATCAGAGAGAAAGTAATAGCCAAAAATGTAAGAATGAGATCCTATCGGCACAAGATTTAGAACCTGATAGATGGCTTTGAGGCTTTCAATATTGAGGTAGTTCCCAGAGCCCAAAATTTAGAAGCAGATAGAATGACACAAATTGGTTCACAGTTTGACCCAGCAAGTGATCTATTAGTTAACAATGAGTCAGTTAAGGTAATAGGAAGACCAACAATTCTAGATAATGATCAAAATTGGCAAGTTTTTGACAATGATCTTCAGGTACTTTCATTCTTACAACAATCAAGTGAATTTGCTAATCAACTACATCCCAAAATTGAGGAAGCATATGGTGATCATATTATCCAGCTAAAATCAAATAAACTCCCTAAAGGACTGATTATTCTAGAAAGTTTGTTTGATCTAGAAGATGCAAGCTTAGAAAAGAGGAGGTTTCAGGCAAATAAGGAAGATTATTCTGAGATCCAAGTTAGTGAAGGAAGAAAGTTGAAAATAGGTAATTCTACAACCCAAGAGGAAAAAGAAAAGTTGGTTGCTTTATGTGATAAATATGATAGGGTGATTGCTTGGACTTATGAGGACCTCCATGGCTATAATAGAGATATCATCCAACACACCATAGAGCTTATTGAAGGATCCAAACCAGTTCGACAAAAGCAAAGGTCAGTGAATCCTAGAATTGAACCTCTAATGGTGGATGAGCTACAAAAGCTCCTGGAATCAAAGATTATTTTCCCAATTAAGCATTCAACCTGGGTATCAAACCTAGTGCCTGTAAGAAAGAAGAATGGTGACATAAGACTGTGTAGATTTCAGGGATATGAATAGAGCATCTTTAAAAGATCATTATCCCCTGCCTTCTATAGAATATATTTTACAGACTGTGGCTAGGTTAGAAAGGTTTTCCTTGCTGGATGGTTTCTCAGGATACAATCAGATTTGGTTAGCAGATGAAGATCATCATAAGACTACATTCACTACAAAGTGGGGGACATTTGCATATGCTAAAATTCCCTTTGGCCTTTCAAATGCTGGGGCTACTTTTCAGCGTGTAATGAATGTAGCATTCGAGGAACTTATAAATAAGATTATTCTGATCTATCTAGATGACCTAACTATTTTTTCTAAGAATGCTAGAGATCATTTTGACCGTTTAGAGGCTGTTTTCAAGAAATGTCAAGAGTTTGGAATCTCTCTGAATCCCAAGAAATGTATCTTTGCTGTACCTCAGGGTAAGCTTCTAGGACACATAGTGTCAAAGGAAGGGATCTCCATTGATCCAGAAAAGGTCATAGCCATAATGAACCTATCTCTACTAGTCAATAAGAAAGCAGTCCAATCCTTTCTAGGAAAATTTAACTTTGTTAGCCGATTCATATATGATTTTGCAAGTCTAATTAGACCAATGACACTGTTGCTTAAAAAAGATCTGGTTTTCAAATGGACCATAGAAGGAAGACAGGATTTTGAAGAAGTCAAGAGAGCCATTTCAACAGCCCTAGTACTCAGAAACCTGGATTTCTCTAAAGCTTTTATAATGTATGTATATGGGGGAGAATTCAGTGTTGCTACTGTTCTAACTCAGAAAGATGACCAACAGGAAGGAGAGCATCTAATAGCTTTTTTCTCTAGGACTCTCAGGGAATATGAGTCTAGATACAATTTCGTGGAGAGGCAAGCATACACCATGGTAAAAGCCCTTAAAAAATTTAGACATTTGGTAACAGGAAATAAGATTCTGATATTAGTGGCTCACTCCAGTGTAAGAGAATATATTATGGAGGGTGAGATCACTGAGAAAAGAGCCAATTGGATAACAAAGATCCTGGAATATGATGTAGAAGTAAGACCCACCAAGTTAGTCAGAGGCAAAGGACTGTGCCAATACATGACCCAAGACATGGAAAGAACAGTGACTGAAGAAACAGGAAGTGAAAATGTATTGAAACTCCAAGAGGTTGACCAAGATTCTTGGGTAAAAAATATGATACAGTTTATGAAGTATGGGATATTCCCAAATGAGCTCTCCCATGATAAGAAAAGGTACTATAGGCAGCAAGGAACCCATTTTGTACTTATTGATCATATTTTATTTAGAAGAAATGTTGATGGTATACTCTTAAGATGTATAGAGAAAGATGAAGCTCAAAGAATACTACATGAATTACATCATGGAGCTTCAAGTGGACATTTTTCAGCAAGGACCACTGCAATCAAAGTAACACAAGCAGGATATTTCTAGCCCACTCTATTTACAGATTGCCATCAAATGGTTAAGGAATGCCATGCTTGCCAGTTTTATACTAGCAAAAGGAGAAATGCAACAATGCCTCTAAGTTCCATAGTTGTGGACGAACCCTTTGCTCAATGGGGTCTAGATTTTATTGGTATGATCAATCCAATATCAAATATGGGACACAAATGGATTCTCATAGCAACATATTACTTTACCAGGTGGAGTGAAGCAGTACCATTCAAAGAGGTAATAGAAAAGGTCATACTAGAGTTTTTAGAAGGCATAACTTCTCAGTTTGGTCTTCCTCGCACCATCATATCAGATAATGCTAAAGCATTTTTGGGAACCAAATTATCTAAGTTTGCATTAAGAAATGGGATATATTTGAAGACTTCTTTAAATTATTACCCATAAGGTAATGGTCTGGCAGAGTCCACTAACAAAAACCTTATTAGACTCATAAAAAGGATAGGGACTAATTATCATAGAGAGTGGCATAAGTTACTTAATACAACGCTATGGGTTGACAAGATCACGCCAAAGCAAGTGACTAAAATATCTCCCTATGAGTTGGTTTATGGTAAACCTACAGTAATGCCACTAAGTTTAGAGATTCCTGCTTTGTAATTGTTAAAATAGATAGAAATTGAAGAAAATGGTCCCATGCAAGTCAGACTTGCTGAACTGTTGGAAGTCCAAGAAAAGAGAGAAAAGGCACATGAATCACTAATGAAACATCAGAAAATGGTTAAGGACTGGTTCAATAAGAAGACTTCTAATCCCATTTTTGAATTTGGCACTCTGGTATTGAAATGTGATGAAAGAGCTGCCAAGCCATGTTGACACAACAAATTCAAATTATTGTGGACAGGCCCTTATAAAGTCTGTTCTTGCAAGCAACAAAATTCATTTGAGCTGGAGACCATGAATGGAGAACCTGAAGAGATTCTAGTAAATGGGATCTTTTTGAAACATTTCACTTAAGGAGGGGCTCATCATGTATCATAATTAGTTAGTTTTGTTCCCTTTTCTCGCTTTTCTATTTTCCCGCTTTCTTTTCCCGCTTTCCTTTTCAAATAAGTGTTTGGTGAACACATGTCAAGCAGTGCAAAGCCTCTTCTCTTCTAGCTTTGTATTTATTAAGGTTGTTCGGTAATCCCCAAAATCTCATAGAAGTACACGCTTTTTCAGAAAGATAGCCACTCTCATAACATATCTAACACGCCGTTCAATATAGATTTCAAAAAGATACACTAGCTATTTCTTGGCATTAATGCCATTAATAAGATGGGATGTGTTATTTATTATTTCCATAAGCCCCAATGAGCTAGGTTTTAAGTCCTAAGTATAACCGTCATTTGTTTCTATCTTTCTGCTCTGAATCATTGTTGCATCCAAACTCTGTCCCTAACAAGTGCCTTTTAGCTAAGTATCACTCTGATAAAATAGTTTCATTCTCTTCTGTGTTAAAGCTTCCCGCATTCTTCTCACAAAGATACATATATGTCTGAGACATAGTCACCACGGGAGGGACTTGGAATTTTTGAGTCAATGGATAAACTGTTGAACAACAAATCATATGCTTCGGCACCTGCACAACCAAGGAAGTCCTATCCAAGAACTAGGGTTATCTATCGACCTAGAACAAGTGAAGGACTATGCAGATGACATATATGACACACCCCTTCAAAAGAACACCAAGAGTTCTGAGAGGGGGCACATCAGAGGTGCCTCATCCGGGTGAACAACGAGCAGTTCGAGACTTTTGGTATGAGGATATGGACCTCTCAATTGGCACAGTTCCTGATCCCAAATGTCCACTATTGTCTCGAGCTAATCAAATTGTGTGCAGAGTTGTTTCATGCACCATCAAATTCTATCCAACAGGGCCCTTTCATAGTGCATATTACACCCAAAGCCATAAGGGACATGATGGCCTTGCAGTATGATAGAACGGCCACATTTCCAACTATTACCAAAATGCAAGGCACATGGGCAAATATACATAACAAACTAAAATTCCTGAATTCAGAGATGCAGCTGGGAGAGGATAATACTCAGATGCCCACACTACCCACTGGGTGGGCACAATTTAATCAAAATATTCAAGAGGCACTTTCAATGATAGCTTTCATTTTTTGGAATGAAGGAAGACAACACAATTTATGACTGGCAATTGGCAATTATTTTCAGAATGAAAAATGTGGATAAATCACAGGAATACCGGCTAGATGTTTCGGAACAAATTGATGCCACCATAATTGATCAGTTCACAAATTTCAAAATAAAGCAAGTATTCAGGTATTCCGCTTTTTTATTTCATCTTATGCTGTATCAAAACTTTGGTCTCTTTGCACAACATATGCATTTAAATATGTATGATCTAGATTTTGGCCATGGTAAGACCATCCCTGTGATCGCATGGACACATGTGTTATCTAAAACCTCTGACCCCTATGAGTTTTGGGAGCTTTTTGTTACCCCCGCTTTCTGCCAGTTAGGCCCTGAGCCTGTAGAACATAGGATGACATAGGGTATAAGGGGTTTTATAGCTAGTTGCCCAATTCCCTGTGACTACTTCTTTGGAGCACATAATACAATAATCAGAGTCCAAGGTTTCGCTGGGGAACCCATGCTACTGCCTAAAGTATTGACCCCTAGGGTCATATTCTTAGAGGTTACCCGTTAGGTATCTATTGTTGATAATGACTTTGGCCACAAGAAAAGAAAGAAGAAGATGTATGATGTCCCATGGGACAGAAAAAAACATGACACTTGAAGTAAGAGGTGTAGAGAGCCTCTTGTTAAGGAAGTTAGCCACCCTTGGGCTCCCCATCATAGAGGATAGATGGAAATATGACCCAGACATATTTCTAGCCTCCTTGATTATAAATAATAAGGTTTGTGCCAAGATGGTACATGAAGGTCATCCATTCTGTGAGGACAGGAGGAATCCAAAGGAAGACAACCTAGATCTATATGTGGAATTAACTGATTTGACCTATGAAGGGTCTAGGCCACGGGAAAACTTTTATGTCTGTTGGCGTTTCAATTTGCACCTCTGGTATACGATTTGGAAACGGACATCTATGCACAGATAAACTGCTCTCCTATTGGAAGGGGGAGTTCCCTTTCTTGCTGATGTTCGCTGAAAAGATATCTTGAATGAAACTTCACCTATCTTCTTTTTGATTCTCAGCTGCGAGCACAAGGTTATAAAACTCTAAACACTGCAGAAGAGGTTTTTTTTCTTTTTATAAAACTTCTACTACAACTAGCATAGACTAATGATGCTTTCAACCTCCTGAGTAAATTCAGAGCAAAGGAAGTTGAAAGTGAATGAGGAATGATTGTTAACACAAAAACTTAAGCAATTTTCCTCCAGATTAACACCACAAGACTAAAAGTACTTTAATGATGAAAGCTGAAAATGAAAGCTGCAGAAGCTACACATCTGACGACGATAACTTAATGAATCGATACAGAATATCAGAGCAAAGTAGGCATGAGACTTCTATTCAATATCACAAAGTTTAATACAACTCCAAGACAACAATACTGTAGCAAAAGGTAGGCATATAGTAAGCGATCAAACACTGGAGAACAATGAACACAAAGTGAAGAAACACTTGGAATAACAATGTTTGCAGGCTAGAATAGGCACAACAAATTTGCTATCACAAAAGTTATTACAAACAATGGGCAAGGATGCCCTTATTTATACTAAAATCAAAGAAGTAGGGAACCCTAAAATCTCCTTGATTAACCCTAACTTGCCAACTCACAAGCTTTATTACTATTCTAAGACAAAGATACAATAAACAAATGCTTTAAAGCAATCTGCTTTAAAGCAAAGAAGATTCCAACTAACACAAAGTGATTTCTTTTCTAAAGAACAGATGAGCTGCTTTAAAACAAAAAGCATATGTTTCAAAGCTAATTTCTTTTTGTGTCCCCATCTTTATTGTTGCTTTATTGGTGATGTCATCCATTGGTATTTTTGGAAATAATATCTTGTAAAAAGTTGATTTTGACTGAAAAAGCTGGCACATGGGTTTTGTAGGCAATTCTATTTTGAAGCAACCTAGATCGTCAGATTTTGGAAAAGCAGAGATTTTCCTGAAAAAGCAGGAAAAAAAGTAGTTTCCCAAAAAAAAGCACAACTCCCAATCTTCAAGAGGATGATAATCTGGATGGACCCATCTCGACGAAAACTAAAAAAGCTCTGGTCAGATTTCTAAAAAATGATCTCCTTGAAACAAGGACCCTGAAAAAGCAAGCCTCTCTTCTTCCTCAACTCGAATCTATGAAGAACACTGAAAAAGCACCTGGTTTGGGTCTTCAAATCTTTGTTGAAAGAAAAATAAAATCTTTCCTCTGGATGCAACCTACAAAAGATAATGAAATAAAGAAGCCCAAAGCTTGTCTTTATAAATCTTTTGGTCGAAAAAGCAGCTTTATTTGTGTGAGAAGAAAACTTCTCCCTTATCCATGAAGAAAGCATCTTTTAAAGCATAAATCCAAGTGGATGTCTTTGAATAGGAAGAATCCCTATTTTGTAGGAGCCTATGGATTCATGTGCAAGATGATAAAAAAATATCTCCTTTGATGATGTCATCGAACACGCGAGTTGAAAGAAGTGCTAAATTTTTTTCTTCATTTTCGACACTTCAACACTCGTTTTGACTTAAATATGGCCTGTTTCCAACTTTGACAAGGCGGAAAAATGTCATCATGAACTGAAAAAGCTAACTGATTCTGACATTTTGGAGATTGATCAACTGAGATTCCATCCCCTGCCTCCGTTCGACGATCTGACATCGTTTGACCAAATTTGATCTCCCGGAAACTGCCAACGGGTGAAGATTGGTAAAAAAGCATGTCAGAAAACACTGAAAACATGAAAATATTCTAACACTGCTCAAGTTGGGTGCCCCAAGCCTCCTGGGGTGCCTGGTTTCCCAACACTTAGCCATTTTTTCAGTTTTTTCAACTTTTTCAATTTTTTGGTTTGCGTGCATGTTTCAGAGGCACAGGACCCCTATTTAGCTGTCAATTTCTATCAACTGGGATGGAAATGAGTCTGATGATCTAGCAAATATGCAATCCTGATGAAAACTAAGCTGATTGTACCTTCTGTTTGCCTCAAAAAATGTGCCAAACTGATCAACACTGAACCGGACCGGGCTGATGGAAGGAGATTCACATTTTTTGAGAAAAACATCAAAAATAATCTAAGTCTGGAGAGTTTGGGTGCCCCAAGCCTCCTGGGGCACTTGGTTTCTCAACACTTAGAAAATTTTTCAAAATTTTTTAATTTTGTACCTTTTCTCAATTTCCGTGCCCACGACTCCTGTTCAGTCTTCGATTTTGGTCGTTCTGACGACTGTCAAGGTAGGATGGAGGGTAATCTGAGTAGTCTGCACATATCTGTGATGAAATCCTAGCTTTGACTAACTTTTGACCAAGTTTGAACAACCGGAAAAGAGCTGATGGAAGCATTTTCGACGTTTCTCAAAAAACATGAAAAAAAACTAACACAGGAGAAGATGGGCGCCCCAAGCTCCTGGGGCACCCAGTTTCACTAGACTTAGCCAAATTTATGATTTTCCAACTTTTCAATTCACCTTGGATCCATCTTGCATCATTTTGCGTGCATCGTCGAGTCGACGACCGTTTGTCAGTTTTGCATCGTTGAAACAACGTTGGAAATTCGTCAAAGAATTCTGCCAGGTGAACTTTTCTATGTTGATGACTTTTGAGCTCATGCTTCACCTTGTGAAAAAGCAAAAATGACCTAGTAGAAAAAACTTGGTCGTTTGAAGATTCCGTCTGAACCGTGCCGATCGTGAAGCAAAATCGAACGATGAGAATCGAGCGCGACACCTAATTTGGAGATTCTATTTTTAGAAAGTTTTGCCAACATCCATATCTCAAGAAACCCAGAAAACTGAACTCGACATCTATTTTTAGAAATTTTGCTTTTTTGACTTTTTGACAAAAAATTTTCTAGACTTGTTTCAAAATGCCTTAATGAAGTAAAAAATTTGGTTGGGTACAACAATTGGCTCTGTCTGGGGACCATGGCGGATACTTACGGCATAGGAGAACCAAGAATCTCTGGACTTTTGCAAGTTGGACCAGTGCCTTATCCATTGGGCAATAGAGTTAGGTTACATTCCTAATCACCTAGAACAAGACTTTTCTCTAAATCACCTAAAACTGGACTTCCTAAAATCACCTAGGAAGTTGGAACTTCAGAACACACAAAGAACACGATTGTCACATTACGGAAAGGGGAAAAGCATTACGACATAACGGTCACATCACAGAAAGGGGAAACACATTATGAGAACAAAAAGTGTTTCACACGCTCTTTTTCCTAAGCGAGGATGAGAAGAAATTAGGACTGTCACATAAAACCATCAATCGACTCAGAAAAGTAAGAACCATCTCTCTTTAGCTGTGAAGATTGTCTTGGTAGCACAAAACTTTTCTTTTTCTGTAACATCCTCTCAAAGAGCCATGATTCAGGAGGGTATTCACATTCAGGCCATGAGAAGTTCCTGAGAAACTGATTGATATGCCAGGGATCAGGTGGAACATCTTCCTCGAATGCAAGCAACCTTTGCAATAGGTGAATATACAGAACTTCCTTCTGAAGATATACAGGAAAGTCTTGTGGCCAAAGTACATCTGTGGGAATGATCATCACCACATATTGAATATGAGTTTCATTTATATCTTGTACACACGCAACTTTGTATTCAGTCAATGCATCATCTTCTGGAAAAGGTGCAAGCTGCTCATACACAACTCTCATTACTGATTCTTGGCTTATAGGATCCACAACTGTCCTTGCCCATTTTTCAAGTGCTACAGGGGCTTCTTCATTGGTTGTGTTTTTGTCCATCCACGCTTTAAAATCTGATGAATTATCAAGATCCGAATGCTCAAACTCTTGAACATCTTCACCTGACATCTCACTTTCCCATTCATTACCTGGAATCTCGTCATCCTCTGTAGAGTACTCTTCTTCAATGCGGATATCCATCATCACTTCTTCTTCAGCATTCATGTATCTTTCATCTTCTGTAAAAGGAGTGGAATCAAAGACAGCTTCATCTGAGTCATATGGTTCCTCTTCTTCTTCTTGATCAATCTCACACATGGCATATCTCACAAGACATTTGTCAAGAATCTCTGATTTTTCAATATCATCCTCTTTAGTGACCAAAACTAAATATTCCATGAACTCCTCTTCTCCATCAACCTCTTCATATGTTGCATTCCACACTGGTTGCATAGTATCGGTGAAGTCTTTTTCTTGTACGGGTTCATAGATGGATTCAACATCATCCTCTTCACTAGTATGTATGAAAGATTCTCGAGATGCAAGTGAAGATGGGCTATATTGTAAAGAAAATTCTGCAGTATCTTCCGTTGAAGAATCACTTTCCCACTAATGTTGAAAACAATTTAGATCTGATAATGGAACTTCCATATGATCTCTAGTTCTAAAAAATTCTTCCAGGAAGAAATCATCTTCAAAAAGAAGATCATGCTCTTGCTCCGCTTGCAAAACTTCTTTGGTCTCTCCCTTGGATATATTTGACACGGGTTCTTCAAACCAGCCTTCGAAAGACAAGAAAAACAAACTTGATTCATCATTATTTTTCTTTTGAGAAGATTGTTGTTCTTCTTCTTCCTGAAAGAAAGTTTGTAAGTTGTATATTTCTTCAGATTCTTCTGATTCGTCAACCACATGGACAACCTCCTGATTTTGTTCAGTTATTCAGACAGCATAACATATGTGCCAGGACTTGTTTCTTGATATAGCACAAGTTCAGGGATAACCTTCAAAAGTTTAGCATCATTTTCTTCATTAGTGTGTATGAAAGCTTCTTGAGACAAAGATGAAGACAGGCTGAACTGTAAAAGAAAATTTACAGTATCCTCTACTGAAGAATCACTCTCTAAGTGATGTAGAAAGCTATCGAGATCCAATGATGATTCTTCTATATGATCTCCATTTTTGAGAAATTCCTCTAATGATGAATCATCTTCAAAATGAAGAAGATCATGTTCTTTCTCCAATTGCAACATTCCTTTGGTCTCTTCTCCTTTGAATGTATCTGACATAGGTTCTTCAAACAAACCTTCAAAAGATGAGAAGAACAAATTGGATTCTTCATTGCTCTTTGCAACATATTTGATCTCTTCCTTGTAATTTTACTCTTGTGAAGATTGTTGCACTTCTTCTTCTTCAGGGACAGTATGCAAGTTGTACATTTTTTCAGGTTCTTCCATCAACGATCCTTCTTCATGATCGAAGAAATTATGCAAATTTTCAGCTTCTGATGAACATTCATGTTCCATATGTAAACACATGATGTCGCTTGAAATAGAGTTAGGAAAATGTTCCCTTCTAATAATTGATTTACACTGGTCAAATCCCTTCATAGAGCCGCCATCGGATTTGTCAAAGAGACATTCAGGAGTATCTGAAAATCCTTGATTTTCATTTGATGCTTTTAATATTTGCATCAATCTTCTCATCTCCTAGCAACTTTCTCCATCATGTTGGTTTGTTGCATGGAACAAGCAGTAGATTTGTATTGCAAAATACGCATTTGCCTTTTGACACATAGGTGATACTTGATGCACAGGTGAAGTAGGTTGATCACTCACAAAGTTAATGAAAGAATCTGGTATACTTGAAGGAGATGGAACTTGCCGAAGTGGTACAACATTCAAGGGCACCAGTGGTTTGATTGAATCTCTCTAGATCTTTCCGGAAGTGATCATATGATCTTCTAATTCAATAGCATACTCTTGAGCTTCTTGTAGTTCTGTAGCATGTCTTTGCTTGAGGTAGAAAGAAATTTCTGAAGATTGTGCATTCGTGAAACAACTTAGCAGAATTTTTGACGAAGGATTCAAGGTGTTCATGACTTTTCCAACCAAGCGGTTGAATCTAGCCACGAACTCTCGCATCGGCTCACTTCTGTCTTTCTTGATGTTTGAGAGTTTTGCAAACAAGACATGACTATCTTCTACGGGCTTGAAACGAGTGAGAAATTTCTCCCTCATCGACTCCCAACTTGTGATAGAGCTGGCAGCGAGGTGATTAAACCATTCAGCTTCTGAACTTTGCAATGATCCCACAAACAAACACATTGCAACATCTTCATGCGCAACGCCAAGAATTCCACAAGCGGTGGTGAAGGCAGAAATGTGCTCATCAGGATGTTGCTTCCCATCACCATGAAACTTTGGAAAACTTTTTCTTGATCCTTTAGGAAGCTCATGATATTCTGTTAGTGCCAAAGGTCCAATGTTGTTACCCCAAGGCAATGGTGGTGGTCGCCTTTGATTTGCATCACCCATTGCTCTAGGTTGGGGTACTGGTTCTTCTTGTAAATCTTCCTGCTTGACTTTAGGAACTATCTAAATTTCTCGAACTATGATGGATGCTTCTCCAACTTCTGTAGGAACAAGATCTTGGAAGGAAGGATCTGTAGCACCGCCTTTTCCCCTTTTTGAATAAACCCTGTGAGCCAGGATTATCTACTGCCACACAGGAGATGGTAATACAGGTCTTCTTGCTGCAAGATCCGCTTTGTGCTCTTCTTCGTCAAGGATAACAGCCGTGTTTCTCCACTAATCAGGACTTTCCTTTAGCGCAAATATGAAACTTCTAAGGCTGCTAATGATGTCAGTTTTCTCTCCTTCCACTCGTACAAGATTTGGTTGAATAGCAGGTGGTGTAAGATTTGGTTGTTGAATTGGACTAGAAGGATGCCAGAGAGTCATTCCTGTGACATAAGCCTAAGCTTGCTTGAAGTTTTATGCCTAGTGCCCCACGGTGGGTGCCAGAAAATTGTTGGCATTTCAATTCGTACCTCTGGTATGTGATTTGGAAATGGACAGCTATGCACAGATAAATTGCTCTCCTATTGGAAGGGGGAGTTCCCTTTCTTGTTGATGTTCACTACTACAACTAGCATAGACTAATGACGCTTTCAACCTCCTGAGTAAATTCAGAGCAAAGGAAGTTGAAAGTGAACGAGGAATGATTGTCAACACAAAAACTTAAGCAATTTTCTTCCAGATTAACACCACAAGACTAAAAGTACTTTAATGATGAAAGATGAAAATGAAAGCTACAGAAGCTACACATCTGACGACGATAACTCAATGAATCGATACAGAATATCAGAGCAAAGTAGGCATGAGACTTCTATTCAATATCACAAAGTTTAATACAACTCCAGGACAACAATACTGTAGCAAAAGGTAGGCATACAGTAAGCGATCAAACACCGGAGAACAATGAACACAAAGTGAACAAACACTTGGAATAACAATGTTTGCAGGCTAGAATAGGCATAGCAAATTTGCTATCACAAAAGTCATTACAAACAATGGGCAAGGATGCCCTTATTTATACTAAAATCAAAGGAGTAGGGAACCCTAAAATCTCCTTGATTAACCCTAACTTGCCAAATCGCAAGCTTTATTACTATTCTAAGACAAAGATACAATAAACAAATGCTTTAAAGCAATCTACTTTAAAGCAAAGAAGATTCCAACTAACACAAAGTGATTTCTTTTCTAAAGAATGGATGAGCTGCTTTAAAACAAAAAGCATATGTTTCAAAGCTAATTTCTTTTTGTGTCCCCATCTTTATTGTTGCTTTATTGGTGATGTCATCCACTGGTATTTTTGGAAATAATATCTTGTAAAAAGATGATTTTGATTGAAAAAGCTGGCACATGGGTTTTGTAGGCAATTCTGTTTCGAAGCAACCCAGATTGTCAAATTTTGGAAAAGCAGAGATTTTCCTGAAAAAGCAGGAAAAAAATAGTTTCCTGAAAAAAAGCACAACTCCCAATCTTCAAGAGGATGATAATCTAGATGGATCCATCTTGACGAAAATTGAAAAAGCTCTGGTCGGATTTCTGAAAAATGATCTCCTTGAAACAAGGACCCTAAAAAAGCAAGCCTCTCTTCTTCCTGAACCCGAATCTATGAAGAACACTGAAAAAGCACTTAGTTTGGGTCTTCGAATCTTTGTTGAAAGAAAAATAAAATCTTTCCTCTAGATGCAACCTGCAAAAGATAATGAAATAAAGAAGCCCAAAGCTTGTCTTTATAAATCTTTTGGTCGAAAAAGCAGCTTTATTTGTGTGAGAAGAAAACTTCTCCCTTATCCATGAAGCAAGCATCTTTTAAAGCATAAATCCAAGTGGATGTCTTTGAATAGGAAGAATCCCTATTTTGTAGGAGCCTATGGCTTCATGTGCAAGATGACAAGAAAATATCTTCTTTGATGATGTCATCGAACACACGAGTTGAAAGAAGTGCTAACAAAATTTTCTTCATTTTCGACACTTCAACACTCGTTTTGACTTAAATATGGCCTATTTCTAAATTTGACAAGGCAGAAAAATGTCATCATGGACTGAAAAAGCTAACTGATCCTGACATTTTGGAGATTGATCAATTGAGATTCCATCCCCTGCCTCCGTTCGATGATCTGACATCGTTTGACCAAATTTGACCTCCCAAAAACTGCCAACAGGCGAAGATTGGTAAAAAAGCATGTCAGAAAACACTGAAAACATGAAAATATTCTAACACTGCTCAAGGTGGGTGCCCCAAGCCTCCTGGGGTGCTTGGTTTCCCAACACTTAGCCATTTTTTTAGTTTTTCCAATTTTTTCAAATTTTTGGTTTGCGTGCACGTTTCGGAGGCACAAGACCCCTGTTTTGCTATCAATTTATATCAACTAGGATGGAAATGAGTCTGATGATCTGGAAAATATGCAAGCCTGATGAAAACTGAGTTGATTGTACCTTTTATTTGCCTCAAAAAATGTGCCAAACTGATCAACACTGAACCAGACCGGGCTGACAGAAGGAGATTCACGTTTTTCAAGAAAAACATCAAAAATAATCTAAGTCTGGAGAGTTTGGGTGCCCCAAGCCTCCTGGGGCACTTGGTTTCTCAACACTTAGAAAATTTTTCAAAATTTTTTAATTTTGTACCTTTTCTCAATTTCCGTGCCCACGACTCCTGTTCAGTGTTCGATTTCGGTCATTTTGATGACTGTTGAGGCGGGATGGAGGGTGATCTGAGTAGTCTACACATATCTGTGATGAAATCCTAGCTTTGATTGACTTTTGACCAAGTTTGACCAACCGGAAAAGAGCTGACGGAAGCATTTTCAACTTTTCTCAAAAAATGTGAAAAAAACTAACACAAGAGAAGATGGGCACCCCAAGCCTCTTGGGGTGCCCAGTTTCACTAGAATTAGCCAAATTTATGATTTTCCAGCTTTTCAATTCACCTTGGATCCATCTTGCATCATTTTGCGTGCATCGTCGAGTCGACGACCGTTTGTCAGTTTTGCGTCATTGAAACAGTGTTGGAAACTCGTCGAAGAATTCTGGCAGGTGAACTTTTTTGTGTTGATGACTTTCAAGCTCATGCTTTGCCTTGTGAAAAAGCAAAAATGACCCAGTAGAGAAAACTTGGTCGATTGAAGATTCCGTCTGAACCGTGCCGATCGTGAAGCAAAATCGACCAATGAGAATCAAGTGCGACACCTGATTTGGAGATTTTATTTTTAGAAAGTTTTGCCAACATCCATATCTCAAGAAACCCAAAAAACTACACTCGACATCTATTTTTAGAAATTTCTATTTTTAGAAATTTTGCTTTTTTGACTTTTTGACGAAAAATTTTCTAGAGTTGTTTCAAAATGCCTTAATGAAGCAAAAAATTTGGTTGGGTACAACAATGTCAAAGAGAAGGAGTTTGACCCTAAGTTGAAGATGATTGCTGGTCTGAGGAAAGCATTAAAAGCAAAAGAATGGAGAACGGAAAAGATTGAAGCCTATTAGAAATATAGGCAAGAAACTTCAGAGATTACACATTCATTTGGGAATGTTGAAAATGATGAAATATGGGAATCAATTTGGGATGAGTGGCATCCCTCCCTAGTTTCAAGTCCAGACACAAGCATAATTCAGAGGAAGGATGAGGAGCCAAGTGAAGAAACAGAGTCTACCCTAATAATGCAAGAAACAAGACATGCATCATCTGCTGCTCCTACATCTTCATGGCCTCAATCCCTCAACACCTTAGAGAAGCAAAAAGGTGTTGTGTCATCACCAATTCTAGGGACTCAAACAACTTCTGCTTCTGGGGGTTCCAGAATTGTCCGTTTGCAACCACCAGTGGTTGTAAATATTGAAGATGAAGAAACAAAAGAAACAAGAGAGAGGCCTAAGAAACATAGGAGATTGTTCCGGCAAGAGGAAGAGGAAGAAGAAAGAACACCACAGTAGCAACAAGTGCCAGTCACCTCTTCAATCACTCAAGTAAGTACTTCTTCTCCCTTCTCTTCTATATCTCTTTCTTCTGCTATATGAGTGGCAATCCCAAGTATCCAGGCATCCTTAACCCCTGCCACTTCTGTTGTGTTTACCTCAACCCCTACCACTACTGCCAGTACACCGGCCATGTCCTCACAGGCCATTTCATTGCCATTATTTTCACCATCTGTGCCTAAACGGACCCCTCCTCAGGTTTCTCCTAGCCAACAATTATCTGCTATTCCCTATGGCCTGCCTCAAGGTCACCCATTTGCTGGAGGTTATATTGCATCCCCTCCTACCTTTCAAGCTCAAGCAGACACAACAAAAAGGGCTAGAGAGGCCAGGATGGACAAGAAGAGGAAAAAGGAAAACAAAAGCCCTGCTGTGGCACACATGAGGTCACTTTATGACCCTATTCAACAATCATTGCCAGTTACACATTTGTCTCCAAATGTGGTAAAACCAAATGAACAAATGCAGCCCCAAGATTATGCTATGAATGCTGTGGCCATGGATATGTCTCTCTTTAGGCCACAGGATAGGGTTGAGCTACTAAATAAAACTGCAATTGCTGTGGTAACAGACTATTTGAAGGTATCCAAAAGGTTGCAAAAGGCAGAAAATGATTTGGCTCAAGAGAAATTGAATAGTAGCAATCTTGCCTTGGAGATTCAATCTAAGAAAAATGAGATTGATAATCTGAACAAACAATTACAGAATACTGTTTCTTTGCAGATACATCAGGCTGTACAGGCACAGATTGGTTCTCTTAAGACTGAGCTGGCACAAGAAAAGTTGCAGTCACTATTTTAAGACAGGGAAAATCCACTTCAAAAAAGAAATATCAGGATAAATTGCAAGAGGCCACACACTTGCAACAAAAATTATTGAATGAGCAAAATGCCAATAGTGCAGTTTAGGCACAACTCATGGCTGAGCAACAAAGAACAAAGCAGTTGGTAATTGAGTTGGCTAATAGGCCACAAAATGCTGGAGTTCTAAATTTGGTAAAAGAGCTATATGTATCAGTATCGGAGAGAATCTCTGAGGAGATTATCCAGCTAAAACCATCTCTAATTTTTTTGTTAAATGCTCAACAGCTGTGCAAGAAAGTAGAAACTTCGGTGCAGGCCACCTTGTCCACTGTTTCATTGAGGGTTTCTAACTCTCAACTTTTGTTGAAAAAGTTGTATGACACAATAGATGAAACATTATCAGTAGCAGGTATCAATGACATAATGGTTTCTTCTAAGAAGGTCAATGAGGTTTTGAGTTGTAACTCTACGGCCACAAATTGTCAGGAGCTCCTAGATACGGTGAAGGAGGGAGTAAAGAATGTGAAGAAACATATAGAGGATTTGGTGCAACTGGGGCTTCCTTCACCGTTCCCAGATAGTAACACAATGTTGATGATTGATGACATCAAGGCCCTTCTTTTGACTAAGCAAAATGATTAGACAATTTTCCAGGGTTTAAGGGATTCATCAATAGTAAAGGAGGTTGAAACTGTGTTGATACCTATGGCCCAGCTAGAATTTCATTTAAAAGCTGTGGTACAAATTTTGCAAACATTTTCCCATAAAGACATAATTAATCTTGACTTTGCTTTTCAAGATTTGTAGAGTAGACAGGGGCTCTCAGATTCAGAATGGTTTGTATATCAGACAACATTGCAAAATTTATGATTCAAAAGTTTTATTTTCAATACATATCTTTTTGTCAGTTTTGGGTTCTTTCAAAGCAGGATCAGAAGTCTTGATGGTCGCCAAGAACTATAGAGTGTCAAAACTCTACATTTTGTTTCAGTTTCGGCTTAATATCTGCGGCTTAGTGTGTGGGTTTCAAATGCTTCTATGCGCGGGTTGCACCAAGTATCAAAGCCATAGTCAAAGCCACAACAATGTTTCTAGCATCAAGTATTATGCGGGGCGTGCCACGTAGCAGGTAGCATCAATAGTTTATTTTGTTTCAATGTTTTGGACAACACCATGTGTCGCATGTGGAGGCAGTCTCAAAAAGCTTCCTTTCTTGCTACATTTTGTGCGGAGGGTGTCGTGTGTCTTTTGAGTTTGTTGGGGATGTTGCCGCGTGTCTCTTTTCGTATTAATTTTGATGTCAACATAAATAATGGTGGGCCACAGTTTATTTTGTTTCGATCTTGCGGAGGATGCCACGTGGTGGTATGCGGAGAAGGAGTTGCTTTATTCATAACTCTTGCAGCGAGATACTTTTTGATTCACAGTTTTGTGCGGAATGCTCCAAGTGTCAACTTCCGCAGGACCTTTCAAAAAGTTTTATTTGTTTCAACAGTGTTGCAGAAGTTGCCGTGTGTTAGCTAGCATGAGCGCAGAGGCCACCATCTGTCTCAATTTTATTCCCTTTGAGGGTAGTGAGTTTTAAAGGTTGTGGGTCCCATTATTTTTGTGTCTCAATTTATAAGTGAAGCGGGTTGCGACAGATGTCATAACGAGAGGCACCCAAGTTTAAAGACATAGGTTTTAAAAGGCTCTGCGGGATAAGACATGTATCATATTTTGGAGGCTGCAAAATGCGACAAGTGTCGTTTTCCTATTGTTTTCTTTGAAGACAAAGGAGTTTCTAAGTTTGATGCGGACGCTACCATCTGTCATATTTCTTTTTAGTTCTAAGTACATGGGTCTCACCAGGTGTCTCAATACAGGTGGTGTGCTACATAAGACATGCCCCAGCCAATGAGCGTGTAGAAGGGATGGCCATTGAAGATTCAGAAGATCGTAACTGCCATGGAATTCCAGTAACCTTCCTTTATGTTGGGCCGTTGAGGATTCGGGTTGTTGCAGGCAATCTTGCGTCAAATTGATGATTATAAATATGTAGTATTTGTAGTAGAGGGATATAGAATTGAATTCATTCATAGAGATTCATTGTTCTTTGATAAGCTTTAGTCAGAAATCTAAAGAGGAGTCGAAGACTTTCCTGTGACCAGTTTATATCATTTTGCCTTTATTTTGTTGTTCTTGATAAGAAAGTTAATATATATGTGCATGTATCTATGCCTTTTATGTTGCTGGAAGATTAATAAGACGAACTCTATTTTGTGCCTTGGTTGATATCATCTGTCTTTGCAAAGTTGTCTGGTTATACGCCTTTGATAATATTCATTATATCTGTTTATATTGATCATGTAGTATCTGCTCTTTAATATAACTCTATCTTGAGAATAGCTTCACTATGCTTGAATTGAAGGGATACCTTTTACTTAGGTGCATCACCATAATTAAATTTGCTTATTGTATCGGTAATCCTATTAATTTCTTCCCCTTTGCTAAAAAACCCAATCGAAATAGAGAAGAACCAGCTTCTTTAAAATCTGGAGGTCATTTCAAGTAGCAAGTCTCACATTCTTGGAACTTCCCATGTTGGTGTTGGAACTTGCACAATTTTACACATCAACACAATGAATGTGTAAAGAGTTCTATTCCTACAACTATGCACATGCTATAGCTGAGATAAGAGTTTGTGCACATTACAATAATGAAAACCATCACTGTTAAATGCTACAACATGCTACAAGTCATCTATGTTACATGCTACAACATTTTTGTTACTATGGAACACAAATGTGCATGCTTACAACACCCAAAACATGTCATCATGCTAGCTCTTACATTCTCTATTTTCCTTACATCCTTTCTTGACCTCCAAGTGGCCATACTTCTCATACTCACCCATACTGATTGAAATGTACTACTTGCTTGCTCTACAAGTGAAAAACTTGAACACAACTCAATCCATAGGAAAAACTTGGAGTGCTAATCAAATGCCCCTACAAATGAAAGCAACTCACACTTATCTCCTTTGCAAATCAAGTAAATACTCTATCCAAGTATCATTACATACTAACATCATTGAATGTTGATGTAGACTCATGTAAGAGATGTTCTCTCATTGAATGTTGATGCTTTTTTTTCCTTTGTGGTTGCTTACTCTTGCGTTTGTCATTTGGGTGAATCTCTAGATGAAGCTTCCAACACTTGTCATAACAATATCCTCTAACCTTTAAATAAGACCAATAGTTGTTAGCTTTGTACATACTCAAAATATGCTCCTTAGTGGTGTTTGCTTTGTGCATCATTCTACAATTTTTAGTGGTGTTTGCTTTGTGCTCCTTCAATGCATTAAGTCTCCAACACACAACTAGGGTTCAGACCTTCATATGAACTAGATGAGGCATCTAACAAGATTATGTTCACCAACTAGAACCAACTAAACCACTCTTCAAGTCACAAGGATCCCCTCTTAGCAACCAATCTGCCCAAGCCCTCAAATCCTAGTAGCCCTACTTAAGGGGTTTTTTGGACTTATTTTTTCCATAAGGTTTCAAACCCAAACTTCAATGAATATTTAGAATACCCATTACCAAGTTGCATAACATATCTTGAACTCAGTATAGACTCCTTTGGATAATATGCCTCAAAACTGACCTTATTCGCTGTCCTAAAAGGGTTAATTAGGCCTATATTACAAAGGAACTTGCCTTCAAACTTTCCATAGACCCCTAAACTTAGTAAAAAGTCCTTATTCAGGTTACCAAACTCCCCAATCCACACTCACATTCAAGTGGCATCATCATTTATGATGCAGACACAAAAAGGAATTCAAAGCATTGATACCATATTTCACAAATCAACTCAACCATAAACCAAAATCTTGCAATGGCACAACTAGGTGCTTAAGGGCATCATAAGGCATAAGGGCTCCAAGCTATTCCCCAAACCTAACACAAGCATACACCATGTCAATATAATGTATTCAAACCAATTTTGTCTCTAGAAATAGGCCTAATTTGGTCCAATTAACAAAGCAAGTACCCGAGGATCAGTTAATAACCACTCCAAAGCAAGTACACTCCATCTTTCACAGGTGAAGTAGAAAGCACATCTACATTTTCTTCTCAAGTTGGTCACATGCCATCATTCACACCTCAAGTTGAAGGTACGTCATTTTCAACCTTTTCACCTCTAATCGAAGGTATGTCATCTATCCCATCTCAAGTAAATATTGAAGAAATTCCTAATGTTCAGTCTACTTTACCAAATAAAAGGCCTCCTAGAATTTTGCATAGGAGGCCTAAGTTTCTAATTGATATTGATGAGAATGTATTGGAGCCCATGCAGGATAAGATTCCCATGCACACTTGCCAAAGATATGCAAATAAGATATGGAAATTATTCTTTGAGAATTTAAATGAAACTGGAAGATGTCAACTCTTTGTTGAACTAATGAGAAATCTAAAATTTAGGACCACTATGAAGATTCTTGGCCTAAGAACATCGAATGCATCAAGTGAAAAATTAACTGTCAAGAATCTAATGAGTGCATATGAGAGTGTGGGTTCCACCTCATGCACCAAGGATAGTAATGTCACACGACGTGTCATTACATCGACAATTGTAAGCCAACAAACAAAAAAAGCTTGCCTCATTAGAAAGACAAGTCAAGCATTGAAAATAAATAGAAAAACTCTAATGACTATATTTTGCGACAACATAGTGTATGAGTATGTAAGACATGCCCATAGAGCTCGATGGTTGGACTTGCAATTCAAGTTATGCAAGGACACCTTTCTAGTTGGTAGCATTGTTTCAGTCGTCGACTTTGTAGAGAACTACAGTCTACAGCCACAGTGTGAGGTGCAATCCCAATATTATAACTTGACACAGGTTTCTATATTTGTGCACATCGCATTCATTCATGCAAATGATAGTACAGAAGATGACAAAAAGATCATAAGGGAGTATCATTTTTATATAAGAGATGATCGCACGCATTCCGTGGAGTTCGTACAAGGTTGTTTTCAGGTGTTCTACAATGATCAAGCTAGAAGGGGCATATCATTTAGTCAGCATATCATATGGTCGGATAACTGTGCATCACAATTCAAGAACTTGCGGAATTCCTATTGGCTGAGTAGGAGGCATAATATTACAGGTGTTTAGCATATGTGAAACTTTTGTGAGGCCGGACATGGAAAGGGGGAGCATGATGGTGCAGGAGCGTGTATCAAAAGAGCCATAGCACGAGAACAGTTAAAGTATAAAGACAATGCAAAGCTAACAGATGCAAAATCAATCGTCAAGTGGTGTAATGCTTTGATGGGTCCAGGTAATCAAGGTAGTCTTTAGTTCATAGATTTTTTTGGTTGATAGATGATATTAACATTGCACCATATGAGGACTTTTGTACACTGACAGGATCAAGTGAGCTACACTCTATCAGAAGCTCAATTGCAGGTTCATGGAGTATACATATGTGAAAGATGGCGTGCTTTTGTTCTGCATGTACAATTCAAGCCTGGAATGAGTGCGAGTCAAGGGAGTGGGTTGACGAATGTTAGTTCAGTTATCTTTTCCCACTTGACACGTATCAACCCCCGATGACACTAGGATTGACAAAGATGGAATTGTCAGTTGACTTTGACCACATATCAGATCTAGTTCACCAGGTAATATATCTACTTGCATAGTTAAATTTGAAATTCCTAATGTTATCTTAAACTTTGTAGTATTTTTGTAATGTTGTGGAAATTTCATCTAATTTGCTACACATAGCATTGTAGGGCATGTTTATGCAGTTATTGCAGATGAAGATAACGAAGAGGGAACAGATTATTACTTGTGTCGTGTTGAGGCCAAAAAGAAATTGGAGGCCCCAGTTATAGATGGAGAAAACATCGAATACCCTACAGGCTCAGTGGTTGTTACTGGAACATAGCTTAGAAGGTACCCACATAAGAGTCTTAATGTTTGGTTGTTTGAGGACTTTGACACGCATCGGAAGATTCTTCATTACTCCAACCTTGTCGTGGCAACCAATGTTCATTTGATACAATATCGAGGTAGACCTTTGAACAAGACCTTGTGGAAGGTGCGTGACTTTGAACATGTGGCCATACTTGACACAATAAAGAGTAGAGAAGACCCAGATGGTTCGTTGGATTAATTTGTAAGTATGCATAAAACTTTCCTAGATGGTTACATGTACTTTGTTTTGTATATAAATAGTAGTATGAATTGCTTCCTTCCAGTATATTTATGTTTAGTCAATTTTTCTTTTTGATGCTTCTCATAGGAGGTCACAACTCCAGTCCATCCAACTATGGATAAAGAAGCTCGAGAAAAGATGATGGAGAGTGATCATCAGATGGCGGTAAGTGATCGATTACATAAGTGATGTTATATATTTCATGTACATTTCGTTTGATTTGTTTCATGAGGTTAGATCTAAGTAATGGATGAAGTTGATCCTAATTGGTCTTAATCTTGTTCACTCGTGTTTCACTCATGTCATATCAAGATTCATGTCAAAGGGTTTGGATGTTAGTTCATAACATTCATGTTTATCATGTTACAATAGTAGCACATAGTTGTTTATGCCATTGGTTCATGCCATTGGATCATTGGATTTTGGTTGTGCTTCTTCATCATAACATGTCATGCTTTTAGAAGTTAGATTGGGTTGTGGTTCTTCCTCATGATAGGATTTAGTTCATGTCTTCATGCTTCATTGTCCTCCATGTCTTCAGTGTTCTCAGTGTCTTCATGCTTTTAGGAGTTAGATTGGGTTGTGGTTCTTCCTCATGTTTGGAAAGGTGGTAGGAGTGACATTTTGCATTCCATAGATCATGGGTCCAAACGGACTTCTTCAATGCATCGGGGTGGGTGGGTAAATGCCAAGGGAGGTCTCATTTTGTGTGCCATGCATCGCATTCGTTCGGAGTAGCAGGCTACCGGCAAAGTCCCTTAAGCGCCCTAAGATGAAAAAATTGCCAAACTTTGACGGGACAATTCTTAGAATTTGTGGCAACTAGGAACCTTC
The DNA here is from genome assembly GCA_027924645.1 of Cunninghamia lanceolata. NCBI lineage: Eukaryota > Viridiplantae > Streptophyta > Pinopsida > Cupressales > Cupressaceae > Cunninghamia > Cunninghamia lanceolata. Next base: position 1,448,272 of record BSBN01001091.1, read on the forward strand.
CGTTTAGACCAACAGGTGCATGTGGGGTCCATCCACAATAACCTCTCTCGGTTTCGTTCAACTCTAGTCCATTTGTCCGTGCCGAAATCAAACGCATTCTTGCAAAATACTTCAATTTCATGTAGTGGAAAGGTGGTAGGAGTGACATTTTGCATTCCATAGCTTGTGGGTCCGAATGGACTTTGCTGATGCATCGGGGTGGGCAGGTAAATGCTAGGGGAGGCCTCATTTCATGTGCCAAGCGTCGCATTCGTTCGGGTCAGCAGGCTACTGACAAAGTCCCTTAAGCGCCCTAAGATGAAAAAATTATCAAACTTTGACAGGATAGTTCTCAGAATTTGTAGTAGTTGGGAATGTTCCATTTAGACCTATAGGTGTATGTGGGATCTGTCCACAATAACCTCTCTCGGTTTCGTTCAACTCTAGACCGTTTGACCGTGCCGAAATCAAATGCATTCTTGCAAAATGCTTCAGTTTCATGCAGCGGAAAGGTGCTAGGAGTGACATTTTGCATTCCATAGCTCGTGGGACCGAATGAACTTCACCAACACGTTGGGGTGGGTGGGTAAATTCTAGGTGAGGTCTCGTTTCATGTGCCAAGCGCCGCAGTCGTTCGGATTAGCAGGCTACCGGCAAAGTCCTTTAAGATCGCTAAGACGAAAAAATTGCCAAACTTTGACAGGACTATTCTTAGAATTCGTGGCAGTTGGGAATGTTCCATTTGAACCTATAGGTGCATGTGGGGTCCATCCATAATAACCTCTCTCGGTTTCATTCAACTCCATTCCATTTGATCGTGCTGAAATCAAACACATTCTTGCAAAATGCTTCAGTTTCATGCTATGGAAAGGTTGCCAGGTGCCATATTTTTTGTTCTGCTCATCGTGGGACCAAATGGACTACGCCAACATGTCAGGGTGGGTGGGTAAATGCTAGGGGAGGTCTCATTTCATGTGCCAAGCATCCCAGTCGTTCTGGCCTGCAAGCTACCGAGACCTAACACTTTTTGAGTTTACCGGTAGCTTGCAACCTGAAACGACTTAGACACTTGGCGCATGAAACGAGACCTCCCCTAGCATTTACCCACCCACCCCGACATGTTGGCACAGTCCATTCGGCCCCACGATGAGAAGAACAAAAAATATGGCACCTGGCAACCTTTCCACTGTTAGTTGTCGTTGCACCAAAAGATCGACCTATTAATGCCCGATACAACCACTTGACTTAACAAGCACAGGAGGTGGTTAAGCCCTTGTCGCAAACCACCATAGTGTAGCGCTAAACAAGGAGACCAAGGGCCACACCTTGAAACAATCCCCCCAACGCAAGCACGGGGTTTAAACCTGTGACCTTGGCTCTGATACCAATTGTTAGTTGTCGTTGCACCAAAAGATCGACCTATTAATGCCTGATACAACCACTTGACTTAACAAGCACAGGAGGCGGTTAAGCCCTTGTCGCAAACCACCGCAGCGCAGCACTGAACAAGGAGACCAAGGGCCACACCTTGCAACATCCACAATATGAAATTGAAGCATTTTGTAAGAATGCGTTTAATTTCGGCACGATTAAACGGAATGGGGTTGAACGAAACTGAGAGAGGTTATTGTGGACGGACCCCACATGCACCTATAGGTCAAAACAAAACGTTCCCAGCTGCCACAAATTTTGAGAACTATCTCGCCAAAGTTTGGTAATTTTTTCATCTTAGGGCGCTTAAGGGACTTTGCCAGTAGCCGGTTGCCCCGAATGAATGCGATGCTTGGCACACGAAACGAGACCTCCCCTGACATTTACTCACCCACCCCGATGCGTTGGCAAAGTCCGTTCAGACCCATGAGCTATGGAATGCAAAATGTCACTCCTAGCACCTTTCCACAACATGAAACTGAAGCATTTTCTAAGAATGTGTTTGATTTCGGCACGATCAAATGGAACATTCCCATCTGCCACGAATTCTGAGAACTGTCTCGTCAAAGTTTGGCAATTTTTTCATCTTAGGGTGCTTAAGGGACTTTGCCGGTAGCCTGTTGACTTGAATGAATGCGATGCTTGGCACACGAAACGAAACCTCCCCTGGCATTTACCTACCCACTCTGATGCATCAGCAAAGTCCGTTCGGACCCATGAGCTATGAAATGTAAAATGTCACTCCTACCACCTTTCCACTGCATGAAACTAAAGCATTTTGCAAGAATGCGTTTGATTCTGACATGGTCAAACAGACTGGAGTTGAACGAAACTGAGAGAGGTTATTGTGGACAGACTCCACATGCACCTATAGGTCCAAATGGAAGGTTTCCAGCTTCCATGAATTCTGAGAACTATCCTGTCAAAGTTTGGCAATTTTTTCCTCTTAGGGCGCTTAAGGGACTTTACCAGTAGCCCGCTGCCCCGAATGAATGCGACACTTGGCACACGAAACGAGACCTCCCATGGTATTTACCTGCCCACCCCGATGTATTGGCGAAGTTCATTTGGACCCACAAGCTATGGAATGCAAAATGTCACTCCTAGCACCTTTCCACAACATGAAACTGAAGCATTTTGGAAGAATGCGTTTGATTTTGGCACGATCAAACGGACTAGAGTTGAACGAAATTGAAAGAGGTTATTGTGGAGGGACTCCACATGCACCTATAGGTCCAAATGGAACGTTCCCAGCTACCACAAATTTTGAGAACTATCCCATCAAAGTTTGGCAATTTTTCATCTTAGGGATCTTAAGGGACTTTGCCGGTAGCCTGCTGACCCGAAATGACTACGGCACTTGACACACGAAATGAGACCTCCCTTGGCATTTATCCACCCACCCTGATGCGTTGGCGAAGTCCGTTTAGTCCCATGAGCTATGGAATGGAAAATGTCACTCCTACCACCTTTCCACTGCATGAAACTAAAGCATTTTGCAAGATTGCGTTTGATTCTAACACAGTCAAATGGACTAGAGTTGAATGAAACCAAGAGAGGTTATTGTGGATGGACTCCACATGCACCTATAGGTCCAAATGAAAGGTTCCCAAGTGCCATGAATTCTGAGAACTGTCCCGTCAAATTTGGCAATTTTGTCCTCGTAGGGCGCTTAAGGGACTTTGCCGGTAGCCTGCTGCCCCGAACGAATGCGACACTTGGCACACAAAATGAGACCTCCCCTGACATTTACCTACCCACTCCAATGCATTAGCAAAGTTCATTCGGACCCACAAGCTATGGAATGCAAAATGTCACTCCTACCACCTTTCCTAATTGTCCTTTGTTAGTACATAATTGTCTAGACTTTGGGACAGCGGTTATAACTTTTTCCATGGGTCAATAAAATGAACTACAGATTGATTTTTCAGAAGTTATGAACGTTATGCATGTCTAGGACAACCTGGGCATCATAAAAATGAGTTTTATCAAACCTACAACAGCCATGAACCTTCGACATGGTGCTTCATTATTTCATCATGGTTTCATGGAGTTTTCAATATGATGAGAGAATGTTCTTTCCTAGATTATGAAGTGTCCATGACAAAATTTCACACCTAGACCACTACATGGCATAAATACAACCAATATGGGTTAATTAGACCTTATAGCACAAAAAAAAATATTACTTGGACATACAAAACTCACTAAAGACTTTTATTTACAACATTTGACCAACATTGTGAAGGTGCTCCTGCACCAATGAGGATGGAGGAAGATTTTTATGACACATTTGACATGATTTTGACTATACCTCTTGATGATTTTGAGTAAGGTAGGGGAGTTCTAAATTGTTGTTCCAACTATTATAACAGTCTTATTATAGCTGATAGGAAGGATATTCATTGTGAAGTTCATAATATGAACTTGATCTATCAAACCTTGCAATAGAATTTACCACTTTAGAATGGGAATTGATAATGAAGTTTGTGGCACAAACCCATTTATGCAACTGCCCTATGAGACATGTATGCAAATTTATGAAACCCATTGATAATGTTGTAGTTGCAACTGCCCTGTGAGACATGTATGCAAAATGTGTATGCAATTGGCAGGTGTAAATCCAAATTCCACAACCTTTGCCAACATCCTCCTTGCATGTGCCAAAATCAGGCCATTGGAACAGGGTATGGACATCCATCAAAGCATGAAGGATATGAGAATTCTATCAGATGCTGTAGTTGCAACTACATTGAGAGACATGTACGCAAAATGTGGAATCATAGACAAGGCACATGAACTATTCAATAGAACACCTCACAGAGGTGCCATCTAATGGAATGCCTTGATTGTAGGATATGCACAAAATGGATTTGTTGAAAAGGATTTAGACACTTTAAAGCAAATACAGTTGGTAGGTGTAAATCCATATTCCACAACCTTTGCCAGCATCCTCCCTGCCTGTGCCAAAATGGGATCTTTGGAACATGGTATGGACATCCATCAAAGCATGAAGGATATGGGAATTCTATCAAATGTTATAGTTGCAACTTCCCTCAGAAACATGTATAGCAAAATTAGAAACTTTCAAGCAAATGCAATTGGTAGGTGTAAAGCAAAATTTGACAACCTTAGCCAGTATCCTCCTTGCCTATGCCAAAATGGACATCCATCAAAAGGATAAAAAATATGGGAATTTTGTTAGATGTTGTAGTTGCAACTGCCCTCAGAGACATGTATGCAAAGTGTGAAAGCATAGACAAGGCACGTGAACTGTTTGGCATGATGCCTCAAAGAAATGTCGCCTCATGGAATACAATGATTGCAAGATATGAACAAAATGGATTTACTGATAAGCCTTTAGAAAGTTCCAAGAAAATGCAATTGGCAAGTGTAAAGCCAAATTCCAAAACGTTAGAAATGGTATGTTTGGAGCATGGTATAGACATCCATCAAAGCATAAAGGATATAGGAATTTTGTCAAATGTCATAATTGTAAGTACCCTACAAGACATGTATGCAACTTGTGTGGAAGCATATATAATGAACATGAACTATTAGACGCGATGCCTCAAATAAATGTCGTCTCATGGAATGCAATGATTGCAAGATATGCACGAAATGGATTTTTTATAAGGCTTTAAAAACTCTCAAGAAAATGCACAAAAATAAATTACAACCATCAAAGCATAAATGATATAGGAATTTTCTCACATGTATTGTATTTGCAAAGTTGCCCTTGTAGACATGTATGGAAAGTATGGAAGCATAGACAAGGCACGTGAACTATTTAAAATGATGCCTCAAAGAATTGCACAATTCAACATAATTCAATTATTGCAAGATATGCACAAAATGGATTATTTGAAAATGATTCATAAACTTTCAAGCAAATGCAATTGGCACTTGTAAAACCAAATTCCTGTAACAATAATTGATTATCATATTAAATATTTAATATAAACTATCATATATACATAATGTCATGAACATAACATCTAGTTTATATAAAAAGCCATATAGGCGTGTCCAAACAAAGCCATATACAAAAATATACATCAGATTAACATACAAAAGTGTGTATACAAAGCCATCTAGGCATACAAAAAAGTTCCCCAAAACTAGTTTCCTATGGACTTTTAGGAAATAATCGGTGGCCCTTCTTTGACTGTGAAGATGGAGAGCCAGTTAGTGACACATCCTCTCTTTGCCGTCGAGTAGACCTCTTCGAATAAAGTTCATCCAGCTACACCTTTTAATACAAACAAACAATATGAGCATTAGTATAAAAAATGTATGAAATATATAACATCACATATGTAATTGATCACTTACTGCCAATTGATGATCGCTCTCCATCATCTTGACTCTCTCTTCGTCTGTAGTTGGACGGACTGGAGTTGTGACCTCCTATGAGAAGCATCAAGAAGCAAAATTGACTAAACATAAATATCATTTATGTACATCAAATGATATGAGATAAAAAAGAAATACAAAATTATAATATTTTCATGTTATTGGCTCATACCTCAGTCAAAGGATTTGCAGACATCATGGCTGCATCAATGCCTATCTGCGCTGACTCACGAAGATGAGGAGGAGTCTCCATTATATTCAGCATTTGAAAATCAAGTTCAAGATTATTAAAACAAAATAAATACATAACATTATTTTTAAAATACATAATGATTAGAAATGGTAAAATTTACCTCAGTAAAAGTGGTGGTTTGGCATCCAAGAGACCAACGAAACCGTGGAGGTGCTGGTGACTGTTGAAATCATCAAATCAAGTCACAAAATAATATTACCATTGACATATCTACAATAATTATGAATATGTGATAAATTACATACCTGCTGACTTGACCTCTGCTCATAAGCTGCCAATGGACGGCTAACAAAGGCAGGATGAAGACTCTGACACTGGAATTTCATTGCGTAAACAATTACATACATTATTTTTGACTTATAATATAGATAATCATATAAAATTAATTACAAATTTCAAATAACAATATACTAAATCAAGATGAAACTTGTAACAAATTACCTGAGAGTCAATACCAAATGTATGCTATAAGAGATCGTCACTGAGAACAAGATCATCCAATATTTCCTACCCTTGTGTCGCATCATGCTGCCCCTGTGTCACAGCATGCTACCCCTGTGTCGCAGAGTCCTATTGTGCCTCCTGTGTCCCATAATCACATAGTTTCCCACATGTACTGCACAAATGTGGGGACACATGACACCTACTACTCTCACCCTCATCGCCCTAGGTCAAATCATCTGCATGCTGTGATAGAGTTTGGGTGAGAGTAGTCAGTGAATGTAAAGTCTCCAACTCAACACTCTCCTTCAAAGCCAAAGGGAGTGACCTACGTTCTGGCCTCCCTCGGGGTATAGGCACATGTTGTTCATCTTGTTGGGCCTCGGGTCTATCTTGGGTAGAGCCACCACCTCTACCCTGGAAACCACGAATATCAAAATAATTTAGAATCTTGTTGAGGATGAACTCGCAATAGAGTTTCCTCAAAAAATATTGTGATACCTTATCATTGTTGCATGGCCACTCATCGAAGACCATGTACCATCTATCCCAAAAGTATTGGGATGTCTTCATTCCTACACCAATGTATAGGAAACCGTTTGCAAGTTTCCTCTAATGTTTGGCCAGTTTTGGGATTAGTAAATTGTGCACATAATTGAGATTTTGTAATTTTTCCTTCTTCACTTGTTCATATGACAACTCATCAGCATAATATTGCCAACTCCTCTCCCTATAGTCTTGGAAATCGGTGATTTGTTTCGTCACCAAATTCGTGTGGGAAACAATCTCTTGTAGTGATTTTGCAAGTGTCCTCCTATGCTCAGTGGTTCCACTTGGATTGTTTAGGGTTTGAATAATAGTTTCAAGATGTTTCTTGTTTTCTTCTATTATCCCTAAGTAGTGTTCTTGATTATCCCTTACATGAAAAGGAGGTGAAGGTGGGTTTTGAGGGTTTTGGGGGTTGTTTTCACCCTCCTCAACTGGATTTAGATTTTCTACTTCTCCAATAACTGTAAATGCAATACAAACATAAATCAAACATTGCAAAACTAAAAAATTGATCTAAAACTAACAAATTCAGACAAACCCTACCTTCTTCCTATGTTGGAGCCTCCAAATTTGCACAATGATGTCTTTGGCGGTGAGGTGGCATTGTGAATTTCTTATTTTTTCACTTGCACTTGATCTAATCTCCTTTTTATCAATGCGAGCGTGACATGCTTTCTTTCTTTGCTGCTGTCAATAGCCTAGCAGTGGGTGAATGTGCAGAAAATGCTTTTTTTTTTATTTTATTAAAAGCAAAATGCGAGTGCATTATAACGTGCTCACATTTTTCTTTAATTTTGGAGATGGTGGTGACTTTTTGGTCCCCCATCTCCTTGCATTTACCCATAAATTGCATTAAAATATTTTGTAATGATGTGTGTGAGAGACAAAGGTTATAAAACACATCATATAGTTCTATAGAAATTGTATAGAAGTACATTGTCATGATGTGTGTTGGCACATGTGTGTATATGTGTGCACACATACAAACATACATATATACATTTCATTAAAATTTTCCTTTATGTAATTTCTGTAGAACTATATGATGTGTTTGTGACCTTGCTATCATATTCATGGCTAAAGTTAACAAAAAATCACTAAAAAAAAATGAAACTATAACTTTAGCTTAAGATTCAAGGGGGCCAACTATCCACACATTTTTATCTTACCATCCTAGAAAATTTGAGATAAATATATATTTTTAGTTTATATTGAAGTTCAATGAAACTGATTTGGTTGGGTAAAAGTTATCTTTTTCCACCAAACAAAATAATGGTGCAATCAATTTTTTTAAAATTATTGTAAACCTTTTAAGTGTAAATGGCCCATAAATCAAATGCTAATATATGATTATAAGGTTAGCTATCGTCACTTTTAGTTGACAAGATGTTTGAACACTTTGAAGACCTCAAATATCCATTTCTTCAAATTAGAAGGAGAAGCTCCCTTGTAACAAAAACTATAATCATCTTCTCCGATTTTGATGTGTGGCCAAGACATCATCAAAAATGAAGAATTTTATCCTCATTAAGGGGTGATTTGTAGGTTCAATAGTTTATAGCCCTCTCTTCTAGACCTACACAAATGGGTCCTAGAATCTTGTTGCAAGTATGTGCCTAATCGATGTTGTCATTGATGTCAACATATCAGTGTTGTCATTGGTGTCAACTGTATTCTTATCTTTTGATTGATTAGAAGCCTTATATGTTGAGGACATTGAGAAAATTTGCCCCTCCAGAAGAAACAGTGAGTTGCAGTAAATTGTAGAGAAGGCAGTGTGTTGATGATAAAAGAACAGTGCAGAAGATTGCTCTGTATTTCTTGTTGATTGACTATCTTGGTCTACAGATTGGAAGATATTTAGAGGCCTGTCTGAAGATGCTACATTCTGAGTTTGAGCCTCTGGTATGAAGAATTGAGGAAGTTGTGTTCACCAGAGTAAAACCTGCTTTTCTGTTCATTCACTGGTGTCTGAGAGAAAGTATTTTGCTACGCATTCCTCCGCAGTTATGTATTTTGGTCTACAGTTCTAGAGTGATGTCTGGGATGATGATATGCACCTACAATTGCAATAGTTCATGATTTGGCAGTTCGCAAGCAATCTTTCTTTAATGACAGTTGATGATAGTTGAGTTATTATGCTCTGGTTGAAGAAATCTCATGGTTTGAGTGGTTAGATGTTGTGCAGATGTTCCTGGTTATTACAACATGCTTGTGGATGTCTCCTGATTGTGTTCCTGCATTTACATTGGTCCGCGTTAAGGAATTGAGGTCATGTTTGAAGATTATTCCTAGATAACGTAGCGTGTAACTAGTCTTAGCCGACTTGGTTAATTCCAGTGATTGCGGAGATCTCTTGGAGATTGTCGAAGTGTGTTGTGGCATGGAAGATCATGTTTAAGTCCTAGCTAAGGCATGGTGTGATCTGTATACATCTTTACTACATTTTCTTAGCATAATTTTGTATTAGGTCAAGACCCATTTTATGTATATTTGTAATGCCGACCTTGGAGATTGTTCCAACGGTTGATGATTGTAATGCCAACCTTGATGATCATTCCAAGGTTGATGTAGTGTATAAATACTTGTAATTGAATCGTGAAAAGAAATGTAGCATGTGAAAATGTGAAGAGAAAGTGAAGGTAGCATAGTAGAGCAGAGGTGTTTGTGCTTCAATGGAACTAAACCTTGGCATGGAGTAGATGTTGTTATCCCAATTCAACCTTTTAGTAGTGATCCTTCTTTTGGCAGTGAGCCACCGTTCGTAGTGACCCTTTCTTTACAGTGAACAATTTGGGTAGTGAGCCTTTTAGGCAGTGAGCCTCTGATTTTCAGTATTGTTATAACTTATATATCTTGTGGACTAACATCCACTGTGGTTTTTCCCTTAACAGGGTTTTCCACATAAAAATCTGGTGTCACTTGTGTATGGTCTTGCAATTGTGTTTATGTTTATGATTTTATGCTTTCATGATTTAATCATAACAAACAGTGGACAAGTGTTTAATGTTTTAAGGTGTAGAATTAATTGAAGATTTAAGACAACTGATTCACCTCCCCCCTCTCAGTTGTCTGGTTCATTTCCACAATTGGTCTCAGATCCAGGTTCCTCTGAAGAAAGTCTAACAGCTTGAGGAAGATCTAGAATGTCTTATAAGAAGGAAGCTCCACATTTTGATGGGACAAATTATGCTCTTTGGAAGGTACAAATGAAAAGCCATCTTCTTTGTCTTGGTTATAAAGTATGGAAAGCTGCAGAAGCAAAATATACCATGCCTCCATATGGTTTGACAACTGAAGATGAAATCAAAGAATATGAGGTTGATGTCAAAGAAAAGGATTCTCTGTTAAGTTCCTTAAGTGATTCAGTGCTGACAAAAATTGTGGATCTTGAAACTACAAATGAGGTATGGGAGAAGCTAAAAAATCTGTATGAAGGAGATGATTCTATGAAGGAAGCCAAGCTCCAAAGTCTGAAAGTGAAATATGAGGGTTTTAAGATGAATGAAGATGAAAACATAACAGCCATTATGCAAAGAGTTGATGAACTTGTCACTGGGATAAAGGGTATGGGAGGAACTCGCGATGATAAGGAAGTTGTGATGAAAATTCTTAGATCACTACCAAAGTCTTACAGTCACATGGTAGCTGCAATTGAAGAATTTATGACTGTAAAAACTATTGACAGAGATCAGTTACTTGGTAAGCTTACATCATTTGAGATGAGAGAATTTGGTGATGCCCTGCCTAAAGTTGAATCAGCTTTTAAAGCCAGTACTTCAGCAGAGACCTCCATAGCTGAGAAATATAGAGTGGATGATGAATTTGAAGAACTTGAAGCCAACTTCATCAATAGACTTCAAAGAGGCTCCAATAAGTTCAAAGGCAAATTACCTTTTAAATATTTCTCTTGTGGCAAAGTAGGCCATTATGCTTCTAGATGCCCTAAAAGAATTGAAAGGAATAAGAAGATATATGAGAGCAGGCCTAGAGTTCCAAAGAAGTGTTACTATGTCAGATATTTTGATGATGAAGGAGTGACTAATGATGAATCTGATGATGCTAGTACTAGTGCAAATGAATGCCTATTTATTGCTACTAAAGAAGATCATGTGACTACTAATTATGTTGGCTGTGTGAAGGATGAAAAACTAGTAGAAAGTGCTTTGGTTGTTCAGGTTGAGAAAGATAAGGATGAATGGATTATTGATAGTGGATGCTCTCATCACATGACCAGTGACAAAAGTAAGTTTGTAAGTTTGGAAAAGTATGATGGTGGACTGGTTAGGTTTGGGGATAATGTAGCTGGTAAGATTTGTGGAAAAGGATCTATTTCATTTGATGGAAAGCATAATACTAACAATGTTTTGTATGTGAAGGGTTTGAAGCATAATCTTTTGAGTGTTCATCAGATGTGTTACAAAGGATATGATCTAAGATTCAAATACAATGGGTGCAAGATCATGGAAAGCTCCAGAACTGTGATTGCTACTGGTAAGAAGACAAAAGGTAACATCTATCAATTGAAAGGAATGAATGATTATTGTTTATTGGCTCAGGCAGATGAAAGTTGGTTGTGGCATAGAAGGATGTGTCATATAAACTTTGATAGTCTAGTAAAAATAAGCTCAAGTTAGGCTGTGAGAGATTTACCAAAACTTGTGAAACCCTCAAATTCAATTTGTAAGGAATGTCAGTTGGGAAAGCAGATAAGGACAAGCTTCAAGAGCAAAGAACAATTTTCTACTAGTTTGTTGGATCTAGTGCATATAGATCTCTATTGTCCTACAAGGGTGAGAAGTCTACAAGGTGACATGTATTTCATGTTGCTTATTGATGATTATTCTAGAATGACTTGGGTTACTTATCTAAGAGATAAATCAGAAGCCCTAGAGAAATTCAAATCTTGCAAGGCAATGGTTGAGAATGAAATAGATTTGAAGATCAAATGCTTAAGATCTGATAGAGGACGTGAGTTCACATCAAATGAATTCAACATTTTCTATGAAGAGCATGGGATAAAGAGACAACTGTCTGCACCTAGGACTCCTCAACAAAATGGAGTTGTGGAAAGGAAGAACATGACAGTTTAGAAGGCTGCTAGGACAATGATGAAGGAAGAAGGTCTGCCGGAAGTCTTTTGGAAAGAAGCTATTCACACTGCTGTCTACATTTAAAACAGAGTTCAAGTGAAAGGTACTGGTACTAAAATTCCCTATGAATTGTGGTATGGAAGAATTTCCACAGTAAAATATTTCAAAGTTTTTGGAAGAAAATGTTATATTAGGAGAGATGAAGATCTAGGAAAGTTTGATGCAAGATGTGATGAAGGAATCTTTCTTGGATACTCTAGCAAAAGTAAGGCTTACCAGTGCTACAATAAGAGGCTCAAAAAGATTGTTGAAAGTGCAAATGTGAAGGTAGATAAAGGGAAAGGAAGAATATCAGACCTAAGTTATTATGAACCAGATGAACCTGTGACTATAGAAATTGAGAAAAAGATGAGCAAGCGGACAGTCAGGATGAAGAAGAGGCTCCAGAAAGTACTGTCAAGACTCCCAGGTATGTAAGGATCAATCATTCTAAAGATCAAATTATAGGTGACAAGAACAAAGGTGTGCTAACAAGAAGAAGAGCTACAGAAGAACAAGTTAATTACTGTTTGCTTTCAAAGATTGAACCAAAAAATGTGAATGAAGCATACAATGATGAAAATTGGGTAAAGACAATGGAGGAAGAACTGCTACAGATAGATAAGAATGAAACTTGAGAATTAGTTCCCAGACCTATTGACAAAAAATATTATTGGAACTAAATGGGTCTTGAGAAACAAGCTGAATGAAAATGAAGAAGTTGTAAGGAATAAAGCAAGACTTGTATGCAAAGGATATTCTCAAATTGAGGGGATAGATTTTGAAGAAACCTTTCCCCAGTAGCTCGGATTGAAGCAATCAGAATGTTTCTAGCATTTGCAGCTCACAAAGATTTTAAGGTATATCAGATGGATGTGAAATTTGCCTTCCTGAATGGTGAGCTAGAAGAGGAAGTTTACATTGCGCAACCAGATGGATTCTAATTGTCAAATCAAGGAGATATGGTATGCAGGCTGAAGAAAGCTTTATATGGACTCAAACAAGCTCCTATAGCCTGGTATGCAAGGTTAGATAGGTATTTATTGCAATTGGGATTTAGTAAAGGTACTACATATAGCAATTTGTACTTCAAAATTAATGATGATCATATCTTAATTGTTGAAGTCTTTGTTGATGACATTATGTTTGGAGCAAATGAAGGTATGTGCATAAGGTTTTCTAGTGAGATGAAAAATGAATTTGAAATGTCCATGTTTGGTGAAATGAACTTCTTCTTGTGTCTGCAAATCAATCAATCAGATAAAGGAATCTTCATTTCTCAGTCTAAGTATTTGAAAGAGTTGTTGAAGAAGTTTGGGATGGAGGACTCCAAACCAGTAAGCACTCCTATGGTGACCAGTTGCAAACTAAGCAAAAGTGATGATTGACCTATGACAGATCAGAAAAGGTATAGATCCATGATTAGAGGATTGCTTTATTTGACTCAAACCCAACTTGACATAATGCATGCAGTTTGTCTTGTGGTAATATTTCAAGCAGAGCCTAAAGAGTCACATGTGATGGCAGTCAAGAGGATATTGAGATATTTGAAGGGCACACCAGAGCATGGCTTGTGGTATTCAAAGGATAATGATTTTACCCTCGGAGCATACATAGATGTTGATTGGGCTGGAGACATGGATGACATGAAAAGTACTAGTGGAGGTGCATTCTTCTTGGGAAGCAGATTGGTCTCATGGTTGAGCAAGAAGCAAGACTCGATCTCCTTGACCACTACAGAAGTAGAGTACATTGCAGTAGCATGTAGTTGCACTCAAGTGTTGTGGATGAAATAGACATTAAGAGACATCAGAGTTGTGTATGAAGATCCAGTTGCAATCCTCTATGACAATACAAGTGCCATAAACATATCCAAGAATCCAGTGATGCATTCAAGGACAAAACGTATATCCATAAGATATCACTTTATGAGAGAAAAGGTGGTAGAGAATGAAGTCAAGTTGTAGTATGTATCTACAAAAGATTAGATTGTAGACATTTTCACTAAGCCCTTGCCTAAGGATACTTTTGTGTATCTCAAAGAAAAGTTATGGGTCATCACCCCTCCTGCTCTGAGCTAAGGCGCACAAAAGTGTATCAATCCGGTGATGCTTACAGTTTCATTCTTTAAACTAGATTGATGATTTGGTAGCTACATCTCAAGGGGAGTAGCTAATGAGATCAGTAAGTATTGCAACATTTAGGGGGAGTAATAAAGAAAAAGTAAGGTGAGAGAAAAAGTTTGGTTCTATCAGAGAAGCAGAATGCAAGTATGTGCCCTTTGCCATTGATGTCAAAGGGGGAGAGAAATCATTTGAAAAACTTAGAGAGGAAGAGTGCAAATGTGTAGAGAGAAAGGGGGAGAATCTTGTCTTGATGGTAGTTACAATTTTTCACATCATATGTTGCCATCAATGACAAAGGGGGAGATTGTTGCAAGTATGTGCCTAATTGGTGTTGTCATTGATGTCAACATATCTATGTTGTCATTGGTGTCAACTGTATTCTTATCTTTTGATTGATTAGAAGCCTTATATGTTGAGGACATTCAGAAAATTTGCCCCTTCGGAAGAAACAATGAGTTGCAGTAAATTGTAGAGAAGACAGTGTGTTGATGATAAAAGAATAGTGCAAAAGATTGCTCTGCATTTCTTGTTGATTGAATATATTGATCTGCAGATTGGAAGATATTTAGAGGCATGTCTAAAGATGCTACATTCTAAGTTTGAGCCTCTAGTATGAATAATTGAGGAAGTTGTGTTCACCAGAGTAAAACCTATTTTTTTTGTTCATTCACTGGTGTCTAAGAGAAAGTATTTTGTTCCACATTCCTTCGCAGTTATGTATTTCGATATGCAGTTCTAGATTGATGTTTGGGATGATGATATGCACCTACAATTGCAATGGTTCATGATTTGGCAGTCCGCAAGTGATCTTTCTTTAATGATAGTTGGTGATAGTTGAGTTCTTATGCTCCAGTTGAAAAAATCTCATGGTTCGAGTGGTTAGATGTTGTGCGGATGTTCCTGGTGATTACAACGTGCTTGTGGATGTCTCCTGATTGTGTTCCTACCTTTACATTGGTCTGCGTAAAGGAATTGAGATTATGTTTGAAGATTATTCCCAGATAACGTAGCGTGTAACCAGTCTTAGCCGACTTGGTTAATTCCAGTGATTGTGGAGATCTCTTGAAGATTGTAGAAGTGTGTTGTAGCGTTGAAGATCATCTTTAAGTCCCAACCAAGGCATGGCGTAATCTGTATACATCTTTACTACATTTTCTTACCATAATTTTTTATTAGGTCAAGACCCATTTTATGTATGTTTGTAATGCTGACATTGGAGATTGTTCCAATGGTTGATGATTGTAATGCCGACCTTGATGATCATTCCAAGGTTGATGTAGTGTATACATACTTGTAATTGAATCATGAAAAGAAATGTAGCATGTGAAAATGCGAAGAGAAAGTGAAGTAAGGTAGAAAAGTGGAGTAGAGGTGTTTGTGCTTCAATGGAACTGAACCTTGGCATGGAGTAGATGCTATTATCTCAGTTCAACATTTTAGCAGTGAGCCTTCTTTTGACAATGAGCCTTTCTTTGCAGTGAGCAATTTGGGCAGTGAGCCCTGTAGGTAGCGAGCCTCTGATTTTTGGTACTATTATAACTTATATATCTTGTGGACTAACATCCACTGTGGTTTTTCCCTTAACAGGGTTTTCCACATAAAAATCTGATGTCACTTGTGTATGATCTTGCAATTGTGTTTATATTTCTAAGTTTATGCTTTCATGATTTAATCATAATAAATAGTGGACAAGTGTTTAATGTTTTAAGGTGTAGAATTAATTAAAGATTTAAGACAACTGATTCACCCCCCTCTCAGTTGTCTGGTTCATTTCAACAAATCTTAGAAGCCTCTCATGGAGGGAAAGCTTGAGCTTTTCCCCTGTGCAAGGGGCTTTTTCATTGTGACCTTGAAACCTCTAAGGAGAGGGACCTAGTGTTGGACAGTCAAGTTTTGTTGTGAGTGTGCACTCTCTTTTGATCAAATCATGGTCTATCTCCTTCAACTCATTCATTGAACCTCTCAACATCAGACCAATATGGGTTAGGCTCCCAAATCTACCTCTACAGTTCTCAGAAGATTCCTGCAACAAGGCCATTGGCAATGCAATTGGGCATTTCCTAAAGGTTGATTCCACTACTTCATTCATGGGACACTCTATGTTTGCCCAAATTTTGGTGGATATTGATATCTCCAAACCTCTTAATGGAGATATAGTACTCATGGTGGGGGAAGGCCTTGGACACAACATCTTGTTTATGAGGGCCTCCCCTTTAGATGTAGATGATGTTTCTCTATTGGTCACTTGGCCTCTAGTTGGCCCCATTCTTGTCACAAGGGTGTGACTACATGGTGGAAGAATGCCCTCAATGATCACTTGACTATCAATGCTTCTGACTCTCCAATGGATGATTATTCTCAAGATGTTGAGGCTTCTTAGGATATGAAGTCCTCTCCTATTGTTCCTCCTGTGGTGAGTCACAATCCCATGGGGGTTCCCCTTATGGCAAGTGTAGATTCAACGAGACCCTTGACTCTTCTCAATTCCTCTTCTTCAAATAGGGCGTCGACTATTGTCCCTCCATGGTGGGTGGTATGGAGATCCCTGCTATAGTTTCATCTTCGACTCTCTCTACTTTTGGGAAAGGTCCATCCCCCTCTTTGTGCGAGCTATCTTTGGTGGAGGCGTTGGCTGAGGATTCCCTTCTATCTCCTCAATCTAAGGATTGGATTCAGGGTTATATTGGATGATTGCACAGAGAAGAAAGAAAGGCCTCCCAAAATTAGTTTCTGCTTAACACCCTCGAATCAAGGGTGTTAGGTTTGCTAGATTAGGATCAGATATTAGGTAGCTTTTTTTATCACTGAGTGTTGAGTATTTTGTTGTGTTATAGTGGGGCTACCATTTTGAGTTGTATTGTTTGTCCCATATCTCATGGTACTTGTATCATCTGCCTTTTGGCTGCTTTGTTGTAAAAAGGTCTGAGCCCTTTCAAAACCCCATTTTTATCAACATCAAAAACAAAAACTATAACCATAGAACTCTAAGCTATAGAAATAACTTGTCTTTTTGGTTTTTAAGTATGGGCACAAGGCTAAGTAATTCTTCTATACAAAATCATATGACCTAACCTATGACAATTAGCACATGCTTACATTTTCTAGAAAAAAAAGAAACAAAAAATGAGTACACACAAGAATTGAATTGAAAATCAACACAAGACACCATAAGTTAAGTATTGGATATTTGCATATAAAGCTACACATACTCAAATTGAAAATGATTTCAATACAAGTCTTGCAATAATCATTAAATTTTATCAACTCACAAAAGCACTTACAAAAAATAACACAAATCAACTTGAACAACAATTTTAGCAAATGTAGGCACAAAATTGCTATTGGCTAAAAACTAGGTGCACAAAGCACTTATTTATTAGTGTCTACAAGGATTTGCATGATCATGTAATGCAATTTATTCAAGATAAATAAAAAATAAGCTACTGAAGTTCTATGTTGAATAGTAAGAGACATTTCCTTGTTAATCCTACAAAGAGAGTGTTACAAGTTTTCATATCTAAAAATTTTTCAACAACATAATAACTTGTAAAGAACACTTAGGAAATCAATCAAAATGGAAAAAGAAATAGATGCACATCCACAAGATTAGAGAAACTGATATATGGGAAGACTCTTTCAGGTAAAAAAACCCACCCTCTAAAGTGCTACTCATATTAATATCAAAGCATGTTCATAATACAATGAGAATTTATCCATGCTTTACAAGTGAAAATGACATCCCTATGACATGCACTACAACATGTGATCAATCTAGTAGCATCACAACCATACTAGAATGTCACAACCAAGAGCAACAATAAATCAATACTCTTCAATCATGTAGAAAATCTGGTAGCATAACCTTGCATCTTCCTGCTATTCTCTTATAAAACCACTAATTATTTTCTTGCTTGTATAGACCAAGAAAGACACAAAACCACCAAGTGGTATTACAAAACCATGAGCTAAGTGGACAACCAAAGAGACCTCATGACATATGTCTAGGCGTTACAAGGAAGATTATAGAAGGTTCAAAACTCTTCTCTCCAAAGTTGGTGTCTAAATCCACTAGAAGACAAATGCAACCCATGAAGAGATAAAACATGCTCATTGTCCCATGCATAAAACAAAATGAGTAAATCCAAACACCCTATTTGGTAATTCAAATATGTAACCCCCAAAATTATTGTTACAACATAACTCATTGTCATAGATTCCTCTTACATGTCAATGTGAAATGATAAATGATGCCTTATAATGCAACCTCCCACATTAAGTCCCTTACAACTAATATTGCCAAGTGCACTAAAGACTATTCCACTCCACATATACATCCAACTCTCACATGGGCATCCCATTGCACCCATTCCATGATTTTTGGAGATACATTATGAAATAATATTTACAATTTAATCCTAGAAAACATCCAAACTATAACATTGTTCAACTAAGACTTGCAAAGAGAATAGTACACCTAATCCTAACACTGAATTGAAAATAGAATGCTTGCACACAAAGCAAGCTCTAGATACAAAGAGTTGTTTGAAATAAAACATATAAAATAAATAAATAAAATCTTTATATAATTTTTTGCTAAAAATATCAA
This sequence comes from Cunninghamia lanceolata, assembly GCA_027924645.1. Taxonomy (NCBI): domain Eukaryota; kingdom Viridiplantae; phylum Streptophyta; class Pinopsida; order Cupressales; family Cupressaceae; genus Cunninghamia; species Cunninghamia lanceolata. Next base: position 1,467,145 of record BSBN01001091.1, read on the forward strand.
GTATCAAAATAGACCTTCTAGAAGTGTTGGTGTAATATTATAATTTAGCTAGGATAGACTATATCCTCTATAATATTGCACCTATTTATTAAATTTAATTGGGATATTTTATTTTCTCACGTAAGTAGCTAATAAAGACATGCACCACCCTTGACTTGAAATCGAGTACCACCACTACCTCATCGATTCCTGATTGATGGCAAGTAGGTGTCAGCTCTATCTAATCAAGGGCCACCTCTATCTCACTTGATTAAGACATCTCTTGATTAAGATTTAGTTCATTACCTCTTTGGCATATGTCATCCAGACTCACTCATGCAATAGGTCTATATATATACACTATTATTTGTATTATTAATTAATTAGTAATGAATAAAATAGCTTTATTTTTTTTGTGGTTAATACATAGACATTGAAAGGAAGCAAGGTGTGCGTAAATCGCTTTCTACACTAATCTAATGAGGGGAGAGCTATACAAATTCAATTTAATCCTTACAATTACAGCAACATGAAACACATAACAGAGATATTGTAGCAATACACATAGAACCAGAAAGAAGATAGAAGAAGAGAGACAAAGATATAATGTGAGGAAAACCCTTATCGGGTGAAAAACCCCACACTCCGAAACCTGCACAATGTATTATCAAAACTGAATGTTGTTTACAATACACTTGCAATGCAAGCTTCAATAGTCTTCGACACTCATGTCTGGAGTCAATTTGGCAGCATAATAGTACATGACAATAACATACATACATCTCCTCCTCCAAGCACCTGTTTATATAGAATATACAAGGCAAAATTGGCTCTATCTTGGAATGGGGGTCCAACTTGGCCTCATGGCCCAAAACCCATGCCTATGGACACTTGGTCAACATTGTAGAATGTTCCTGACACTTGTCCACAGCTCCCATCCCAAAGAGGTCACCTATTTCCAAAATAGGCTATGACAAATGCTCTTACGACTCTTACCACCATCATAGAATCTGTCATAGAAGTTACAACTTACAGCTATAAGAGAATCTGTCATACACAGGCTATTAATATCATATTCTCTTACATGTCATAGTCCACCTTGGGGCACCCAAAGATGCCTTTTTCAAAGATGCTTCATGACACATGTCTTCACCTATCTTACAAGCTTCTATTTTCGACTCTTACATGTCATAACTTCATCATAGGAATCTGTCATAACCATTTCGGTCAACATTCCCTTACACAACATCCAAGATGATGACACATGGCAAAATACTCCTACCACAAAGTGGGATGCCTATCTCCTCATGTGAGGACAAAATTACAAGTTTTCATCTTCCATGTAGGATGACACATCACCATGCCACATCCCACAAAATGACAATATGGAATTTCTAATTAATTTACAACATAGGCAATGAATAAATAAATACAATCATAAATAATGCAAGGAATTACCAAGGTTGAGACACCTTAATTCCCAACATTCTCCCACTTGTCGAACACCTTGTAAGAGCCAATAGAATAACAAGATTTAACTGCTATAGGTCGAGAGGCCCATAGACTCCGAACACCATTTGAACTTCTCTATGCTAACTGGCTTCGTCAATGCATCTGTAACATTCTTCAAAGTATCTACCTTCTCCAAATTTACCTTCCCATCCTCTACCATGTCTCGTACGAAGTGAAACTGTACATCAATATGCTTTTTTCTAGCTTGGAAAGTTGGATTCTTTACAAGGCAAATCGCACTTTGACTGTCACAACTGATCATAATCTGACCTGCATCATCACCAATATCTGAACATAATCTCTTAAGCAAAATGGCTTCCTTACAAGCATGATTTTCTACCATATACTCAGCTTCTGTCATGGACAAAGAAACCATAGGTTTCCGCTTACTCATCCAACTAATAGCACCACCAAACAGTGTAAACACATAAGCACTAGTGGATCTCCTGCTGTCAATGTCACCTGCCCAATCTAAATCCACAAATCCATGAATATCAATAGAATGCAAAGGTCCTGTAACATTACCATGATAGCATATGGAATACTCGAAAGTACCTCTCAAATATCTGAACACTCGCTTAACTGCATCCTAATGTACCCATTTAGGATTAGCCATAAATCAACTAAGCACTCCCACTGCTTGGGCAATGTCTGGTCTTGTGCAGACCATAGCATACATCAAACTGCCAACGACACTAGCATAAGGTACTCTACTCATGTCCTCCACCTCACTAGGAGATTTTGGACAATCCTCAATAGATAACTTTGTCCCCAAAGAAACAGGAACACACAATGGTCTATAATTTGCCATGCTGAACCTGTCCAACACGGTCTTCACATACTTACTCTGGCTTAACCAAAGTTTTCTGTTAGCTCTGTCTCTTTTGATTTCCATTCCTAGAATGTACCTGGCTGCCCCTAAATCTTTCATTTCAAGCTATGCTGACAACTTAATCAGAAATCATATTCTTACCCTTCCCAATGAGCAACATATCATCAACATATAGTGTAACAATGAGAATACGATGACCATCAAACTTAAAATACACACAGTGATCTGATTTCGATCTCACAAATCCAATTGACAACACAAAGGCATCAAACTTCAAGTACCACCTCCTAGGAGACTGCTTCAAACCATACAAAGACTTCTTTAACTTGCAAACCAAATTTTCTTTACCTTTCACCATGTAATGCTCTCGCTGTGACATGTAGATTTCTTCCTCCAAATCACCATGAAGGAAAGTTGTCTTCACATCCATCTGTTCTACCTCTAAGTCATAAGCTGCTGCAATAGATAATAGGAATCGAATGGATGTCAGCTTTGTAATGGGAGAGAAGATCTCACCATAATCTATACCCTCCACTTGTGAATACCCCTTCGCAACCAACCTGGCCTTATACTTCTCAACACTGCCATCTGCACCAAATTTCTTCTTGAACACCCATTTGCATCCAATGGGTTTCTATCCAGGAGGCAAAGGCACCAAGTCCCAAGTTTGATTCTTTTCCAAAGAAGCCATCTCATCCTCCATGGCCTCCTTCTAGGAACCTGCATCTTTGATATCCATAGCCGCTGATACAGTTCTAGGTTCATCACTGTTAGTAAGCAAAGCAAAAGCATAACTAGAATCAAGCAATGTATAACCAAACCTTTCAAGTTGCTTCCTTATTCGTGTAGACCTCCTCAAGAGCTGAGGTTTAGGTTTAGCTTCTTCATCTGAGCTTTCAGAGATGCAAGGGCTCTCCTCATCATTAGGTCCAACATTGTCTTTCTGTTCAATCTTCTCAGGGGTTGCAGGAAACTAAACAACATCCTCTTTCTTTTCTTTTTCTTCAGGCTGTAAAACAGTGGAAGAAGGTGTTATCTCTCTGAAGATGACACTTTTTCTATACAACGCTTTTTCAACCACATGGTCCCAAAGCTTGTATCCTTTCACACCGACACCATAGCCAATGAAGATACACTTGATAGCCTTGTTCTCCAATTTTGACTGCTTCTCCCTAGGCACATGTGCATATGCCTCACAACCAAAAACATGAAGATGCCTTATTGAAGGCTTTCTACCAAACCACACCTCCATGCGTGTCTTACCAACAAGAGATGATGTAGGAGATCTATTTACAAGATAGCAAGCAGTGGCAGTAGCTTTAGCCCAAAACTTTGTTCTAGGCCAGCTCCACTAAGCATACTCCTAGCCTTCTCCATCAGTGTCATGTTCATCCTCCCTGCAACTCCATTTTGCTGTGGGGTGTATGGAGTTGTCTTATGGCTTTCAATCCCAAGTTCCTTGCAATATTTATCAAATTTTGTAGAATAGAACTCACCACCATTGTCAGTTCTCAAACATTTAATCTTTTTACTAGTCTGATTTTTAGCAAAGGCCTTAAACTCCTTAAACTTGCTATAGACTTTAGATTTGCTTATGAGAAAATAAATCCATGTCCTTCTACTATAGTCATCTATGAAAGATACAAAATATACAGATTTTGATAATGAAGGAACATTAACAGGACCAAATACATCAGAATGAACAAGGTCCAACACACCAGAAGACTTATGAGAACTCGAGTAAAACTAAACACAATTTTATTTTCCATATATGCAATGTTCGCAAAAGTCAAAGTCAAGATTACAATCATCTAACCCCTCAATGAGGTTCTTATTTTTTAGGGTACGCATACCCTTCTCACCAATGTGGCCAAATATCTTATGCCATAACATTGTCTTTTCAGTAGGAAGCTTAACTTCCAAGGCATGAATACAACCATCAGGACTAGATACAACAGATTTCTTCACTGCTCATTCAGATGGTGGGGATGAAGTGACTACTGCCCTCTTTCTTGAGTTAGAAGAACTATTGCATTATGAAATACATGCCTCCAGCTAAAACAGAGTACCTCTCCTAGTACCCTTAGCAAGCACCATAGCTCCTCTAGTCATCTTGCATCCTTCTTTCAAAAAGACAACCTACACACTTGCATCATTCAACATACTTACAGAAAGCAGGTTCCGTTCTATGCCTGGGATGTGCATAACCCCAGAGATCCCCTTCACTCATCCATCAGGGAATCGGATAGAGACTCTTCCATGACCAACAATCTTCAGATGAGAGTCATCACCCAGGTACACCTTTCCACCATCAAACTCCTCATACTTAGTGAACTAGTCTTGATGCAAGGTCATGTGGAATGATGCACCAGAATCAATCAGCCACACATCATCAGATGCATGGGTTGCCAAGGTTGCGATGAAGGCATCACCATCATCTTGTGACTTATCAGAATCTGAATCTGGGTTCTTCTTCTTCTTTTTCTTTTCCTCTTTGCATTCCTTTTGAAAATGCCCAGATTTACCACAGTTCCAATAGAGAGCCTTGGACTTTTCAGGAGATTTGGATCTCCCATGGGATTTGGATCTACCCTTCTCATCTTTCTTGTCCTTCTTTTTCACTTTCTCCTTGGGTCTTCCATGAACTGCAAGAGCCTCTTTGGCTGCCTCAAAAGACTTTCTCTGCATCTCTTCAGACAACATCAAAGAAACCACTTCATCCATTTTGAATGTGGATGTGGTGCTTCCAATAGCCATGACAAGATGATCCCATGAGTCTGGCAAAGAACAAAGAAAGGTCATACAACGATCCTCCTCCATCTTCACACCAACGAATGTCAATTGTGCAACCAGCATGTTGAAAGCATTCATATGTTCGGCAACAAATCCTCTGTCCTCCATTAAAAAAGAATACAACTTCTTTCTTAGAAAAAGTTTATTAGCCAGGGATTTGGCTTGATACACATCTCCCAACTTCTTCCAAAGCAAGTTTGCAGTAGTCTCCTCATGGACATTTAACAAGACAAAATCAATAAGACTAAGTCTTATGAGACCATTAGCTTTCTGATCCTTAAGATCCCAATCAGCTTGTGACATTGCATCTAGTTTTGTTCCATTGATAGTTTCCCAGAGGTCTTGATCAACAAGCATGTCTTCCATCTTGAGCTTCCACAGCTCAAAATTAGTGCCATTGAATTTCTCCACCTCTATCCTTCTATATGTGCTTGCCATCTCCTTGCTGCAATAAGATTTATAATACTCTGCACAGATTCCCACTCAACTTAAGATCAGCTCAAAAAACCCCTACCCAACAACTAGGACCAAAGGTGATCAAGCTCTGATACCAACTGAAAGGAAGAAAGGTGTACGAAAATCACTTCCTACACTAATCTAATGAGGGGAGAGCTATACAAATTCAATTTAATCCTTACAATTACAGCAACATGAAACACATAACATAGATATTGCAGCAATACACATAGAACCAGAAAGAAGACAGAAGAAGAGAGACAAAGATATAACGTGAGGAAAATCTTTATCGGGTGAAAAACCCCACACTCAGAAACCTGCACAATGTATTATCAAAACTGAATGTTGTTTACAATACACTTGCAATGCAAGATTCAATAGTCTTTGACACTTGTGTCTGGAGTCAATCCAGCAGCATACTAGTACCTGTCAATCACATACATACATCTCCTCCTCCAAGCACCTGTTTATATAGAATATACAAGGCAAAATTGGCTCTATCTTGGAATGGGCGTCTAACTTGGCCTCATGGCCCAAAACCCACGCCTATGGACACTTGGTCAACATTGTTGAATGTTCCTGACACTTCTCCATAGCTCCCATCCCAAAGAGGTCACCTATTTCCAAAATGGGCTATGACAGATGCTCTTACGACTCTTACCACCGTCATAGAATCTGTCATAGCAGTTAAAACTTACATTTGTAAGAGAATCTGTCAGACACATGCTATTAATAGCATATTCTCTTACAACATGTCATAGTCCACCTTGGGGTACCCAAAGATGTCTTTTTCAAAGACGCTTCATGACACATGTCTTCACCTATCTTACAAGCTTCTATTTTTGACTCTTACATGTCATAACTTCATCATAGGAATCCGTCATAACCATTTTGGTCAACATTCCCTTACACAACATCCATGATGCTGACACATGGAAAAGTACTCCTACCACAAAGTGGGATGCCTATCTCCTCATGTGAGGACAAAATTACAAGTTGTCATCTTCCATGTAGGATGACACATCACCGTGCCACATCCCACAAAATGACAATATGGAATTTACAATTAATTTACAACATAGGCAGTGAATAAATAAATACAATCATAAATAATGCAAGGAATTACCAAGGTTGAGACACATTAATTCCCAATAGACATTAGGTCTTAGGCTAATTTTTTTAATCACAAAATCTAAAATGGTATCAAATCCATGATGTCCTATAATTAATCTAAATTTTAATGTTTTGAGAGTGCTATGGTTATGAGAGATTTTGGCTGAAGATGATTTTTAGTTAATGGTAGTCTTTATGACCTCACCATTATCTTTGGAAGGCTCGAGATAGTCAAGGTATCCTTTTGTTTTATTTGGATCTAACATTGGGAGATTAAATAACCTTGGTTTTTTATGTACATGCTTTGTAAATTTTTTATTGCAGGTAGAATGGTTTTCGAAGCACTTTGGATAAAATTTGACCCTCTCGTTGCATATAGAGAAACTAAAAACCCCAAGATCATCTATCCTTTTGTCTAGATTAGACAACTTTACTCACAATCCCAAAGTTTTTCTCAATTATAGTTGTACGACCATAGGGCATGCTAACTCTTTTACCAACCTTACTCAAGCCTTCTAGATTGATCTAGTCGTGAATCAAGCTTCGTAGCTGTAACGTTGTAAATTGTGCTCACTCACAATTTCATGTTATGTTTGGTACTCACTTTAGTGTCCATGCCTTACTATGTTTTTAGGATCACTTCTATCCTTGGCCTTACCCTCAACCCATGAGATGTGCCTTTGTGCTTCTTTGACCCTTTTTGCTCATCATGCTCAAAAACAATAAAAGTGCCAAAATCCTGGTTCTGTCCCAAGTTGACTAGACCTTTTAAGAACTAAAATTGCAAAGATAGTGTGGACATCTATGCCAAGTGTAGATGTCCTGAAGCCTCTTTCATTCTTGTGATCATTTTTAAAAGTTGTCTTTTCACTTGCGCAATTCCTCAAGATTTTCTTGATGCTTATCCGCGCCCAAACGACTCCTTTTGTTGATTTTTTGCCTTTGTCTTCTCTCTTTAAGCAAGTAGATTTGCCATTGCAAAGGATTGATTCTTTTTCATAGTGAAGCTCTATCGAAAATGAGATCAATTTCCTTTCATAGTGAAGCTCTACTAAGATTTAGAGATACCATTGTTGCAAATTATTTTATCACCATCATCATACTCTAGAGATTGTTCACTCTCTTGCTCTATTTCATGTATTGTTTATTGTAATCATTGCAAATGTTAGATTAATCACATTTCTTTTACATATCAAATCTTTCTTGTCACTGCTTAAACAATTCTAGATGCACTTAGAATTAAGAGCACACACGTTTTATATCAATCTATATCTCTAGTTGTCGTTGAGGTAGAAATACCAAAAATAGGGTTTAACTAAAGAAAACTCCTAGATACATCCCAACCCTCTCTCTCATTTTTGCATTTGTAGGTTTTGTCAAGAAGCTCAAAGGCGGGAGGAAGGATTGAAAAGATTGGCATGAGAGCTAAGATCATGAATTTGTATAGTGCCTGCGTCGTACAAACTACAGCATGTGTGCAGATGTCCTCATGATGTGTTATCATCCTAGACAGTGAGGTTGTCTGCCTACTGCCACGTTCTTTATTATTTTGTCTTTTCATTTATGTACAACATTTCTCAAAGTTATATTTATTGCTATTCATTTCATTTAAAACATAAATTGGTTCTGTAGACATAGATTTTGTGTAAAACATTAGCTAACAAAACCCTAATGTAATGATAGTGGAAAGCTCGCTTAATTGATATGTTCAGTTGAGTTGAGGAGTAGTTTTTCCTACATCACATTTTGGTGAACCTAACGTGTTGAACTTGAAGATCCTTCTTTTCATGCATTTTTCTTTCAAAAGAAAATCAATACCTTTCTTAATCTTTCTCTTATTTTTCTAAATTAGCATGTTCTCTTCTTTTCTTACGTCACTTTCCAAATTTTCTCAAAGAATTCATGAAAGTGATGTTCCATTTGATACATGTGATGGTGACTTAGCTCTTCCTATATCATTGTATTCTTTTGGTCCCTCTCTGGTGCAGGAGAACCTAACACAAGGTGGCCTCCATAAGGCATTAACTGTTTACAGTTCATTTTGATGTTTCCAATAAGGTCTTAAGCTGACCATTCAATGTAATAAGGTCTGTTTGACCAATGCATGTCAATTTAGGTTGTATCTAGGTTCAATTGTGAGTCCCAAGGGCACTTGGAAAATTTGTAAGTGCAAGGTTGTTAGACAGTTAGGAAGTTGTTAGGCAGTTGGAGGTTGTGATCTCCCAGCCGCTTGGAGGTTGTCTCCCAGCCGCTTGGAGTCGATGAAGTACTACTGAGGGTAAGTAGATAAATACCCCAAGATCAGATTGATTGTGATCATGATAGATAGTTGTAATCAGTTGTGAAGTTGAGTTGTGTAATTGAGAAATAGAGCATCTGTATGCGCATTTTCTAGAAAGCGTAATAAACAAGTTTTGTGTTGTGCATCTTTCTGTCATTCAGATTCATTAGGTTTCCTCTATGCAATCAATTTGCTATTTTGTGGCCGAGATGGGTTCTTAGCCCATTCCACCAATTAGATTTCTTTGAAATTAGTGGAATGGTTGTACAGTGTTTTCGTTTTCTGTTTTCTGTTTTGTTCGATTGTATGTTTGCAGGATTACATACCAGGTGCAGATAGATCCTAGTGCCATCATGTGCTAGGTTGACAAGGTGAAGATCTGTGTTAGATTGGTGGAGGAATAGATCTATGCAGATGCGAAGTTAAAGGATTTGTAGTAGATCAAATCGGTGAAGTTTCATGTTGTTCCATCAAATATACAATTTGTGTGTATATCGCAACAGTCTGTTGAGTGTGTATGTTGCAAAGCATATCGGGAAGCATTAAGACATTGTATGTCAAGGTTGTATATAGTGAACATACATTTTGAATGTACAAGTGTATCGACATACAAAGGAGAGAGAAAGTTGAAGCTTCCAATCGGCATACAAGGGAGTCAACGATTCGATCAAACCCATCAAATGCATATTTGAAATGCATGTTGTGAATGTACATCGCAAATGTACATCAGGTTCATATACAAGGAGGGTCAGTGGTCAAACTCTCTAAATGTATGTTCCGAATGCATATTCAGATTGTATGTTTTGAATGTATATTGAAATATACATTGCGCAGATACATTGAGTCAGGTGTAAGAGGTGACCGGCAGTAGTGGTTAGGGAAACCGGTGATCGTAGGTCATGTGATGCACATACAAGCTTGGTTGCATCGGGGTGACAACTGGTAAGTGTCACTGAAGGGGAGTTCATTGATACATCGGTGTGAGGAGATGAATGTTCATCGATGGTGAGTATTACACCGATAGGCAAGTAAAATGAGACATACAAAGGGAAATGCAGGTCAAGGTGTTTGGCTCTGCATCATAGTGGTATCAGAGCTCAACAAAAGATTTGGGCAGCAGGTCAAATTGAGGAGCTGCAGGAGTATTGGCGTTTGGGTGTTGACTATGAATGTTTACGTCAGACAAAGAAAGAGAGTCAGAGGTGAAGAGGATGCCTCCCAAAAGTATGTCGCAGGACGCCGTTAAGAAGCTGATTGAGGAGATACTTGCAACCAAGTTGGGAGAGTTCAAGTAGTCCAAAGGCAAAGATAGGGAGGATGAAAGTGACAGCGATGAAGGTGACACAGAAATTGGGGAAACCAGTAAAAAGACAGAGGAGATACCAGCAGACCAGAGGGCATTTTTAAATGCATTACAGTCAGTCAATAGGGACACCATAGATGGGTTGCCTATGCATAGTGGAAGTATGGATGTTGAAGAGGTGATTGATTGGATTGAGGCATTGAACAATCATTTTGAATACAAAGAAATCCCTAATGATAAGAGGGTTAAGTTGGCAAAAGCAAGACTGAAGGGATCTGCTCTTGCATGGTGGAATTATGAACAAGGAGAGAGAGTCAAGGAGGGGAATAATATGATAACCTCCTGGGAAAGGATGAAGACCAAACTCAAGGCACAGTTCTTACCACTGGACTATGATGTGCAGATGTATAAGGTAGAGAGATCTTGATGTGAATGCATACACACAAGAGTTTCATAAACTCAGTCTTAGGTCAAAGAGACTTGAAGAAAAGTCAGAGAAAGTGGCTAGGTACTTGAATGGTCTAAGGATGAACATCCAAGATGAGATCAGCATCTTAGCACCAGAAACAGTGAACAAGTGTTTCCAATTAGCATTAAGAACTGAAGAGAAGCTGAAGAGGAAAGGTGAGCAGAACAATAGAGGAAGAGGTGACAGAAATTTTAGAGGCAGTTTTGGAGGAAGAAGTCCTAACTAGAGGCCTAGTGGTGAGTCTAACCAAGAAGAGGCTAGTAAAGGACAAGAGCAGTCTGATTTTAGGGGTGGATGGAAAGGTACAAAAGACAGATTTGGAAGTGGTAGAGGTTCTAATGTTTTCACTAGGAGATGTTATCATTGTAATGAAATTGGTCACCCAACATTCAAATGTCCAGAAAGGCAAGGTTCATCATCAAGAGATGATAGGAAGAATGACAAGAGGGTTTAATATGTGCAAGAAGAGAAGGTAGATGAAAGTGTTAACTCTCCAATGGGAAGTGCAGCCCCAGCTGAAGATGGAGAAGCATTAATGCTAAGGAGAAAACTCTTGAAGACATCCAAGGACATGCTACAAAGGAGGGCACTTTTCAGGACCAAATGCAAAACTAAAGGTAAACTATGCAAGGTAGTAATAGATTTTGGTTCAACAGATAATATGGTATCTTAGGAAATGGTGGATAAACTGAAACTGGAAAGGATTCCACATTGAAATCCTTACAAAGCATCTTGGGTAAGTGATAGTCAATCACTTTTGGTATATGAACAAGCATATGTTGATTTCCAGATTGGAGAATATCAGGATAGGGTTTTGTTTGACATATTGCCCATGGAATGTTGTCACCTACTTTTGGGTAGGCCATGGCAATTTGATAGGAGAGCATTGTATGATGGTTATGCTAACACCTACACCATCAAGAAGGATGGGAGGACTTTTTTGATGACACCATTGCAGGAGGATGTTGAAGCAAAGAAGACAGCTAAGATTATTTTGGTAGGTAAGAAGGAGTTTGTGAAGATGCCTAGAGCAGAGTCAAAGGAAGTTGTGGATATCTCAAGGAGTGGAGATCAGAGTTTGAAGAAGATTTCAGTTATGACTGACAGAGATCAAATGGATTAGTAGAAGGTCTAGGAGCAGGTTTACAAGCAGCCACAAGTTGATTGGAAAGACAAGGATGCAATCATAATTGGGACAATTGTTTGTCCTCTAGCACCAACAAGAGTTGAAAGGCAAATAGATTTTGCAATAGCAGCAGTACAAGCAGCACTTACCAAGGTTTCCAATGTAGGTGTTTAGGCAGAGATGATAGTAAGAAAGAACGGCATGAGTAGAGCCTACAATGCTAGGCATGAGTCTTTGATTCCATGGAAACAGGTTGTAGTCCAGAGATCATGGGAAAGACATGAGATAGCAAAGTATACAGCTAGAGCAAGACAAAGACCTTACTCATGTGGCATGAGTTCTTTTTGTGGTGGGGTGTATGGTGCAGGAGCACCTAACACAAGGTGGCCTCCATAAGGCATTAACTGTTTACAGTTCATTTTGATGTTTCCAATAAGGTCCTAAGCTGACCATTCAATGTAATAAGGTCTTTTTGACCAATGCATGTCAATTTAGGTTGTATCTAGGTTCAATTGTGAGTCCCAAGGGCACTTGGCAAATCTGTAAGTGCAAGGTTGTTAGATAGTTAGGAAGTTGTTAGGCAATTGGAGGTTGTGATCTCCCAGTCGCTTGGAGGTTGTCTCCCAGCCGCTTGGAGTTGATGAAGTACTACTGAGGGTAAGTAGATAAATACGCCAAGATCAAATCAATTGTGATCATGATAGATAGTTGTAATCAGTTGTGAAGTTTAGTTGTGTAATTGAGAAACAGAGCATCTGTATGCACATTTTCTAGAAAGCGTAATAAACAATTTCTGTGTTATGCATCTTTCTGTCATTTGGATTCATTAGGTTTCCTTTGTGAAATCAATTTGTTGTTTTGTGGCCGAGATGGGTTCTTAGCCCATTCCACTAGTTAGATTTCTTTGAAATTGATGGAATGGTTGTACAGTGTTTTCATTTAGTGTTTTCTATTTTGTTCAATTTTATGTTTGCAGGATCGCATACCGGGTGCAGATAGATCCTAGTGCCATCATGTGCTAGGTTGACAGGGTGAAGATCTATGTTAGATTGGCGGAGGAACATATCTGTTCAGTTGCAAAGTTAAAGGATTTGCAGCGGATCAAATCGGTGAAATTTCAAACTATTCCATCAAATATACAATTTGTGTGTATATTGCAACAGTCTGTTGAGTGTGTATGTCGCAAAGCATATCAGGAAACATTAAGGCATTGTATGACAAGGTTGTATGTAGTGAACATATATTTTGAATGTACAAGTGTATCGGCATAGAAAGGAGAGAGAAAGTTGAAGCTTCCGATCGGCATACAAGGGAGTCAACGATTTGGTCAAACCCATCAAATGCATATTTGAAATGCATGTTGTGAATGTACATCGCAAATGTACATCGGGTTCAGATACAAGGAGGGTCAGCAGTCAAACTCTCTGAATGTATGTTCCAAATGCATATTCAAATTGTATGTTTTGAATGTATATTGAAATATACATTGCGTAGATACATTGAGTCAGGTGCAAGAGGTGACTGGTAGCAGCGGTGAGGGAAACCAGCGATCGTGGGTCATGTGATGCACATACAAGCTTGGTTGAATCATGGTGACAACTGGTAAGTGTCACCAAAGGGGAGTTCATCGATACATCGGTGCGAGGAGATGAATGTTCACTGATGGTGAGTATTATGCCGATAGGCAAGTAAAACGAGACATACAAAGGGAAATGCAGGTCAGGGTGTTTGGCTCTGCATCACTCACCTAAAATTCCTCCTACTTGTGAGGATATTTTGGCACAAGAGGATGAAATCATTGATACATTTCTTAACATTACTTTACCCTCTCTTCATTTCAATGCTCTCCTTTCTAGAGATGAAGCATTATTAGATGAAGAGTATCACCTCACATCGGATCCTCTACGGATAGATGTTGAGCATCCTTCTATTTCCTCACCTAAATCTTGTATTTCTCAAGTGGATAATAATGTTAATCTAATCATTATTAATCAACTTATCCCACCCACTAAGGGGATGTTGGATAGGTACATTAATGTTCAAAATATTTCTTCTACTCCTAAAATCATTGTGTAGAGGTTGCCTGATCTGCCCCCGCTCTCTTGTCCTGTGATCACTATTTGAGGTATAACTAGAAATCCTTGACCTTCAAATCACTAGTTGGAAGTGGCTAAGTCTATAACTCAAAACATGCCTGTGGCTCCTCACTACCATGTAGTAGCGCACACATGTAATACTTAGAAAAATAGACAAGCTACTCCTATCTCTGTTTCCCTTCCTCAACCAAATCCTATTATTCCACCACATCCTCGTCTTTCTACAGAGAGTACCAAAGAGTATGATCTTGTTAAACAACTCCAAGCTACACAAGATAAGATCTCTCTTTGGGACTTGATGCAAGTTTCACCTTCTCATCATAGTGCCCTCCAATAGGCCTTGCAGAAGGTATCTATCCAATCTTCTATGAAGCCCACGAACGTGGCTGCTATTCTTGAAGGTTTTCATTCTAACTCTCCTAATATCAATTTTCATTTCTATGAACTCCCTTCTACTGAAGTTCATAAGAAAAATGAAGATATTATGATTATTATAGCTATAAACCCAATTGGGATTAAGTGAACTCTTATTGATAGTGGTTCTGCTCTTAACGTCTGGAATTTAGACCTCATTAATCATCTTGAAATAGATTCTTCTTCTATTTCTCCTTCAAATCTATCCATAAGAGGTTTTGATAATGTGGATCACCCAATTTTAGGCACTATCACATTGCCTATTACAATAGGCCCCATTACATTGCCTACTAAATTTCATGTCATGAAGGAGAATCTTTCTTATAATCTTCTCCTTGGTAGACCGTGGATTCATGCCATGGGTGCAGTTCCATTTACCCTTCATAAATCTCTTAAATTTCTTTATAATGGTGAAGTGCACAAGGTAAGTGTCTATCTGGACCCCTTTCAATACTATCAACAAGTTGAATTGGGTCACGAGAAGCCTGCTCTTTATTCTCTTCATAATTTCATACCATCTACAAAAAAAATCCCAAACACTATTGCCACCCTTTGTTGATGATGATATGCCTTCCTCATCCAATGCATGTCTTGGAAATGATTGGGGCTCCTTAGACTTCACCCCCATGGGCCATGTGAATATAAGGTTGACTCTTCTTACTCTGATATTCACAAGTTCAACAAGGATCTGCATTCTAGTATTAGAATTGATCCCTCTTCTCATGCCAATTTTGTTACTGCTTCTATTACAACATGTGCATACACTTCTCATTTCAACAAGGTTAGTGATGTTGATTCTCCTCCTATTTCTAATTTGGAGATACATTACAAGCTCAGATTTAAAATTATTTATAAGCACGGATACAATGGAAATGGTCTAGGGTGCATGGAACAAGGATTTAAGGTCCCTACTGAACCCACACCACACTTACCTTTTACAATTGGTTTAGGTTTCCAGCTTTCTCCTTTGTCTACATCCCCTCCTCCATTGTTTGAGGTTCGTATGGCTTCTTCTTTTCAGAAATTAAACCTTTCTCCACAACAGAATGGGTTTCTTCCTACTCCATCTCTTCTATCTAAAAAAGAGTTTATTTTTTCGAGGCTACTTAAGGCCCACTTGATCGCTCGTCCTCTTCCTATATGCAAAAGGTTTCCTAAAAAAATTTAATCAGCACTTCCTTTTTGTGCATATGATCGAGTGCTTGGCCATTCTACCAGTGAATGTCGCACCTTGAAGAACAAAATTCAACAACTTCTTGACATGGGTACTCTCACTATTCCATCTGATTAAGCATCTATCTCTCTTCAACATGACAAGTGATATTGAGGATCACCTCTATCTGGTTCATCCTTTCTCCTCTATTTTCTCATGAGATTATTGTGTTGTTACCCACTATGTGGCACTTGTATCTTTCTTTGTTTGCTCATTGTCATTCATGGTGGTACAATCTCACGTGCAACCATACTTCATCTTTGGTAACAACACAATATTCTTTTCATGGTTGTCCTCACCTTTATTATGGGGGTTAGTGACAACTCATTCTAGGGGTGTGCATTCTTCATCAAGACCCCCTCCTTGTTCTTCCCCTTTTCTTTACCTTAAAATATTTGCATATTATACATGTTAATATTTTAAGGGGAGCATATACTCTTCTCACATGTGCATCCATACATGCACCCTTCTTTATTCACACCCCCTAAGGTGTAGATTATCAATTCATCCCCATGGTGTAGCTTATCAATTCACCCTTTGAGGTGTAGCTTATCAATTCACCCCCTGAGGTGTTGCATTTAACACTCCTTCAAGCATTCACCCCATGTGGTGTTGGTGTTTGATACGCTCCTTGAGGCATTGATTTTTATACACTCTCTGAGGCATTGGTGTTTGATACACTCCTTGAGGCATTGGTGTTTTGTACACTCCCTGAGGCATTGCTTTTTGGTACACTCCCTGAGGTGTTAGTATTTCCTGATCACCTAGCATAATGCAGTTTTCTAGTTTATGATCCATATAGTCTATCAGCCACCTAGCATAATACATCTTGCTAGTCTGTGTGCCTCATATGAATTACCTTTATACACTCATGGTCACCTAACATAATGCAGCTTTCTAGTCCGTAATCCATGAAAGTATTGTTATTTACATGACCCCTAGCGACATAACAAGCTAACATCTGAATTCATGTACTCTCTTCTTCGTTCGTATTGATTGCTTCCTTGTCTATCTATATGTCTTCTCTCCTTGAAGCAACTGATTGACTCATTATATTCTTCTACCTCCATTTTAGAATTCCTCTATTTGTCATTTTCTTTATTTACATTAAACAGGGACAACACATGGTATTGAGACAACCTTTCACATTGATGTCTCTTTCACTTTGCTGACTCAAAATTTTTCTTTGTTTGATGTGTGTTTCTCTCCTCTATGTATGTGTTTTTTATGTTTATATTTATGTTTGTGATGTTCTGACATAGTGGTTTTGTATGTTTATGCTCTAACACTATTGTCTTGTAGGTTTTTGTTGTCTAACGTATTGGTTTTGTAGGTTCTTTGGGGACTTGATTCCTCTGCTTTAAGAGATCTACATCCTCTACAATATCCTTTTGAGTATCGTTTTCATGATTATATATTTTTAGTACTTTCCTTCCTATACTTTAGCATGCATATGCACGTAGTATCATACGCCCACTAAAGTGGGGACTAAATGTAATGTCGTAAAGTGTGCTCGCTCACAATTTCATGTTATGTTTGGTACTCGCTTTAGTGTCCATCCATTAGTGTGTTTTTAGGATCACTTCTAGCCTTGGTCTTACCTTTGACCCATGAGATGTGTCTTGTGCTTCTTTGACCCCTTCTTCCCATCATGCTCAAAAACCATATAAGTGCCAAAATCATGGCTCTGTCCTAAGTTGACTAGACCTTTTAAGAATTGAAATTGAAAAGACTAACGCTTAGTGTGAATGTATGCACTAGCACAAATGTCTCAAAAGCCCCTATCAGTCTTGCAATCATTTTTAGAAGTTGTCTTTTCACTTGCGCAATTCACCGAGATTTTCTTGATGCTTATTCGTGCCCAAACGACTCCTTTCCTTGATTTTTTGCCTTTTCCTTCCCTATTTAAGCAAGTATATTTTCCATTGCAAAGGATTGATTCTTTTTCTATTAAATCTCTACCGAAAATTAGATCAATTTCCTTTCATAGCAAAGCTTTACTGAGATTAAGAGCTACCATTGTTGCAAATTGTTTTCTCACCATCATCATACTCTGGTTATTGTTCACTCTCTTTCTCTATTGCATGTATTGTTTGTTTTAATCATTGTAAATATTAAATTAATCACATTTCTTTTACATATCTTATCAAATCTTTCTTGTCACTGCTCAAATAATTCTAGATGCACTTAGAAATAAGAGCATAGACTTTTTATATCAATCTATCAATCTATATCTCTAGTTGTCATTGAGGTGGAAATACTGAAAACGGGGTTTGACTAAGGCAAACTCCTAGATACAACCCAACCCTCTCTCTCATCTGTGCATTTGTAGGTTTTTTAGAAAGCTCGGTGGTAGGAGGAAGGATTGAAAAGACTATCACAAGAGCTAAGATCATGAATCCATAGAATACCCATGCCATACAGACTACATTGTGGTGCACAGATGTCCCCGTGATGTATTATTGTCCTAAACAATGAGGTTGTCTGCCTAGTGCCAGGTTCTTTATCATTTTCTCTTTTCATTTATGTACTTCATTTCTCAAAGTTCTATTTACTGCTATTCATTTCTGTTAAAACATAAAGTGGTTATGTAGACATAAATTTTGTGTAAAACATTAGCTAATAGAACCCTAATGTAATGTTAGTGGAAAGCTCCCTTAATTGATATTGTCAGTTGAGGAGTAGTTTTTACTCCATTACAGTAGCTAGAGCTAGATGAATACAAAATAAATTCTCATACACAATTCACAATAGTTCAATTTAAAACATAAAAAGGTGATTGAACTATTCTCATTAGGTTGAAAACCTAAAAGAGTGACCTAATATAGGCTAATGGTGAAAACCCACAAAGGGCACCAAAGGATAGAATTAAAAAGAACATATTCTAGAGGTAGGAGTAGATAAAAGTCACCCTAGGATCAAAGGACAACATTATGGCACCATCAGAGACTATGAAGTGACTCTAGAAGGGCACAACTATGAAGGAACAATGCTAGGGACAAGTCCCTAGACCTAAAGAAGCTATAATAACAATATACATATACCACAGTTAGATAGGAATGTATAAGAGAGAGAGAGAGAGAATAAGATATGTAATTGAGAGATATGTGAATGACATATGATGTCTAACATATATGATGAATTTATGAAAAGTTAATGGAGGCTTGAATATATTATGTATGATGTATATATGAGTGTGTATTTTTTGTTATTTGATTGTGTAATCTACCGCATATCTTATCTTTTCCTTATACACCACACTAGGGTAACTATTACAACACAATTACACTTGAACCATTGGTATGCATTTTCTTATCAACATTTGGTTTTGTTGTTGGGAGCTTAGTTGGTTGTGGTAAGGAGGGGACCAAACCTATAAGAGGAATTGTGGTAAGAGAAAACTTGAAGAGAAGTAAGTATAGATGTTAATGGAAGCAATTGTAATATTGTGTGCTAATTAGGTCCTAGCCCTAGTATTGTTAGGAGCCTAAAGGGTGATGATAGAATGGGGAGGATTCCAAAAAGATGTGACTATTGAGTAGATCAAATCTAAGTCATTCAGAATAAATAAATGGATTAATATAAAAGCAAATTAGAAGATCAATAGAAATAGGAGATAACAATAAATTAAGAGAAAGAGCTTTGGAGATTAATATGGTTGTTGAGGGAAGCAAGGGGATAGACCTTAATCAAGAAAAGGAACTAAAACAAACTCAAGAAAGATAGGAATGTTATCGCAAAATAATTGAGAATGCAAGGGAATCCTCATTTGAGTGTGCCATGAGGGCTACTACCAAAAACCTAGGAGAAACTAAAATAGAGAATTCATCAAACAAAATGATGCTCACGAATATTGAAGAATGAGAAAAATCTATAACCCTAATAAGAGAGACAAAAGGAAATCTAACAAGGATGGAAAAACTATTAAAGGAATATGAAAAATTAATTAAGCTAGACAAGGGAGGGCTTGGAAGTAGTAGTGATTAGCCAAGGATTGAAAGTAGTAGCACTCAACTAGTTTGTGAATTTCTAACTAAATAGTCAATTTCTAGTCCAGATTGGTTACATCTCAAGGTCACAGTTATTGAAGGGTGTAAGGAATTGTTAACCTCAATTTCCTACTTGTAACCTCTAAATTTTAGTGTAGAACATTTAGATGTTGTAGTCAGAAAAAAAAAATAGTCTACATAAAGAAGAGTTGTTAAGAGATTTAAAGATTTGGGAAGGAAATGTGGATAGAGAAAATGAGTCATTAAATGAAAATTTAGAAAATACTATGGAAACCTTCAAAATTTTTGAAGAAAGTTGCAATGAAGAGGAAAAGTTAATAACTCAAATTCTATTAACAGAAATCTATTAACTAATGTTGAGTTACAAAAGGACACATCCCCCAAATTGAAGACACTAAGGAGATGAAACCCCTAGACCAAGAGTCACCTCATGTGCCAAAAAAAGTTAGAAGAGTGTTATATAGTGAACCCGTCTGAAAGAATGAAGAGGAATTGAGAAGTGAATTTGTAAGTGCATGCAAAGAAGTCTTAGGTAAAGAATTCTTTGAAGTTGAAATACCTAGGGACAAGGGTAGAGGGATAAAACTTGTAAAATAATAGGAAGCTACCAAAAGTGTTAAGGGATCAAGAAAGAAAGGAAAGCAAAAGAACCCACTTCTCTAACAATGGGCCATGATTAGATTAATTATACCAAACTTCCCATTTTTGGAAGGACACTAACGAGGCATCAGAACATTTGTTTGTTCTAGTGTCAACATGGAGGAGATTAGGGATAAGGAATAATAAGATAAAACTATACGAGTCCATTCGAACCTTGAGGGATGAATCCTTGATATAGTATATGAAAGAGTGTCATCTACATAATAAAGTATGGATTGATCTAAAGAGTGATTTATTGAATAATTTCCAATCTCCAAATGTCCCTTCTAATTGTGCCAATAAAATATGTGAGATATTGTAGCAAAATAAAGAGACAATAAATGAGTGTGATCAAAGGTTTAAGTGTAATACCCCAAGATTTTTCCCAAGACATTAACAGACAATTTTTACAATACTATCATGCCACATTGCACTCCTACAAACACAAGGTGTAGTGACATAAGACAATGACATGCTAGGCATACAACACCAATGAACTAAGCATGGTGACACAAGTGGAAGACTCAATCATGGTTCAAGGTCACTGTGACAAAACTGTGAGGAGGTAGAGATTCCTTTATCTCAGATGATCCAACCTAGGATCATGACATCCATCACTCAATCCAAGGATAGGATGAAAGCATGAAGTCGTCTCAACCATTAAGAGGTTCAAACATCAAGAGCACACATCAACAAGGATGTGGGACTAACACTTAGACCCAAGGATCACACAATTATGAACTAGAGGAATAGGAAAACTTGTGGTTTCACCCAACACACTCTAGGATAGTCATCCTAACATGAGGCATAAATCCAAACAAAAAAGTACAATTACTCCCAAAGTACATAAGGTACCATGTACAAAAACAAGTGTTGGAAGAGCAAGGCAGGCCCATAGGAACAAATCTCCTTTAGGATTTGTTTTCAAATGCAATAAGTGTCTGCTATCCAAGGGTCACCCCTTTATTAGTTAGGTTTTCCCCTTTTACTATTCAAGGTTGTCTAGGAGGTCTAGGATTGACCCTCTTTCCAATTAGGGTTTCCCCTTTGACAATCAAGGTCATCCCTTTTATAATCAACACTCTTTGGATGTTTTTGGGCTTTCTAGGGTCCTACAATTTAACCCTGAAGCAAGACACAGGGTATCCTACATTCCTTAAATATCCTTAAACATTTAATGACATCTTTCCATGACAAATGACAAGATTTGGGGCAAAAAACCCCAAAAAATCAAGGATGTAGGCTTAGGCAAGGCTAGAGGAACTTCTCAAGTCAAAGCTTGGTTTTCTCAATTTAAGTTTTCAAAAATGACTTGAACCAAGTACTTGAGGATAGATTCGCTCATCTTTGGCCAACTAGGAAGTCCCCAAAGACCTCATAGGCTACACAAACCTAAATGAATCATTCCAATGTGCACAAATGGATTTACACATGCAATGGAATGGAAAACAAGCAAGGGTAAATGACCACACATAACGTAAATGTTTCTACCATCATTTTAATTATTTATTTCCATTAATCATCATAATTAAAATACATCTAAACTAATAGCATGTTCAATTTTCCACAAGAAATGTAAACTATGCATTCTAATCATGTTATTAGGACTTTTTAAAACATGAGAAATGATTGCAAAACACTATGCGCATTTGACTCTGACATCAAGACATGCTAAAATCAATAATAGAGTTCATGCCACATATATGGGTGGATTGCAATCCAATAAATGAATGTTCAAGATCATAATTACAATTTTACATATTAGGACTCAAATATCTTGAATTATACATTTTCAATAAGAGATACAAAATGATAATTTGGTACATCTACAAGGTTATGAAATCCTTTCACACTCCAAGATGATCCTTATGATCTAAGGGCCCTAATGGTGATTCAACACCACCCAACCATGTGGAACCCTTAGGCCCACCCCTCTGTATTAGGAGGTAACTGACTACGTAGTCATTCAACACACACACCACAAACACCACACACACAAGTACAACATATGATCATATCAATCAAACAACACACCCAAAAACCATCATACAAGGATACCAACATGCGATATTGGGAAAGAATACACCAATCAATACATACACAAATGGGGTCACAAGCACTCATTAGATTTACAATTTGATGTACAAGCAAGGAAGGGAATATCATAGGTACACTAACGGAGTGTTAGCGTGTGGTTTCTCAAACCATTGTGGGGAAGTTGAGAATATGCCCCCATCCCATGGGGATCCTCAACAACATTGACATTGATCTCAAGGATCAGTCTCATGTCCTACATAGTCATATAGCATAGCCACTTGGGCATACATAAGTGACTCATGAGTTAATCTTTTTTATATGTTTAACCCCATTCATTTTAATTATTTATTTTTCATTACCCCTTACTTACCTCAACATTGTTGCCATTACAAATGGATGGGCATGTGACGCAGAGTTGCATAGGGAAGCACTCAATTCAAGATTGAAATACCTTTCATACCCACAGTTCAAATGGATTAAGGTTCAAACAATGCCGAAACACATTCCTTTCTTCCTTATCAGCTAGACTCAAACGTCGATGGGACTTTATTCCTCTTTCCCGATACACTGATATGCACCAACTTTGTACATACAAGACTTAACTTGCTATCACTAGTTCTCCTTACCAATTCCACCAGTCGCTCCTTGTATCTGTCACAACATACATTCAGAATGTACATTCACCAAATGCAACTGCGATGTACAAATGTGAGATACACACAAAATCTACGCAGATACAATAGTGGTATACACATTAAATGAAACTCACATACAATTGTAGTATACACATGAATTGTATACCCAATATACTTTAGTGATATACACAAGAAATGTATCTTCTCATACAATTGTGATATACACAAGAATTGTATGCCAATATACTTTAGCGATATAAACAAGAAGTGTATCTTCTCATACAAATGCAGTATATACATAAAATGTATATTCGGTGATAGAACATAAATCTTAAGATGATAACCTCCTCTGTAGCATTTCTAACTGAACAACACACAGAAATAATTAATTCATACAGAACAATTTGATACAGAGAAGATATACACAGAACACAGAATTTAAAAGCGCACACTAGCAGAATTCAGGTTTCTTCACTTAAATTTTGATGCCTCCAAAAATGTGTTTTGTTTTTCAATCTTCTATTCTCTCCAAAATTTTATCAATCCTCTCCTCTCGGGATCCCAGACCTCAAGGTGTTTTATGGTCTCTTCTCATTCAGTTCCAACTGGAATACCAGAGGTTGGAGTCGTTACAACTTCCATGTTTCAAAATTTAGCTTAACCAAGGGTGTAAGCCAAAGCACTAACTAATTACAAGACACATGTTTATCACACGACATGATTTGAACACCTTATAACATCAACAAGACACCTAAAACAACACAACACACTTGATTTGATTATCCACATACCCCAATTGTCCAAGATGTCCAAATTGGCTTATAAGGATGCCAGATTTGTGACACTGGTTCACATGGTGGGGTCTTTATTACAAACATGAAATCACAACAACAAGAACTACATGACAACATGAACAAACATAGAAATGCATAACAACATATCAAGACCTTAGTCTTCTCCCTCAGATGTATAGTTGGCTTGTTGAAGGGGTGCTCCTACACCATACTCCCTGGGAGAAGAAATCTCAAGCCCACTTGAGATGAGAGTTTGAAGGTCTGCACCATGGTTTGTAATCTGATCTTCAATCATCCAAACTGCCTCTGGATCAGGTTTGCCCTGCCAAGCCACCAAGTACTCCATGTACTCTTTGTTCCTTGTCTTCTTTTCCACTCTTGAGTCTAAGATCTTTTTCAATTTTGGTGGATCATGCTTAGGGATATCATCATCTGTTGTACCCTGCAATAGTTCCTATCCTATATCTACATTATGCTTGTATGGAGTTAAATCACATACATTGAAGATGGGTGACAATCCAAGGTCAGGAGGAAGTTGGATCTCATAAGCATTATGCCCGCACTTCTTCAAAATCTAACATGGTCCAATCTTCCTCTGCATTAACTTGGTATGTTAACCTTTTGGGAGCCTCCCCTTCTTCAGATGAACCCACACCAAATCTCCCACATTAAATTGTACATCCCTCTTCTTCTTGTCAGCATATGCTTTGTACTTCAATGTAGTCTATTGGAGTTGGGTCTTGACTTGATCATGCACCTCCTTGATGGATGATGCAAAGGCTTCTCCATCTGCACTAATAGACTGTCCTATAGGCAAATCTCTCAACTCCAAAATACCCCTTGGATGAATTCCATATACCACTTGGAAAGGTGACTTCCCTCTACTCCTATTGATGGTGTCATTATAGGAGAATCCTGCTTGTGGTAGGATGTTATCCCACTTCTCTCCATGCTACCTTGTCAAACACCTTAGTAGATTTCCCAATGAGCGGTTAACCACTTTAGTCTATCCATCTGTTTGAGGATGGTAGGCTGATGAGAAGGATAAGTTGGTGCCAAGCTTCTTCTAAAGAGTCCTCCAAAAGTGGCCAATAAATCTCACATCTCTATCTGACACTATGCTCAATGGCAATCCATTTATCCTCACTATCTCTTTGAAAAATAGATCTGTGACATATGAGGCATCACAAGTGGTTTTGCATGGCAAGAAGTGTGTCATTTTACTAAATCTATCTACTACAACAAAAACACTATCATACCCCTTCCTTGTCCTAGGAAAACCCAATACAAATTCCATGCTTATGCTCTCCCATGGCCTAGAAGGAATGGGTAGTGGCTGATACAAACCTGCATTAGTGGATCTCCCTTTTGCCTTTTGACATATCACACATGTCTCCACAAATCTCCTCGCATATGACTACAATTTGGGCCAATAGTAATGCCTCCTCACAAGATCAAGAGTCTTATCTAGACCAAAATGTCCTGCCATGGCCCCACAATGTTTCTCCCTAATGATATTCAGTCTCATAGAACACCGAGGAATGCACAACTGTCCACCCTTGAAAAGTAATCCATCTTGGATTAGAAATTCAAAGAACTCAACATGATATTTGTCACCAAAGGAAGTACATACCTTATAGATTTCTCCAAAGTCTTCATCAGCATCATACATGGCCTTCAAAGAGTCAATGCCAACACTCTCCAATTGGATCTGATTGATGGTTAGAGCCCTTCTGCTCAAAGCATCTGCCACTTTGTTCTTGACCCCTTTCTTGTGCTTGAGTGTGAAGGTGAAAGCTTGCAAAGTCTCCACCCACTTCATGTGCCTATGGTTCATCTTCTCTTGACTGTTTATGAAACTAAGGGCATGATTATCTGTGAACACTATGAACTCTTTTGGCATCAAGTAATGCCTCCACTTTTTGAGTGACTATTCTAGAGCATACATCTCCAAGTCATATGATGAATATCTCTTCTTTGCATCATTTAGTTTCTCACTGAAAAATGCAATAGGCCTACCTTCTTGACTAAGTACTACTCCAATGGCCATGTGGCTTGCATCACATTCTAGTTGGAAAATCTTGTTGAAGTCAGGAAGTGCAAGGACTGGCTGCTCTGCCACCTTCTTCTTCAATGTTTCAAATGAATCATCTACCTCCTTTGTCCAAGTGAATCTGCACTTCTGTCCTCCTTTTATGGTGTCAAGCATGGGTGCACAAACATGACTAAACCCCTTTATAAACTTCCTATAGAAGGTTGCTAACCCATGGAAACTTCTGACATCATTCATGGTTCTAAGAGTTGGCCAAGACAATATGGCACTTACCTTCTCTTGATCCATTTTCAGTTTGCCATGTGAGATGATAAAACCCAAGTAGATGATCTCCTCCTACATGAACAAACACTTCTCTAAGTTGATCATTAGCTGCTCTTCATGTAACCTTTTGAGGACCAAGTCTATATGTTTGAGGTGCTCTTCCCTTGTATTACTGAAAATTAGGATGTCATCTAGATATATTATGACAAATTTGCCTATGAATTCCCTCAAGACCTCATTCATCAACCTCATAAAGGTACTAGGGGCATTAGATAAACCAAAAGGCATGACCTTCCACTCATACAACCCTTCATTGGTCTTAAATGCAGTCTTCCATTCATCTCCTGGCCTAATCCCAATCTGATGATAGCCACTCTTTAGATCTATTTTTGTGAAATATTTAGCACCCCCCAAGCAATCAAGCAAATCTTCTATCCTAGGGATTGGGAACCTATACCTAATTGTTATCTTGTTGATAGCCCTTGAATTAGTACAAAGTCTCCAAGTGCCTTCCTTCTTTGGTGCTAGGACAGTCAGTACTGCACATGGGCTTAAACTCTTGCCAATTAGGCCTATCTCCAACAACTCCTCAATCTGCCTTGCTACCTCTGCATTCTATTCTGGGGTAAGCTTGTATGCTACCTTGTTTGGAAGTGTAGATCTTGGGATCAGATCTATGCAATGGCTGATGTCCCTTATGGGAGGTAGGGACCTTGGCATTCCATCAGAGATGATGCCTTTGTACTTGTCCAATAGTTCTTGGACAGCGGGATCTATGAACCTTTGCCTCTTCTCTCCCTTGACTTCCCGTTGATGCTCCTTGTTCACCTTTAGGCATGGAATTAGAGCATATGCAACTGCACCTTCTTCTACTATCTCTTTCATGAATTGTTTGCCTTCTACCATCATCACCTTAACTTCTTTCCCCTTTGATTCCACCTCATTCTCCATCAATGGTAGCAACTCTATCACCTTACCATCCTTGGTAATTGAATATGTGTTTCTAACTCCATCATGGTGTGCTTTCAAGTCATACTGCCAGGGTCTTCCAAATAGGAGATGGCAAGCATCCATCTTGGCAATGTCAAACAATAATTTGTCCTTGTATGATCCAATTTGAAACTCTACCCAAGCCTACTCTTCCACAACTGTTTGTTGACCTTGGGTGAGCCATGAGGCCTTGTGATGTGGAGGCCTATGGGCTTAGAAAACCTATCTTGAACTAACACTTCAAGACCTAAATCATACCCAAGTCTCCCTACCAATTCAAGTGCTTAAAGACATTTTCTACCCAAAATGCCTAATTCAACTTAAACAGTCTATTATAGAGGTGAAAGACCTATTTGCCTGTTGTTTCCAATGCAGACAATGCTTTCTTGGTGTGAGGTATTCTTCTTTATCCTCACTGCTTCCAAGATTCCTAACCTCCAAGGCTTATAGCCTTCTTGAGCCCATTATCAACCCTCCTCTCTGGATCCAGGGTTCTGATTGCTTGGTGCTCAACTCTTTCTACTCTATTTTTCACCCCTGTCTTCTTAGACTGTAACTTGCATACCTAGCTGGGCTATAGCATAGCTCACCTAGGACAAGTTCACATGGCCTCTCATTGACAATCCAATCACTAACACAAACAGAAACAAAAGAAACAAGGTCTCTGCTTGATGGCCCTCCATGACTGTACAAGGAAAATGCAGGGGCATCAAGACAGAGACATCTTGTACAAACAGAAACAAAAGAACATAAATTAAACTGTCTACTCTACTGCAAAATGGATTATACAAGTACTCTACAGACAATATACAAATGGATTCAAACTATCAGTGTTTCTATTATCAGAAGTTTCTCTATTACATTTAATGTATGTTCTTCAATCTTTATCCAACATTCCAACCCATTTACAAAGCTAAGAACCAATTCTTATACTCTTCATCCTTTTTCTGTTATCAGATGGTTAGGGTTTCCTGCATTAGTGTTGCTCCTGGCCGTTCCATCGGCCTAACACATTGGCATCGCTGGAGCTCTTTTACTAATAACCGACAGTCTACTTATTGTGGTTTGCTTTTGCTGACTGTCACCTCGATACAATAGCTTGTGGTTTTGGTCTTCGCCTATCGGCAAGACATCAACTATAGGCCACTTCATAACTTCTTTCACTGATATGTGAACTCTTCCTGATGGATATAACCCATCGTTCAGACTTGTACAGTCGGCGTGACTTTTCCTTTGTTCTCTGATATACATAACTTACCCCGATGAACATTGATCCATCGGCATGACTTGGACCATCGGTAGCACCTCCTCCTCATCCGTCGATACTACATCTCTCTCCAATATGCTGATACACTATCATTGGCCAGACCTTGAACATCAGCATAGATTTCGCTTCGCTCACTGATATTTATCTTCTCCCCGATGTGCTTCCATCAACTAGCCATCGGTAAGACTTCTTACATCAGTTAGACATTCTCTCTGTCTCCTGATATGCATCTCACGCCGATAAACATTGTCTTCGTCGGTGAGACCTCCTTTGTCCTCCTCTAATATACTGTTTTATTAGTGGGACATCAGATATTGGTATAACTTCAAAAGGCTTCACCGATGAGCTCTCTCACTCTGATACAATAGTCTGCGGTTTCACTTCAATTAGGTCAACCCGATATACTTGAACCAAAATAAAATCAAAGAAAAACTTTATGACCACTAAGAACATCACACCAAAATGCGTTATATACATATGGGCTTACTCAAAGCTCTTTGGTGCTCCTGTACCATACTCCCCCTGTGCAGAAGAAGTCAAGTCACCTCCGGTGACAGCAAGGCAAAATCAATGCCCCGTTTCTTGAACTCTGACTCTGCAACCCAGGTAGCCTCTGCTTCAGGCAACTGTTCCCACTTGACCAGATGCTCCATGTACATGCCATGTCTGGTCTATTTCTACACTCGAGAATCCAAATTCTCTCAGCTTGTGGTTTAAGTTTTGGTGGCAAGGTCAAATCAGTCACTGTCTGTGCAGCTTCTGAACTAGATTCCCCTGCTGCTAGATGCAGACCTTTATAATGTACCAGGTCCTGAACATTGAACACTGGTGAAATTGCCAAGTCTGCTGGCAAATCAATTCTATAGGCATTGTTGCCATACTTGTTCAGAATTCTGCAAGGACCAATCCGTCTCATCTGTAATTTGGTTGGTATCCCTTTCTACAATCTGGCTTTGTTCAAATGAACCATAACTAAATCACCAACTTGAAACTCAACATCCTTCCTGTGTGCATCTACCCTATCTTTGATTTTTTGGGTATTGTCCACCAATGTCTTCTGTACCTGTTCATGTATCTCCTTCATAGACTGCAAAATCCTCTACATGACCACTTCTATACTCCATGTCTCCAAGATGTCAGAGTTCATATACACCTCTAGGATGTATTCCATACACTATCTCAAATGGACTCTTGCCAGTAGTCCTATTTACACTGTCATTATAGGCAAATTCTGCCTGATAAATGACTTGATCCCAACTCTATCCATATTTTTTTGCCAAACACCTTAATAGGTTGCCCAATGTCCTATTCACCACTTCTATTTGACCATCTGTCTGTGGATGATATGCTGATCCAAAAGATAGATTTGTTCCTAACCTCTGCCATAAAGTTTTCCATAAATGTCCCATGAACTTAGCATCTCTATCAGACACGATGCTTGCTGGTAGTCCATGAATCCTTATGACCTCTTTGAAAAACAAATGAGCTATATGACTGGCATCAAGAGTCACCTTACAGGGAATGAAATGACTCATCTTGCTGAATCTATCAACAACTACAAAAATACTATCAAAACCAGTCTTAGTCTTTGGTAGACCAACTACAAAATCCATACTTACACAATCCCATGGTCTGGAAGGAATGGGTAATGGTTGATATAGTCTAGCATTTGAAGAAGTTCCCTTGGCCTTCTGACAGATGATACACTATTCCACATACTTTCTGACATCTTTGTACATCTTCGGCCAATAGTAGAACCTCTGGACTAACTCCAATGTTTTATTCAGACCAAAATGTCCACTCAAACTGCCATTATGCTTCTCCTGTATGAGATTTTCTCTCATGGATCCTTTTGGTACACATAATTGTCCACCTTTGAACAGCAATCCCTGTTGCAATGTGTAATCTGCAAATTCACTATGAAAGTGATTTTCAAAATCTTGACAGACTTTGTATGCTTTAGCAAAATCTTCATCCTCTTTATAAAGGATTCTGAACTCCTCCATCCCTATACTTCTTAATTGCACTTCTTGTACTGTGAGCAGCCTCCTTCTTAAAGCATCTGCTACTTTGTTGAACTGTCCCTTCTTATGTTTAATGGTGAATGTGTAGGACTGTAAATACTCCATCCACTTGACATGTCTATGGCTCAACTTATCTTGTGAGTTCAGAAAACTCAAAGCTTGATTATCTATAGAGACAACAAATTCCTTAGGTAGGAGATAATGTCTCCATTTTCTAAGTGCTTGGACTAGAGAATAGAGCTCCAAGTCATATGAAGAGTATCTACTATTTGCATCATTTAGCCTCTCACTGAAAAAGGCTACTGGTCTTTTCTCTTGGCTGAGTACTGCACCTACTGCAATATTGCTAGCATCACATTCTAAAGTAAACAACTTGTCAAAACTAGGCAACACTAACACTGGCTATGTGGCTACTTCTTTCTTCAACAGTTCAAAACTGTTATTGTTGGCAAGAGACACTATATGGATTCATGGTAGTTGTCATTGATGGCAACAAAGGTCATCCCACATATCCGCAAGTCATGATGTGTCTCTACCGGAAGTCAGAATAAAGAAAGTTGTGGTCCGGTGAAGAAGAACAGAGCATGTGGCAAGGTCCGACAGATTGGTCCGGACCTCTCAGAGGAAGTGTCTTGGTGCAGTGCGGATTTGGGGAAGTCAAGAGGACTACCTTTAGTAGTATATTCCAAGGATTTAGCCTCCGGTGATGGACAAGGAAAAAGATATGAATGGTTAAGTACCGGATTCCTGAGAGACAGTGAAAACAGAGGAAGAACTGACTGACAGAGTATCAGACTGCTTTCCGGATGGGTTACTGTTGATGACAGAGGTTGTGAAGGCATGAATCATGTTTGGCTGACATGATTAATGATATCTACAAGTATATGCTTGATCCGCATTGCTTGGTGAGGAAGGATTCAGCCGACAGAATGAGAGTTTGTAAGAAACTAGACTGTTCCGGATGCCGACTAGAAAGGTGATGAAATTACTTGTGCGGATATATATAGAGGATGGATTTAGTTGTGAAATGTGTGTAAGTGTGGAGTGATATGTGAATAAGTCCAGAGAAAGAGCAGAGGTAGCAAAAAGAATCTGGTATGTGGAAGATAGCAGAATAAAGAACAGAGGAAAGATGAAGTGCAGCAGATCAGTGTACTGAGCCTAACCGGAACTGAACTCCAGCATATGCAGATGCTTCCAATCAGTTCAAGACTGTGATTCTCATCACTTTGTAGACAGTGTGTCTTCTTGTAGGCAGTGGGCCTCTTGTGAGCAGTGTGCTCGGGCAGTGAGCCCTAATTGGCAAGTGCCATCTTTGTAATTTCCTATTCTTCTAACAGAGAATAATTTTGGGTTAATCACCCCGTGGTTTTCTCCCTTAACAGGGTTTCCACGTCAAAAATACTGTGTCATGTGATTCTTGTTTTATGGTTAATGTTTTATGTTTGATTTTATGCTGCTTCAATTAAAAGGAAAGTTCAATAAAGGAAATAATTAGGATAACTGATTCACCCCCCCCCCTCTCAGTTATCAACAATTGGTATCAGAGCTAAGTTCCTCCTAATAGAGCCTAACAGCTTGAGGAAGATCTGGGATTTCAAATGGATGCATATGGTTTAAGGGAGCAACTCAAGACTGCCCTTGAGGATCTTGAACAGTCAAATTCTGAAGTCAGTGAATTAAAGGAAAGACTCAAACAGGCTGATGAATTCATGAGAGAACTAAAAGACAAATTAAGTCTCTCTATGAAAAAGAGAAAGGAGCTGCTTCAACAGTTGGCAAGACAAAGTGAAGAAAGCAATACAAATGAGGAATTGACTGAGCAAACCAAGTTATGTGAAAAGTTATCAAAAGAAGTCATTATGTTAAGACATGAAATGGAATCAGGAACTATAAAGTTTACTCAAGAGATTGAAGAAAAAAGAAAGGCTGAAGACAATCTAAGACAATCTCTTAAAGAAAAATCAGAAGAATGCCACCAGATGGACAGGATTATCAGACACCTTGAATCTGATCTTGAAGATGCCAAAGATAATGAAGGAAAACTTGAGGATCAAATTGCCTCTCTCAAAAGAGACCTTCAAACAGCAAATGAATATAAAGAGAAATTCAAGATAAGTTCTGCTCAACTTGAAGTTCTTCTTGGAAGTCAAAAGAGGACAGATGACAAGTATGGCTTGGGATATGAGAAAGGAGAAAGCTCCGGATCCGGTCAGAAGAATCTTGGATCAGAAAATCCAAGGAGCAGGCCTAGAAGACCTCCGGTAAGACAGCCAAATGCTCAAAGATATCCATCCTTCAATGGATACTGCCACAACTGCAACCACTTTGGTCACAAAGCTAATCAGTGCAGAATGAGAATGAATCAGAATAATTCATCCTTCTCCAGACAGTGCTTCAACTGCAAAAGGTATGGACACAAATCCCATGAATGCAGAATTATGCAAGTAAACAAATCATTCAAAGGTAGATGCTTCACATGCAATAGAATAGGTCATATGGCAAATCAATGCAGATCAAGAGGATATCAGTCAAATATGCAAAGAAATGTTATTTGCCAAATCTGCAATAGGTCTGGTCATAATGCTAAAATCTGCAGAAACAAGAATCAGGACAAAAGAGGTCCGGTGTATAATCAGAATCAAGACAAGGGTAAACAAAAGATGAATGCGGATGAGGTTAGGAATCAGATGAGCAAGATTTGGGTGAAGAAAAGTTCAGAGAATGTAGAGGTTGGATCCGCACCAGACTCTGGTGCTGATATTTCTTCCGGAAATTAAAAGTGAGCTCTGGCTCAGGGGGAGACTCAAAGAAAATCTTGTTCCCCCAGCCAAACAAGTGGTGCCGGATGTGGCACAAGATGCGGATCAAAGGGTTTGTAGATATGAGTCTTGAGATACTTCAGTCAAGTTTTCAGAGGTCCGCATGGAGTTATGAAGAAGCTATGATCGATCAAATAAGACCTGTTCAGGGAAATGCTCCGGTATGATAAAGGATTACAAAAAGGTCCGGAAAGATCCGGAAATGCACTATCTTGTTCTGCGGATTGGACAGAGTGTTTGAGATGATCTTGTAATATGCCACCTCGATTTATTCATGATTGAAAGATCCGGATGATATCCACAGATCAGGACTAATCCGGGATACTCCAAGCTATCCAGACAAGGCAAACCGGAATGATGTAGGTGAAGCATTTATTGCAGACAGGTATTAGGGTTCGCGGAGCAATTTA
Organism: Cunninghamia lanceolata; assembly: GCA_027924645.1. NCBI lineage: Eukaryota > Viridiplantae > Streptophyta > Pinopsida > Cupressales > Cupressaceae > Cunninghamia > Cunninghamia lanceolata. The sequence continues at coordinate 1,500,677 of BSBN01001091.1, forward strand.
AGGGATTTCTCAAAGGTCATTTGTTCATTCTGCACTCGAGAAGAAGCGAAAAGTGGAGCTCTGCAACAAGGTTCTTCAAGCACACCAAGGATCTCCTGCCGAAGCTATTGGATAAAGAAATCAATCCAACCACTCCGTGCAAACCGAAGGCGTATAAGGTATTCTCCGTTTTTCATTACCTCACTGCAAATCTTTGAAGAATGGCTACTCCAAACATAGTTAAGATCTCCGATAGACCTCGCCCCTCATTCAAGAAACATCCCTACAAATCATTGGAGGTTGACCCACTAGGAGCCTTCTCTAGTGTTCCTCACAGAGTTTTACACACCGAAGACATTAGGGTTTACATACATGCAAACATTGAGGAATTTGGGGAATTCAAATTAAGAGACCTCTATCACAAGCAGCTGATTGACAATGCCTTTGAGCTTAAACCAGAGTATAAGGATATTCAGAAGAAACAATTTGAGCAATTTATTCATTTCCCCTGTTTTGAAGAGGATGAATGGGTCCGGTATGTACTGAGCAGAATGCATGACAACTTTCTATGGCTAGATAGACCCTGCAAGATCACAAAAGAGGCAATTAGAGCAGTAACTGGCCTATACTCCTCCGGAGGAGTACCTATCCTCAAATCTGTCAAGAACAACATTGTAACTGAGGCCACCGGATCAAAATTTGACAAAAGGGCAATGACCATTGAAGACATCTCCGATCCGGATATCAAATATGCATCAATGATAATAGGATACAAGATCTATCACTCCAGCAGGGAGAATTCTGTATCCGGAACTGCAATATACACTGCTTATGAAATGTTAAGAAAGAATGCAGAATATGATCTCTGCGAACTACTACTAAGCCAATTAATGGAAAACATACAGAAAATCAAGAAGGATAAGAAGAATTCCTTTAAGTATGGTACTCTGATTGTATGTCTATTCTTCTACTTCATGAATAAGCTACCCGGAACAAGTGGATGGGTATGGCAAAATGACAAACCTGTTGCAGTCCAGATAAGAGACTATTTGCATGGACTTGGGGATGCAAAAGCGAGAAATACAGCTCTATGGGGATACTTCAAAAACTTTCAGAGCATGATGCAAGCAAGAGAGAGAATTCCCCAGTCTCTCATTGAGAAATACAAGGACTCAGTGTGCTTTATGGTTGACACTGATCAGTGCCTAATGGAGGCAGTGGAGCCAAGGACTGTCTGGATCATGCCCATGGGGTATGAAGTTGATGAACAGATAGTGGAGCTGCATGTTCAACACATGCTAAGTCAGCCCAAAGATCCTAAGGCAGAAAGGTTTGGAACCTTTGAGGAGCTGAGTGTAAAAATACATGTAGAACTCAGGGAACCTGAGATTAAAAGAAAGGTAAGAAAAGAAGTAGAGCACATTGCTCAAGGCCTAGGTATCTCAAAGGAGGCACTTGATGCCAGCCGGGAAAAGAGGAGGAAGGCCGAGGAAGAAGAGAAAAGCAAAGAAAGTGCTCCGGTTGGAGCTCCCACCCGGACCAGATCAACAAAGAGATCTGCACCTCCCTCAACCAAAAGTTCAAAACCGGAAGTCCAGGCATCCGGTAAGAGATCAAAGGCAAAAGCCACAAGGGCTTATGAAAGCCAAAAGGATGAAGAGGAGACAGAATCAGATGAAGGAGTAAGAGAAGTAAAGAAACAGAAAAAGAAAGGATCCGGTAAGCCCTCCACAGGCCAAGACAAGGAGGAAATGGCAGAGGTAACTGTTGAAAAGCCCACTCTGTCACTAGAGAGCATAATCAAGTCGGTCACGGTGGATGGAAACCTTCAACCAATGACTGAATCCTATGATGACTTCAGTGAGGCAGACCAAAAGACTCTGCAGGAAGCCACAGTTAAATATCTGAACATATACAATAAGGCTTTCATTGAGATCATATCTCTCATTCCTAAGAGCCTAGAGAAGGAAATGGAAGTAAGAAAGAATAATGCTCATGCCAAAGATCTTGAGATCCGGGAGCAGATAGCTATTCAGCTATATCCTCAAATTGATCCCAAGACAATGAACATTATCTTCAAGGACTGCAAAGATGAGTTCAGAAGCAAAGCCAGGATGAATCAACTCATGCTTGGTGAGACTGACAAAGTGGCTCAAGAAACAGAAGAGATCCTCCGGAAGGCCTTCAAAAGGTTCAATCTTCCTGTTGTAGAGGACTTAGGTGCAGAAACAGCTGTTGATCTAGAATCTTCTGTTCCGGAAGAAGTGAGCCCTGAACAGACAAGTGAGGACTTGGGACCCTCTGCTCCAGAAGAAGTGGCCCATGAACAAGTTAGCATCTCTCCTCTGGTTTCCCCTACAGTCTCCGGATCCAAAGAAGAAGAGCAATTACAGGAGAAGGTAGCAGTGGTGAAGGACAAAGAGGTTGACAGTTCTAAGACTGCAGAAGAGAAGAAACATCTGTCTCCGGCAAGAGACACTGCACAAACTGTTCAACAATTTTTGAGCAAAGAAACTCTAGAGATTGATGAACCGGAGCTTCTAAAAGGCCCATTTGATTTTGACTCTCTCTCTCCGGTACAAACAATGAAGATAGCTTCATTTGCAAATGCCAAGGCAAATGAAAAGCTCCTGAAGTCTCATATGGAAGACTGTGAGTTGATAGAGGCTGCTTCCGGAGTACTTGTGAAGATCATGCCATCAATCCAGATAGATCCGACAGCCTCCACTTCCGGTAATCTAAAAACCTTAGTCAGCAGTGTTGATACACATTTTGATTCTTTAGAAAAATCAGCTGAAGAAAAGGTCCGGAAGGAATTTTTGGATAAGAGATTTTCAGAGATATTAGAATTAATCTCTAAAGACAAAAAGATTGTAAGCATTGGAATAAAGAGCTTAGAGAATGCTCTTAAGGATGGCGGTGATATCTACAAATTTTGTATATCCTGGTCAAAGGCAACAGCAGCATTTGACAAGAAAATAAAAGAGGAACAGGATAAGCTACAAAGCTTATCTCAAAGTTTTGATCCTCTCTCTTCCTCTATAATAAATCAAGAATGTCAGACTATTGCAGTCTTGAACGAAATAAAGAATCTTGAGAAGGAAAGGAAGAACATCACCAACCGGATGGGAGAACTTAGAAGGATTATAATCCCTAAGTTGGAAACCATGCATGAGGCCATCAGTGATGCTAGGACCACCGCCCAAACAAAAGATCCGACAGATCTCAAGCGGGCAGAAGCGTTTGCATTTTTGTTAAGTGGTCACATTTCAATTTTGGACAGAATGAAGCAAAGTTGGGCTACCGAAATGATTCAATTACAGACATCCTTTGCAGACATTCTTCAATATATGTGAGTATGTAAATATGCGGCTAAGTATAAGAAATTTTTGAAAATTTTGATATGCGGACCCTACCCTTTGCCATTGATGTCAAAGGGGGAGTGAGGAGCAGTGAAAAATGAGGAATCCAACTAAGGGGGAGTTCCGAAAATTGTATATAAAGACAGAGCATCAGCAAAGGGGGAGCATAGTGAAAACACTTAGTCATTTTTCACTAAGTGTTGCCATCAATGCCAAAGGGGGAGATTGTTGGCAAGAGACACTATATGGATTCATGGTAGTTGTCATTGATGGCAACAAAGGTCATCCCACATATCCGCAAGTCATGATGTGTCTCTACCGGAAGTCAGAATAAAGAAAGTTGTGGTCCGGTGAAGAAGAACAGAGCATGTGGCAAGGTCCGACAGATTGGTCCGGACCTCTCAGAGGAAGTGTCTTGGTGCAGTGCGGATTTGGGGAAGTCAAGAGGACTACCTTTAGTAGTATATTCCAAGGATTTAGCCTCCGGTGATGGACAAGGAAAAAGATATGAATGGTTAAGTACCGGATTCCTGAGAGACAGTGAAAACAGAGGAAGAACTGACTGACAGAGTATCAGACTGCTTTCCGGATGGGTTACTGTTGATGACAGAGGTTGTGAAGGCATGAATCATGTTTGGCCGACATGATTAATGATATCTACAAGTATATGCTTGATCCGCATTGCTTGGTGAGGAAGGATTCAGCCGACAGAATGAGAGTTTGTAAGAAACTAGACTGTTCCGGATGCCGACTAGAAAGGTGATGAAATTACTTGTGCGGATATATATAGAGGATGGATTTAGTTGTGAAATGTGTGTAAGTGTGGAGTGATATGCGAATAAGTCCAGAGAAAGAGCAGAGGTAGCAAAAAGAATCCGGTATGTGGAAGATAGCAGAATAAAGAACAGAGGAAAGATGAAGTGCAGCAGATCAGTGTACTGAGCCTAACCGGAACTGAACTCCAGCATATGCAGATGCTTCCAATCAGTTCAAGACTGTGATTCTCATCACTTTGTAGACAGTGTGTCTTCTTGTAGGCAGTGGGCCTCTTGTGAGCAGTGTGCTCGGGCAGTGAGCCCTAATTGGCAAGTGCCATCTTTGTAATTTCCTATTCTTCTAACAGAGAATAATTTTGGGTTAATCACCCCGTGGTTTTCTCCCTTAACAGGGTTTCCATGTCAAAAATACTGTGTCATGTGATTCTTGTTTTATGGTTAATGTTTTATGTTTGATTTTATGCTGCTTCAATTAAAAGGAAAGTTCAATAAAGGAAATAATTAGGATAACTGATTCACCCCCCCCCTCTCAGTTATCAACAGTTATTAGCTGCTTGTGTCCACTGAAACTTTGTTTTCATCCCACCTTTGATTGTACCAAGCATGGGTGCACAAATAGCACTGAAATTCCGTATGAACTTTCTATAAAACTGAGCTAAGCCATGAAAACTTCTCACCTCAGTTGCTGCTCTGGGAGTAGGCCAGTTCAATATGGCTTCTACCTTTGACTTGTCCATCTTCAATTTTCCTTTGGACAACACAAAACCAAGGTATACCAATTCCTGCTTCATGAATTCACACTTCTCCAAATTTATGGTTAGTTGTTCATCATGTAACTTTTTCAAAATAGTATTTACATGTTCAAGATGCTCTTCTTTAGTTTGACTAAAAATTAAGATGTCATCTAGATAAACAACTACAAATTTACCCGTATAGTCCTTGAGGACTTCATTCATGAGCCTCATGAATGTGCTGGGAGAATTTGATAAACCAAATGGCATAACAAGCCATTCATACAATCCTTCTATGGTCTTGAAGGCTGTTTTCCACTCATCACCTTCCTTGATTCTGATTTGGTGATAACCACTTTTCAGGTCTATCTTGGTGAAATACTTAGCTCCTAAACAATCCATAAGATCTTCAATTCTGGGAATTGGAAATATGTACCTTATGGTGATCTTATTGATAGCTCTGGAGTCTATGCATAGTCTCCATGTTCCTCCTTTCTTTGGTGCCAACACTGTAGGCACTGCACAAGGACTTATGCTTTTCCTAATCAATCCTTGGTCAAGTAACTCTTGCACTTGTCTAGCTATCTCCTTATGTTGATCTGGAGTCATCTTGTAAGGAGCTTTGTTAGGCAAAGATGCTCCTGGAATCAGATCTATCTAATGACTAATAGTTCTTTGTGGAGGTAGTGTTGCTGGTGTTCTATCACAAATTATGTCCTTATACTGTTCCAATATAGTATGTACCTCTTTTGGGATCATTACCTTTTTGTCTTTTTGCTCCTCCTTAGGCTTTAGTATGATAGCATAGCCAATACCATCCTCCTTAAGAGTATTCAAAAACTCTTTACCACTCATGATTAAGACACTAGGACTTTTTGTCTTATTTGCTTCTTCATCTTCCAATGACTGAATTTTATAGGTGACACCATCTTTTTGAAAAGAATATGTGTTCTTCTCACCATCATGTATGGCCTTTCGGTCATATTGCCATGGTCTGCCCAATAATAGATGACATGCATCCATAGGTAGGATATCACAGAGTACCTTGTCTTTGTATCCACCTATACCAAACTCTACCCAAGCTTGCTCATTGACTATCACATGCTGACCTTTATTTAACCATGTGACTCTATATGGATTTGAATGAGGTATTCTTTGCAAATTTAATTTTCTAACTACTTCATCTGATACTATGTTATTAGTAGACCCTGAGTCTATAATTACTTGACATACCTTATTCATAATCTTGCATCTGATTCTGAATAATGCTCTCCTTTGGCTTGGTTCAGCTTTCACTGGTTCTTTGATCAAGGTTCTCCTTACCATGATGTTCTCTCCCACTTCTGAGGCTAGACTGACTTCAAGTGATTTGCTGCTTGAAGCATCATCATGTACATAATGATTTCTTTTATCAACTCCTTGAGAAGAAGATGTGCCTTTATCAGGACACCTATATGCTGGATGGCCTAATTGACCACAATTGTAGCATTTCATAGTGGTAAAGTAGGATCCTCTGCCTGATCCTCCTGATCTTCCTCTGTTAGATCCCCTTCCTCTGTAGTTTCCTCTACTACTAGTCTCCCCACTCTGCTCTGTGAGTTTGGATTCTCCTTGGGGTCTTTGATCAGTATTCCTACCACCATAATGTCCTCTTCCTCTGCTGTCTCTACCTCTTCCTCTTGATCTGTTGTTTGTCTCTTGCTTCTTCTTACTCTTCTCTACCTTGAGTGCTAGCTGATAGCTTTGATGCACTATTGTAGGGCTAAATAAGCTGATTTCCTCTTGAATACTCCACCTCAAACCATTGAGATATCTTGCCACTTTTACACTTTCATCTTCCATCACCTTAGACCTCAGGCATAGTTTTTGAAACTCCTTAGTGTATGCACTGACATCTAATTCTCTTTGTCTCAAATTTTGTTGTTTCTTGTACAACTGGACTTCATAATCTCCAGGCATGTATACTTCTTTGATTTTAGCCACCATACCCTTCCAAGTAGCTATAGGTTTCTTGCCTTCTTTTTCTCTTTCAGTTTGAACGAATTTCCACCATGTCAAGGTAGCTCCTCTGAGTCTTGAATTAGCCACCTTCACCTTTTGTGCTTCAGTCACTCCATCACATTCAAAGTGATTCTCTATACCTTCTATCCATTCTATGACCAAATCAGGTTCCATCTTTCCACTAAAAAAAGGAACTCCTTCCAATGTTTTACCACTCATGGCTTTCAAGGCCTTCAAGAAAGGTTCTTCTTCCATCTTAGGATCAGGTGTGGGCTCTTCATCTTCTATAGACACACCTTTTTCCTTGTTTACTTTCTGCCTAACTTCTTCAGTCTTCTCCATCATTACACCCAGTTTACTTTCCATTTCTGTCAATCTTTCCTGTAGGAGCCTATTCTCCTCTTCTTGATCATCAACCTTGTTTCCCAACTCTACATTCGTCACCATCTCTCTGGCTGAACCTACAGACTCACTTGAACTCGGTGATGACATACAACTTCTTCTATTCCAACCTAGGAATAGCCCAAATCTTTAACTTGCTCTGATACCAATTTGATGGGGAGGCCTATGGGCTTAGAAAACCTATCTTGAACTAACACTTCAAGACCTAAATCATACCCAAGTCTCCCTACCAATTCAAGTGCTTAAAGACATTTTCTACTGAAAATGCCTAATTCAACTTAAACAGTCTATTACAGAGGTGAAAGACCTATTTGCCTGTTGTTTCCAATGCAGACAATGCTTTCTTGGTGTGAGGTATTCTTCTTTATCCTCACTGCTTCCAAGATTCCTAATCTCCAAGGCTTATAGCCTTCTTAAGCCCGTTATTAGCCCTCCTCTTTGGGTCCAAGGTTCTGATTGCTTGGTGCTCAACTCTTTCTACTCTATTTTTCTAGACTGTAACTTGCATACCTAGCCAGGCTATAGCACAGCTCGCCTAGGACAAGTTCACATGGCCTCTCATTGACAATCCAATCACTAACACAAACAGAAACAAAAGAAACAAGGTCTCTGCTTGATGGCCCTCCATGACTATACAAGGAAAATGCAGGGGCATCAAGACAGAGACATCATGTACAAACAGAAACAAAAGAACAGAAATTAAACTGTCTACTCTATTGCAAAATGGATTATACAAGTACTCTATAGACAATATACAAATGGATTCAAACTGTCAGTGTTTCTATTATCAGAAGTTTCTCTATTACATTCAATGTATGTTCTTCAATCTTTATCCAACATTCCAACCCATTTACAAAGCCAAGAACCAATTCTTATACTCTTCGTCCTTTTTCTGTTATCGGACGATTAGGGTTTCCTGCATTAGTGTTGCTCCTAGCCGTTCCATCGGCCTAACACATTGGCATCGCTGGAGCTCTTTTACTAATAACCGACAGTCTACTTACTATGGTTTGCTTTTGCTGACTGTCACCTCGATACAATAGCTTGTGGTTTTGGTCTTTGCCTATCGGCGAGACATCAACTATCAGCCACTTCATAAATTCTTTCACTGATATGTGAACTCTTCTCGATGGATATAACCCATCGTTTAGACTTATACAGTCGGCGTGACTTTTCCTTTGTTCTCTGATATACACAACTTACCCTAATGAACATTGATCCATTGGCATGACTTGGATCGTCGGTAGCACCTCCTCCTCATTCGTCGATACTACATCTCTCTCTGATACACCGATACAACTATCATCAGCCAGACCTTGAACATCGGCATAGCTTTCGCTTCTCTCACCGATATCTATCTTCTCCCTGATGTGCTTCCATCAACTAGCCGTCGGTAAGACTTCTTACATCGGTCAGACATTCTCTCTGTCTCCCAATATGCATCTCACGCCGATAAACATTGTCTTCATCGGTGAGACCTCCTTTGTCCTCCTCTGATATACTATTTTATCGATGGGACACCAGCTATCAGTATAACTTCAAAAGGCTTCACCGATGAGCTCTCTCACTTTGATGCAATAGTCTGTGGTTTCACTTCAATTCGGTCAACCCGATATACTTGAACCAAAATAAAATCAAAGAAAAACTTTATGACCACTAAGGTCATCACACCAAAATGCGTTATATACATATGGGCTTACTCAAAGCTCCTTGGTGCTCCTGCACCACCTTGTATGGGCAAGGATGTGGCAGTCTTTTAAGCTTAATCTTTTCTACCATTTCAATGGACACAAAATTTTTAGTGGATCCAAAGTCAATAAGAACTTTACATACCTTTCCTCCTGCCCTGCAAGTAGTTCTGAAGAGAGACTTCCTTTGTGGGAGTTCTTTGTCAAGCACCTTCATGGTGGTCATTGCTCTCCTAATCATCAAAGATTCTCCCTTCTCAGGATATCTATAACTGTCAGGAGCATTCACACTTTGATAAGTGTTTGAGCTTGTCACACTTTGACAATCAAATTCTTGGATCAGATTTGTCCTCCTTTCTCCCATTGAACTTGTTGCCTTTTTTGGACATCTGCTAGCTATGTGGCCTTCTTGATGGCAATTGTAACATCTGATAGGTCCTCTGCCCTGAGATCTCCCTCTAAATGGTGGTCTTATGCCCCTAAAGTTTCCTCTTTGATTGTAACTTCCCCCTTGAGTTTGATTGTTGTCTCCTTTGCTTCTCTCTTGATTGGATTCACCTTGGTGTCCAAATCCATTTCCTCTGCCTCTGAAAGGACTTCTTCCCCCTCTTTGATGTCTCGCTCTTCCTCTATTGTTCTGCTCTTGTCTTCTCTTTAATTTCTCTTCCACTTTGAGTGCCAATTGGTAGCACTTTTGGACTATATCTAGGTTATGCAGATTTAAGTCTTCTTGGATGGTAAACCTCAATCCATTGAGGTACCTTGCCACCTTCTCTTCCTCCTTCTCCTTTACCTTTGTCTTGACACATAGTTTCATGAACTCCTCAGTGTATGAATTGACATCTAACTCCTTCTGCTTCAAGTTTTGTTTCCTCTTATGTAATTGGATGTTGTAATCCAATGGAACATAGGCTTCCTTCACTAAAGCCACCATATTTTTCCAAGTAGCAACTCTACTCTTTCCCTCTTTCACCCTGTCATCTTGGATGAAAGTCCACCAAGTTAGTGCAGCCCATTTCATTTTGGATTGGGCCATCTTCACCCTTTGGTGTTCTGGTATCTCCTCGGTCTCAAAGAAGTTATTCAAGGAGTCTATCCACTCCATCATTGAATCAGGATCCATTTTGCTTGCAAACACTAGCAGGTCTATTTTCATAGCCATGGTCCTTCTTTCCATGGATTTGAGGGCATTGATTAAGGGTCTCTGGTCTGCAGGAATTTCCATCTCTTCTTGCCTAGGGATCTTCTCTTCATCCCAGTCTTCTCCATCACCAGAATCTTCTTCTCCCTTCTCTACTTTGTCCCTCAACTTATCTAACTCATCTCTCAAGGCCTAATTTTGAGCTCTAACTACTTTTCTCTCTACCATTTGCTTCTTCACTAGGACAACCAACTCAGCATTGGTCATCTTTGCTGGGTACTCTTGTGACCCCTCTTCCTCTAACATCTTGGCTTCTTCTCCTACCCAAAAGACACTCTTTTGGCTCTGATACCACTATGACACAGAGTCACATAGGGAAGCACTCAATTCAAGATTGAAATATCCTTCATACCCACAGTTCAAATGGATTAAGGTTCAAACAATGCCAAAACACATTCCTTTCTTCCTTATCAGCTAGACTTCAAACGTCGACGGGACTTTATTCCTCTTTCCTGATACACCGATATGCACCAACTTTGTACATACAAGACTTAACTTGCTATCACCATTTCTCCTTACCGGTTCCACCAGTCACTCCTTGTATCCGTCACAACATACATTCAGAATGTACTTTCACCAAATGCAACCGCGATGTACAAATGTGAGATACACATGAAATGTATGCAAATACAATAGTGGTATACACATGAAATGAAACTCACATACAATTGTAGTATACACATGAATTGTATACCCAATATACTTTAGTGATATACATAGGAAATGTATCTTCTCATACAATTGTGATATACACAGGAATTGTATGCCTGATATACTTTAGCGATATACACAGGAAGTGTATCTTCTCATACAAATGCAATATATACATAAAATCTATATTCGGTGATAGAACATAAATCTTAAGTTGATAACCTCCTCTGCAGCATTTGTAACCGAACAACACACAAAAACAATTAATTCCTATAGAACAATTCGATACAGAGAAGATATACACATAACACAGAATTTAAAAACACACACTGGCAGAATTCAGATTTCTTCACTTAAATTCTGATGCCTCCAAAAATGTGTTTTGTTTTTCAATCTTCTATTCTCTCCAAACTTTTATCAATCCTCTCCTCTCGGGATCCCAGACCTCAAGGTGTTTTATGGTCTCTTCTCATTCAGTTCCAACTGGAATACCAAAGGTTGGAGTCGTTACAACTTCCATGATTCAAAATTTGGCTTAACCAAGGGTGTAAGCCAAAGCACTAACTAATTACAAGACACATGTTTATCACACGACATGATTTGAACACCTTATAACATCAACAAGACACCTAAAACAACACAACACACTTGATTTGATTATCCACATACCCCAATTGTCCAAGATGTCCAAATTGGCTTATAAGGATGCCAGATTTGTGACACTGGTTCACATGGTGGGGTCTTTATTACAAACATGAAATCACAACAAGAACTACATGAACAAACATAGAAATGCATAACAAAATATCAAGACCTTAGTCTTCTCCCTCAGATGTATAGTTGGCTTGTTGAAGGGGTGCTCCTGCACCAGCATGAGAGTCCACTCCATTAGGACCTAGAGTCCTCACATCCTAAAGGCCACATAGTATGAAAAACTCAATATGGACATGGGACAAAAAATGAGGTCCAATCATAGAACACCTATGGTCATATTGTTGCAAATATGTGCATATGATGTGTTGTCATTGATGTCGACATATCTCTTTGTCAGAAACAGTGAAGACAATGCAGTTCAGCAAAGTAGATTGCTCTACATTTCCAGTGAGAAGAAGATTAGAGTCTACGGACTAAAGGGTTGTGTAGAGGATTGTCTGAAGTTGCTCTAGTTAATATTTGAGAGGTCCATATGGAGGATTGGTGAAGTTATGGCCATCTTAGTAGAACAAGGTTTTTCAGTTGTTTAGAGGTAACAGAGTGACAGAAACTTGGTCCGCATTGCTCCGCATTAGAATATTATGGTCTGCAGATCTAGAGATATGTTTGGGATGTTGGTGTGTGTCCTCAACTCAAGTGGTTTGTGGTTTGGAGGTCTGCAAGCAATCTTTCTAGTGTGACAATCATGGCAGTTAGTGTTCTTGAGTTCCCGTATGAAGATGCAAGTGATTCTGATGATTTGAGGTGGTGTGGTTGTTCTTGTTGATTTCATTGTGCTTGTGGAGGTCTCTAGATCATGTGCCTATTGTGTTGGTGGTCTGCATTGAGGATTGAGCTTGTAGTTGAAGATTTCTCCTTGGGTGCTGTTTTTCTTTCCAGTCTTGGCCGACCGGATGCTTTGTGCGTATTGTGGATGATCTAAGAGAATTTTTATGGAGCGTGGCATGTTGTTCAAGGAAGATTTGAGTCCCAGCTATGTTTGGCTGATAGTGTAGTGAATGCTTGTAATGTCGACTTTGATGTTTATTCCAAGGTTGATGTAGTGTATAAATACTTGTAGTTGAGTTGTGGAAAGTTCCTTGAGCAAAAATGATTAGATTCTAAGAGAAGTCCAAAGGCAAAGCAGAAAAGAGGAGCAGAAGAGGAAGAATCGTGAAGATACGAAGATAGAGAAGAAGTGTTTGAGGGCAGAGAAGAAGTGTTGTGAGCTTCAATGGAACTGAACCTTGGCATGGAGAAGATGTTGTTTCTGAGTTCAACCTTTCAGTGTTAACCTTGTGAATATTTTTGTAGGCAGTGTGCCCGAAGGCAAGTGCCTTCCCATTTTTCTATTCTTTTAACAGAGAATAAATCTTGTGGGTTAACCCCCACAGTGGTTTTTCCCTTAACCGGGTTTCCACGTAAAAATCCTAGTGTTATGTATGTTGATTATGTTTCTGCTCATGTGTTGTTGATTTATGCTTTCATGGTTATATCATTAATCTATTAATAAGTGGTAAAGAAGATTAAATGCAGCAAAAGATAAAAGTTTTGTGACAACTGATTCACCCCCCTCTCAGTTGTCTACCCTAATTTCAACACATATAATTCCCCATCCTATTTCCATGAGGGGATTGGATTCCCACAAAATAAAACTTAAAAACAAGTTGGGAATTTCAATTTTCATTTGTTTTGCAAATGCACACAAACTTGTAAATTTTAAATTTTCAATGGTGGGAAGCTCCAACCCCACCCTAAATTAAAAAAGAATTCTAAGAATACTCTTTAGAGTCCAATATAAAACTTTATTTAAAAATAGCATAAATTCATTGTGAAGCATCAAACTAATATAAACTTTATTTAAAACTAGCATAAATTCATTTTACAAGCACTTGAGTAATTATAGAAAATGATTCAATGCAATTAACCATAGGATTTGAACAACCTATGTAAAACAGACAAGCATATTTTACAAGTTTTCACATGACTCGGGAATCCACCATCAACTAATTCAGATCTAGGTTCACTAGGCCACATAACACTAATCTCATTACTCAAGATCGAGTGAGACGAGGATAAGAACACAAGACTAATATCATTAAATTATTGTTGGGGAACCTACACTTGTACACTCAATGAAAACATTAATTGTATCTATACAACACAAGATAGTCAAAGCATAATATATAGAAACCAAAAAGATAATATCCAGAAGATGATATTAAAATCTACATCTAACTAAAAATAATCTAACACTAGCATGATTTAGATATACATATGTGTAATAAATAATCATAATGTTTTTTATTAGCAAGCCCCATGAGATGTGGAGGCATCATCAAAACAAAAAAATAAAGAAATAGAGAAGGAACAACTAGAACTAAAAGGAACAACAAGAGAATAGAGAAACAAAAGGAAAGCATAATAGGACAAGAAGCTAACCCTGCTTAGCAATCATCTTTAGGCCAAAGGTGGCCTTCCATTCTTTAGCAAGGAAATTGACTTGGTCCTCGAAGGAAGCCTCGACAAAGTTGTCCTCCATAACAATTGTTTTATCCTTGGTAGCCACAACAGTCCTAGCTCAAGTCCTCCTAGCATAACTCACAGTGACAAAGGGGTCAACCTCAAGAGTGTGAAGTCTCATTTTCTGAAGTTCATTCTATAGAATTAATAGGCTAGTAGCTAATTTTTTTACTATGTACTTTCTAAAATTCACAATCTCATGCAGGTTCTTAACAATCTCTTCATGTTTCTTCTCCAAACCTCTAAGTCTAGATTTGAAGCTCTGATCATCCCTGTCACCTAAATTGTTGTCTACTGGGGTCACCAAAATAGAAGAACAGTCCAAAGGAGGTTGTTTTTCATGACCCTTGGGGATTTTGGACATAACATTCACTTGTTCTACCAAGTTTTTGAGGACCTAATTTTGGATATTGACCACCTCTTCCACCTTGGAAACCCTACCAAAAAGTTTAACACGCCTATTACACTTTCTATAGGACTAGGCATAGGGGAGTTCTCTTTGTGACCCGAGGAATTGTCATGAGGGTCCTCCACCATCTTGCCTTTTCCAGAGATCTCATCAGTACTACTCAGGCATGCCAGAGAACGATTCCTAGTCATCATGAAGGTTTGGACACAATTGAGGGGGCCAAAGCTTGGGTTGGGAACTTTAATTTTAATAATGTTGGGCCCAACACATCCTAGAGGGACCTCAAAGTGGGGAACAAGGAAGGGGTTACTTTCAGGGCATGAGGGGGGTTCCTTAGAAATAACAACAGTAGGGGAGGGGACCTCAGAAATAGTAGTGTCAGAGAAGGGGGCCTCATAAACAACAATGAAAGGGGTCAGGGTCTTTAGGAACAGTAAGATTTCTCACCAACATTGGATTGGGGCCAAAGTGGGATAGATGAATCTTGGCAGGATTAACAACTCTTAGGAGTGTAGACTTGGATAGGGTACTAGACACTTGATAATGAAAGAGGCAATGAATAAGACCTTGGTGTAGTGGAACATCTATTTTTCCAAGCAAAACTTTGTGAATTGAACTCTCAAGATATTGAAAGGGAAAACAAGGAAAGTTCAATTAAACACCATGTCTCAAGTGATTGAGCATAGGGAAATAGTATAGGTAAATCCTTTTATACCTACCTTTCAAAGTGATGTACTTGATAAGAACATCAACAACATTGTTGCAAGGTGTGACCCTTGGTCTCCTTGTTCAGCACTGCACTGCAGTGGTTTGCGACAAGGGCTTAACCACCTCCCGTGCTTGTTAAGTCAAGTGGTTGTATCAAGCATTAAAAGGTCAATCTTTTGGTGCAATGGCAACTAAAAATTGGTATCAGAGCTGAGGTCACGGGTTCAAACCCCTTGCGCTGGGGGGGATTGTTGCAAGGTGTGACCCTTGGTCTCCTTGTTCAGTGCTGCGCTGTAGTGGTTTGCGACAAGGGCTTAACCGCCTCCCGTGCTTGTTAAGTCAAGTGGTTGTATCGGGCATTAAAAGGTCGATCTTTTGGTGCAACGGCAACTAACAATACATTGTTGATAACTAAGAGGGGGGGTGAATCAGTTATCTTAAATTTACTCAACTTTCTGTTCTTCTTTAATAATTAGTGCAGCATCAAAGCAAACAAGCATGAAAGTAGAAACAAAGTCAATATACATAACACAATGATTTTAATGTGGAAAACCTGGTTAAGGGAAAAACCATGGGGTGATTAACCCAAGAATGTATTCTCTGTTAGAAGAATAGAAGTACAAAATGGCACTTGCCAATTTAGGGCTTACTGCCCGAGCACACTGCTCACAAGAGGCTCACTGCCTACAAGAGAGGAAGATAACACTATGTTTGAACTAATGAGAAGCATCCACACATGCTAAGATTCAGTTTCGATTGAGCTCAATAAATTGATCTGCTGCACTTCATTCTTACTTTCTTTTGGTTTAGCTATCCTGTCACATTCTGGACCTGTCTTACTGCCTTCACACTACTCTTATGCTTTTCTTCACACAATTACACATTTATACCACACACCTTCATATCTAAATTCATTTGGTATATATATCCGCACAAGTAATCTCACCACCTTTCTAGTCGGCATCCGGAATAGTCAATATTTTCCCAAGCTTTGATCTGTCGGTTGGATCCTTGCTTACCAAGTGATGCGGATCTAGGAGATGCTTGTAGAAGTCATCAATCATGTCAGCCAATCATGAATGATACCTCAAGAAACTTAGTCATTAGAAATATCTCTTCCAGATTTGGGTCTGACACTCTGCTGGTACAGTTCTTCCTCTATCTACTCTATCAAACAGGAACCCAACACTCAAGTGCTCATATCTTTTCACCATTCCATCAACGGAGGCTAAATCCTTGGAATCTATTAGTCAAGGTACTCCTCTTGACTTCCCCAAATCTACACTTCACTGAGATACTTCCTCTGAGAGATCCAGACCTGACTGTCGAACCTTGCTGACTGCTCTGTTCTTGCTTACTGAATCATAACACTTCTTCAATCTGACTTCTGGTAGAGATTCATCATGTCTTGCGGATGTGTGGGATAACCTTTGTTGCCATCAGTGACAACATACATGAATCCATATAGTGTCTCTTGCCAACAATCTCCCCCTTTGGCATTGATGGCAACACTTAGTGAAAAATGACTGTCACACTATACTCCCCCTTGGCTGATGCTCTATTTTTATATACATTTTCCAGAGCTCCCCCTTAGCTGGATTCCTCATTTTTCATTGCTCCTCACTCCCCCTTTGACATCAATGGCAAAGGGTAGGGTCCGCACACCAAAATTCTCAAAAAGTCAACTATACTCAGCCGCATAAATATATATATATATAGCATACTTACATATACTGAAGTATGTCTACAAAATTTGTCTTCAATTGGATGAATTTTGTTGCCCAACTTTGCTTCATCCTATCCAAAATTGAGATGTGAGCACTTAATAGGAATGCAAACGTGTCTGCCCTTTTTAGATCTGTCGGATCACTGGCCCGGGCTGTGATCTGAGCTTCTTTTAAGGCCTCATGCATGGCCTCTAACTTGGGGTAATTATCCCTCTAAGTTCACCCAACCTGCTTATTCTATTTTTCTTTTCCTTCTCAATCTTCTTGATTTCATTCAAGACTGTAATAGTCTAACATTCTTGATTTATTATGGAAGAGGAGAGAAGATCAAAATTCTTAGAGAGTTTTGTCAGTTTGTCCTCCTATTCTTTCACTTTCTTCTCAATATCCAATGTTACTTTGGACCATGATAAACAAAATTTGTACATTTCCCTGCCATCTTTAAGAGCATTTTCTAAGCTCTGATACCAATTGTTGATAACTGAGAGGGGGGCTAATCAGTTATCTTAAATTTATTCAACTTTCTGTTCTTCTTTAATAATTAGTGCAGCATCAAAGCAAACAAGCATGAAAGTAGAAACAAAGTCAATACACATAACACAATGATTTTGACGTGGAAAACCTGGTTAAGGGAAAAACCACGGGGTGATTAACCCAAGAATGTATTCTCTGTTAGAAGAATAGAAGTACAAAATGGCACCTACCAATTTAGGGTAGTATCCCGCTAGGTTTTAGGAATCTCATCTTTGCACATGCCATTTTGAAACTTGGAGATCTCCTTTCCCTTGAGGAATTTGTCCAATTTCTTGTAATTCTATGCCTTGTTGTACTTAATCATTCAAAATCCCTCCATATTCAATCCTATTGCCTCAACAATCAACTCTTTAGACACTAAGAAGGAAATACCCCTAAAACTCACCACCTTATTCTTCCAAAACATGTAAATTCCCTCAAAAGGGTCAGTTCATGGCCTCCAGGTATCATGAGATTCCTCCTCTGCAAAAAATGTTCCAAACCATGGCGTTCTTCTTTACCTCCTCAAAAGATGGCAGTTCCACTTTGACTCTATCTCCTCCCATATTGAAGAACTCAAATGAGAGAAAGAAGGGGAGAATGTTCAAGGTACCCAGCATTATTCTAAGGAAAACTAGAGTAGTCTTGTTCAATACTCTTATGAGTAATCATAACCAGGTTTCTTTTGAAACAAACAACCAAGTCATGATAAACTCTATAATCCTTCTCCATTACTACGCTCATGTGTTGTACCTTTTGACCACCTTTGAATTGTGGGAGAATGATAATTTTGATCATCAACAATGCATGTTTGGATTTGAGGCATCATAGAGGTGACATGATTCCATTTATGATTGGTCATTATCCATTGTGGAAGCTAGGTTGGAAATAACATCTACACATTTAAATTGCCTTCCCTATAAGTGTGGGACATAATAACTTTATCAAATTGTTTGGGGAGTTCAAAGGTATCAGGAATGATCTCTTTAAATAACCAATGGGGTGAAGCATTTCTCTTAACATGTCTATAATAACCTTAGAGTCACCTTCTATAATAAGATTAGGATGGCCCATATACCTAGCATTTTGGATCCCTGAAAAATTGGTCATGACCTCAGCCATATTATTGGTTTGGATTCCAAGTTTCTTCTTATAATCCAACAATAGAGTTCAGTTGTTGTCCCTAAGTATACCCCCTACCCCAGATTTTCAAGGATTCCCTTTGGAATTACTGTTGAAGTTCAATTTGATCCACCCAGGTTTCAAGACGATGCCACTTAATGTTTTTTCTCTTGTCCATTTTGACCTTTCCAATACAACATTTAGGGCATTTGACCTTCCAATTGTCAACTATATTGTTCTCAAATTTAAAGGTCAAAGCCTTGGGTTTTTTTATTTATGAGGACTCCACATTCTCAATGATGGAGTGAATCAACCTTTCCCTAATAAGCTCCTAAGGTTTAAATTTTTCCCTAAATATCCTATTGTTTCTTTATTCCCATATAGCCCAACATAAGTGAGGAAGAGCAAGGGACCATATCTCTTTTAGCACTAGGTGAGTGAAGTGAGAAACCTAGCTACTAACCACAAATCTAAAACCTCCTTACAAATTTCTTAATGATGGTTTGTTTCAGATACGAACCAAAAGGACACTCTATGAAGAGATGATCTATAGACTCCTCAACCTTTTTTCAAAGCACACATTTATTGACAAACATGAAGCCCCTCTTGATGAAGTTATACACCATTAGGATTTTTCCTTGACTACAAACCCACTAGAAGAAATTGATTTTAGAGATAAATTAGACTTCCACACCAAATTCCAGTCAAATTTGGTGGGAAATTGAGCTGATTGAATATCAAATTCAAAATTCACCAAATAAATACCATTGGGTTCAATAGTGAAAATAATAGAATCCTTTCTATGGAAGAGGTTAAGCCTGTGAGTTTTTAAAATGTTGAAAAGGTCAAAGATAGCTAAGACATCAACAGAGTCCAAGCCATTTCTAAAATCTTTTCATTTCAGCTGGCCATTGACAATAGTCCAATCGTGGGCAACCAGGCTACCATACTTATTAGACATAACAATTTACAAACCAACACACTGAGGGACCCTACTAAGAGGAGAAATTAAAACCCAAGGGTCCATCTAGAACCTAGTAGTCCTACATGTTGTTCTCCACACGCATGCCCTATTCTAGCAAAATGAGGACCCCCATTTCTTTTCTTTTCTCCTTTCTACCTTGATGTCCTTTTGATTTAGTTTGGGTTTTTCTTTCCTAGGATTTTGTGTTTGATTGCTTGGTCGGAGTATCGAGGTTTGTCATTTTATCATGACAATAGAATCACCCTTGAAACTCTGACATTTCCCTTTTTATGGTTGTATTTGTTGGCTAGTTTGATTATCGGGGTTTACAGTTTCAGTATAACAGTGGAACCATCCCCAAAAATTTGACGTTCTCCCCTTGTACGCTTGCATGGCTGATTTCTAGCTTGTCGAGGTTTTTCATTTTGACATGATAGTGGAAGCTTCCCCAACATCTCAATGTCCTTGGGTTAGTGTTGATCTTGTGCGTCACCCTTTTCATCCTTTTAGAATTTTCTATTTTGGCGTGCTTGAGGAAGGATCTTTGACATCCCAACAAATGAGGGATATGACCTAACTGCAGCCTACCCTCAGCTCTGCATTTATTGTAATTTTCTTGCATGCATGCAAAGGGATTTTTTTGTTTGCCCTATTTTTATTTTCACTTTTGTAATTTGAGATCTTGTCTTCCAATCTCTGGAAAATTGGTCTTGCTACAAATCCTTGGCACGAGGTTGAGGTTGCTGGTGCGTTTGAGGATGAAGGGTTTGTGATTCTTCTGGTGTGTTGGTGTGTGTGATTTTTGATCCTCCATTTGGCCATCTTTTTCATCACTTTATTTCCAGGTAGGGTTTTATAAATTTCCTCTACATTTTAATAATATTTTTCTTGTGTTCTTGTGTTTGTTTTAGTTCTATTTGCATCAATTTTATCTATTTTTTGTAGGTCCTTTCAAGAATTTTTACACCATAATGGGTTACACTTTTTGGCCAAACTTGACATTGAAATCAACATTTTGAACTAAATCTTCACTTTCTGACACCTATAGCCGTTAAACCGTTAGGAATTTGAAGATGATGCGAACTAGTGATTTGTGAGATTTTGTCTGTAGATTCTAAATGTATTTTAAAAAAATTGGAGTCAAATTGTAAAAAAATTTGTGTCTCCTTTGATAACTAGTTTGAATAGTAAACAACATTTTTTTAAAGTGATGTGTATTCTGTCGCACATAACTTTTTTTCTACAAAGGATAAAATTTTGATTCTTTTTAATTTAGATTGATAACACCGATCTCTAGAGGATGCATTTGGTTTCATAATGTTTTGTTGAATATTTTTTTAATTAAGTTTTGAAGTCAAACCAATTATAATTTAGACATAAGCGTATTATGTCCAACATAACTTTTTTTGTATGTATCAGAATTTAATTTTTTTTGTTGGAATAAGGATACCAATACCTAGAGGTTATGTATTTTTTAGGATTTTTTCCTCTATTTTCCTTTTTTTTCGTATGTGTGAAACAAAGACCTTGATGTTCATTGAAAAACCTACATTCACAAGAAATAAAAAATAAATATAATAATCAAATTAAATATATTTAAAATTATACTTTTGGGGAAGCTTATAATAAAGACTACATATTTACAAAACATAAATTTTAAATGAATTCATTTGATCCCCCAAAAGGTAAATCAAAAGTGGTTTTTTATCAGCATTTTGATAGGTGTAGAGGAGACTCCATTATAGGTATGGTTTAAAACTAGTAGGGTTCTATCCAAGGGGGTTTGAATCTAAGGGGCTTTGATCAAACCCTCTTCAATTAAAATCCTTTAAATGGATCCTTTCAAGGATTAAATCATTATATTTTCTAAAAATATGTGATTTTAACAAAAATCAAGATGTCCCAGAAAGTGTAACCCATTATTGTGGTAGCACCAATTTCCATTTTTGTTGAATTTGGGGTTTTCATTCTTTTTTCCTTTTAATTTTCTTCATTTTCTACCGTTTGAATCTATTTTTGCCTTTGCATGCCTTTCAAGGAAGTTTTGATGATGTCATGTTGACTTTTTAGGACTTTAGACTTTTTATTCTTTCACCTCTTTTGGGCATGTGGCGTGAGTTTTCCATGATCCCCAATCCCCAACACTATATGCTTACTAAGTCATTTGGGATTGCGGTATTAGGCTTAGTTATTTACCTTTTATTTTTGAGCATGTGATCAGAGGTAGCCCCGATTCACAATCCTTGACATTATAGTGTATTTGGACTCTAGGGATCGTAGTGTTGGGCTTGCTTGTTTTCCTTTGATTTTTTAGTATGAGTTTGACATTTTTTCTGATCCCTGATCCACACCATATTAACTTATTAAGCTTTTAGGATTGGTGGATTAGATTTGCTAGGTTTTCATTGGCATTTTGGTAGGAGTTAGATGGTATCCCTGACCCCTGAATTCTGACATATTAACTTGTTAAGTTTTGTGGGTTCGGTGTGTCGAGCCTATTCACATTGGTCTTCTATTTTGGCATGAATTTAGCATATTCCTTGAACCCTGAACCCTGATATCATTGCAACTCTATTGTAGGTTTGATGTGTCAAGCTTGTCTATTTCTTATTACCATTTTGGTTGTGTTCGGTAGTATTCCTGATCCCTGATCCTTGACAAGCTTTGCATTTTTCTACCTTTAATCAGAATCGGGTGGTCATAATATCTTGCATTCTTAAGGCATGGGTTATAAGATCTCCCTGAACTCCAATACTCGATGTTTCACACAATACTATCTTGTGGGAAGGTATCAAACTCTTGGGGTCCCCGATGCTCTATAATAAATTAAGGCTACTCTTTACAATTTTACTACTTGCTCCTTTATGCACTTCAAAGAAGTATCTTTCAAAATAGAATATGATTATTTTGATGGACCTAATAGACATATCTAATGAATTAGGTACTTTAATGATTTTTTAATGGATGGTTTTGATGCTAATTGCTAAGAAATAGGAGGAACTCCCATCAAAAGAAATGAAGTATGATTTCAAGGGTTGTCATTCTCCATCCAAGATGTTCACGCCTTATCCTAAAATTGGAGACATTGATCTAGGGTATGTTGATGACCAAAAATTATTACAAAGGTTTCACAAAAAATGGGACAAGACA
Organism: Cunninghamia lanceolata; assembly: GCA_027924645.1. Classification (NCBI taxonomy): domain Eukaryota; kingdom Viridiplantae; phylum Streptophyta; class Pinopsida; order Cupressales; family Cupressaceae; genus Cunninghamia; species Cunninghamia lanceolata. Next base: position 1,523,277 of record BSBN01001091.1, read on the forward strand.
TTTCAAGCTCAATGCATGTCTAGTTTCAAGTTGGTCCAAGCAGCTACCTTCCCAATACCACTTCAATCTCCTAAGATGGTCCTTGCCTGTGAACAAAGATATTATCAAAGACAGAGGAAAGTGTTTGGTCCAACAAGAGAGTTGGTGCTATATGTAAGTGCATATATGATAGAGAGAGTCTTTAGACTCCCCACCTATGCTAAGTATGACAAGATCAACATGAAGACCACCTTGGATTACTATCAGAGATTGCCCAAGATTGCCACTGACTACATTAATCAACACCTCATCATCACATAAAAGTAAGTTTAAGGAAGATGGTAAAGATGTAATCACTCTCCTCAGCAGGGTCTCTGGACTTGCTTCTTCCAAGGAATGGCACCCTTGGATTTGTCATTTTTCAACAAAAGTTATTCATGGAAAGAAGATTGATTAGGGCACAATCTTCATGAGTAGTTGGTTGATATGTTGAAGAGCGGTCAATTCTACATGAATTCATATCTAGTATACTTCCTTACATACTAGGCCAGCTTTACAGGGCTCAAACAAGTTGGTTCTCTTTGAATAGGAGATACCAAAGTATATGAACACTTCCCTCAATTAGAGCTCAAAGAGAGTCAAAAAAATATTGTTTAGTTAGTGATGCATTTTTCTGTGCAGTCATTCAGGGACTTGAGAATGACTATGCAAAAAGATTATTAGTGGAGGCCACAAGTGAATTGACAAATTGGGGTAACTGGTATATCCAATTTAAGACCTTCACTTATATCTAAGTGGATGGGTTCCACAAGCCCCCATACAGGTTACCAAGGTATCATGTTGACAAGATAATTTTACAAGAAATTTGTAGGCAAGTAGCAGAGGTTCACAAGTTGGTGGCTAGGAAGCATAAATCTGGTTTTCATTTTCCAATCAAGGTAGGAGGGTACTCTTTCCTTACCATGATTAATGCAAAGAATGTAGAGAAGGAAATGACCCCTCAATCCCTAGACATGTATGGCCACATAAGGAATAGTTATGATCCTATTGGCAAGGTCGGCCAGTTAATAGGAGCCTACTATAAACATGAACTAGTACTGGAGGATCATTGGGCAAATTGCCTTGACAATCATGAGGTCTAGAGGACGGACTATTTCAGATTTACCTTACACATGGTAAAGGCTTGTAATATAGGAGGGATCCCCAAGGGGACTCAAAGAAGATGGGAAGATATTAGATCACTCCTATAACAAGAGTAAGGTGTTCAATGAACCCATTGATAACATTAACTGGACTGTAGAGGATGACTCCTCAATTGATAACAGGGTGAAGATGGTGGTTGATAGAACCTTGGATTGGTCGAAGAAGCCATAGGCCATGATTGACCCCTAGCCAGCTTCCAAGGATCCAAAGGAGTAGAAGAAGAAGAAGAAAACAAAGAAGGGAGAATCATCTACCCCATTGAAGACCAAAACAATAGGAGAGAAGAAAGGGATTGATGAGCCAAGAGAAACTTGTAAGGAAATGAGGGCATCTCAGAACGTATTTCTAAGAATAGTGGTGTCTTCGACAGATTTAAATTCTTTCCAAAAGCTTCAAAAACACGCACAACTATACCTTTAAAGCAGAAACAAACATAGTAACATTTCCAACATTGACCCTTAGAGGAAAGCACAAGCGAACATTAACTAGTTTCCATAGCATAGACATTAATCATGAAAGACAGAACAAGAACATAGATTTAAGTGGGGAAAACCCTTACGGGTATAAAACCCCACACTCCAAAAGCCCATATCACCATTGTATTATTCAGCAACAGAAAAATAGTTACAATACAAAACTGGCAATAAGCCTTTCATGAAGATTTACATCTTGCTCCTTCTGAAGAATAGCTGACAATATCACCCTTCTCAGCCAGAACTCCCTTTCTCCTAAACTCTGTTTTCATTCTCTTCTCAGTCCCTTCACATGTTGTTCACATGCTACATACAACATACAGCAAAGGACTTCACAGAAGGTGAAAACCAGAGCTCCATCAGATTGAACTCACCGTCTCATAGATTCTCTCCCTGCTCTCTCTCGATTATACAATTGCTATTAGCAATCTAATCGATTCTCATGCAAACAACCATTCATTCCAACTGCCCAGCAATTCGGTTACACTCAGTCCAACTACCACCTGACTGTTCGCATTCATGAGAACTTTTAGTCCCACATGCACCCGTTCAAGTCAGACAATACAATTTATATACCTGACGGCTTAGTAAGACTATTGTCGGCACTTTTGCCGCCGACGGCTCTAGTCTATCCCCATCGGCACAACTCAAACTATCAGCCCAACCACAACCATGCACTCCGATAGTTCCTTGTCTCACCGATACCAAGTCTTCACCCTTCGTTGACGTGACCACAGTGCATCAGCCTGTAACCATTAAGCTACGCCAATAGAAGTCCTCTCACCGATGCCCGACTCCATCGAAGTAACACATAGCTCGGAGTGACTTTCACCGCCTTCACCGATAGTGATAGTTACGTCGATCGGTGTATCAAGCACCATCGCCAAGACATAGTAAACAGTATACCGATGACTAGGCCTCCATCGAAGTAACATAGCATATCAGATACAGCATTCCAATTCACGCCAATATCACACATTGTGCCGATACCTAACCTCCATCGGCGTAACGAGGTCCATCGGAGAGACGACTCAAGGCTTGGCCGACAGTGATTCTCACGCCGACGCCAACCCTTCATCGGTATAACATGAAGTAATGGGGAGACATCTTCCAGCTACGCTGATAACACTACTCACTCTGATGATCTTCCATCGGAGTGACTCACGCCGACTAGATCGCTAACTCTTCGCTAACCCTCATCCATCGTCGGTGTGACCAATGCCCATCGGAGAAACTTCCAGTCTTCAGCCCGACAAGGATTGTCATGCCGATAGTTAGCCCTCCATCGGTGTCACACAACACATCAGAGAGAGAGCACAAAACTACGTCGAAGGCCTCCGTTTCACCGACAGCACATCGTCAGACCAAACCACCATCGAGGAGACACAAGCATCGGAGTGAGATCTTCAGCTAAGCCCGATAGAGCATGTCAACCTGACAACTTGCCCTTCATCGGTGAAACACTCCGAACTCTCTCCAATGGCCAACCTTATGCTGATAGTCATCACATATCCATTTACCTGTAATCTTAGTCACTATTACTCAACATTCTCCCACTTGACAAAGGAATTACAGGAAACCATCAACGCTCCAGGTCAACAGAATCAAAGCTAACACTGCCTTCACTCCACGATGCTCACAAGCTCCACAAAAGCTTCAACATAACAAACTTCAAAGCTTCTAGAACATAGCCATGAAACCATTCTCCAGAAAACAAGATAAACCATCAGCTAGAACAACAATCAGTCAGCTGACTGTACCCATCCAACTGAACATAAAACCCACATGACTGAAAATAGCACACACAGCTAGTGCTAAAACATCCAATCACTCATACCTTAAAGGTATGAACATCAGTAGACTCATGTCACTTGCATATACACCCATCAGTTGTAAAAACTGGCATACAAAATCCACCAATAGCATTACATAGAAAGTGTAAATATCATGTAGTACCAAGGAAACATCCACCATGATATGCAAATAACTGTAAGCAAATAACCTGCAGGAACAACTCCTCACCACCAGTCCAAAGTCCCCCAAGTTCTCCACATCCAACAAAAGAAAGAGATAACAGAACTTCCTTGCATCACCCAAAAGCATAAGTGGAGACACATGACCACAAACTAGTGATCATCAGCTCCAATCAAATCTCAAACCAATGTAATGTGAAACACACCATCAGAGAAAAACTGAGACCAAGAGAAACACTGCACATCATATACCTGTAGACAATCCTTCTACATACACCTCTGAATGCCAACTGTGTCAAGTATGATCTCCTTCAAAACACCCCAAAGAAGAACAGCATAACAACATCTAAACAAACATTCAATCTCCAAGATCAATTAACATGGATGTAAGCCTCACAAACCAAAGAAGATCAAACTAATTCATTTCCCATTTCAGGAAATCAGCCCATTAACCATCTCCTAACAGTCCTCATCAATGAATGAAATCTCTAAACGCAAATGCACAAGGAGACAATCATGCTATTCATCTCTCACAATGAATCCACCAGAACCATCAATGAAAGAAAGCATAAAACACCTGAGAGAAACAATGGGCTATACCTCTCAAGTGAAACTTGTCGAGTAGACCAAGAGTGGGGAAAGATAATGTTCTTCCCAGATATCCAAGTCCCAATGACTTTCTCCAAGAACAATCTCCTCTAGATCTTTTGTTGAATTCACATTCAACCAAGGTGAAGACTCCTCGAACTTCCAGCTGTAAACTCTGATTAAGTATAGCATATACAGTCTCACCTTATTCTCCATGTATCCATGAGTACCTTTGAACAAACACCTCATGCTGAACTCCAACTTCATCACTACAACACTATGAAGTAATCAAGCAAATGACAAATGTACCCAAACATAGAGAAATTACTAGACCACTGTCAAAGCTCCAATCAGCTGAATCGAGAGCTTATCATGACATCATGATCTTACCATCTCCCATAGGAGATTCCATGCTCCAGGTGAACATAACCAAAGTCTCAAGAGAACATATCATGCCAAAACTCAAAACCAACATCACCTGTCAAGCACCACCAACACTTCAGCCAAGAATTTCATGAATCCTCCATGACTTCAAGATGTTAGTCATCCTCAAATAGTGCCCCTGCAAATGCAAAAGAACCCTTCTGCAGCAAGAGGATCAAAGAGCTCCTCTTAGTAACATCTGCAACACTAAAGAAGATCATTCACCACTAAGTGATGAAACACACAGTCAATGCTAAAGCTCCCACTGAACTGTAACAACAGAGCTTTCCAAGCATCTTGACCAAACATCTCCTAATCTGAAAATCTTCCAAGTCCATAAATTAATATGTCCATGTGACTATAAAACCAAGTGACACCAAGATCTCCAAACCAAGGAAATAAACTATCACTGTCAATAGCTTACACAAACCTGTGTATTCAAGTTATACATGACATCATGATACACATACTACAAGTCTCCATAACCAACTATTTAGATACTCTACAACATCCATCCTCTCATCCCGAAACAGTCACACCAATGCTCAAGTAACCAAAGACAAGGCCAGCTAACAAATCTGCATAAACACTGAAACAACCTTGTGGATAAAGATAGTCCACATCCGAGTTATCTCACTGTAGCTAAATAGGTGATCAGCCCACGAAACTACATAACTCGTAGATCCAACCAATGTACCATGCAAATTCACTATCACACTGGAAACTGCAAAACTGAGATCTCAAGGAATAGATAACAATGTAGACAACATGACTCAAGCATCAGAAAAACTTACTTTTCACTGATTTGCCCAACATGTCCACAATCTGAGCACCATAGTCAAGAAACCAGAAACATTACCACAAAAATGCTGAGTGACAAATCACATACCAGCACTCCCATGCAGAGCAAGCATTTCACCTCCTCACACCATGCACAGAGCATGCATGCAAAATTGCAACTATATCATCCAGTAACATCCCAAAAGCCAGGGTCTAGAAATAGCTTAACTGCAGCTTCACAAAACCACAAGTTTTTCTTTTGACCGTGTAAAACCTGCAAAACCATTGTGTTTGAAAAACACCCATGCACACCCATATCCACTTCACATCTGGATGGCTCAAAAAGTCTGCAATATAAACTCCATAACAGTTAAACCAGAATAATGGATCATCATGAATATGCATAACCATAGATTTTAAGGAAAAACTATAAAACCCCTCAAATCTAATAAACATGAATTTGAGTCATGCAAGTACAAAAAATATCCATTTAAGGAAACAACAGTTTAAGAGCTTCAGGCCCACTTGTAGACCAATCTCTCAAACCACCAACATGCACATGCATCCGAGAGAATCAGGCTATTACAGAAGCTCTCAAATCATCCAATGATCAACTCCAAAGCCTACATGCAATCAGGGTAACAGAAAATTATGCCTTCCAATACCAGGAACATAACACCCAGCATAAGCACAATATTCCATGGCTAAGCAGTAACACAAACTTCTTCATATCATCAGAGAATCTCTCACATAGATGCCCAATATGAAAGTTACTGCAGCAACACAACCACAAACCAAACCCTATGCAACAGATTAAATATTGTCAACTAAGAGCCTTAGGCCACATCATGACTAGCTCCAGTCTCTTCAGTTTCACCATCCTTCAAGCACTGCTGAAACAGAAACACAAGATCAACTGCCAGACTTTCACTCAAATAAGGATCAAACAAACAGACATTTCCTTTAGATTTCCTCAAGCCTGTCACACTAAGAAATCATAACAGAAGAAAAAACCAAACCTTATACACTAGGAACTCTCACATGCAAACACATCCAGCACATAAATGTACCTATGTGAGCAACAAAGCAAATCCCAGAAGAAGGCTCTAATACCACTTGTAAGGAAATGAGGGCATCTCAGAACGTATTTCTAAGAACAGTGGTGTCTTCGACAAATTTAAATTCTTTCCAAAAGCTTCAAAAACATGCACAACTATGCCTTTAAAGTGGAAACAGACATAGTAACATTTCCAACATTGACCCTTAGAGGAAAGCACAAGCGAACATTAACTAGTTTCCATAGCATAGACATTAATCATGAAAGACATAACAAGAACATAGATTTAAGTGGGGAAAACCCTTACGGGTAAAAAACCCCACACTCCAAAAGCCCAGATCACCATTGTATTATTCAGCAAGAGAAAAATAGTTACAATACAAAACTGGCAATAAGCCTTTCATGAAGATTTACATCTTGCTCCTTCTGAAGAATAGCTGACAATATCACCCTTCTCAGCCAGAACTCCCTTTCTCCTAAACTCTATTTTCATTCTCTTCTCAATCCCTTCACATGTTGTTCACATGCTGCATACAACATACAGCAAAGGACTTCACAGAAGGTAAAAACCAGAGCTCCATCAGATTGAACTCACCGTCTCATAGATTCTCTCCCTGCTCTCTCTCGATTATACAATTGCTTTTAGCAATCTAATCGATTCTGATGCAAACGACCATTCATTCCAACTGCCCAGCAATTCGATTACGCTCAGTCCAACTACCACCTGACTGTTCGCATTCGTGAGAACTTTTAGTCCCACATGCACCCGTTCAAGTCAGACAATACAGTTTATATACCTGACGGCTTAGTAAGACTATTGTCGGCACTTTTGCCGCCGACGGCTCTAGTCTATCCCCATTGGCACAACTCAAACTATCGGCCCAACCACAACCATGCACTCCGATAGTTCCTTGTCTCACCGATACCAAGTCTTCACCCTTCGTCGACGTGACCACAGTGCATCGGCCTGTAACCATTAAGCTATGCCGATAGAAGTCCTCTCACCGATGCCTGACTCCATCGAAGTAACACATAGCTCGGAGTGACTTTCACCGCCTTCGCTGATAGTGATAGTTACGCCGATCAGTGTATCAAGCACCATTGCCAGGACATAGTAAACATCATACCAATGACTAGGCCTCCATCGGAGTAACATAGCATATCGGATACAGCATTCCAATTCACTCCGATATCACAGTCGTGTCGATACCTAACCTCCATCGGCATAACGAGGTCCATCGGAGAGACAACTCAAGGCTTGGCCGACAGTGATTCTCACGTCGACGCCAACCCTTCATCGGTATAACATGAAGTAACAGGGAGACATCTTCCAGCTACGCTGATAACACTACTCGCTCTGATGATCTTCCATCGAAGTGACTCACGCCAACTAGATCGCTAACTCTTCGCTAACCCTCATCCATCACCGGTGTGACCAATGCCCATCGGAGAAACTTCCAGTCTTCAGCCCGACAAGGATTGTCATGCCGATAGTTAGCCCTCCATCAGTGTCACACAACACATCGGAGAGAGAGCACAAAACTACGTCGAAGGCATCCGTTTCGCCGACAGCACATTGTCAGACCAAACCACCATCGGGGAGACACAAGCATCAGAGTGAGATCTTCAGCTAAGCCCGATAGAGCATGTCAACCCGACAACTTGCCCTTCATCGGTGAAACACTCTGAACTCTCTCCAATGGCCAACCTTATGCTGATAGTCATCACATATCCGTTTACCTATAATCTGAGTCACTATTACTCAACAAAACTAGGGTAGCCACTGCTACAAAGGAGAAAGATAAATGGAAGGTAGTGGAGGTCAAGTCCAATGAGGATGAGGAAGATGAATTGCCTTTGATCAGGATGAAAAGTAATTGACCCTCACAACATCCCCTACACACACACCTCCTTCCTCACTACCTCCACAAGTTCACACCTAGTCACCCATACCTTTCTCCTCATCACCTACCCAATCCACTACACAATTGGTCCCCCAAGTGTCACAACCTTTACCACAAGTACCTCAGCCTACACCACCCCAAACCTTAGTTGCACCTCTATAGACCACCACACAATGGTACCTTCACAAGATAGTTAGCCACCTCCTTCATCACCCTCTCAAATATCCTCCCATCCACCTCTAAAAACTTCAATTATTCTTGTTGTGTGGTCTTACAACACACCCCATTTTTCTCTTAGAAAAATTAGGACCCACCCTAACTTTATTTTTGCTTTTTGCTTGTTTTCCCCTTTATTATGGTTTAGTCGTAATGGAAAAATAGGAAGTTATCAAAAAAACAATTGTGAATTCCAAAAGTGCTAAGTAAAGGAATAGATAGATAAAGCATCATATTTTAGCTAGGGTCACCTTTGGAAATTTTTGAAAATTTGTTGAATTAAGAAAGTTATTCCAATTGGACATATATCCTAACCAAACATTTCCAACAGGACATGACATTTGTGAACTTAACGATCCACATCCCATGTTCCACATCTGGATGAAGATACTGCAACACAGCATGTTGAAAGAGTTCCAATTGGAAGAAGTTCTTAAGCATTTAAAATAACTAGAAGTTCCCAGACTCGACCCCAGTCCAAAATACAATTTAGTTCTAAGAAACAAAGCTCACCTAACCTGATCTTCAACTGAACCCGATGCTCCAACTGAACATGGTGTTTTCAAATCTAAAGATCTAGTTGGATTGAAAGATCCACATCTGGTTATCCCATAAAGCAATTTCCATTCGGATAATAGCCATGATGAGTTATACACTAACCCAAACCTGATCTTACAAAATAGACATTCAATTTATCCCATGTTCCACATCCAGTTGGACTTCAACATCTGATAGCTTGTTGATAATTCATCGTGATGTCATGCATCCAACCCTCAACATATCCCAACCTAACATATTCCAACCTGATATGCTCACCCGATATTCGCCAAACTAGATATCCTAGTCAAACTAGACATTCTGGTCAAACTAGACATTGAGGTCAAACTTGATATATCCTAACTGGACATTCCAACTGAACTAGATAGTACAAGTCTGAATGTTCCACATCTGGTTAGATGTAATCCATTGTTAACTAAAGCCATCTGGATTATCTGTTTTGAGTTAAAATTCAAAAAATCAAAAAGCATGTCATAATGGGTATATAAATGCTCCTCTATCATTAATGCTCACCTAATGTAGGTCTCATTAAATGCAATTTATACTTATGTATTTTCAATCATTTAAAAGTAAATTTTGTCTTCATAATTCATTACCAAAGCGATCAAGCAAACAAAAGAGCGATTTGTAGAGCAATTTACAAGCGATTAGCAAAGCGAGTTATAGAGCTGTCAAGTGTAAGGTGAAGTTGTAATTTGAAAGCGACAATGCTAATGACATTCTAACCAAATATCCAGATAGGGTAGTGGTATTATACACATATAAAGGTTATATACACAATATTTAGGTATGTAGGAAATCTATTAACCCTAATCGTGAAATTATAGTAAGTTTAAATTGATTTAATTTAGATTCACCATGGCATAAATGTTAATTTGTATTTCTTACTGTACAATAGACCCTTGTGGTAACTGGTTTATCAAGTTCCCAACATTCACATATATTCGGCTGGAGGGGTTTACTGGATACCCATACATGCTTCCCAGATATCCATCAAATAAGGTTATCTTGTTGGAACTTACCTGATAGATAATTGAATCTTATGAAGCATTCCAAGATAAATTTGGTAGAGGGAATGCCAAGTTTCCTATTGAAGTTGGATGATACAAATGCCAAGGCTTGATAAATACAAAGGCATCATATCAGGAACTACAAGTGTTCCATTTACAACCCTTCATGTTGAAGAGGTTGTATGATCCTTATACCACAATACTGGTTTACACTTTTTGGACAAACTTGACATTGAAATGAACATTTTGAACTAAATCTTCACTTTTGGACACCTATAGCTGCTAAATCGTGAGGAATTTGAAGATGATGCAAACTAGTGATTTGTGACATTTTGTTTGTAGATTCTAAATATTTTTTTTTTAATTTTTGGAATCAAATTGCATTTTTTTTCCATCTCCTCCGATAACTAGTTTTTAACACTAAATACCATTTTTAAAGAGTGATGTGTACTATAAACCACATAACTTTTTCTATGAAGGATAAAATTCTACTTTTTTGAATTTAGATTTGTAACTACAATATCTAAATGATGCATTTGGTTTCATAATATTTTATTAAATTTTTTTTAATTAAGTTTTGAAGTCAAACCAATTACAATTTAGGCATAGGTGTACTATAAAGACCATAACTTTTTTTGTATGTATCGGAATTCAATTTTCTTTTTGTTGGAATAAGGACATCAATACCTAGAGGACATGTTTTTTTTATTAAAAAATATATATATATTTTCCTATTTTTTTCGTATGTATGAAATAAAGACCTTGATGTTCATTGAAAAACCTACATTCACAAGAAATAAAAATGACTATAATAATCAAATTAAATATATTTAAAATTATACTTTTTGGGAAGCTTATAATAAGGACTACATACTTACAAAACATAAATTTTAAATGAAATCGTTTGATACCCCAAAAGGTAAATCAAAAGTGGTTTTTTATCAGCATTTTGATAGGTGTAGAGGAGACTCCATTATAGGTATGGTTTAAAACTAGCGGGGTTCTATCCAAGGGGATTTGATCAAACCCTCTTCAATTAAAATCCTTTAAATAGAACCTTTCAAGGCTTAAATCATTATATTTTCTAAAAATATGTGATTTCAGCAAAAATCAGGATGTCCCAGAAAGTGTAACCCATTATTGTGGCAACACTAAATAAGAAGATGCAACATAAAACTCACATTGAGGATAACTGGACAGACTGGATGGACTACTACAAAGTCAGGAAAAGGTAGTATCAAAGGCTCACCATTGAGCAAATAAAGACATTGGGTACCCATGAAGTATCCCTCAGGTAAAGGATGATGACAAGAAAGTCTTGCATCCCAGTAACAAAATGAATGAAGTATTTAAATAGACAATAAGTGATCTAGATTAGACACAAACTAAGGAGAAATCAATAGATGTCATTTACAAGGGATTTTTAGATGGAACCAAGTTGTGGCTAGATGTCCACATTCAAGCATTGAAGGCTAGGGGTGTGATAATAACTTACCCAAGCAGCAAGAAGGTTAAGAGGAAAGATAGAGAAGATATAGAGTACGATATTTTTCTTGTGAAGAAGAGAAGTGTGCAGGAGGCAAAAATGGCTAAGGTCGGAACATCTGCATCTGCAAAGTTTAAAACTAGAGGCATAAGTGTGGTCACCATCTTCACAAGCACAGGACAACAAGATCTAGTTACTTTAGCCACTGCAGATCTAGAGGAACCAGTACGATCCATTCCATTAAGTTTCATTAGATCAGCTAGCTCCATAATCATAACCTACCAACTAGTCATTCATGCAGAGAAGATATCCCTCAAAGGGAAATAAAAAGAGGCACAATAGTAAGTACCAGTTCAAGAAATACCATTGGCACACTAAGGTCATGTTGATGCACAATAGGAAAAGTTGCAAGGATTCATAAAAGTGAAAGTTCCCACTGGCAGATGTAGTTGAATTGTCAGACGATGTGGTGGCAGAGGTAATTGATGTGGAGATAATTTTGAGAACAACTTCTACCTCTGTAGAGACATTGCAAACCACTTTTGATCATGTGGACCTCTCAGAAACTGTTGAACATGATCCAATGTTTGATGAAATTCTTTCAATGAGCCAAGAGGTAGTTCTTTTCATTGGTTCAAAGGCTCCCATTATTCATGATGAATAGTTGTGGATGGAATAAAGGAGAACATTATTTTGTAGGAGGAAGTTAATAAAGAGGTGTTTGATGCTGCTCAAAAGGAAATTCCACAAGTAGAAGATGCAACTGCACAAGTTGATGTTCAACATCTAGATGGCTCACAACAAGATATGCCTAAGGCAAAAGAGTCGGATGTAGAACAAGTGGAGCAAGAAGAGCAATCAGATGTTCAACATCTGGATGCATCTCAATTGGATATATCTTCTCAAAAGGAAGATGTGCATATGGATGACATTCTAGAAACTTTGCAAAAGGAAGATGAACAAGCACATCTGGATCGAGATAAGGGTCCAGGAAAAGTGATGCATCTAGCTGACCAACATCAAGAACAAAAAGAAGTGGATCTGGATTAGAATAAAGATCAAGATGAAGAAGAACATCCAGTTGATGATAATAAAGAACAAGAGGTGCATGTAGAAAAATCAGATGACCAAACTAAGGAACTTGATCTGGAACAGGACCAAACACAAGAGCACCAAGATGGTCAAAATCAAGTTGAGTAGAATAAGGAATAGGAAGTTCTAGATGAGACGCAAGTTAGGAAAGATGACCAACTGGATCATGACATTCCTAACTGATTAGTTTTAGAGGAACAATCACGCCCTATTCAATTAATTCCATTTGATTTTAAAAGCATTTTTGCAGAGGAGGTGCCCAATTCAAAGAGAAAGGCATGAATAATGTCCTCCATCTAGAGAGACGTGATAGGAGCTAGGATGGCCCAATTGGCTACTCCTAGCGGAGATAAGAATAAAGGGGAAGAAAATTTGGAGGATTACCAGATAATTACTGTAAATCTGGGGCATACCACTCGAGAGCAAGAGATAGATGAGCTCCGAGGGAATGTGGAAGCTACAAAAACTAGACTCCTCAAGGATAGAAGGAAGAAAAGAGAATCGAAGGGACATATTGTCCAACTTCAAAATTTTATCGAAGGACCAGTTATGCCAGGACAAGTTCTACCTGAGGTTCCATCTAGTCTTGCTTTGGTTACTCAAGCAAAAGTTGCAGGACTAGATGTGAAAAAGCATGAAGCATAAATCATGGAGAAATAGGTTAGGAAGTTTTTGATAGTAGACGAAGATGTAATAAAATGGTTATCTTGAATTGGGATTCCATTGCACCGCTCAAGGTTAAAATTGAGTCCTTAAAGGAAGAATGTAAGGAGCGGTTAGAACAAAAAAACATCGAGATGGTCAGGCTAAAAGCCATACAGGATGCTAACAACAATGTCGTGTATAATAAAGGTATTTTAAATGATAGGATTGTATCATTATTATCAATCTGGATAAAGGAATTGAAGTTTGAGTGGGACCTCCTAAAGGAATGTCAAAAGAGGATGAATGAATTAAGCATGAAAGGTCAAGAAATTCTAATTGAAGAGGTAGAAATCTTAGAGGGCTTAGTAGGCCATTTGGTTGGAGTTGATGTCCAGATAGCCCTTAATGAATTCTGGGGCAATTTCAAAAGATTTCTAGACAATCCTCTACAGTACTTCAATGAAGTAGCTATAGATGAGATCATCAATAGGAACGTCAAGATCAAATCATATAAGGCACAAGCTAAGTCTAGATCTAATAGAATAGTAGTGATAGAGAAATGTTTTGAGGTATAGGAATTTATCTGCAATAAAGCTCAGGCTTATGAGAAGAAGGCAATCACTACTGTACTAGTAGCATCTAGTGATCATAAGGCTAAGGAGGAAGAGACATACAATCAAATCCGAAACAAGTACTGAGATTAATTAGGTCTCATTCTTTTGCACATTGCATATTCATGTACTAATGGGATATACTTTTGTATTCTTTAAACAATCGGATGAAGTGGAAATCAATCCAAATGTAGTTTGGGTTGTCACATTCTTTAATTAACCTAATCAAGTCAAGTTGGGAATTCATTACATCAAGCTGGACTGGATATTTGGTTGAGGAAGTCTATCATATTCTTTAGTTAGGCAAGGCAGATTGGGGATATCTGGATGCAGTTGAATATTCACATGTCACATCTAGTACCGAGTGCCTCATGACAGAATATTCTAGGGTCAAAGAGTATATTCTAAAGGTGGCAATTGTCAGGAATACCAACTGGCATCACGTGCTTTGGTCCTGTGCCATTGATTTTCATGAGTTACTATGAACCGTTGATATTGTAACTAATTCTGGGTTCCTTGTTCTATAAAAGGACCTGTATCATGTATTATAAAGGGGGGATTAAATTGTAGAAATTTTTCAAGCTTGGCGTGAATAACTTATGCTTCAAGTGTTGCCTCTTGATTTTCTCTTCCACTCAATGTGATTGTTTGTATATGTGACATTGGAAAATGTCCCCTCAGGGGCTTTTACCCCATAAGGTTTAGCTCCAGGGTCTTTTATCTGCATTTAGGATATTTTGCATCATATTTTGACATCCTAATGCAATGAGCCCTAAGTTTCATGACAAATGGGACCTAGGGGGATCCCTTGAACCTAACCCTAACCAAAATAGGGAGGGAGGACTTGGACGCCCACACCCTAGTCCTGCCCTATTTTGGATCAGTCCCAAATTTTGAGTGTCAGCTTGTGACCGTTATTTGGGTCCTATGCCAACACGGTAAGTTTGAATTACGAAATTCTTGGCAGGAGTGTTTGTAGTTGCATATATAAGCATGTTTAGGCATTCATTTGTAAACTAGAGATGATTATTGTGATCTTTTGGCATCCTAAAAGTGATTCAAGGCTTTCATTGTGTAGCAAGAGTAGATTTGTGTGGTCTATGTGTTTGTATTTGCAGATTTGAGCATCCATCTGTTAGGGTTAGCCGGAAGAAGATATCAATTAAATGCAAATAAAGATTAAACAGAGGAATGGAAATACACAGAAATAATAACAGTGAGAGACAAGTTTTAACGTGTTTTACCCAAACTCGGGCTACATCCACCAAATAGAGAGTCCAATATTATTATCTAGTACATCAAACTGATTACAATCAGCAATCCCTGCAACTCAATACTGCTACAAAATGCTACAATACAATATGTCTCAAAACCCTAACCCTTAGCCACTTTTTATCAAGCTTTTTATCAATTACAAAAGTAGGGTTTTCTTATGTCGGTCAATGAAAAAAATAACTCCCGGTGCCTTTATAAAATAATAAAAACTGTGTGAGGTTTCGAGGGCATTGCCCCCGAGCCCCCACGGGGGCGCTGCCCCTTGACCCCATCTTGGGGGCATTGCCCCTTGACCCAGTAGGAATTTGGGGGGAAACCGCGCCGATAAAAGTGAGGAAAATTTAACCTCCGAGTCTGATTAGGCTCCATATAACAACAATCTCCCACTTGGAGACTGATCAGACTCCACACCATATCATCTCTCACTTGGAGACTGATCATAACACCACTGACCCTGTAGTTCCCACTGGAAATAAGCACCCTGGACTCTACTGTTTTGTTTTTGTTATTTTCAGTCTAGAAGACCAACCGAAGCTGAAGAGGAGCTCAGCTTCTCCCTTGTTACTGCCTTTGTAAACATATCTATTGGATTGTCATCGGTATGTATCTTTGCCAGCTGTAACTGTCCATCATCCAATACCGACCGAATGAAGTGATACCTCAACTGTATGTGTTTGGTCTTTGAATGCAAGGCAGAATTCTTTGCAAGATGTATGGCACTCTAGCTATCCGTAAACAAATAACTATTAACCTGTTGTGTGCCCAATTCTTCCATGAAAGATTGCAGCCATATCATCTCCTTGCTTGCCTCTGTTGCAGCTACATATTCTGCCTCTGTGGTGGATAAAGCAACCACCTTTTGCAACCTGGAAATCCAACTCACTGTTGTTCCACCTACAGTAAAGACATAACCTGTAGTACTCCGCCTGGTATCAATATCCCCTGCCAAATCTGAATCTACATAACCTGCTAAATCAGTATTAGAGCCCCCAAAACATAAGTGTTTATTGGATGTACCTCTCAAATATCTGAGAATCTATTTTACCACATTCTAATGCTCTAATCCAGGATGACTCATATACCTGCTAACGACTCCTACAGCATGTGCAATATCTGGTCTGGTGCATACCATGGCATACATTAAACTTCCTACAGCTGAAGCATAGGGTACCTTGGACATTTTCTCTTCCTCCTCTTGTGTCTTAGGACACATGTCCTTAGTCAATTTTAAATGACTAGGCAAAGGTGTGCTGACAGCTTTTGCATTCTCCATGTGGAATCTCTGCATCACCTTTTCAACATAAGTAGCCTGAGATAGAGTCAATTTTCTATTCTTCCTATCTCTACAAATTTTCATACCAAGGATTTGTTTTGCTGCCCCCAAATCCTTCATATCAAATGACTGTGCCAACTGTTGTTTTAACTCTCTTATGTGATCCATGTGAGACCTAGCTACAAGCATGTCATCAACATATAAACATAAAATAATGTAGCTGTCATTATCCAACCTCTTAAAATAAACACAATGGTCAGAATTACACCTGTTGTAGCCTTGCTCGGCCATAAAATTGTCAAATTTCAAATACCATTGCCGAGGTTCTTGTTTCAGGCCATACAAACTCTTCTTCAATCTGCACACCAGTTTCTCCTTACCTTTGACCTCAAATCCTTGGGGTTGTTCCATATATATCTCCTCCTCCAAATCACCATGGAGAAAGGCAGTTTTAACATCTAGCTGTTCCAAATGTAAATTGTCAGCAGCCACAATACTTAAAACAGTACGAATAGAAGTCATCTTGACAACTGAAAAAAATATCTCATCAAAATCAATGCCCTTTTTCTGTGCAAATCCTTTTACAACTAACCTGGCCTTAAATCTTTTCTTACCTCCATCTTCCTCTTTCAGCCTGTAAACCCATTTATTTGGTAAAGCCTTTTTACCTGCAGGTAATTTACATAATTCCCAAGTCTGATTTTTCAGCAAGGAGTCCATTTCTTCTTTCATTGCAAGCTCCCACTGAACCTGTGTATCCACCTGCATAGCTTGATCATACCCTTCTAGTTCACCAGCATCTATTAACAAAATAGAGTACAAAGAGGGAGAAAACCTTTCAGGAGGTCTACTTATCCTTGTTGACTGTCTAACATTCAGTGGAGTTTGTGGTATTTCTGGTTGTTGTTGTGGAGCATGAGGAACCACTGGAACATCACTATTTGGAGTATCATCCAGCACCACATAATCATTTTCTTTCTTCTCATGCTGCTGCAACTGATCTTTGTACAACACCTTCTCATTGAATATAACATCCCTACTTCTCACAATTTTCTAATTTTTAAAATCCCAAAGCCTATAACCAAATTCATCAATGCCATATCCAACGAAGGTACATTTTTTTGATTTTGCATCCAGCTTGGTTCTATTTTCAGAATCTATATGTGCAAATGCTTCACAACCAAAGGTTTTTAGAAAAGAATAACTCACCTTCTTGCCTGTCCATGCTTCCTCTGGAATACCACAGCCCAAAGGAACTAAAGGACCTCTATTAATTAAATATACAGTAGTGTTGACAGCCTCTGCTCACATGTTTAAAGGTAGTCCAGCATGCAATCTCATGGTCCTTGCACACTCCATTATTGTCCTATTCATGCGTTTAGCTACTCCATTTTCCTGTGGAGTCCCTGGAACCATTTTCTGCCTACGATTTCCATTAAAGGAACAATAATCTTCAAATTCTTTGCTGCAATACTCACCGCCATTATCAGATCTAAGACATTTTAATCTGTTCCCGTCTCATTCTCAACCAAGCTTCTCCATTTTTTAAATGTTTCAAATACATCAGATTTTTGCCTAAGGAAATAAATCCATACCTTCCTAGTTGCATCATCTATGAATGTAACATAATACCGAGAGCCACCAAGAGAAGATACCTGAGCTAGCCCCCATACATCTGTATGCACAAGCTCCAACTTTTTATTTTTCTTTTGCTTCCCATCCTTGAGAAAACTGACTCTCTTTTGTTTTCCATACACACAACTTTCACAAAAATCCATATTAATACATTTCTGACCTAGTAAAACTTTCTTAGAATGAAGTACCTTCATACCTTTTTCACTCATATGCCCAAGTCTGTTATGCCACAGTGTTGTCTCAGAACCTGCAACAACTTTTCCAGTCTCTTCCTGCAAACCTGCAGCAACTATTCCTGAACCTGTTTGTTTTTTCTCTGTAACAGCTAAAGTAGAAGGAACAGTATGACCTGTACAAAGCTATAAGGTGCCTACTTTCACACCTTTTGCTACTACTAAGGCACCTTTTGAAACCTTCCAATTTTTATCAGTAAATGTAACAGTGCAACCTTGTTCAGTTAGCTGCCCTGCTGAAATTAAATTCTATTGAGCCTTGGAACATGCCTTACCTCTTGTAGTAGCCAATGATTCCCATTTTGCAACTTAATCTTGATTCTTCCCTTTCCAACAATCTAACAGGGTTCGTTATCTCCCAAATAAACCAGCCCAAAATCCCCTTGGACATAATCAAGGAAATAACTTATATGGGGCGTAGCATGAAATGAGGCCCCTGAATCTAAAACCCATGATCCATCAGCATTGTCTAGGGAAAGAATCAAAGCATCATCTTCAGACTTATTGCTTACCAAATTTTCTTCCTTATTGCCTTCTTGTTTGTCTCCTTCTTTGTTCTTCTGAGACTAGCAATCTTTCTTCAAATGACCTAGCTTTCCACAATACCAATAATCCTTTTGTCCTTTGATTTTCCTCATGACTTCCCATGACCTCCAGAACCTTTTCCTCTCTCCTTTGATCTACCCCTTCTTTCTGCATTCAAAACATTAACTGATGTGGATCCACCTAAGCATTTCCTACGAATTTCCTCACTCAAAATAACACCAACAACATCATCAAATTTTAGGGTAGTTGAACCAGAAACAGAGTTACTAACCGCCATTACCAAACTATCCCAGCTTTCAAGCAATGAACATTATATCAAGAGAGCTCTGACTTCTTCATCAAATTTTACATTTACAGAAGTCAATTGACTGACAATCATATTAAATTCATTTAAATGATCTGTCACAGATCCACCTTCAACCATTTTTAGATTAAACAAATGCTTCATAAGAAATACCTTATTTGAGGCTAACAATTTTTCATACATTTTTGCCAAATCTTTCATCAGACCATTTGTTGTCTTCGCTTCTGTTATATTGAATGCCACTGATGGTGCCAGGCACAACCGAATGGTTCCTAGTGCCTTTCTGTCAAGAAGATTCCAATCCTCATCAGACATTGTTGCTGGTTTCTTGGCTACTCCTTCCAATGGCATCCATAAATCCTTTTAATAGAGGTAGTCCTCCATCTACATCTTCCATAACTGATAGTTCTTCCCATTAAATTTATCAACCTTCAATTTACCCTCATCCGCCATTGCTCCCACTCAACTGTGAGACTTTCCTGCAGACGATAATCGAAAACAACCCGCTCTGATACCACTTGTTAGGGTTAGCCGGAAGAAGATATCAATTAAATGCAAATAAAGATTAAATAGAGGAATGGAAATACACAGAAATAATAATAGCGAGAGACAAGTTTTAACGTGGTTCACCCAAACTCAGGCTACATCCACCAAACAGAGTGTCCAATATTATTATCCAGTAAATCAAACCGATTACAATCAGCAATCCCTACAACTCAATACTACTGCAAAATGCTACAATACAATATGTCTCAAAACCCTAACCCTTAGCCGCTTTTTATCAAGCTTTTTGTCAGTTACGAAAATAGGGTTTTCTTATGTCGGTCAATGAAAAAAATAACTCCTAGTGCCTTTATAAAATAATAAAAATAGTGTGAGGTTTCGGGGGCATTGCCCCCGAGCCCCCATAGGGGCGCTGCCCCTTGACCCCATCTTGGGAGCGCTGCCCCTTGACCCCGTAGGAATTTGGGGGGAAACCACGCCGATAAAAGTGGGGAAAATTTAACCTCCAAGTCTGATTAGGCTCCATATAACAACACCATCTCCTCATGGCATGAAGAGCTTCTTCCTTCCATGAGATCTTCACTACAAGGTGATATCATTTGTGTTTTTGAGCATTTATCATTTGTTTTTTGCTTCTACCTCTCAAGGGCACACACTCTCTATCTGACAACAATGTTAGGAAGACTTGAATGTCTCTCTAGGGCTTGACTGAGGAAAGCCTCTAAACACCACAACCCCCTCCCAAAGTTTTCATGATTGCATGTTACAGGTTGAAGATATAGAAAAAGTGGAGTTGCAGGAGGGTATTACAAAGTGTTGGATTTGTAGATCAAAGCTGAAAATAGGGACCTGGACTCCCGCTCATTAGTCATCTAGATTCTGTAACAGAGAAATCTCTGTGACAACAGGAACAGGTTGCGGACTGAGTTCCCAAATCCTGACAAAAAGCATGGCACTAGACTAGGGTGCCCGCTCATTAGTCCCCGACTGTTCCGCTTCTGAACGCCAAAAATAGGTGCACAGTTATCTGTCATTTTACATCTTTCTATAGCAGCATTTTCTGATATTCGTCTGTTTGCTTCCGTATTTGCATAATTAGGGTTTTGATGTATAATTGAGCATAATTGATAATCAAATCATACAAATCCAAGTTTCCCTACATTCCTAAGTGACCAAGGGTATGATAGTGCATTGCCACTCGACATAAAGTCCTTGAATGTAAAGGGTGAAAGGAGGATACACACACTAAACTATCAAAAACCAATCATCCAAATTTTACCCTTTACATTTTGGTGAACTCGTGTTGTTGGACTTGTTTGCACCTTGCTGATTGTTTTGCTTCAGATTTTCATTGATTTTATTTATTCATATCATCATTCATCTTATTGCATTGGAAAAATTACAAAAAAAAATTGAAAATTTTGAAAACAATTGCATTCTAGGGTTTCTATGTTACATTATATAATTTAAATTTCATCAAATTTATGATTTTTGCATTATATCTGAGCTAAATTGCAGAAAATTACAAAAATTCAATAGCTTGCATTGCATTTTCATCATAAAATTGCTAGGGTTTTGTTGGAAATTTTGTATTTTTCATTTAACCTAGTAATTTCAAAAACTAGGGTTTGTAGGAAAAATCTTGTTTCAGATTTTTCTACTGATATTATACACTCATTCAAAATTGAATTTGGCTGTAGTGTTTCATTTTAGTGTAAATTTGCATTTAGATTTCAAAAATTTGCTTTTTTACATAGAAAATTTCAACAAAAACTAGCATTTTTCATTGATTTTTCCTTAGATTTGCACTTGCATTTTGCATTGTAGGGCTTGGAAATAATTTTCAGATCTGAGTGGACTTAATCTTCATCATAAAACAGATTACAAGATATTCATATAGCATTTTGAATCAAGATCTCAAACCTAGGGCTTGAAAAACCTTGATTTTCACTAGATTTGGCCTTATCGACTTTCAAAATTTGCACCATAGGAGTGTTGTGAAGAATATTTTTGCACTAATTGGCTGTTATCATGGTTATTATCTTCTAACCCTCCTAAAAATCTTCACAACACCTTGTTATTGGGCTCTTGTATTGAAAATTTGGTGAAAATTTGCTTATTTTTGCTATATTTGCCCTAGGGTTTGACCTAGATTGCACTCCAAGCGTGTTGTAAAATATTTTATGATTCTAGGTGACTGATATCATTTCTATTATTTTCTACACCTCCTAAAATTCTTTACAACACCTCTTTTGCTAGGTCTTGGAGTTGAAAATTTGTGAAAATTGCATATTTTTGCTACTAGAGTTTGATCTTGAGTAGCACTATAAGCGTGTTGTGACATATTTTTTGGCATTAGGTGGCTGTTATTACTGATATGATTTTCTTTCCATCATCATTTTCCTCAAAACACCCTTTTTCATGCTCTTTTGCATTGAGATTTGGTGAAAAAATTGCATATTTTTGTGTATTTTCACTAAGTTTTGACTTGTCATCATCTTAGATTCGCACCAAAAGTGTGTTGTAAAAGGTTTTCATTGTTTCATTGGACTAAAAATAGACATATTATTTTCTGCCCCTAATCAAAATCTTTACAACACCTTTTCTTTCATATATTTGCATTGAAAAAGTACAAAAAATCAAGCATTTTAGGTCATTTTTGCATATAGTTTTGCACTTGTCTTTTGCATAAATTTGGAATGCTTCTAAAATATGATTTCACATTCATTTGAAAACATATATCATGGCTACTTCTTTGGAATCTTTATTTTCATACATCGTAGACATTGATCATTTCTCTAAATTCACTGATAAATATCCTCAAGTTCTGGAACAAATAGCATACATACATGATGTTGATCTCTCTAGGTGCTCCACATATGAAATCCTTTGTTATATATCTGATTTTGATAGCTTCACAAATCTCATGGGAATATATCCTTTGATATTAGATGATCTCACTAAATTCATGATCAATATTATATATACTACTAATGACCTCAAAATGTTAGATGAAGCCTTAGATGACTTTATGGAAAATTACACTACGGCACCTATTGCAAAAACATGTGATGATAACTTCAGTTTACATTATAATCCCTCTCTCAAGGTTGTTCCTCCTCATGAGGACACTTTGATGCAAGAGGATGATTTCATTGACACATCTCTTAACATCACACCACCAAACTTTCATTCTAATGCTCACTCTAGCCAAGATGAAGCATTAGCAAATGAAGAGCCATCACCACTTTGCCATTCCAATGCTCTCCCTAGTCAAGAGGAAGCATTAGTGAATGAATAACTCCCTTCAACAAAGAACATTCCATGGGTAGACAATGAGCTTTCATCTAACAATAATAAAAACCCTATCATAATGCACGAAACCTCTATGGATCATCCTACCAATCTTGTTCCTTTAGTTGATTGTTCACACACCTTGGATATCACTAACGAAGAGAAGACCCTTAATCTCCCTCCTTTGATAGAATATTCAAGTCATTTGGACATCACTAAGGATT
Source organism: Cunninghamia lanceolata (assembly GCA_027924645.1). Classification (NCBI taxonomy): domain Eukaryota; kingdom Viridiplantae; phylum Streptophyta; class Pinopsida; order Cupressales; family Cupressaceae; genus Cunninghamia; species Cunninghamia lanceolata. The sequence goes on from BSBN01001091.1 coordinate 1,546,563, forward strand.
AAAAACATCAATTACCTCTTTGGACGTCACAAAAGATACAAACATAATTGTCCTCACAACACCTTACCTTCCCCTCATTCCGTTACTCTTTCTTCAAAAGACGTAGCACTAGTTAATGAGAAAAGGCCCCCTACATTAAAACTTTCTTGGATAGATACTGAAACCACTCAAACCAAATTCCTTCTTCCATCTCTCAAGAGCATAATGCATACAATTCAATAAGAAAACATTGATCCAAACATTGAACCAAACAAAGATGATCCTAAGAATGAGCAACCTAAAGACAAGGACAACAGTTGGGCTATGATACCTTTTAAACCCCTTTCCTCTAGCATTTGACATGGGAAATATGATGATCTACTTGTCGACAAAGGATAGCTTGGTGGCCCCTTCAGGTAAGTATTTCTAACCCTTTATCTCTCGTGATGTATTTCCCCCGTGATGTGTTATGTGTTGTTTAGGCCTCATGGGATGACCCTTGATTCTCTTGTAAGGTCCGGGATACCAAGAGACCGCCTCTATTGTGACCTTCTTCTATTTGTATCCTCATTCTTCTATATTACCTCTCTCTGATTTCATTATTGTGTGTTGTGTCTTACGGACATAGCATTGCAATTGGTGACTTGGGGGCACCCTCCTACATGACTATCTCTAAGACACTTGTTTCTCCTCTCTTATTTATTGTTTCCCTTCCTCTAGTGTTTCTATCTAGCAGACGAATGATGAAAAAAATTTATACTGATGCAGACCTAGCGTCCCTTTAGCAAGAAATCAAAAATTGGACTTAGTTCCTAATATGACAATGGGGTTGTATATCTTATCCGACTCTTGGCTAGTAGAAGCACTCTGTGCTTTCTGCGTAGTGATCTTGATGATGTTTTTATCTCTTACAAACCTTAACAATACTGTTGCTCCGTGCACTTTGTTTGTCTTTGAATCTCGCCTTGGTGACACTCGGTTCTGAGATTTTCGTGATATAGCCCCATGGTTATCCTCGATCTCTAAATTCATAGTATAACCTTGGCTCTTTGTGTGATTGATTATATGCATTGATGTTGTTGTTTATCATGCTTATGTAGACACTAACATGTTTCTTACAAAGATGTGTTTGTGGGAACATTTGGCAATTGTAAAGTACATGTCACCTCTGGGGGGCATGGGCTTTGCGAAAGTCCGTGTTCCCTTGTGTGTTTTCTTCCTACCTTAACGTGCTTGATATCGATGAGTGATATCAACCACCTTAAGGTGGGGGCATATATAAGGTAAGCTATCTATTGTAGATGTTAGCAATGTGCTTGTCCTCGAGTGCAGTTTAAAGACTGGTGGTGATGAGTCCCTCTTGCACTCTAAGTTTGTTTGCAATCAATCAATCAATAATCTTAAGCCCTCTACGGAGGCGGGGGTGTTGTATCTCTTGCGAAGAGTGCCCATCTTGTCATTTTCAAAAAGTCCTCATCAGGAGGCAGCCAGTGGTTCTGTGACTAACTCAACCCTTAAGCGTGTCTTCAATGATTATTGTGGCGAAGCCCAATCATCAGTGTGTGCCTATAATGTGCCTGAGATGGTCATGAGCCTAGAAATAGGAACACTCCATGGCTTTTCTATCGTGTTTTCTGCGTGTCTTCAAAGTGTGTGTTTGGTGTGATTGCTTTGTTTGGTGTGTTTGTTGCCCCATATGTAGTCTAAAGACCAACACGATGAGTGCTTCCTACATTTTGGGAGGTTTGGTGTGTCTTGCATGTGTGTTGCCCCATATATCCAGTCTAAAGACCAACACGATGAGTGCTTCCTACATTATGGGAGGTGTGTTTACTTTCCTTATAGTTGCATCTACATTTCATATATATGAGAAAAAGAAAATAAAAGAAATCATTCATGTCTTCTATGCATTAATTGTCTTCTATGCATCTGTTATTTTCTCTATGTTTTGTGTGCCTGCCATTATCTTCAATGTGTTTGACGTGTCTTCTCCATGCTTGGCGTGTTTGTTGTGTTTGTTGACTGTACTTTAATGCATGTATTGGCCTCACGTTTCTACATAAATTAAAGTGGGGGCTAAATGTAACATCAGAAAATGTCCCCTTGGGGGCTTTTCCCTCATAAGGTTTAGCTCCTGGGTCTTTTATCTACATTTAGGACATATTGCATCATATTTTGACATCCCGATGAAATGAGCCCTAAGTTTCATGACAAATGGGACCTAGTGGGGTCCCTTGAACCTAACCCTAACCAAAATAGGGAGGGAGGACTTGGGCGTCTGTACCCTAGTCCTGCCTTATTTTGGGTCAGCCCCAAATTTTGAGTGTCAACTTGTTATTGTTATTTGGGTCCTATGCCGACACGGTAAGTTTGAATTACAAAATTCTTGGTGGGAGTGTTTGTAGTTGCATATATAAGCATGTTTAGGCATTCATTTGTAAACTAGAGATGATTATTGTGATCTTTTGGCATCCTAAAGGTGATTCAAGGCTTTCATTATGTAGCAAGAGCAGATTTGTGTGGTCTATGTGTTTGTATTTGCAAATTTGAGCATCCATCTCCTCATGGCATGAAGAGCTTCTTTCTTCCATGAGATCTTCACTACAAGGTGATATCATTTGTGTTTTTGAGCATTTATCATTTGGTTTTTTCCTCTACCTCTCAAGAACACACACTCTCTATCTGACAATGGTGTTCGGAACACTTGAATGTCACTCCGGGGCTTGACTGAGGCAAGCCTCTAAACACCACAACCACTTCCCAAAGTTTCTATGATTGCAGGTTACAGGTTGAAGATACAGAAAAAGTGGAGTTGCAGAAGGGTATTACAGAGTGTTGGATTTGCATATCAAAGCTAAAAATAGGGACCTAGACTCGGGTGCTTGCTCATTAGTCCTCCAGATTCTACAATGGAGAAATCTCTGTGACAACAGGAACAAGTTGCGGACTGAGTTCCCAGATCCCGACAAAAAGCATGGCACTGGACTAGCATACCCACTCATTAGTCCCCAACTGTTTCGCTTCTGAACCCTGAAAATAGGTGCACAATTATCTGTAATTTTACATCTTTCTGTAGCAACACTTTCTGATATTCATATGTTTGCTTCCGTATTTGCATAATTAGGGTTTTGACATATAATTGAGCATAATTGATAATCAAATCATACAAATCCAAGTTTCCCTACATTCCTAAGTGACCAAGGGTAGGATAGTGCATTGCCACTTGATCCAAAGTCCTTGAATGTAAAGGGTGAAAGGAGGATACACACACTAAACTATCAAAAATCAATCATCCAAATTTTACCCTTTACAGTATATTCTAGCTTAGACTTGTGAATTTGAGACTAACTACTCGTCATGTCTAATGGTAAATCTCAAATGATTGTACATTGACATATAGTAATGAAATATCAAATTGCTACATCATGTTGGGAGTGTGTTTGAATGTTTACATACTATTGTCAATTTCCTTTGAAGATTTGCATCATCTATATGTAGCTGTGAAGAATTCTGGTGAAGTATAGATTGATTTGTCTAGATTCATGATTTTGATAGGATATACGTGCACGATCACTAGAAATTTAACTTTCTTAAAACTCTTCTCTCTCATTCCCTAATCTTTTGCTATTTTTGTCAAAAATGTCAAAATACACAAAATTAATGATGAATAATGCTAAATATGTAAGTAATTTGTTGAAATTCTTATGAATTAGTGAATTTCATGAAGAACTTTCAAGTAATTTTAGAAGAATTGATAGAGTTTGCAAAGTTATCTTTCAATTGGATAAATATGATGACATATTTGCAAAGTATAATGATATAAGTGTGGATCTAGTAAGATCCAAACATTATTTGTAGAAATCAAAAGATCCTTTGAAGATCAGTCAATTTGTAAGATCAACGTACAAAGTAAGCCCCTTGAGAAAACAACTTGTTACAATGAACCTGAGTGAAGACACATGTGTTAAGACTTGACTACTAGAGCCTTGGGACTGCAAACTCCAAGTGAATTTGAGGTCTTTCAAGAGAGATATTGTTCTATTGTATCAGAATTTTGTTTTATCTATGTCTAATGTGATTAATATCCACGTCAATAGAAATGGCACTAGAAGGAGGGTCATGACTATATAACTTGATCATTACAAGCTGGCTAACTAACAAGGAATTCCAACAAGATCAATATCCTTGTCTAGTGATCCTTTGGTCAAATTGCCTGATACAAGAGGAAATCAACGAGCTAGAGCTGGTTCAGTAAGAGCACAACCACAAAATCAACATCCAGTTGCTCATGTACAAGTCCCTATGGAATTCTTTTTCATCGAATCACCTATTAGGTTTGCAGCATATCATGAGATGTCAAAGAATCTAGACAAACTATGTCCAAAATATCAACTCCATGAGGATGCTAAAGATCATCTCCAAATTTACAAATAAACTTGCTTCAGAGCAAGAATTCAATACAAAGATGTTTGTAGACTATTTCCTTACATGCTTGGTGAGGAAGCATACATCTAGTACATCAATTTTCTGCAACATTCTATTACTAATTGGCTATTGATGGAAGAAGCCTTTCTGGCTAGATTTTAAGTTCCAATTGATGTAGCAACCATGTATCATCGATTTGCTGAAGTGAAAAGAGTTGAAGGAGAATTTATCACAACCTTCAACGACCAATTTTAGAAAGCATATTCATGCCTAATGGCTCCATATAATATCAATGAAGATGTTGCTTTACTAGTTTACTACTCAATGCTAGATCCTTTGACAGCTATATTTGTAAGAAGAAAAGATCCACCAATAATGAACTTGTCTAGTGCATATGCTAAGGTAGTAAAGGTAAATAAAGAAATGAGACAAGTAGGGTACGGTCAATTGCTGAAGGTTGGAAATCCTGGAATGAATCATCACATGCAACAAATCAATAGAGTGTTGGCTAATCGTAGCCCTATGCTAAATCCTTTACTAGTGCATCCACAAAAATTTGTTTATCAACAACATCCTGGTTATCAGTCATTGGTTCTACAACCAAGACCTACAATTGTAGGAGTACGTTCAAATGGACATCCTTTCTTCCAGCCTCTAGAAGACAATTTATTCGCTAAAGTTTATGAAGAAAAGGAATATTTGTATGAAATCTTTAGACAACTGAAAAGGTTGACAACTAAGGTTACTCAATTAAGAAATCAGAGCTTTTATTCTTAGAACAATTCTCAGAATAATAATCAAAATCAACAAAATAGAAGTTATAATGCTCCTAGACCACCTAGAGCCTGAAATATTGAACCTAACAATGGAAGCATCCCATCACCTCTAGACAATCCTGGTCCTTCCAAGATGAAATAGACAGTCAGATTAAATTTAGTTGAAGCTACCTTGAACAACTGGTGTAGGATACACAACACCAATGCACATGCAAAGCTCGACTGTCTGCAATTTAGGATTGTTGCCAACATCTTCCAAGAAGAGATGCAAAACATTGAACAAGAATCAAATGCTCCTGAAGGTAATGAGATCGTTCCTTTAGGATACAAATCGGCTATGATGCTAAAAAGTTTCATATTCCCTAATAGGTATGAACTAGATGTGATTTATGAAAGTTAAACACTTTCCTATGAGGAATACGCTATGATGTTTCAAACATATGTCTTTTCATTTGAAGATGAAAATGAAACCGATCATGAAGTTGACAAGATTTAAGCATTTCAACCATTCCAAAAAGGTCATAAATACAACCTAAGGAGTGACAATAATAGTAACCATCCTAAGGGACCACTAAAAACATCCATTCTGCCAAATAATTTCAACACACCTCCAGACATGCATTCAAGTAACAATCCTCAACCGCAAAAAGTAGCTTCTCAACCTACTACATCCTTTCAAGCAGAAACACAAGTAAGTAGGCCTGAACTACAAGATTTTGATAAGTTAACGAATTACTTAGCTGAAGAAATCAAGAAAATTAAGGTCAATTTACCTCTATTTGAATTGTTGAAAGCTCCTAGGATCAAAAAATATTTCCTTAAGTCATTAGATGAGTCTATTCCTAAAGAGAGTCATTTGGTTAAGGAAATCTAGGTCAAAGAGCCTTATCCCAAGCCTAGAGACAAAATTCAAGTGCGTACATCAAATGCTCAACTAGCACTATACAAAGAAAAGACAGAGTCTCCACCTTTCTTATTAACCCTTAGGATTTTTGGGAAAAACTTGCATAATTGCTTAGTAGATTCTAGTGCATCTACGAATGTGATGCCATTAGGAATCTACAAAACCTTAGGTTTATCTCCATCTAAATCCTCAAAGAAAGTTACACAATTGGATAAAACTGAGGTAAATGTTGTAGGGGCATTGACATATATTCACATGCAATTAGCATCTGATCCTAAAGTCCAGCATTATATTGACATCCAAGTGGTAGACATTCTTAATACTTATGGTATGCTCTTAAGTAGAGATTGGTCAAAGACGCTAAATGGTTACATGGCCACTGACTTCTCTCACATGTGGCTATCGTGGATGGGATTTCCTAACCAGATTCAAATAGAAGCAGAACTACAAATGAAGAACCTAATCATAGAGTCTAGTTAGAATAATGAGATTCTATATACTGAAGTGAACCAAGTGTATACGGTTGCAAATCATGAAACATCCATATCGAATAAATTCTAGTGTGTCAATCTCAGTATAATAAATATAATCAGGTTGCTCTTGGCATAGACATCCTCATAGAATCAAATGTTGAATCATCTGATGAAGATGAAACCACATCTATAGGTTTGGAGAACATACTTCCATGGAAATTCACAAGTGTGAAAAACAAAGGGATACATATGGAAAGCATACTCCTAGATGGATGGTGCTAGATGTTGGAAATATGCATCTATATAGACTAATTCCCCATAATCCAATGAGATATTAATATGCAACAATAACCAAAAATCCATATGCAAAAGAAATAGATAATAATACCATCAAAGGTGACACAAGATATACCCTGGGAAAACCCTCCATGAGGGAAAAACCTAGCCTCCAAAAGCATCCATCATTCATGTATTATTCAGCTATAAAGATTACAATACATAATGAATACCTTGAAGCATCAAGCTCTCTACCTACACTCCATGTGAACAAGTATGTAACCACACATCAAATTCCATGCTTCAAATGCTCACAAATGTAACTTGAAAGAGATGCTCAATCAAGATAAACCCAGCCAATAGCCAACAAACAACCTCAACATCTACCCATGTGTTTATTTTTATAGAGATAAGCTCACACAAATACAACATGTGGTATGGTAAAACCATCTTCTCAAAACCATGAGTCTACAAAACCATTGACCCCCTCACTTAATTATTGGTACTAAGCTTTCCCAATATTAAATAATTACAAATAAATAATTAATTACTCTATGTGTCCCACACACATAAAATAGTTAACCCAATGTTACATACAACGATTACAAGTGACACCAAATAAATATTTAATGTGGCTAAACACACCACCCAGGATGCACCACAAATAAATATTTATTTTACATAATAAAATAATATCAATGTTCTGTAAGGTGTACAACACACCTACTCCAACATTCTCCCACTTTTTGTATACATTGCATAAGGGATCAACAAGTAAACTCAAAACATCAAGGGAAACCATCCATATGCCCAACATGTACCATATAAACATCCATGTGCTCCAAGATACATGCAACAATAATCAAGGTGTCCACCATCTCAAACAATAATCCCCTCATCCTTCATCAAGCCAAACCATGAAGGATAAGATCCTCCAAAGAGATGCCACACTAAATTGTCACATAGAATCAAGAAACCTACATCAACCAATATCCAAACACAAACACTGAATCCAATGGTAACAAATAGGCTCAAACTAACAAGAATCAATCATCATAGCTAAAATAGCAACCACAACTAGTTGCTAACACATCACCTAACCATACCTCCAAACCAAGGTATACAAATGATAAAAAGTAAACCTTATTCCATCAACATATCCAACTCAAATCACAATGATAATGAGTCAAATGTATATACTCAATCCTACATAAAGAAGTCCTCCAAGGTAAAAACACAAAGCATGTGACAACAAACCTCAAGACCCTCCATACCGCAGTATAATGAGAACATCCAAAAAAGGAATCATATACATTCTGGAACTCCCACTACATGAGTAAATGTCAAATCTGAAAATAGATCAAAGCATCCAAAGATTCACTAATAGCACTCACATAGAAGATGTGGCTAAATCGTCTATCACATAGTGTCAAAGAACACACACATAGATATGCAAAACCTGCAAGCTAAATAGCTACAACATAACTCTCACCTCAATTCCATATCTCTCCTAAATCCTCCAATCATAAGAGAAAGAAGTCAAAGAGACTCAATAGCTCCATAAACATCTCAACTCCAATGTCATCTGCACACAAACATCTAAAAAGAAGCATAAGACCAACAAGAGAGAACCTACAAATCATAACCATGTTCTTCTATCCACACTAATGTGTTATAGCTATGAAAAGTATGATCTCCTTTACAACCCCAAAACAAGAAGCCTCCTCAACATCCAACAAATCAAGATGCAAGCCTCTCAAACCAAAATTCAATCAAACTCATAATCATACCAAAATAGGAATAAGCCCAAATCCACTAACCATCTCCATTACACACAATGATCTCATAACAACTCAAGATCAAACATAAGGAGATAACTAATCATAACCATGCATATACTCCTCAAACAAGTCCTCCCAACCATAATCCATATCTCAAGACTCAAGCATGAGAAGATAAGATACAAATAAAAGAATGCATTTGACTAATAGGTGGGCATACCTATCAAATCATTCACCACCGAGTGGACCAAGAGTGGGGATGAGATTTCTCCTCCAAGATGCACCAAGCCTCAAAGACTCTCTCCAAGAACAATCTTCTCAACAGGTCCATGTTAAACTCACGTCCAACCAAGCTGTAGGCTCCTATGTCTTGCTACTGAAATCCTCATCAATGAGTAACCATATCAACACATGTCTCTAATCCCAAGAGAACTCAACCCTCACTTAAGTCTCCAAGTCTCCATGAGCACCTCCATGATCAATCCATGCTAAATTCCAAAGAAAATTACCAATGTACTCAATACCAAGAAAACCAACAAGATCATAGTCAAAGTTCCCACTGCATGTCTACATAACCTAGGAACATATCATGACATCATGATCTAATATCTCCTCAAAGGAAGATCTATGTCTCATAAGAACACATCCTGCTCTAAAGAACACTTGTATCATGCCAACACTCTAATGCACAATCAAGAGTAAACCAAGACACAATACCAACCATCCTATAAGCATGGATCACCTGTCAAAATTGACAAACCATAACCAACACCTCAACCAAAGACACCCAAATTCCTCCATGGTATCAAGATGTAAATGTCTCCAAACCACATGAAGATAACCATATACTGCCAAATCTCCCACTGAAATGTGATATTGTGCTATACATGGCAACATGATAAACATCAAACCATCACTATCAAAAGCTCCCACTGAAAGATGTAACCAAGCTATCCATGACATCGTTATAACCATATCCTAAATGAAGATCATCCATGGCCCCAACACAATCAAATAATCCCACTGTAACGACAACAACTCCCAAAAGGTCGAGCAAACCATAATCTCTAAAACAAGAAGATGACCAAAACCTGTAAACCAATCATCAATCCAACACCACCAAAACTACACCTACATAACAATCTTGTCATGCCAAAGTCCCAACTAAGAAAAGAACATCCATGACACCATGATCACCACCCAATGTACCTGCACCAAACTCCCATCAAGTCTCACACAACTATACCATATAGTCAACAAAAATAGGTCACATATCATGACTGTATCAGGTAATACCAATGCAACATGTGACTAAACCAAGCCACAAATCATAATCTGCATCAACACTAAAATATCTATGGGCATAGACAACCCACATCCAAGTCATATATGCAACCTGTAAGCATAGACAACCTACAACACTGCACAACCTGTAGATCTCACAATGTAGCATGCAAATTTAGCAATACATATATAATGTTGTCAACAAAGGATAATCAGAGATATGCATGTAAGTATACAATGACTCAAACACCAAATCACCTCATATTTGATTTGCCATCAACTCACAAAAGCACCATAAGTCAAACGAAACAAAATGATCTCAAACTGATAAAAAATGAACAACTTTATAATATCATCTCCAAACCTACTCCACTATGTATTTCTCAGAAATACCTTTCCAACGCCTATAAGAAGTCCAAAATCTGACTATGTATGCACAAGTTATGCCCTGACAAAGCTCAAACCACACATCTAGCTTCCAACTAGAAAAAAACTAGTCAAAATGGACAACTCTAGAAAATATATGACACCATGGCGTAGTACATAGAAAGAGCTTTCCGTTGACTATAAACAGTTGAAATTTCAACATCTTGGGTGAAAGTTATGCCCCCTGGAAAAATATATCCAATTATGCTTATGGGACAAGCCCTAGTGGCTCTCCGGTGGCCCTATGGTGGCCAGGTGGTGGTCTGCCAGTGGCGGTGGCATGCCGGCAATGCCTGGACAGCGCCCTGGTGGTGTGCGAATGGCAAAGGCAAATTTCAAATGATTTTAGGTTTTAGTTTTTAATATTTAAAAACATTTGTTTTAAGCCTATAGGGGTTAGGTGGTGGCCACTAGACCAAGGCTTTAAGCCCGTCAGCCAGGCACCTGTCGAGATAGGCCTTTGGGCCTGCCGGCAGTCGGCCAAGGCTGACAGGCCCCTACTAGGTTGGATGAATATATATATATATATATTGTAATTAAAAAATTAATTGCAGACTATACCCTGTCGCTGATGCAATATCTGTGCAGTCAGAAAAATATTCCCTATACCTGATTGTATCGCAAATCCTGACTGCAACACTGTATGACCGTACGTATTTCGTACGATCGTACGAAATAATCTCTATGAAGATTCCTCCTAGGGCAAAATAGGGCAAAAATTTTCTATATCTGAATATGGTCAAATTATATGTTTTTCTTCACCTGCTTAACCTCATGAATCTAATGGCAAGGTCTATTTTTTCCTAGGAGGCTTCCTACAAAATCTGACCTCCAAAACCCCCATAAAAAGAGCCCAAATTGAAGATCCACTTGCCAACTCACCATCAAACCCTAGATCTGCAATAACACAAGTCTGCAAACATCCTTGTAACCCTAAAAATGCCTTCATTCTTTCCAACAAAGCCATGGATTCCACTATACATAAAAAATCCATTCATAGCTAGGGTTATCAAATAGGGATTTCTTCCCACAACCAAGCAATAAAGCTCTAATACCAAATGTTGGAAATATTAAACCATATAGACTAATTCCTTGTAACCTAATAAGAGATTAATGTGCAACAATAACCAGAAATCCATATGCAAAAGAAATAGACAATGATACCATCAAAGGTGACACAATATATACCTTGGGAAAACCCTCCATGAGGGAAAACCCAGCCTCCAAAAGCATCCATCACTCATGTATTATTCAGCAATAAAGATTACAATACATAATTAATACCCTGAGGCATCAAGCTCTCTACCTGCACTCCATGTGAACAAGCATGTAACCACACATCAAATGCCATGCTTCAAACCCTTACAAATGCAACCTGCAAGAGATGCTCAATAGAGCTAAACCCAGCCAACAACCAACAACCAACCTCAACGACTACCCATGTGTTTGCTTTATAGAGATAAGCTCACACAAATACAACATGTATGGTAAAACCATCTTCCCCAAAACCATGAGTCTACAAAACCATTGACCCCCTCACTTAATTATGGGTACTAACTTTTCCCAATAATTAAATAATTACAAATAAATAATTAATTAATATATGTGTCCCACACACATAAAATAATTAACCTAATGTTACATACAATGATTACAAGTGGCACCAAATAAATATTTAATGTGGCTAAACACATCACCCATGACGCACCACAAGTAAATATTTATTTTACATAATAAAATAATATCAACGTTATGCAAGGTGTACAACACATCTACTCCAACACTAGATTCACAACGTCGCACACTTAGAAGTTACTTGTGCCATGTGCTGCACAGGCATTGAAAATAAACATAAGCGATTGTCCAAAAGACATCCGGTTGAGATCAAAGTTGAATAAGTTGTGAACACAACTATAGAAAGTAAAGTTTCAATTCAAGGTGAACTCACCAATCAACAGGACATTGATGTAAACAGTCAACGAGATGTTAAAGTTAACAATCAAGAGATAAAAGATGTTCCATTTGGAACAATATCAAATGCATCAGGTCATGCTAGATCTATAATCAAGGATGGGCAAGGTCATTTAGGACCTAGTAAAAGGAAAATATTTCAACAGGATATGAAAGTCCCAAAACAAAGGGAGATCAAAGATCACGCTTGGATTCTTAAGTTTGATGGATCCAAATCAAAACAAGGCACATGAGTAGGAGTGGAACTGATCAACCCATAAGGTAAGTCTTACCTAGCAACTTACTGATTGCAATTCCACTACATCAATAATGTGGTAGAATACGAAGCAGTGGTCCATGGACTGTTATTGGTAGTGAAGAAGAAGGTAAAAGTGTTGAAATCCTTCAGAGATTCTAAGTTTGTAGTAAAGAAAGTCAAGAAGTTATGTGTGTCACTACAAGCAGTTATCTAGCTACAGTCACTCATGTCCCAAGAGAGTTCAATCACAGAGTTGATGCACTAGCAACTGGTGCTAGTACTCTGGAGCCCTTAACCCTTTTAGGACTGAAGAATTCTCAGTAGAGTTAGTTTGTATTCATTTCATACCTAACAAAATCACAAATTTCCAGGTATTTGAAGATGATAAACATATCCTAGATTTTATTACTAACTCTAGCATCTTTGAAGCACAGATAATCAAATAACATGATGTGCAAAAGCCAAGTTGGGATGAAGAGGACATAATTGAGCTAAAGAGTAACACCATCCCAAAGGGGATGATTGATTTGGAATGATTGATAACATGGTTAGGCAGAAAGATCTCCCAAAAATTAAAGGAGGTGCTTATGAACCATTCAACTTAGGGGATGACAAAGAATCATGTAAGGTGTTGATCGGGAAAGTATGTGCACCAGAGGAAAGGGAAGCCATAGCTCAAGCCTTGAAAGATTATCAATGTGTCATAGCATGGAGTTATGAAGATTTGAAGATGTATGACACGTCCATCATCACCCACACTATTCCCCTGAAACTAGAATTTAAGCCATTCAGACATAAACATAGACATGTAAATGCTCCCCTGGAGCCATTAATTTTTGAAGAAGTTAAGAAATTGTTGTCTGCCAGGATCATTTTTCTGGTTAGACATTCTATTTGGGTGGAAAATCTCATGCCGGTTAGGAAAAAGAATGGTGACATTCGACTATGCATCAATTTTTGAAACTTAAACAAAGCATATGAGAAGGATAATTATATATTACCTTCTTTAGATGAAGTATTACAAGTAGTCAACAGGGCTCAAATGATGTCCTTTCTAGATGGATTTTCTAGGTACAACTAGGTGATGGTTGATAAGGAAGATAGACTTAAGACTACATTCACCACCAAGTGGGGAATCTTTGCTTATAGGAGGATTATGTTTGGTTTGATCAACACAAGCACCACTTTTCAAGGAACCATGGTTATAGGTTTTAGAGGACTAGTTGGTAGACGCATCATCATTTATATGGATGACATTACCATCTCTCAAAAGTTAGAGGGGACCACATAGCTGATTTATGAAAAGCACATCAAAGATGTGAGCAGTATGGTATCTCCTTAAATCCCAAGAAATGTATATTCAGGGTTACAGAAGGAAAATTACTTGGTCATATCATCTTTGAAAATGAGATAACTATTGATCTAGATAGGATTAATGCCATCATGAAAATCTAACTTCCAGGGAGTAAAAAGGAATTGAAATCATACTTTGGGAAGATTAACTTTGTTTGGAAGTTCATTATAGGCTTTGCAGAAATTGTGCAACCACTAAACATGATGTTGAGGAAAGATGCTAAGATTGAATGGACACCTAAGGCTCAGGCTACATTTGAAGACATCAACAAAGTAATCACTAATGCGCTGATCTTAACCAGTCAAGACTATACCAAACCTTTTTATATCTACTCATTCACATCGAACCATACCTATACAGCAGCCCTGACATAGAAGAATGATACCAAAGAAGAAAAGCCTATAGCTTTCATGAGCACTCCATTCAAGGATGTCGAACCAAGGTATCTAGATGTTGAAACACAAGTGTTAGCACTAGTCAAAGTTGTAAGGAAGTTTTGACATTACATTCTAAGGAGCCATGTCACAATCATTGTTCCTAATTCAGCAGTCAAAATGCTACTTATGCAAAATGAACCAGGGGAATGTAGGGCAAAGTGGATCACAATCCTATAGGAATTTGACATTGATATTACACTGATGAGGTTAATTCATGGACAAGTTTTGATGCAGATGATAGTTGAGATAGATCCTAGACTAACTAGCCACCAATACATGGTGAATATTGTTGCAAGGGACGATTGGTATGCTGACATAGTGCATTATCTAGTTATCAACAAATGTCCTTTAGAAATGAAAGCATCTCAAAGAAGAGATTTAAAAATAAAATCACAAAGCTACATGATAAAAAATGGAGTTCTTTTCAGAAGAAATCATGAGGGAATTTACTTAATATGCCTGAATCACTCCGAAGCAAACAAGGTCCTACATGAGCTCCATCAAAAATTTAGGACCACCCATGGATCTCACTTAGAAACAACTCATATGATCCTGAGGGCCGGTTATTATTGGCCAACTATATTCAAAGACAGAGTTGAACATATTAAACATTTTCACACCTACCAAACTGCAACAAAAAAAGGGAGATATGCACCTCAGCTACTGCAAACCATAATGGATATGCGTCCATTTTCTTAGTGGGGACTAGATTTCATTGGAATGATCAACCCACCCTCATCCTTTGGGCACAAGTTCATTTTTACGGTTAGTGATTGTTGTACCAAGTGGACCGAGGCTACCTATAGCAAATTGTGCACAACAGATATGGTTATCAAGTTTTTAGAAGAAAATATCATCACCAGATGGAGTACCCTACTCTCTGGTATGTGATAACAGTCCTACATTTGCATCTCTAAAATTTTTAAATTGGGCATTTGAATATGGCATAGTATTAAATTTTTTGTCAAACTATTATCCTCAGGGAAATGGTTTGGTAGAGTTGACTAAGAAAAATTTGTTAGCTATCATTAGAAAGTTAATTGAAAAGAACCCCGGGGAATGGAACACATTATTGAAGTATGTTTTATGAGTAGATAGGACATGGTTAAAATCAGCCTTAGGAACTTCTCCTTACCAACTAGTAAACGGGGTTGATCCAGTCTTACCCATAAACTTGAATATTCCAACCTGGCAGTTTGCACAAGAATACCTAAGCCTAGAAGACAAACTAGAAGCTAGATTGTTACAATTTCTATTCCTAGAAGAGAAAAGAAATAAAGCCATAGATAATTTCTTAAAACGTCAAGTAGTTAAACATTGGTTTGACAAAAGGGCCAAAATCAAAACTTTATGAATCTCAGACCTAGTCCTATGTTGGGACAAAGCCCATGAAAAGAAAGTTGACCATGGAAAATTTGACAAATTGTGGCTAGGACCCTTTCAGATCTCTGAAATTTTGGGAGATAGTATGTCTCAATTGAAAACCCTGATAGGTGAGGATGTTCCCTTACCAGTCAATGATCAATTCATAAAACACTATTTCTAGGCCTGAGTACCTTTTGAAACCTTGTAAATACTTGTACATTTGTATATAGCTTGGTATGTTTTGTACAATTGCTTTGTTTGTTTTGTTTCATTTTGTTTTATTTTGTGAATGGGGAATCCTCACTTTTCTATGAGTAGAAAGGAACAGGCTACAACCTTAGAAAATAGTCAAATTTCTTAAATTTAGGAATTTAAAGAAAATTTATGTATAGGTTTGTAATTTTTATGGTTGTAGTTTGTTTGATATGCTCTAGAAGATCCTATTCACCAACAATAATGTGAGACATTCAAGGAACCATATATCTACACATCTTAAAAATTCATTGAATTGGTTTGGAAAATAGTGGTCAGTTGCATTAAGTGAAAAATCTAAATTTTTTCTTTGCTACCACTATAATTCCCAATCTAACAGTAGGTTTCATTACTTGCAAGAAATGAACTAAAAAGAAATATCTTATACAAAAAAAGAAATATTGAATAATCAAAACAAGATAAATGTTCAATCATCTAGGCTATCCAAATAACTCTACCAAGGTGATGGATGTGTGACTGGAAGTAGAGATATGTTTGGGGGAATTATAGAGATAACCTTGCCAGGGCTATGGACACTTGATTGCCAACAAGGCTCTATCCAAGATTGGCTTAAAAGGATTAACCAAACTATGTAGCTTAATGCAAATAGCTACTATTTTCTTGGTTTTACAAGGGAAGGAATAAATCATTTGCACACACCTAAATTCCTTTGGAAAGTGTTGTTATATTGTTGAATATACTTTTCTTGACTTCAAGACAAGTTTACATTGTCATAAGAATTAGAAGTTCTATAGTTTAATTTTCTCTAACTTCCTAAATTGTTTGAAATTTGGTTGCAAATTGTTGTGTGGTCTCACAACACGTCCCATTTTTCTCTTAGCAAAATGAGGACCCCCCAACTTTCTTTTTGCTTTTTTCTTATTTTCCCTTTTGTGGTGGTTTGGTGATGAAGGAAAAAATGGGAAGTTATCAAAACAACAATTCTAAATTCCAAAATTCCTAAGTAAAGGCATAGATAGATAAAGCATCAAATTTTAGCTAGGGTCACCTTTGGAAATTTCTAAAAATTTGTTGAAATAAGCAAGTTATTCCAACCAAACACATATCCTAACCGGACATTTCCAACCGAATGTGACATTTGTGAACTTAATGATCCACATCCCATGTTTCACATCCGAATGAAGATACCACAACACAGCATGTTGAAATATTTCCAGTTGGAAGTGGTCCTTAAGTGTTTGAAATAACTAGAAGTTCCCAGGCCCGACCCTAGTCTAAAATACAATTTAGTTCAGAGAAACAAAGCACGCCTAACCCGATCTTCAACTAAACCCGATGTTTTAACTGAACATGACATTCACAAATCTAAAGATCTGGTTTAGTTAAAAGATCCACATCCGGTTAGCCCATAAAGTAATTTCCATGTGGATATTATCCATGACAAGTTATACACTAACCCGAACCTGATCTTGCACAATAGACATTTGGCTCATCCCATGTTCTACATTTGGTTGGACTTCAACATCTGATAGCTTTAAGATAAGTCATCGTGACATCATGCATCCAACCCAACATATTCCAACTTGATATGCTCACCCAATATTGGTCAAACTAGATATCCTAGTCAAACTATACATCCTGGTCAAACCAGACATTAAGGTCAAACTTGATCTAGTCAAACTTGATATATCCTAACTAGACATTCCAACTGAACTAGATATTACAAGTCCAAATGTTCCACATCTGGTTAGATGTAATCCATTGTTAACTAAATCCATATGGATTATCTGTTTTGAGTTAAAATTCAAAAAATCAAAAAGCATGTTGAAATGGGTATATTCTCCCGCTCCTCTGTCATTAATGCTCACCTACTACAGGTCTCATTAAATGCAATCTATACTTATGAATTTTGATCGTTTAAAAGTAAATTTTATCTTCATACTTCATTACCAAAGCGATAGAGTGATTTGTAGAGCGATTTACAAGGTGATTAGCAAAGCGAGTCGTAGAGCTGTCAAGTGCAAGGCGAAGTTGTAATCTGAAAGCAACAGTGCTAACAACATTCTAACTAGATATCCAGATAGGGTAGTGGTATTATACACATATAAAAGTGATATACATAGTATTCATGTATGTAAGAAATCAATTAACCCTAATTGTGAAATTACAATAAGTTTAAATTGATTTAATTCAAATTCACCATGGGGTAAATGTTAATTTGCATTTCTTACCATTGTGAAGTTGAAATTTCACACTGTAGTGGGATTTTATCTTTCATAGGGTAAATCCAAATTTAGATCTGATTAGGGGAAATGTAAATGGTAAACCCTAGGAAATTACAACTAGGGTAACTTTGTGTTTTTCGTTGATAGATACTAGTACAATGGATAAGAGAGCTAAGGATATGAAGGAGTTTAAGGGTGTGGGTTACTCATCTAAGATTTGGCCCTTGTTTAAGATAATTGCAGACACAAACGTAGGGAACTTTGACCTGGCCACGTATGAGCAGTAATTTACCGCACTGGACGCGAGCCTGCTGGCCAAAACATAGTAAGGAGTGAACTTCTCAAATCTATCAGATTCCCACTAGAAATGGACACTTAGGATCTAGTTTTCCAATGCATTCACAAATATGATCCAACTAAACACCGCGTGATAAGCGAGGGAAGAGTTTATGCAGAGCTATCTCCTGACCTAGCATCAGCCAAACTTTCAATCTTCCCGTGCAAGAACAAATGCATAAGTTTGAGAAGGATAGAATGGATGTCGAGTATAAGGAGAATGAGGAGGCTTGTAGAAAGGCAATTTTTACCTCATGGTTAGATGGAAATAAGAAGCCAAAGGCAGTGTCAAAAATGGCACAAACACTCTACAGAAGTGATTTCAATGAAGAAATTAGGTATATGATCACTGCACTAAGTAGGATGGTGGGTTTGATATAAGCTAGTACATTTGAGCCTTGGATGTTTACATGCATTCATATGGTGAAGGAGGAAACATGCATGGTGCACTAGGCTCAAGCAATAAGTGATGTCGTTCACTTCCAGATCCTCCGCTTCAAGAAGACCAAAGTTTTCCACATGTCCTGTTATATGGTATACTCATGTGCAGTTAGGGCACGATTCAATGGACTTGTGAAGGTTTGCACCTTAGCCAAAAAACTAGGGTAAAACCCAATATATAAATATTATTCTCAGCTAGAAAGGAATCAATCGATGTTGAATTACAAGAGGGTAAATGATTGCTTACATATGTGGCTAGTCTAGATGATTGAAGGAGATCAAGCCAAAAGGATATTAGTTGATGTACAAAGTACACTAGATCCTCATGGTAGCTGGTTTATCCATTTCCCAACATTCACATATATCCAGATGGAGGGGTTTACTAGATACTCATACATGCTTCCCATATATCCATTAGATAAGGTTATCCTATTGGAACTTACTCGATATATAATCAAATCTTATGAAACATTCCAAGATAAATTTGGTAGAGGGAATGTCAAGTTTCTATTGGTGTGAACAAGGTTATTACCTATCCGGTTTAACCTTTGTTGTGTGGATAATTCATATTATTTAACTATTTATTAGTTAAATAATACTCACACACTTGTTCACATGTTAAGTTGAATTAGTGAGTCTACTAGATGTCTCTAGTTGTTTCTAGTTGTGTCTAGTTGTAGCTAGGTGTTGATAGTTGTCTTATCCTACACATATGATCTAGTTGGCATCCTATCCTCTAGTTGTCACATGTGATAGGAATGTGACACTTGTCACATGACTACAACATCCTAACTCTCAACCTTGGTCTATATAACCAAGGCCTCTTATTGTATCATATCATTAATCTTGTATCAATTCATTATCTTGTGTATAGAATATTATTCTATCATATTAATCTTCTTTGATTCTTGTGATTAGCTCTTACACATCTTGATCCTAGGATAGCTACCTCTATAGCTAATCCTAACAGTTTCCTATTGAAGTCAGCTAATACAGATGCCAAGGCCTGATAAATGCAAAGGCATTGGATCAAGAACTGCAAGTGTTCCATTTACAACCCTTCATGTTGAAGAGGGTGTATGATCCTTATAACAGGATCCATAAGTATACAAGTAAGAACATGAACATTGAGGATTATTAGACGGATTGCATGGAAGACTACGAATTCAAGAAAAGGCAATACTAAAGGCTCACCATTGAGAAAATAAAGACATTGGGTACCCATGAAGTGCCCCCTTAGGTAAAGGATGATGACAAGAAAGTCTTGCATCCTAGCTACAAAATGAACAAAGTATTTAAACAAACAAAAAGTGATTCATATTGGACACAACCTGAGGAGACATCAATAGATGTCATTTCAAAGGGAGTTTTAGATGGAACCAACCTATGGCTAGATGCCCACATTCAGGTATTGAAGGATATGGGTGTGATAATAACTTACCCAAGCAACAAGAAGGGTAAGAGGAAGGATAGAGAAGATACAGAGTATGATAATTTTCTCATAAAGAAGAGAAGGGTGCAGGAGGAAAAAATTGCTAAGGCCAAAACATCTACATTTGTAGAGTTTAAAACTAAAGGCTTAAGTGTGGCCACCACCTTCACAGGCATAGGCCAACAAGATCTAGTTACTTTAACCACTGCAAATCCAGAGGAACCAGTACGGTCCATTCCATTAAGTTTCATTACATCAGCTGGCTCCACGGTCGTAACTGGCACACCAGACATTTCGATAGAGAAGATATCCCTCAAAGGGAAAGCAAAAGAGGCACAACAATAAGTGTCAGTTCAAGAAATAACATTGGCACAACAGGGTCCTGTTGATGTACAATAGGCAAAGTTGCAAGGATTCATAAAAGTGAAATAAGAAAGGCATAACAGGCAAAGGCCCAAGCAGCCACCTTGGCACCTCCACGGTTCCCATTGGCAGATGTAGTTTAATTGTCAAATGATGAGGTAATGAAGGGAATTAACATAAAGACAATTTTGAGAACAACTTCAACCTCTACAGAGATGTTTTGCTCATGTAGAACTCTCAACAACTATCGAACATGATCCAATGTTTGAAAAAATTCTTTCAATAAGCCAGGAGGCAGGTCTTTCCATTGGTTCAGAGGCTCCCATTGTTCACAATGAACAAGTTGTGGAGGGAATAAAGGAGAACATTCTTTTAGAGGAGAAAATTAATAAAGAGGTGCATGATGCTGCTCAATAGGAAATTCCACAAGTAGGAGATAGAACTGCACAAGTTGATGTTCTACATCAGGATGGCTCACAACAAAATATACCTAAGGCAAAAGAGTCAAATGTGGAACAGGTGGAGTAAGAAGAGCAACCGGATGTTCAACATCTAGATACATCTCAATTAGATATATCTTCTCAAAAGGAAGATGTGCATCATGACATTCCAGAAACTTCACAAAAGGAAGAAGAACAAGTACATCTGAATCAAGATAAGGGTCCAAGCGAAGTGATGCATCTAGTTGGCCGGCATCAAGAAGAACAACAAGAAGTGGATGTGGATCAGAATAAAGATCAAGATGAAGAAGAACATCTGATTGATGATAATAAAGAATAAGAGGTGCATGTAGAACAATCAGATGACCAAAATATGGAACTAGATCTAGAATAGGACCAACAGGATGGTTAGAATTAGGTTAAGCAGAGTAAGGAACAGGAAGTTCCAGATGAGACGTAAGTCGAGAAAGATGAGAAAACTGATCAACACGTTCCTGACTGGTTGGCTTCAAAGGTACAATCATTCCCTATTCAATTAATTCCATTTGATTTTAAAAGCATTTTGCAGAGGAGGTGCCCAAGCTAAAGAGAAAGGCAAGAATAATGTCCTCCATCCAGAGAGACGCGACAAGAGATAGAATAGCCTAACTGGCTACTCCTAGTAGAGATAAGAATAAAGGGAAAGAAAATTTGGAGGATTACTAGATAACTATTGTAAATCTAGGGCATGCCACTTGAGAGAAAAAGATAGATGAGCTCTGAGGGAATGTGGAAGCTATATTATCTAGAGTCCTGAAGGATGAAAGAAAGAAAATAGAGTCGAAGGGACAAATTATCCAACTTCATAATTTTATCAAAGGACTGGTTACACTGGGACATATTCTACTTGAGGTTCTATCTAGTCTTGCTTTGGTTACTCAAGCAGAAGTTGCAGCACTAGATGTAAAAAAGCATGAAGCAAAAATCATGAAGAAATGGGTCAGGAAATTCCTGACAGCAGGCGAAGATGTAATAAAAATGGTCATTTTGAATTGGGATGTCATTGCACCGCTCAAGGGTAAAATTGAGTCCTTAAAGGAAGAATGTAAGGAATGATTAGAACAAAATAACATTGAGCTTGTCAGGCTAAAAGCCATACAAGATACCGACAGCAATGTAATGTATAATAAAGGTATTTTAAATGATAGGACTATATCATTATTGTTGGTCTGGATAAAGGAATTGAAGTTTGAGCAAGACCTCCTAAAGAAATGTCAAGAGAGGATGAATGAATTGAGTACAACCTCCACTCTTGCTATTCCCAGAGATCTCCATGATATGCCAAGAAAGCTTGAGAAATTTTTCCCTAAGTTCATATATGGAGAAGGAATGTAGAGGAGCATATTAAAGCCTTCAAAGATGTCATTAGGGAAAGTATACCACATCAAGATGTGGTTTGTAGACTCTTTCCTTATTCATTAGGAGAGATGGTATATTCATGGTATCTAAATTTTCTAGCTAGATCTATCACAAGTTGGGTGAGTTAAAAACTACATTCATCAATTAATTCAAAATTTACATAGATCCCTCAATTGTATATCATCAATTTTCTACTTGAAAAATGGAACCAAATGAACCTATAACTATGTTCAATGCGAGATTTCACAAACTTTACAAAAGATTTACTGATCCTTATACAATGACTGAAGCATCTACAGCTCAAATTTACCTCAGATATATTGATCCCCTAACTGTAATGTTGCTAAATAAAACTAGAAAAAATATTGATACTTTGACTAAGGCCTATTTAGAAGCAATCAAATTACATTAGGAGAGGCACCCTATGATTGGGGAGCTATGGGAAACCTACCTTCAGTTGGATACCTAGGGATGCCAAATTAGATACCAGCCCTAAACAATGCTTTGATGAACAACACATCATTAATGAATCTTATCCCAAGTATTGTTCCACAAGGAAAAAACCATTTTGCACATATGCAACCCTTGAATCAGGTTTTTCCCTTTCCAATGCTCCCATATCATGGATAGATTCAAAATTTTCCTAGAACCCTAGCTACTCAACCATCTAGAAATTCATTATTTGAGCAGCAGGCCATGAATCAAGTCCTTGTTGTCAACACATGCCTAGCTAATTAGGTTGGTTTGTCAGCTATTGTGGTACAATAAAACATATAGCAAACTTCACATTTAACATTTGAATTAGAAGCCCTAAAGAAGACTTTGTCTTAGGTGACAAATGAACTCACAAGGTTGAAATTGAGTCATCTTCAGAACTAGAATTAGAATAATTTATGAGGGTAGGGTTTTTGCCAAAATCAAAACCAAAATAATCATCACAATTAGGGTCATAACAATCAAAATCAAAACTTCCAAAATAGAGGCTTGAACCAACAAAGATCAAATAGACAATGGAATACTAGGCCTAACAATGGAGGAGTGCCTTCTCTATTAGACAACACAAACCAGGCTAATTCCGTGAACTTTACTAAAGTAAACCCTTTGTCAAATTGGTACAGACTTCATGGTACAACTATCCACTCATAACTAAATTGCCTTGAAATGGAGAAAATGTCTAAAATAGATTAGGCAGACCAACAGGTTAACTATGAGGACACAAACAAAAAATCAGGAGATATTGGTACTGGCATGGTTCTAGACAATTATATTTTCCATTTGAAGGAGACAATGAACCAATTCAGGAATATGATGAAATCCATGGTTTTCAACAAGGAAAGAGCAATTATTTTATGAGGAACAAAGGTAAAGAACCATTCGCATCCTCAATCCCACTAAATAATGCTCCTACCCCACCTCATCTTGATGCAGACAATAACCCCCAACCTCCAAAAGGACCCCAAGAGGGACCATACAAACAAAGCTACACAAATGTGAACAAGACCTACACACCAACTGACGAAGGATATGACCTTATTGATGATTTAAAGAAAACTAAGGCTAACATATCATTATATGATGTTATGCAAAATTGTCTCTCACAAAGGGAAGATTTGATTAAATCTTTGGACAAGGTTGAAAAGTCAATGACTACACACAAGGAAAAAGAAAAGGATAAGATAGTCTCTATGGATGATGTTTTTGCAGCCATGTACAAAGGGAGTTGAATGCACCTCCATTTTTACTAAGTGTTAAGATCTTTGGTAAGAATATACAAAATTATTTAGTTGATTTAGGTACTTCAAGAAATGTGATGCCCTATTCTGTCGCGTCTCAAACTTTGATGCATTATTGAACTTACTATAATTAGAATTATTTATGGATAATTGAGTATGGATTAAATAAATATTATTTTATTTTGAAAAGATGAGATAAATGAATATTATTTTATTTTGAAGTGATGAAATATAGTGAATTTTATTTTAATAATGAAATATAATGCTTCGGCTATTTGGACACTAACCTATTAATGGAAAATTTTGAGTTTCATGAGTTGCAGGTTGTAGAAGACAAGGGTGTGGTTAAGGTAGAGGTGGTTAGCTTTCGAGTAGGGTTGGGATGGAGTGGACTCTCTTACCCACACACACACTTAGATGGCATATAGATACATTATCATTGCATAAATTAATTTTATTAATATATTGCCTTCTTATTTTACTAGAAGAGAAAATTGTTTTATATTTTATAGTTGTTATTTAATTAATTAATATTAAAAATATTCTTGGTGAAATAAAAAGTAATTTAAAAATTATATATATATATATATATTGATTTTTATTTGAATTTGTATGTGAGGGAAATAATTATATTTTATTAATTATTATTATTTAGAAATAATTATGTGGCAAATTTATTTAGTAAATTACTTTTAGTTATTAAATTTATGCCTTTTCGAAATTAGAATTATTATTTATTTTTGTGTTACAAAATTTAGTAATAAAATTAAATTAGACATTATATACGTGTTTTCAAAAAAATAGAAATAAGTGTTTTATTTGATAAATTAGAAATAAATCTTAGAAAAAGAAAACAAAAAGATAGAAATAAATAGAAAAAGACTCAAAAATAGAAATATATGTTTTATTTGATTCTATCTTTTTGTTTTCTTTTTCTAAGAATAAAATAATATTCATTTATCTCATCTTTTCAAAAAAAAAAAATATTTATTTATTCCATACTCAATTATCCATAAATAATTCTAATTATAGTAAGTTCAATAATGCATCAAAGTTTGAGACGTGACATATTCAATAAGTCAAAAGCTAGAGTTGACACTTACCAACACAAATAGAAAGGTGGCTCAATTGGATAAAACAGAGGGAAATATTGTGAAGAAAGTTAAATATGTACACATTCAATTGGTTTCAAACCCCCAAATCCAACAACATATTGGCATTCATATAGTAAACATTCTTGAGGTGTCTGGAATGCTACTTAATAGGGATTGGACCAAAAGTATCAATGGCTATTTTTCTACTAATTTCTCACATCTATGGTTGCCATGTAAAGGAAATCAAAATCAAATTAGGATTAATAGTGAGCCTAGATTGAAGCATATGATTATTGAATATAATGCTCCTAATGAGGGTGTCTTTTGCAGATGTTGATCTTGGAACATACAGGGGGGTAGATGAGATTTAACCTCATTTGTCACACCTAGAATAGACAAAGCCCTTAAAAATTTAGATCAAGGTTATGACTAGCTTTTAGGAGGTCATGAAGAAATTGACCAATGACAAGCATACGCTTGGCACTCAAGTATGCACTTCAGAATTGTTGTTTACCAACTGGTGTAGAGTACACCAAGATTGTCATTCTGAGCTTTATTGTCCACCTTGCCTAGAGGTTGTTCAAATGGTGGAAGCAACAATCATGACCCCAAATTTCGGACCCAATTCTAAGATCACTTGCAAATTAGAGGAGAGACCTGCAACAGAGACAAACATTAAAAGGACATCTCAAGACACTACTCAGGCCATGGTTTCACAAGGATTATCTAAAGAATAAGTAAAGCTTACACCCCCACTAAATAAGAACACAAAGGGGAGGACCCAAGTCCCTAAGGATAATACCCTCTAGACTTTGAAATTCAATGGATCAAAATCAAAACAAGGGTGTGGGGCTGAAATTGAGTTGATCACTTCAAAAAGAAAGTCATTTTTTGCATCATACAAGTTGCAATTCACTTGCACTAACAATTTAGCTGAATATGAGGCCCTAATAAGAGGATTTCTCTTAGCACATTAGAAACATGTCAGGATATTACAAGTGCAAGGAGGTTATGAGTTAGTAATCAAGCATGCCAGAATTCAATATGTGTGTCATGATAAAAGATTGAATGCTTATAGAAATAGGGTTTGGGACTTGATAGAGGACTTTGATGCATTCAACATAAAGGTAGTGTCGAGGAAGAAGAACCAGATTGCAGATGCTTTAGCAGTGGTTGCCAGCAACTTAGAACTGATGACTGAATCTAAATTGAAAATATTCTCAGTGGAGTTGTTATCTACCCTAGCAGTTCTAGACAACATCAAAAACTTTCAAGTATTTGAGGATGACAAACATATTTTGGATTTTATTACTAAGTCAGGTGTTTTTGAATCTCAAATAATTGATCAAATAAGAAGAGATCCCTTCAAGTTTTGTGAAGATGGCATCATAAATTTGAAAAGAAACAATATTCCCAAAGGGATGGTAGAATTGGAGAGGTTGTTTGATACAGATCCAATGGCTAGACAAAAGACCTCTATCAATGTGGAAGAAGGTAAGTATGACAACTATAATTTGGGGGATGATCGACATCCAAAGAACGTGTTTATAGGAAAGGCATGCACCCTAGAAGAAAGAGAAGTAATAATACAAGCATTGAAAGATTTTAGGGAGGTGACTGCCTAGGGGTATGAAGACTTGAAGAATTTTGACACATCTATCATCACTCATACCATTCCTTTGAAACTAGGCTCCAAACCTTTCAGGTAGAGACAAAGACTAGTGAATGCCTTGCTTAAGCCCTTGATTTACAAGGAAGTACATAAACTATTATCAGCAAATAACATATTTCTAGATAGGCATTCAACTTGGGTAGCCAACCTTGTCCAGTCAGGAAGAAGAATGGAGAAATCAAGTTATGTGTTGATTTTCAGAATCTCAATAGAGCATTAGAGAAAGACAATCACACACTACCTTCTTTGGATAAGGTGTTGCAGATTTTTAATGGATCTCAAATGATGCTTTTCCTTGATGCATACTCAAGGTATAATCAAGTTATGGTAAAAGAAGAAAACTGATTGAAGACTGCATTCACATGCAAATGGGGAATTTATGCATATCGAAGGATGTCATTTGGATTGATCAATGCTGGCACCACTTTCCAATGTATTATGGACATTGCTTTCAAGGGATCGGTCAGTAAGTGCATCATTATTTATATGTATGATCTCATAGTGTTTTTCATGAATAGATAAGATCATATTTCAAATTTGAGGAAGATTTTCTAGAGGTGCAAACAGTATGGTATTTCCCTTAACCCCAAAAAGTGCATTTTTTATGTTACTAAGGGTAAATTTATGGGTCATATCATCTCTGAAGAAGGCATTTCTATAGACCCAGGAAGAGTTGCAGCTATTCAAAAACTTTCTTTGCCTAGGAGCAAGAAGGAACTGAAATCATGTTTTGGAAAGATCAATTTTGTTGGGAAATTTATTACTGGTTTTGCTGAGATAGTAAAACCCTCGAATGACATGATAAAGGAGGATTCTAATATAGAATGAAGCTCAGGGGATAAAAAAGTGTTTTCAAGGATTAAGTATTCCATCTCCAAGGATCCAGTACTGACTAGTCTTGATTATAGGCTACCTTTTTTATGTATTCATTTGCTTCTAAACATTCATGTGCAACTATTTTGACCCAGAAGAAGGGTGAAGGAGATGAGAGACATTGAATTTATGAGTGCTCCTTTCAAGAATGTAAAATTTAGATATCCCTATATGGAAAAGTGAGCTTTTGCCTTGGCTAAAGTAGTGAAAAAGTTTAGAAATTACATTCTAAGGAGCAAGGTTTGTGCCATTGTCCCAAACTAGGCTATCAAAGCCATGTTGATGCAAAATGAGCTAGGAGAAAGGAGAGGTAAGTGGATGGTGATCTTGCAAGAATTTGACCTAGAAATACAACCTATGAATCTAGTCAGAGGACAAGGCTTGTCAAAATCATTAGTAGAGTTCAATCAACAACTAGTATGTCAACAATATTCAGTAGAGGTCATTACTATTGATCCTTGGTATTGATATATAGTGTATTACCGACTGAACAATGAGTGACCAAAAAATATAAATTCCACCCAGCGAAGGGCATTGAGAATTAAAACTGGTAATTATATGATCACATTAGGTTTTCTCTATAGATAAAATTATGAAGGTATATATTTCAGGTGCCTAAGCAGAAGTGAGGCATACCAAGTAATGACATTATTTCAAAAAAAGTTTGGGACAAGACATGGCTCAGGAGATACTACAGCTCACCAAATCCTAAGGGTAGGATAATTTTGGCCTCAATTATTCAAAGATACACATCAGCGTGTGAGAAGGTGATATACATGTCAGACCTTTGCTCATAGAGAGAGAAATGCAATCATGCCCCTATAATTAGTTTATGAGGTGAGGCCATTTACCCAATGGGGCTTGGAATTTATAAGTATGATTAACCCAAACTCTTCTACATGACACAAGTTTATCTTGACAACAATAGATTATTACACAAGGTGGAGTGAAGCCCAAGTGTTCAAAGACTGTACTATTGAAACTGTCATCACATTCCTTGAAGAGCATATTATCAATAGGTTTAGAATTCTATTTTCTCTGGTATGTGATCATGACCCTACTTTCTCTTCTGCTAAACTATTGCAATAAAATTTTGAACATGAGATAACTATAAAATTTTCTTCCAATTTATATCCACAAGGGAATGGTGTTTTTAAATCTACAAATAATAATTTAATAGATTTTATCAAGAAACTATTGGAAAGGAATCCCAGAGATTGGCACAATCAATTGAAATTTATACTTTGGGCTAACAGAACTAGGATTAAGACTTTTTGGGTACATCACCATACCAACTAGTCTATGGCCTTAATCCAATTTTTCCTGTAAACTTGAAATTCCCAACTTTACAATTCATGAAAGATCATCTAGAGGTTCAGGATAAGATAGAGGATAGATTGTTGAACCTAATGGGTCTAGAAGAAAAAATACATGTTGCACTAGAACATTTTGTGAAACACCAAGAAATAGTCAAAAGATGGCTTGATAAAAGAGCCAAAGTTAAGGCATTCAAGATAGTTGATCTTGTCCTCCTATGGGATAAAGCCAAGGAAAAGAATGGATACCACTCTAAATTTGATAAAATTTGGTTAGGGCCTTTCCAAATAACCAAAATCCTAGGAGAGAATGCTTATAGAATCAATTCTTTAACAGGGGAGCCTATCCCATTGCTAGTCAATGGGTAGTATCTCAAGCATTACTTTTCTAATTATGTTTTTTGAGGGGACTTCTTCCCCTCTATACATAGTTAGGTTAGCATTTTCTTTCTTTTTTTGTTTATTGTGGTGTGGGGGTGTATTTGTTTCTTTTTTTCTTCCCTTTTCTTGTTTTCTTATTATTTTATTTGTGATTTGTGTTGTTGTCCTGGTTATTTCTCTTTTGTGTTTTGATTTGAATGTTGGTTTTGGGAATTCCTTACTTATTTCCTTAAACACTCTGTATAAGAAGTGGGTCGATACCCATGCCAACAATGGTGACTTAGCACTATCTCAGACTGTTATTCAAGGTATCTTGAGGTTCCATGGTTTATGATTCAACTGGTGTATGTCTGTTGTTCAAACTAAGGTAGAAAATGACATAGTTGAAGCTTGTATGAAGTTCCTATACCTCATACACTATGATGTTTACAAGAGAAGTTGAGTTGTAGGGTTGTAACTAGGTGTTGAGTGAAAAAACTAAAGGTCTGTAGACTAGACCCCACTATGATTCATTGCTTGCAAGATAAGATAGTATTAAAAAATGATGAATGAGAGGGAACAAAAGTAAATCAAAAGAAAAGAGGGATCAATATAATGATATATTAACAAAACTTAATTCACTGGGTGATTTAAGTAACCTCTACCAAGGCTATGGATGCTTGGATGGCAATAGAGCTATGCTTTGAGTGGAATCATAGGAATAAACCTGTTAGGGCTATATACGCTTGACTGGTAGTGGGGTAATGTCCAGGTGGTCAATGATTAGAGTCTATGTGCTTATTCTACATCAAAAAAGGGTTGTTGATCATTTATTTAGGATAAGATCAAAATCTTGTAGCTCAATGTCTGGTTTGCAATGATGGTCTTGACTTACCCAAGGGAAGGGAATGAATAAATTGCACACACTTGGACCCCTCAATAGTGGATGTTATTTTTTGGCCTATCTCTGCTTTGTCAATAGCATATTACCTATTGGTCACCCTCATGTTGGTCCTTGGGCAGTTGGGCTAAGTTACACTTTTGGAATGCTAGAAATAGTATTTTCAGGTTGGTTCACTATTTGTTGTGCTCCACATGCCCCCATTTTGGAAAAATGAGGACCCCCTTTCTTTACTTTTCTCTTTTATTCCTTGATGTGCTTTTGATTTAGTTCTAGTTTTCCTTTCTCATATTTTTGTGTTTTATTGCCTAGTCAGAGTATCGGGGTTTGTCATTTTATTGTAATAGTAGAACCACCCACAAAACTGACATTTCCCTTTGTTTGGTTGTACTTGTTGGCTGGTTGGATTCACGGGGTTTGTCATTTTAGTATGACAGTAGAACCATCCCCAAAAATCTGACATTGTCCCTTATACACGTGCATGGTTGATTTCTAGCATGTTGGGGTTTGTCATTTTGGCATGATAGTAGAAGCTTCCCCAACATCCTGCCATCCTTGGGCTAGTGTTGGTCTTGTGCATCACCCTTGTCAAACTTTCAAAATTTTCTATTTCAATGTGTCTAAGGAAGAATCTATGACCTTCTGATGGATGAGGGATACGACTGAACTCTGGCCTACCCTCGGCTATGCAATTATTGCATTTTTCCCACACACATGCAAAGGGGTTTTTATTTCCATTTTCCTTGTTTTCATTTTTACTTTTATGATTTGAGATCTTATCTTCGAAGCTCCAATGAATTTGTCTTGCTATGAATCCTTGGTGTGAGATTGAGGCTATTGGTGCATTTGAGGACCAGGGGTTTGTGATTCTCTTGGTGTGTTGGTATGTGTGATTGTTGCTCCTTCAGTTGGTTGTCTCTTTCATCGTTTTATCTCCAGGTAGGGTTTTATAAACTTTCTCTAAATTTTAATGGTATTTTGTTGGTGTTCTTGTGTTTGTTTTAGTTCTATTTACCTCAATTTTGTCCATTTTCTTTAGGTCCTTTAGGCAATTTTTTCCATTTCCATTTTGGTCGAATTTGGGGTTTTTATTCTTTTTTTTCTTCTTTTTTTTCCATTTGAATCTATTTTTGCCTTCACATGCCCTTTGAGGCTATTTTGATGATGTCATGTTGACTTTTTGGGACTTTAAAGGTTTTATTATTTCACATCTTTTGGACATGTGGCGTGAGTTTTTCTTGGTCCCTGATCCTCGACACTATGTGCTTACTAAGTCCTTCGGGATTGTAGTATCGGGCTTAGTCATTTACCTTTTCTTTTTGAGCATGTGATTAAAGGTATCCTTGATCCCTAATCCCTGAAATTATTCTTTATTTGGACTCATAAGATTGCGATGTCAGGCTTGTTTATTTTCCTTTGATTTTTTTGTATGGATTTGACATTGTCTCCAATTCTCGATCCTCGACGTATTAACTTATTAAGCTTTTGGGATTGGTTGATTCAAGTTGCTAGGTTTTGATTGACATTTTGGTAGGATTTATATGGTATCCTTGACCCTTGACATCCAACATACTAACTTGTTAAGTTCTGCAGGTTTGGTGTGTCGGGCTTGTTCGTATTTGTATTTTAATTTGGTATGAATTTAGTATTCGCCCTAGCCCCCTATCCCTAATATCATCTAACCTCCATTGTGGTTTTGATGTGTCAGGATTGTTTATTCTTTATTTTGATATGAGTTCGGTGGTATTCCTGACCCGTGATCCCCAAAAAGCTTTACATTTTTTTACCTTTAATCGAAATCGGATGCTCATAATATCTTGCATTCTTAAGGAATGAGTTATAAGGCCTCCCTGAACCCTAATGCTTGATGTTTCAGGTAGTACTATCCTTTAGGAATGCATTACACTCTTGGGGTCCCTGATGCTCTATAATGAATTAAGGCTACTCTCTACAATTTTACTATTTGCTTGTTTATGCACTTCAAAGTAGCATCTGATAATTTTGATGGATCTAATAGACATATCTAATGAATTAGGTATTGTAATGATTTTTTAATGGATGGTTTTGATGCTAATTATAGAAATGTAGGAGGAACTCCCAGCAAAAGAAATGATGTATGACTTCAAGGGGTATCATCCCCTATCTAAGTTGTTCACGCCTTATCCAAAAATTGGAGACACCGATCTAGGGCATGTTGATGACCAAGAATTCTTGCAAAGGGTGCATAGAAAAGGGGACATGACCTTCCAAGCTCAATGCATGACTAGTTATGGGTTGGTACAAGCAGTTGTCTTCCCATTGTCACTTCAATCTCCTAAGCAAGTCCTTGCATGTGTACAAATATATGATCAGAGACAGAGGAGAGTGTTTAGTCCAGTAAGAGAGGTGGTTCTAGATTTAAGCATAAATATGATAGAGAGTCTTCAAAATTCCCACCTATGCTAAGTATGATAAGGTCAACATGAAGACCACCTTGGATTACTATGAGAGATTTCCCAAGATTTCCACCAACTACATCAATAAACACCTCCTCATTACACAGAGGAAAAACCCTCTAAAAATGGAAAAGGTGTAGCACAGAAGTGAGTTTAAGGAAGATAGTAAAGTTGCAATCACTCTCCTCAACAAGGTCTTTGGACTTGCTTTTGCCAAGGAATGGCACCCTGGATGTGTCAGTTTTGCACAAAAATTATTGATGGAAAGAAGATTGATTGGTGCACAATCTTTAGTGGCAATCTTTATGAGCAGTTGGTTTACATGCTAGAGAGTGGTCAACTCTACATGACTTCATATTTGGTATACCTGCTTGCATACTAGGCCAACTTTCCAAGGCTCAAACAATTTAGTTCTCTTCAACTTGGAGGGACCAAAGTATATGACCACTTCCCACAATTAGAGCTGAAAGAGAGCCAAAAAATTATTGTTTAGTCAATGATGCATTTGTCTATGCAATCATTCAGGAACTTGAGAATGACTATGCAAAGAGACTATTATTGGAGACCACAAGTGAATTAATTAAATTTAGGTAACTGGTATATCTAGTTTAAGACCTTCACGTATATCTAAGTGGCTTGGTTCCACAATCCCCCATACAAGTTACCAAGGTATTCTGATGACAGGATAATTTTACTGGAAATCTACAGGTAGGTGGTAGAGGTTCACAAGTTGGTGGCCAGGAAGTATAAATTTGGTTTTTAGTTTCCAATCAAGGTAGGAGGGTACTTTCCCTAACATGATCAATGCCATGAATGCATAGAAGGAAATATCCCCTCTATCCCTGGACCTATATGGCCACATAAGGAATAGATATGATCCTATTGGAAAGATCAACTAGTTAGGGACCTGCTATAAACATGAACCAACACTAGAGGATAATTGGACATATTACCTTGATGATCATGAGGTTTGGAAGAGGGACTATTTCAGATTGACCTTACACATGGTAAAGTCCTGTAAGATAGGAAGGATCCCCAAGGGACTCAAAGAAGATGGGAAGATAACATTGATAACATTGACTGGACTGTAAAGGAGGACTCCTCAATTGATAACAGGGCAAAGGTGGTGGTTGATAGAACCTTGGATTGGTTAAAGAAGCAATATTTTATGATTGACCCTTACCTTACTTCCAAGGACCCCAAGGAGTAGAAGAAGAAGAAAACAGAGAAGGGAGAATCCTCTGCCCCATCGAAGACCAAGACAACAATAGAGAAGAAAGGACTTGATGAGCCAAGAGAAATTAGGGCTACCACTACTACAAAGGAGAAAGAGAAAGGTAAGGTAGTGGAGGTTAGATTTAATGAGGATGAAGAAGATGAATTACCTCTGATTGAGAGGAAAAGGAAGATGTTCAGGCTCCTCCTATTGCTCAAGATCCCACTCAGCCTGCACCTAAGGAAGAGACCTGTTGTGATGTTCACAACATGCCCCCCCTTTAGCAAAATGAGGACCCCTACTATGGATTTTGCTTTTGTGTTGGTCTAGTTCTCCTTGCTTGGCGGTATGGGTAAAATGTCTTCAATGCTTGAACTTCAGGTTGCATAATACTTGGTGGAAATGGTTGTTACCAGTAAAATCTGTGTCAAAAATCCGCTAGGGTTTCCTTTTGAATGATTCAAAAATTCTGTGTATTTTAAGAGTTATGCTTGTTTATTGTAAAAGTCCATGCTAGATTGTTCTAGTCAACATGTATCTCATATACATTGTCATTTGCATGTATCTTTGATATAAATCCAAAATATACATTGGTAGACGCCAAAGGGAATCCAAGTTGACATATAAGGTCATGGTCATTTTGTTTGCATGGTTAATACATTACGGGTATGTATACTTTTTTTGTATACATACATGAGCGGAACCGAAATGAATATTCAACTAAGTTTAGAAAGCGGAAATGAATGTTGTTAGTTGCATATGTTTTTGTATGTATAAACGTATGTATCTAAAATACAAATACAAGTCTGGACGTGATTAGAGATTTAAAACTTATAAACTTTAGGTGAGGTCCATGCTTGTATATTAAGATGTATGTATTAAATATACAAAAGGGGAAAGATACAAAGATGGATTTGAACTCAGAATTAAATCGTGAGTAAAGTGCATTTATGCATAACGAGAAGTAGAAAAGTCAACATCGCACGCGTATGAAAGTTGTATGTATATGATATACAAAAGAAATATATACAAACCGGACCCAAAGGTGATTCCAAGGTATTTTACAAACTCGATGGGGTCCGTGTTTATATGTTTGGCGATTGTATAAGATATACATGGGCATGTACAAACAAATATACAAAAGGTGAACTCAACGTCAAAAGTGTCATTAAGTTAGAATGTTTGTAGTGATGTTATCACTCTTTCTTTGCATATTAGTGAAAAATGCATCTATAAGATATACAAATGCATAAATGTGCAAAAGCCAATGTGCACAAAATTCAAAATATGCAGGAAACGGTAAAAGTAGAAAGTGAATCAAATTGCATATATTAATTGCAGCATTTAATGTACATCTACCACAGAAAAGCCTTAATTCAAAGAATTAAAAAGGAATTTCAATTGCGTTAATCTTCATAATTGCATTCAAAGTTCAGTTGTAGAGCATTTTATAGATTTAAGGTGAAGTGTGATTCAAAGGCGAATTGTGATTTCAAGGCAGTTGCGGTGAATTTGAACGGTAAAATCTCTTGCCAAAGGTATAAACTCAACGGTTGCAAATTCAGGTGTGTATCTAAAATCCCAATTGCATTTAACGAAATTTGATTGCAGTGATTATAGTAGAATAACGGGAATGGTTTAAACTTAATTAATCATTGTTATAAATTGTGAAACTTCAACATGGTGGGATAGATATATGGAATTCAAAAAGGGAAAAAGATAGGACAGTAGGGTTAAATGTTAAACGGTAAATGTATATGGTAAAAACCCTAGTAAATATGGACATGGTTGTAAAATGAATGTGTATCTTTTCAGGATGCCGCCTAAGGGAAAGAAAATTGAGAAGACGGCTGGAAAAGATGAAAAGAAAGACACAAGAGTTAAAGAAGAATTTGTGGTTAGAGGTTATAATTCATATATATACTATTCAGGAGGAAGGGTAATGGACACGAAAATTAGAGATTTTGATTCTGAGGAACTGTTGGAGAAGATTAGAGTGTTGGGATAAGGTGCCATTAACCTTGTAAATCCCAATATTGTACTTATTCCATTTATTATATGTAATTTGTAATTATCCATGAGGAGATGTACTAGTTTCACTGGCAGGGGTAATTTTGGAGTCACCGGAAGTTATTACGAAGTGACTTTTACTATTGGAAAATGTAAAAACTCATGGTAAATGAGGATAGGCATTCTCCCTTGAGAAATATACTATTTTTGGCATGTATGACAACTTTCATAATGTTTGGTGAGTGAATCTATGACAGCTACAAGTTATCATAAGATTCTTTGATTCTATGACGCATATGATGGATATGTTAGTTGTATATTTTCTATACTTAGCCCAAGGTTCCTATCTTGGAAAGATACTCTTTTGCTGGAATCTATGATGGTTATGACGTGTCATAAGATGTTGTAAGAGGCCAGATTTAGTCTTGGGCACCCAACCTTTGCATGGTTGTTTTTGGACAAGTGGAAGGTGCTTGTAAGATGGCATTTAATATTTGTATGTTGGGGAATCTCATGAGAGAGAAGGTGAATGCCTAAGATGAGTTAGAAAATGTTTCTATAAGTATTTTCCATGTATTAGTTGCTACAATACAAATTTTAGGTACTCGGGTGCTACCAGAATGCTGTCAGATTGAAGACTGGTGGAGAGAGTTGAAGTGCTGTTGTATTGTAAATCACTTTCAGATTAATACAAATATTGGGCCTCTTTCCTGTGTGGAGTTTTTTAGCTGAAAGGGTTTTCTCCATGTTAAACATTGTGTTATGTGTTCATATTTCTGATTTTGCATTTCTATGAAGCATAGTTTTGTTTATGTGTTACAATCTCCATTAATAACACACAGTTAAAGATTGCTGGAATTTATCTTGAATCAGATTTCCATTAAAGTAGTGTTGCTTTAATTTCTAACATTTGGTATCAGATCTTGGCCAGCTTTGACTCTTGGGTGGTAGTGTGGAAGTTGTGGCTACAGTGGGAGATTTGGTTGTGTTTGTTTTGCAGATCTTGTGTTGTTTTAATGGCTGCATCCACTGTTGCATCAACCTCTCATTTGGACATTGAGAAGTTCAACGGAACGGGGTATGAGTTGTGGAAGCTGAAAATGGAAGATTTGTTGGAAGAAAGAAACCAATGGTTGGCTGTCCAAAAAGAGAAGAAATCTGATGATGTCTCTCAAGATGATTGGGATAGACTAGATAAGAAGGCACGGGGAACGATCTGATTGTGTCTTTCAGACTCTATCCTGTTGAATGTCGCAAAGGAAGAGACTGCATACAAGTTGTGGAAACGGTTGGGTGAGATCTATCAAACCAAGAGTATGGTAAATAAACTTTATTTAAAAATAAAATTGTTTTCCATGAAAATGTGAGAAGGTGAATCAGTTGCAGAGCATTTAAATTATTTTAATTTGTTAGTGAGTCAGCTTGATTCAGTAGATGTTGAGGTTAGTGAGGAAGATAAATGTATCTTACTTCTTTGTTCTTTACATGAGTCTTGGGAGAATGTTATCCTTGCTATCACTGCTAACCTCGTGGATCTGAAGCTGGATGATCTTGTTTAAGTTCTAATGTCATAGGAAATGAGAAAGAAGAATTCAGATAGTTTAGGGGATGCTCTCAGTGTCAGGGGAAGGTCTAAGGAAAGAGGACCTAAAGGAGATTAGAAAGGGGCTAAGGACAAGTCCAAGGGCCGGTCTAAGACTCTTGGTTAAAAGAATAGAGTTAAGTGTTGGAACTACAGTAAAAGGGGACATGTGATGGAGTGTAAAACCCCAAGGAACATTGGGAGAGTGCTTCAAATAAGTCCTCGAATGTAAGTGAAGAAGTTTGACTTTCTACATGTAATCTTGTTTCTAATGATCACTAGTTGGTTGACTCAGGATGCTCATTTCATATGACTACGCATAAAGAATGGTTCTCCTCATATGAAGAATATGATGGAGGTAATATCTACCTTGGTGACAAATCGACATATCCGATTGTCAGGAAAGGAAAGGTATTGTTGTGTTTTAGTGATGGGAGGATTAAAACCCTCCCTAGTGTTTTGCATGTTCCTAGATTAGCTAGAAATCTGATTTCAATTTCAAAGTTGAATGATTTGGGAATGCATGTGACATTTGACAAGCATGGTTGCAGATTAGTGAGAGGGAACTTGGTGGTAGCGAAGGGGAAGAGATTTAGAACCCTGTTCAAGATTGAAGCCACTACAGTTTATAATGCCTCCTATGTATCTGAGGCTAATACTAAAAATGAATGTATGTTGTGGCACCATAGATTGGGCCACACAAGCAATAATGTACTAAAAACTATTAAGAATAAAAATTTGTTGGACGATTTCTCTTATTCTGATGAGCACTTTGATTTTTGTGAGCATTGTGTGTTTGGTAAACAAAACAAAAAATCATTTCCTTTAGGAAGCAATAGAGCAAAAGAGAAATTAGAAATTATTCATACGGATGTGTTTAGACCTGTGGATAATGAATCTATCAGAAAGTCTCGTTATTTTGTAACCTTCATTGATGATGTATCCAAATTTACATGGATTTATTTTATGAAGCATAAATCTGAAGTTTTCACTAAGTTTAAGGAATTCAAAGTCTTAGTAGAGAACCAATCAGGTTTAAAGATAAAAATATTAAGATCTAACAATGGAGGGGAATATTGCTCTAAGGAATTTGATGAGTTTTGCAAGCATGCACGTATAATCAGATAAAAGATAACTCCGTATATACCACAACAGAATGGTGTTGTAGAAAGGATGGACCGAACAATTATGGAAAGGGCCAGAAGTATGCTTAGTGATGCACAGTTGGATAAATACTTTTGGGCAGAGGCTGTGTGTACTGCTTGCTACTTGATAAATAGATCTCCTTGCAAGGCTCTTGATTCGACACCTTATGAAGTGTGGATAGGTAAGAAACCTTTTGTTTCACATTTAAGTGTTTTTGGTTGTGAGGCTTTTGTTCATGTGCCTAAGGAAAAGTGATCTAAGTTAGATCCAAAGGCTAAAAAGTACATTCATTAGATATGGTGACAATGTCAAAGGTTATAAGCTTTGGAATCCACTAACCTGCAAGATTATCTTTTCTAGAGATGTTATTTTTAGGGAACTTAGAGCTATTTTTGAACCTGAGCAGCCAAAAGAAAAAGATGAAAAGGTAAAGAAGGTGTACTTTTATTTAGAGCAGCAAGATGAACCTCAGGAAGAACATAATGATGGATTGGGGGGTGAAGAAGAAGAAGAAGATTTGAGTAGTTCTAATGAAGATGAGTCTGTTGTTACAGAAGAAGTTGTTGCAGATGATCATGCAGAAGAACAAGTAGAGTCTCTTACTCCACCCTTGAGGAGATCCACAAGACAACATAATCCAGTTGACAGGTATAGCCCACCAAGTTTTCGTTGTGTATATGCTTTATTAAGTACTAATGACAAACCTAGATCCTACAGGGAATCTATTTCTGCAGATGATAGTGAGTCTTGGAAACTAGCCATGCAGGAGGAGATGATAGCTTTAGACTCTTATAACATTTGGGATCTTGTTCATTTGCCCAAAGGAAGAAAGGCTTTTGATGTAAGTGGGTCTTCAAGAAGAAGTTTGGATCAAATGGGTCATTGGAGAAGTACAGGGCAAGACTGGTAGCCAAGGGCTACTCCCAGAGAGAGGGAGTTGATTTTGGTGAGATATTCTCTCCTGTTGCTAAATTGACTTCTATTAGATTTCTCTTATCCATTGCTATAGCTTATGATTGGAAGATTGAGCAAATGGATGTTAAGACTATGTTCTTGCATGGAGATCTTGAAAAAGAAATTTATATGCAACAACCTACAAGTTTTGATGTAAAAGGAAAAGAACATTGGGTTTGCAAGTTAAAGAGGTATCTTTATGGTCTGAAACAGTCCCCAAGAATGTGGTATCATAAGTTTGACTCATTTGTTTTGAAATTGGGTTTTGTTAGAAGCGAGGAGGATCATTGTGTTTACATTCCTTGTGTTGATGATTCTATACTAGTTATTGCTTTGTATGTTGATGACACATTGTTTTTCAACAATACTAAGGGTATGGTCAGTGAGCTTAAAGCCCAACTTTCAGGTGCATTTGAGATGAAGGATCTTGGTGTTGCAAGGTATATTTTGGGAATGGAGATCAGGAGGGACAGAGTTAATAGAAAGCTTTGGTTGTCACAAAGTAAGTATGTGAATACTATTTTGCAGAGGTTTAGTTTGTAGGACTGTAACCCAGTTAGAGTTCCTTTACCCATTGGTACTAAGATTTTATTAGATATGTGTCCAAAGACTGAGGATGATTTTGAGGATATGTCTAATGTGCCATATGCTAGTGTTGTAGGGAGTTGATGTATGCAATGGTTTGCACTAGACTAGACATTGCCCAAGTAGTGGGAGTTTTGAGTAGATTTATGTCTAACCCTGGTAGACAGCATTGGAACTATGTGAAGAGGGTGTTTAAATATCTTACATGTACTCTTGATCATTGTTTGGTTTATTCTGGTATTGATAGTGCTGATAAATCTTTGGACATACAGGGTTTTGTTGATGCAGATTGGGCAGGTGACTTGGTTAGTCGAAGGTCCACTAGTGGCTATGTGTTTACTCTGTTTGGAGGTGCAGTGAGTTGGATGAGTAAGAGGCAGCCCACAGTTGCTTTGTCCACCACAGAAGTAGAGTATATGGCTGCTACTCATGTTTCTAAGGAGGCAGTTTGGTTGAGGAGACTGTGTATAGGTATTGGATTTGATTGCAGGATCATTCAGATTGGTTGTGATAGCTAGAGTGCTATCTGTTTGGCCAAGAATCCTATGTATCATGCTCAAACTAAGCATGTTGATGTTCAGTATCACTTTGTTCGAGAGTTGGTTGCAAATGGAGAGATTGAGCTAAAGAAGATAGACACTCAGGAGAATGTTGTAGATTCATTGACTAAGCCTGTGAGCATAGAGAAGTTTGTGTGGTGCAGAGAGGCCATGGGCCTTGTTTCTAGTGCTTGATTATTTTCATTTGATTTCCTATGGGTTGATTTACAATGTATAATGTCAAGTGGGAGAATGTTGGGATAAGGTGTCATTAACCTTGTAAATCCCAATATTGTATTTATTCCATTTATTATATGTAATTTGTAATTGTCCATGGGGAGATGTACTAGTTTCACTGGTAGGGGTAATTTCAGAGTCACCGAAAGTTATTACGGAGTGACTTTTACTATTGGCAAATGTAAAAACTCATGGTAAATAAGGATAGGCGTGCTCCCTTGAGGAATATACTATTTTTGGCATGTATGACAACTGTCATAATGTTTGGTGAGTGAATCTATGACAGCTACAAGTTGTCATAAGATTCTATGATTGTATGACGCATATGACGGATATGTTAGTTGTATATTTGCTATATTTAGCCCAAGGTTCCTATCTTGGAAAGATACTCCTTTTCTGGAATCTATGATGGTTATGATGCATCATAAGATGTTGTAAGAGGCCAGATTTAGTCTTAGGCACCCAACCTTTACATGGCTGTGTTTGGACAAGTGGAAGGTGCATGTAAGATGGCATTTAATATTTGTATGTTGGGGAATCTCATGAGAGAGAAGGTGAACACTTAAGATGAGTTAGAAAATGTTTCTATAAGTATTTTCCATGTGCTAGTTGCTGCAATACAGATTTTAGGTACTCAGGTACTGCCAGAATGTTGTCAGATGGAAGACTGGTGGAGAGAGTTGAAGTGTTGTATTGTAAATCATTTTCAGATTAATACAAACATTGGGCCTCTTTCCTGTGTGGAGTTTTTTACCTGAAAGGGTTTTCTCTATGTTAAACATTGTGTTATGTGTTCATATTTTTTATTTTACATTTCTGTGAAGCATAGTTTTATTTCTGTGTTACAATCTCCATTAATAACACACAGTTAAAGATTGTTGAAATTTATCTTGAATCAGATTTCCATTGAAGTAGTGTTGCTTTCATTTCTAACATAGAGTGCCTGGCGCATCCTTGGCAATGAAGAACATGTGGGATGTAGGATTATATAATGCTGCAGGATTTTGATTAGCAATGGAGGCTAGGGACCTAGTTATCAAATGTATCCAGAGATATGATATGAATTCCAAGAAGGTAAAACATAATGGGGTGGTATTTGTAGATTTATCTATCGAGGGTATAGCAAAAACCTTTGGGTTGAAGATCACTGACAAGATGAAGGAAATAGATACAGCACAGTATGAAGATGATTTTAAGAAAAATGAAGCATCCTGTAAAAGTGCAATATTCTACGGATGGTATTCTCCAGATAAGAAGCCAAAGGCAGCTGTGAGGGTTCCAAAGAACCTATACAGGTTGGATTTCAAGGAAGACGTCTATATCATGATTACATTACTAAGCATACTAATGGATTTGGTAGATGTTGTTGCATTTGAGCCATGGATGTTTTCTATGATACAATTTATCAGAGAAGAGACAGGGGATGTTCATTGGGCTTGGGCCATCAGCAACGCCATTTATGCACAAGTCCCTAGATTTAATAAACAAAAGAAGTTCTTTATGTCATCTTATATTGTATATTTGTGTGCAGCCAAGATGCAATTGAATGGAGTACAAAGGGTTGGCACATTGGGGAGTGGACCAGGGCAGACATTAGTAAATGATCATTACTCGGACCTACAGGAGCAAAATGTAGGTAAGAATTACATAAGGGTAAATGATGTGTTTTCCATGTACCTGGTGAGGATATTGATAGGAGAAAGAGATAAAATGTTGTCTGAAGGAGCAAAGAATGCAATCACCTTGCATAGTGCGTGGTATATACAGTTCCCTACCTTCACATACATTAGAATAGAAGGGTTTAAAGGAAAACTTTTTAGATTACCAAGGTACCCATCAGATAGGGTAGTGTTGTTAGAGTTCACAAGACAGATATTGGATGTGTATGCAATGTATAAGGCCAAGTCTAACAGTGGAAACATAAAATTTCCCTTTGTTATTGGAAGATACCAATGCTTTAATGAAGACATAGCTAAAGCCTCAGAGGTAGAGTTGCTATATTATGGTTTTCCAACTTTTGATTTAGCTAGACCTTTTGATCCATTCAAAAGGATTCATAACTTTGTAGATAAAAAGTTTAAACATCAGCCTCACCTTGAAGATTTATGGGCTGACTGTGACAGTGAAGTCAAAGTCAAGAAAAGGGCTCATCAGAGATTGACCCTGATCAAATAAGAACATTGGGAGTGATTGAAGTACCCCAAGAGATCAGAGATGATAACAAGAAGACATTACATACAAGCTATGACAGTAAAAAGGTTGCTGAGGAAATTTTGACCGAACCAGACTGGAATCAACCTAAGGAGACTTCATTAGGAAATATTTCAAAACCAGTACTAGCATATTCAGATATATGGATAAAGGAGAAGATAGAAGAATTGAAAGCTAAAGGAGTAACAGTCACCTACCAGGGGAAGAAAGGTAAAAAGAGAAGCCTAGAGAGTGAAGATAATTTTGATGATTTCCTGAGAAGAAAGAGGCAGGTGGTAGAGGCCAAAATAGCTAAGGTTAACACGGGAGCTACATTATTGGATCCATATGCACTAGGGATAACAGTGGCAATCCCTTTAGGAATGTTTACATCAACAAAGGGAGAGACATCTATTGTAGCTATCACAGCAGAGAAGGTTCCAGTGAAGGCAACTGTATTATCTCAACAAACATCAACACCTATAGTACCTTTACAAATGCCTCAACAACCACCTTTGGAAACACAAACCCAGTAATAGAAAATACAAGGGTTTATACAGGTAAAATAATAAATGACCAAGGGGATGGTGGGAAAGGCATCAACAACCCAAGCACCCACAAAATGCAATATAGAAATAGTGGATGTGGACAATATTGAAGATGTGGATGATATTGAAGATGATAAGGATGAAGGTAAAGATAAAGGTAGTGATGATAGCTTGGATATGAGTAGTGAAGAGGAACAAGAGGAGAAAGAAGAGGAAGAAGATGGGAAAATACCAAAAACTCACCTCATTTTGGGAGCGTTTGATGCAAGTGCATCACAAAAAGTAGCAACATCACAAGATCCAAAAATTGTCATATCATCAAAAGAAGATGTAGAAATAACTGATACATTTGATAATTTAGTGCCTAAAAGCATCATGGAGGA
Organism: Cunninghamia lanceolata; assembly: GCA_027924645.1. NCBI lineage: Eukaryota > Viridiplantae > Streptophyta > Pinopsida > Cupressales > Cupressaceae > Cunninghamia > Cunninghamia lanceolata. The sequence goes on from BSBN01001091.1 coordinate 1,590,874, forward strand.
AGTCAAAGAGGCTGCCAAGGAGATATTGAGGAATCAAGAAGAGGAGAATGAAAATAAGGATATGGATAACATATCAGTTGCTCAAGAAGAGGGTGTACCAAGTCAAGAAAATGTGCCTGCAGTGGGGATGGAAGAACAACAACATGAACAACATCAAGAACAACAAAATGTTGAAGAGAAACAAATTCCCTAGCAACAACCTCTTCAAGAACAACCACCTCCATAACAAGAAGATCATGAAGAACAAGAGCAAGATGAAGTCATAACAGAGGAACCTCAGGATGAAGTAATGAATGATAAAGTTGCAGGTGCCAGTGTAGAAATACCATATTGGGTTGGATCAGAGGTAAGGCAAGAGTTAGCAGTGCATCTAATGCATATTGACATAAAGAGTTTACTATCTAATGAAGCCACTAGAAGGGGTAAAAGAAAGGCAAGAATAATGTCTGCAATAAAGAGAGATCCCTCAGGGACAAGGACTGTGCAAATGGCAGTTCCAAAAGTAGACAAAGAAAAGGGAGAAATAGGAATGGAAGAGTACAATGTCATCAGTATGAACCTTGGGCATGTTAATCGGGAGCAACATATTGAAGAACTACAGGAGATGATCGAATTGATTGCCGATAAAATGAGAAAAGACAAATAGAAGATAATAAAGTTGAAAGGGCACATTGCCCAATTACAACAATTTATTCAAGGAATGTTTGATCCTAGACAGAGTTTACCATAATTACCCTCAGAATTAACTATTTTATCTAAGGAGCAACTAAATGAAATGGAGAATAAAAAGCATGAAGCTAGTGTACTAGAGAAGTATGTAAAGACATTCATTCAAAAGGGAGGGGAAGTAATAAAAATTACAATTGGCAATTGGAATATCACCCTGACTGAGAAGAATAATTGTGCCACTCTTCTACAAAAATGTCAAGAATAATACAGAATAGAGATGAGCTTAAGAAACTCAATGCCATGGAGGGACAAACAGAATTATTGGTGAATGAAGGGGTATTAACTTTAAATGTTGTTTTTCAATTACCTCAGGAAAGGATGGAATTAAAGTTTGAAGAGGGCATACTAAGATCCTGTATTAATAATTTGCAAGAGTTAGAGAAAATTGCTCAGGAATTGTTGGAAAAGCATGTGAAGATAGTACAACATTTGGTAAAACATCCGTGTTCCAAAGTTCAGATATATGACATAGATACAGCTGTAAAGGAGTTCAAAGGTACCTTCCATTCATGTATTGATGATCCCATGGATAAATTAAATCAAGAGGCAATGGAAAAGATAATGAAGTTAAGTGCCAAAATTAAGAAGTATCAGAAAAGAAAAGAAGATATGGAAGGCAAGGCACAAATATTGAAGAAAAACATGGAAATGCAGCAATATACATGGGATGCTTCTCAAAGAACAAGTCATGCATCTATATCAGCATTGGCTGAAAGATATACAAGTCACATGAGAGGGAAGAAAGGGGATCTATGGGTAGAGGATATAGGGGATAGCGACTGATATGTTCACTTCATTCTCTATTTGTTATTCTTTGTACACATAGGAAAATTCAAAGATGAAAGTCAATTGAGGAAATATTTTGGCACTTCAAAGAAAGATTCTAAAGACATCTGGGTGTTTTGACAAATATTCTCTCAAGATATTTTGGGAATGACAACTGGCAAAAAAAGTATATTCCAGGGATATGAACCTATGTGCCAGCTGGTGTTTAGTTGGCAGGTTTGTCTCCACCTTTGATGTTATTTTTTGAATTTGGAATGTTGATGGTTTTGTAATCATAGCAGGAGATCTTATTCTATATAAGGATCTTTGCTATACATATTTTAGTACACATGACATGCATAGGGAAATTACATAGAAAGTAGTAAAGCTGAGCAAGTGCAAGAGAAGTGAATAAGGAGAGTGCTTTGAGCATTGTTGTTTTAGAGAAGTCACCTGTGTCTGTAGAAAGGATAGTGTGGAACATCCTGTTTCCTTTTTACATTTGTAAAAATGTCTGTAAGTTTGAGAATTTTTTTGATATTCATAAGATTTGAAGTCATTGAACATTATAAATTTGAAATGGCTAACATATATTAGTAAATGCAAATATCAAATTTCAGCGTCTATTCCAGAATGTTATTTGATGAATGTGTTTCTGATATATTTCTTTTAAAGATCACAATTTTGTATGTGAGTTTGTGAAATGATCTAGATTAACATATGTAAATTTACCTACTTCTGAATTGTCCAAGATAACCAAAACTTGTCAACATGAGTAACAGAGCATCATATGTTGTTTAGATCATGTTTCTAACCTTACCTTTTGATTTTTCTTTACCAGTAGTTTAAATAATTAGCCAAAATGCAGTCATCTAAAGGAAATTGTTAAGGATCCTAGTGAATATATGCAAATGAGAAAGATCCTTAGTAGTTTTCATATTTTTGAGATACAAATCATGTTTCTATAGAATTCATGCAAATATTAATAGATAAGTTACAAATATTTGTTAAGGAATCAACACTTTGAGGATAATTTGGAAATATTTGTAAAGATTAAGTGATAATAGCCAGTAATAAATATTTAAATCACGTAAGGCCCCTTGTTAAACAACTTCACATTAAACCTTGAGTAAATCTGACAAAGTCATGACCTGACTACCAAAGCCTTGGGATTGTGAATTATCATTTGATAATTCTCCATATCTTTCAAGATAGATTAAGTTCATTGTAAATTTATCTCATGTTGTGAGTATAACATCCATATCAACAGTTTTTGGTGCTAGAAGGAGGGCATGATAGGATTTAAAGCAAGCTTTGTGCAAGTTGGCTAATAGGATGGGTGGAACGACTAGGTCCAGGTCAAATCTAGGGGATATTTTCGTGCAATTGCCTGAAAGATGAGGTAAAGGTATAAATAGTCCCTTAATCTTAAGTCCTAGAACTTTTTAGCCAGGGAGTTCATCACATACTCCTCCGAGTCTAGGTTCACCTTTAATACAGCGTAATTTGATAAGTCCTAACATATCTGTGTTTAGACCACTAAATTTTGGTTTAAATCCTCAAAATCAACCAAACTTTGGTCCAGTTCCACCTAGAGGTCCTGTCATGGCATTCTTTAACATAGAATCTCCTATAACCTTTGTGGCATATCATGACATGCCAAATAATCTAGACAAGATATGTCCAAAATTTCAATTACATCAAGATCCAGAAGATCACATAAGGATCTTCAAAAAAACTTGCTTCGGGGCAAGGATAGCACATGAAGATGTGGTATGTAGGTTGTTTCCTTTTACCTTAACGGAACCAGCTTATAGCTGGTATGTCAATTTGCTTAATTATCACATCACAAGCTAGGAAATTATGGAAGAAACATTCCTATCCAGGTTCAGAGTTCCAATAGAGTTGACATCGCTATATCATAGGTTAGCAGAGATTAGAAGAGGTGAAGGGGAATTCATAACTACATTTAATGATCATTTTTAAAAGGCTTATTCAAGATTGGTAGCTTCTTATAAAGTAACTAATGATGCAGTATTACAAATGTATTATGTTGCTTTGGATCCTTTAACTACAATGTTTGTTAAGAGACAGGTACCTGTAGTGATAAATCTATCTGAAGCATATAAAGAAGCTGTGAAAAGAAATCAAGAGATGCGGAAAACAGGCGATGGACCTTTAGTAAGCCTTGGAGGTGTTGCAATTCCTAATCAAATGCAGCAACTAAATGGTGCACTAATGAATTATACTCTTGTGTATAATCCAGTTCCAAATTATACTCCCGTGTATAATCCTGTTCCTACACGCACTATGGTTCCATACATGAGCAATGTTACTAATGACGACAAGTTCAATGGACAATCATTCTTCCAAGCTCCCCAGGATACATATGTAGCCAAGGTACAAGAGGATAGAGATGAATTAAAGGAAATCACTACTCATTTGATAAGGTTGACTACAGAGGTCACTCAGATGAGAAATCAGAGTTTTTACGGTCAAAACTATCAAAATAACAGTCATCAGAGTAATCAAGGTGGCAATCATCAGAGCTATGGACAAGGAATGCAGAATAGAAATCACAATGGAGATAACAAAGCTTATGGAAATTACAATAGAAATTCTAATCAGCCTAAGCCTCCTAGAATCTGGAATACGAGACCAAATAATGGCACCCCGGCTTCTCCTTTTGAGAATCTAGATAATCAAGAATCTAAACAGCCTACTAGGATACAAGTAGCAGATGTAGCTCTTAAGAATTGGTGCAGAATTCATAACACGAGTGCTCATGCTGAGCTTGATTATCCACAGTTCCACTTGGCAGTGAGCATCTTCAAAGTAGAAGTGCAGAGCCCTACATCTGAATTCGTGATTCCTACAGGAAATGAGATAGTACCTTCAGGGTATGAGTCAGCCATGGTTCTAGAAAGTTTCACCTTCTCATCAAGAGAAGAAGTGGATCAAATAAAAGAATATGAGTCATATTATCATGAGAATCTGTATCCTGAATCAGCATTAGTGTTGGAGACTTTCCAATTTCCCTTTGAAACTGAGATCAAAGTGCTAGTCAAGGCAGATGAAGTCCAAGCATTACAGTAGTCTCAAAAGAATCACATGTACAATCTGAGGAGTAATAACAAATCTGGAGGTCCTTTCACTACTTCCACACCTCAAAATAATCTCAATACACCACCAGACGTGCATTCAAGTAATAATCCTCCACCTCCAAAGGCAAATTATCAGGACACTGGTACTTTAGCATCATCAAAGGTCTAAGTAAGTAAAGCATAACCTAATGATGCTTCTAAATTCATGAGTTATTTGTCTAAAGAAATTAGGAAAATAAAAGTGAATGTGCCTTTGTATGAATTGTTGAGAAATCCAAGAGTTAGAACTGCTTTTATTAAGTCTTTAGATTAATCAGGTCCCAAGGAAAACTCAATAGGTCCAGAGGTTCCTAACAAAGAAGTGTATATTAAGGACAAGAGTAAAAGTCTTAAGCAGCCTACAAACACTAATGTAGTGTTGTATATGGAAAAGAAGGAGTCTCCTCCTTTCTTGTTGACCTTAAGAATTTTTGGAAAAAGCCTACACAATTGCATGGTAGACTCTGGAGCCTCTAGCAATGTCATATCATTAGGGATATGTAAAACTTTAGGACTCACTCCTACAAAGTCAGCCAAAGTTGTGACTCAACTAGACAAATCTAAAGTAAATTTTGTAGGAGAGTTTATGCATATTCAGATGCAATTAGCTACTGATCCTAGAGTACAACAATATATTGGCATCCAGGTAGTTGATATTCATGTGAATTATGGGATGTTGTTCAGTCGAGATTGGTCTAAAACTCTAAATGGATATATGGTGATAGACTTTTCACACATATGGTTTCCCTGGAGAGGCATTCCTACCTAGATTAGGATTGAGGTTGAAACAAAAATGAAACACATGATAACATAGTACAATAAGACAAATGAGGTACTATATGCTTCAGTAGAACCTGGTATATATAGAGTTTCTAATAGAGGATTCCAAATAGAGGAAATCATAGCCTTTGATTTCAAAATGAAACCTATTGATAAGAGAACTAGTTTGTTCATTGAATCTAATTATGGTTCTTCTGATGAAGAAGAGAATACCATGAGTAGTTTTAACCAATTCATGAGATAGGAAATTAGGAAATGTACCCAGTAGGGAACTCCTATTCAGGACTTTCTATGTAGAGAATGGTGTAGAGTTCATAAGACTACTCATTATGAGGAGGACTGCGAAATGTGTAGAGAAATCATTGAATATCAACATAGAAAATGTATGGCACAAATGGGAAGTCGGGAAGGAAAACATAGTATTAATAAACCTGAGTTGCTATTACATGAGAATGCTAGTGTTATGCTGAAAGATCCAAGTGATTCTATGGAAGCAAAAGGTAGCAATCATTCTGACCTTCACAAAACTTGTAGAAAATACAACGGTATTTGTAGGTTTGACAAAAATGCATAAGGATAAACGTGACCCTACAAAACCTGAACTGAATAAAATGTTTCCTATAAAAGTGAGGGATTCAGTTCACAAAAGAAATAATATGTGGATTTTAAAATGCAATGGATCAAAATCTAAACAGGGAGCAGGGGCAGGAATAGAACTAATTGATCCTGATGGAAAGTCATTTTTAGCAGCCTATAGGTTACAATTTCCATGTACTAACAATGTAGTAGAATACGAGGCACTAGTACAAGGGTTAGTGATGGCTATTAAAAAGAAGGTGAAAATCCTTCAAGTTTTATCTAATTTTGAACTAGTAGTCAGACAAGTTAGGATATTGTATGCCTGCAATTTTTGGAAAATGGTAAGTTATAGGCACAGGGTCTAGGATTTGATTGAACATTTCAACGCTTTTAATATTGTACACATTCCTAGAGAATTGAATCAACGTCTAGATGCTTTAGCAGTAACATCTAGTGCACTTGAACCATTAAAATTGTTAGGACTAAAGAAATTTGCGATAGAACTAGTGTCTGTTCCTAGCGTACCTGACAATGTAACAAACTTTCAAGTATTTGAGGGTGACCAATAGATCCTTGATTTTATAATGAGTCATAATGTCTTTGAAGCCTAGAGAATAGATGAATAGGATAGACCAGAAGTATCTTGGGATGAAGAAGAGATTATTGACCTGAAAAGCAATTTCTTACCAAAAGAGTCATTGAACTAGAAAAGATCTTTGATTTTGATGTAGTTGTCAGGAAAAGAGATTTGCCTAAAACAAAGGGAGGCAAATGTGAGCCTTTCAACCTAGGCACTTACAAGGACCCTAAAAATGTACTAATTGGTAAGACTTGTTCCACTGAGTTGAGAGGTGATATAATTGTTGTATTAAAATCTTATAAACATGTGATTGCATGGACATATGAAGATCTCAAAACGTATGACACATCTATCATAACCCACATAATTCCCTTGAAACCAAGAATAAAGCCATTTAGAAAAAAACAAAGACTAGTGAATGCCATTTTAGAACCCTTGATTTTTGAAGAGGTCAAGAAATTGTTATCTGCAAGGATAATCTTTCCTGTTAGGCATTCTACTTTGGGTAGCTAACTTAGTGCCTCTAAGAAAAAAGAATGGAGATATCAGACTGTGTGTAGACTTTAGAAATCTTAATAAGGCGTCAGAAAAAGATAATTATCCTTTACCACCTTTGGATGAGGTTTTGCAAGTAGTTAATGGCGCTAAAATGATGTCCTTCCTAGATGGATTTTATGGCTATAATCAGGTCTTGGTAGATAAAGAAGATAGGTTGAAAACCACTTTCACATGTAAATGGGGTAATTATGCCTATAGAAGAATGCCATTTGGTTTAATTAATCCAAGGGCTACATTCCAAAGAGCCATGGATATTGCTTTTCGTGGACTTGTAGGAAAATGCATAGTGATTTATATGGATGATTTGATAGTTTTTTTCTAAAGACGGGTCTAACCATGCAGATGATTTGAAGAAAGTACTACAAAGATGCAAAAAGTATAGTATATCTTTGAACCCAAAGAAATGTTTCTTTGGGGTGACATTAGGTAAACTACTAGGGCATATTATTTCTAAAAATGGGATTTCTATTGATCCAAACAGAGTGGAAGGAATCAATAAGTTGCAATTGCCTGCTAGTAAGAAGGAACTAAAGTCATTTAAGGTAAAATCAACTTTGTGAGGAAAATTATCACTGGTTTTGCTGAAATAGTATAGCCTTTAAATGCTATGCTGAAGAAAGATGCCAACATAGAGTGGACACCAATGGCCAGAGCAGCTTTTAAAGATATAAAGGAAGCTATCACCAATGCTCCAGTGTTGACTAGTCTTGATTATACCAAACCATTCTTTATATATTCTTTTGCATCTGAACACTCTTGTGTGGCAACCTTGACACAAAAAGGTGAGGAAAATGAAGAAAAGCCAATAGCGTTTATGAGTGCTCCCCTTTAAGGTGCATAATTAAAATACTTGGATACTGAAAGGCAATCTTTTGCCTTAGTGAAAGCAGTTAAAAAGTTCAGGCATTACATTTTAAGAAGTCAATTCAAATCTATTGTGTCTGATGTTGTAATAAAGATGCTGCTAATTCAAAATGAGCCAAGAGACAAAAGAGCAAAATGGATAATAGTGTTACAAGAGTTTGATCTGGAAATCATTCCCATGAAATTGGTCAGGGGTCAAGCTTTAGTGCAGACTATACCTAACACAGATCCCAACATTGTTAGCCAACAATATGTCATCAATACCAATACTACAAACAAATGGTATGATGATCTCAATTCATTTTTGATATCAGGGAAATATCCCAGTCACATGAAGTCTTCCCAAAGAAGGGCATTAAGGTTGAAAGCTCAAAGGTATATGATCTAGGGAGGGATACTATTCAAAAAGAATAATGAAGGGATATATTTGAGATGTTTGAATAGAGAGCAAGCTGATAAAGTGATGTTAGAATTACATGATAAATATGGGACCTGCTCATGAGTCTCATTTGGCCACCACACATAAGATCTTAAGGGTGGGGTACTACTAGCCTACCATGTTTAAAGACACGGAAGAACATATTAGATGATGTCATATATGTCAAACTACTGTTGATAGGGAAAGAAATATGACTCACCCTTTGCAACCTGTGATAGAAACTAGACCATTTGCACAATGGGGGCTAGATTTCATTGGATTCATTAATCCTCCATCTTGTATTGGACACAAATTCATCCTTACAGTGACTGATTACTACACCAAATGGACAAAGGCTACTTGCTGTAAGTTATCTACCATTGAGGTTGTCATCAAATTTCTAGAGGAAAATATCATAACCATGTTGAAATGAGCCATACAACTGAGAGGGGGGGTGAATCAGTTGTCTCAAAACTTGAACAATTTTGCACCTTAAAACATTAACACTTGTGCACTATTTGTTATGATTAAATCATGAAAGCATAAACTCAGAAACATAAACACAATTTCAAGATCATAAACAAGTGACACCAGATTTTTACGTGGAAAACCCTGTTAAGGGAAAAACCACGGTGGATGTTAGTCCACAAGATATATAAGTTATAACAATACCAAAAATTAGAGCCTCACTGCCCAGACAAGGCTCACTGCCATGGGGTGGCTCACTACCAAGGTTTTTGAACTGAGATAATAGCATCTACTCTTTGCCAAGGTTCAGTTCCATTGAAGCACAAAAACACCTCTGCTCTGCTTTGTTGCCTTACTTCACTTTATCTTTTCATCTTTGCACTTGGATACTTTTTCACGACTCAATTACAAGTATTTATACACTACATCAACCTTGGAATGATCATCAAGGTCGGCATTACAAACATTTACAAAATAGGTCTTGACCTAATACAAAATTATGCTAAGAAAATGTAGTAAAGATGTATGTGGATCACTCCACGCCTTAGCTAGGACTCAAACACGATCTTCCATGCCACGAAATGCTTCTACAATCTTCAATATATCTCCGCAATCACTTGAATTAACCAAGTTGGCTAAGATTAGTTACACGCTATGTTATCTGGGAATAAACTTCAAACATGATCTCAATTCCTTAACACAGACCAATGTAAATACAGGAACACAATCAGGAGGCATCCACAAGCACGTTTTAATCACCAGGAGCAACCGCACAAACTCTAACCACTTTATCCATGAGATTCTTCACACCGGAGCACATGAACTTTACTAACTTCAACTGTCATAAAGGAAGGATAGCTTGCAAACCACCAAATCATGAACCATTGTAGTTGTAGGCATTTATTATCATCCTAGACTTCCATCTAGAACCGCAGAGCAAAATACTTCAATGCAAAGGAATGCGCAGCAAAATACTTTCTCCCTGTCACTAATGAATAATCAGAAAAAGTAGGTTTTACTCTGGTGAGTGTAACTCACTCAATTCTTCATACCGAAGGCTCAAACTCAAGATTTATCATCTTCAAACATGCCTCTAAATAGTTTCCAATCCACGGACCAAGGTCTTCAATCTACAAGAAATGCAGAGCAGTCTTCTAAACTGTTCTTCAGTATGCAACTCATTGTCTTCACTATGATTCACTGTTTACTTTCTGATTCTTCCGGAGGGGCTAATTTTCTCAATATCCTCAACATATAAAGCTTCTAAATAAATAACAAAATAGGATGCAGTTGACACCAATGACAACAAAGATATGTTGACATCAATGACAACATCGATTAGGCACATACTTGCAACAAACCAGATTCGGAGTACCTTATGCACTGGTATGTGACAACAGCCCTGTTTTCTCTTCCTTAAAGTTCTCAAACTGGGCTTTTGAGTATGGTATTGTTTTAAAATTTTCATCAAACTAGTATCCATAGGGTAATGGGTTAGCAAAATCCACTAACAAAATTATGTTAGACATCATTAGGAAATTGATTGCCAAAAACCCCAAGGAATGGAATACATTGTTGAAATATGCTTTATGGGTTGATAGAACAAAAGTTAAAATAGCATTAAGGAATTCACCATACCATTTAGTATATGGCACAGATGCAATTCTACCTATTAATCTTAGAATCCCAACCTGGAAGTTTGCTAATTAGTACTTAGGGTTTGATGACCAAAGAGAATCCAAATTAGTTCAATCGTTGCACTTGGATGAGAAAAGAGATCAAGCCATATATAGGTTTGCCAAACATCAAGCAGTAGTCAAAAGATGGTTTGATAAGAGAGCTAGAGTTAAAACTTTTAAGATCTCAGACTTAGTCTTATGTTGGGACAAGGCTCATGAGAAAAAAGGAAATCATGGAAAATTTGATAAACTGTGGATAGGTCCACTCCAAATTGCTGAAATCATAGGAGACAACACATTTAGGTTAAAAACTTTGACTAGTGAAGATATTTCATTACTTGTTAATGGTCAATATATTAAACACTACTTTCAAGCCTAAAGTGTTGCATTGAAGCATATTGTGTATCATACTGTAAGTATTGTATATTCTTGTGTGGTTTTTTATTCGTTTTTTTTTTTGTTTATGTGTTTTTTTCTTTTTGTTTGTGGTTTGCTTGGGGATCCTCATTTTGGTTTTGGATATACAGGAGCTAACTATAACTTTAGAAAATAATAGAATTTGTAGAACTGAGAGAATCATTTGAAATTTATGCATGAGTTCTAACTTTTATATATATAATTTGCTTGTTTGGTCTTTTAAATATTTTATTCACCAACAACAAGTTGAAACGTTCAATGAATCATACAAATATACATCTTTAAGATTCTAAGAGTAGGTTTGGGAGATAGTGGACACTTGCATTAAGTGAAAAATCTAAAAATTTGCATTGCTACCACTATAATCTCCACCCTACATATCATTAACAGGATTCTACTATCTGTTAAACATGAACTTCATTGCAATATCAATAACATCAAAACAAAAGATAAGGAATGATCACAAGAAATCATTTGAAACATATGCAGACTACTAGATAACTCCACTGGGGCTATAGATGGCTGACTGGCAGTGGGGCTCTATTTGGGGAGATTATAATGATAACCTTGTCGGGGCTATGGACGCCTGACTAGAAGCAAGGCTCTATCTAGGTTGGCTTAGAAGGTTAAATCCATCTATGTAGATTAATGTAAATAGTTGTTGTTTTCTAAGTCTGTTCCAAAGAATGGGAATGAATCAATTGCACACAATTAAATTCCTTTGAAAGAATCTTTTGGGTTAGTGAATACATTCTTTCTATTATTAAATAGTAGCTTACATACAAGAAAATTGGAAATTATGATTTATTTCATTTTATTCCCTAATTTTTCCAAATTTGATTATTTTATTTGGTTTCTAGTTGTTGTGATGTTCACAACACACCCCATTTTTACCCTTTAGAAAAATGAGGACCCCTGCTGTGGCTTTTGCTTTTGTGTTGGTCTGGTTCTCCTTGCTTGGTGGTATGCATAAAATGTCTTCAATGCTTGAACTTCAGGTTGCATAATGCTTAGTGGAAAATGGTTGTTACCAGTGAAATCTGTGTCAAAAATTACCTAAGGTTGCCTTTTGAATGATTCAAAAATTCTGTATATTTTAAGAGTTATGCTTGTTTATGTTAAAAGTCAACGCTGGATTGTTCTAGTCAATGTGTATCTCGTATACATTGTCATTTGCATGTATCTTTGATACAAATCCAAAATATATATTGGCGGATGCCAAAGGGAATCCAAGTTGGCATATAAGGTCATGGTCATTTTATTTGCATGGTTAATACATAACGGGTATGTATACTTCTTTTGTATACATACATGAGTGGACCCAAAATGAATATTCAACTGAGTTTAGAAAGCGGAAATGAATGTTGTTATTTGCATATGTTTTTGTATGTATAAACGCATGTATCTAAAATACAGATACAAGTTTGGATGTGATTAGAGATTTAAAACTTATAAACTTCAGGTGAGGTCCGTGCTTGTATATTAAGATGTATGTATTAAATATACAAAAGGGGAAAGATACAACGATGGATTTAAACTCAGAATTAAATTGAGTAAAGTGCATTTATGCATAACGAGAAGTAGAAAGGTTAACATCATGTATGTATGAAAGTTGTATGTATATGATATGCAAAAGATGATATAAAAGAAATATATACAAACCGGACCCGAAGGTGATTCCAGGGTATTTTATGAACTTGATGGGGTCCACGTTTGTATGTTTGGCAATTGTATAAGATATACATGGGCATGTACAAACAAATATACAAAACGTAAACTCAACGTCAAAAGTTCCATTAAGTCAGAATGTTTGTAGTGACGTCATCGCTCTTTCTTTGTATATTAGTGAAAAATGCATGTATAAGATATACAAATGCAGAAATGTACAAAAGTCAATGTATACAAAATTTAAAATATGTAGGAAACAGTAAAAGTAGAAAGTGAATCAAATTGCATATATTAATTGCAACATTTAATGCACATCTACCACATAAAAGCCTTAATTCAAAGAAGTAAAAAGGAATTTCAATTGCGTTAATCTTCATAATTGCATTAAAAGTTCAGTTGCAAAGCATTTTACAGATTTAAGGTGAAGTGCGATTCAAAGGCGAATTGTGATTTCAAGGCAGTTGCGGTGAATTTGAACGGTAAAATCTCTTGCCAAAGGTATAAACTCAACGGTTGCAAATTCAGGTGTGTATCTAAAATCCCAAGTGCGTTTAACGAAATTTGATTGCAGTAATTTTATAGTGATTACAGTAGAATAACGGGAATGCTTTAAACTTAATTAATCATCATGATAAATTGTGAAACTTGAGCATGGTGGGGTAGATATATGGAATTCAAAAAATGGAAAAAGACAGGACAGTAGGGTTAAATGTTAAACGATAAATGTATATGGTAAAAACCCTAGTAAATATGGACATGGTTGTAAAATGAATGTGTATCTTTTTAGGATGCCACCTAAGGGAAAGAAAATTGAGAAGACGGTCAGAAAATCTGAAAAGAAAGACACAAGAGTTAAAGAGGAATTTGTGGTTAGAGGTTATAATTCACATATATAATCTTCAGGAGGAAGGGTAATGGACACAGAAATTACAGATTTTGATTCTGAGGAACTATTAGAGAAGATTAGAGCGCATGGCGCATCCTTGGCCATGAAGAACATATGGGATGTTGGATTATATAATGTTGTAGGATTTCCATTAGTAATGGAGCGTAGGGGCCTAGTTATCGAATGTATCAAGAGATGGTATTCTCCAGATAAGAAGCCAAAGGCAGCTACGAGGGTTCCAAAGAACCTATACAGGTTGGATTTCAAGGAAGACATCTATATCATGATTACATTACTAAGTAGACCAATGGGTTTGCCAGATGCTGCTGCATTTGAGCCATGGATGTTTTCTATGATACAATTTATCAGAGAAGAGATAGGGGATGTTCATTGGGATTTGGCCATCAACAATACCATTTATGCACAAGTCTTGAGATTTAATAGACAAAAGAAGTTCTTCATGTCATCTTATATTGTATATTCATGTGCAGCCAAGATGCAATTGAATGGAGTACAGAGGGTTGGCACATTGGGGAGTGGACCAGGACAAACGTTCGTGTTGATGGTGTTCTTAGCACACAACAATGCAGGTATGATTGTTGGTATCACACCTCTCTTGAAAAGTATCCTACCCTAGGTAAGACTACTCCAAGGATAATACAGCAAGGTCTTAGCATGCTTGGAATTTCTCAATTAGAATGTACTAGCTATTCCTATAAGGGGTCTTACATGCAAAGTGACAGATTGAACAGGTTGGACAGCACTTCATGCAAACCCTTATACTTTTAGTTGATATGACGGTGCAGAATGCTACTGAAAACCTAAATCTAACAACTGATTAAAAGAAAATGTAAAAGGAGTAAGGTTTAGAGGGATCCTAAGTGACATTCACATTGATGCAAAGATTATTGTAGGTAGACAAATGTTCTAAAATTTAACCAATTTCTTAAGTAACCAAGATAACTAATTGCTACAGCACTTACAGAAAATGATGTTATCTTCTATGGATTCTTAAGATTTTAGGATTGCATGCATTCATTAAATACCTAGTTTTGGTGTTATTTAACTATTGTAGTGCAATTGAACTCAGCACAAATTAAAGCCCAGGCAACTTACAGTCAGCAAGCAACTAAAAGTATGGACTTAGAACATTCATCAGATACCTTCAACAAACCATTAACATTGCAAAAGCACAATCTAACTAATGCAGATCATGAAGCGAACCATGAAACCAAATAGATAACACAAGTAAACAAATTCTTAGAATCACTGCAGAAACTTGCTTTGTATTAATCTCAAATGGTAGAGCATCAACAATTCGACATCAAGAGTCTTACAAATGAGAGAAATGGCAGCCCTTTATATAAGTTTTTGAATGAACAGTGGAGATTAAGTCAACACCGACGGCCCAGATTTAACAACATTAAATACATTTGAAACAGCACATTGCATTCCCGGATTACAATTTGTCTCTTGGGAAAAGGATGAAAAATGACCTCCAAATACATTGAACCTGGACAAACTGAATACCCATTTGATTATATATATAGAAAAGACAATTTTCAAGACATAATAAGGACAAAATAGTGTCACATGACCTTCCAAATATAGAAATACATATTTGTGATGGGATTATATTTCCAAATATTCAAAAATATTCTATTGCTCTTCATCTAAATCTATTTTGTCTTCTTCTGCCTTTTTATTGATGTAGTTGACCCAAGATGATAATGTTGGATTGATGTCGAAGGGGTCTGGGTTCTCGGTGTGGTCCACTCTGTATCTGAACATTTCCAATTCTTCGCTGTATTGGATATACATTTTCTCCATTGCTTTCCTGATCTTCTAAAATGTGATAAAAGTCATTCAGAGATCACTAACCTTATCCAATCTGTTCATAACAGTTTGTGTAGTTTGCTTAAAGATTATCTGATGTAGCTTGTCCTTACAAGCTTGCACATCATACGGAGCCAGATCATCAAAATTAATTACCAAGTAGTCCTTCAAAGAGTCATTTATTTCATAGATAAAAGATAATATATTCTCATCAGCCACCTTATAGGCCTCTCTGACATCACCGAAGAGTTCTTTTCTTAATTTCAACTACTGGTACCATTTCACCTTTTTATGCAATCTATCGGTTGTCAAGATATTTTCTGATAACAATGTTTCAGTAGTAAGATCCCTTATTGATTGTACCTGGGGAAACATGTGAGAATGATACTCATCATAAGTGTCACACTCTTCATGTAATTCTTCCCATAACTCCTATAACTTACAAAAGTTTTTGTGGAGTTCTGCTGCAAAGGTGATTGCATCACATCCTTCCTGGTATATTTTGTCAAATCATTTCTGAGTTCCAGTTGCCACTGTCTTGATGTCATCCAACTTTGTTAGTTCATCTTCTGATAATAGAGTTGGGACTGACCTTGGCTCATCCTCAAAATCCAAAGGTTTCATAAGAAATTGTAGACACAATCTAAGCTCCACATTTTGTTGTTTCAACTCCTTCTTAGTGAGTTCATCCTTATTGAGTTGCTCTAGGATAGAAGATACCAAACCTTTGAATTTCTCAATCTTTTGACCTCTTGTTGCTAGCCCCAAGTCAACAGTTGTTATAGTATAATCATCAGCCCTGACTTGTCTTTTTTCCATGTTGGCTGGTGGAATAGTTACTTCAGCTATTTGGGACTTTGTAGCATCTTTATAAATTCTTGATTGAAATTTAGCCTTTTTCTCTTTCTTTGGTTTCTCTGCCTTGGCCAAAATAGCATCTAAATCTAATTTCATGACTTCAACCTGAGGCTCTGTATAAGTCAATCTGCTATGTAGCCAATCAGGTGTTGTAGAGGAGGAATTTTTAGAAACATTAGGATTTTCATCATTTGTGCCTGATGGCCCCTCGAGCAACTTCTGCTCTTACTAAAATTCCTTATCTGTATTCTCTTCTTCATCTTCAACATTTCCAAGCTTTCTAACATCTCTTCCTGAGTAATCCCCAAGATTGTTTCTGTTATGTTTTTTTCTATAGGGTTGTTAGAAACTTCTATCACTTCAGCATTCGCTGCTTGAGAAAGAGGCTCTTCAGATGTGTCCTTTTCAATTTCTTGTTCTTGAAGGCCTAATTCTACACATACCTTTTCTATTCCTAGAAGTAGTGGTACAGATAAAGGGGCTAAAGCTTGTACTGGTGTGAACAGGGGACTAGGAGCCGAGGATACTAGGACTGTAGCAAAGGAGGACAGGTTAACTTGTGCCAGGTTAGCAAATGAAGTGAACCCCAAGGAAGGTGGAATGGAAGAAGTGGGCAAGAGAGAAGAAATGATAATAGGTGTGGTGATGGAGGAAAAAGGCATGGAGGAAGAAGATGAAAGGATAGAGAAAATAGGTGGTAAGGAGAAGGAGGCAAAGGATGAAATAGAAGATATGGAAGGCAAAGACATGGTGGCAATGCAAGAGAGTGAAGAAGCAGTAATGGAAGAAATGGGCTTACTTTGGGGTGTTTGAATCTATTATTAATGGGCACGAGGAAGTTGAGATAGTAATCACTGGTGAGGAGGCAATAGAGGTATCTTCTTGGATGATTGTAACAGGGGCAACAGGAGCAGCAGTCAAAGTAGCAAGAGAAGGTGTAGCAGTATTTACAATTGGAGCAGTAGGGGGTGAAGACATCACTGGCAAGTTTGTTTTATCAGGTTTTGCAGCAGTAAAGGCTTTTATAGTTATGCCAATGGTCTTCTCTTTAGTTTTCTTTGTTTTAGAACCTTCCCGTGGTCCACTAGGCATATCCCTCTTCTTTGATGCCCTTGTTCTTGTTGTGGGAGGCATATCTTTCTTTTGTGCCTTTGGAGAAGCTTTTTTCTCTTTCTTTGCTTTAGCTTTCTCTACCAAGGGTACATGTTCCTCACTGTCTAATTTCATGGCAGGCTCTTGAGTTTGTTCTGCTTCATCTGTTATCTCTATAGGTGTATCTTCTTCATCTCCAGACTCCTCAGATTCAAGTTCTGTATATGTAAGTTGCACTCCTTGTCTCTCCAATATAGCAACTTAGCTCCTAACCCATGACTTACTCAATCTTATTGGTTCTTTCATCACTTCATCCAAGGAGCTTTCTTCTGCATTGACCCAATTTGGCAGGGGAATTGGTTGATGATACTGGGCTTCCCAAGGTCCTTTGTGTATTACATTCTCATCATCTTCAAGTTGATCTGGGACTGCTATGATGTGGAATTTCCTTATGAATCCCAAGGACAATCTTGAATGAGCCCTCTTCAACACTTCATAGTCATCTACATAGTTGGCCCAAAAATCTTCTAGGTGCATTTTGTGGAACACCTTCTTACTCACGTATCTCTCCATTACACTATTTGGATCAAAATGATTTCTCTTTGTGTGATAATGGAGGTTAAGCCGTTGGAGTTCAGAATCTAAATGTTCATCTACCCCTAAGGAGACACATGCATAATTACCCCTGCCCAACAAGATAGGGAACTTGGCATTTGTCCTATGAAGATGTTTCAATTTCTCAGCACAAGTAATAAACTGCCTTGATAGATCCAAGAGGACTACTTTTTCTATGGGATAACAGGGCAGTCTGTAGGCCATTTCAGTGAAGGCTTGAATCCTTAGATAAGTGAATTTTTTGAATTATATGTACCACCTTCCATATTTCATAACTTCATTCATGACTTCAATGGATATCCTGAGGGCTATAGTTCCTTGCAACAATCTGGTGATATGCATTGCAAAGGCATCATTCACCCTTTTGAAATGGATGAGAGATTGAGACAGTGTCAGCTGGGTGTAGCATTCATAAACTTTGACTTACTATTGATCATCATTACCAACTTCTCCCACTTTTGACAATCCAGCATATTCATTCCTTCTTGCCAATGCATACACCACATAAGAGGTCCATCCGAATACTTGCTTATCTCTGAAATTGCTAAATGTCTCATGCATGTTGTCACTCAATATTTGAGCCCATTGGAATTTGGTTCCCTTAGTTATTATCTCCTCTATCACTAGGAACATCCACCCTTCAAAAGTTGATGTTGTGGGTAGTCCATATATCCTACTGAGTAGGGTCACCAAATCTCCTATGTCATCATGAAAATCACTTTTGTATAGGACCTGAGGAAGTTTGACAAGGGCAGACCTTTTTCTTTTCATCTAGTGTTCATTTATGTGTTTTTTACATGTGTCCATATCTTTCTTATATGTTGCTTCTGCACCTATTTTGTCTGGCATAGTCATTACTGGGTACCATGGGATCGCAAAGATTTCTGCCAATGAAGGTGGACTTAGGTCTGCAAGCACTTCTCCTGTGGGAGTTTGTATTGTCCTAGTCATTGTGTCATATCTATCAGCAGAAGGAACTATTAAATCTACACATTAAACTGAAGTAGGGAAGGCAGCAGCCTCTGTAATCCCACTGTCTTTTACTTTCTTGGCCCTTGGAGTTGCATTGGGTCCAACTATCTGAGTTTTGAAGTCATCTAAGTTGATGTGACCTAAATCAGTATCTCCTATGTTCTTCCACCCAGAGATGATCTTAGTTTTAGGGGGATTTCCCTTGAATTCGTACTTCATGGTTTGGGCTCTCGCAGTCATTTAACCTGCATGACCAGAACTCATAAGTCTTGATGCTTTGAAATGATTTTCCTAATTCCTAAGTGTTGAATGTATGGTTTCTAAGTTAACTAGCATATTACTATGTCATGTTATGCTCTATGAGATTAAAATCCACCCAACTAAGTCATAACTGCTTATCTATGAAATGCACAAGTCTAATAATTTACTAAATACTGCACTTATTACATGATGAAATGATAAACAACATTACATTCAATGCTAACTCATGCAATAAATGCTTAAATACTCCACAATTTCAATTAAAAGATGTAAAACAGCATAACTCTATTAATGCAGCACTTATTTCCATCAGACAGATCATTTACCTTTGAAATTTTCATCAGAAACAGTCATTTTACTTATTTTGAGATAATTTGGAGGTCTTCTGACCTGTGGGGAGGAAAGCGAGAATTTTTAGGTCATCCAACCTAAGGATATACTATCGCTTGGTCACTTGGTTGTTATGATATTTGGTACGGTTTGAAGGATATCCGACCTTGCACGGAATTTGAGTGTGGCTGACTTGAATGAGTCTAGGAGGTCGGTCAGTTAGCTTTTCAGTGCAAGTTGGAGAAGACTATTTTTAGTGCCAACCCTCCTGTCGTGTTTTGCATAGAATTTGGAGCACACTAACCCAACGCGCTTTTAGGAGATGTTTGACCTAAGTCAGAGAAGGCAACTTTTAGCGTGCGGTCAGAAAAGACAATTTTTAGCTCTGGACCAATTATCATGTTTTGTGCAAGTTTCAGGACTTAATGACTTAGCAGGATTTTAGGGGATGTCTGACCTAAGTCGGAGAAGGTGAAACTTAGCACCAAGTCAGATGAAAGTGTTTTGAGCACAAAGTAAACTTAAGATTTTGGTGGGGATTTTCAAGGTTACCGACCGACTTGAATTGGTTCTGAAAGTTTGGAGGTCGATCAAACACATTTTTAGTGCCATCTCAAAGGGTTGATTTTCAACTGTGTGAATTGCCTTCAGTAGATTTTGTGTTTGATCGAAGGTTTAGTGTGATGAATCTAATGAGATTTTCAACATGATTTTTGGACTTCGTTTCAGTTTCAACGCAAAATGGAAGTTTTTGAATAAAGTTGCATTTGACAGTTAACCTCCCAGCTCGGTCTTTAACTAGGGTTTTATAAAGATAATTACACAAATCATAGAGAAACCCTATTTTTTTCTTTACAACACTAATCATTCATTGTTAAATGTTTCTACAAATCCATTTGAAGAAATTTGATATTCGATTCGGCACAAAGAAACCCTCATTTTATCAATTTTGAACCCTAACTTGGAAATGAGAAACCTTAGGCCTGGGAATGGAGTACTTGTCTGATTAGCAGAGTTGAAATGCGATGAATTTGTGCATGCGATGATGCTTCTATTTGAATCCACGGGCAATTTTGTAGTAGACTGGTTCCACACTCCGTTGGGAGCTCCTTAGTTGATTTCAAAAATGCAGAATGAGCTCAAATGAGAGAGAAAACATATTTATCCCCCCCATTTCTCACCATAAATGTAGGGAGTACAACATGAGGCCCTTCGTACCATAGAATTGCATTGAAATTTGTGCAAGAAATTGGAGTGACAGACTCTACGCGACTTTAGTGGTTCGTTGACTCAGTCTGTTGCATTATATTTTACCGCGAGGTCAGACCCAAGTATTTCCAGCGCCTTGCATAAGTTTTGATGTTATCAGATTTGGCACGAGATTCACCATGGTCTGACTTAGTCAGAGGGTCAGTTTCATAGCACTAAGTCAGATGATTGAGTTTTTAGCACTTAGTTGATCGATAAGGATTTTAGCGCTTAGGCAGTTGACGATGGAAATAGTGTTGAGTCAAATGGACAGGCATTTAGCGCAAAAGTCAATTGATCAAGGATTTAGCACAAAGGTCTGTTGCAAGGGCTTTTAGCGCAAAAGGCACTCAGACTTGATTTCAATGAAGGCAAACACTTGGACTTAGTTGATTTTTGGATGACTTAAGGGCATCAATCTTTCTAGCATGGCAAAAATGCAGTTGACCACCTTTTGACATATTAGGAAGTGAAAAATTGAACTAATACTCTAGACCAAAATTTTGAAAAAGGGGATCCCTGTTTCATGCAATGGGGCATGTGTGTGAGGCACAACAAATGGTTACTCTGCTGGGGAAATGCTCTAGAGCATTTCAAACATAAACTTTCAGTTTGAACCCAAAACTTTTGTGTTTCCCACATACTAAACAAGGAAACATGATATCGTATCAAAGAAGCAAAGTTCAATAACCAATGCAACCATCCATATCCTGAAAACCTGAGTGTGTGCATCTACATTAATTCCCATCCCTTAGTGACTAAGCTCATCTTGGATCCTTTACATTAAGCTACTTGATTAGTACACACCTTATGAACTACCTGGACATTGCCCCGCTGCCAGCAAGCATCTATATCCCCGACGGGTTTGTCTCAGAATTCCACTCAAGCAAAGCCCCACTACCAGCCAGGCATCCATAGCCCCGCTAGAGTTTACTTGATTGTCCATCTAACTGAGTTATAGTGTGTGTAAGTGTGATTTTATTTGTACTTTTTTTCTTTGGTTTGATTGACATTTCATTTGAACTTAAATTTTGGCAGAGTACAATGCAATACCACTACCCTTGCAACACATGCTTTTGACGGCATTAGTTACGTTGATAACTTAGCTAGCTGGGTGCGGACTCCTGATAGCGACAAAGGTGGACCTTAGATTTTTCACTTAATGCAAGCTCGCCAAGACTCACTTAGGTACCTCAAGCTTAAGAGTGTGAGAGATATATGGTTAGAAAATACTTCAAGTGCACCGAATAATGACTCCTTTCCAATGAACAGACATCATACCTCCAAGTGTAACAATGGAACCCACAGCAAGACCTAAGTGAGAAAATTCAGCTTCTCAAAGAAGAACTCTAGATTATTTACCCAACCAAGAAGCACTTGCAGGACTGCACAACTGCCACCACATTCTGGAAACAAGGATCCCGGCAAAGCAAGCGCAATGAGCAAAGCAAAGCAGGAAAAGGCAACTAAACTAAGTGGAAGGAAACACTTAACAACTAGCGAAAGCAAAAATAGGAAAACAAGGACTAATCTACAGCAACCTAACCTAACCAAAGGAAACAAACAACCTAACTATATACACTATCAGAAGGCAAGGCTACCTCCTAAGCCTGGAAGTAGTGCTTTAGAAACTGCCCATTGACAGGAAATGGGAGTTCCTCACCAATGAGGCTCTTTAGTCGATATGTGTTGTCACCAAGAATCTCATAAATCTGATATGGACCTAACAAAAGTTTGTCAAACTTACCATGTTCACCTTTCTTCTCGTGGGCCTTATCCCAATATAGTACTAAGTCAGAAATGTGAAAAGGCTTTGACTTTGGCTCTCTTGTCAAACCATCATTTCACTACCCCTTGGTGTTTGGCAAAGTTTTCTTTAGTAGCATCAAATTTCTCTTCGAGGTGCAGTAATTGGGCTAATCAAGAAGACAGCTGATCATCTGGTTCAAGACAATATTGCATAAATTACAGCACAGGGATTCTCAAATGGATGGGGAAGATAGGCTTTGTACCGTAAACTAAGTGATAGGGTGATGTTCCTAATGCAGTCTTGTGTCTAATTATGTCAGCCCATAAAGCAAACCTAAGCTGAGTATGCCAGTCTCTGGGATTCTTGTCCAGCAGTTTATTAATTACCTCAAGCAAGTTTTTGTTTGTGGATTCAACTACCCCATTCCCTTGAGGATAGTAATTAGAGGAAAATTTAAGAATAATCCCATAATCAAATGCCTAGTTAGAAAAATGCAATGAAGAAAAGGCAGGGCCATTATCACAAATCAAGGAGAAAGGACAGCCAAACCTGGTAATGATATTCTTTTCAACAAATTCAATAACTACCTCTGTGGTACATTGTTTGCATGCTACAGATTCAGACCATCAGGTACAATAATTAGTAGCGGTCAAAATATACCTGTGGCCCATAGAGGAAGATGGATTGATCATACCAATAAAGTCAAGTCCCCACTATGCAAATGGTCATACCTCCAAGACTGGTTGCAGTGGCATACTAGTGTTTTGTTCTCTTGTGGCAGTCGTCTAACATGTGTGACAAGTTCTTACATGTGAATGAGCAACTTTGATCAAAGTGGGCCAGTAATACCCCGCCCGGAGAATCTGATTGGCGGTGGAATGAGCCAATCCGTGAGCCTTCCTGAACTTCTTGTGGAAACTTGTCAGAACTTGTGCTACCTCTGTTTTATCCAAACACCTCAGGTAGATCCCCTCGTGATTTTTCTTATATAACACTAATCCCTTTATCATGAAGCTATTTCTTTTTAATCTGAGTGCTCTTCTCTAAACTGAATTCAACTGAGGTGGACAGCACTGATTAAGAAGATAAAACATAATGTCTCCATACCATTCATATTTAGAGATGTCTTCTAACATATACTGCTGAGAGACTAACCCTGGACCAACTTCTGCTATCATTTTTGTCAATGCATGTCCCCGTACCAGTTTCATAGGTTGTATCTCTATGTCAAATTCTTGAAGAATAGTGACCCATTTTCCTCTTCTTTCAACCAATTCACTCTACATCAACAGTGCTTTAACTGTTGCATCTGGCACCAGGGATTTTTTTAGTGGCGAATAGTTGAAATAGAGGCCTGCAAAAATGGCGAATATATCAGGCTACAAAGGGGACTAAATCACCCCATTTTTACTAAAAATAATTTAGTATTAATTAATTCACCAAAACATTATTATTTTAAACTAATAAGTTGAATTATTTTGCCAGGTACATGATGTGTTATTAAATGTGATTCACCAATAGTTTATAATATAATTATACATCTTAATGGTATTTGCGAGTAATATTATATTCCTGATTTTAATTTTGGGATAATATTCGCCTTTACTAATAAATTATTATGTAGTTTTAGGGTTATTTTCGCTTTTAATATGGATTTGTTTATTACCGTTGATTATGAATTTGATCTCACGGTTCTTATTTGATTCTGGGGGCCATAAGCACATGCCTTTTAAAAGGCTTGCTTGAGGCCCGGAATTTCCTTCCCACTAAATTAAAATCAAAGCCATAATAAACCCTAAGCTAAGGCCCCATGTACGGATCCATCCTATCACTAGAAAGAAAAGTTTAGTCACAGTAGCAGCACGATCACCAGTAGAGGATAGGCAGCATAGCCTGTAGCATCACTTCCTTCTAGTTGCATATTCATTGCCAACAATTGATCTAGAGTCTGCTTGCAAATACCTATAGTTCAATTCCAGGTGCAAATCCAATACCAATTTGTTGATCCAGATCTCACAAAGGCCCCTACAAGACAAAATATAAGGTGCAAAATTAGTCTTTTTTAATTTGATTTATTGTTTAGTTTAGTTTGATAAACATATTGTTATAGATGCACAGAATTGCATATTTCATTACCATTTTAGATTGAAATTAAATTTATGATAAACAAAATCTAAAATAAAGAAAAAAATAGAGAACAAAGTTCAATAAATTAAAAAAAATTGTAGCATTTTTTGTTGGCCCTACTCCCTCTTATCATCATATTTAAAACAAAAAATATATGTTTTAACTTTTTTTTAAACATAAACATCTATGCTTGTTTTTATCTTTTAAATTTTTTAAGAGAAAATGCATAAACATGTATTCTTTATTTTACATTCTTTAAAAGAATTAAAATAAAAATAAAATCCTTCATCTGCAATAATGTGAACTTTTAAATCTCCCCCCTAGATTTTACCTGTAACATGTAATAATACCAATATCAATTCAAATAATTAAACCATTTAAGAATAATGTTAACCATTTGCAAAAAATAAAATCAATAACAGAGATAAACAAAAGAAACAGAGAAGCCCATCAATATGGAGGAGGTGAGAAATGGGTTTCTCATATTCACATTTAAAAAATCAATCTACAGCAAAAAAAATCATTCTACAGCAAAACAATTAGGAAAAAATGAAGGCTTTAAAAAAAATCATTCTCCAACAAAACAATTAGGAAAAAATGAAAAAATTAGGTAGAAAGAAAAGTATTTGTGCAATATTATATTGTTTTAGCAAGTTTTAAATATAATAGAAGTTGCATATTTAGCTCCTAAAATGTAGTTAACTTGAGTTTTTAGTGGAATACTGTGCTTTATTATTGTTTTAAAATGTACTTTTAAATTGTGCTTTATTCATTTTTTATATTTTATTAGTGCATGTAATCATGATAATACTTGACTAAGGTTTAGAAATAAATAATTATTTATTCTTATTTTTTATACTTGGATTTTATTATTCCATGTAGTTTTAAATATTTATTGTTTTCAAATATGAAGGGACTTATATTTTATTCCCTTAATTATTTTAAGGGTTAGTGCAATGAATTTTTTTATTATTATTCTATTGAATTAGTTTATCGTTTTAAATTGCCTTAGAGAGATGGGTTAAATATAGAGTTTATTTATAACTAATCGATTAAATTAAAATTTTAAATATTTAAATTTTTATGCCTAGATGCGATCCTTGACCTCCACAAGGGGCGTTGTCCCTTGATCCCACCGGTGGCTACCACCCCGAGGCCCCTGCTTCAACATTACAAAAAACAAAAATATATATAAGGGGACTACGCTAACCAACTATGTAAATTTTTAAAGGAAAGATTCGCCATTCTAATTAATTTTTTTAGTGATTATTGATTAGGATTTGCCGTTGTAATTATTTTTTTTACTAATTATTCATTAGGATTCGCTAGGATTTTATAACAATTTCTAAAATGTGCATAGATTCGCCAGGAAAATTAATATTTTTTTCAAAAAACAAGAAAGATTCGCTAGGAAAATTATAGCACTTAGCTAGGATTCGCCAGGATTTTATAAGTTTTTTTAGGGGGTTCCTTAAAGTTATCACTGTCTGGCACTATGGCAATTACTTGGCTTCTCAAGATGTAATGATGAAACTTTTTAATAGCCTCTTTCAACGGAGTGCTCATAAAAGCGATGGGTCTTTCATCATCAACCACTCTTTTTTGTGTCAGCATGGCGGCACAAGTATGCTCGAAAGTGAAAGAATAGATACAGAATGGCAGTGTGTAGTCCAGACTCACTAGTACTGGAGCATTGGCTATTGCTTGTTTGATTTCTACGAACGCAACCCTAGCTTTCAGAGTCCACTATATCTTTGTGTCTTGTTTCAACATGGCAGTCAACGGATAGACAATTTCAGCAAACCCAGTAATAAATTTATGAATAAAATTAATCTTACCAAAGTATGACTTGAGTTCCTTCTTGTTGGCTAGAGGCGGTATCTTGAGGATTGCTTGGACTCAGTCAGGATCGATAGATATGCCTTGCTCAGAGATTACATGTCCTAGCAATTTTCCCTCAATCACTCCAAAGATACACTTTTTGGGATTGAGCGAGATCCCATAATCTTTACACCGTTGTAAAACTTTCCTTAGGTCAGCCACATGATCTTCTCATCTCTTTGAAAATATAGTAAGGTCATCCATATAGATTATAATGCATTTCCTAACCAGTCCTTTGAAGGCTACATCCATTGCACATTGGAACGTGGCACCAGCGTTAATCAGGCCAAATGGCATCTTGCGGTATGCATAGATTCCCCATTTGCATGTAAAAGATGTCTTTAATCTGTCCTCATAGTCGACCATCATTTGGTTGTAACCTAAATAACCATCTAGGAAGGACATAATCTAAGATCCATTCATAATTTGCAACACTTCATCTAATGACGGTGGCGGATAGTTCACCTTCTCAGAAGCTCAGTTTAAATTCTAAAAGTTGACACAAAGTCTGATTTCACCATTTTTCTTTCAGACTGGGACTAAGTTTACCACCCAGGCTAAATGTCTGACAAGGAATGTAATTCTAACAGGCAGCAATTTTTGTACTTCTTTGAAAATCAATGGTTCTAACAAAGCATTCACCAGCCACTGCCTTTGCCTAAATGGCTTTGCTCCCAGTTTGAGTGGTATCATGTGAGTTATGATAGAAGTATCGTATGTCTTGAGGTCTTCATAACTCCATGATATGACTTCATGATAATCTCTTAACGCATGGATAATACCTACTTTCTCTCCCTCTGTGCTGGCTTTCCCAATGAACACATTCTTAATTTCTTTAGATGTCCCCAAATTAAAAGGATCGCATTGCCCACCAAGAGATTCTCCTTCTTTTGTCTGGGTTCCAAGCTTGTCTAAGTCAAACAGTCGTTCCAATTCTACCATTTCCCGAGGAATAGTATTTGTCTTTAAGTTAAGAACTCCTTCCAAGTCCATTTTAGCAGGTTCCATCTCTTCTTCATCTATTATTTGAGCAGTAAAAACATCTAATGAGGTAAGGAAGTCAATTATGTGCTTGTCATCCTCAAAGACTTGAAAATTCATGACATTATCCAGTACCAATGGAGTGGAAACAAACTCAACAGTAAACTTCCTTAAGCCTGACATAGATATTGGTTCCAATGAGCTTGATGTTTGTGCTAAAGCATCAGCAACATGATTCTACCTTCGTGGGATCAGCTAAATATTAAAGCCATCAAAACACTCGATCAGATCCCATACTCAGTTCCTGTATCAGTTTAACCTCTTGTCATTGCAAGAGTATTGCTTTCTCACTTGTTTGACAACCAGTTCTAAGTCACCAAACACTTGAATACCCCGAACCTTCTTCTGGAGGGCCATCAACAGTCCTTGCACTAAAGCTTCATACTCTGTCACGTTATTTGTGCAGGGGAACTATAACCTGTGTGATGCCAAATATGAACTTCTTGTGGGGCTAATTAATTCAAAGCCTGCTCTAGATCCTTGTCTACACCTAGATCCATCAAATCTCAGAGTCCACAGGTGGAAGTTCTTACTGCTGACATCCTATTTTGCCTGTTGCTTTCCATCTGATTGGGGTTCCTGATCAATCTTCTTTGCAACGGTCGGACCCTCCTTTGGGCTTATGGGAATCTTCAAATGCCTCTGTACTTGTTTGACCACCTCCTGATAGAGTGAACACGTAAATTTTGAATGAGAGGCATCATGGAGGCGGCACCAATTTGGTAGCAATAGTTCATCCATTTGTACTTTCCTTCCAATAGCCAATTGATCATTCATGAACTTAGCTACAAAACTTTTGAATCCTTCGAATACCCCTAGTTCTTCATCATCAAAGGAAGCTCCTAAATCTAATTGCACATATGCTTCCATACTTTCTTGACATTCTACAAGCGGAGGATCAGGAAATTCATTGCAGCTTAGCATAAGTATCTCTTCTGCCTGATCAATATGGGGAAGATAGACTCCCAAGTCCACTTCTGAAAATAAGATTCCATTGGTCTGATTATACTCTGTGATCATGTGCTTCATTTTTGTCTCCCTTTCAATGTGGATCTGATTTGCCAATCCCTTCCACAGCAACCACATGTGGGAAAAGTCTATTGCCATGTAACCATTCAATGTCCTGGACCAATCCCAGCTTGACAACATGCCATATTGGTCAGGGATATCAACTACTTGAATGTCTATGTATTGATGTACCCTTGGGTCAGAAGCCAGTTGCATATGTATTCTGTTCAACTCACCCATTACATTCACCTCGGTCTTGTCCAATTACGTGACTTTCCTGGAAGACTTTGCTGGAGTAAGGCCCAATGCCTTGCATGCTGATAAAGGCATCACATTAGTGGAAGCCCTTGAGTCTACTAAATAGTTGTGAAGGTTCTTTCCAAATATTCTGAGTGTTAAGAGGAAAGGAGGACTTTCCCTTTTATCCTTGTACATCGTAATTTTCTATTCAGCATCTGTCACATGAACTTTCTCTTTTCCCTTATCTATATTATCCTTTGGTGGAATCTCCTTTTGGGAAGAGTCCATCTTAACATTTGCTCCTATATCTTGAAAGAAAGTTGTCCTAATTTGTGGCACGTTTAATAACTCATAAACAGATAAACTGAGTTTCATTTTCTTAAGCTCGTCTATAACATACTATCCCATCTTTGCTATATCAGACCTGTGGGAACTTTCAGCGGCAGCTCCTTGATGCATCAACTGAGGTGTCGCCTTTGGGGGTTCAGGATTGTTGGATGTTTTTGGATCAGGTGGGATTTGATAGTTATTTGGAGGGATTGAGGTAGTGTAAGGACCTTTTGGCATATTACTCCTCAAGTTGTATGGGGTTTTGTTGTACTGCTGATAAGCATTTACTTCATCAAGCTCTTCTTCCTTGGGTTGGTTATCATCTTGAAATGGAAATGTATAACTGTCAAGTACTAGGGCAGTATCATACCTCTGAGAAGGAACTAGTTCATACCCCATTGACAAATTCTCTTGTGTTTCAGCATTTTGGATCTCCATCTGGAAAATGTTGGATGCTATTTGAAATTCTGGACAGTCTAGCTCAGAATGAGCATTCGTATTGTGTAATTTGCACCATGTAGACAATGTTGCCTCAGCCAACATCACTTGACCAAGTGGACGGGTATCATTATTTTGATTCTCCAAGGGTGATGGTACTCCTCCATTGTTGGGCCTAGTATTCCAAGACTGATTTGATCGCTGAAAATTATGATTCTGATACTGATTTTGATTCTGGTACTGATTCTGATTTTGATTCTGGTCTTGATTCTGATTTTGATTCCACTGTTGCAGATATCCATTTTGATTCCTTAGATGAATAACCTCTACAATGAGCTTTTTCATTTGCTCAACCAACTCTCTAATATCATCTTCGTCATCTCTTACCTTAGCTGTTTTAGCAGATTGAAGAAAGGGCATTTGGACTGGAGGTAATTCAGCTATAGGTTTCCTAGATGGACCACTAGGGCCTGTGTTGCAGTGGGAGTTGAAATTGGGTTCATTACAGGAGTATGATTAGCCAAAGCTTGGTTAATCATGGGTATTTGATTGGGCATTACTATGAGACCCATGTGATTCAGCGGACCTGTCGTTGTTTTTCCTAGTTGGGTGTTTATAGTAATAGATTCAGTGTATGCTTGAGCTACCCTGTTAGGAGGTGGACTGGCTCTTCTCACAAACATAGATGTGAGTCTATCCAGGGCTACTTAATAAATTAGCAAGGCTACAGCTTGAACTATGGCATAAGGAGCTTACAAACGACTAAAAGCCTTTTGGAATCTATTATTAAAGGAAATTATTAACTCACCTTCACCTCGATGAATTTCCACAAAGGACCTATAAAGGTCTGCTGGGGTAGTTGGCATTCAGAAGGGATCTAAGAATGCAGTCTTCAAGGCTTTCCATGAGCGTATGGAGGCCGAAGGGAGGTTGACAAACCAGTAGTAAGCCTCATCCTGCAAAGAATAGGGAAACAACTAACAGACTACATCTTCATGATGTACCTGAAGCATGAACACGTTACTTTCAAAGATTTTGATATGTTCATCTGCAGTCCTGTCTGGATCATTGACTCGAAACTTGGAGCAAAACTTGTCAAGATTTTTGGGCATGTCATGGTAGTCATTAAACAAGTATGGGGACTAGTTATTTCACATAAAGAAAGCCATGCCTGGAGGATGGATTGGGGCTATAGCTAGGTTTCTTGGAACTGATTAAACTCTTGGTGCCCTAGGTATTCCCTGATCCCTTCTTGTTCTTCTAAATTCTATCAAAGACAGTAGCTCCTCTCCAGCTGACCTCGACCTAGTATGCCTTTGTTTAGTCCCCAAACTTGCAAATTTTGTGGAGGGGATTTCAACTTGGTGGCCCTCCTTCTAGGACCAATTTTGTTGATGGTGTTTTTAGCACACAACAACGCAGGTATGATTGTTGGTATCACACCTCTCTTGAAATGTATCCAACCCTAGGTAAGGCTACTCCAAGGATAATACAGCTAGGTCTTAGCATGCTTGCAATTTCTCAGTTGGAATGTACTAGTTGTTCCTACAAGGGGTCTTACATGCAAAGTGACAGATTGAACAGGTTGGACAACACTTTGTGCAAGCCCTTATACTTTCAGCTGATATGATGGTGCAAAATGCTGTTGAAAACCTAAATCTAACAACTGATTAAAAGAAAATATAAAAGGAGTAAGGTCTAGAGGGATCCTAAGTGACATTCATAATGCAAAGATTGTTGTAGGTAGACAAATGTTCTGAAATTTAACCAATTTCCTAAGTAACCAAGCTAACTAATTGCTACAGCACTTACAGAAAATGATGTTATCTTCTATGGATTCTTAATATTTTTAGATTGCATGCATTCATTAAATACCCAGTTGTAGCATGATTTAACTATTATAATGCAATTGAACTTAGCACAAATTAAAGCCCAGGCTAACTTTACACAGCCACTTACAGTCAGCAAGCAACTAAAAGTATGGACTTAGAACATTCATCATATACCTTCAACAAACCATTAACATTGCAAAAGCATAATCTAACTAATGCAAATCATGAAGCGAACCATGAAACCAAATAGATAACACAACTAAACAAATTCTCAGAATCACTACAGAAACTTGCTTTGTATTAATCTCAAATGGCAGAGCATCAACAATTCGACATCAAGAGTCTTACAAATGAGAGAAATGGCAGCCCATTATATAGGAAAGGCGCCATACTAAGTTTTTGAATGAACGGTGGAGATTAACTCAACACCGACGGCCCAGATTTAACAACATTAAATACATTTGAAACAACACATTGCATTCTTGGATTACAATTTGTCTCTTGGGAAAAGGATGAAAAATGACCTCCAAATACATTGAACCTAGACAAACTGAATACCCATTTGATTATATATATAGAAAAGACAATTTTCAAGACATAATAAGGACAAAATAGTGTCACATGACCTTCCAAATATAGCAATACATATTTGTCATGGGATTATATTTCAAAATATTCAAAAATATTCTATTGCTCTTCATCTAAATCTAGTTTGTCTTCTTCTGCCTTTTTATTGTTGTAGTTGACCCAAGCTAATAATGCTGGATTGATGTCGGAGGGGTCTGAGTTCTCGGTGTGGTCCACTCAGTATTTGAACATTTCCAATTCTTCACTGTATTGGATATACATTTTCTCCATTACTTTCCTGATCTTCTGAAATGTGATAAAATCCATTTAGAGATCACTGACCTTATCCAATCTGTTCATGACAGTTTGTGTAGTTTGCTTAAACATTATCTGATGTAGCTTGTCCTTACAAGCTTGCACATCATACGGAACCAGATCATCAAAATTGATTACCAAGCAGTCCTTCAGAGAGTCATTTATTTCATAGCTAAAGAATAATATATTCTCATCAGCCACCTTATAGGCCTCTTTGACATTACCAAAGAGTTATTCTCTTAATTTCAATTGTTGGTACCATTTCACCTTTTTATGTCCATTTAGAGATCACTGACCTTATCCAATATGTTCATGACAGTTTGTGTAGTTTGCTTAAACATTATCTGATGTAGCTTGTCCTTACAAGCTTGCACATCATACGGAACTAGATCATCAAAATTGATTACCAAGCAGTCCTTCAGAGAGTCATTTATTTCATAGATAAAGAATAATATATTCTCATCAGCCACCTTATAGGCCTCTCTGACATTACCAAAGAGTTATTCTCTTAATTTCAACTGTTGGTACCATTTCACCTTTTTATGCAATCTATCAGCTGTCAAGATATTTCTGATAACAATGTTTTAGTAGGCATATCCCTTATTGCTTATACTCAGGGAAACATGTGAGAATGATATTCATCATAAGTGTCACACTCTTCATGTAATTCTTCCCATAAGTCCTGTAACTTACAAAAGTTTTTGTGGAGTTCTGTTGCAAAGGTGATTGCATCTCATCCTTCCTGGTATATTTTGTCAAACCATTTCTGAGTTCCATCTGCCACTATCTTGATGTCATCCAATGTTGTTAGTTCATCTTCTGATAATAGAGCTAGGACTGACCTTGGCTCATCCTTAGAATCCAAAGGTTTCATAAGAAATTGTAGACACACTCTAAGCTCCACATTTTGTTGTTTCAACTCCTTCTTAGTGAGTTCATCCTTATTGAGTTGCTCCAGGATAGAAGATATCGAACCTTTGAATTCCTCAATCTTTTGACCTCTTGTTGTTGGTCCCAAGTCAACAGTCATTATAGTATAATCCTTAGCCCTGACTTGTCTTTTGTCCATGTTGGTTGGTGGAATAGCTACTTCAGCTATTCGGGACCCTGTATCATCTTTATAAATTCTTGATTGA
The DNA here is from genome assembly GCA_027924645.1 of Cunninghamia lanceolata. NCBI lineage: Eukaryota > Viridiplantae > Streptophyta > Pinopsida > Cupressales > Cupressaceae > Cunninghamia > Cunninghamia lanceolata. Next base: position 1,624,285 of record BSBN01001091.1, read on the forward strand.
ATTTTAGCCTTTTTCTGCTTCTTTGGTTTCTCTTCCTTAGCCAAAATAGCATCTAAATCTAATTTCATGACTTTTGTGAGGCCTACTTTTTACACTACTGTTCATAAGACTATTTGCAGTGATATTGCTATTATTTTTATGTTGAGAGACTATTGATCTTGAACCTTGTTTATTTAACTTAATTGATTTTTAAGGAAATAATTGTGGAATGGTAATTAGATGTTGCTTCTAAGAAAATGATGAATGGTTAATATTAGAAATGGAGCTTTAATGTGTTTTTAGGATGTTATATGGTAGTATGTTTAGGTATGCATGTATTTAAAATTGCTTCGGCTATGATATCTGTTGGCGTTTCAATTCGCACCTCTGGTATGCGATTTGGAAACGGACAGATATGCACAGATAAACTGCTCTCCTATTGGAAGGGGGAGTTCCCTTTCTTGCTGATGTTCGCTGAAAAGATAACTTGAATGAAACTTCGCCTATCTTCTTTTTGATTCTCAGCTGCAGAGCACAAGGTTATAAAACTCTAAAGGCTGCAGAAGAGGTTTTTCTTTTTTAATAAAACTTCTACTACAACTAGCATAGACTAATGACGCTTTCAACCTCCTGAGTAAATTCAGAGCAAAGGAAGTTGAAAGTGAATGGGGAATGATTGTTAACACAAAAACTCAAGTAGTTTTCCTCCAGATTTACACCACAAGACTAAGAGTACTTTAATGATGAAAGCTGAAAATGAAAGCCACAGAAGCTACACATCTGACGACAAAAAAACTTGATGAATCGATATAGAATATCAGAGCAAAGTAGGCATGAGATTTCTATCCAATATCAGAAAGTTTAATACAACTCCAGGACAGCCAGACTGCAGCAAAAGGTAGGTATACAGTAAGCGATCAAACACCGGAGAACACTGAACACAAATGAACAGACACTTGGAATAACAATATTTGCAGGCTAGAATAGGCACAGCAAATTTGCTATCACAACTACCATTAAATACAATGGGCAAGGATGCCCTTATTTATACTAAAATCAAAGGAGTAGGGAACCCTAAAATCTCCTTGATTAACCCTAACTTGCCAACTCGCAAGCTTTATTACTATTCTAAGACAAAGATACAATAAACAAATGCTTTAAAGCAAAAAGATTCCAACTATCACAAGGTGCTTTCTTTCTAAATATAGGATGGATGAGCTTAGGATGAAAGCACATGCTTTAAAACACAAAGCATATGTTTTAAAGCTGCTTTCTTTTGAAATGCATCCTCATCAACATTCTTGCTTTTTGGTGATGTCATCCGTTGATATTCTTTTGCTGATTTCTTCTAAAAAAGCTGATTCTGAGCGAAAAAAAGCTGGCACATGGGTTTTGTAGGCAATTCTGTTTTGAAGCAACCCAGATTGTCAGATTTTGAAAAAGCGGAGATTTTCTTGAAAAAGCAGGAAAAAAGTAGTTTCCCGAAAAAAAGCACAACTCCCAATCTTCAAGAGGATGATAATCTGGATGGACCCATCTCGACGAAAACTGAAAAAGCTCTGGTCAGATTTCTGAAAAATGATCTCCTTGAAACAAGGACCCTGAAAAAGCAAGCCTTTCTTCTTCCTCAACCCGAATCTATGAAGAAAACTGAAAAAGCACCTGGTTTGGGTCTTCGAATCTTCGTTGAAAGAAAAATAAAGTCTTTCCTCTGGATGCAACCTGCAAAATAAAATGAAATAAAGAAGCCAAAGCTTGTCTTTCTAAATCTTTTGGTCAAAAAAGCAGCTTTACTTGTGTGAGAAGAAAACTTCATCCTCATCCATGAAGAAAGCAACTTTTAAAGCATAAATTCAAGTGGATGTCTTCGAATAGGAAGAATCCCTATTTTGTAGGAGCCTATGGCTTCATGTGCAAGATGACAAAAAATAACTTCTTTGATGATGTCATCGAATGCGCGAGTTGGAAGAAGTGTTAACAAAATTTTCTTCATTTTCGACACTTCAACACTCGTTTTAACTCAAATATGGCCTGTCTCCGACTTTGACAAGGTGGAAAAATGTCATAATGAACTGAAAAAGCTAATTGATCCTGACATTTTGAAGATTCATCAACTGAGATTCCATCCCCTGCCTCCGTTCGACGATCTGACATCGTTTGACCAAGTTTGACCTCCCCGAAACTGCCAACGGGCGAAGATTGGTAACAAGGCATGTCAGAAAACACTGAAAACACAAAAATATTCTAACACTACACAAGATGGGCGCCCCAAGCCTCCTAGGGCACCCAGTTTCTCAACACTTAGCCATTTTTTCATTTTTTTTGACTTTTTCAATTTCTTGGTTTGCGTGCACGTTCCGGAGGCACAGGACCCCTGTTTGGCTGTCGATTTCTAACAACTGGGATGAAAATGAGTCTGATGATCTGGCAAATATGCAAGCCTGATGAAAACTAAGCTGATTGTACCTTTCGTTTGCCTCGAAAAACGTGCCAAACTGATCAACACTGAACCGGAGCGGGCTGACGGAAGGAGATTTGCGTTTTTCAAGAAAAACATGAAAAATAAACTAACACTGGTGAGGATGGGCGCCCTTAGCCTCCTGGGGTGCCCATTTTGTCAACACTTAGCCATTTTTTACAAAAATTTTCAATTTTGTACCTTTTCTCGATTTTCGTGCCCACAGCTCCTGTTCGGTCTTCGATTTCGGTCGTTCTGACGACTGTCGAGGCGGGACAGAGGGTGATCTAAGTAGTCTAAACATATCTGAGATGAAATCCTAGCTTTGACTAACTTTTGACCAAGTTTGACCAAGTTTGACCAACCGGAAAGGAGCTGACGGAAGCATTTTCGACGTTTCTTGAAAAACGTGAAAAAAAACTAACACTGGAGAGGATGGGCGCCCCTAGCCTCCTGGGGTGCCCAGTTTCACCAAACTTAGCCAATTTTTTTATTTTCCAACTTTTCACTTCACCTTGGATCCATCTTGCATCGTTTTGCGTGCATCATCGAGTCGACGGTCGTTTGTCAGTTTTGCGTCGTTGAAACAGCATTGGAAACTTGTCGAAGAGATTTGGCAGGTGAACTTTTCTGTGTTGATGACTTTCAAGCTCGTGCTTCACCTTGTGAAAAAGCAAAAATGACCCAGTAGAGAAAACTTGGTCGTTCAAAGATTCTGTCTGAACCGTGCCGATCGTGAAGGAAAATCGACCAATGAGAATCGAGCGCGACACCTGATTTGGAGATTCTATTTTTAGAAACTTTCTATTTTTAGAAAGTTTTGGCAACATCCATATCTCAAGAAACCTAGAAAACCTAACTCGACGTCTATTTTTAGAAATTTCTAAAAATAGAAATTTCTATCTTTAGAAATTTTGCTTTTTTGACGAAAAAATTTTTAGACTTGTTTCAAAATGCCTTGATGAAGCAAAAAATTTGGTTGGGTACAACAATTGGCTCTGTCTGGGGACCGTGGCGGATACTTACGGCATAGGAGAACTAAGAATCTCTGGACTTTTGCAAGTTGGACCAGTGCCTTATCCATTGGACAATAGAGTCAGATCACATTCCTAATCACCTAGAACAAGACATTTCTCCTACATCACCTAAAACCAAACTTCCTAAGATCACCTAGGGAGTTGGAACTTCACAACACAAGGAACACAACTGTCACATTATGGAAAGGGGAAAAACATTGCGACATAACGGTCACATCACAGAAAGGGGAAACACATTATGAGAACAAAAAGTGTTTCACGTGCTCTTTCTCCTGAGCGAGGATGAGAAGAGATTAGGACTATCACATGAAACCGTCAATTGACTCAGAAAAGTAAGAACCATCTCTCTTTAGCTGTGAGGATTGCCTTGGTAGCACAAAACTTTTCTTTCTCTGCAACACCCTCTCAAAGAGCCATGATTCAGGAGGGTATTCACGTTCAGGCCATGAGAAGTTTCTGAGAAACTGATTGATACGCCAGTGATCAGGTGGAGCATCTTCTTCCAATGCAAGCAACCTCTGCAATATGTGGAGATACAGAACTTCTTTCTGAAGATATACAGGAAAGTCTTGTGGCCAAAGTACATCTGTGGGAATGGTCATCACCACATATTGAATATGAGTTTCATTTATATCTTGTACACATGCAACTTTGCATTCAGTCAATGCATCATCTTCTGGAAAAGGTGCAAGCTGCTCGTACACGACTCTCATCACTGATTCTTGGCTTATAGGATCCACAACTGTCGTCGCCCATTTTTCAAGTGCTACAAGGGCTTCTTCATTGGTTTTGTTTTCGTCCATCCACTCTCCAAAATCTGATGAACCGTCAAGATCTGAATGCTTAAACTCCTGAACATCTTCACCTGATAGCTCACTTTCCCATTCATTACCTGGAATCTCATCACCCTCTGTAGAGTACTCTTCTTCAATGCGGATATCCATCATCACTTCTTCTTCGACATTCATGTATCTTTCTTGCTCTGTAAAAGGAGTAGAATCAAAGACAGCTTCATCTGAATCATATGTTTCCTCTTCTTCTTCTTGATCAATCTCACACACGGCGTATCTCACAAGACATTTGTCAATAATCTCTGATTTTTCAATATCATCCTCTTTAGTGACCAAAACTGAATATTCCATGAACTCTTCACCATCAACCTCTTCATATGTTGTATTCCACACCGGGTGCATAGCATCAGTAAAGTCTTTTTCTTGTACAGGTTCATAGATGGATTCAGCATTGACCTCTTCACTAGTATGTATAAAACATTCTCGAGATGCAGGTGAAGATGGGCTAAACTGTAAAAGAAAATTTACAGTATCCTCTACTGAAGAATCACTCTCCAAGTGATGTAGAAAACTGTCGAGATCCAATGATGAATCTTCCATATGATCTCCATTTTTGAGAAATTCCTCCAATGATGAATCATCTTCAAAATGAAGAAGATCTTGTTCTTGCTCCAATTGTAATGTTTCTTTGGTCTCTTCTTTGGATATATCTGACACAGGTTCTTCAAACCAACGTTCAAAAGATGAGAAGAACAAATCAGATTCTTCATTGCTCTCTACAACATATTTGATCTCTTCCTTGTAATTTTGCTCGTGAGAAGATTGTTGCACTTCTTCTTCAAAGAAAGTTTGCAAATTGCACATTTCTTCGGATACTTCCTCTGATTCGTCAACCACATAGACAACCTCTTGATTCTTTTTAGTTATATTAGACAACGTAACATATGTACCAGAATCCGTTTCTTGATATAGCACTTGTGCTTGAGGATCCTGAGATTTCTCCACCGTGAACCATGACTTGGTTTCTGGTTCCAATTTGAAATTACCTTTCTTTAAAGGAATGGTCGCAGATGACCAATCCAATTGTATTTCTCCTCCGAGATCTTTGCAAAAACTTCTACTTAGTAGCATCCCATAACTAGCTGGAATGTCAGCTACCAAGATAGTCATCATTATTTTCTTCTCTGGGCAAGCCACTAATCAAACTTGAACATCCTTCAATTGTCCAACCAACGGCACTGATTTAGACTCAAACGAATAACACTTGTCATGTGTTTTGGTGCATGAGAGTCCCAAAGCATTCATTACCTGTAAAGGCATGACGTTGTCTGAGGCTCCTGAATCAATGATACAATTGCTCAATTTATAACCTCCTATATACAGAGAAATATAGAAGGGCTTTGGCTTCTCTCCTATCGGAACAGAAGATTCTAGCAATGTGGGCTGCATGACAGTATCTTTCTTGACATACTTGACAATTCTATCCAGCTGATCTGGATGGTCTTGAAGATACTCCAGCTGAGAAATCTGCACCTTTGTCTTCATCATGGAATCGACTATATCAAAATTTGTTGAAGATGAATTTTGAGTAGTTTGAACACTTTCACGTGATGGCTGAGCATTGGAAGTGGAAGCCACTTCCTTTTCCTTTTCTTTTGGTCTTTGTCTATCCTCTCCTTCCTTCTGTGCTTTAAAATGTTGAGTACGTGTAAACACAGGAGTTGAAAGATTTTCATGATTCACTGCAAGAGAATATTGACGAAAATCGTCTTGTTCTTCCTTCATTATAACGGGTTCATTCTGGAAGTATCTCGTGGTAGAGTCGCCATCGAAGTTGTCCATCTGTGGTAAGACAACATTCGCACTTGGGGAGGGAACAATGTTTGAAATAGGTGCAGCATCAGCATATCCCATGATTTGATTCATCCTTAAATTTTCAGGACACGTGGCTCCGGTATGTGCATCAGTCTCATGAAAGGAACAAAACACTGCATTTTGAGCAGCATCGACTGCTTGCCTTGGTGGTGGTGCTGGCAACCTGGGCCTATAGTTATTGAAAGGCTGAAAATTGTTCCTCTTAGGCTGATATGGTTGCTGTGGTTGGTATTGTTGTTGCGCGGGTTGCCCCTGAGTAGGCAACTGTCTCTTCATGATAGTCACTTCGTTTGCTACCTTATGCAGCAGTGGATCTACAGAGCTCTAAACTAGAGGCCTGATTGAATCCATTTTCACCTTGCCAGAGGTAATCATGTCGTCCTCTAACTTGATGGCATTTTCTTGTGCATTGGATAATTTTGTTTCATTAGCCGATCTCAAAAAGAAGGCTATCTCAGAAGGAAGAGCGTTAATGAAACTGCTCAACAGAATTTGTGGAGATGGATTAAGAGTATGAGAAAGACGTGTAACTAGGCGATTAAACCTTGCCACAAACTCCCTCATTGGTTCATTGTTTTCCATCTTTGAATTTGAGAGTTGGGCGAATAATCTGTGACCATCTTCGGCAGGCTTGAACCTTGCCAAGAATTTCTCGCTCATAGTTGCCCAACTTGTAATGATTCCTGGTTCCAGATGATTGAACCAATCAGCAGCATTTCCTGTGAGAGTCTCAATGAAGAGACGCACGGCGACATCTTCATGTGATACATGCAAAACAGCGCAAGCTGTTGTGAATGCAGAGATGTGTTCATCAGGATGTTGAGTTCCATCGCCATGGAACCGAGGAAAGTGCTTCCTGGACCCCTTTGGCAAATCATGATGTGCTTGTAGGGCCAAAGGTCCAATATTATTACCCCAAGGCAACGGTGGCGGTCGCCTTCGATTTGGATCATTGTGATTGTTGTTATTCACATCACCCATTGCTCTAGGCTGGATTACTGGTTCTTCTTGTAATTCTTCCTGCTTGACTTCAGGAACTATCTGAATTTCACGAGCTATGTTGGATGCTTCTCCAACTTTTATAGAATCAAGATCTTGAAAGAAAGGATCCGTAGCACCACCTTTTCCTTTTCTTGAATAAACCCTGTGAGCCAGGATTATCTATTGCCACGCGGGAGGTGGTAGTACTGGTCTTCCTGCTGCAAGATCTGCTTTGTGTTCTTCTTCGTCAAGGATAGCAGCTGCGTTTCTCCACTGATCAGGACTTTCCTTTTGCGCAAATATGAAACTTCTAATGCTGCTAATGATGTCTGCTTGCTCTCCTTCCACTCGTACAAGATTTGGTTAAATAACAGGTGGTGTAAGATTCGGTTGTTGAACTAGAGCAGAAGGACGCCAGAGAATCATTACCGTGTCATAAGCCTAAGCTTGCTTGAAGTTTTATGCCTCGTGCCCCACGGTGGGCGCCAGGAAACTGTTGGCGTTTCAATTCGCACCTCTGGTATGCGATTTGGAAACGGACAGCTATGCACAGATAAACTGCTCTCCTATTGGAAGGGGGAGTTCCCTTTCTTGCTGATGTTCGCTGAAAAGATAACTTGAATAAAACTTCGCCTATCTTCTTTTTGATTCTCAGCTGCAGAGCACAAGGTTATTAAACTCTAAACGCTGCAGAAGAGGTTTTTCCTTTTTAATAAAACTTCTACTACAACTAGCATAGACTAATGATGCTTTCAACCTCCTGAGTAAATTCAGAGCAAAGGAAGTTGAAAGTGAACGGGGAATGATTGTTAACACAAAAACTTAAGTAGTTTTCCTCCAGATTTACACCACAAGACTAAGAGTAATTTAATGATGAAAGCTGAAAATGAAAGCCACAGAAGCTACACATCTGACGACAAAAAAACTTGATGAATCGATATAGAATATCAGAGCAAAGTAGTGTTGATCATGATGTTGGTCATAAACAAACATAGAATAAAAGTTGCACATCAACCCTTATTCATCTTGAAAGATACGATGAATTCAAAGAATTCATGATCCCAAGTCTCCGTTAATTAGTTCATAATCTACTGACGTTACTCAGTGGTTGATGTGTGTTGCTGTTAATCATTCAGAGGCCTTACGTTCTTCAGTAATTTCTGCAAAGTTCATCATTATTTCTCCAAATATCCTGCTCTATATGTCTGCTCTGCATAAATCTCCAATAATTCTACCTCTGCACTGTGAATTTAGTCAAATAATGTGCTTACAGGTTGATATTTGCATGATTTCTACCATTATTTGCAATTCTTTGCATGATATTTTCAACACTACATGCACTTTGCTCAAATATGCTAAGGATTTTTGATTATCTACGAGATGTCAGCATATTTCTCTGTTCTGCTTGTTATTTATCATGATTTGCAGTTATGGAAGTGATTTCAATGAAATTAAAATGAGAAAAAGGGTTAGAGAATGAGATTCCCAAAACTACTTGACTGAGATCACTGATCCACATACAAGCTCCCATACATGCAATGAAAAGAAGGAAACTAGAATCATACTTCACCAGGACATTCCACAAATCTGCATGATCCAGTGCAAATCTTCAAAGGAAAAGTTAACAACAACATGTAATGAAATGAAAGCGCTTCTAGTTGAACACAGCATTCACCAGTACATATCCAGAAATCAACATGAAGATTACGTAAAATTTACAATCAGGATGTAATCTGAAACTTCATATCCATTCAGTATGCTCAAGAACAGGTGCATTTACAGTGATCTGAAGAAAGAACCTTGACATTTCAACAATTCAATCCTCATTAGTCTCAGCAATTCGACCTCGTATTTGATTCTACAGTAATTGGCCTTATTGTGCCAGATGTTCCAATGTATCTTCCTTTATGACAAGTTCTGGCCCATATATAGAACAAATGCCAGAAAACAGTTACAATGATCCAAGGATCATGATCCTCTCATAACAATCAACGGTCCAGATGAATAGCACGTGCTTTGCCAGTTGGCAAATGTATAGCTGGCACAGAATATTCCAGCATCTTTGATTTGATTCGGTCCCCAGCTGGCAGACAGCATATTTGACAATATCTTCCCCATTGCTCAGGGTCATGTTGCCTGCCAGTTGGCAATTTTCAGCCACTTCATACAGCTCCAACATCCTGCAGCAAACAGACAAGAATTAAGCATCATCATTTAATAACTAGCAGGAAAATAAACATTTACATTTTATCAGGCTGTGAATGTGCAAACCTATATATATCGGGTTATGAATATTGAGCATATGAGAAAAGTCGCGCAACTAAATGCCCATAGGTGGTCAAGAGGGTCCAGGTGACTATCATTGACTGGAAAACATGTTGTCAGGCCCTAAAATAGTTTCAATATCTGATCAGGTCCAGCCAGGGTCATTTTGAGCGATTTTTGATAAAAATATCGAAAATGCAATTTTTTTCGTATTTTCTACATCTGAGTAAATTGCATTTTCGGAGGCCTTGGGAGCGAAATTAGGGCTCAACACATTCTCGGTAACTTGGCGTTAAGCCTAACTGACCGGGAAACTCAAACTAGATAACTAGTTTATCTTTCCAATGAGTCCGAAAAGTTCAAATTCTGATAACATGGCTAGGAGTTATGACCCTGCCAAGGGGAAGGTCAAAAATCTCGTAATTTTTTTAGTTTCTCTGAATTTTTGCAAATAGTTTCACCTTCCGGTAGCCTTTTTTGTATTCCAAGGGTGATGGGGACCTTTCATATGATCTGCAAGCCTTACATTTTCAGTTATCGCATGCATAAGATCATGCATATGCAATACATGCGCTTCTGTTCACTAAATTCCATTGAATAACACTATCGGGTCCGGGTATGCACATTAGCTAATATGAGGGATATTAACTAATATGACTCTCTTCATAGATCAGGATATGATGATGATGTCATCATCATGGACAGGCTTCGTTAAAATGTGAAAGGCTGACGTCATGGTCATACTGAAGGAAATCGGGACGTTAAGAAATATGACCCTGAGAATGGGAATATCACCCTCCGAATAGTATGACATCATCGTCATGCTATGTAATCAGGGGATGTTTGAAAATGACCCTCGCAACAAAAATGACCCAGTGTCGAAATATCATGATGACATCATCAGGATATCGACTTGGTTCAATGTTATGGCACTTATGACGTCATCGTCATACTATGTGAGCAGGATCATGATCATCCTCCTCGAGAGGAAAAACCATCCTGACAATATTGGGTGATAAACGCACCCTTAAGTCGTGCTTTATACGTCAGGAGGATATTAGAAAATATCAGGTCGCGTTGAGATGGTGATGATGACCGAAGTCATTCCTTTTCTTATTCTAAGGATATCGGGGTGACGTCATCCGGATATTCGTTCACTATATTGTTGAGGTATGATGACATCATCGTCATATCGTTTCTTCGTTTATCGGACTTGAATGACATCATCAGGATATTGGCTTAGGGGGATATTTCGCGGCAGGAGGATATTCAAATATCGGGTTACATCGAGAAATATGATCCTCGCGAAATGCATAAGGCCATCGATGGGTAAAGGACACTATCACTTAAAATTGACGTCCGGATATTCGGACCGCATGATTTATCGAGTGATAAATTAGATCAAGATGACCTTCGGTAACATGACTGATGTTACAAAAAATATGATCTTGCTCTTGCGAATATCAGGTTTGACCAAACTTTGACCATTCATAATTTTCACACCCTAGCGAATATCAGGGTGATGCAAAAGGCAAACCTGCATGAAATTTGATGCTCTTTCTAAATATGAGGTTACTGGAATGAAATATGAATTTTGACAAACTAACCTCATGATGATGACTTACCCAGCCTCCCATGCATGATGATCTGCATGACTTACTTTTTACCGAAACCGCTAGAAAGCACAAAAACAAGCCAAGCAAAAGTTGGGCCCCTGTTTTACCAAGTCAAAATGGGGCGTGTTGTGTAACCACACAACAACTTGCCACCAAAGAAAACAATAAAATTCAAATAATCCAAAAGGTGAGGATGAGTTAAAACATAGATTTCCAACTCCTATTGAGCATGAGCATCCTAATCTTCTCTAGCTGGTATCATGTTCATCAATGTAACAATGAATTGATAAGGGATCAATTATGTGCACGTGATTCATTTACTCATCTTGAAAGTGAGTTGAATAAATCAGTGACTGGTGTTAAGCTACGTAGTTTGGTTCATCCCTCATAGCCAACCGGATAGAGCCTTGCTGCTAGCAGGCGTCCATAGCCCCGGCAAGGTTATCGTTGCAATTCCCCTAAGTAGAGCCCCACTGCCAGCAAGCGTCTGTAGCCCCGGTAGAGTTACTTAGATGACTTAATCTGGATTTTCAGAAAATCTATTTTATTATTTTATTAATTTTATATTTTGAATTTAATTTCTTAAGATATACCAGTTGTAGCCTCATGATACAAGGAATGGTCACTTGTTGAAATTAAGTTGAGAATTGCAATGGCAGCAAGGGCAACCTTTAGATTTTTCACTTAACACCTACACTGATATGTTCAATAAACCCAAGGATGTTAGGTGTGTCATTGTGAGGATCGCCTTGACTCAAGAAAAGTAGTACTGATGAAAATGATACCACAGACCTGATCAAGAATACCTACACTGATATGAGTTACAACCTATAGAAAAACTTATACCCAACTTTGAATTCTAACAATTTCTGTAGTGTTCTTAAGTAACAAGGTGCACCAATTTTGCCCAACCAAAACAAAAGCTCAACAACAAAAACACAAAGCAAACTGTACAAACAACTAACCTACCAAAAGGAAACAACAGAAAGCAAAACAAGAAAGCAAACTGTACAAACAACTAACCTACAAAATTATATACAAACCACTACTAGGTAAACAAAAACTAGAAAAAGACCCAAATACACCTGTATTTGCATACTTCTTTTGATTGTGCAGGAGCATTAGGGTATTAGTTATGGTTCTCAACCTAGCAAATTTATCTTTATATTCTAAAAAATATTCTGATATTCTGAATTCATTGTATTCAACAGAATAACCCTTGATGATCAGCAACTGAGGAAGCTCATCATGTTCATGATTAATCCATATGCATGTCCTATCTTTCAAATTTCCACAATCAAAACAATAATCAACATCATTCACTGTGGAAAGGAGAAATACAACCTGGTGTATCTCTGGTTCTGTTGTTGGACATGCTCGTTTATTGACAGCTAGTCTTTCATTTGTCATTATATTTTCATTGCTTGGCTGAATGTCTGGTATCTCTTCATTTTGAAGGATGTATGACTTTTGATGCATCATTTCTTCATCTTTATCCATATTTATTCCTCCATTCTGGACGTTCAATTTATCCTCTAGTTTAGGAAACTTCTCAATATTTTCTTCAATTTCCTGCACATCAGCATCTAAATGAGTATCCTTATCATCATAACCTGATATACAGAAATTTATCATTTCTAAATCACTTGAATGTAAAGGAGAATTGGCATTCAACTGATAAGAACACTTCCCTGTTTCATTTTCAAAATATTTCTGGAGTGACGTCTGATCATGCACAACAACTCCAAAGTCTTCTGCATCTTCATCTTTCAGGAATTGTTCATTAAATAATTCACATCTTCTATCTAGTAGAGTGCCTGGTTTCATTAACCTGCAACATTCCTACATTTGATCATTCAATTCAAAAAAGTCAGGTAATAAATCAGCATTTATTTTCTTTTCTATGACTCCCTGAGTTACCATCATAGGAACTCCATCAGCAACAGTGCCTTTGGATTCCTCCATTGTCTGTTTATATTTCTCTTTACCATAGAAAGACTCCAAGAAAGATGTTTCATCTTCTTTATCAAAAGTATTAGGATCAAAATCAAATATATTATCCTGATGAGTGATTTCTTCTCTAGAATTTTCACAAGATTCATACCTGCATACTGACTGATCCTTATTTGTATTAGGAAGCAGAGAATTCCTATCAATCTGACCATAAAATGAATCAAGGAAAGATGTTTCCTCTTCTTTACCTTCTGGAACTGATTCAGCCACTATATTTTCTAGAATCTTTTTCAACATGACCAAGCAAGGGTAGCAATCTCTCTCTGAATGCTCTTTATCATGTAATCTGCACCAACTTTCAATCAGGACATCATCATTGGATAAACCCAATAATTGACCACACTGTATATTTCTAGACAAGTATAATTCAAAATCTTCGGAATGATCGACTTCACTGTCTGGACAACTAATAACTTCTGTTCTTGTCTTTGCTTGTTGTTCCAGAATTTCCTCATTTCGTTGCTTCAAAACTTCTTCATTTTCTTGGCAAATTTCAACCCTGAACACATCTGGGAAGAATATTAGTCCTTTCAAATATAAATCCAACCTTGTAAGGAAAGTTAAACAATTTATTTCGCCGTGTTCCACAGTCTGGTGTATCCTGCAACAACTGGATAAACCAAAGTTAGATAAACTTTGAGGATAAAGCTGCCTATTCAAAGTTTCCTGAAATAAAGGAATGTTAACTTGACAATTGCCTTCATATACATCCATCAAAATGAGACTCTATTTTTCAATTTTTTAGTATTTTGAAATTTTAATGAGATCTATCACATCTCAGAATAAAACTTGAAAGTTCAGAAAATGGTCAAATCTTTGAAGCTTTGAGCTAGATCTTCGCAAAGATACAGTCAAAACCCCTCAGATAAGAGATATTTGTAGACATTAACCTCAAATAATGAAATACTTATGTAATATTTGTAGAAATCCATAAATTCCTTGTTGGCCCTCCTTCTAGCGCCAATTTATGTTGATCATGATGTTGGTCATAAACAAACATAGAATAAAAGTTGCACATCAACCCTTATTCATCTTGAAAGATACGATGAATTCAAAGAATTCATGATCCCAAGTCTCCGTTAATTAGTTCATAATCTACTGACGTTACTCAGTGGTTGATGTGTGTTGCTGTTAATCATTCAGGGGCCTTACGTTCTTCAGTAATTTCTGCAAAGTTCATCATTATTTCTCCAAATATCCTGCTCTATATGTCTGCTCTGCATAAATCTCCAATAATTCTACCTCTGCACTATGAATTTAGTCAAATAATGTGCTTATAGGTTGATATTTGCATGATTTCTACCATTATTTGCAATTCTTTGCATGATATTTTCAACACTACATGCACTTTGCTCAAATATGCTAAGGATTTTCGATTATCTACGAGCTGTCAGCATATTTCTCTGTTCTGCTTGTTATTTATCATGATTTGCAGTTATGGAAGTGATTTCAATGAAATTAAAATGAGAAAAAGGGTTAGAGAATGAGATTCCCAAAACTACTTGACTGAGATCACTGATCCACATACAAGCTCCCATACATGCAATGAAAAGAAGGAAACTAGAATCATACTTCACCAGGACATTCCACAAATCCACATGATCCAGTGCAAATCTTCAAAGGAAAAGTTAACAACAACATGTAATGAAATGAAAGCACTTCTAGTTGAACACAGCATTCACCAGTACATATCCAGAAATCAACATGAAGATTGCGTAAAATTTACAATCAGGATGTAATCTGAAACTTCATATCCATTCAGTATGCTCAAGAACAGGTGCATTTACAGTGATCTGAAGAAAGAACCTTGACATTTCAACAATTCAATCCTCATTAGTCTCAGCAATTCGACCTCGTATTTTATTCTACAGTAATTGGCCTTATTGTGCCAGATGCTCCAATGTATCTTCCTTTATGACAAGTTCTGGCCCATATATAGAACAAATGCCAGAAAACAGTTACAATGATCCAAGGATCATGATCCTCTCATAACAATCAACGGTCCAGATGAATAGCACGTGCTTTGCTAGTTGGCAAATGTATAGCTGGCACAGAATATTCCAGCATCTTTGATTTGATTCGGTCCCCAGCTAGCAGACAGCATATTTGACAATATCTTCCCCATTGCTTAGGGTCATGTTGCCTGCCAGTTGGCAATTTTCAGCCACTTCATACAGCTCCAACATCCTGCAGCAAACAGACAAGAATTAAGCATCATCATTTAATAACTAGCAGGAAAATAAACATTTACATTTTATCAGGCTGTGAATGTGCAAACCTATATATATCGGGTTATGAATATTGAGCATATGAGAAAAGTCGCGCAACTAAATGCCCATAGGTGGTCAAGAGGGTCCGGGTGACTATCGTTGACTGGAAAACATGCTGTCAGGCCCTAAAATAGTTTCAATATCTGATCAGGTCCAGCCAGGGTCATTTGAGCGATTTTTGATTAAAATATCGAAAATGCAATTTTTTTTCGTATTTTCTACATCTGAGTAAATTGCATTTTCGGAGGCCTTCGGAGCGAAATTAGGGCTCAACACGTTCTTAGTAACTTGGCGTTAAGCCTAACTGACTAGGAAACTCAAACTAGATAACTAGTTTATCTTTCCAATGAGTCCGAAAAGTTCAAATTCTGATAACATGGCTAGGAGTTATGACCCTGCCAAGGGGAAGGTCAAAAATCTCCTATTTTTTTTAGTTTCTCTGAATTTTTGCAAATAGTTTCACCTTCCGGTAGCCTTTTTTGTATTCCAAGGGTGATGGGGACCTTTCATATGATCTGCAAGCCTTACATTTTCAGTTATCGCGTGCATAAGATCATGCATATGCAATACATGCGCTTATGTTCACTAAATTCCATTGAATAACACTATCGGGTCCGGGTATGCACATTAGCTAATATGAGGGATATTAACTAATATGACTCTCTTCATAGATCAGGATATGATGATGATGTCATCATCATGGACAGGCTTCGTTAAAATGTGAAAGGCTAACGTCATGGTCATACTGAAGGAAATCGGGATGTTAAGAAATATGACCCTGAGAATGGGAATATCATCCTCCGAATAGTATGACGTCATCGTCATGCTATGTAATCAGGGGATGTTTGAAAATGACCCCCGCAACAAAAATGACCCAGTGTCGAAATATCATGATGACGTCATCAGGATATCGACTTGGTTCAGTGTTATGGCACTTATGACGTCATCGTCATACTATGTGAGCAGGATCATGATCATCCTCCTCGAGAGGAAAAACCATCCTGACAATATCGGGTGATAAACGCACCCTTAAGTCGTGCTTTATACATCAGGAGGATATTAGAAAATATCAGGTCGCGTTGAGATGGTGATGATGACCGAAGTCATTCCTTTTCTTATTCTAAGGATATCGGGGTGACGTCATCCGGATATTCGTTCACTATATCGTTGAGGTATGATGACATCATCGTCATATCGTTTCTTCGTTTATCAGACTTGAATAACATCATCAGGATATTGGCTTAGGGAGATATTTCGCGGCAGGAGGATATTCAAATATCGGGTTACATCGAGAAATATGATCCTCGCGAAATGCATAAGGCCATCGACGGGTAAAGGACACTATCACTTAAAATTGACGTCCGGATATTCGGACCGCATGATTTATCGAGTGATAAATTAGATCAGGATGACCTTCGGTAACATGACTGATGTTACAAAAAATATGATCCTGCTCTTGCGAATATCAAGTTTGACCAAACTTTGACCATTCATAATTTTCACACCCTAGCGAATATCAGGGTGATGCAAAAGGCAAACCTGCATGAAATTTGATGCTCTTTCTAAATATGAGGTTACTGGAATGAAATATGAACTTTGACAAACTAACCTCATGATGATGACTTACCCAGCCTCCCATGCATGATGATCTGCATGACTTACTTTTTACCGAAACCGCCAGAAAGCACAAAAACAAGCCAAGCAAAAGTTGGGCCCCTGTTTTACCAAGTCAAAATGGGGTGTGTTGTGTAACCACACAACAAGTAGGCATGAGATTTCTATCCAATATCAGAAAGTTTAATACAACTCCAGGACAGCCAGACTGCAGCAAAAGGTAGGCATACAGTAAGCGATCAAACACCGGAGAACACTGAACACAAATGAACAGACACTTGGAATAACAATGTTTGCAGGCTAGAATAGGCACAGCAAATTTGCTATCACAACTACCATTAAATACAATGGGCAAGGATGCCCTTATTTATACTAAAATCAAAGGAGTAGGGAACCCTAAAATCTCCTTGATTAACCCTAACTTGCCAACTCGCAAGCTTTATTACTATTCTAAGACAAAGATACAATAAACAAATGCTTTAAAGCAAAAAGATTCCAACTATCACAAGGTGCTTTCTTTCTAAATATAGGATGGATGAGCTTAGGATGAAAGCACATGCTTTAAAACACAAAGCATATGTTTTAAAGCTGCTTTCTTTTGAAATGCATCCTCATCAACATTCTTGCTTTTTGGTGATGTCATCCGTTGATATTCTTTTGCTGATTTCTTCTAAAAAAGCTGATTTTGAGTGAAAAAAAGCTGGCACATGGGTTTTGTAGGCAATTCTGTTTTGAAGCAACCCAGATTGTCAGATTTTGAAAAAGCGGAGATTTTCTTGAAAAAGCAGGAAAAAAGCAGTTTCCCGAAAAAAAGCACAACTCCCAATCTTCAAGAGGATGATAATCTGGATGGACCCATCTCGACGAAAATTGAAAAAGCTCTGGTCGGATTTCTGAAAAATGATCTCCTTGAAACAAGGACCCTGAAAAAGCAAGCCTTTCTTCTTCCTCAACCCGAATCTATGAAGAAAATTGAAAAAGCACCTAGTTTGGGTCTTCGAATCTTCGTTGAAAGAAAAATAAAGTCTTCCCTCTGGATGCAACCTGCAAAATAAAATGAAATAAAGAAGCCAAAGCTTGTCTTTCTAAATCTTTTGGTCGAAAAAGCAGCTTTACTTGTGTGAGAAGAAAACTTCATCCTCATCCATGAAGAAAGCAACTTTTAAAGCATAAATCCAAGTGGATGTCTTCGAATAGGAAGAATCCCTATTTTGTAGGAGCCTATGGCTTCATGTGCAAGATGACAAAAAATAACTTCTTTGATGATGTCATCGAATGTGCGAGTTGGAAGAAGTGTTAACAAAATTTTCTTCATTTTCGACACTTCAACACTCGTTTTGACTCAAATATGGCCTGTCTCCGACTTTGACAAGGTGGAAAAATGTCATCATGAACTGAAAAAGCTAACTGATCCTGACATTTTGAAGATTGATCAACTGAGATTCCATCCCCTGCCTCCGTTCGACGATCTGACATCGTTTGACCAAGTTTGACCTCCCTGAAACTGCCAACGGGCAAAGATTGGTAACAAGGCATGTCGGAAAACACTGAAAACACAAAAATATTCTAACACTGCACAAGATGGGCGCCCCAAGCCTCCTGGGGCGCCCAGTTTCCCAACACTTAGCCATTTTTTTATTTTTTTTGACTTTTTCAATTTCTTGGTTTGCGTGCGCGTTCCAGAGGCACAAGACCCCTATTTGGCTGTCGATTTCTAACAACTGGGATGAAAATGAGTCTGATGATCTAGCAAATATGCAAGCCTAATGAAAATTGAGCTGATTGTACCTTTCATTTGCCTCGAAAAACGTGCCAAACTGATCAACACTGAACCGAAGCGGGCTGACGGAAGGAGATTTGTGTTTTTCAAGAAAAACATGAAAAATAAACTAACACTGGTGAGGATGGGCGCCCTTAGCCTCCTAGGGCGCCAATTTTGTCAACACTTAGCCATTTTTTGCAAAAATTTTCAATTTTGTACCTTTTCTCGATTTTGTGCCCACAGCTCCTGTTCGGTCTTCGATTTCGGTCGTTCTGATGACTGTCGAGGCGGGACGGAGGGTGATCTGAGTAGTCTAAACATATCTGAGATGAAATCCTAGCTTTGACTAACTTTTGACCAAGTTTGACCAAGTTTGACCAACCGGAAAGGAGCTGACGGAAGCATTTTCGACGTTTCTCGAAAAACGTGAAAAAAAACTAACACTGGAGAGGATGGGTGCCCCTAGCCTCCTGGGGCGCCCAGTTTCACCAGACTTAGCCAATTTTTTGATTTTCCAACTTTTCACTTCACCTTGGATCCATCTTGCATCGTTTTGCGTGCATCGTCGAGTCGACGGCTGTTTGTCAATTTTGCGTCGTTGAAACAGCATTGGAAACTCGTCGAAGAGATTTGGCAGGTGAACTTTTTTGTGTTGATGACTTTCGAGCTCATGCTTCACCTTGTGAAAAAGCAAAAATGACCCAGTAGAGAAAACTTGGTCGTTTGAAGATTCCGTCTGAACCGTGCCGATCGTGAAGGAAAATCGACCAATGAGAATCGAGCGCGACACCTGATTTGGAGATTCTATTTTTAGAAACTTTCTATTTTTAGAAAGTTTTGCCAACATCCATATCTCAAGAAACCCAGAAAACCTAACTCGGCGTCTATTTTTAGAAATTTTACTTTTTTTACTTTTTGACGAAAATTTTTTTAGACTTGTTTCAAAATGCCTTGATGAAGCAAAAAATTTGGTTGGGTACAACAATATCTTTATGCGTTATTGACTTCGAGTTTGAGTGTGCAGGTATTGCTAATGAAACCACCAATACAGGAGATCATCCCATACCCTATGTTGTATCCCTTGTGAGCCGGTCTAGTTCCATAAGGAACTAAGATCAACCTCGTGTTTGGAGAAATGTTGTAATGTTGTAATGTGTAATGTTGCATGAGGTCAAGGGAATAAGGGCTATCTTCTGATTCACTTTTATTATGATAAGTGTTGTAAGAAATGTTGTTTTTAATCTTGTTTAAACTTTATTTCTTTTAGACCCTTTTTTTGTGTTTTTATTTGACTCTGGGAGTTCTAACTAGATGAAAATCAACCCTAGGTTATACCCCATGGGTTTAGGGACCCTTTTGACTAGGATAACCTTGGGATAACCTCCATATGGTCACTTCAACTTCATGGTGAAGTTAAGTGACGAATTTAGAAGCATGGGGACAATGGGATGAGTGGAATCCACACTTAGACCCACTTCCAAGTCATGGAATGACTCCATGATCCACCATTAATGGAGTGCTTTATCTCTTTGTGCCTTTCTTTTGATGGGAGTGCTCCATTAAAAGGGTGGTGTGTCAACCATTCACTCCTTAATTATATTTTAATTATTTAGTTTATTCCTACATGTGTTGTTAAAAGGACTATAGTGGGGAACTCAATGAGTGGGGGTTAATTGTTTAAAGACCACTAGGATAATGGATGAGTTGTGGATTAGTTGTTTAATGCCACTTAGGAAATTAAGAAATAGAGGGAATTAGTTTTAAAAGAGGGAGAAGGAGGAGAGTAAGGGGGTTGGATTATTGTGAAAAGAAGGAGAATTTTGGAGGAGGCTAGAGTGGAGCTCTTCATCAAACTTCATTCCATAATTGGGCTTTGGAAGTTTGGTGAACAAGTCTACTCTCTTGTGTATCTGTTGTTTTATATGTATGCTTGTTTCTTGCTTGATGAATGAGTTTGCAAATGTCTTCTATGAGTTTCTATTATTTTTGGGGTTTGTTTTGGGTGTAGAAAGAGCTCCTTCCAGTTGGAAGGCAATGCTCATCTTGTATAGGGAAGGGGAGGTGTGACCCTCCTTGGGTGTCATCTTGTTTCTTGATATATGAAATGCCTTGAGGGCAAGTTGGTATTTTTTTTTAGCCTAGAGGGCTTAAGGCTTTGAGAGCCTATTGGGATATCCCGGGTAATTTGATTAATTAGAAGGCTTGAGGCCCTGTGGAAAGATAAATTGTTGGCTTGAGGCCTTGTGATAAAATGTGATAAAATGTGAAAAGATGACACCTAGAGGTAGAGATGTCTGCTCCCCTACCCTCCAAGAACTCACCTAAGCTGGTTCATTGTATTGTGAGTATACCATGGGTGTGTGTGTGTGTTATTTGATTTGTTGTTGTTGTTGTTCAAAGTTGTGATGTGTTTGGTAGAATGTACCCTGGGTATGTAGATGGTCTCCCTAGCTCGGGGGTGACCCTCTTGTGGGTCAAAAGTAGGGAGGAGAGCTAGATGGTTGTTGTTGTCTCCCTTGTTGTCTTGCAGGTTACTGTTAGAGCATGTAAAAAGGATTGAAGAAGTTTTACCTTATTAAAGAAAATGTTTTGTTTTCCTATTTGCAATGAGAACTTGGTCATTGTAGTTTCATTATGTAAGAGTTGTAGAGAGAACTTCTCTCTTGAAAATTGTTGTAAAAATTGTTACCTTGGGAGTGGAGAGATAATCCTCCCTTAATATGTTATTAGTTGTGACTTAATTTGGTTATTACATTACCTCTATTGTATAAGCTGGGAGAAGAAAGTGAATGCCTCCCTTGAGTGTATGTGAGTTGTAGGGGTTCTTTCAGTTGAAAGTGCTTGTTTACCAAATTTGTAAGTTGTAAGTTTGGATGTTGATTTGAAATCAGTTGTAAAATTTATCTTATGTATCTTTTAGTGAGAAAGTTACTTTGCAGAAATTGGGAATATTGTAAATTTGTCTTTGAAATCAGATTTGAAATCAATTTAAGTATTCAATGGGAAAACAATAATCTAAAATGAATTTTACTTGACTATTGTGTGTATTGAAATGAAAAGATTCAATAGAACATGTATTTACTTCTGTTCTTTAAATGTAATTGAATTGGTAAAATTTCTTAATAGATTACAAATGGCATATGCAGTTTTTAAATGGTTAATGTTCTTTTTCATTGAATAATTGTTATATTTAATTTGTAAAGTAGAGAGATAGTGAAAAGAATTTTACTGTGAAATTTTGATATATAAATATATATATATAATTATATATATTTATATATACATCAATTTACTTTTTAATTTAGTTGTGAAAATTTGTTATTTCTGTATTTATGTTTTTATTATTAAATGAATTGAGAAACTGATAAATATATATATATAGATTGATTTATTCAAAAGTTTAAATTAAAAGAAATTATGGAAATTAAAAGCGATGGGTCTTTCATCATCAACCACTCTTTTCTGTGTCAGCATGGTGGCACAAGTATACTATTTCCATGTTTTTGCAAGGCTAGCTTAGGTTTTACATTTCAATAGTTTGATTTTGTAATATTTTGTTATTGAATATACACAATTACCCTTGTAGATCATCCATCAACCCTCCTCACCCATTTCCCTCATTCTGAATATCCATTTCACACATATTTTTATTCACCCATCTCCTCCTACCACCATTGCTACCCTAAGACCTTCTAGTTTTGTGTTTTGTTAGCATTCATATCAAAAATAAAATCTTATTGTATATTAGTTGTATTAGTCCCTACATCAATCTTAGTGTGTTTGATATCAATTTTGTGTTTGTGGGCCTTCATTATTTTGTCTTTGTCCTTCACCCATCACCATTGTAATCCTTAGAAAACTTACTCTCACTATTTCTTGCATAAATTTTGTAGACCTTATCATTTTCACTCCAAATTATTTTTTCCATATTCCTACTTCAAATATCTATCTATTCATTACACCCTTATTGATTTATGTTTCCATTGGACTACTTTTTGTCATCTCTCAAGTTACCCTTTGTTAGCCTTTGCACATCATCCTAGCTATCCTTGCACTTCAAATCTATTGTTTATGCTTAGAATAGGTGGAAAATTCTTAGCATAGACTCGTATAAAATCATTTTATTAGCACTTTCATGTCATGTGAATTCTTGTTTGAAAATCCACAAGGAGACTCACCAAGGTAGATTCCCCTTTAACCCTTTGTTTTATAGGTGTTCCCTTTGATATTTTGTGTTTATAGGTGGATTTGAGAGAGATATGTGTATAACCAAACTTAGTGCTAGCTCAAAGAAGTGTTTATAAGGTTGAAAAGAAGATCCTAAAAATTTTCAAGCTAAATGGAGGTATCAAACTTTACCTCTTGGTAGGACTTTGCCTCCAAATCAGGCCTAATCTTGGGTGCAAGACATGACTTTTCCTCCATTTTGGGTGCAAGATTAAAATCTATCTCCAATCTAGGCCCTATCTTGGGCATAGGACATGAATTCTCCTCTAGACTAGGCATAAGATAGGACTTTGCCTTGAGGTTGGGCCCTAGCTTGAGTGCAAGACAACACTTCTCCAACCTAGGTGCAACATAGGACTTTACCTCACAGACCTTGCATTGATGTCCTAGTGTCAAAATTGCATGAAATTTAGTTTGGTAGCTCTTGAGGGTCTCCTGATTCCAATTTTATGGGTCCTCAATCTCAATTCCAAGTGTATCTTTCTCAATTTAAGTTTTTCTCCCATGTAGTGCATTTTAACCAATTTGATATGATTTTTGGCATTTTACCACATGTTCTATTCATTGTCACGATAGCATAAGATTATCTCCCCTTCATTGAGCTCTCCTAATAATTAAATATTTCATTAATTTTAAAAAACAAAAGATTCTTTATTTTGTCAAAAGATGTTTTATTTTACTTTCTAAAAAATAATACATTTCAAACCCTTATAAGTTTACAAAAAAATTGGGTTAAATGTGAGTTAAATATTATTAAAATTTAATAAAAATATTAAATTTGTTATAGCAAGTTGGAGTTGGAGAATGAACTTTCTTTTATTTTCTTAAAAAAAATTAATTAATTAATTTATAATAATCATAATAGAAATGTGGAGGGGAGTCAGGGTGGCACCCAACATCAGTCCAGTCACACATCAGCAATTTGTTGGTGACACACTTTTGTTCAGTGTAGCATGCAAATGAGAAGCAAGGGTTATGAAGCAAGCTCTGGACTGCTATTGTTGGGCTTCAGATCAACATGTTAATTGGAGAAAGTCTAATGTTTTCTTCTTCAACACAGACTTGAGAAAACAAAAAGAGATAGCACACACTCTTGGCTACAAGATCAGTCTTCTTCCAAGCAAGTACCTAGGTATTCCTCATTTCTCTGGGGCAAGTCTCTACTTTGGGAACCTCTCATGTCAAACTGTAATGCAAAGATGTCATCATGGAAGGGCAAATGGCTATCCTCAACGGGTAGAATCTTAATGCTTAAGGCAATCATATAAGTAATCCCCATCTACATTATATCTTGCCTTGGAATGCCAAAGAAAAAAAGCAATGTCATCAACCAAAAAATATGGTTTTTTTTTGGAAAGTCACCTCCAAAGATAATAAGTTTCCACTGATTGCACGGGACAAAATATGCAACCTAAAACTGGCAAGGGAGTAGGTCTTTGGAAATGGCCACTACTCAATACATCGCTAGGGGCAAAACTGGTCTAAAACTTATACTCAAATCCTCACCTCAAGTGGGTCAAAAATTCTATCGAACAAGTATTTGGATTCCTCAAATCCTATGAGAATTCTCGCCACATCTAATCCTCCCTACAGATTTGTAATCTAGAATTTTCTACTTTCTGAACCTAATTGTAAAACATATTACATGGGAAGTTAAAGATGGGAGACAGGCATTGTTTTTGGATGATTCATGGATTGGATACCCAGCTATGAAAGATCTACCAAATCTATCAGTGGCTAGGGATATTTTGGTTAATGTATGGGGACACCATGTAAGTGATTATTTAACAATGAGTGAGTGGGATGATTGGTAAGAAAGGAAGTGGAAATCTCTTCAAGGTTTGTACATCCTCGAGGCACAAAAAGAGAGCCTAATGGTCGATCTTGCTGGCAGGAAGGCTTTCGTATCAGATGGGGAAGATAGTATTAGATGGAGTGGTGTGAAGATAGAGAAATATAATGTCAAGATCGGATACACAATATGAGAAGCTACATTGAAAAAGGAGGATTGGCTAATTCATTTATGTTGGCAAAAATAATGCCTACCAAAAGCAAAGGCCTTCACTTGGGAAGCATTACAAAAGAGAATTCTAACAAGGGATAGATTACGAAGACTAGGATTTAATGGTACCTCCAAATGTGTTCTAGTAAGGAGAATGATGAAACCACGAACCACATACTTCTAAGTTGAAAATTCACTAAATCATGCTAGAAAAATTTCTAGAAAAATTAAATTAGTTCAGTCCTCTTCCCCAAGACATTCGTTCCTTGTTTGTAGCATGGACAATTATTCATAAAAACATTGTCTTCTCAAGTATATAGACCATATGCCCCTCACTGGTGATTTGGGACTTGTGGAAAGAAAGAAACAAAAGACCATTCCAAGGCAAAGAGATGAAATGTGATGTTTTTTCCACAAAGTGGAAAATGCCATTGTGGAAGTAGTTAACAATGTAGTAAGAAATTATTCACTTAAGAAGACTTCATTCATAGTTTCAGATAATGAAATTTAGAAATCTTGGAAGGGGTTGGTTGTTCCCCTTGTTTATGGGGTGGCTCATGCTCATCTAATGTCCAATCTAAGAGCGGATGCAAGGTGGATTCCACCAAATGCAGACTGGCATAAACTAAACTTTGATGGTGTAGCAAGGGGAAATTTAGGCCAATCCAAAGTAGGATGCACAATAAAAAATCATCATAGAGAGATGATAAGTGCAATAGCCAAGAAACTTACAGAGGGAATGAATAATGAAGTTGAAGTCCAAGCATTCTTACTCGGGCTTCTAACATGTAAAAAAATGGGACTATTGAAAGTCCAAATAGAGGGAGACTCTCAAATAATAGTTAATGCCATATGAAAACACAGAGCTCTAAATTGGAAGATCAACAACATATTGAATCAATGTTGGGCTATAGTTGATCAACTTCAAGAATACACAATCAACCACATCTATCGAGAATCCAATGGAGAAGTTGATGCGCTAGCAAACATGGCAATCAACATGGAGAGGGATTATTATTGTGCCAACTCTCCAAACTTGCGGCTAGATTTAGCATTAGATTTTCCTTCCACACTCACACACTTGAGCCAAAGGAATGAATAATGGAGAGTTAAGGAGCTGCAGTCAGCTTGCTTCTCACCAAGGGAGAACATCATAAATGAGATGTCGCAATTATGAAGACAACTGTAAGGCACACATAGATGGGAAATACATATTGGAATGTTATGTTTGGCATTTTCAACAAAGCTAGAAATATGGACACTACGGTTTTCCTAAAAGATAGGAAGAGGCAAATAGATTTCATTGGGGAGGTGTTGGATTGCAAGTTGAAGATTTTTTTAAAACTAAGTCATTGATTATATTGCATGTTATTTGAATGGTTTTGGGAGAACTATTTTTGTCCACAACCCATCAATACAAGGTTAACACAGACATTTCTTCAATGTTCATTGCAGTCCTTTTAGACTTGAGAGAATCAAAGGATGTTATCAGGGTGGTGGTAGAATCCCTAATCAAACTAAGATGGTGTTGTGGATTGAAGAAGATATCGGACGATACGGTCTTGGGATTGGGCTTTCTTCCTAATAATGGAACTTGGCCAATGATTCACGTGGAATATAATGGCCCGTGGGTTCCTTTCAACATTATGACTATTGGGAAAAATGAGGTTAAGCACAACAATACGAAAAATTAGGGAGTTGAATTCGTAAAGGTAGTCATTGGTGCTACTCCCTCACGGGAGGTCTACTGGTCCTTTACTATTGAGATAGGTAGCTTGGATTCTAGTGAGGATGAGGTTGTGGTGGACGTACAACAAGTATGAAGATGGGGGAATGTTTCTTTTTGCCATCAAATGGGATGTTCAGGGTTGTGTGATAAAGTGGTGTTGTTTCCAGTTATGCTAGTATAGGCAAATAGGGTACAGTAAATAGAAAATATAGAAGGCAAAATATATATGTTAAATATAGTTCTACATCTGCAAGACAAAATGTATAGAAGTTGTAATGATGTTAATATAGGTACTATGGGGTTTTTGTAATTAAATTTCAAAGAAATACAATATACCTAAGGGGTTTTATATAGAGGCCCTCCATTGGAGAAGCCGATTGATTTTTTATGGTTAAATTTATTACATAAATGGCCCCCTCTGGCCCAATCCACCTATCAAAAAAATAATTGTATTATAAAAAATAAAAAAATAACAAAACCTAGAGTTTAAGAAAATAAAAGAAAGTTCAGTCTCCAACTTCAATTTATTATAAATTAAAATAAATAAATAATATATAAATATATATTAATGTATGCATGTATATATGGATCTCCAAGGTCACCTTGTGGTGAAAAATTGGAATAGATGACGACGGTGGCTATGCAGTTCTGCTGCACGGGCTAGGGGAAACCCTAGCCGCGTTTATTCTTTGTCTAGTCTTTGTGCTAAGTGTGGTTCAGGGGGTTGTTGGAGGCATTTGGTGCCTGGGGTGGGTGGCTTTTTCTTGTGTGGTGCAGATTCGGTGGGTTTTATTTCTGTTTGCTTCCTTCTGATTCCCCTCTTTTGGCTTCAGGGAGAGGTACCTTCTTGTTGTGCAAAGATCCCTGGTCTTCTTCTCTGTTGGCTTTTGTGCTGGAGCGCTTGGGGATTGTGGATCCCTTACTCTTGCTTTTTTCTTCTCTTTTCTCCTAGTTGGGTTTTGAGATGGAGAAAGTTGGTGCAGTCCCAGTTTTGGAGATCTTTGAAGATATGGACATGGCAGAACTATCTCCCTCTTTGCATGTAAGGACTTTAGAGTACCTAAGTAAATTACAGACTGGTGCAGGCTCTGTGTCCGTGAGTGACTTACCTAGAATCAAGAAAGTAAATGGTTGTTTGGAGAGAATCAAGAGCATCCTATCTTGATGATCCAACCAAATTTCTTCTTGGAGGATGTTGAGTACCTGAGCAATCATGCTCTAATTTGTAAGTTTATGGGCCTTTGTCTTTCATTTCCAGCTTTGGAATCTTAGACTCGGAGGGTTTGGAACCCCAAAGGTGATCTGGAGTTAATGATGGCTATGAACAATTACTTCTTGGTTGTGTTTGCATGCATGGAAGATAGAAATATGGTTTTTGAAGGTGGTCCTTATTTCTTCAATCAAGTTGGACTTTTCATGAAACATTGGTATGTGGGGTTCAACTTGACTGAGGAGCTACCTACAAAGGTCCCCATTTGGTTTCATCTTCCTAGGATTCAACTTGAGTTTTAGAGGAGCGACATTTTGCATATGATTTCTTTTTTGCTTGGTAAGCTGGTTGGCTTGACTCAACAAACTCTGGACCAAAAGGTAATTTCTTATGCTCGTATCTATATGGAAATTGATTTAAATAACCCTTTGCTAGACTCTATGGAAGTTTGTCTTGGATCCTTTTCTTGGATCCAACATCTCGACCATGAAACCCTTCCTTTTAGATGTCAACTATGTCGTGAGTATGGCCATCTACAAAGGAAATGCTCTCGTTTATCTAAGGCGTCGACTGCAGCTAATGCTTCATCTAACCCTGGTCCTAAGAATGATAAGGAGAAGGCTCCTTTAGTTGATGGGACTATAGACAAGGAGGGATTTATTTCGGTTAAGCCCTGTAATAGGGGGAGAGGTTTGAAGAGAACCCTCAAGGATAGACAAATTGAAGGGGTCTTTAATCAATTTGATGCTTTGGAGGACTTAGTTTAGGAGGAGGGAATTCTAATGGAGCTGCATTTTGGGGTTGAGTCTGTGGGAGCGGCCTTGCTAGAAATCAGAGAAAATGATATGTTGAACATGCCTCTGGTGGGTGTGCAGGATGGTTAGTTGGCTATACAGTTATCCTCCCAACTATCGATCAGTCCAGAGCCAAATAGGGCTTTAGTTATAAAAGATGTGGGTGATCTGGCTGATCCAATTCCTTCACAGGTGAAGGAGGCATTGGATTTAGGTAATGGCAGTGGAACCATGCATGCCTTGGGTCTACATCCAAAACCCCTTAAAAATGGGCCTCCAGAGAAGTCATCTAAGGTGGGTCGTAAGGACCACGAGAAGGTAAAACTACTTGGGGAGACTCTTCTAGATGTTAGGTTAGTGAAGACCATTGATTCCCATTTCTCCCAGCCTCATAAATGATAGTCATTTCATGGAATGTGAGGGGTATGAATAGTATCCCTAGACAAAAGGCTATTTGTGAGATGATTGGTACGCATTCTCCTGATATTGTCTTTCTTCAAGAAACTAAGTTGACAGTGGATGGTTTTTTGAATAGAGCTCCCAGTATCTAGGCATGTGGTTTGTGTCAGTACGTAGGGGCTCATGGCGATTCTAGTGGTGTGGCCTATTTTTGGAATCCAAGGAGGGTTGCTCCTTTATAGTGGATCTCGAGTTCTTCTATTTCTTTGGGTGCCTCTAGTTTAGACTTTGGTGAAATCTGTCTTTTCACTAATGTTAATACTCCTATTGATCTTCTAGGTAAGTCACAACTTTGGTCTCATGTGCATTATGTTCAGTCACTTGCTCCCCTACTTCCGTGGGTTGTGGTAGGTGACTTTAATGATGTTAATTTCTTGGAGGAAAAAAGAGGTGGCATTGTCAAAATTGACCCTTCTGCTTATCTCTTAAGGGATAACATGGATCTTTTGCATTTAATTGATGTGAAGCCAAGTAATGGTATCTTCACTTGGAGCAACAGAAGATGTGGTGAAGGTGCTATTTTTGAGAGACTTGACAGATTCTTAGTTTCATGTTATTGGATTTGGGATAGGTGGACTACTACCTCAAAGATTTTGGATTGGAAGGGTTTGGACCACTGGCCAATTAAATTTTCAATAGTTCCCTTTAATGCTCAGAAGAACCCCTCTTTTAAGTTTCAACTCATGTGGTTGAGAGATCCTTGTCTCCAGGACTTGATGGTGGATTGGTGGCACAAAGGGATGTTGAAAGCACAAAACAACTGAGAGGGGGGGTGAATCAGTTGTATCAAAACTTTAACTTCTTTAAACCACAATCACTTAACTTATTTCCTTATTCTATTATGAACATTTAAACATGAATAGTAGAATCAAAACATGAACACATCAACACCATACACACATGAACACCATATTTTTACGTGGAAAACCCTAAACAAGAAAAAACCACGGTGAGTGTTAGCTCACAATATGATGTAGTAATAATACAAAATATCAAAAGGTGGCTCACTACCCAAAAGAATGGCTCACTGCCAAAGGGTGAACTGCTTTAGTAGCATCTACACCATGCCTGAGTTCAGTTCCATTGAAGCATAATGTATCTCCTCTGCTCTGCTCTACTTTTACACTTTGTACTTATCTTTGCATCTTCACACAATCACCCCTCAAACATGAATTCATTACATGCATTTATACCTATCATCAACCTTGGAATGAACATCAAGGTTGGCATTACATTCTACAACCATTGGAACTTTCTCCAAGGTCGGCATACATACATAACTCATATTAGGATTTGACCTAAACAAACTTGCGGGGTAAATGAATAAAGCATGAACACATCATGGATTAGCTTAGACCCAAATACATCTTCACATGCTTGGACATGCTTCCATAATCCACGAATCACCTCCGCAACAAGTGTGACAAACCAGGTCAGCCAGAACTTATGCACATATCAAGAACACTTAGAAACATACTTGCAAGATCTTCATTGTAGCTTGTGAATCAAGCACACACCTTCAACACATTCTAGAGATATCCATGGACAACATAGAATCACTTGGGAGTCAACAAATCCAACCACAATAGATCTCACTTGAACACAACATATATCACTTGAAGAACATATCACAGACTACTTCTTATCAAACACTATCAAGCTTCGCTAATTAGAAACTTGTTTTCTGTAACACCAAATGATAAATCCTTTGGAATGAAGATGACTAAGGACCTTATAATCTTAAGTCTAGAACTGCAAAGCCAAAATCCAATCTGCAGAGAAATGCAGAGCAAAACACTTTCTCCCTGTCACTCTGCAAACCTTGCCAGGCATAGTCTTCAAATTGGTGAATAGAACTTTATCTGCATAGTGATCTCTGGACCACCAAATTCTGGATTCAGTATCTTCAAACACTACTCTAAATCATATCCAAAGCTCATACTCTAGTTTTCAATAAAGAGAAAATGTGGAGCAAAATACTTAGACAGTGTTCTTCAATCAATCAACAAACAACAATATCAGAAGATATAATTGAGACAAATGACAACATAGACATGTTGACATCAATGACAACGTTAGTTAGCACATACTTGCAACAAGGGAGGCCTACTCATGGTAGGGCTATGTATTATTTTGCCAAAAGACTATAGTATGTGAAGTACAGGCTCCAAAAGTGGAAAAGGCAGTGCTTTGGGAATCTACACCACAATAAAATGACAGCTCAGGCTCAATTGGATATTATCACCCTCTAAATCTAGAATCAAGGTCTTACTAAATATTTGAGTAGGGAGGAGTCTATAGTAGCTAAGGAGTTGGAGGAATGGGAGTTGTAGGAGGAGACTTTTTGGAAGCAAAAATCTCGTATTGAATGGCTATAGGAAGGAGATAGAAATACCACCTTTTTTCAAAACTCAGTCAAAGCTAGAAGGAATGATAATCTTATTACCTCTCTTGTGTCCTTGGAGGGAACTCAGTTGTCTTCTTTGGGTGAGATTTCTGGGGAGGCTTCTCAGTTCCTTTTAGCTCTATTTACTGAAGACTCTCCTCCGACTAGAGAAGATGAAATTCGTATTCTTGACTATATTCCATTACTAGTTTCAAATGAGATGAATAATGCCCTCATGCTTCCCATCTCATTGCGGGAATTGGAGATGGTGGTATTCCAAATGAAAAAGGTAAATTTTCAGGCCCTGATGGTTTTCCTATAGAATTCTTCCAGGAGTTTTGGGATATTATCAAGTTGGATCTTTTAGAGGTGGCGCATGAGTCTCAAGGTAATAAGAAAATGTTAAGGGCCTTGAATTCTACTTTTCTGGCTCTTATTCCTAAAAATGAAGGTGCTAATTGTCTGGATCAATTCAGGCCCATTTCTCTCTGTAATGTGATCTACAAAATTATTACCAAACTGATTGCAGAAAGGCTTAAGCCTTCACTCAGCTCTCTGATTTCTAAGAAGCAAGGGGGATTTGTTGCTGGTAGATAAATTCTATATGGGATTGTGATAGCTACTGAATCCATTCATTCCATGGTGACCTCTAGGGAAAATACCATGTTCATCAAGCTTGATATGACAAAAGCCTATGATAGGGTAAAATGGGCCTTCCTGTAGAAAGTTCTTATGGCTTTTTTGTGCAGTCACATTTCGGAGGGTCCTCAAAGAGATCAGTCCAGACCGTGCAGCTACAGTAAACACAATGGAAACAATTCAAAGATCTAAAGTATATGTAGATTCAGTCATTCAGTATATCATAGAATTCAAATACAAATTGGTCAGCAACATGCGGGCTTACAATTAGGGCTCACTGGCCTGATTACATAATTACAAGATATAACTTTGAAGCTCCTTCGCACAAGATTTAAACTATTAACTATCTCTATGAATATCCTACTTTCCTAGGCATCTATTACATCAATATATATCATCTTCGAAACCTAAGATTCCTCTGTGTCAGCCAAGGAAGATCACAATCTCTGATGAAGAGCTACAACGTGTGTACACGGATAGGTCAGACCTAGTTGAATAGAACTCCTTCACGAATGAATAGAATGATGTGTAGATCTTAGGGAAGGTTGGCCATGAACCAAACAACATTGGATGATGTGTAATTTAGCTTTGCAAGTTGTGAAATGCTCCACAAGTCTTCTCCTTTAGCTGATTATCCGAGACTATCAGGATGCTCTGTTCTAAGAAAATAATCAATCTTCTGATAGCGATAACTTTCTGGTACCTGATACTAATGCTCTAAATTTTGGATACGATGTGCATGAACAAATCTAGATGCTAAGTCCAGTTCCGCAGGGTCTAAAATGCAACTATGATAGAATGCGGACCAAAATACAGAAACTGCTACTAACTGAACTGACTATACTACACTGGAAACTGAAAAGAAACAAACTGAAATGCAAATGTTTTTGGTTGATGCAGGTTTGATCTTGAACTAGAAATGCTCCTGCATCAGACATCCAGGGTTATTGACAAAGTGAGTCCCTCACTTTGGTGGGGCTAGAGGAAAACCAAGACAGTCCACCTCAGCCTGAGAAATCCAAGATGGGTCTTCTTCCGGTCTACCTTTCCACTTCACAAGATATTCTTTGTATTGTCTTCCTCTGGTGTTTCGTCCAACTCTGCTATCCAAAATATCTTCAATCTACTCTAGTGCTTGTTGTGGTAATTGTTGCCTCAAGTCTGCTTCAATTCTATCACTGAACCCTACTTCATGATATTGATATAGGTCTACAATGTTGAAAATAGGTGATATACCCAATGTCTTCGGTAACTCCACTTCATATGCATTTCCTGAATCAAACTTTTTGAGTATCCTACATGGTCCAAATTTCTTCATCTTCAACTTGTTATATGTCCCAACTGGAAATCATTATTTTCTCAAGTATACCATCACTTCATCTCCAACTGCAAACTCTTTGTGTCTCCTCTTCTCATCTGCTTGCTCTTTATAGTTACTTTCAATCTCCTCC
Organism: Cunninghamia lanceolata; assembly: GCA_027924645.1. Taxonomy (NCBI): domain Eukaryota; kingdom Viridiplantae; phylum Streptophyta; class Pinopsida; order Cupressales; family Cupressaceae; genus Cunninghamia; species Cunninghamia lanceolata. The sequence goes on from BSBN01001091.1 coordinate 1,657,843, forward strand.
AAATGCTTCTTAACCTGATTATGCATTGTCTCCATGTGTGTAGCAAATTCCTCTGCTTCTGCACTTCTCTTTCCTTCCATGCCGATGTCTCTCAACTCTGCTACTCCTTTAGGGTTTGCTCTTGTAACAATCTCAAAAGGTGTTCTTCCGGTACTCCTATTTACTGAATTATTGTATGCAAACTCTGCTTGTGAAAGAATCAAATCCCAACTTCCTGCCTTCTCTCCAACTAAGCATCTCAACAAGTTTCCCAAACTCCTATTCACTACCTCTGTTTGTCCATCAGTCTGTGGATGAAATGTTGAACTGAAATTGAAGTATGTCTTCATCTTCTTCCAAAGTGTCTTCCAAAAATATCAAAGAAATCTTGTGTCTCTATCTGAAATTATGCTCTTAGGTAATCCATGCAATCTCACAATCTCCTTGAAAAATAGGTCAGCTACATGCATTGCATCAGTTGTCTTCTTACAAGGTATGAACTGTGTCATCTTTGAAAATCTGTCCACCACTACAAATATTTAATCATGTCCTCTTTGTGTCTTTTTCAATCCCATTACAAAATCCATACTTATGTCTTCCCAAGGTCTCTCCAGTACTGTCAAAGGTTTATACAATCCAGTATTCTGACTACTCCCTTTTACAACTTGACAAACTCTACAACTCTGCACAAATTTCCTAACATCCTTATGTATCTGAGGCCAAAAGTAATTTTCACTTACCAAGGCCACGGTCTTATCAATACCAAAATGTCCTTCCAATCCACCACTATGTTTCTCCTTGATCAAATTGTCTCTCATGGAACTTCTAGGTATGCATAACATATTTCCTCTAAACAACATATCTTCCTGAATGAAATAATCCAACCATTTACTCCTATCTGTCATAACAGGTTCCTTACATGCTTTCTAAGGTTTTGCAAAATCCAGATCTTCTTCATACATGTTCTTCAATTCATCAAATCCCAACACTTCAACTCTCAGTTTTGTCAACAAGTTCCTTCTCCCACTCAATGCATCTGCAACTTTGTTTGATTTTCCACTCCTATGCTTCAACACAAAGGTGTAACTCTACATGAACTCCACCCATCTCATATGTCTCTGATTCAATTTTCCTTGACTGTTCAAATATTGCAAAGCTTGATGAGTTGTATACTACACAAACTCCTTAGGCAACAAATAATGTCTCCACTTCTTCAAGGCATGTATTATGGCATAGAACTCCTGGTCATAAACAAAATATCTTCTCCTTGCATCATTCAACTTCTCACTAAATATGCTACAGGTTTACCTTCTTGACTTAACACTGCTCCTATTGCATTTCCACTTGCATCACAATCTACTTGAAATACCTTATTGAAATCTGGTAATGCCAAAACACGTTGCTATGTCACTTTCTGCTTCAACAATTCAAAACTTTTATATGCTCCAGATGTCCACTTAAAGTCTTTTCTGTCTCCTCTCATTGTCTTTATTGTAAATGAAAAATTTGGATAAAACAAAAGATAAAACAATACATGCAATTACCTTTTTACCCAAAACCTTTTGAATACCTCAGTTGTTGATGCATGCATGATTGATTGCTCGAATGATTGAATGTTGATCACTCACATTTGTAGCATAATAATAGGATGGAAATTGATAGATGGAATAGATGATGAAAGATGATGGATGAGGGGAAGAAATTTGAAAGAGTGACGTTACATACGAGAGATGGGATCCCTCGAAAAGGCAAAAAGAGGGTTTTAAATAGATTTATTTTGGTGGAAGAGGAGTTGGGAAGTTTCCATTTTGAAATGGAAGATCCCCTCAAGTTGAATGATGTGGGTAATGGGGAGGTTTCCATTTCGAAGTGGAGATGGAGAGAAGATGATTAGAGTTCACTAGAGAGGGAATTAGAAGGTGATTGGAGTTAATTTAAGAGATGAGTTGAGTCATCTCGGGAGATGGAAATGGAAGGTAGGTGAAGTCATAATTAAATAATTAAAAAATTATTTAAATTATGAGGCATGTGAGGATAAAATAAATAAATAAAATTATTTATTTATTTTAAGGGGGAAGGGGATTAAATAAATAAATAAAATTTATTTATTTAATAATGTGAAGGAATGGGATAAATTAAATAAATGTTAGATTTATTTAATTTATTAGAGGAAGAGGTTACGATGGCGACATGGGTACCTAGGGCAAAACATAAGGTGTTGCAAGAGATGGACATTTTTGGGTGTCTACATTTTGCCCCTCTTTGAGATGATGTTTGAGATTATGAAATTTGTGTCGAGTAACATCATTTCAAAGAAGCTAAGGTATGGATGTAGGAAAACAAGATGATGATGGAAAGATGGGATGAGGATGCCCCCTCGAGAGGATAGGCGGGTTGGACAAACATGGGTAGGCTTCCGAAATGAAATGGATTGGTCTAGGAAGAAAGATAAGGGAATGGATAGAAGAAAGGATGGATGCATTATGCTACAATGAAAGTGAGCAACCATGATGTTTGATATAGCACTAGACGTTATGCACCAGGGTATAAAGACCAAGGTGAAGATGTGTCTCGTACCCTAGCATAATACAACCTTGTCTAGGTACAAGATATGAATATTAGCTGGAATGATTCTGATGCAAATGCAAAAATGATAACACACACAAGCAAGCATGCATAAATGATTCAAAAACAAACAAGGTATTTCTCCTCTCAAGTTGTAAACCGATGATTAATTGATTGATTGATTGATGATGATAGTAGTGTTGTCATTGTGGGGAACGATATATCCCTAGATCAAAACAAGGATGACTGATGGTTGATTGATTGATTAATTAATTGGGTTTACAACAAGGCTAGGATCAAGACTGGGGATGTGATTGGATAATTTGACAAGCTTGATTGACTTGATTGGTATGGATAAAGTATGACTTGTATTTGAGTTTAATTAGATGGATGATTGATTGGATAAAGAAGAAGTGATTAAAGATTTGATTTGAATGAAATCGATTGAGATTAATGAATGAAGAATTGATTAGAAGTGATTGAAGAATTGATTGGAATGATTGATTGGTAGAATTGTTTTGAAAGATTGATGAATTGATGGAGATAGATGATAGAAGAAGATGAGAGATGGAAGAAAGAGGAATATCGTTTGTGCCTGAATCTGGATATTTTCCTCACGCTCCAGACTGCCTACATTCCTATGTCCACATGATCAAGGCACTTAATAATAGAGATGATATGTAGTTCTGATTGTGTTTGATGATGATGATGATGATGGAAGAATGAGTGATGAGTGGATTGATGTGATTTGATGCAGTGATGATTGATTGATAGATTCGCTTGATTTGATGATTTGATGGGTTTGATTAGATTTGATGTGATGGATTGATGATTGGATGAAATTTGATGTTTGGATTGATTTGGATGGATTAATTGATGATTTGATGATTGGATGAAATTTTATTGCTTGAATTTTTTTTGTTGAACATTTGATTTTTTTTGTATTTTTGGGAATATTTTAATTTTATTTTTATTTTTTGAAAATATTTTGATTTTTTTTGTATTTTTTAGGACTTTTATGATTTTTTTATATTTTTTTAGGGCTTTTTATGATTTTTTTGTATTTTTTCAAGACTTTTTATGATTTTTTTTGGTATTTTTTGAGGACTTTTTATGATTTTTTGTATTGTTTCATGTTTTGATTTTTTTATATTTTTTTCAGGACTTTTAATGGTTTTTTTTGTATTTTTGACATGTTTCAATTTTTTTTTTGGATTTTGATATGTTTCAATTTTTTTGGATTTTGACATGTTTCTATTTTTTTGGACTTTGAATTTTATGATGTTTTTGGATTTTGAAAATATTTTGGGATGTCAATGGATTTACAATTTGTGCAGACTTTTGCGCTAGATACCAATGACTGGGGAGAGCCAAGTCTAGGTGCAAGGAGGTAGGTAGGATGGATGACTCATGATAGATGAATGGATAAAAGGATATGCGACAGTAGGTGGGATGGATAATGTGTTTAGGATGTGATCTCCAAAGACTATGTCACATAGGAATAACATGCCCCAGTCTTAGTGTAATACTTAGGGTTTTTCATGACAAGGCTCATGATGATAGGATGGTGATAAGATTGGATGGAAAGGATGAGGTATGTCAAGAGGTATCCAAGGCATGTTTCAACACTTTTGCCCCCAATCTTTATCAAGATCAAGATGAGGAAAGGAGGATGAATGGATGCAATATGATAGGTATATGCAAGTGTAATGGATAAGGATGATATGATAGTGGTATGGTAAGATAGGTTGAAAATGATACGGTGGATGAGACAAGGTGCCCCCAAGTGTAGATGACATAGAAGATCAACTTACAAATGACACTTGTTTGCCAGGTTTTCATCATGGTACTTATCCAGGGCGCCTGTTTACCAATTTTTCACCATTGGATGAAGGGATTTCTCTTTACTTTTTTAATTTTTTTCTTCTTTTTTTTGAATACTTGGATGGGATAGGTGGATATGGATAGGAGGGACTCAAGTTTCTAGTTCCATGAAAGGTGATAGTCTCGCTAGATGGATGTCATCACATGGACCATGTCAAGTGCGCTCATAGATGTTGGTAAGGGAGATTGCATGAAAGAGGTAGATGGAGGATTATGATGCAGATTATGGAGGGAAATAGTGGATTATGATGTGGATTATGTAGGGAAGATAGTGGATTATGATATGGATTATGTGGGACTTATGGATGGAAGGCTTATGCCAAAGCATGGACCATAGGGAAATGATGAGGAAGATATGTAGGATAGTGGATGATATGGAATGGAAGGGAATCATGACCAATAGTTGCACACACCGTGATAAACATTTAAGATTTTAAGTGGATGGTGGTGTAGGAAGCAATGGTGATATTTGCTTAGGAGCTGGGTGACGAAGTGTTTTAGGAACCCACGTAGACTTAGTATTTTTATGATTTCTGCTTGACTTGTGGGATGGAGGAATTGGATATGTTTGAATGGAAGGGGATGCTTGGGATGCTTGTGATGTGGATGCTTCATTTGACTTGATTGCTTCTTTTTTCTTAGGGATCCAAACCATTTTAGTTTTGACCTTTTCTTTTGGAGGCATGGGCTTGGATTACTTTTTGGATGGATTTTGCTTTGAATTTTTGCATTTGTATCCTAAGGCATTTGGACCTTTAAGACTTTTGGCCTTATGAGTGTAGGCATCCAAATTTTTTCTTTTGAATCCCATGGGGTTGGTGGAAGTGGAGTTGGTGGAATGAGTGGAAGCTTCATGTTTAGACAATATGTGCATTTGTTGGTCATGATTAGGATTATGAGGGTATTTATGGATGGATGGATAATTAGACGTTGGTAGAAGTGGTGGCAAATTAGATGGCGGGATATTGGGAGTCGGAAGTAATGGAGGTAAAGTGGATGGTGGAAGTTGTATGGTCACATGCTTTTGACATTTGTAGGATGATGGAGGTGGAATGGAAACATATGTTTTCGGAGTATGATGGGATTTGTGATGGATAGTGGTGAACTTAGGAGGAATTAATGTGGTACCAACATCGTTAGATTTCTTACCTTGGGGTGTGTATCCAAGGCCATATGAGCATGAAGGGACTTTGACATGGATTGGTTCCAAAATGCCTTGTTTAAGAAGGCCTAAGCCTTTATCTTGATAGCTCATGTTTTGGAGGATGCAATTGACAATGGGACTATGTGTAAGTGGATGACTAGACATGAGCTCTTTATTGGATGGAGAAGGTGAGATAGAGGATAATGGTTGTTGGTGTTCTAAGGAGGAACACTCATGGATAAAGGTGGATAGACCAAGTGGATATGATGGTGGATTTGAAATAAAGTTGATGGTGGATGTGGAAGGATGATTAGGATCTTGATAATGTACATTAGGATCCACAATATTTGTTTGATCTTCTATGCTTATGTGTTCTTGGGAGGCACGTGTCTCATCATGACAAGTGGAAGTTGGCTCATTAGGGTTAGATGGAGGATGGATAGGAGCAATTTGGATATCTTGCTCATGGATGGGTATGGAAGTAGGGATAGGTGTAGTGATAACCTCTTTATCATGAGTTGCATAAAGCTTGGCTAAGAGGCTTATCATGGTTTTTATGATCACATATAGAATCTTGATCACAAATGTGAGCATAAATATTATTAATTTATCTATGAATGGGATAAACTTGCTCACGAATAAGGTTATGATCATACATAATATCTTGATCAAAGAAAATATATAGGTCATGGATGAGTTGAACTTAGAGATATTTTGATCTTGATTTAGATGAAGGCTTGGCATTTCCACATGTGTTGGATTATACTCTTGACATAGCTCTTGGGTTGCTTGAATAGAAGGGGATGACTCTTCAATAACATGAGGGAACGATGGACTCATGAGAGGAAAATTTTCAATAGGCTCAAGGGGTTGTGGATCACATGATGGGGTTGAAGAAGTGGGCGTGGCATTCAAAGGTTCTTTGGTAAGCTCATCAATGGGTGCTTGGTGTGTGGATGGTTTATCCCTTGCTAGTAGTCCTTGAATCACATCCTTTGTAGGTGGAGGGGTGGTGGAAGCTAAAGGCTCATGATTGGGATTAGGTGGAAGGATAATTGGATTAGGACTTGTGAGATGGATAATGGGATGAGATGGGCTAGGACTTGGGCTAGACAGAAAGATAAGGGAATTAGATGGATGAAGACTAGAAGTGAGATCACATGGTGCTGCCAAGATAGGTCTAGTAGGCTCATGTGTTGGCATGTGATTGGATGGTGAAGGTGACTCATAGGATGCATTGGCTAGATTGGTGTCTCCCTCGTCAAAGGATATGAGGTCTTACTGCAAAGGTGAACTTTAGGACATTTGATTTATGTACAAAGGGTCACTTAGACTTAAGTCAAAGGTTATTAGGTCTTGGAGCATAGGTGGACTTAAGTCTCTTAGGTCTTGTTGCAAAAGTGGACTTGGGTTCACTTGATTTATGTACAAAGGGCCACTTGAACTTGCATGTGCTTCTTGTAAGGATAAGTGGTTACCTTGTGAATGAGTTGGCTGATATGTTGGAATGTTAGAATGAGGAAGTGGATGATCTTGAGGTGGATATTGATAAGATGACATGGCATTTACATGGTATGTAGGTAGATTAGGTTGGTATGAAGTGGATGGGCATGACACATACGATTGAGATGGCATTAGTTGATGGTGAATGGATAAGGGATGATGATATACTTGTTGGGTTTGTGATTGACAAGTGGCTATGAGGTGTTGCGCTTGTGCTATGAGATGTTGCATTTGAGATGATTGACTTGGTTGAATTTTTTGGATGAGGCCTTGGAGTCTTTGGATGGTTTGTTGGCTTATAGGTTGGGGTGCTTGATAAAGTGATTGGAGGATGTCTTGGAATTGGGGTGCTAGGTCTTCCAGTTTTGACATTAGAATGTGGTTGATTGAATGACTAGGATGATTTGGCTTGGAATGATTGATGATGTGGTTTACGATGCGTGTTATGACAAGTAGGTTGAGGATGATGTGGCAATTGATTATTGGTAGTGTTTTAAAAAGAGAACACACAGCAAAAGTCACAGACACACAAGGCAGTCACAAACATGTACAACCTAGGCTAGGCAAGGACAATATCTGCTGGATTCCCTCTTGGATTGCTCCAACCACACTTATTCAAAGCGGATAGCTTAGAAGTTTGGTAGCATTGGCTCCCCCTTACACATCACTCACTTCTCGGGCATACCAAACTTCAAATTCCTAGACGAAATTTGCTATATCTACTATGAATTGCGAGAATGTGGGATGACTTCAAAGGTCTGACCTCCTACGCCAGTAGATAGAAGGTTTTTGGCTTCTAGATAGGTTTCTAGTAAGGGCTTCCATTCAAGTGGCCATACATGCAGCAATTTGCTCTGATTAGGCCTCCTAGTCTGTAGAGGTTATGCTCTGCAGGGTTTCCCTCACCATAAGGTACTAAGGGAGACATTCATCAGTATGACATAGTTGTACCTGTTATTTGTGACTTTTGTCAAAAACATATTATTTATATAGTGGTTCGAAAGAGCTTGGCTTTAGCTTGTTACCGCTTGGGTTGTTCCCTTCTCACAATGGGAAGGTAGGCCCTCTAGAGAACAACAATTTCTCTTACACCCCAGATCCATTGGATAGGCAGGGAGAGAGGATAATCTTGTTGTTAAATTGGGTTACAATCAATCTCAGCAAGCAAACAAAGAAAAGAAAGCAGACACGGAGCATGCAAGGTTCATTTTAAACACCAAATTGAAGTGTTCCTAATTTAGTGGCAAATAAGATTGTTCTTCGACCGATCATCCTGCAGGAAATATATTAGTAGTTTTTTGTGTTCTCCATTCTTTGACAAGCCTGTTTGACAAGATGCACCGATACACATCAGTTTCTAAGAAAAACCATAGATTTAAGTTTGGAAAGTAGCTAAACTTTGACTGTAAAAAGAGTTGATAAAATGATAAATTTACTTGATAAAAGTTGCATAACTGCGAAGTTCGTCAAATTACCTTTCCAACGAGTATTTGTTTGCATGATTTGTCCTCTGTATACTTCTATTGTAGCAAAAAGAAAAATATACCCCCTTATGGCATGAAAATGAAAGATGTAAGGTTGACTTGGTTGTTTGACTGTTGACTTTGAGTTTTGGTGGTTTTGCAAAAAAAATTGTTACACATGTTGTTGTGTGGAAGATAGTTTGTGTTGACAGCTTGCAATGAACCTTAGCCCTCTTTGATAAAAAGTTAAGATTCAAACCTCAAAACCTAAGGCTAAGACTATAATGCTAATTATAATATTAAGCCCTAATGCTAAAATCAAAATCTAAAGTTGAAACCTAAAGATGATGTCAAGAAGGCTAAAAATAGGGTTTTTTTGAAGGTCAGTTGCAGTCGAAGGCCCAAGGTTAAAGTTGAAATTGGCTTGAAGTCGAAGGTGAGATCAAGTTAAAGTCAAAGCCACAAAACCTTTTAGTGGTGACTAGAGTCATCGACTGGGGAAGTTGAAAGTTTAAGAATTCGACAAAGATAAGTCAAAATGTCTGCAGCTGAAAGTTTATGAAGTCGACGAGCCGACAATGGGAAATCAATAGCAACTAATAAAGGAAGTTGAGGTTGAAGCTTTGAGAATGGTTGGCAGACTATAGAACTTTGACAACGAAAGAGGACATGAAGTTGGCGACAAGCACGGCTGGGATGCTTGCTTCGACAGAGAGTTTTTGAATGGGATACTTGTAGGGTTGATAGAGGAAGGAGTTCAAAGGTTGCAACAGGTCTTTCTTGGTGGCAAATAATAGGCTCCGAGTGGCGACTAGAATGTTAAAGCCAACGGTTGAAAATGGCGACAACCAAGGCTATGACACAAAGGTCAATAGGAGTTAAGAGATCAGCTAGGGTTTGGTGGTCGATGAGTATTTCGACAGAACAACACCTAGGCTTTAATAAGGGCAATGACCACCAATGAAAAGGGTTTTAGTTGACTGAGGCTTTAACACATGCAGTATTAAATCTAGCAACAAAAGCTTAATAGATTTCAGAAACCAAACCCACAAGCAAAGATCAGCTAATACAACATGCAGAATGGTATGGTTGTTTGTACGGTACGGATCCATACTATCTGGGATATCGTACTAAACAAAAAATTCAAAATTTTACAAAAATTTCTCCTGTGAGCCAACCTCAGCAAGTTTATAGTCAAAAATTGTGTAAACGGCCTCCCGGATCCGATGACGTAGTCGGTTTGAGCCCAGGAGGTCACTTGTGACATATCCTTTGCAAAACTTGACAACGGAGGTTAGAAAAACACAAATTTTTATAAGGAAAACTTACAAAAATGATCAAATGAAGTGGGTCCCACTGGGCGTGCCATTTTGTAAATGAAAAATTCAGATAAAATGAAAGATAAAACAATACATGCAATTACCTTTTTACCCAAAACCTTTCGAATACCTCAGATGTTGATGCATGCATGATTGATTGCTCGAATGATTGAATGTTGATCGCTCATGTTCACAGCATAACAATAGGATGGAAATTGATAGATGGAATAGATGATGAAAGATGATGGATGAGAGGAAGAATTTCGGCAAAGTGACGTTACATGCAAGAGATGGGATCCCTCAAAAAGGCAAAAAGAGGGGTTTAAATAGATTTTTTTGTTTGGAAGAGGAGTTGGGAAGTTTCCATTTTGAAACTGAAGATCCCCTCAAGTTGAGTGATGTGGGTAATGGGAAGGTTTCCATTTCGAAGTGGAGATGGAGAGAAGATGATTAGAGTTCACTAGAGAGGGAATTAGAAGGTGATTGGACTTAACTTAAGAGATGAGTTGAGTCATCTCGAAAGATGGAAATGGAAGGTAAGTGAAGTCATAATTAAATAATTAAAAAATTATTTAAATTATGAGGCATGTGAGGATAAAATAAATTAAAAAAATTATTTATTTATTTTAAAAGGAAAGGGGATTAAATAAATAAATAAAATTTATTTATTTAATAATGTGAAGGGATAGGATAAATTAAATAAATGTTAGATTTATTTAATTTATTAGAGGGTACCTAGGGCAAAACATAAGGTGTTGCAAAAGATGGACATTTTTGGGTATCTACATCTGTCATAGGGTTACAAACTAAACTGAAATTTCTGATGAACTTCTGGTAGAAACTAGCCAATCCATGAAATGATCTGACTTCTCCAATGCTCTTCGGTGTAGGCCATTCAAAAATTGCTTTCACTTTCTCAGGGTCCATCTTCAATCCTTCCACATAAATCACAAATCCCAAGTATACCAATTCTCCCTTCATGAAACTACATTTCTTGATGTTTATCAACAATTTCTCTTCTCTCAGTCTCTGTAATACTTGTCTCAAGTGCTGCAAATGTTCTTGTTTTGTCTTACTAAAAATTAGAATATATTCTAAATATACAATAACAAACTTACTCAAGGATTTCTTCAAAACTCCATTCATCAATCTCATGAAAGTACTCAGTGCATTTGTCAATCCAAAAGACATCACTAATCACTCATACAATCCTTCATTTGTCTTAAAAGTAATCTTCCATTCATCTCCTTCTCTAATTCTAATCTGATGGTATCCACTCTTCAAGTCTATCTTTGTGAAATATTTTGCTGCACTCAATCCATGATATCATCCATTCTAGGTAAAGGAAATCTATACTTAACTGTGACCTTATTGATTGCTCTAGAGTCTGTACGCATTCTCCATTCTCCATCCTTCTTCGGTGCTAACACTCTAGGTACTACACAAGGACTCAAACTTTCTCTGATCAAACCCTTCCTCAATAACTCATGTATCTACCTATTTAATTCTTCATTTTTTGTCGGTGTCATTTTGTGTGTTGCTTTGTTAGGTAAACTAGCTCTAGGTATAAGGTCCATCTGATGACTGATACTCCTGATTGGTGGCAATCCTTCAGGTACATTATATGATATGATGTCTTCATACTCTGTCAGCAACTTAGTTATCTCCTCCAGTTGTGATTCTTCAGTCTGCTTCCTCAATGTTTCATGTTTCTTAGGGATTAAAGCATAACACATATTCTCATGTCTCAAACCATCCAAAAAATTTCTTCCATCTACCAAACAAATTCTAGCATTTCCACACACTTCACTCTTAGGATCATCTTCCAAAGGAATCAAAGTAATTCTCTTTCCATTTGATGTTATAGTGTATGTATTCTTTCTCCCATCATGTATAGCTTTCCTATGATACTGCCAAGGTCTACCCAACAAGATATGACATACATCCATAGGCATAATATCACACAATACTTCATAATGATAAGATCCAATATGAAATTTCACCAAACATTGTTCACTCACCAATACCTTATGATCATCCTAAATCCATGCTATTTGATAGGGCTTAGGGTGTTTCAATCTTTCCTACTTCATCTTGGTCACCATCTCCTCTGAAACTAGGTTATCAGAACTAACACTATCAATAACAACTTTACAACATTTACCTCATGATTTGCATTTGGTTCTGAGCAAACTTTTCCTCTGCGGTGGTTCCCTATTTTCCTCTACTTGAAATAGTGCTCTTCTCATCACAAGCGATTCTCCTTTCTTAGGTTTACCAACTAAACAGGGGTCACCTAGTTCAACAGGTTCTTCTTCCACATAGGTTGTTCTTCCAATGTTCTCTGTCCTCTTGCTTGTACTCCCTTGATTACATTCAAATGCTCTATGTCCTTTGCCTCCACATTTGAAATAGGTTCCTCTAAATGTTCTCCTATTAGGTCCTCTTCCTTCTTCTTTTTATATCCTTCACTCTGGTATGAACTAGGGTTTCCTCTGTGGTAGAAAGTTCTATCATCCCTCCAGTATGCATTGTTATCTTTGTCCTCCTTGAATGTGTTCTCTTGCATGTTCTGCTCCACATATGATCTCTCTCCTCCAAAAAATATTCTACCTCTTTGAAATTTACCTCCTTTGCCTCTTTATCTTTGATCATCCCTCTTGTTCAACTTTTCTTCAACCTTCAGGGCAAACTGATGTGCTTCTTCCAATGTTGTCATCCTTACCAAACTTAGTTCTTCTTGAATGTTCAATCTCAGTCCATTGATGTATCTAGCCACTTTCTCCTTGCTTTCTTCACTATGTCTTGTCCTTATGATCATCTTGTGGAATTCTTCAATATACTCCTTCACAGATTTCTCCTTTTGTCTCAGGTTCTACAATCTCTTCAATAGTTCCAACTCATAGTCAGCAGGCATAAACTAATTCTTCAATTTTGTCACCATCATGTCCCATTTTGTAATCTTTTCTTTTCCTCTTCTATTTCTATCCAACTAAACTTTATTCCACCATATAGCAGCATGTCCTTTCAACTTTGTTTTTGCAAATTTCACCTTCTCCGAATCTTCAACTTCCTCATACTCAAAGTATTCTTCCATGTCATTTATCCAGTCCATCAATTCTTCAGGGTTCAAATTGCCAATGTAATTAGGTACATCAACTCTGGGTCTTTTTCTAATCTTTGAAACAGCTTGCAACATCTTGACTTGATCTGATTCTTCTTCTTCATCATCTCCTAGGGTTTCACCATTTTGATCAGTGGATTGAAAATCTTCAGCATCATCACTTTCAACATTAGGTCTAGGTGTAAGTCCTCTTCTCCGATCTTCTTCAACAGCATCCAAGCAAACTCGCATGGTTTTCATCATCTCCATCATCTCATCCATTCTTCCAGCCATTGTTCCAATAGCAGGGATTCTCCTCAGTGGCATCTCTTCCTCGGATCAAGTGCAAACTACCTCAAATTTGGCGATCAGGCTACAAGGTGACAACTGCCTCACAATCAGCGATCAGTTGCAACACAAGTAACCTGCCTCAGATTCAATGATTTGTCCATAGCAAGATCTTATAGAATTCCTTCGCTCAATTTGCTCCCAAAGATTTGAAATTTGCTCTGATACCACTTGGTGCAGTCACGGTTAGGAGGGTCCTCAAAGAGAACAGTCCAAACCGTGCAACTAGAGTAAACACAATGGAAACAATTCAAAGATCTAAAGCATGTGCAGATTCAATTATTCAATATATCATAGAATTCAAATACAAATCAGATGGCAACATGCGGGCTTACAATTAGGGCTCACTGGCCTATTACAGAATTACAAGATATAACTTTGAAGCTCCTTCACACAAGATTCAAACTATCAACTATCTCTATGAATATCCTACTTTCCTAGGCATCTATTACATCAATATATATCACCTCCGAAACCTAAGATTCCTCTGTGTCAGCCAAGGAAGATCACAATCTTCGATGAAGAATTGTAACGTGTGTACACGAATAGGTCAGACCTAGTTGAATAGAACTCCTTCACAAATGAATAAAATGATGTGCGGATCTCAGGGAAGGTCGGCCACGAACCAAACAACATTGGATGATGTGTAATTTAGCTTCGCAAGTTGTGAAATGCCCCGCAAGTCTTCTCCTTTAGCTAATTATCTAAGACTGTTAGGATGCTCTATTCTGAGAAAATAGTCAATCTTCTAATAGCGATAACTTTCTGGTACCTGATCCAAATGCTCTGAATTTTGGATACGATGTGCATGAACAAATCTAGATGCTAAGTCCAGCTTCGTAGGGTCTGAAATGCAACTGCAATAGAATGCAGACCAAAATTATACAAAAACTGCTATTGACTGAACTAACTGTACTACACTGGAAACTAAAAAGAAACAAACTAAAATGCAAACAAACTAAAATGCAAATATTTTTTGTTGATGCAAGATTGCTCTTGAACTAGGGATGCTCCTGTATCACTTTTGGATTTGGTAGGGAATGGGTGGATTGGGTTATGAGTTGTGTGACCTCTACTTCATTTTTTGTTCTTATCAATGGGGAGTTGTCTAAGTTATTTGGACCCTCTAGAGGTCTTCATCAAGGGGATCCTTTATCTCCTTATTTGTTCATTATTATGGCAGAGGGACTGGGTAGACTTCTCAAGTCACGACTTATACAAGGATTGATTCAGGGATGGAGTTAGAGTAATAGTATGCCTTCTCACTCTCATCTTTAGTTTGTGGATGATACTGCCTTGATGGGTATGGCCAGAATTAATGAAGCTGTAAATTTAAGGAAAACTTTGCATACCTATTTGGCTGCCTTTGGACAAAAGATTAACGAGGATAAGTCTTCTATCTTCTTCAATACCCCTCGACTTATTCAAAGCAAGATTGCTTGGATTCTTCGTTTTAAAATTGGTTCTCTTCCTTTGAATTATCTTAGGATTCCCATTGTTGTGGGGCCTCAATGTAGAGAGATATGGCAAGATGTTCTGGATAAGTTCCACAGGAGGGTAAGTCATTGGACTTGTAGATGGCTCTCATCAGCTGGGCATGTGACACTTTTAAAATCAATGGTTCAGGCCCTCCCCATTTATAGGTGCTTTGTGCAGGTTGCTACCTCAAGTTTCATTAAGGAGTTTGATGCCCTTGCCCAACAATTGCTTTGGGCAAGCAATTTGTCCTCTTCGAAGTGGAGTCTAGTTAAGTGGGAATCTGTCTACAGGCCAAAGTAGGAGGGAGGCCTTGGGCTCAAGTCTGCAGGTTTGAATGGATAGGTCTTAGCTGCCAAATTGTATTGGAGATGGTGCACCTACCAAGATCAGGATTGGGCTAGAAATCTCACTCGCAAGTACCTTTAGGGGGTGGACCCCTTTGATGTGACCCGGTATAGCCTTTTGGGGAAGGGATCTATGATTTGTGATACCCTCAAAAGAGGGGCGAAGCTTATCAAGGATGGCCTTTTTTGGATCTGTCATGGAGGTTCTGAGGCTCTTTTCTGGTATGATTCTTGGGATGGTTATCCCCCTATCTTAACTATGTTCCCTCATTTGCAAACCCTCTGTAACAATTATCTTGAAGCTGGTTGGAGTAGGGTGGCAGACTTCAAGTCTATCTAGGTTTTAGGTTAGGTGGAGGTGATGCACTAGAAGGAACCTCATGAGTGGCCATTGAGTGGTAGTGAGGAGGATCGTTAGGAGCTTGCTAGAATTTTGGCTAGGAGAATGTGTAATTCTCTCAGAGGGAGGGATGTCATGGCATGGGGCCCTGATTTGAAAGGAAAATTCTCAGTTGCCTTGGGTTACTTGGAGTTGGATAGAAAGTTGTACAAGCAAGTTGGCGTTCCTTGGTGGAAAAAGGTTGGAATAAATTTTCTTGGCCCAAATGTAATTTCTTTTCTTGGCTAGTTGTCCAAAATAGATGCCTTACCTAGGAGAATTTGAGGAAGAGAGGCTTCCAGGGTCCTTCTATCTATGTGCTTTGTCACAGTAGTGAAGAATGTGTTTCACATCTCTTTTTCCAGTGTCCTTTCTCTCGGGAGCTTTGGCACATTTGGTGGGGGGTGTGGAATCATGCTTGCATTCATGTCACTTCCAGGATTGAATTATGAGAAAGTTTAGGTAGGCCCCCAATTTAGACCTCCTTTCTCCAGATTGTTTGGACTATTGGGCCTACTTTCATTATTTATCATCTTTCCAATTGGAAAGGAATGGGAGGATTTTTTAGGATGTGAGGTTGGGGGTGGTTCAATTATGGCAAAAGATTTGTAGCAGGATCCAGGAGACTACTTCAACAAAATATGAGCTCTCGATTAATGTGGAACCTAACAACATGACTATTATTAGGAATCTGAATTTGGTTGACAGCGGTTTGGGTTTTTCTGTTGGTATAAGACCTCGGTAGGCCAAACAGAAGCTTTGTCGAGAGGGTTAGTGGCACCCTCCTCCCCAAGGAATTCTGAAGGTAAATATTGATGGGTCTTCTAGAGGGAATCCTGGACATGCGAGGATTGGGGGTATTGGCAGAGATAGTGCTGGGGATGTTGTGTGTCTCTTCTCTACTTATAAAGGGTTTCAAACTAAATTTTTTATGAAAGCCCTTGTTATTATGTGTGCTATTGAACGGGGTTGTTCCCTTGGATGGAAAAAATAATATGTGAATCTGATTCACAGATTGTGGTGGATATGCTGAAGGAGCAAAGGGTGGATGGAGCTAATTGGTAGTTGGCCATTATGGTTAAGTGGATTTTGGATCTTTGCTGCTCTCTAGATAATATTTCCTTTCGCCATATTCCTCGTGAGTGGAACAAAGTGGCAAACTATTTGGCTAAGTGGGCCTCAGAGCATCTAGAGAGTTGGGATGTTGGGGCTTGTGATCTTTTGTCACTAGAGCATACTCTGGTTTTAGAAAAGTTAATTATAGAGGACAGGAATAGGTAGTTGGTTTTCTTGGGGTGCCTGGTGGGACTCATGTTGGTTCTTTGTAGGCCTGGGGCCTTTTGCTTTGTATTCTTTTTTTGTTGTTCAATAAATTTTTACCCCCCTTTTTTTAAAAAATAAAAAATGTATGTGTATATATATTAATATAAAAAAAAATAGTAACTATGACTTTTAATTTTTATTTATGTTTATTATAAAAAAATAATAATAATAACATATAAATTAATGTATATGTGTATATATTAATATAAAAAATTAAATAAGCACAATTGACTTTTTAATTTTTATTTAAGTTTATTATAAAATAAAATAAATCAATAAATAAATTATATATATATATTAAAAAAATCAAAGTAGTAGTACGTGCAACTTTTTAATTTTTATTTACTTTATATGCATGCATTGCTACTAATAAAAATATAAAAAACAATTTTATTTACTTTTATATGCAATAGTAGTTGCATGTAAAAAATAAAAATTAAAGAAGTGGTAGCAAATGTGGTGCAATTTTTTTTAATTTTTATTGATTTTTATATGCACCACAATTTGCTCATTTTTTTAATTGTTGTTTATTTTTGTGGCAAAAAAATAGAACTCGACTTAAAAAAAAATTAACTTGGATTAGCTTTTGAATGTTTTTAATAGTTGTCTTGTATATATATTACATACATATATGTAATAAATATAGTGTGTGAGTGCCCTATCTTTCATGGGTCAGCAAAATTCAAATTTTAGGAGTGACTCGCAAGACTTAAATTTGATAGTCAACCTGACAGTTATCTATTCAATGGTGCCTTTAAAATACTATGATATACATTAATATAAAACCAAATATATATATCATCATAATCCTATATAAATTTTGACAGTTTCCCCAAAATCTCTCTTTTCATATGATATAGTCTTTTCAAAATTTCAGTTGTATTTTATAGCTAAAATGTCTAAATACAGCTATACAACTGTCAAATTTAAGCCCTAGGTGTGAGCTCAATTTAGCCACACACACAGATATATATATATAATGATGATGATGATGATGATGATGATGAAGATGATAAAACCTGGTTTAGATCTAGGAATCAAGAAAATTGGGGAAACCCCAGAAACCAAGCAGTAACCCAAGCAGTAGCATGCAAGTCAATGAAATATCAAATCAAGCAAAATAAAAAACTACTTAATATATACTATCCAATATTCTCCCCAGACAACCACCCAAAACCCACTGCCTTAAAAGCATCTAAATAGAGTCTGAATACCAAGGAAGGGTTGATGTAAATTACATAGGCCTCTCATTCCCCTTATTAACACGAGAAACATTTTGACCTAGGCCTTTTTTCTCCACACCTTATTCCTCGTCCTCATCCTCCTCACAGTGCTCTGAGAATAAAGGAATAGCATCCTCTAATAGAGAAACCTGCAACTTCTTTGCTATCTCCTCCATTGCCAACTGAAGAAAAATGTCACTACTTGATTGTATGTAATTGTTCAAGGAAGCAATCAAAGTGAACCTCCACCTGATGCACCACATCACCAATGTCAACTTGGATAAAGTAAGAATTAGCAGTCATAGAGAGCATTGACGCACAGGAGAGGGATTGAGCAATGTCAAAAGTGTTCCATCTACCCCTAGTATATCCTGGGTCCAAAAGAAGATTTTCCATAGATGAGCATATGCACATGCCAGGAGACTCGTCCATTCCTTTTGCCAAATCCCATATTCTAACTATCCATTGTCTGAGAGCAGGGTCCTTGATTTCCCAATTTGTGAAAGCCATGAAATCCACCATTGCCTCCTCTTCTGACACCCAATGCTTTCTTGGTTTTTGGTGATTTAGCCTTTTCTTTCTCTTTCTCGTGCTCGCCACCACCCATCCTCCCACCGAAATGTTGAGCACCTACGGCAAACACCATGAGAAACTACCACACCACAAAATTCAAGACATGAAATGGAATGGAATGAATGAATTCGTTATCAAATACATTAAAATCACATACTCCACCTCATAACATAATTACTTCACATGCGTTGCCAATTCATTTCATCTG
Source organism: Cunninghamia lanceolata (assembly GCA_027924645.1). NCBI lineage: Eukaryota > Viridiplantae > Streptophyta > Pinopsida > Cupressales > Cupressaceae > Cunninghamia > Cunninghamia lanceolata. Next base: position 1,676,680 of record BSBN01001091.1, read on the forward strand.
TCCTAGTCGTCGTCACTCCAACCCCTTAAAACACACATTCTATCTTTCATGTGTGGGTCGATAGAATTTGAATTTTAGGTGTGGGCTCGACTCTCCCACATGTGCACACACATATATTTTATATTTCATGCATGGGTCAACAGAATTTGGATTTAGCTCAATTTACCCATAAATATGGGCGAATCGAGCTCACACCTGAAATATGAATTATGCTGACCCACACATGAAAGATAGGGCACACGATTTGGAGATAAATTGTGCCAAAAGAGTGAAGGAAAATTGATCTAACTTTGAAATTGGCTATAGACCCAGCCATGCTAACGGAGACTATTATCATCGAAAGATTCATTGGGCCGAAAAACAAGAAATAAAATAGAATCATGGGCACACAAAAATTGGTGAGGTGGCTTTGTCCTAAAATTCCTTCTGAAAGGAGTCTTAATGGAAATAATTTTGAATGAAAAGGATCGTGATGCGATGATGAATAATGGACCTTAGCATCTTGAGGATACTACACTTTACAGGCAAAAATAGGATACCAGCTTCAATCCTGCGAATTACTCCCCGAGTGACCCATTTCTTTGGATAAGGCTATACAATTTGCCGCTAGAATGGTGGTCTAAAGATTGCCTCAAAAAAACTAGAAGTCTTTTTGGAATGGTGGAAGATATAGATAAAGAAATATTAGAAAATAACTCCTACAGCTATGCTATATTTAAGGTGGCAGCCATATGCGTGATCTTGAAAGAAATCATCCTAATCACAGTTGTGGGAGAGTGGTCACAATACGTAGAGGTCTAAGAGAAGAAATTATTTTGTCTAAAATGCAATAGAAGAGAACATTCAATAAAGCACTATGTGTGTCACCCTTCTACTCCCACAATGGGTCCCAAGCCGTCAACTTAAATCAAACGTAAGGGAAGATTCGAAAAGTGATTAAAGCCATATATTCTGGTAAAGGAGATCAACATCGAAATCCAATAAGGGATTTAGCAGTGCCCCCGAATCATGAAAAGGACTTGGTTTCCCTTGAAGCCTATAAGAATCCTGATAACGATATCTGTGCAAATGAAAATGCAATGCCCTCTCTCCCACATACCATGGAGGTTGCAATGCCCACATCATCCAAACATAGAGAGTAGTAGGAGGACTCAAATTGGTATGATGGTATGATGAGGAGTCTATGGAAATGATGAAATTGGTATTGTGGAGGCTTGATTTATTAGTCAGTCTGCATCTAAAATTGTAAAACCTAATCTAAAAGTAGGAAAGAGAAGGGATGGGAAAACCAACAAACAAAGAAGGGAAGATGAGGTGGGCTTGAATGGTCAAATCTCAATCAACAAATATTTACTAAATACTAAGGGAGGAAGCCCCTCCCTCAGGACACCATGAAGATTGCTACTTGGAATGTTAGGGGTTTAAAATGCCCCTAACAAGCGGTGCTTAATCAAGCACCAACTCCAAGCTTTGAATACAAATATTTTATTACTATAGGAAACTAAGCTAGATTTGGAAGATGCCAAAAACTTTATCTCTCATTGTAATGGTTGGAGTGGATCCTTAATTCAATCAAATTGAGCCTCCAATGGGATTGGCACGTTATGACATACCTCTCATGCTTCAGTGAATGTTACTCATGAGTTCCCCAACTAGACGTCCACCAAGGTGCAATGTGTGTTGTCAAATCTTTCCTTCCACCTCTTCAACATTTAAGCCCACCTATTAAAACTGAAGACAAAGTAGAGGTATGGTCTCAAATCACAAACTTTATAACTTCTACCAATTTAGGATTTGTTATTCTTGGAGGTGATTTCTATACAATCCTATCACAATAAAAAAAATGTGGAGGCTTATCACGAATAAGTCAAGATTAGAAATATTTTAAAGAGTTTGTGGGAAGTATCGAACTCCTAGACTCCACCCCAAAGAATGGGGAGTACACTTGGACCAATCAACTCTTGGGATTCACAAACATCACAGAAAGATTGGATAGATTCCTTTACAATGTAAATTTTCTCCACACATCATGTTTATTAGATTCTATCATCATGCCATTGTCTAGCTTGGACCACTTTTTGGTTCTCCTAACCATTGAGAACAACTGCACACCAACAAGATGCCTTTACAAATTTGAAAAAATGTAGCTATGTTGTGAGTCCTTATTGTTAGAAATGAAGGTAACAACTATCAATGGAAAACTGATTACAACTGTTACATAGATATTTAACTATGCAGAACCAAAATGGAGATGGTATGAAATCAACACAAAGAAACAATGGAACAGAAGACCAAACACATAACACAGTATTTATGTGGAGAAATCCTTTCAGGAAAAAACTCCACACAAGAAGAGATGCACCAGTCTGTATTAACTTCAATAGAGTTTACAATACAATACTCACAATCTCCTCTTCGGTCTTCAATCTTGCAGTGCCTGCAATACACACCCATAGCCATAATACAATATCCTCTTAAAAGAGTGTTTCCTTCTAGGACAAAAACCCTAACATAACCTCGACTGTTAGATCTACGACCTAATGATGAATGGTCCAGATTGACTACGAAATTACAATATTTTACAAGGCAATTTTCTATTAAAAAAAAATCTCTTCGGGGGCGCTGCCCCCAAACCCCCCCAGGGGGGCTGGGCAAGCCACCCTGCACCCCCCTGTTGAGTACAAGGATCCAAAGTGCAGCTGAAAACAAGATTGCTACTAGGTGAATACTTCATCCCTTACATGAATGATTTACAAAAAATATTAGGAGTAATTAAATACATAGGATTTACAAGGTTGATGGCACCTTAATCCTAACACTTATAGGAGCTAATCAAGGAATGGTGGTCTATGGCCCAAATTCAAAAAGGATAAAAAATGTTCATGATGGCTAAAAATTGATAGCAATTAAAAATCACTGAAGGAATTAGAACAAAAGCACCTTCAAAAATATTTTCCATGAAAAGGAACAAATTGAAACTAAATTAGAAGCACTTAATTAGAGCATCCTGGATAAAGATACATCTCAAGAAGAATACTTGTAGGAGAAAGAATTAACAAAGGAGTATGATGAAGTACTAGCAAGAGAGGAAATTTACTAGAAATCAAAATCTCGGGAATTATGGATAAAAGGAGATCTAAACACAAAATTCTTTCATAATTCGATGAAAGTTAAAAGGTTGAAAAATAGGATCACAACTCTCAAAACTCTAGATGGATCCCTCATTTCAGGTCTGAGTGAAATTCAGAGAGAAGCAATGATCTTTTTTCAAAAATTATTGGCCAGCACAAAATGCGTCAAACTTTCCATGTTGATATTGCTTTCTAAATCTCATCCCTAGGATCTTATTAGAGGAGGATAACCAAATTCTTATGGCCTCAATGACTAAATAATAAGTCCAAACTATAGTTTTGCAAATAAACCTAGACAAGGCTCCTAGGCCAGATGGATTTCCAACCAAGTTTTTCTAGAGATTTCAGAATATAACTAGTGATGATGTATGGGGAATGGTGGAAGACTCAAGAAAATCAAGATTTTTTTAAAAATATATTAACACAACATTCATCGCTTCGGTCCCAACAAAGCTTGATCCTGATTCCTTCTCTGTTTTCTAGCCGATCTCCCTTTGTAACACAATATATAAAGTAATATCGAGGGTAATGGAAAATCAATTCAAACTCATTGCCAAGCATCATCTCTAAAGATCAAAGTGGTTTTACCCCAGGAAGGAACATAATGGATGGAATCATAATTGTACATGATGTAATTCACTCAATAACCTCTACTAATCAAAATAGCATGGTGGTGAAATTAGACATTAGTAAAGCCTATGATCGAGTGGATTGGTGATTCCTTATGAGTATACTTGGCAGAATTGGGTTTTGTCTAAACCGGTTGGAATGGATATTTAATTGTATCTCCTTGGCGTGCTACTCCATATTGATTAATGGTAGCCTATATGATTTTTTGAGCCCACCAGGGGGCTTAGACAAGGCAACCCCATATCACCTTTCCTTTTTATCATCATGGGGTGAGCAATCAAAAAATAGGCTATTCAAGGAATATGGTCAAGAATACATGTAGCAAGTAATATTCCCCTAGTCACCCACCAACAATTCATTGATGATACCATAATCTATGGTGAATCGAGTACGAATGAAGCCACCATTATAAAAGATATGCTTCATAGATACACTATGGCATCTAGCCAATAGATAAATAAAAGCAAGTTGTGTATCTTCTTCTTTAATACTAAGTATAGTTTGCGTCAACAGATAGCCTCCTTATTAGGATTCAGTATTGTAGATCTCCTTGGCAAATACCTTGGGGTGTCACTCTTCAAAGGCATAATGAGAAAAAATCTATGGGAGGAGACAATTGCCAAATGTCATCACAAAGATGCTTCATGGAATGGTTGATGGATCACTCTGCTTGGAAAAATCCTAATGGTCAAAGCAGTCTTATTAGCTATCCCCATTTATCTACTGTCAAGCACACATATCACAAGGAAGGAAAATAACCTTTTGGAAGGCATTATGAAAAAATTCTTATGGGAGGGCTCTAATGACTCCAAACACATCCCTTTAATTGGATGGGAAACTTCATGCCTGTAGAAAAAAGTTGGTAGATTGGGAATAAGGAAAATTTAAAAATATAATACAACCCTTGGTCCCAAATTAATTTGGAAGATGTTCGAGAGCCCAAAAGAAAATGGTGTTAGATATTACAAAGCAAATACATGTATTTTGATGATCCTGTAGAGATTCTAAAAAACCTTAACCCCCAAGAGGGTCGCACATTTGGAACTTTATGTTGCAGTGCCAGTATCTCATTACAGATCACCTCTTATGGGCTATCAATAATGGTTGAAAGCCCTCTTTTTGTCAAATTCATGGAATGGCTTCCCCCTTTGGAAAATGATCAAAGGATTCAAACTTGCATTCAAGCTCTATCCAATGCTCAGGGCACTCATGTGATTGATTACTTAACCTTGATTTAATCATCGAGGGGTATTACAGTTGGAAATGGAAGAGTCTTGATGATACACTTCTGTAGTAGGAACCAAAATAAATTCTGATTGAGGAGCTCACTACGAGGAATATCTTCATCAACACTTAAGAAGACAAGATCATTTGGACTGGCTCCAAATCGGGTTACTATTCTATCAAAATTGAATACAAATTAAAAAAAATTAGAACAGAATAAGGATTGGCCTATGGAACTATGCTGGAGTTTGTGGTGCCTCCCGAAGGTAGGAGCATTTTCCTAGACTTCCCTCCATAAGAGGATCCATATTAGTGATAGATTAAAATCTATAGGAATATATGGCCCTTCAATGCAACTCTGAGGAAGATAAAACAAACCATTTACTTTTGAATTGTTCCTTTGAAAACCAGGGTTGGAGTTGGTTGTGAGGTTGCCTTAAATGGAATGTTGGGAATTAAGGTGTCGTAACCTTGGTAATTCCTTGTATTATTTCATTATATTTATTTATTTGCCTATTATTGTGACTAGGATGCAAATCCTTATTGTCATCTTGTGGGACTTGGCACGGTGATGTGTCATCCTACGTGGAAGGTGACCACATGTAAATTTGTCCTCACATGAAGAGATAGGCATCCCACTTAGTGGTAGGAATATTTTACCATGTGTCGGCATCTTGGATAGTGTGTAAGGGAATATTGACCGAAACGGTTATGACAGATTCCTATGACAAATCTATGACGCGTAAGAGTCATAAATGGAAGATTTTATGACAGGTGAAGACATGTGTCACAAGGCATCTTGGAAGAAGGCATCTTTGGGCGCCCCAAGGAGGGTTATGACATGTTGTAAGAGAATATGTTATTTTTAGCCTGTGTATGATAGATTCTCTTACAACTGTAAGATATGACAGTTATGACGGATTCTATGATAGTTGTAAGAGTATCTGTCATAGCCCAACTTGGGAATAGGTGACCTCTTTAGGATGGGGTGATATGACAAGTGTCATGAACACCCTGCAGTGTTGGACAAGTGTCCCTAGGCACAAGTTTTGGGCCATGAGGCCATGTTGGACGCCCATCTCAAGATAGGCTCATTTTTGCCTTGTAACTTCTTATATAAACAGGTGCTTTAAGAGGAGATGTAGTATGTGATTGACAGGTACTATTATGCTACTGGATTGTCTCCAGATATGAGTGTTGAAGACTCCTGAGAGCTTGCATTGCAGGTGTATTGTAAACCATTACAGTTTTGATAATACATTATGCAGGTTTTGGAGTGTGGGGTTTCTCACCCGATAAGGGTTTTCCCCACATTATATCTTTTCTCTCTCTTCTTCTGTCTTACATTCTTGTGTTGTGTATTGCCACAATATCTCCATTGTTGTGTTAAACATTCTGTAATTGTAAAGGTTAAAAAGAATTTGCACTCATCTCTCCTCATTAGATTAGTGTAGGAAGCAATTTCTGCATGCCTAGCTTCCTTTCAGTTGGTATCAGAGCTTGATCACCTTTGGTCCTAGTTGTTGAGTAGGGGTTTTTTGAGTTGATCTTAGATTGAATGGGAGTCTGTGTAGAGTATTCTATAATCTTATTGCAAGAAGGAGATGGCAGGCACGTCTAAAAGATTAGAGGTGGAGAAATTTAATGGCACAAATTTTGAGTTATGGAAACTTAAGATGGAAGACATGCTTGTTGATCAAGACCTATGGGAAACCGTATCCAGTGTAAAACCAACCGCAATGGCACAAGCTGATTGGGATCTCAAAGATTAGAAGGCTAAGAGTCTCATAAGACTCAGTCTAGCTAATTTTGTCCTGTTAAATGTCCATGAGGAGAAGGCCACGAAAGACCTTTGGAAGAAGCTGGGTGATGTTTATCAGGCCACATCCCTGGTGAACAAGCTTTTTCTAAGAAAGAAGTTGTATTCTCTGAGGATGGAGGATCTGTTGCAGATCACCTAAATGCTTTCAACATGTTAGTTGCACAATTGACATCCATTGGTGTGAAGATGGAGGAGGAGGATCGTTGTATGACCTTGCTTTGTTATTTGCCAGACTCGTGGGATCATCTTGTTATGGCTATTGGGAGCACCACATCCACATTCAAAATGGATGAAGTGGTATCTTCACTGTTATCTGAAGAGATGTGGATAAAGTCTTCTAAGGCAGCCAAAGAGGCTCTTGTGATTCGTGGAAGACCCAAGGAGAAAGGGAAAAAGAAGGACAAGAAAGCTGAGAAGGGTAGATCCAAATCCCGTGGGAGATCCAAATCTCCTAGAAAGTCCAAGGCTCTCTATTGGAACTATGGAAAAACTAGGCATTCCTGAAAGGAATGCAAAGAGGAAAAGAAAAGAAGAAGAAGAATGCCCCAGATTCAAATTCTGACAAGTCACAAGATGATGGTGATGCCTTCATCACAGCCCTGGCCACCCATGCATCTGATGATGTGTGGTTGATAGATTCTGGTGCATCATTCCACATGACCTCGCATCGAAGCTGGTTCACGAAATATGAAGAATTTGATGGTGGAAGAGTGTACCTGGGTGACGATTCTCATCTGAAGATTGTTGGTCATGGAAGAGTCTCAATCCGATTCCCTAATGGACGAGTGAAGGGGATCATTGGGGTTATGCACATCCCAGGCTTGGCACATAGCCTCCTTTCTATAAATATGTTGAATGATGCAGGTGTGCGGGTTGTCTTTTCGAAGGATGGATGCAAGATAACTAGAGGATCTATGGTGCTTGCGAAGGGTACTCGGAGAGTACTCTGTTTCAGCTGGAGGCATGCACTTCACAGTGCAATAATTCTTCTAACTTGAAGAAAAGAGTTGCAGTCACTTCATCCCCACCATCTGGACAAGCAGTGAAGAAATTTGTTGTAACAAACTCTGATGGTAGTGCATCTTGTGTACCCAAGGGTGCTCATGCTTTGGAAGTTAAGCTTCCTGCTAAAAAGACTATTTTATGGCATATGAGATTTGGCCACATTGGTGAGAAGGGTCTTAGAACCCTAAAAAATAAAAACCTCATTGAGGGGTTAAATTATTGTAATCTCGAGTTCAACTTTTGTGAACATTGTATATATGGAAATCAAAACTGTGTTTAGTTTTACTCTAGTTCTCACAAGTCTTCTGGTCTGTTGGACCTTATTCATGCTGATGTATTTGGTCCTGTTAGTATTCCTTCGATTTCCAAATCTGTATATTTTGTATCTTTTATAGATGATTACAGAGAAGGACATGGATTTATTTTCTTAGAAGCAAGACTGAAGTCTTTAGTCAGTTCAAAGAGTTTAAAGCTTTTGTTGAGAATCAGACTAGTAAAAAGATTAAGTGTTTGAGAACTGATAATGGTGGTGAGTTTTGTTCAGCAGAGTTCGATAAGTTATGTAAAGAGCAAGGGATTGAAAGACATAAGACAACTCCATACACCCCACAACAAAATGGTGTTGCAGAGAGGATGACCAAGACACTGATGGAGAGGGCTAGGAGTATGCTTAGTGGAGCAAGCCTCGAACAAAAGTTTTGGGTTGAAGCTGTAGCCAATGCTTGCTACCTGGTAAATAGGTCTCCTACATTAGCTCTTATTGGTAAGACACCTATGGAGACATGGTCTGGTAAGAAGCCTTTAGTTAGACATCTTCACATTTTTGGTTGTGAGGCATATGCACATGTGCCTAGGGAGAAACGGTCTAAATTGGAGAACAAGGTTGTTAAGTGTATTTTCATTGGCTATGGTGTCGATGTGAAAGGATACAAGCTTTGGGATCCTGTGGCTGAAAAAGTGTTGTATAGCATAAGTGTTATTTTTAGAGAGCTAACACCTTCTCCCGTTGTTCTACAGCTAGAAGAAACAGAAAAGAAAGAGGATGTGGTTCAGTTTCCTTCTACCCCTGAGAAGACTAAACCGACAGACCATGTGAGACCTAATGATGAGGAGAGCTCTAGCAGCTCTGAAAGTTTACAAGAAGAAGCAGAACCTCAACCTTAGCCATTGAGGAGGTCTACACGAACAAGGAAGCAACCTAATAGGTTTGGTTATTCATTGCTTGATTCTAGTTGTGCTTTTGCCTTGCTTACTAACACTGATGAGCCTAGAACTGTGACAGAGGATATGGGCATGAAAGATGCAGGTTCCTGGAAGGAGGCCATGGAAGATGAGATGGCTTCTTTGGAAAAGAATAAAACATGGGACTTGGTGCCTTTGCCTAAAGGACAGAAACCTGTTGGATGCAAATGGGTGTTCAAGAAGAAATTTGGTGCAGATGGCAGTGTTGAAAAGTACAAGACCAGACTGGTTGCGAAGGGGTATTCACAAGTGGAGGGAATTGATTATGGTAAAAATTTCTCTCCCATTACAAAGTTGACATCTATTCAATTCCTATTATCTCTTGCATCAGCTTATGACTTAGAGGTGGAGCAGATGGATGTGAAGACAACATTACTTCATGGTGATTTGGAGGAAGAGATTTACATGTCACAGCTAGAGCATTACATAGAGAAAGGTAAAGAAAATTTGGTTTGCAAGTTGAAAAAGTCTTTGTATGGTTTAAAGTAGTCTCCTAGGATGTGGTACTTGAAGTTTGATGCCTTTGTGTTGTCGGTTGGATTTCTAAGATCAAAATCAGATCATTGTGTGTATTATAAATTTGACAATGATCACATTCTCATTATTGCATTTTATGTTGATGATATGTTGTTAATTGGGAATGGTAAGAATATGCTTTCTGATTTGAAGTCTCAGTTGTCAACACAATTTGAGATGAAAAATCTAGGGGTAGCTAGGTACATTCTGGGAATGGAAATCATAAGAGACAGAGCTAACAGAAAACTTTGGTTAAGCCAGAGTAAGTATGTGAAGACCGTGTTGGATAGGTTCAGCATGGCAGATTGTAAACCATTGTGTGTTCCTGTTTCTTTGCAGACAAAGTTGTCTGTTAATAATTGTCTAAAATCTCCTAGTGAGGTGGAGGACATGAGCAGAGTACCTTATGCTAGTGTTGTTGGCAGTTTGATGTATGCTATGGTCTACACAAGACCAAACATTGCCCAAGCAGTGGGAGTCCTTAGTCGATTTATGGCTAATCCTGGAAAGGTAAATTGGGATGTAGTTAAGAGAGTGTTCAGATATTTGAGGGGTACTTCTGAGTAGTCCATATGCTATCATGGTAATCCTACAGGACCTCCGCATTCAATTTGTATTCGTGGATTTGTGGATTCTGATTGGGCGGGTGACATTGACAGCAGGAGATCCACCAGTGCTTTTGTGTTCACTTTGTTCGGTGGTACAATTAGTTGGATGAGTAAGTGACAACCTGTGGTTGCTTTGTCCATGACAGAAGCTGAGTATATGGTAGTAACTCATGCTTGTAAGGAAGCCATTTGGCTTAAGAGATTGTTTTCAGATATTGGTGTTGATGCAGGACAGATTACGATTTGTTTTGACAATTAGAGTGCGATTTGCCTAGCAAATAATCCAACTTTCCATGCCAGAACAAAGCATATTGATGTACAGTTTCACTTCGTGTGATACATGGTAGAGGATGGGAAGGTGAATTTGGAGAAGGTAGACACTTTGAAGAATGTTGCAGATGCATTGACGAAACTAGTGGGCACAGAGAAGTTCAGATGGTGTTCAGAGTCTATGGGCCTCTCGGCCTATAGCAGTTAAATCCTATTATTTCCATTAGCTCTTACAAGGTGTTTGACAAGTGGGAGAATGTTGGGAATTAAGGTGTCTCAACCTTGGTAATTCCTTGTATTGTTTCATTGTATTTATTTATTTATTGCCTATTATTGTGATTAGGATGCAAATCCTAATTGTCATCTTGTGGGAGTTGGCACAGTGATGTGTCATCCTATGTGGAAGGTGACCACATGTAAATTTGTCCTCACATGAGGAGATAGGCGTCCCACTTAGTGGTAGGAATATTTTTCCATGTGTCAACATATTGGATAGTGTGTAAGGGAATATTGACTGAAACGGTTATGACAGATTCCTATGACAATTTATGACGCGTAAGAGTCGTAAATGGAAGATTCTATGACAAGTGAAGACATGTGTCACAAGGCATCTTGGAAGAAGGCATCTTTGGGCACCCCAAGGAGGGTTATGACATGTTGTAAGAGAATATGTTATTTTTAGCCTGTGTATCACAGATTCTCTTATGGCTATAAGATATGACAGTTATGATGGATTCTATGACAGTCGTAAGAGTCGTAAGAGTATCTGTCATAGCCCAACTTGGGAATAGGCGACCTCTTTGGGGTGGGGTGATATGACAAGTGTCATGAAAACCATGCAGTGTTGGACAAGTGTCCCTAGGCATGGGTTTTGGGCCATGAGGCCATGTTGGACGCCCATCTCAAGATAGGCTCATTTTTTCCTTGTAACTTCTTATATAAACAGGTGCTTTGAGAGGAGATGTAGTATGTGATTGACAGGTACTGTTATGCTATCGGATTGTCTCTAGATATGAGTGTCGAAGACTCCTGAGAGCTTGCATTGCAAGTGTATTGTAAACCATTACAGTTTTGATAATACATTGTGCAGGTTTTGGAGTGTGGGGTTTTTCACCCAATAAGGGTTTTCCCCACGTTATATTTTGTCTCTCTTCTTCTGTCTTACATTCTTGTGTTGTGTATTGTTGCAATATCTCCATTGTTGTGTTAATATTCTATAATTGTAAAGGTTAAAAAGAATTTGCACTCATCTCTCTTCATTAGATTAGTGTAGGAAGTGATTTCCGCACACCTAGCTTCCTTTCAGGTAGGAGCACTTGCTTAGACTTCCCTCCATAAGAGGATCCATATTAGTGATAGATTGAAATCTATAGGAATATATGGCCCTTGAATGCAACTCTGAGGAAGAAACAACAAACCACTTACTTTTGAATTGTTCCTTTGAAAACAAGGGTTGGAGTTGGTTGTGAGGTTGCCTCAAATGGAATGGTGCCCTTCCAAAGGATCTCTTAGATTGCTTCTGAAGTTGGACAAAGATACAAAACACCTTATGGGAAGGCATATAGATCGTTGGCCTGTCAATGGTCTTGTGGCATATCTGGATAGAAAATAACAATTGAATCTTTAAAGAGAAGGAATCTAGTGTGGAGGTAGTAATTAAAAATAGAAAAGGGAATATGTGAGATAGTGATGAAAAAGAAGAAATCAAATGGCACATGTCCCACACCATTCACTAGTTGGTATGGAATGATCATGAAAAATGGGATCTTCTCAAAGCTTCCCTTGCTTCTAGTGTTGTGGTCCTTACCCTTCTAAAAAGACAAAGCACTGCATGATAAAATGGTGCCCACCCCCAACTGGCCAACTCAAACTCAACTTTGATGGTGTAGCTAGGGGAAACCCAGGGAAGTTTGGCATGGGGTGCATCATCAAAGATGAAAAAGGGCAATTGATTTGCACCTTATCAAAAAACTATTGAAAGGTACCAATAATGATGCAGAATTCCAGGCTCTCCTTGTAGGGCTCAAGTTGTGTCAAGAAAAAGCTTTAACTAATATTGACATGGAAGGCAACTCTCAGATATGCATACAAATATGTTATAATCGAAAGGTAACAAATTGGAAGTTAAGTAACATTGTTGAATCCATATGACTATTCTTTATGGTATGGCTAATGTATTTTTCCAACACTGTTATCGAGAAGCAAACAACATGATGGATCATCTAGCAAATATAGCATGTGATCAACTAGAGGCAGAGGTCATATTGAGCAATCGACATAGCTGGGAAAATCTCTACTTTGATTTGATGAAACATAATGGATTGTTGAACTATGATAGAGTTATCTTACGACAATATATTGGGTTGCATCTCACAGTCCTTCTCACATAAAACAAAGATAAAAATCTGATTTCATATCCTTCCATAGGATTGCTTCAAGTTTTGCATAGACATACTACATATATCCCCCAAGGTTTCATGAAGGGAACATATGGTGAACCAAATCAGTATTCTCAACTATGTGCACCCTTGCAACACAAATGACACAACCATACAACTAAGATGAATCTTCAAGGTGGCCTCAAAGGAGATAAAGAATGCAATAAGGAATATCATCAATCCAAGAATCCTCGAGGAGACCCATGTACATGACAACAAGCTACTGAAGGCATTTTTGGCTAATTATTTTCTAGCAATGGGTCAAAAATGATAGGCAAAGCAAGCAGTAAAGGCACTCATCAGTCCACAACTTAAAAAATTAGCACTATAGGCCATCTTTGCATTTAATAAATGGTTGACGAAAGGTAGTCTAGGAGGAGCATTTGACATCCCGATCGCACGTGCAAGTCAAGATTTCAAAGAAGTTATCAACCTATTCCATGAAGGAATACTCCACAACAATATGGAAATGTTCAACTTCTTCCTCGGGCACCATGAAGGGATGTTATCCCCATTGTAGGTGGAGAGGGTCTTTGAACTCTTAGAAGGTCTCCATTTCCTACTGCATATGAAGCCCAAGGAATAGGACCATTTTTGCTGGGAAAAATATCCCATGAAGGACTGTAATATATATATATATATATATATATATATATATATATATATATATATATATATATATGAGAACTACCCCTAGTAGCATCTTACGTATCCTATATATTAAAATCTTAATTTATTTTTTTCAAATAGGAGAGGTTTTGGGGGTGGAGAAACCTTATCAGGTGTCCTTACTAAGTTTTGATCAGAATCTGATTCTAAGCATACCCAAAAATTTTGGTGGTCTTATGACCTCAAAGGCTTTGCCTTGTGGACCTTGCCACATTGTCATGAGCTCCAAATATGATGAAACTTGATCTACAAACCTCTCCAAATAGTCGTCAACCCAAATCCAATGCTTCCTAGTCTTTTCAAGTGCATTTACTTTGGTTTATTTTTCATTTTCCTTTCTCACCCCAATTAGTATTTGTATGTTTCCAATTTGTTATTTGTCCACTATGGTTGTTGTCACAATATTAGTCCCAACTCTAGTGATTATTAATTAGGGTTAGGCTAGTTGGAGATAGACTTAGGAAATACTAATTTTCATTTAATTTTCACACACGACTAGACCACCCAAAAATGAATCCTTATTCATTTTTAGGTTCTTTCATGCTCCTTATCGTATTCATGGGAAAATCTAATTACAACAATCAATGGGAGCTCTACTTCACCTAGACTTGAACAACTCATTAGATTTTTGTTTTGTGAAGAGATTAAGAGAAAATCCATGGATGATTCTTCTAACAATGCATTGGTTGTAAGGGGCAGGCCAAAGGATAAAGGGTGTAAGAAGAAGGGTGGTGGAGATAAGAAGTCCAAAAAGAAGGTTAGGTTTAAATCTATTAGTAAGCCTAAGGTGAATTATTTGAATCGTGGTCGAAGAGGTCACATTTAGAAGGATTGCAAGTCCAAGAAGAAGGATGATTTTTCTAATAGATTTTTAGACACTTATGTGTATGCTTGTGATGATTTTGTGTTTGCTAACATTGTTGGTGATGATTCCTAGTTGATTGAATTGGGTACATTATACCACATGATCCCATAGGGAATGGTACTTTGATTACAATGAGAGTGGTGGAGAATAAGCTTTCCTTAGTGATAACAACTCTCTACAGATAGTTGGTCAAGGAAAGGTGAAAGTGTCTTTCATGGATGGGAGAATGGGAACATTCTCTGGTGTTTTACATATATTAGGTTTGTCTAGAGATTTAATTTTTGTCCATAAGATGATTAAATTTAATGTGCATGTCACATTTGATGAAAAAAGATGCAGATTGTCTAGAGGCAATTTGGTGTTGGCTAAATGTGTGAGGCATGGCACTCTATTTAGGCTGGAGCCATCAACATTATGTAGCTCTATCAATGTCATTGAATCTAAATTATGTCTATTGTACTGGTTCACTAGTTGGGACTTATTAGAGAACAAGGCCTAAAAACCTTGGTGAGTAAAAATATGGTGGAAGGTATCTTAGAATCTTTTATTGGTTTTAAATTTTGTCAACATTATGTTTGGAAAGAAAAATATGGTGTAGTTTTCTCTAAGAAGTTCTAGAGAGGGGGATGTGTTAAAAGTGATTCACAGTGATGTCTTGAGTCTTATGGATGCACACTCAATTGGTAAGTCCGAGTACTATGTCTCCTTTACCAATGATTACTCTAAACATGCTTGGTTATATTTTATTAGGAAAAAGTTTGAGTTGAAATTTTGAAGTTTAAAGAGTTCAAAGCCCTTGTAGAAAACCAAACCAGTAAGAAGATAAAAGTGCTAAGGTTAGATAATGGTGGGGAGTTCTACTCTAAGGAGTTTGAGGCATAATGCAAATGCACTGGTATTGTTAGGAAAATGATAACACACTATACGCCACAATAGAATGGAGTGGTTGAAAGGTTTAATAGAACTTTGTTTGATCAAGATAGAAACCTAGCAGCGTTGGTTTAGGACATGAGTTTTAGGTAGAGGTAGTTAACATTTCTTATTATTTGAAAAATGGGTCTCCTACTTTTACTATTGAAGAGAAGAAACCAAATAAGATGTCGATAGGTAAGAAGACTATTGTAACACATTTGAGAGCACATGGTTGTGATATTTTTGTGCATGTCCTAAAGGAGAAATGATCCAAGTTGGACTTCAAGGCTAAAAAGTATATTTCCATTGGGTATGGTGAGAATGTGAAAGGCTACAAGCTTTGGAATCTAGTAACCTAGAAGGTTCTCTACTCAAGGAATGTTATATTCAAGGAACTTGGAGTTTTGTCTATGAAAGAGCAACCAAATGAAAATGAGAGTAGTAAGCTACATTTTGATCACAAATTAGAGTAACATGATGTATTTGGTAATGAATAATTAACTAGACATGATAGTTTTTATGGAGAGGAGGCAGGTACATCTCGTGTAAACCCTAAAGAATGAAAATATGCGGATGCAACATGGAATTATCCACTAGTGACAAATATGGGAAGGTCTATGCAATAATGGAAGTCACCTGAAATATTTAGTCCACTAGATTTTTGGTGTGTTTTTGTTCTAAATTATACAAATGAGGAGAAAGATTCTATAGGAGAGCTCTCTCTCTTAAAGGAGGACGACTCTTGGAGAAATACCAAAAGAGAGGAGATTGAGGCATTGCAACATAACAATACTTGGTACTTGGTTGATCTGCCTAAAGGTGGAAAATCCATTGGTTTTAAGTGAGTGTTCAAGAATAAATTTAGAATAGATGGTACATTAGAAAAGTATAAGGTATATTTGGTGGCAAAGGGATATTCCTAGGTAGATGGTAAACTTTAATGAGATATTTTCTCCTATATCTAAGTTGAATTCCATTAGGACATGTTGTTTATAGAGCTATGACATTTAATTTTGAAGTAGAGTAGATGGATGTTAAGACAACATTCTTGCATGAATATTTAGAGGAGGAACTCTATATAATTTATCTTGAAGAATTCAAGGTAAAGAGTAAATAGCATCTAGTTTATAAACTAAAAAGGTCTTTGCGTGGGTTGGAGTAGTCACTACACATGTGGTATCAAAAGTTTGATTCGTATACATTAGAATTGGGCTTTGCAAGGACTCAAGTTGATCACTATGTATACTACAAGTAGGTTGATGATCATTTTTAACCATTATTTTATATTTTGATGATATGTTAATCATTGGGAACAATCAGATACTGATTAGGGAACTCAAAGCTTAGTTGGATAGTATATTTGAGATGAGAGATCTAGGTGTTGTAAGATGCATACTTGGTACGAAGATCCATAGAGATAGGGCTAGTAAGAAGCTATGGTTAAACCAAAGGAAGTGTCTTGAGATTGTTATGGAATGGTTCAACATGCATGATAATAATCTTGTAAGTATCCCTTTACTAGTAGGAATTAAGTTGAGTTTGAATAATGTTCCAAGGCTATGGAGGCTTTGGAGAACATGTACAATATTCCATATGTAAGTGTAGTAGGAAACCTTACGTATGCAATGATCTATACAAGGCTAGACATTGCCCAAGTAGTGGGAGTTCTAAGTAGGTTCATGTCAAATCCTAGAAAAGAACATTGAACACATGTTAAAAAATGTTTAGGTATTTACAAGGAAATTTGGATTATTGTTTGTATTATCATGGTACTAATGATGTTGGCATGTTGTTAAATAAAAACGAGTTTGTTGATTCTAATTGGGTTGGAGATCTAGATGACCAATGATCAACAAGTGGACATGTCTTTACTTTGTTTGGAGAAAAAATAAATTGGATGAGTAAGTTATAATAGATAGTTGCATTGTCCACAATTGGAGAGTACATGGTGGCAACTCATGATTATAAATAAGTTATGTGGTTACAAAGACTAGGTAACAATATTAGTTTTAAGGATTCATACAATATTAAATTATGATTCTTAGAGTGTAATTTATTTGGCTAAGAATTTTGTTTACCATGTTTGAGATAAAAATGTAGACATGCAATATCATTTTGTTAGGTATATGGTCGAGACAAGGAAGGTTTAGATGGAGAAAATTAACACTCATGTAAATATTATTGATTCTTTGGAAAAGTATGTAAGTATTGCTAAGTTTTTGTGGTGCAAGGATGAGATGAATTTATCTTAGTCTCACACATGAGTTTGTATTTTTGGGATACTATAAGTTCTCCTATAGTAAATAGCAAGTGCGGTAATGTTGGAAATTTGGTGTGTTATTCACCTACAAAGAGTTCTTGATAAGGTTTATTGTAGAAGAAGGTGATGGAATTTGTTCTAAGTTCATGTTGATAGTTGTTTGATCATAGATTGGTAAAAAACTATGGTGAGTTGTAGAAGGTTGCAGTGAGTTTTAAGTATTGTGGTTGGTGTTTCTACGTTTCCTACAAGTCATTTGGAAGAGAACCCATAACCACATAATTGTATAAGTATGTTGTTGGAGTGTCTCTAATAGTGCAAGTGCACTTACAATGTTGTTGGAGTACATGTGGTGATGACTAGAAGCAGGATGATATTATTGGGGATGCTAAAAGGTGCTACAAGAAACTATAAGCAATCAAGTGGTTGTCTCAACCATTTAAACTTGCATAGTGTTTGGTTGTAGTGCAAGAAGACATGTGTGCAATTTAGGTGAAGTTGGTCAACAACCTTTGATTAAGTGGTAACAAAAGCATATTATTACATGTGGTGGTCATCAATATGGATAAGTCATGTTATATGTAATGTGCGGAATGTTGACATCATGACATGGTCATGAGATGGTTGTGTGACTACTAGTGTTCTACATGCTGGTTAGATGGTTGAGACGATTGGTATTCCATGAATGTCTTGGTGGCTAGATAGATATCTATTCATATGGATGGAACAAGGTTGGATTACTTGTATCCTGAAGGCATGAAGTCTTGGTCAGAGGCTTTACATTGTTATTCTAGAGATGGAGATTGTGTGTGAAAGAGACCTATTGTATTAGATGTAACATTCCTAAATAACATAATTATGAATGTCCTTTTATTCGTGGATATTTGCCACAAGGGTTTCCTACATAAATTTATGTCTCATGTGTATATGTGACTTGTATTTTATTTCATGTTCTTCCTTTAACATTGCTTAATTGAAATGTATAATTCTATTTGATCAAATAATCTTAAGTTGTTCTAATATCCTAATCTATCAATTGACTATATTAGATATTGAATTCCTAACATGTTTTATATAGACGATCCTTGGTTTTGAGGATGGTGTTATTATACCATGATGGACTCTTGATTATTGGTTGGAGTTTTAGCATAATGTCGATGATTTTGAACATATATTTTGGTTGGAGATATACGATCTTCTTTGATGAAGACGAAAATCATGGAACCATAAGGAGTTCCTACAGCTTGAATTCTTTCACATTATTTAGTGGGAATATTAGTCGTGATCTGGGAGGTAAGTCTGCTAGATGAGTGTTATGATCATTTTATCTTGGGAGCTTCTAGATATTGCAATGTTACAGTTGATGTTTGATTGGTATGAGATGATCAATTATGCACCTATATCAAATTTGGGTGATACTAGAGATATCTTGGATATTAGAGATTGGGTATTGGAATGGTGAGTCTCTTGACTTGGTTTCAATAGAAAGACCGAGGAGCCTAGTGTGGAGATATACA
Source organism: Cunninghamia lanceolata (assembly GCA_027924645.1). Classification (NCBI taxonomy): domain Eukaryota; kingdom Viridiplantae; phylum Streptophyta; class Pinopsida; order Cupressales; family Cupressaceae; genus Cunninghamia; species Cunninghamia lanceolata. Next base: position 1,695,789 of record BSBN01001091.1, read on the forward strand.
TGAGTTCAACATGGACTTGTTGAGGAGATTGTTTCTATTGAGAGTCAATGTGACTCAGTGCTTTATAGGCAAAACAATCTCATACCTCACTCTTAGTGGTCCACTTAACATGGTGAATGATCTCATAGGTGTTGCTGACCTAGTTTTTAGATTCATTCTTTGTTTGTGTCTTGTCTTCTCATGTGCACAAGTCTTGAGTAGTCGATGTAAGTTCTAAGGACTTCTTTGAGGAGTAGATGCATGGTTATGTTTTTTTGTTATCTCCTTATGTTTTGATCTTGAGCTATGGTTTTTAGTTCTAAGGACTATTTAAGGAGTACAAAGGATTTTTGGTGGCTTTGGGCATATTCCCTTGTTGCAGTAATAGTTGTTAGTTTGATCTTTCTTTAATTTGAGAAGCTCACATATATTGTGAAATATACTAAGCCAATTTTTTTTCACTTTTCCAATTACAACAAGCAGAGCAATACACAATCGTTGAAGTTAGCAATTAAACCAAACGATGCAGAATTCAACTCTAACCAAGAATGTACACTAGGATGGCGTGATCATATGGTCAGAAGATCTCTATGCAATGCTGATAAAGGAACTCTAACCAAGAATGCGCCAAATGTCGACGAGCATATGGTCAGAGGGTCTTGATGCAATGCTGATATAAAGAACTCTAACCAAGAATGCGCCTGATGATGACGAGCATATGGTCAGAGGATCCCTACCAACTATTATGCTGAAATAACTTGACGTCAAGAATGTGCTTTCCAACCCGAAGTGGAATTGGAGCTACCATAGGACGGAGATGCAAAGTATTATAAAGCAAATATGAGAAGAAGTATGAAGTGCTGACAGTACTACTGTTCAGCTTACAATAATTAGAGACTTCCAACCCAACTCAAATGATAGAAGTTAGCAAACTGAAATGACAGATCGGCAAATTTGAAAAACCAAACCAACAACATAAAACCCTACAAAAATGCTCACACCTCACTCATTTCTCAACTAAATGACCTCAAATCTGATGCAATGCACTCCTATGACAATGGCAACCAAGCTACACACTATAGACCACTCTTAAACCCAAGTATTTATTTAGCATGCTTTTTAATGCACTCCAAAGAGGGGCGGCCAGCAAGAAGAATGATTTCCTTCTAGAAAATCAGATTCTTCATAATAAATTATGTAAATTGGCACAATAGAGCACCCAACTTAGACAAAGGGAAATATGAAATACCCAGAACAAATGCCTTTTTATTTTCAGATTTATGAATGAAACTACAGATTCAGCCCTGTTATCAGCAACTCCAAAAAATGACATAAAATGCAAATAACTGAACTACAAACAAAACTCAAGCTACAATGCAAACCTCACTACAAAATCACTACTATCAGCAAACCTCTCCCTAGGTGCTATCTTTCAAGCACGAAGTGAGCCCAGGCTAGGAGGCATTCATTCCTCGAAGCAGTCCCAAAACCATTACGGCAGCATAACATTATCAAGATTTCGGATGCCCAAATGAGAGCACTCTTCCTCCTTTTATACTTTTCCAACTGGGAGTCTCTAAAATCCTCTTGCATATGGGATAAAACATGAGAGGGAAAATAATATAATACTCTTCAATTCTTTTTCAACCTCAACCTTAAAGTCCCCTCTTTTAAAACAACATTAATATTAAATAATAATATTTAATTTACGGACTTTAAAACGGAGGCCAAGATGATGTCGGAAATCAATGATCTATAGCTCGTTGGAAAGGTCTTGACAAGACGAATCCAACCCCACTCTCAAAATCCCGTTCTGGTGCCAATCCTGAACTTACTAAAAATAGCCGTAACCAACAGGGACTAAGGAGAACAAACCCGGAAAGAAACTACCAACCAAACCATAATCCACGAACAAAAGCAACCACCAAAACATGAAACCCCAATTTCAACCTCCAAGTAGCCTACGGGTCTCTGGAATAGGCCAACGGTCAACTGTAAAAGATCAATCTAGAAAATGGGACATTACATATTGTTGTTGTGTTTAAACTTGGTGTTAAATGGTTAGATGATGATGGATTTTTTTTTTGTGGTTTTGGAGGTGGAGATCTTACTTGTCATAGATTGAGCACTAGTTGATGTTGGGGAAGGCCATGATTTAGTTTGTAAGATATATTTTGTAGGATTGCAAATTAGTGGGTGTTATTTGACACTAGATGTTATAGTGTACATGAGCCATGTCCTTTATGTGAGCAATATTGGTGGACTTTTGGGTGCTTTGGTTTGTTCTATATTAGACATTACCCATGCAATGAGATTTCTAGAATGTATTTGTGTCTATTTTTGGACAATTTTCATTAGACTATGGTATAGAAGGACCTTCAGGTTTCTTGCACATGTGTGTGTTTGCCACCTAAGAGGACTAATTTGTGTAGAATAGTGTATATACAAGGACTTGTGATTGTGGATTGGGTTAGATATGTGGATATTAGAAGGTATATCTATGATATGTTTTACCCTATTTTGAGGTGTGGTTAGTTTGATGTGTTTACGATATGTTGTGGTCATTATTCCATCTATTGAGTTGAGTGTACGATAGGTACTAGATCATGTTATGGAGGAGATGGACTTCAGTGTTTGTGTTTGTGTTTAAGTATAATACAATGGTTTTTGTGTGACATTTAGAGTGTGATATTTGCTTGGGTTTCTTATCTGTCATGTTTGGCATGATGGAGGATGAGAGTGTTGTGGTTGAGATGTTGGTCACTTGATGGATGTTTCTGGTTACTTTGTTGAGCTCGTAAGCACAAAGGAGTTGGTTGAGGCCATGGACATTATTTCTCTATTATTTAGCTCATTTTTTTGGAGCCCCTTTTTCTTTTGTAATGTGAATATCAAGTGGGAAAATGTTAGGATTTGGTGTGCTATTCACCTTGCATATCTTACGGTCTATTGTAACTTAATTATTTGTATATGGGAAAATAATTTATGTATCTCCAAGAATCATGGAGTGGAAAAATGTGACACTCATGTGACTTGGGTGGGGACATGTAATTATTTTATTATTCTCCAAGGACTTGGAAATATTGTTGTAACAAGGCATTAATGAGGGGGTTACATAGTGTCTTATAAGACCATCTTCTATTAGTAGATGGTATGTAGGTGTAACTTGTGCTTCATAGGGAAGTACTTGGGGGTTACATTTGCCAACTTAAATGATGGAGGTAAAAGATAATTGTGTGGGAATCTACATTCTATTTTGGAGGCCACTCTCTTATAGTGGGTTGTGAGAATTTTACCATGGTATTTTAGGGCCATTTATGGGTCCATGGTAATATCTCATGGCAATTTTTTGGGCCTCCTCGAGTCTATATATTGAGGGTTTGAGATGAAGGCATTAAGCATTATTTCTTATAGGGTTATGTTGTCAGTTTTCCTCTAGGATTGAAGGGTTGATCTCCATGGAAGGCATGAAGCCTAATGATATATTGTAACATTGTTGTTTTTGGGAATACATTGGTTTCACTACTTTAGAGGTTGGGTTTTTTGTGAAAGGGTTTTATTTGGGTATATTTGTGTCACTCTTATTCTTATGGTTACATCTATTCTTCTTACTCTCTCATTCTTGTTTTTTTCTAAGTGTTGTTTTTTATACCACAATGTTGGTAATTTTTTTGTAGATTGGTTTTTGTAATATTCTCATCATAGGACCAATGTGGAAATACCTACATGTTTAATATTAGAGATGTGTTTTGAGTTTAATCGCTAAGGGCTTTGCAAGTATATTTCTTTGCATTGATTTTATTTGACCTATAAATCCAAATTCAAGCATAGGTCATGTTTATGTGTTGACTACAACATACTACTTCATAAAATGGGTGGAGGCCATTTCCACCAAAGTAGCAACATCAAAGGTCTCTAAAAATTTCTTAGAGAAAGTATTTTGTCATGATTCATAGTGCCTAGAAAAATAGTAGGAGATAATGTCCCAATTTTTTCATTTCAGGAGATCCTAAGCTTTTGCTGCAAGTACGGTATGCTTTTGTCCTAATTGTTAGATTACTACCCGTAAGGAAATGGATAGGAAAATCCCTTGAACAAAAATATTGTCTCAATTATCCATAAGTTGGTAGAAGAGAATCAAAGAACATGCCACACCAAATTGTTCGATGCACATTGGGTTGATTGAATCATGCCAAATAGAGCAATTGGTACTTCTCCTTTTATTATCATGTGTGGGACAAAGACAATTTTTCGTATAACTCTTGAGTTCTTATCATTGAAATTAGTGTTGGTTGTTGAAGATAGTCAATTTAAGGATATAATTTAAAGGTGCATACTTCACTTAGTTAAGCTTGAAGAGAATAGAGCTAAAACTATTGACAAGATTCAAGGACTTGTTTTAATATTTTTTTACAAGAAAGCTTGGCAGAGAGATTTCAGTGTAGGTGATCAAGTCTTACTTTGCAACAAACAACATGAGTCTAAAGGAATGAATAGAAAGTTTGATTTGTTGTAGCTTGGTCCTTTCAAAATTTGACATTTTTGTGGAGATAATAAATATAATCTTGCTCAAATCGATGGTACACATATAATTTTGCCTTATAGTGGGAAGTACTTAAAGCTTTTCAATCCTTAGGGTTTCAAGGGGTTTCCCTTTTGTGTTTTCATGATGTGTTTCCCCCTTCAATTTTATGATTTGTGATGTCATAATGTTTTTCCCTTCATTGTAATGTGTTCGTTTCTCATGATCATAGTACCCAATGAACAAGACACAAATTTAAAAAAATTAACAATAGATTCTTAAGTTCTCTAAAGGTTCAAGTATATCTCATGGTCCATAGAAAGAGCCAATTATTACACCCATATAGAACTTGTTTTAGTATTATTTTTCCATTAGTCATGTGTTAGATGCAAAAGATAAAGTTTCCATTATGTTTTGTATTTTATGTTGTTTTCTTGGTTCCAAGAAAAATGGTTTGTCATCGCAATGATTTTTCTTTGAAGATTGTTGTGTGCAAGAGTTGAGGATTTTGAAAGTTTTGTATTAACTCCTTTAAATCATCATGAAGTTTGTTTGAAAAATGAAAAAAGGATCACACCAAAATATTATCAATATCAATCACCATGGAGTTGTTTGTAAAGTAAGGAGCTCCATAATTGGTCAACAATGAATACAAGGTTTTGAAGGTTGGCATGAGGTGGTTGAGACTTCTTAATTGGCAATAAAGTTTCAAAAGTGTGATTTAAACCAAGCAGATGACAACTTCTTCATTTTTGCATAATTGTGTGAAGAAAACCAGGTGAAGAGTTTGTTGAAGCATGATTAAGGATGAGTTACATGGCAACCCTATGCCAATTGCATGATAAGGATGTTTTTTCCAACAATGTAAGGATAATCACTTGATAAGTATATGCTTGCCTAGCAATGAGGTTTGAAAAGCATGATTAGAAACTTAAGTGATGAGGAGACCATAAAACCACAATATGAAATAAAGATTTAAGTGGCAAATAAAGGCTAATTGTTAGATTGTGAATTAAAGCCCAAGCAATTAACTTATGGTCACATGATTGAAGTAATAAAATTGAGCTATATATAATAAAAATAATGATCAAAAGAAAAAATAAGTGGTAATGAGGGTTAATAGACATGAAGAGGAGGATTGAATTATGTGATGGAGAGTGAATTGCATCCATAATACCACTTTTCTAGGCAAATAAAGGCCAATTGTGAGACAAACATTTATTTGTTGGGTTTAGAAGATGAAAAGGTGTGATAAACAAGTAGTAAACATATCTTCAAAGGGATGCCTATCCTTGGGTAATCAACCCTATTTTAAAGCAAAAAAAGTGGAAGAAAACACTTAAATCTTGATGATCCCACAATAGTGTGTCCCACTTTTTGGCTTAAGTGGGACACCTAAATCAACATTTTAACCAAAATTTCACTTTCTATCACTTATAGAAAGCAAATTGTTAAGATTTTGAAGATGATGTGAGCTGGTGATTTTTGAGATTTTATGTGTAGATTCTAAATATATATTTTTGAAAAAATTCTTAGTAACTTATTTTTTATACTTTTAGTATTTTTAACGAGTAATATTATTCCATAACACAACATTTTTTAGAAATAATATAAATTTAATTTTTTTAAACATATATAATTAACATTGATATCTAGTGCATGCATATTTTATCTATTATTAACTTTTGAATTCAAATTAATTATAATTTAGAGTAATATTACTCCATAACACAACTTTGTTGTGTATATGTAAATTAATTATTATTATTTTGTTGAAATAGGGACATCAATACGAAGTGCGCATACATTTTTTAGAATTTTTTCTACAATTTTTTAATATTCTACACGCGTCAAACAAATACCTTAATGTTCAGTAGAAAGCTCTGTTTAGTAGAAAATAGAAAATAAATATAATAATTAAATAAAATATATTACAAATTATACTTTTCAGAAAGGGTACTCCAAGGGCTACGATCTTACAAATATATTGTCATGATCACTCCATTTGATGGTCCAAGCCTTGTTTTGAAACATAAATTCCCTTAGAAAACTAGGTGAGTAGGAGGAGGGTGGCATCATAAAGACCTTCAAATTAAGGTACCTTCAAATGAAGGTAGTACCTTCATTCGAAGGTCCCTTCCATAAAGGATTTTCAACATTAAAAATTAAAAAAGAGGTTTTCATTTGAAACAAAGGTAGTACCTTCATTCCAAGGTCCCTTCCATAATGGATTTTCAACATGAAACATTTAAAAATTAAAAAAGAGGCCTTCATTTGAAGGTTATTGGCACATGGTAGGTATTTTACCTTCGAATGAAGGACCTTCATTCAAAGGTGGCTCAATATTTTTGTGTTCCAAAACTCATTTTTTTGCCCCATCCCACAAGTGGGACACACTATTGTGGGATCACTAACCTTAGGGTTTTCATGCCTTTGATACAATGTAGTTCACCACCTTTAATAACTAGTTCATCATCTCTTTCTAGTAGGAGTCAACAAGGGTTTTTATTACAAAAATTAGGGTTTTCAAGTATGTTCGGTGAGGTTATAGGTTGCTAGAGTTTACAAGGTTTTGAGGCTACCATTATTTTTGAATTGTTGATATCACGAGCTTTACAATAATGTTGCAACCACTAGGGTGGTTTTCTTCATTTCCTTAAAGATTATTTTGACTATTTTCATCATTTATAGGACAATGAAGTAGATAAAGTTTTCAAGATGGAGCTTTATGAGCATGTGGTTAAACCAAAGATAGTATTCAACAATGAATTTCAACTTGCTCAAGATACCTAGTTGGGCCATATAAATATTCTCACTCTAAAATTAGAGACGAGGTCAAGGCTTGCAACATGTTTACAAAAAGACTAATTGGTATTAGTTTAATCCAAGTGGCTACATTCCTATTTACAATTTTTTTTTCAAGAGGTGGTGATTGCATATGTGTCACTACGATCCAAGGGAAAGGAAGATCAAGACTTTCAAGAGTTTAGTTGTTTGCAAATTAGCTTCTCATGCATTTGACATAGCCCTAATTATATGACCATTTAATGAAAATTAAATAGTTAACTTGGAGATTTACATAATAGAATGGAGTTCAATACCATAGAAGGATGTTAATGTGAGATAACAAACAAATGGTTGCTAGAGCCAAGGAGACCAAATTAGCTACCCAAAACTTTAAACCAAAATAAATTGAAGGAGAAGCTAAGGATTATTATTACTCTTTTGAATGGAGTAACAGGGCAACCTAAGGCATGAACATTCAAATATTGGATGTTTTATATTATCATCATTTGCAAGGGATAGAGTTACATTGATCGGGGTCATCTCATAAGTGGCAACATTCACAAACAATCAGTTAATCTCTCTCAAGAAAAACCCTTTCTTATGATGTCCTATTTAGTATACACATTAGTTCAGGCAAAAGCTTTCATAGGGCTAGACAATATAGAATTGGAGAATGAGAACCATGTCCACATCTTGGAGCATGATAGAATAGTCATATCAAAATGGGTTCATTAATTTATTCAATTCCCTCCTCCCCTTATATTAGGGTCTATGATTTGACTCATAACCATGTAAGTGCCCTAGTATCCAAGTGATATTGATGGAATATTGCAAGTATCTAGCAACATCTCATTCTATTTGTACAAATGAGCACAAGACAGGTTCCTGCACAAATTGGCCCATACAAGTTTGTTAACACCTCATATGCTAAAAGGATGGGAATAAATATTTTTAATTTAATCTTAAGTTTCACTATAAAAGAAGAGGTTATGATTCAAAAGGAATTATGGTAGAGAAACTCAGATCAAAATATGCTCATGTTCCTGATACTGAGGACTTTTGGGCAAACTATGTTGATGATTTTGTAGCTCATAGAAGGAAACACAACCACATAATTTTGGAGTAGCTGAGATCTTTTGGATGAGAAGCTATATATTAGGATTTAACATATTTAGGAGAATACATCTTTTCTCCTTGCTTTGTCCAAGCAAAGATGGACTTGAAGCCTTTGTCAATAGTCAATTGGGTTATTAGAGATGGCATTTTTGAAGATTGGATGAACAAAGTGGTGATGGATAGAACAAAGGGATTTCTATAAAGGAAGTTGGTAGAGAAAGTTGTGGTGACATCAAAAGGGAAGAGGTTTAAAATTTTGAGTCATAATAAGAGTGTCCTCGAGAAGAGAGTAGCCCCTAATACTCAAGTGCAATAATCATTGGTGAACTACAAGAGCCACAACAGTGATGAAGAAGAAAGAAGGAAGAAGTTAAAAGATTTTGGTGAAGTGAATTTGACTTGAGATAAAACTAATCACTTAAGAAGTGAATGAAATCACCTCTACATACTTAGCTTGGTTATATTGTTCCTCTTTTATCTTCTCGTGTGGTTGTTGCTAGCTCTTCTATTCCACTATTTGTACCTATTCATCTAGAAGGTGTTCTTTTGCCTTTTACACCTCCACACCAAGATATCCATTCTTCCTGATCTCCATCTCTTCCACTTTTTCAACCCACAAAAGAGATATCTCCCACAGATGATCTTTTTTAGAGAGTGGGTGAAAGTTTTATAGAGTGGGTACAAGCATCTTTGGTGAGAAAAAAGAAGAGTGATGACTACAAAGCCTCTCAATTTGGGTGTTGTTTTTGCTATGATTCAAAAGAAAGTAATCAAGAGACTAAGAGACACTTGGTTTATAAAGGACAAAGATTATTGCATCATCATAGAGATAATTATTCCACCAATTGAAAGGGGTATTTAGGAGATGTAGGTCTTAGACTTCATTATCACTCAAACCAATTTGGGGCCAATAAATAGACAAGGCGATATGGATAGTTGAAATCAATAATAGATAACTATGCTAAGGAGATGATGAAGAGAAGGCAACCTTGAAGGCCCTAAGAATAGGGAATTGAGGGCCCATATCACACATTTAGTCAATCCTTTAGCCAAATCTAGTGTATCATCACCTCAGAGAATTGAGGATGGCAATCAAAGGAGATAGTTGGATGAACTAGTCTCATGTCATAGAGAACCACAATAATGGATTGCATTATTTTGTGATATAGGGCCAAAGCTTATTGACGAGTTGTTCTATTTACCTAAGGAAATCAAAGGAACATTATGTTAGGTGGTGGATATGTAGTGTACAATGACAATGAATAATTCTTCTTCTAGAAATGTTATTAATTATTTATAGACTATTGAATTCTCAGTCATGGATGAATTGATGAGATTGGGAACTATTTCTAATTTTGATGATTAACACGTCCCAAAATAGTGAGTGGATTTTTAGTTAATTTTGAAAATTGAAAAACTTTCTTTGAAAAATGTCAAAGAAAATTTTAGGAAGTTGCAGGTTATTGAATAGGGGCTCCTTTCTTTCAATGCATTTATTTCTTGTGCATTCATGAATGACAATAGAGGATGTTAGAGTTGGTTTTGATTAAATAGTGTGTATATGATTAAGAGGTCCTTATTTTAGTGTAGACAATATGGAATAATTAATGAAGGTTGCAGTGAAGTTGTCAGCACAGGAGATTGAAATGACAAAAAAAAGTTGTTGGTTGAGAGGTGCAAGATTATTCCTTGTCACCAACTCAACAAAGAGAAGAATTTTTGTAGACATGTAGCTACCATTGCTAAAGATTCTATTGATAAATTCCTCTTGATTATTGAGAAGGTTAGTGCACCTAAGCCAACTTCACTAGATTCTTCAAACATCAATGATCTTATTGATTAGAGATTTTTGGCTAATTCCTGATAAGTGTGAGAAATGTGAATGATGAGACTAGCATGCACACTAGATCAAACCCTCTTCCACAATAACATTCAAGGACAAAACTGAGCCAAATCATTACCAAATAGAGGTGGACTTAGCTACAAATTTTAGACTCAAGAGTGCTATGGAAAGATCTGATTTAATCAAGCCTTTTATCAAACCCTAGGTCAATCAATGCACTAAACCCTAGATTTGCAAAGATCTGATTATAATAGGAGATGTACAACAGATAATCATAAACTAACTTCACAAAAGTGATTAGGAAGATATCATAACCTATATCTCGAAAGCTGGAATGTTGGAGGACTATTTCAAAGGTGCCCAAGTCTTGAAAGGTGGAATTTCTAGAAACTGTAAACTAGAGAAGTGATGTAGAGAAACTGTAAACTAGAGAAGTGATGTAGAGATTATCTTGGTTCCAGATTTGATGTTAGCTAAGGTAGAAGGATAGTTTCAAAAGTGCCCGTCTTCCGTAGAGGAATATTCCTGAAATGTTGTTAGATCCTAAAACCCTTTTCCTTACCCAGTCTTCTTGTGTCTTCACTTTTTTGGATCTCGCACCTGTAACCTGCACACTAGAAGGAAAGGGGTTTGGGGTTATGGTATTTAGTAACTTGTCTCAGTCAAATCCTGGGATAACATTCAAGCTTCCGAACACTGTTGTTTGATAAAGAGAGCGTGCCCTTGCAGGGCAGAGGCTAAACACAAATCAATGATGAAATCAAATGATGATGAACACAAATGATATCACCTATGTGATGAAACCCTTAGGAGAATGAATGGCCTTCAACTCATAAGGAGACATAGATGATAACTTCAAAAACCTGCAACAACACATAATGACAATACAAATTTGCTCTAGAATCACAATAAATGCTTTGAATGCTCTTTACTCTAATGCTTCAAGTTGGCTATCTCTATCTTGGTTCATAATGAATTCAAAAATACACTTATATATGCTTTCTCGCTAACATTCATGAAATTAACCAAAAGAGCCAACAAGGAGAAACCCTTTTAAAGGTCTTATGCCGACATGCATTTAAATTTGCCTTGACTAATCAGGGAGGACTTGGGCACAGGCGCCCAAGTCCCAAGGCACCTTTTTGGTTCAGGGTAAGGTAAAGTATGGGCTCCTAGTTCCCAATTTGTATTAGTTTCGAGGGATTTTGCATCGGGATGAATATTTAGAATGTATAATGTAATCACAGGGACCTAGGAGCTAAACAAGGAGGTAAAAAAAGGTATGTGTCCACTTTTTACTCCATAACAATTCCATTTTTGGTGAAGTTCTAATTTTGGGTGGATGAGGAGCCTATCTTAGGCTACTTTCTTTTCCTTTGTTTAGAATAATTTTGTTTTAAAGTATCTTTCTTTCTAGCTTTTTCTGTAACTTTTAAGGATTGTTATAAAACATTGATTTTTGGGATAATTAATCATTATTTTCAAATCCCTGTAATCTATAATAATTGTAACCTATGAACAAGTGTATTTGGGCACAATATATTCTTAATGATAGTCGAATTGAATCTTATGATCTAGAAATTTCATTCAAGCATTAGATTTGACTTTTATGTGTGTATAGTGTGGTAGGTTTTATTAAGTGAATTAAAATGAAATAATCATGTTGAGCATTCTATCAACGTTGTGATTCATCTTAGCAATAACTTTATGTGCCTTTAAGAGATTCATTTTCTTGAGATCTTTTTATTGTGTTTTTGTGTTAGGAGTAGTTTGTTTACCCAAGTCTTATGTATGTGGATTAGCTGGTCTTTATTTTTCAGCCAGTTAGAAAGCATTAATTATTTCTGGATGATTCTTTCATCTAGTTTTAGTTTTTAAATATTTAAAAACCCCATTTGTGGGATAGAACTTTTCAAGTTTTTTGCTCTCCTTGAGTTGAAAAAGATAAATATATAATTTTATTTTAATTATTTCTTCCATGCAAACCCACTTGAAAAAATTGTATAATGTTAATGTTATTCATAGCTTAGTTTTAGGTTATTTTATCTTTCTAGGGAGCTTCTCCTCTAAATTTGAAGAAAGGTTTATACTCATATATTGTTTTATTTTGTGTTGTCTTGCAAGAGACAAATTAAAATGCTAACACAGTCTAAATTTATATTGCTTCTTAATTTTTGTTGCTAGTTATGAATGAGATTATAGATCACATGATCAAATAAAGGTGGTAAAAGGAATGCTATGTCCTTAAGTTTTTTACCAAAGTCAAGGTGGCCTTAGTAATATTTTGAAGATAACCAATTTTGCAAGGTTTAAATACAAGATCAACATGGTAATGACATTGGATAAATGATAATGTGTGCATCTTGGCAAACATGAAAAAGTAAATGACTGTTAACTCCATTCCTAATGGATGTCAAACAAGACAAGATCATAGTTATAGAGTCACATCATGTTGTTCCCAACCAAAATTTTTGCTTCATTAAGGCATTTTGAAACAAGTCTAGAAAATTTTTCGTCAAAAAGTCAAAAAAGCAAAATTTCTAAAAATAGAAATCAAGTTAGGTTTTCTAGGTTTCTTGAGATATGGATGCTGGCAAAACTTTCTAAAAATAGAAAGCTTCTAAAAATAGAAAGTTTCTAAAAATAGAATCTCCAACTCAGGTGTTGCGCTCGATTCTCATTGGTCGATTTTGCTTCACGATCGACGCGGTTCAGACGGAATCTTCAAGCGATCAAGTTTTCTCTACTGGGTCATTTTTGCTTTTTCAGAACGTGAAGCATGAGCTTTGAAGTCATCAACAGAGGAAAGTTCACCTGCCAGAGCTCATCAATGAGTTTTCAACGTTGTTCCCACGACGCAGAACTGACGAACAATCGTCAACTCGACAATGCACGCAAAACGATGCAAGATGGATCCAAGGTGGAATGAAATGTTGGAAAATCATAAATTTGACTAAGTCTAGTGAAACCAAGCACCCCAAGTGGCTTGGGGTGCCCAAACTCCCTTGTATTAGTTTTTTTTCACATTTTTTTAGAAACGTCGAAAATGCTCCGGTCAACCTGTTTCCGGTTGGTCAAACTTGGTCAAAAGTCAGTCAAAGCTAGAATTTCATCACATATATGTTTAGACTACTTAGATCACCCTCCGTCCTGCCTCGACAATCATCAGAATGACTGAAATCAAAGATCAAACAGGAGTTGTGGGCACAGAAATCAAGAAAATGTACAAAATTGAAAATTTTCAAAAAAATTTCTAAGTGTTGACAAACCAGGCGCCCCAGGTGGCTTGGGGCACCCAAACTCTCCAGAGTTAGTTTATTTTTGAAGATTTTCTTGAAAAACGTGAATCTCCTTCCACCAGCCCGGTCTGGTTCAGAGTTAATCAGTTTGGCACATTTTTTGAGGCAAATAGAAGGTACAATCAGCTCAATTTTCATCAAGCCAGCCTATTTTCTAGATCATCAGACTCAATTTCATCCCAGTTGACAGAAATTGATAGCCAAACAGGGGTCCTTTGCCACCAGAATGCGCACGCAAACCAAGAAATTGAAGAAGTTGAAAAAATGGCTAAGTGTTCGAAAACCAGGCGCCCCAGGTGACTAGGGTTGCCCAACTTCAGCAATGTTAGAATATTTTCCATGTCCACAGCGTTTTCTGACAGTTTTGTGCCCAATCTTCACCCGTTGGCAGTTTTCAGGAGGTCAAACTTGGTCAAACGATGCTAGATCGTCAGTCGGAGGCAGGGGATGGAATCTCAGTTGATCAATCTCCAAAATGTCAAGATCAATTAGCTTTTTCAGTCAACGGTGAAATTTTGCTGCCTTATCGAAGTCGGAGATAGGCCATATTTAAGTCAAAACAAGTGTTGAAGTGTCAAAAACGAAGAAAAATTGGCTAGCACTTCTTTCAACTTGCGTGTTCGATGACATCATCAAAAGAAGATATTTTTCGTCATCTTACATATGAAGCCATAAGTATCTACAAAATAGGGATTCTTCCTATTTGAAGACATCCGCTTGGATTTATGCTTTAAAAGTTGTTTTTTTCATGGATGAGGGTGAAGTTTTATTCTCACACAAATAAAGCTACTTTTTTCGCCCTAAGGATTTATAAAGACAAGCCTTTGGCTTCTTTATTTCATTATCTTTTGCAGGTTGCATCTAGAGGAAAGATTTTATTTTTCTTTCAACGAAGATTCGAAGACCCAAATCAAGTGCTTTTTCAGGGTCCTTGTTTCAAGGGGATCATTTTTCAGAAATTTGACAAGAGCTTTTTCAGTTTTCATCGAGATGGGTCCATCCAGATTATTATCCTCTTGAAGATTGGAGTTTTGCTTTTTTTGGGGAAAACTACTTTTTTCCTGCTTTTTTGAGAAAATCTCCGTTTTTTCAAAATCTGACAATCTGGGTTGCTTCGAAACAAAATTACCTACAAAACCCATGTGCTAGTTTTTTTGGCTGACACTTTGTTTTTTCTAAAAATTAGCAAATAATTTTCAGCCATTTGTTCAAGCTTTTTCCGACATAGGCATGTTCACAGTTGATTTTCAAGTCTTCCAATATGCAGTACTCTCCAACACAAATCAGGCACAAAACGACATTGGTTCATGATTACCTGAGAACTTGTGAAACATACTTGCATAAAGTACTTCCAGTAATCAATTTACACTCTTTGGAGGATCCAGGAAATAATGCTATCAGGAATCTTAGACACTCTGGTTTGCTTGCAGCGACATACTTTCCTATCACAGTGCAAAGTATCGAGTTTGTAATTGCTTGCATGATGCATTACAACTTGGTCACAAGAGAAATCCAGTCAAGAGATGGACTTGTCCTCTGCAGCCTGAGGCCAAATGACATAGAGAAGTGTTTTACAATACCTGTTTGGAGAGAAAACTTAACTGATTCACTTGAAGAATGCAAGAGGATTTGGAACAATAATAAAGAAAAATACAGAAAAAAGATTGGTCAAAGATGGTTAAAAGAGAAGCAGAATGTCATGCCAAAGAATGTTGGATGTGGAGAGTTCAAGGAGGAACATGCCATAATGATTACTTTGCTAAGTCGGATCACGGGTCAAGCAGATGCAAACAAGTTCCAACCTTGGATGTTTTACATCATGTTCCAAATTGTTGACAGAACTGAATTCTATGAATTGTCGGCACTCATCAGTGACAGTCTCTACCAACAAATAATTGATTTTCAAAGGGCTCATGATTTCCACATGATATCATGCCTTGTGTATTTGATGTCTTTTCAGGGTCAATTCAGAGGTTTGAATGTTGTTGGAACTCTGGGTACTCAGTATGTGTATCATCATTTCCCACAATTAGAAATTTCCCAAGCTGAACGACATTACAGGCGGGTGAATGATGCATTCTTGATGCATATAGTGTGAGATATGGACAACGAGTTGCATATACGGTTTTTAGCAGAGGCTAGAGTAGCAATCGCAGAATGGGCTGATTGGATTATCCAATTTCCCACTTTTTCCTACATCAGAGTATATGGCTTCTCAGGAGAACCAGCCATGTTGCCGCGATATCCTACAGACGAAATTGCATTTATGGAATTTTTGAGGCAAGCCTATGAAGTTCATACATTTTTGCGTAGCAGACGCAAGCCAACCTTCAATTTTCCACTTGGGATGAGTATTTATAGATGTAGATCTGGAGCAGATGCCAAGGCAATCGGTAATGAATCATCCAGATATGGTCTTGAGTTTTTCGACAGGAGATCTTCATATGATCCCCGTGGTGTTTATCCATCACATCTTGGATAGAATTATACGCATAAGCATGCAGTCGAAGACTTCTGGGCTAATTACGCTGATGAGTTTGAAGTGTGAGAACGCAGTTACAGCAGATTCACTCTTCAACAAATGTCTGATATCCTATCAGAAGATATAGAGGATTTGACAGAAAGTGGTGAAGTTCTACTTCCCACATATTTTAGAGACCAAATTGAGCAACAACCATTGCCGCTAGTTAATTGGTCAGTAAAAGAGAGCACTTCCATTGAAGAAAGAACAAGTTGAGTGGTTAAAAATAGTTTGATATTCTTGAAGACTAAGCGGAAGGATGATATTCCATTAGCAGAGCCGCTAGTTGTGCAACCATCAGAGCCTTCCACTTCCAAGCCAAAACGAAGAGTAAAAGCTATGAGTGTTCTTCCAGAAGGAACGAAAATGGCTAAATTAAAGAGGAAAAAGGATGAGTCTCCAACTCATGTCCAACAGGAACAACCATCAGTTGAACTAGAAGTTCATGTTGAAATAACGCCGCACATTGAAGTGTTACCTTCAGATCATGTTTCTCCACCTTCTTCACCGATTACTTCTCCTATCCACATAGATTTAGAGCCAGATTTGCCGGTTCGTAACTCTAATGCACACATTGATTCATCAGGAGCTGACGAGGTTAGAACTGAGTTTCCAAGAGAGGATGACTCATCCTGGATTGAAAACATTTTGGGGAGGAAGAGGAGAAAACCCTCATATCAGTTGGATTTAACAGAGCTAAAAAGCGTCTACCAAGACACACCAGACAAACAGCTGAAGAAGCAGGTTCGCATTGAGAAGAATGCAGATGGAGAAATAATCCTTGAAACTGCAACACCGCCAGAAAATAGAAGTGCTAATGATGTCGAGGTTGATGACTTCACGGTTGTCAAAGCTAACCTTGGCAAAAGTACTCGCCATACAGATGTCAATCTCTTCGAGGTTGTAGCGGATAGCTTGAAGGAAAGGGTGTTGAAAGATGGAGAAGACAAGGCAGCTCTCAAAGCTGAAGTTCGACAGCTGCGGCAGTACATTTCAAATCTTTTCCATGGCACTTCACAAGCTGATTTACTTCTTCCACCAAATCTTGAATGACCAACCGATCAGCAACATTTCAGTAAGTTGGTCCTTTATGGAAGGCACATGAACAGTTGGGTGGAAGAATTTGAGACTAAAGGGAGAGTTGTGCTTTCAGAGCTTTATCAGTTGAAGTAGAACGCTCATGATTTACACCAAGGCATACAGGGATTGCAGCAGACCATGGCAGAAAATAGACTGGTGTTTGAGATCATTATCTCTGACTTGAAGATTGCACTTGATACTATTGATTCAGCTGAAGATAAGAAGACAGTTTCAACTTGGAAATCTCAATATCTTTTCACAATAAAAACCTAAGACAATATGATTTTAGAGTTGACAGAATGGAAAGAAAAGGTAGTCAACATCCTCAAGTTCGTCAAATCTTTTGTCTCTCAGATCCTGTGTTCGTATGAAAGAGAAGGTGGTACCCTGTATGATCTCATGGAAGTGCAAGCAGAGTTCTAGACTCTCATCCGCAGCAATTTTAATGATGATATCAATGCTGGCAAGATGAGTTGTTTTGCCGCAATGACAGTGAAATTCGACAAGGCTACGAGTGAAGTTCATGAATTTCTTCAGATGGTTGCCAATGGTGACGAAATGTTAGAGAATCAGAATATCATTCTAGAGAGTATCAATGTTCCTGGCAGAGATGTAGTCAGTCACTTTTTAGAAGATATTATTTCCCATAATATCAACGGATGACATCACCAAAAAGCTAGAATGTTGATGAGGATGCATTTCAAAATAAAGCAGCTTTAAAACATATGCTTTTTGTTTTAAAGCATTTGCTTTCATCCTAAGCTCATCCATTCTATATTTAGAAAAGAAATCACTTTTTGATAGTTGGAATCTTCTTTGCTTTAAAGCATTTGTTTATTGTATCTTTGTCTTAGAATAGTAATAAAGCTTGTGAGTTGGCAAGTTAGGGTTAATCAAGGAGATTTTAGGGTTCCCTACTCTTTTGATTTTAGTATAAATAAAGGCATCCTTGCCCATTGTATGTAATGACTTTGGTGAGAACAAATTTGTTGTGCCTATTCTAGCCTGCAAACCTTGTTTTTTCTAAGTGTTTGTTCACTCTGTGTTCATTGTAAGGGAATGGTAATTGTGATAGCAAGTTTGTTGTGCCTATTCTAGCCTACAAATCTTGATATTCCAAGTGTATGTTCACTTTGTGTTCATTGTTCTCTGGTGTTTGATCGCTTGCTGTATGCTTGCCTTTTGCTGCAACATTGTTGTCCTGGAGTTGTGCAAACTTTATGATATTGAATAGAAGTCTCCTACCTATTTTGCTTTGATATTCTATCTCGATTCATCAAGTTATCGTCGTCACATGTGTAGCTTTTTGTAGCTTTCATTTCAAATTTAATCATTAAAGTACTTTTAGTCTTGTGGTGTAAACCTGGAGGAAAACTGCTTAAGTTTTGGTGTTAACAATCATTCCTTGTTCACTTTCAATTTCCTTTGCTCTAAATTTACTCAAGATATTGAAAGTGTCATTAGTCTATGCTTAGTTGTAGTAGAAGTTTTAAAAAAGGAAAAAACCTCTTCTGTAGCGTTTAGAGTTTTATAACCTTGTGCTCACAGCTGAGAATCAAAAAGAAGATAGGCGAAGTTTCATTTAATTATTTTTTCAGCGAACATCAGTAAGAAAGGGAACTCCCCCTTCCAATAGGAGAGCAATTTATCTGTGCATAGCTATCCATTTCCAAATTGCATTCTAGAGGTGCGAATTGAAACGCCAACAATTTTCTGGCACCCACCGTGGGGCATGAGGCATAAAACTTCAAGCAAGCTTGGGCTTATGTCACGGGAATGACTCTCTGGCGTCCTTCTACTCTAGTTCAACAACCAAATCTTACACCACCTGTTATTCAACCAAATCTTGTACAAGTGGAAGGAGAACAAACAGATATCATTAGCAGCCTTAGAAGTTTCTTATTTGCGCAAAAGGAAAGTCTTGATCAGTGGAGAAACGCGGCTGCTATCCTTGACGAAGAAGAACACAAGGCGGATCTTGCAGCAGGAAGACCAGTATTACCACCTCCTGCGTTGCGATAGATAATCCTAGCTCACAGGGTTTATTCAAGAAAGTGAAAAGGTGGTGCTACGGATCCTTTCTTTCAAGATCTTGATTCTACAAAAGTTGGAGAAGCATCCAACATAGTTCGAGAAGTTCAGATTGTCCTTGAAGTCAAGCAGGAAGATTTACAAGAACCAGTAATCCAGCCTAGAGCAATGGGTGATGCAAATAACAACAATCACAATGATCCAAATCAAAGGCGACCACCACCATTGCCTTGGGTAATAACATTGGACCTTTGACCTTGCAAGCACATCATGATTTACCAAAGGGGTTAAGGAAGCACTTTCCCCAGTTCCACGGTGATGGAACTCAACATCCTGATGAACACATTTCTGCATTCACAACAGCTTGTGCTGTTTTGCATGTATCACATGCAGATGTTGTTGTGCGTCTCTTCGTTGAGACTCTCGTGGGGAATGCTGCCAACTGGTTCAATCATTTGGAACCAGGTATCATTACAAGTTGGGCAACTATGAGTGACAAATTCTTGGCAAGGTTCAAACATGTCGAAGATGGTCACAGATTGTTCGCCCAACTCTCAAATTCAAAGATGGAGAACAATGAACCAATGAGGGAGTTTGAGGCAAGGTTTAATCGCCTGGTTACATGCCTTTCTCATACTCTTAATCCATCTCCACAAATTCTGTTGAGCAGTTTCATTAATGCTCTTCCTTCTAAGATAGCCTTCTTTTTGAGATCGACTAATGAAATAGAATTATCCAATGCCCAAGAAAATGCCATCAAGTTAGAGGATGACATGATTACCTCTAGCAAGATGAAGATGGATTCAATCAGGCCTCTCGTTCAGAGTTCTGCGGATCCACTGGTACATAAGGTAGCAAATGAAGTGACTATCATGAAGAGATAGTTGCCTACTAGGGGGAACCCGCGCAACAGTCGTATCAGTCACCACAACAATAATACCAGCCACAACAATAGTACCAACCTGCACAACAACCATATCAGCCTAAGAGGAAAAAAATTTAGCCTTTCAATAATTACAGGCCTAGATTGGTAGCACCACCACCAAGACAAGCAGTTGATACCACTCAAAATGGAGTATTTTGTTCCTTTCATGAGACTGATGCACATACTAGAGCCACATGTCCTAAAAATTTAAGAATGAATCAAATCATGGGATATGCTGATGTTGCACCTATTTCAAACATTGTTCCTTCCCCAAGTGTGAATGTTGTCTTACCACAGATGGACAACTTCGATGGTGACACTACCAAGGGATACTTCCAGAACAAACCCATTATAATGAAGGAAGAACAAGATGATTTTCATCAATATTCTCTTGCAGTGAATCATGAAAAATCTTTCAACTCCTATGTTTACACGTACTCAACATTTTGAAGCACAGAAGGAAGGAGAGGATAGACAAAGACCAAAAGAAAAAGAGAAGGAAGTGGCTTCCACTTCTAATGCTAAGCCACCACATGAAAATGTCCAGGCTGCTCAAAATTCATCTTTGACGAATTTTGATAGTGGATTCCATGATGAAGACAAAGGTGCAAATTTCTCAGCTGGAGTATCTTCAGGACCATCCAGATCAACTGGATAGAATTGTTAAGTATGTAAAGAAAGAGACTATCGTATAGCCTACATTGCTTGAATCTTCCGTTCCAGCAGGAGAGAAGCCAAAGCCCTTCTATATCTCTCTGTATATAGGAGGCTATAAGTTGAGCAATTGTATCATTGATTCAGGAGCTTCAAACAACGTCATGCCTTTGTAGGTGATGAACGCATTGCGACTCTCGTGCACCAAAACGCATGACAAGTGTTATTCGCTTGAGTCTAAATCAGTGCCATTGGTGGGACAATTGAAGGATGCTCAAGTATGATTGGCGGCTTGTCCCGAGAAGAAAATAATGATGACTATCTTGGTAGCCGACATTCCAGCCAACTATAGGATGCTGCTAAGTAGAAGTTTCTGCAAAGATCTTGGAGGAGAAATACAATTGGATTGGTCATCTGCGACCATTCCTTTAAAGAAAGGTAGTTTCAAGTTGGAACCAGAAACTAAATCATGGTTCACGGTGGTGAAATCTCAGGATCCTCAAGCACAAGTACTATATCAAGAAACAGGTCCTGGTACATACGTTATGTTGTCTAAAATAACCGACGAAAATTAGGAAGTTGTCTGTGCAATTGACAAATCAAAAGAAGATTCAAAGGTATGGACTTTGCAATTTGATGGAAGTTGTTCAACCGCCGGTTCAGGAACACGGGTTGTGATAATTTCTCCCAATGGCCATTTGTATCCATTTGCATACCGCTTGCAGTTCGAATGCACAAATAATACAGCGGAGTACGAGGCACTTTTGTTAGGTCTCAAGAATGCAAAGGATATGGGTATTAAATTACTCAGAGTTGAAGGTGATGCAAAACTGATCATGAAACAAGTCAGGGGATAGTTTCAAGTAAAGAAAGATCACCTACGACATTATAGATATAGGGTGTGGAATGCAATTGATTGGTTCGAGGCATTTGACATTTGATACATTCCACACTCAGATAATAGCAAAGCAGATGCCCTAGCAGTATCCGCTTCACTTTTCATGCCTCATTCTAATTTTCGTCAGAATGCATTCGCTATTGAGCTAATATACAGGCTAGTCGTCCCCGACAATTGTGACAACTGGCAAATCTTTGATGATGATGACCACATCAAAGAATTTCTCGTCATGAAAGATAATTTCAAGGGGCTTTTCTTTGAGGGAAGTTCAACTCCTTTCAGAGAATCAACAACTGAGATCAAAAATACTGAAGACAACAGAGATGAATCTGATTCATTCCTCTCATCTTTTGAAGGTTGGTTCGAAGAAACTTCTATGGAAACTCCAAGGGATGCGAAAGCAGTGGAAGAAGCAGATTCATGTATTATCTAGTTGAAAGGTAATAAAATTCCTAAGGGTCTTGTATCCTTGGAGGATATATTCGACAGACATGATAGATATATCCAAAATCAAAGAAGAATGGATGATAAGACCTCTGCAGAACATTATCAGGTGAACATTGGTTCAGACGACAAGCCTAGGCTTATTAATATAGGCAAGTGTTGTACAGAGGAAGAAAGCAAGAAGTTTATCTCTCTTTTTAGACAATATCGAGATTTTTTTTTCCTGGTCATATGAAGACTTGAAAGTCTTCACACCCATTGAATTGTCTCGTACACTTCCATTGAAACTTGATACAAAGCCCTTCAAGCAGAAACAAAGATATTACAATCCGCGGATTTAAGATACAATTTATGCGGAGATCCAGAAGATGGTGGATGCAAAGATAATATTTCCAATTCAGCATTCAACATGGGTGTCGAACATAGTTCCTGTACGCAAGAAAAATGGTGAAATTAGAATTTGTGTGGATTTCAGGAACTTGAACCAATCATCTCTCAAGGATAATTATCCTCTGCCAATCATGGAGCACACATTGCAAACAGTCATCGGTTCAGAGATGCTATCATTACTTGATGGTTTTTCTGGATATAATCAAATCGTTGTGGCCCAGGAAGATTAGTTCAAGACAGCTTTCACCACCCCATGGGGTACGTTTGCTTATGAAAGGATGCCTTTCGACCTCATCAATGCCGGTGCTACATTTCAGAGAGCTATGGATTTGGCATTTGGAGATTTGAAGAACAAGTTGATCGTTGTTTACCTTGATGATCTCACTGTTTTCTAAAAAACACGAGGAGACCATTTTGACCATTTGGTGAAAGAGTTCGAAAGATGTAGATATCACGAGATTTCTTTGAATCCTAAGAAGTCCATCTTTGTAGTAACGGAAGGTAAACTATTTGTCCATATTGTTTCCAAGGAAGGAACATGGATTGATCCTAGTCGGGTTGATTCTATCAAAAATTTGTCTCTACCAACAAGCAAAACTGGTGTGCACTCCTTCTTCGGTAAAATAAATTTCATACGAAGGTTTATACCAGACTTCTAAGAGCTTACAAAGGATATATTAGCTATGATGAAGAAAACATCTGCTTTCAAGTGGATAGATGAAGGCAAGAAGGCGTTTGTTGCAATCAAGGAAGCCATTAGCCAAACGCCAGTGTTAGTCCATCCTGATTTTACTAAAGACTTCATCCTTTACTGTTATGCATCCGAACATACCATGTCTACCATATTGACACAAAAGTTGAATGAAGATGCCGAGTCTCCAATTGCTTTCATGAGTAGTAGTTTCAAAGATAGAGAAGAACGCGTATGCAGTCGTGAGAGCAATAAAGAATTTCAGATTCTATATTTTGTCAGCTCACACAACGGTATATGTTACCCATCCAGCGGTTAAGAACATGCTAACTCAGCAGGAGATGGGCACTAGGAGAGGTAATTGGGTCGCAAAGGGTTCAAGAATATGATTTGGAGATTAAGCCAACAAAACTTGTCCGCGGCAGAGGTCTATGTCAATTGATAGCAGAAGATGGTGATCTAAAGCACCAGACTGATGGTGAATCTGAAACTGAAACTAAAGAGGATCTTCCTATGGTCCTATTTGTTGATTCTGCCGATGAATGGTATGCAGAAATTGTATACTATTTAACTTACGGAGAATGTCCAATTCATATGGACAAACAACAGAAGAGAACATTAAAATTAAAAGCACAAAAGTTTGTGCTTTGCAATGACGTTCTATACAAGCAAGGGCTTGATGGAACACTTTTGTTATGCGTCAACAAAGATCAACAACAATGTTTGTTGGATGCATTTCATAGTCAAGCATGCGGTGGTCATTTTTCATCAAGAGTTACTGCATTCAAGATCCTACAAGCACAGTTTTATTGGCCAACTATGTTTCGCGACGCATATGAATGGGTGTCCAAATGTCAAATCTGTCAACAGTTTGTTGGCAAACTCAAGCTAGCGGCCACTCCCCTCAAACCAGTAATTATTGATGGTCCTTTTCAACAATGGGGATTGGATTTCGTTGGTCCTATCAACCCAAGTTCTAGTAAGGGGCATATTTATGTCCTCACAAGTACAAATTACTTCACTAAGTGGGTTGAAGCTATTCCAACCAAGCGAGCTACCTCGAAAGTTGTTTGTGACTTTCTAAAAGAGAACATTATTTCAAGATTCGGGGTACCACGCAAGATAGTGACTGATAATGCAACATGTTTCTCATCCGAGGAAGTATTGGAGTTTTGTTATGATCACAGCACCATGTTGTCACATTCATCAGATTATTACCCTCAGGGTAATGGATAGGCTGAATCATCAAACAAAAACATTGTCACTATCATACGCAAGCTAGTTGATTCTAATCAAAAGGCTTCGCATAAGAAGCTTTATGATGCTCTCTGGGCCGATAGAATCACCCCCAAGAGAGCTATTGGTACTTCACCTTTCGTCATTTTGTACGGTAAAAAAATAATGTTACCTATCACGCTGGAGTTGTCCGCTTTGAAGCTGGCATTCGCAATTAAAGATGATGTGTTCAAAGATCCTATTGAGAAGCGCATCCTGTATTTGATGAAGCTAGAAGAAGAAAGAGTGGAGGTCGTAGATAGAATCACTCAACATCAGGAACAAGTGAAGAAAATATTTGATAAGAAGGCTCGCCAGCGAGACTTTGAGATTGGTGATCAAGTCCTACTCTGGGACAAAAGACATGAGCCCAAGGGAATGCACGGAAAATTGGATTCCTTGTGGCTAGGGCCATACAAGATCCATGAGTTTGCAGGGGAGAATACTTATATTCTCACACACATGGATGGTAGGCTCCTTCCACTGCCTTACAGTGGATTCTATTTAAAACACTTCATCCCTTCGGGGATGGAGTAATTCCAAACACTTCTATTCTCGTAATGTGTTTCCCCTTTCAGTAATGTGATCGTTATGCTATAATGTTTTTCCCCTTACCGTAATATGACAGTTGTGTTCTTGTGTTCTAGAAAGTTCCAACTTCTTAAGGTGATTTTAGGAAGTCCAGTTTTAGGTGATGTAGGGAAAAGTCTTGTTCTAGGTGATTAGGAATGTGACCTAACTCTATTGCCCAATGGATAAAGCACTAGTCCAAGCTTAAAAGTCCAGAGATTCTAGGTTCTCCTATGCCGTAAGTATCCGCCATGGTCCCCAGACAGAGCCAATTGTTGTACCCAACCAAAATTTTTGCGTCATTAAGGCATTTTGAAACAAGTCTAGAAAATTTTTCGTCAAAAAGTCAAAAAAGCAAAATTTCTAAAAATAGACGTCGAGTTAGGTTTTCTCAGTTTCTTGAGATATGGATACTGGCAAAACTTTCTAAAAATAGAATCTCCAACTCAGCTGTCGCGCTCGATTCTCATTGGTCGATTTTACTTCACGATCGGTGCAGTTTAGACAGAATCTTCAAACGATCAAGTTTTCTCTACTGGGTCATTTTTGCTTTTTCAGAAGGTGAAGCATGAGCTCTAAAGTCATCAACAGAGGAAAGTTCACCTACCAGAGCTCATCAACGAGTTTTCAACACTGTTCCCACGACGTAGAACCGACGAACAGTCGTCGACTCGATGCTGCACGCAAAACGATGCAAGATGGATCCAAGTTGGAATGAAATGTTGGAAAATCATAAATTTGACTAAGTCTAGTGAAACCAAGTGGCTTGGGGCATCCAAACTCTCCTGTGTTAGTTTTTTTTCACGTTTTTCGAGAAACATCGAAAATGCTCCGGTTAACCTATTTCTGATTGGTCAAACTTGGTCAAAAGTTAGTCAAAGCTAGGATTTCATCACAGAAATGTTCAAACTACTCAGATCACCCTCCATCCCGCCTCAATAGTCATTAGAACAACCAAAATCGAAGATCGAACAAGACTCGTGGGCACAGAAATTGAGAAAAGGTAAAAAATTGAAAATTTTCTAAGTGTTGAAAAACTAGGCACCCTAGGTGGCTTGGGGCGCCCAAACTCTCCAGACTTAGTTTATTTTTGAAGATTTTCTCGAAAAACATGAATCTCCTTCCACCAACCCAGTTTGGTTCAGAGTTAATCAGTTTGGCACATTTTTTGAGGCAAACAGAAGGTACAATCAGCTCAATTTTCATCAAGCCTGCCTATTTGCCAGATCATCAAACTTAGTTTCATCCCAGTTGATAGAAATTGCCAGCCAAACAGGGGTCCTTTGCCACTGGAATGTGCACGCAAACCAAGAAATTGAAGAAGTTGAAAAAATTGAAAAAATGGCTAAGTGTTGGAAAACCAGGTGCCCTAGGTGACTTGGGGCGCCCAACGTGAGCAGTGTTAGAATATTTTCCATGTCCACAGCGTTTTCTGATAGTTTTGTGCCCAATCTTCGCCCGTTGGCAGTTTTTGGGAGGTCAAACTTGGTCAAACGATGCTAGATCGTCAGTCGGAGGCAGGGGATGGAATCTCAGTTGATCAATCTCCAAAATGTCAGGATCAATCAGCTTTTTCAGTCAATGGTGACATTTTTCCACCTTGTCGAAGTCAGAGATAGGCCATATTTAAGTCAAAACGAGTGTTGAAGTGTCGAAAACGAAGAAAAATTGGCTAGCACTTCTTTCAACTCGCGTGTTCGATGACATCATCAAAAGAAGATATTTTTCGTCATCTTACAATGAAGCCATAGGCAGCTACAAAATAGGGATTCTTCCTATTCGAAGACATCCGCTTGGATTTATGCTTTAAAAGTTGCTTTCTTCATGGATGAGGGTGAAGTTTTATTCTCACACAAATAAAGTTGCTTTTTCGCCCTAAGGATTTATAAAGACAAACTTTTGGCTTCTTTATTTCATTATCTTTTGCAGGTTACATCCAGAGGAAAGATTTTATTTTTCTTTCAATGAAGATTCGAAGACCCAAACCAAGTGCTTTTTCAGGTTCCTTGTTTCAAGGGGATCATTTTTCAGAAATCTGATAAGAGCTTTTTCAATTTTCATCGAGATGGGTCCATCTAGATTATTATCCTCTTAAAGATTGGAGTTTTGCTTTTTTTTGGGAAAACTGCTTTTTTCCTGCTTTTTTGAGAAAATCTCCATTTTTTCAAAATCCAACAATCTAGGTTGCTTCGAAACAGAATTACCTACAAAACCCATGTGCTAGTTTTTTTGGCTGACACTTTGTTTTTTCTAGAAATCAGCAAATAATTTTCAGCCATTTGTTCAAGCTTTTTCTGACATAGGCGTGTTCACAGTTGATTTTCAAGTCTTCCAATATGTAGTACTCTCTAACACAAATCAGGCACAAAACGGTATTGGTTCATGATTACCTGAGAACTTGTGAAACAGACTTGCATAAAGTACTTCCAGTAATCAATTTACACTCTTTGGAGGATGCAGGAAATAATGCTATCAGGAATCTTGGACACTCCGGTTTGCTTGCAGCGGCATCCTTTCCTATCACAGTGCAAAATATAGAGTTTGTAATTGCTTGCATGACGCATTACAACTCGATCACAAGAGAAATCCAGTCAAGAGATGGACGTGTGCTTTGCAGCTTGAGGGCAAATGACATAGAGAAGTGTTTTACAATACCTATTTGGAGAGAAAACTTAACTGTTTCACTTGAAGAATGCAAGAGGGTTTGGAACAATGATAAAGAAAAATACAGAAAAAAAGATTGGTTAGCGATGGTTAAAAGAGAAGCAAAATGTCATGCCAAAGAATGTTGGACATGGAGAGTTCAAGGAAGAACATGCCATAATGATTACTTTGCTAAGCCAGATCACGAGTCAAGCAGATGCAAATAAGTTCCAACCTTGGATGTTTTACATCATGTCCCAGATTATTGACGGAATGGAATTCTATGACTGGTCGGCACTCATCAGTGATAGTCTCCACAAACAAATAATTGATTTTCAAAGGGCTCATGAATTCCACATGATATCATACCTTGTGTATTTGATGGCTTTTCAGAGTCAATTCAGAGGTTTGAATGTTGTTGGAACTCTAGGTACTCAGCATGTGTATCATCATTTCCCGCAGTTAGAAATTTCCCAAGCTGAATGACATTACAGGCGAGTGAATGATGCATTGTTGATGCATGCAGTGCGAGATATGGACAACGAGTTGCATATACATTTTTCAGCAGAGGCTAGAATAGCAATGGCAGAATGGGCTGATTGGTTTATCTAATTTCTCATTTTTCCTATATCAGAGTATATGGCTTCTCAGGAGAGCCAGCCATGTTGCCGCGATATCCTACAGACGAAATTGCATTTATGGAATTTTTGAGGCAAGCCTATGAAGTTCATACATTTTTGCGTAGCAGACGCAAGCCAACCTTCAATTTTCCACTTGGGATGAGTATTTATAGATGTAGATCTGGAGCAGATGCCAAGGCAATCGATAATGAATCATTTAGATATGGTCTTAAGTTTTTCGACAGGAGATCTTCATATGATCCCCGTGGTGTTTATCCATCACATCTTGGACATAATTGTACGCATAAGCATGCAGTCGAAGACTTCTGGGCTAATTACGCTGATGAGTTTGAAGTGCGAGAACACAGTTACAGCAGATTCACTCTTCAACAGATGTCTGATATCCTATCATAAGATATAGAGGATTTGACAGAAAGTGGTGAAGTTCTACTTCCCACGTATTTTAGAGACCAAATTGAGCAACAACCGTTGCCGCCAGTTAATTGGTCAGTAAAAGAGAGCACTTCCATTGAAGAAAGAACAAGTCGAGTGGTTAAAAATAGTTTGATATTCTTGAAGACTAAGCGGAAGGATGATATTCCGTTAGCAGAGCCGCTAGTTGTGCAACCATCAGAGCCTTCCACTTCCAAGCCAAAATGAAGAGTAAAAGCTACGAGTGTTCTTCCAGAAGGAACGAAAATGGCTAAGTTAAAGAGGAAAAAGGATGCGTCTCCAACTCATGTCCAACAGGAACAATCACCAGTTGAACCAGAAGTTCCTGTTGAAACAACGCCACATGCTGAAGTGTTACCTTCAGATCATGTTTCTCCACCTTCTTCATCGATTACTTCTCCTATCCACATAGATTCAGAGCCAAATTCGCCGGTTCGTAACTCTGATGCACACATTGATTCATCAGGAGCTGACGAGGTTAGAACTGAGTTTCCAAGAGAGGATGGCTCATCCTGGCTTGAAAACATTATGGGGAGGAAGAGGAGAAATCCCTCATATCAGCTGGATTTAACAGAGCTAAAAAGTGTCTACCAAGACACACCAGACAAACAGCTGAAGAAGCAGGTTCGCATTGAGAAGAATGCAAAAGTAGAAATAATCCTTGAAACTGCAACACCGCTAGAAAATAGAAGTGCTAATGATGTCGAGGTTGATGACTTCACAGTTGTCAAAGCTAACCTTGGTAGAAGTACTCACCATATAGACGTCAATCTCTTCGAGGTTGCAGTGGATAGCTTGAAGGAAAGGGTATTGAAAGATGGAGAAGACAAGGCAGCTCTCACAGCTGCGGCAGTACATTTCAAATATTTTCCATGGCACTTCACAAGCTGATTTACTTCTTCCACCAAATCTTGAATGACCAGCCGATCAACAACATTTCAGTAAGTTGGTCCTTTATGGAAGGCACATGAACAGTTGGGTGGAAGAATTTGAGACTAAAGGGAGAGTTGTGCTTTTAGAGCTTTATCAGTTGAAGTACAACATTCATGATTTACGCCAAGGCATATAGGGATTGCAGCAGACCATGGCAGAAAATAGACCAGTGTTTGAGATTATTATCTCTGACTTGAAGATTGCACTTGATACTATTGATTCAGCTGAAGATAAGAAGACAGCTTCAACTTGGAAAGCTCAATATCTTTTCACAGTAAAAAACTTATGACAGTATGATTTCAGAGTTGACAGAATGGAAAGAAAAGGTAGTCAACATCCTCAAGTTCGTCAAATCTTTTGTCTCTTAGATCCTCTGTTCGTATGAAAGAGAAGATGGTACCCTATATGATCTCATGGAAGTGCAAGCAGAGTTCCAGACTCTCGTTCGCAGCAATTTTAATGATAATATCAATGCCGGCAAGATGAGTCGTTTTGCCGCAATAATAGTGAAATTCGACAAGGCTACGGGTGAAGTTCACGATTTTCTTCAGATGGTTGCCAATGGTGACGAAATGTTAGAGAATCAGAATATCATTCTAGAGAGTATCAGTGTTCCTGGCAGAGATGCAGTTAGTCACTTTTTAGAAGATATTGTTTCCCAAAATATCAATGGATGACATCACCAAAAAGCTAGAATGTTGATGAGGATGCATTTCAAAATAAAGTAGCTTTAAAACATATGCTTTTTTGTTTTAAAGCATTTGCTTTCATCCTAAGCTCATCCATTCTATATTTAGAAAAGAAATCACGTTTTGATAGTTGGAATCTTCTTTGTTTTAAAGCAGATTGCTTTAAAGCATTTGTTTATTGTATGTTTGTCTTAGAATAGTAATAAAGCTTGTGAGTTGGCAAGTTAGGGTTAATCAAGGAGATTTTAGGGTTCCCTACTCCTTTGATTTTAGTATAAATAAAGGCATCCTTGCCCATTGTATGTAATGACTTTGGTGAGAACAAATTTGCTGTGCCTATTCTAGCCTACAAACCTTGTTTTTTCCAAGTGTTTGTTCACTCTATGTTCATTGTAAGGGAATGGTAATTGTGATAGCAAGTTTGTTGTGCCTATTCTAGCCTGCAAATCTTGATATTCCAAGTGTCTGTTCACTTTGTGTTCATTGTTCTCCAGTGTTTGATCGCTTGTTGTATGCCTGCCTTTTGCTGCAGCATTGCTGTCCTAGAGTTGTGTAAACATTATGATATTGAATAGAAGTCTCATGCCTATTTTTCTTTGATATTCTATCTCGATTCATCAAGTTTTCGTCGTCAGATGTGTAGCTTTTGTAGCTTTCATTTCAGCTTTCATCATTAAAGTACTTTTAGTCTTGTGGTATAAATCTGGAAGAAAGCTGCTTAAGTTTTTGTGTTAACAATCATTCTTTGTTCACTTTCAATTTCCTTTGCTCTGAATTTACTCAGGAGATTGAAAACGTCGTTAGTCTACGCTTAGTTGTAGTAGAAGTTTTAAAAAAGGAAAAAACTGCTTCTGTAGCGTTTAGAGTTTTATAACCTTGTGCTCGCAGCTGAGAATCAAAAAGAAGATAGGTGAAGTTTCATTTAATTATCTTTTCAGCGAACATCAGCAAGAAAGAGAACTCCCCCTTCCAATAGGAGAGCAGTTTATCTGTGCATAGCTATCCGTTTCCAAATCACATTCCAGAGGTGCGAATTGAAACGCCAACACATCATAAATTGAATAGATAAGGAAATCAAGTATGTTGATCACAAATAAAATAGACAAAAAACATTGATCATTCATAGTGCACATGGAAAAGTGATGTGTGCATGGTCCCATTAGTTTTCTATTATTCTAGTTGTCCCAAGACAAAATTGACCTCTTATATGATTTACTTTCTCTTCTTCACATTGTGTCTTTGACACAAACATAGATGGAGAAAGATGCCATTAGGATTTATTGATGAAATAAGTCATCAGTATGTTATCAATAATAAAATAAGAAATATTATTAACATTATTAACATATTCTAAATCACTATTAATACTAATCATGTTGTAATCAAAGTATACAATTACATAATTGAAATAGATAGAAAATCAAATTTCTAATTAATTATTACAAAAATTAATTAAATTTAATAATTCATAATATAACAATGTTCACTATACTACATGTAGAAGCCTTCATTCAATTGGTCTATGAAAAAGTAAAACATTCGTTTGGTTCTATATTCATTAAAGCAATACTTAAGCAACGAACCCTTCAAACTCCTTTTCTAACTAAGTTTCAAGTGTTTTGCCCCTCATTTTTCATTTAAACTGAATATTGCACTAAAACCTTCTTCGATCAAGATTTTCCTATCTTGTCATTGATCCAATTGGTTGGAAATCTTCTTCTAGGTTTTCCTTTTTCTTGATTGAACTAGTTGCACTAGAGGTGTTTATTAATATGCCTTAGATGTTCTCTTAGTAGCTGGTCATCTCACATGCCATCTAGTTTCACCCCTTACATAAAGTAGTACAATTGATTATATCAAGGTTCAAAAGAATGTATGGGCATCGTGTTGTACCACATATATTTATTGATGTTCCTAAATAGGCTTTCCATTGGTTGGATGCCAAATTTGATACTTCATCTTCAGTCAAATTATCTCTTAGATCATTGCAATGCCTAGCCTTTGAAGCCACAATTAGTATCTGACCAATTGCCATTTGTTGGGGGCACTTAATCCCTAACATTTGTCAAGAGGATCTTCTTTATGATGGTGGCAGGGCCTGCCCTCTCCACTTTGAGAACATTGTTTCCATTGTTTGTGTAGTTCAAGCTTTAATTACTTCTTAATCTTTGTCCTTTGTAGTCTTTCTAGTTTTCTTCTTTTACTTTGTCTTTTTTCTTCCACATAGGTGAAATAATGGCTCTAGGGTCTAAGCTTGATTTTTTATTCTTGCATTTTTCATGTATTTTTTCTCTTCTATGGTCCAAAATTGTGTTAAAAATAGATCTTGGGTGAAAAATGGATTAGTATAGGTTGTTGTTTTACCATTCCTTTCTTATTCAATTCTCAAGCAAGGTTGTTAAAAGTTGATTGTTAGGGATATTTTCAATTGAAGTTTCTTTTTTGGTAATACCTTATCTCATCTTCTAACATTTCCCCTTCAATTTTTGCTTTAAAGATTTCCTCCACTATTAGTAAGGGTAAATTGAGGAGTTGCTCTTATTATACTTTAAATCAAGATCAATCCTGCTAGGGTTTTGTTGTCATTTGCACCCATCTAGTAGAATTTTATTTGTGTATGTTGAAATAAATTTACCATCTAACGTTCTATCCTATATTGAATTTTATTAGTGTAAGTTAATGAATTTAATCCTAAATATGATCACCACCAAAAGGCTTATATATAAGTACATATGCACACTTTAGTAGTGGTTTCTTTGAAGGATATGTTTAAAGAAAAAATCTAGAAAACAAGAAAATTTATCATCACAATAAATCATAGAAATCCAACATTACAAGAAAAAAATGATTAGATCAATTATCCTTATAAAATTAAAAACCTCCAATTTTATTATATTCCTACTCCCCCTTTTCTCACCATTACCTTCATGACATTTGCTCCCATTGGCTCTTCATCACTTCGTACCTAATTTTCACTCCTCTTCAATCATTTTTACTTTCCTTCTAAAATTATATGACCATATTATTGCAATATAAATTTTAAAAAACTTTAAATACAATTCAACCCTGTAGCCTTTCGTTTTACTCTCCCTTGCTTCCCCCCACTAAAAAACCAACATACCGTAAATGGAAATTGCTAGAAGTGTGTTCGAAAGCATTTGTTAGTTCCCCTTATTTGTTGCAATCGAATAAGTTACGAGAAAGACTGGTAATAATCTGTAATTCAAATTTAAGGGGATATCTTTTGGGTTTAAGCGCTGTTCGATTGGGAAGCCTACACCATCACTCAGCTGTGAAGGCCGAGCGAAAAACTAGTAAGCACTTACAATCCAAACATATTAACATTTGTATCAATGGAGGCAGTAGTAATTGACGCGGGTTCGAAACTTCTCAAGGCCGGCCTTGCTCTTCCTGACCAGGAGCCATCCATGGTATGCATGTTATCTCCATATTCACCTTCTTTCTATTATCTTTCACAATTTAGGGTATTTTACATTTTATTCTACCACAAATACGGGTTATTTTAAATTTTCTTGATTTAATTCAACTGATAATCCACACAAAGACAAGACATAAATACCAGGAGGCGAAAACATATATAGCCTGTGAGAGAAAGCACGAAATAATGGAGAATATACCCCGAGCGATGAAAGTGCAGGGGCATTTATTCCGAAAGCTGGAGAATAAGGCGTCCCATCCCAATATGTGTCTCATTATAGCATTGTAGTGATTGTCAAGTCCGATATGATGGGGTTTAATTGTTCAGTTGTCCTGGCGGTGAATAGCCTCCAATTATTTACCTTTGAGTAAATGCCGCATCATTGCTACCCTGGCTGTGACTCGTCTCCCCCCGTGAAGGACTGAAAATAAGATCTCTTGATCGAATCACTAGCCAATCTGATGCTTCTCAGGTCTCCTTTGTCAACTGCTACTTTGGCATAGACAGTTTGCCAGTTGATAATGACAGTGATCTATATTTTCAATTTGTCTCTTAATGTGCTTAAGCCACATTTTGTGACTTCTCAATTCCCATTGAATTTCCACCTACTATTGTCCAAAGAAATTGATCATTACTTACCTTTGTCCCTTTGACAATGGCTAATAGTTTGACTTTGTTGTTTGTACTGCAACCAATCAATTCGTAGAAGACCTATCTGCCTTCACCTCTACCATCTCTTTCTATCCCTCCACTACATGTTGACCCAAGGTTTCCCCTGTAAGCCCCATCAAAGTGAATTTTAATTGAACAATCAGGCAAAGATCCACAATGCACATGGTAACACTGCAAACGACTTAAATCATCCCCATTAATGGGGTCAGTTCTGGAGTAGCTCACACATATTGGGATTGCCTATGGTAGGATAGAGTTATTGGAATGTCCCCTTTTGGGATTGCCCTAAATCTTGCCCTAGAATCGCAAATTTAACATAGTTAGGGTTGTAACTTACCAATTGAATGCTTTAAGATAGACCTGATTTAGGTCCTGCATTCATGTTAGTTATCAACAGATAAATAAACATATAATCCAATGATGTTACAGATAGAATTCTAATCACTATTATAATATTCAGCATGTACACATGGGATTTCTTTTAAGGTTTCCCTCCAGCAGTCCATCGTCATTATGGAACACCACATACAAGGCGCCTCGAGCCGTTCCATCCAGCCCAGGATGTACGGAATGACACTCGCCATTCAGCCTCCCGGCCCCACTCGGGGTGTCCCTACCGGAATGGAGTCCTAGCTACTTGAATTCCTTATATGCAGTATCCTCCATAAATGATTGACAGTTGGATGAGAGCCTTAAGGGAATCATTACATTGGTGCTATTGTAAATAGGCAAAATTATAGCAAGAATAAGAGTATTAGGAGAGTAACAATATCTGCTGTTTTTAATTACTGCATATATATCTCTGCTGATGTACATATATATTACTACTGAAGTCTGCAGATTTATCTCTGCTCTAAATCAGTTCGTATTCCATGTATCCCTTCTTATTCCTTATTCCTTCCTCTTATACCACTCAATGTCTATGAAGAGAGGCGATCCATCACTATAGACATGTCCCTTCAAGATTGATCGCAGCTCTTGGTTTAATCTTTGCCTTTTTATTACAAACGCAAGTACACTTAATCGCACCTCTTCACATTTTATTTGAATAAGACAAATTGTAACATATGAAGTGCTGCCCTCTTTTATAAACTTTAATCATATTACTTCAAAACTAATCGCTGCCCTCATAAACATAGTGGCAGCCTTTCATAGAATCGCATCTCCTTCCTTTAGTGAATCCGTGTGGTGTAGAGCACCCTTGAAGATTTCATGTTTTGATGTATTTTGGAAACATCATAGAGTCTTTTGAATGTTTTGTGAATCAATAAGGTCTAAGAGACCAATTTTTGTGTGATTTGATGTCATAAAGGTGTTAGAAGGGTCTATTGTCATCAGTCATGTAAGGGAGGTCATAAAAACATGTAAACACATGCTTAAGTCATATGGTCAAATGCCTCCAAATGGTCACAACCTTCACAAGATAGTTTGGGGCAGTTGTAACTAATGCAAATATGCATAAAAACCTTCATATGCATCGAGGAGAGGATGATGAAGAAGTTTTGAAGAATAAAATACAGTAAACTCTGCTTTTTCCTACAAATTTCTCTGTTTACCACATGTTGCGGGCCGTACCCTGTCAATGTACGGATCTGTCATGAGTTGAAAGTCATTAGAATTGTTAGTATAAGGTGTTAACTGTCTTGTACACTTGATTTGAGGCTCTATCATTTAACTCTAAGGTAGATATCTTTGTGTTTTCAAGAAACTGTCATAAACCCTGAATTAGGGTTTTATAGATAAACGATGGAGGTTTGATCCATTCCACCGATCCTGTCACTCTCCAATCGGTGGAATGGAGTTAGGCACAGTAGGTTTACTTGTTTCAATCATTCTTTTGTGCAGGGACGAGTTTATTGGCAGTTTGGTAAGAACAGGCCTAATAAACCCATGTATTAGGCCTTGAAATAGGACAGTGGTTATAACAGTTACTTGATTGGTCATAGGAACCCAAAACGCACAGAATCTTGTGTTTTGACATCAGTCCCACTTGTCCAAGTGGTTGTGTTCAGGTTGTAAGTCCATTTGAGGGTAGTCTCTTTGCAAAAGAGGCCTAATTAGGCCTATTTCAAAACTGTTCAATCCTATTTTTGAAGCCTTCTGCCCAAAACAACACATGACCCATTTTTGATATGTTGAAAACAAGGATAATGGGTATCTTAAAGATGATGACCCTTGTGAAAGATATCCTCTGACAGACCCTAAAACAGGGCTACAAGGCTTAAGGCCTCTTAATGAAGGAAGTACTTGAGATTCGAGTTGTGTGGAAGGAAGTGTTTGGGATAGGTTAGTAGGGTAGTGAAAGTGTCCCTTTTGCATCACCGTGTCTTTTTATACATCGCCTTTAACATAATTGCTTCCCTTTACTCTTTTTGAGGATCACACTACTTCATAACCAAATCGCATAGCATCTATTAATTGGTGGTCTTCACATAAGAATTTTGTCTTATTAGATGTGGCGCTTATATAAATTTATGTTAAGTTAAAACTCCAAGCAAGTGCCAATATGGAATCAGTCCATATTAAAAATATTCCACCTTTCTCCAACATCTTTATTATGTTTAAATCTTTAATTTAAACATTACATCGACTTCTTCAAAATGATGATAGTCGGCCTATAGGAGAGGGGATATGACAGTCCACCTTGCCCGAGATTGCTTGTCTCAAGCAATCAAACTCTTGAGATTACCAAGATTCTAAATTGACCTTGTAGATTTGTATTCTTGTGAGGTCATTAACTTTTATTGTGATACTTGGATAGGAATTGATTATTTTGGTATGTTTGACTCTACGTCTCTGGAGAGTAGCTGTAAGTATACTTGCCTCAACTGGGCTACCAATAAGGTCAATACTATCTTCTAATGTATGAGGACAATTTATTGTCCAATAGTCTTCTTACTATTTCCCAATAACTCTCAACAACAAAACCAAGAGATGGAAATTGGCAAGACTTATTACTTAAGACAAGTTTTCTCTCATTTCATCACCCCAAGGATCCTAGGCAATGATACAAACTCTTCATTACCCCTTGTTGAAATCTAAAATCATGATGGATTGCGGGAATGTTGAGAATATCAAGATCCCACTCCTTTGTGTAAAATTACTTTTGCTTTCGTGTAAAGGATCTAGATGTTTGAATGACAACTTCCCTTAGATAACGTATGTTTCATTTTGTGTAAACATTCAAACAAAGTTTACGATAAGTTTGTTTCTAATGAGGAGCTTATAGGGTTTTTGTATTACTTAACCTAGTCAAACATCTATTATACCCATAGGTGATTAATATTTAAGTAAAAATTTATGGGTTTGATTAAGTCAATAAAATGAAAGATGTATAATAGTTTAGCATTCCTAGCAAGCAATAGGAGGACTTAAATTTATAGGTTTAACCTAATATCCAAATCTTGTTCCATCTTCTAATTCAATTGGAGGTTATCACTCTTTTTTGACGTATCTCCATGTTCGGTACTAAATTTATTTTCATATTTGGGGCGAGTACTGGATTTATTTAAACAATATCAATTTATCCCAAGGTTGATAGGTGAGAATGATCTTGGGATTTGTGGGTTATGGGCCCATAATATAACTTAGCATAGGCTTATGTAAAAACTTTGTTGTAACTTGATGTGTATCAAAATTATCTAAGTTACTCTAATCAAGAAAAGGAACTTAGACCCTTGGATAAAATGATCTACTCTAGATATTACATATAGTAGTGAATTTGGTCCCCAGACAAGGTTCACTAGATCAATTTTATAGGTTACAAGGTAGATCATAGGTGGTTTACTAGATTGTATGGCCATTGTTTCAATGAGTGTGGGATAGATCACTTGATTGTACATTTGATCTTGTTCCAAATTAATAGAACAATTTATTTTCAATGATGTTCCTCTTCCATGAAGCTTGATGAATATATCTTACGATAATTTTCCAACATTTCTCCAAATTTGTAGGTTCCTAAAGAATTGAGTTGTCTTCATTACATTCTCCCAAAATTGTTGTTTTGGCTATTAAGAGATTGACCATCCTAGGTCAAGATGATACCACAGTGTACCTAAATCTTGAAGTTTGAAAGATAATCTTAATCCATCTTTGTATCCTTAGTTATGCCTAAGTTTCCATGACAACTAGATTTTCATTTGAGAATTTGAAGTCAAATTATATTGTTAGATTCAACTATCTTGAGTGGTTATGATTGATTGTTCCTTCCTTGGGAAACTTTCGATATTTTGATTTCTTGATTTCTTGATGAATAGATGAGTGGCTGTAATGCCCCTTACCTAAATTGCCCTAGAAATTCAAATGCCACAAGTTAGGTTTAGGGTTTATGATTTACTACTTAGAATATCTTCAAAATTTGCATAATTCTTGGACTTGAGTTCTGCAGTCATAACATAGGAAAACATATACAAAATATAAATATACAAATATACATCTTTAACCATTAGGGTTAGACAAGATTACATTGCATTCAAATTCATAAACAATATCAATATAGAGAGATTATATATTCATTACCATGCAGTTAACTCAGTTTGTTTACAAAACTCAGTCATAGAAGAGGATGGTATAGGGAGGCATGGCATGGTGCTTTCAAACAACAGTTCTCCCTCCAAGCAGTCCCCTCACCATTCTTCTTTCATTGGTGAACCCGAATTTGTCAATAAACCCTCAACATGGAGATTGGGAGGAGAATTCTGCCCTTGGGTGCCCTTAGTCGTTCTCTCCCTTTCACAGGACAGTAGGGGTGCCTTACTAGCTGTTCTCTCCCTACCTGTCAATGTAAAGGGTGCCTTCAGCTGTTCTCTCCCATAGTGCATATTTCCTCCTTGTCCATGTTGACAATTTATTGCAAATATTTTATGTATTTTTATATATGACACTTATATGCAATAAGTAAAGATAATTGACAGTCAATAATGATTTGACCTGATGTTCCTTATTTTATTTCTGCACGTATATTCAATAATGATTCTTATTGAACTTCTAGTTCAGTTTTAGGATTTGCAATGTATCCTTTTGCTGTCCACAATAGTCTATATGACTGAATAAATATCTATAACTCTGCAGGTGGAATTCAAATGTCTACTATTATATTCAATAACCAATGATCAATGCCCTTACATGAGACTGCTGTATATATATCTGTTATTTCCTCTTCCTCTACTTTTTTATATCCCTCTTTCATTTTATATTCGATTCTATATATTTCTGAGTGTGTCCCTTCCCAAGGAAGGCGACTTGACAAAGGGAGGCGTCTTTTGTCAACAAACACACTTTATAATTTAATTCTGCCTTTTCACAACAAATTGCTGCACTCCTATAATCACTGCACTCCTATAATCGCTGCTTGTTATGTATGGTAATCACTTCCATCATAATCGCATCTCTCTATACAATGATTGTTGTCTTAAGATTATTGTTTGATCGCTGATTTCTCTTAAACTAATCGCTGCTTTCATTCATGATCGCTTCTCAATATACAATTATCGCTGCCCTAAAGATATAATAATTGCTATTCCTTAGTATATTAAATTTACACAATATAATCACAATTGCTGATTTATGAAACATTGAATGAATCGTATGTACTGCTTGTATTAGTTACTTTATTCAAATTACTATCATAAGACTTTTGTCTTATATATTGATCGATCTCTCATTTGCTTCAACAATATTATATGTTGTCATATAACATATATTAATTGCTGCTATCTTTTGTTGCTCCACATAATATATAAATCGCTCCTCTAGTTGCTTTTGAGAAGTTGGCCAGCTTAGAATCATTATTTAATTTTATGATTTTTTGTTATTTCGGGGGCATGACAGTGACGATTGCTTATGTCAATGAATTAATTTATCCTTTATATCTATTTCTTGAAGGAGTCACTACTCTTCTTGGCTGCCTTTTTCGAGAATAATACCTTACCTTTGAGTTGATTGTTATATTTATTCCTATTGATGGTTTCTTCACAAGGAAATGATTTCCCTTTTATATTTTATTGTTAAGGAAGTCCTACATTTGAAGGGTCACGCTTTTCGTATTTGGGGTTTCATCCTTTCTCGCATCATCATTATTCTTGAGAACCTAATTTAATTTACTTATAAAATCACTTAGGGTTCTATTCTCAATTGAATTCTTCAATGATGTTTTGGATGTCTTTGTTACCAGAATATGTAAAACATATTATTAAAACTGAATGTCTTATTACAAAGATAGAGCGGAGTTCTATTTATAGAGAGATTACAGAAGATTCTAAAAAGAAGCGGGAGTTTCACAAGGAAACTACAGGTAAACAAAGCAAAAAAGATAGGAAAAAGCTAAACGAAGAACAAAAATAGAAAAAAGCAAAGATTGACCATTATCTAATAGAGATAACTAAACTTTATCTTAATACCCCCCCTTAATGGTCAATTTCCTAAGATTATTGTTTGATCGCTGATTTCTCTTAAACTAATCGCTGCTCTCATTCATGATCGCTTCCCAATATACAATTATCGCTGCCCTAAAGATATAATAATTGCTATTCCTTAGTATATTAAATTTACACAATATAATCACAATTGCTGATGTATGAAACATTGAATGAATCGTATATACTGCTTGTATTAGTTACTTTATTCACATTACTATCATAAGACTTTTGTCTTATATATTGATCGATCTCTCATTTGCTTCAACAATATTATATGTTGTCATATAACATATATTAATTGCTGCTATCTTTAGTTGCTCCACATAATATATAAATCGCTCCTCTAGTTGCTTTTGAGAAGTCGGCCAGCTTAGAATCGTTATTTAATTTTATGATTTTTTGTTATTTCGGGGGCATGACAGTGACGATTGCTTATGTCAATGAATTAATTTATCCTTTATATCTATTTCTTGAAGGAGTCACTACTCTTCTTGGCTGCCTTTTTCGAGAATAATACTTTACCTTTGAGTTGATTGTTATATTTATTCCTATTGATGGTTTCTTCACAAGGAAATGATTTCCCTTTTATATTTTATTATTAAGGAAGTCCTACATTTGAAGGGTCACGCTTTTCATATTTGGGGTTTCATCCTTTCTCGCATCATCATTATTCTTGAGAACCTAATTTAATTTACTTATAAAATCACTTAGGGTTCTATTCTCAATTGAATTCTTCAATGATGTTTTGGATGTCTTTGTTACCAGAATATGTAAAACATATTATTAAAACTGAATGTCTTATTACAAAGATAGAGCGGAGCTCTATTTATAGAGAGATTACAGAAGATTCTAAAAAGAAGCGGGAGTTTCACAAGGAAAGTACAGGTAAACAAAGCAGAAAAGATAGGAAAAAGCTAAATGGAGAACAAAAATAGAAAAAAGCAAAGATTGACCATTATCTAATAGAGATAACTAAACTTTATCTTAATACCCCCCCTTAATGGTCAATTTCCTAAGATTATTGTTTGATCGCTGATTTCTCTTAAACTAATCGCTGCTCTCATTCATGATCGCTTCTCAATATACAATTATCGCTGCCCTGAAGATATAATAATTGCTATTCCTTAGTATATTAAATTTACACAATATAATCACAATTGCTGATGTATGAAACATTGAATGAATCGTATATACTGCTTGTATTAGTTACTTTATTCACATTACTATCATAAGACTTTTGTCTTATATATTGATCGATCTCTCATTTGCTTCAACAATATTATATGTTGTCATATAACATATATTAATTGCTGCTATCTTTAGTTGCTCCACATAATATATAAATTGCTCCTCTAGTTGCTTTTGAGAAGTCGGCCAGCTTAGAATCGTTATTTAATTTTATGATTTTTTGTTATTTCGGGGGCATGACAGTGACGATTGCTTATGTCAATGAATTAATTTATCCTTTATATCTATTTCTTGAAGGAGTCACTACTCTTCTTGGCTGCCTTTTTCGAGAATAATACTTTACCTTTGAGTTGATTGTTATATTTATTCCTATTGATGGTTTCTTCACAAGGAAATGATTTCCCTTTTATATTTTATTGTTAAGGAAGTCCTACATTTGAAGGGTCACGCTTTTCGTATTTGGGGTTTCATCCTTTCTCGCATCATCATTATTCTTGAGAACCTAATTTAATTTACTTATAAAATCACTTAGGGTTCTATTCTCAATTGAATTCTTCAATGATGTTTTGGATGTCTTTGTTACCAGAATATGTAAAACATATTATTAAAACTGAATGTCTTATTACAAAGATAGAGCAGAGCTCTATTTATAGAGAGATTACAGAAGATTCTAAAAAGAAGCAGGAGTTTCACAAGGAAACTACAGGTAAACAAAGCAGAAAAGATAGGAAAAAGCTAAACGAAGAACAAAAATAGAAAAAAGCAAAGATTGACCATTATCTAATAGAGATAACTAAACTTTATCTTGATACCGCCCCTTAATGGTCAATTTCCTAACTATAGAAAGTTGCCCCCCCCTAAAATTGATAACTGATCCACGAGCATCTGAATATATCAGGCAGAAGAGTTGGCCTAAAAGCTGTAGAAAGCAGACTCCTTTTACTCAGAGTGCTTTGCGACATGGGTTGATGGTGCTGATTCTTCAGACTTGTACTGTGTAACAGCCAAGCGTTTCCGGCAATCCTTTTTCGTATGGCCAAACTTATGGCAGTAATTGCATTGGATGTTGTACTTCTTGGAAGGGTCCTGTGACTGACCTTGACTAAATGGCTGAGAGGCTGATTGGTACCCTGAATCTGCTGAAAGGACTTGGTAGTGAATGCCTGTTCTAAGGAGGAGGAAGTAGCACTGCTA
The DNA here is from genome assembly GCA_027924645.1 of Cunninghamia lanceolata. Taxonomy (NCBI): domain Eukaryota; kingdom Viridiplantae; phylum Streptophyta; class Pinopsida; order Cupressales; family Cupressaceae; genus Cunninghamia; species Cunninghamia lanceolata. Next base: position 1,739,061 of record BSBN01001091.1, read on the forward strand.
CCGAACTACTGTTTCCATCGATCTTGCTGCAAAAGTGTGTTGCAGAGATCTGAAAACTATAGGGTAACATTAGTTGAAGTAATGTTAAGTGTCTCGATAAAGTGCTCGTAAGAGTGTGGTAGACTTTTCAGAGTGATAACTACCATATCTTCTTCGGTCATGTCATGACCAATCGCCATCAACTGATCATGGATGTCCTTGATTTTGGTGAGATGCTCTTGCAGAGACATATGTTCATCCATCATGATCGAGAAAAGCATGTTCTTTAAAAAGAACGCACAACTTTTGTTTGACGTTTCATGAAGATCCTTCATCAAATCCCAGATTTCCTTTGCAGATTTCCTAGACGGAACCTAAGGCCGCTGATCATCGGTGACTAATAACTTGATAAGCATCACCGCTTCACGATTTTGCTCATCAAATTTATCCTGATCTTTACCTGCCAGTTGAGGACGTGTAATTTTGCCCAACACTAGCTGGTCAAGTCGTCGATACTCGAAGATTGTCATCATTCGCTGCTTCCAGGTGTTGTAATTTTTGCCATTGAACTTCTGAACGCTCTCCAACAGAATGTTGGTCAAAGATGCCATACTACACGTTTTTCGAAACACGAAAAAATGAATTATAAGCAGTTGGCACAGATATTGAAGCAGATAGACGACACGAACAGGGAAAATAGAACCGAAGCACAGATTCTGAAAACATGGAATAAATCTGAAACACAGGCATAGATCTCGAGATAAATCCGAACACGGATTTCAAAATACTGATCTCGAGAGTATGAAGAGCAGAGGTTCAGAACATTTGAACATGAATTTCGAGACAAATTTGAATCACAGATTTCGAGGAAAATATTTCTGCATGTCTACTGATTGCTGGCTGGGATGCAATATGACCTGGGTCAAAGAGTTGACTGGAGGCTGAGGTCAAATATAGCTAGTGTTGGGCGAGTCACCCCAAAAAATTGGACACTGTGAGCAAAAAACTCTCTTTCAAGACAAGAGACGCGATTGCAAAGGAAAAGTCGATAAAACTCCAAATAGATTTGAAATCTTGCAAAAAATTGCGAACAAGATGCCCACGAACTCTTCAAAAAACAGAAGCGACCAACAAGTCTGCAAAAACGCCACTACAGCAAAAAACTCCGATGATTCTTCAAGGAACCCATCCAAAGTGAAAGCCAAGAATAATATATGTGCTCCAGAAGAAGTTGAATCACCACCCAGAAGGAAAAAACACGAAATCCCACCAGAGCCCGTGAGCCTTTACTACAGATGGCGAGCAAGGGTTTGTTTGAAAACACGACTCCAATCCTCGCAGAAAGTCTGTAACACATGACTGGCATCTAAAAACAACAACCTCAGAAAGATCCACGATTTCTCACACCGTTTGCAGAGAAGGCGACCACAAAACAGGAATCCGCGATCAGAAGGGAAAAGCGCGTGCAAAAACCGGCTCCTAGAATGAACGCGACCTCCTGGGATTGAAAATTGCGACCGCCAGGAATTAAAAAAAACGCGATTGCAGAAGCTCAGAACCGCGCCTGAAAAAGAAAGCGGCACCCACGGGTTTTTACGCCAAAAGAAAAGAACACTGGAAGAATGTAGGGCACGACCCTATACAGACAGAGACAAAAATCGCGATTTCCTCCAGCCAGGAAAAAAAAAAAAAAAAAAAAAAAACGCGAACCAAAAACAAGGTCACGAAAACACGCGACCAACAGAGAAATGGCTCAGGACCTGTACGTCGTACGGATGTACGGATAGGTGCAGGAGGGAACCCGCTCTGATACCATGTTACCAGAATATGTAAAACATATTATTAAAATTGAATGTCTTATTATAAAGATAGAGCGAGCTCTATTTATAGAGAGATTACAGAAGACTCTAAAAAGAAGCGGGAGTTTCACGAGGAAACTACAGGTAAACAAAGCATAAAAGATAGGAAAAAGCTAAACGAAGAACAAAAATAGAAAAAAGCAAAGATTGACCATTATATAATAGAGATAACTAAACTTTATCTTAATAGTCTTTCTCGAATGAAATGTTCTCCCCTTTAATATCTCAAGTTTGAGGGAGTCACACTTTTTCACTTCGCTAGTTACAACTCTTTCATTATTGCATAAGTTAATTTGTTAGTGCTTCTCAACTCAAGAAGTGTTTGACAATAAAGCTTTAATAGATTTTGGCATTTTCATAATTTTTAAGCATTTAGTAATCTTAAACACACATGGAGTAAACTTGTTGAAGCAAACACATAGATATACGTAATACATGAAGCATACACATAGGTACATGCGATACATGAAGAATACACGTAAGACATAAAGCATGAAGTATATACGTAGATACACATAATATATAAAGTATACACATAACTGCATGTGAAGCATGAAGCATACACATAAATACACGTGATACATGAAGTATACACGTAAGATACAAAGCATGAAGCATATACATAGATACACGTAATATACGAAGTATACACATAAATGCATGTGAAGCATAAAGCATACACAAATACACGTGATACACGAAGTATACATGTAAGGCACAGAGCATGAAGCATATACATAGATACACATAATATACAAAGTATACACATAAATACATCCTAAAAGTAGAAGGTGTGATAGGAGGAGTCACTAGAGTGTCATGTGCATCCAAGGTAGGAATTGTAGCATGAAAATGAGTGTCATGAACATCTTAAGAAGAAATCATAGAGGGTAGAGCTACTAGAGGAGATAAATATGACTGAAGAGTGATATTAATGCTTAATTTGTGCTTCCTCCTTGGTGTCATGCCCACATTTCACTTGCGGTCACAACACGCAAACACGCGTGTCATGTCCACATGCGACATGTGGTCATGATACGAACTAACAAAAATTTTCCCCTTACTACTCTGAATACCCCCTCGCACGCGCAAGCGTGCTCGGTTGCGTATGTTTAAGGTGTCAACGATGATGTTGTTTACGGAATATTTCACCCACGTGTGCATTCACTATGCTGGACTTACTTATTTACTTGATGACGTTCACTATGTTTACGTCGGTTAATTTGCAACGTTTAGAATTTCCTTGGTAGGTGGTTGACCTTTAATTGGTTTTCTCAGTTTATTTCAATATTGGCTCGCATTTCTCCTTTTATTATATTCCATCGTTTATTTATTTAATTATCTATCATTTCAATAAATTGTCTCATTTTCATAGTCTACCATTTGGTAATAATTTAACTTTGAAATCGCAATTTCTTTTACCGACCGAATTGTCGAATTTTAAATATTAAATGTCAAATTAATTGTCTCATCATTTCTTTTGATATAAATAATTAAAAACAATATTTAAATATTTGTATTCGATTAATTATATATTTTCATTTTTAAATACATTACATTTATTATATATATATATATATATATATAACAGTCTCTTTTAAGTGTATAAACAATTCATACCATTATGTATATATAGGTTTGTTTATATATACATTTATATAACATACATAAACATCACTAGTTAAATAAATTTTCTTATTTAGTGGAAGCCCCTCATTTAAATATCAAATTATATATATATATATATATATATATATATATATATATATATATATATGCACTCACACATATATAAATATATATATATTTATATTTATTTTATAAACCTTTTATGTCATGCTCCACTCAAAGAATCAAGTGCATTGTTATAAAACCAACTTATAGCATTGAAGATGGAATAACCCTAATTTTAATGTGGTGTTGCAGGGTCATGGAGGCGGCGGCGGCGAAGGAGGTCGCAGGGGAGCCGAAGCTATGGAGGTGGGCGGAGATCGTAGGCGGCGGAGAGGGGAAGGTGTTGATGCCGGCTGAAGGGGAGGCGTGGAGCGCTGGCCGCGAGGGGGCTGTGGAGGCTCACGGGGAGGGTTGCCTGTGCGCAGGCTACGGTGTTATGATGAGCGGGGGTGTGGGGAGGGGCGGAGCCCCAAGGTTTCAGTGGGGGTTTAAACCTCCACCATTATACATTCAAAATTTCGACTGTGTTTTACAGCGAACTTCCTCAATTTATTTCATTTCAATTTCGTAATTTTTAATCAATACAAATTAATACTAATTAAATATATATATATAACACATTTTCACAATTTCATTTAAAAAAATAATAAAAATAAAAAAAAATATATATTTTTATATATTTAAATCATATCGAATTTTTATATTTTCTACAACATTTTAGTTTACAATTTACAATTTCATTTCACATTTTCTCCAACATTTTAATTTACAAATTTAACATATACTTAAATAAAAAAAACAGAAATAAATATAAATTCCAATTTACATTTGTCAATTAAAATTCATCCTTTTCACATGTACTTTCCAACGCAATGTAAAGAATAAATACAGAATAATTATTAAATCTTTCACTTCAAAACTCATTATAGCAGAAATGTAAAACGTTTTTGATAAAATTCTATTGCACAACTAAATCAAATCTTAATCCTTTTCCAAAAGACAAATTTACTTCTTATAAAATTTAATGAATGTATCATTTCCACTAAACAATACAATGGATAAATCTTAACAACTTTGCATACATCCACAACTAATTTTCACAACGTTATAAATATATATTTGCAAGAAAATAGACAAATCTACTCCTTGGATAAAATAATTTTCTCTTCTTTCTGCTCACACAATGATATAATGAAATAAACAATAAAAAATCACAACTAACAACATAATAAGGGAGGATTTTCTCTCCTCTCCCAAAATAACAATTTTTACAACAATTTCAGAGAGAGGAGATCTCTCCTCTAAAACTCTTACAGGATGAAACTTTAAGAGACCAAGCTCTCTTTACAAGTAAGGGAAATTAAACATATTCTCTAAACAAGGAAAACTCCTCCAATCTTTACCACATGCTCCAAAATAAACTTGCATGACAAACAAGGAAGAATACACCACACAACAAGCTCTCCTCCCTACCATAGACCCGCAAGAGGGTCACCCCCGAGCTAGGGAGATCATCCACACACCCAGGAAGAATAAAGCAAAAACACTCCACAACATTGATTCACAACAATAGAAGCAACAACACACAAACTCCCATGGTTTTACACACAATACAAAGACTCAGTTGAGGTGAGTTCAAAAGGGGTAGGGAAGTAGACTCTCTCTACTCAGGTGTCATTCTTCTCAAATAATTATCCTAGCTTATCTTATGGCCTCAAACCAACAAAATTATTCTTTCTCATGGCCTCAAGCCATCCAAATAATAAAAATCACAGGGATATCCCAAATAGGCTCTCAAGCCTTATAGGCCTCTAGGCTCAAAATTACCACATGCCCTCAAAGCTTCCATATACCAAAACAAGAATACACTCGAGGAGGTTCACATCTTCCCTTCCCCATACATGATGAGCATTGTCTTCCAACTGGAAGAAACTCTTTCATACACCCAACACAAACCCAAAATAGCAAAAATAACACATAGACAACTATTGCAAATCCACATTCATCAAACAAGAACAAAACATACATAGGTGAGTAAACTGATTCACTAACCTCTACAAGCCCAATTATGGAAGTATTTTGAAGAAGAGCTCCACCCTTAGTCTCCTCCTCCAAGTTCCCCTTCTTCCACAATAATCCAACCCCCTTACCCTCTCCCTCTTCTCCTCTTTAAAACAAATTCTCTCCCTTATCCCTTATTCCCAAGTGGCATTAAAAAACTAAACCCACTCCTTATCCATTATTCCTAGTGGACTTAAAACAATTAACCCCACTCAAGAGGTTCCCCACTATAGCCCTTTTCCAACACATGGAGGAATAAAATATAATAAGAAAAATAGAAATAAAAAGGAAGTGGATGACACACCACCCTTTTTATGGGGTCTCCCACCAAAAGAGAGGCACAAAGAGACAAGCACTCCATTATTGGTGGATCATGGAGTCATTCTATGACTTGGAAGTGGGTATAAGTGTGGATTCCACTCATCCCATTATCCCCATGCTCCCAAATTCGTCACTTAACTTCATCATGAAGTTGAAGTGACCATATGGAGGTTATCTCAAGGTTATCCTAGTAAAAAGGGTCCCTAGACCCATGGGGTATAACCTAGGGTTGATTTTAACTTAGTTAGGACTCCCAGAGTCAAGTAAAAACACAAGAAGAGGGTCTAAAAGAAATAAACTTAAACAAGACTCATAACAACATTTCTTACAACACATATCACAATACAAGTAATTCAAAGGGTAGACCTAATTCCCTTGACCCCATGCAACATTACAACATTACAACATTTCCACCATACACAGAGTTGATCTTAATTCCTCGTGGAACTAGATCGGCTCACAAGGGATACAACATAGGGTGTGGAATGATTTCCTGTATTTGTAGTTTCGTTAGCAATACCTGCACACTCAATCTCGAAGTTAATAACACATAAAGATATTATAGCCAAAGCAAATTAAAATACAAGCATACCTAAGTATTCTACCATATAATCATACTGAAATCACATTAAAGTTCCATTTCTAATATTATCCATTCATCATTTTCTTAAAAGCAACATCTAATTGTCATTGCATAATTATTTTCCTAAAAATCAATTTGGTTTAATAATCAAGATTTCGCGATCAATAGTCCCCCAATCATAAAAGTAATAGCAAAAGTACTGTAAATAGTCTCATGAACAGAAGTGAAAAAGGTAGGCCTCACACTTAGTATGTATTTGTTATGATCATTGTGACTTAGGTTGATAAGTTTTGCTGCGATAAGAACATTCTGGTGTGGTTGGACCAAAGATTTCCTTGAATTTAACTCATTTATAATGGGGCAATCAATATCTTCAAAGTGGAAGTGCTGTTTGTAACTAGAAATGGGCAAGCCATGGAACTAATGGGGCAATCAATATCTTCAAAGTGGAATTGCTGTTTGTAACCAGAAATGGGCAAGCCATGAAACTAAGTGCTTTGTGACACTTGTTAAGCAAATTTTTCTTCTTGTCTTCTTCTAAAGGTGCATGTTAAGTGTTGCAAATAAACCCCAAATAATTCCATATGCCAAAGCATATCCTCCATATAGGATTTCCTTGGGAAGTAGTTGGCATCTGTCAACTGAATTGCATGAGGATAAAGAGCCATAATGCTAATAAAGATAAATCAAGATGAGTATAAATTGAAGCTACCACGGAAAAGCATGCTAATAGGAACACACTTTAAAAAAATACCACAAAAAGAGATGCTTGTTCCCCCAGATATGCCCTTGACAAGATTGCACACAAAAATGAAAAGTGTCCCAAAAGTTCAATCTAGAGGCTGAAACAACTCTTATGACAAAGATAAAATGATTAGAAGCAACATATATACATGCTAGAAAAATTTCAGTCCAGGTGAAGAAGTTAAACTTTGGCACAATTTCTAAGATGGCCCAAAACTGCAATTGAAGGCAGAATTAGCTCTCAGATTACAAAATTGATCAGATGACATATATATAGTTGCTGCTCAATTTCAGGCCAAATGAACAAATTTGATCTTAGTACAATTTCCAAGGCAACACAAAACTGCTACATGACGGCTGAAACAAGTCTTGGCGCAGAAGATATAATTGTTCAGGATGGTCTAATCCATCTTCCCTAAAATTTTCAGACCATTTAAACCTTTTTCTTAGTCTTTTTTTGTAATAAAATATAATAAATTTAGATAAAAATTTAGCACAGAAGACCAAATCTGGTTGTGATATTTTTGCTGGAACTGGAGAAAATGGAGGGAGTTTCAGCAAATAGAAGGTTAGCCAAACTGAAGTGATTGCTCTGTACGCAACTCCGTCGTCAAATTCTCTCTAAACTGGCCCTTACAGTTCTGGAGCAAGCTTAGAAGGTGCTCTGATGCTATATTGGGAAAAAAAAAATTGTTCTCATTATCATAAAGCTGCAACCTACTACAGGAAGCCCATAAGAACACAAATAATATTGGTACAAAATTGTACCCTGCAAAATTGCATCAATAATTCTTAAAATATTACAATCTGTCTCTTGGATATTCAAAACCAGGTAGTCTATGTCCTAAAGGCTTTTAAAGAGAAGTCTATGAGCCTAAGTTTAGAATAAAATAAGAATGCAATAAAACAATAAAGCAAGCTTTAAAAGCTTCTTCAAGTTTACACCAACTTGAAATAAAAATAAGTCAAACTTATCTCTTTTGCTTTTTACAATTTGAATTTCAAGTTGCATAATTAATTGAGTAGTAAATTATAAATAATTAATAACACTAGCTGTCCCTCTTGAACTGACATCCATTTCATATTTTTAGACGAGTTGCCTTTTAGTCCCTTGAATTTTTTGCAAGCCATAATTTCCTGATGCCATCCCTTCCTGTGCTGCTATCTTTGATGTAGACTAGAGCCTTGTTCACCATTGCCCCTCTTGTCTTGTCTCTATTGGTAATTGCTTTTGATGAAGACCCTTCCTTTCACATGATTGATTTGTATTATACACCTTTTGCATACATTGACTTGTTTACGTTAACTTGCCTATGTTTACCCCATTATTTGGTTCCTTCATTTCACATGATTGTTTTGTATTATATGCCTTTTGTTTACATTAACTTGTCTAGGGTTTACTCCATTATTTGGCTCTATCATTCTATAGATTTAGTTTTAGATTCTTTAATTTTCTGTTGTTGAAGTTCCTTTTAGCACTCCCAGTTAACCATTGTAACATGATGTACGTTACTCCCATTGACCAAGCTGGTTATTCATGGGCATTCATTTAATATATTTTTTTGCTTGCCTACCTAGGGGCAATGGATTCTTCTTGCTAATCAAAATTTTTAATGACTACATTCAAACCAGAACAAACACATTATTGTGAACTTGACTTTTTGTTTGTTGGTTTGCTTGCTCCAGCCAAAATAGTTTCATTCATACTTTGTAGATGATATTTTATAGGCAATTGAAAATTTGAAATAAGGATAACCGTGGTAAGTTCAAGTTGTATTCGGTGGTAAGAGACCCAAGAATTGAATTGTCCATTATAATTTCTCATGAAAACTGTAATATTCACCCTGTTTCTGTAGGTTTTTTGAGACCAAGTTTTTTGCCTGTTTGTTTTTTGCTCACTGCTGTGTGTTTTTGATTGTTTTGTGTTTGTGCATATAATATTTGAAAATAGTAATGAAATACAAGACATGCAAAGATACCCAGAAAGAAATATAGCGCACACACATTAAAATATGAATACCCAGATGAACAAATAGCTCAAATATCAATACGGTAACATACCCATTTGCATTTCTTCAATAATGTAAATCTGAAGTACAAAACCAGCTAGGGTTTGACACCAAAATAAGCTCTGGAAGCTTCAATCTTCAAATATTCCACTATGCAAACACAGGTGATGAACTGCTGTACCCTAGACGCCCATATTCCATGCAAAATCTGCCTCAAAGAGTAGGCGTTTCAGCCTAGTAGAAAGCCCACGTCCCAATGTGACTTGTATGGCCCTACTAGGAGTTTATATCAGCAAACAAACACTTCAGAAACCTCTCCAAATCTGCATTTCTGCCTTAGCAATTTAACATTTCATGTGCAGATATTTCCCACGCCAACACAAGGGAGAAAGAGCTCCAAAACTCCACAAATCTGCTTCAGCAAGGTATGGCCAGACTGAGGAAAGGTACGGCCAGCAAGGAGTGCAAAATCAGTCCCAAAAACACTCCAAAAACCCTTCCAATCTGCAACTAAAATATTTGATATTTGCTGCTCACAAAATCTGATTAAGAAAACATATGAATAACTCCATAAAATTGCATCTAGTGAACTCCAGCGTAGTCTCTGAATGAAACTATGAGCAAACCCTCCTGATGATATCTTTCAACCACGAAGAGAGTGATCTACAGAGGTCTTCGTCCCTGCAAACCCTTGTTTCCAGCTCAAAGCCAAGCTCCAAAACTTGCACGACAAAAGATGAGTGCATGTATGAATGCCAAAGAATGAGTTCTCTTTTTCTTTTGTTCTCTCATTTCCCAACGCCCAAGAAGAGTATTTTTAATTTTTAATATTTAATAACTTAAAAACTCCTTATACCTCCATGAGTTGGGTGCTCCCTACATAAACCTAGCACATTCACTTTTAAAACAACTTATGACTCCCTTAACATAAGTTTACTTTATAAAATAAAGCAACTCATATTAAATTAATATAAGTTAAATCTTTAATTTAACTTAATATCTCGACATTTAATATATCATTCCTTGGTCATTTCGAAAACCATGTGACATGTGCTAGATACTCCAACTAGCAATACTAAAAATGGAAATATCGAACAAACTCCGCTGGTGATCTCCTGCCTGACTTACTATAAATAGTAAGTCCTAGAAAATGTGTCCAAGACACCCTTGAAAAGGAAAGAAGAACTCAACCCATCATCCAATTGCACTTGAACTGCTGGAAATCCTCCACAGAAGTTCCCTAACCAACCTCCATTAGCCTACGGCAACCCTAGAATAGGCTAACTGCTCCCACCTGTCGAACTAGCTAAGAAGGGGACATTACAAAAAACAGGTCTTTATGTGCAGTGCAATTGGTAATACATGGGAGTATTCTAAGTAATGACCTCAAGCTGGGAAGTACAGACCAATGACTTCTTTTTTCTTTCTTAATGGTTAACTTCAAATAATTTGGGAATGTAATGATGTGTACCAAATGAAATTCGAATTATCTCTGAAAACAGAGTAGGTAAGGTTATCCATTCAACCTAACCAGAGAGCATCTAGAAAATCACAGTGACTGCTCAATAGTTGGATTTGGTGTTTGTTTATATGTTATTATTGTTATAAAGTTAAATTGCAAATCTACTAGAATGCGGATTTAATGGCAGCAGCAAGCTTCTGAATAACTAGAGAGTGCAGCATAGGAAATTCTCCATGAGCAGAAATCTGTGTGTAATGTGGTTATGTTAGATATGTATGTGTGCGGTGTGAGTTTAGCCTGTTAGGTATTCAAGCATGTGCACATAGGCATTTGTACTCACATCTTACACCCGTGTGTGTCAATAAAGAAATGAACTCTGCTTATGGCTTCATGGAGTCAGTTAATCTGCTCTATGATTCTTACGGCAATTGAAAATTCTGCTTCCTCTTTTGGACTCATTCTTTGGCCAACATATCTTTGCTTATGTGGTTGCATGCTGGGGAAATTCTCAGGAAAAGCACTTGTAGGTTTGAAGCAGTAGTTCGTGATGTAGAAAATGCTGATAGGAAGATTAACAATATGCTAAATATTAGCTTGATATGTCAGCACTGGGCATGAAGGAATGTCTGTGAGTAGGTTGTCATATAACTTTCAGATTCGTGTGTTGAAAAACAAATTGAATGAAGCAGCACTATCAGAATGGTATATGAAGGAATACTGCAGAAAAGCATCAAGAGGGAATGCACATGCCATGATCTATCATAGATTCCTTTGTTAGGAAAAAAGAAACATTTGTCTAAACTTTTGTGTAGCCTGAGTCAATTTTGGTCTTTTTAAAATGAATCAAAACTATGCATTTGGGCTGGAAGCACAAATAGAAAATGTTAAAATATATAGATACAGGCTCTAAGATAGTGAATGAAAGCCAGCTTACTGGAATAAGTCAATGGATTTTAATGTTTGAGGTTGATGTATCCTCTTTTCTATAAGGCTCCTAAATTTAATACCAGTGAGTACTTCCAATGGGGGTATTCCAGAGATGGTATTGAAGTTTTTATAGTATAACACATTACCAAATGTTTACAACCTTACTGCTGGTTGTATACCATTCTTGAAGTGATCTTCTAGAGTGTGAGTTCCTATCCTAGCCATAGTAGGTCTTCAAGATATCTACAAGTACCAAAGATGTATGGGTATTATAGAGTTGCAAATCAAAAATATATTTTTAACTGCCTTGCAAAAATTAGTTTGAAGATCTTTTTGAAGAACCATGTAACAGTATTAAAGCTCTTCTTGCTTGTTGCAGTTGGTTTATGTTGAGGTGACAGTACAGGAATATAGTCCGTTTTATAAGACAAGGTGGGATCTTTGTTCACTTTTGAGATCATTGGCTGAAATAGATCAGATCGGTGCTCCTTTGGGCAACATTAGGCTTTGAGTTTTATATTTATCATTTGAACATCAAAGACTTCAATGTTAATGTTCCTTGGATTTCAGGAACCTTTGACAGCACCTTAATGCGTCATAATTGCTATATTGTTGTCCACCTGCTGTACAATTGTAAGAAACCTGTCTTATCTAAACCAAATTTTTTCTTCGCTGCCCTGAATTTTCTGATTTGATTCTAGGGAGTTTGGTTTGGAATTTTGAGGTTTTGTTTTCACAAGTATGCTTGTAATATATCAAAGATAGAAAGATAGCAATATCATAGACAAAAACTCACTCAAGTTGATTTGACATGCAATTATATCAGCTCACATATACATCCAAAATCAATGCAAACATAAGAAAGACATACCCGGATGAATAGATAGGTTCCTTCATTGAATTGTAGTTGGCTGGTTACAAATGATAAGGTCTGATATGAAAATCAGACTACAAAGTCAATACAAATGGAGTCCAAAGATGACTCAAATTATGTACAATAGATACCCAATGAAGTCACCACATGTGCCAACCAATGGATGATGAAAACCCATGCATGAATGAAGCCAAATAAATCTGATTTCTAATCTGTAGGTGCTGTTGCAAAGTCTGAAACCAAAACCCTAGCTGGAAAGTACCAAAAATGCCTCCAAATGCTGGCTGCTTGGTCTAGATATGGAGCGATTTGATCCTAGATGCCAAATATCATCAAATGCTATCAAAATGTGCCATCAAGCCCTCAAATATGAACCTGTAGATGACTGATATTGTTGATTACCACCCAGATTTCACAAATCATGCCCAAATGTGCCAAATTATGCTAAATAGTGAAATCGCCTATGCCTAGGAGAGGTGTGATTTGATCCAGCTAGCTTGGAGATGCCAAATAATGCCAAAATATGATGATATGAACTTTAGAAACACAATTCCAGCCCACTGTCATAAAAATCAGAACAACAAATGATGAAGCCAAGCCTCAAATATTCCTCCAATTGAAGGGCAAATCACCTAGAAACCCTTGCATGATGTCAACACATGAAAATATGACGGAATTGACTGCCAATCTGCCTTATTCTCCATTAGACCTGCACACAAAGCCTTCAAACCCTAGCTGAAAATGAATTCTTCATGAAACCCTAGTTGTTTGAAGCCATCAATCCTCCAATAACCTGCAAATATGATAAATGATGAATTCCAAGTGAATTCATCTCTCATGGTGGAATGAGTTTTCGTCCAAACCACTAAAATTCAAGGGTTTTTGTCCTTGAACAAATTGAAAATCACTTTCAGCCAAGAGAAAATTCTCACAAAGCAAAATTCCAAATGATCAAGATATATGAAAAATGCTCCAAATGACCTTTTATATTTTTCAACTTTGGCGCCCAAATAAAACATTATTTTATTATTTTTGAAGTCCACCACCAAAAGAAAATAATATTTAATTATTTTCTTTTTTTTATTTAATTTTATTTTCCTCCAACTTGGACATCCCTCATAAATAATAATATTTTATTATTTTTTCTTTTTCTCCCTTGAGTGCAGATTTAGTGGAAAATAATATAATATTTTAATATTAAAATATTATATTTTAACTTTATCTACAATATTTCATTTTTCCACCTTTTTTTTTTTCATTTTTTTCCATTTTCCACCTCTTGGCATAATATTTAATTAATTTTCGTTTTTATCCTTGGCTAAATATTTAATTAATTTTGATTATTCCATAAATATTATTAGAATATAAAAAATCATCTCCAAACTTCATTATGCCAAGGAAAAATCATTTTTACCACTAAAAATCCACTTTCCATTCTCCAAACTTTAAGTTATATGCCGACTTTCCTTTTTCCAAACTTGAAGTCACTTTAGCTCAAAAAGGGGACATTAAAACAATCTTCTTTGCCTGACATGTTGATTTGTCCTCTATTACCTGTTGTATCCAATCCTAAACTTGATTGTGATACATGAAACTTTGTTGCCAAATTGTCATTTGTGTGTGTCGAGTTGTTTGTCAAAAAATTGCAACGGTCGATTTTTGGTCAAGTCACAGGTCATGTCGTCAAAGTCCAGAAGGCCATCCTTTGATTGACTTGCAAATTGTGTAATAGCCCAATAATAATTTTTAGTCAAACCACAGGTTGTAAAATGCCGAATTGTTAAATGTTTTTAATTTGCTTGTCGATTTTAATTTTAATTAATAAAATTATTAATTATTTTTAGAATTAAAATTATTGTTCAAAAATCCAAAAATAGAAAATAAAAAAATTAAAAGAGAAATAAAACATCATAAAAAAAAAAAGCTAAAAAGCTACATAGGCATGCCTTTCATGAGGCGCATGCCATATCAAAAATTAGCAAAAAAATAAAAAATTTAAGTCTTTTGTATGGACATGTGTCATGTCCCCAAGGAAGATTATAATTAGACAAAAGAATTAATAAAAAGAAACCCATCCATAATAAAGACAAGTCAGCGCTAGAGGACAAGATTAAACTTTAACTATTGTTAACAGAAAGGCAGCGGTGATGTTTAAAAGGGTATGACCCTTTTGGGAAAAGGCAAAGGATGTATATAAGAGGCAGAAATAGAATAAATATATAATCAATCAACAAGAAAATAAAAGAGGAAATCAAGACAATTATATATATATATATATATATATATATATATACTAAGTTGCTAAATCGTGACCTTACCCTAGTGATTCCGGGTACGAGTACATCCCGGAATCGGGCACCCCCTCGAAACCCTGTAGAATCATCTAGGGTTCGGCTATTTGATACCTGAAACGTGTTTCCTCGTTTCCGCTATTTCTGCAGGTTTCGAACGATGACATGGCGTTTTTGGGATGTATCTAGCGCTGATGTGGGGTTTTTACCCTCTCAATTTTTTTTTTGAGTTTTTAAAGTGAAAACTTGAGACGGAAGAAAACCAGGTGCTCGCATTTTTTCTGCTGTGAGGAGGAAGACCAGGGGTGACGACGGAGGATAGGAATACGCGGATAGGAACAACCGACGAGTTTAGAAAATTTTCTGGCGTTTATAGTTTAGAAAATTTTCTGGCGTTTAAATTTAAACTATAATAATAATAATAAACTAACACTTTACCCATAGGAGGTTCAAGGAATACGCGGATAGGATCAACTGACGAGTTTAGAAAATTTTCTGGCGTGGATTTTTTTACGGCGTGAGACTATCTTGAGCACTATAATGCTCACATATAAAAGCCTATCGGCTAATTATATAATATATTATATTTATTAATATATAATTTATAATTATTATTATAGTTTAAATAATTTATATTATATATTTATTATTATTATATTATACAGTTTATATAATATATTAATATATATTGTATAACAATAAATATATAATTATTAATATAATATATAATTATAAATTATAGACTATATTTATTATTATAAAATATAATATATTATATTATATAATTATAATTATAATTTAAAATTTAAAATTTTATAATTTATATTATAGACTGTATTTAAATTTAATTTAATTAAATTTAATTATTTATATTATAAACTGTCTTTATTATTTATATATATATTATTTAATTTATTAAAATTATGTTATAAATTTTATTTAATTTTTTTAATTTCAAAATTTAAGATAATAATAACTTAATTACTAATATTATGTTTTTTATGTTGCAAATATTTATATATTTATGATTTTTTCTTTGTTTTTTGTATGGACGTACCCAAACGTATCCAACCCCCAAAAAAATTCTGCCGTACCGACGTACCGTACCCAGTTTTGGTACCCGTACCCGATTCGGCAACTTAGTATATATAGCAAAAAAGAGAATATATAAAACAGCAGAGAATTATTTATTGCAGTCATTGTATCATTCTATTCATAGCACATTTCAGAGCAGTAATACATAGAAGAGTAATAAAAGATATATCTTATATTTAGAGATGAAGAACAACAACGATCATTTGTGGAGAACAACGATTATCATTGGTGAAGAACAACAGTGACTATTTATCATTATCATTGAAGGACAGCGATCATGAAGATTGCTTCGATCATCATCAAGTGATCAGCAAGAGAATATATCTAAGGCAGAGATAAATCTGCAAGGAATATATCAGCAGTAATTTATGTACAATAATTGATATCGGCAGAGACAATATATATAGCAGCCATTCTATCATTCTATAACTCTATCATCCTCTCATTCGATTAATCTATTATTCCATCCTTCTATTATTTGATTATTATATCCTTCTATTATTCTATCATTCTATTGTTCTATGATTCTATTATTGAATCAATCAAACCAACGAATATGAGGTATCAATTAGCAATCAAAGAAAGCTATCTTCATTGGAAGGAAGTCATATAAGAATCAAGCAAAAGGAAATATATCAAGTCACATATATATATCTGCTATACAACAAGTGTTAACAACAAAGAAGGATATGTTGCAATCCTTGAACTGAACTTGAAATCCATCAAGAGGTACATTGTATCAACCATCTAACAAATTCCTAAGCAATCCAATTGAATCAGGGAGATGTTTTGCTGGTAGGAAGAATGGCCCTTTTGAGTTCATGAGGGGTGAGTGGATGGGGTGTGCCCTCCCTCATGCTGTCATCAAGTCGGGCAAGTAGTGAGGGTGTGTGGCCCTACCATGCATGGTTTAGGGTGTGTGGCCCTACCATGGTTGGGGTGTGTTGCCATACCATGCATGGTTTAGGGTGTGTGGCCCTACCGTGTTCTTGAGTCTAATCAAGTAGGGTGTGCCTCTTGAGCTTGATCAAGGAGGGTGTGCCTCCAAGGTGGATTGGTAGCTGCAAGTATTCCTAAGGAATTCATTATGGGATTGGTTTGAGGAATTATGTTATGATGGATTGAACCAAATATTGTTTATGCTATGATGATTTGATCTCATTATTTATGTTACGAAGTATTGATCTCATTATGAATTATGCTATGCTATGATAGATGAATTTAATATGAATGATGCTATGAATTGAATATTATCTTAGTTTATTGATCTTTAGTATTTCTAATGTCCTTTTCTAGTAGTTATTATTGTATGTAGGTAAAGAAATCAGGAATATCCTAAAATGGGACATTACAACATGCGCCCACCAAAGAGTAGCAAAAAATCAAATAAGGCAAAGGCAAAAAAAGAAGAAATTTTAGCTAGAAAGAAAAGCTGGCGGCCAGATTAGAGGGTGAGACAGCAGCAAAGACGAGAAAAAGTAACAGCCACAAGTCCAAGGGAGGTTGCCAAGTCAGCTGTAGCAATGACGTTAGGTAGAAAAAGAGACAAAACTTGAGTGCCCAGCCAACAATGATAATTTCAAAACTAGAAATCGGCGGCCAAGTCAACGTGAAGGTTCGATCATCATCTCCCACGTCAGCAGCTATCACACCATTTCGTGATGCCCAATCAAAGATAAAAGGTTCTATTATTTGCATTGTCTCATACAACATTCTTGCTCAGGCATACATAAAGAGCACATTATTTCCACATTCTCCAATGCATTGCCTCAAATGGAAGGCTCGTTCACAATCTGTGTTAGCATTTCTAAAAAGTTTGGAGGCCGATTTCCTTTGTTTGCAAGAATTGGATGAGTTTGAAACATTTTACAAAGGAAATATGGAATAGAGATACTTTTTGAAAAAGTCAATGACCTTGTTCTTGCCGTTGAAGTTCCTCTAAGTCATCAAATTTTGAAAAGCATAGAGATTCATCACCAATTAAAACATCACGATGTCAACAAACAAACTTGCTTGATGATAGAGGAGATCAAATGACCGTAGGATGAGATTGAAGCGACCTTGTGTTGGATTGTTAACAACATTTGAACTTCTAGAGCCTCCTCACTATGTGATTATAGCTGCAAACACAAATATTTATTGGGATCCAGAATGAGTGGATGTAAAACTTGCCCAAGTAAAGTATCTTCCCTTGTGGCTTGCAAAATTCAAATATACAATCTCAATGAAATTTAGTTGTAGGCCTCTAATCTTTATTACCAGGGGACTTTGATTTTACTCTAGGAGATGGGGTGTACCATACCTCATATCAGGTATTTCACAACATGATAATGGGTATTCCTACAAGGCTAATACAAAAGAAGCATCTAAAGGAAGTCTAATAGCACTACACAGTCTTCATGCATTTCTAGGAGGAGAGCCCCCATTTACAAATTACACACTTGATTTCACTTGGACACTTGATTATATTTTATTCTCAAGTCCTAATCATGTGCAACTTGTCAATGTTCTCAAATTGTCGTCTAGTGAGTCATCTGACATACAAGGTGGATTGCCAAATGAAAATCATCCCAGTGATCACTTGCCCATTGGGGTAGATTTTGAAATTCACTGAGACAAGGATTTCAGATTAATAGAATTGTTCAAGGAGGAGTTTACAGAGTAGAGGGTTTTAGATTCAAATCACTAAGATTGGAAAATTGTCAAGAGTTTCAAAGTTTCATAAAAGGGTTTGCCAGACTTTGTCAGAGCAAAGGAAAGCATCGTCAAATCAGAATCATCCAAAGTCATCTTCCAAGAAAAGTCTATTTTTAGCCCATGTTAAAAATAGCTCGTGTTATTTTAGACATCACCATTTTAAAAAAGAAGACCATATTCAGGGATTTTCTATTTTTAGTTGGAGCTATTTGTAGCCTGTGCTAGTTTTAGCCGTCTCTATTTTTTAGTGCGAGGAGCCCGTGCTATTTTTAGTGTTCACTATTTATAGCTTGGAGTAAGCTATTTTAGATCATCTATTTTTAGATCTCTTGTCATGTGAGATATATGAGCATTAGAGGATAAGATTTTGTAATAAAAATTGCACTTCATGCAAGTAGTTATTCTTAGAGTAGAAGTAGTTTGCATTTTATTTATTTTCATGCAATAGCTCTGTAAACAATATAAATAAGTGTTTTTTTGCACTTAGCAGGATCAATGAATATAGATGAATGGTAGTTCCCATGCTTGCATTATGCTGAAATTGCTATTCGTTGAGTATTCCATGTTACTGTGATTTTGTTATTTGTTCAATAGAATTTATTACACATATCTTGCTTCTAAGTATCTGTTGAGATGTTTCATTATGTGTGCTAAAGGTTAAGTTGTTTCAATGAATTTGCAAGCTTTGTATTGTGGGTGAGCTTGAAGGTGTCGCTCGTGGCTTTGTACCGAGTTCTACATTTTATTTAACCATAGCATTTGTGTTTGTGTCCATCTATCCAATCTGTGTGTACTTGCCTTGCTCAGTGTTTGTTTTTAATTGAATGGTGTAAGCATCTAGTTGTAGGATTTAATTCAAGTCAAAAAGCATAAAATCCTTTGTCGTGTGTTGAAAGAGCATTTCAGCCTTTTGCACTAGGCAAATCCAACAAGGTTACATATATACGTTTCATTTAGCAACCACCTACAAACTCATTGTAAAGATTGTAAATTGCAAGTACATATTGTGTAGTTTTAGGTTAGATTTTAATTTACAGGGAGCTTCCCTTCTAATTTGAAGAGCGGTTCTACCACACATCTGTTTTGTTTTGTTGCGCACTAAAAGGTGCAAATTAAAACGCTAACAACTTTTGGCAACTTTGTTGGGGAAACGACATAACACTATCGCCTTATCCATTGCAACATTCAAAGTTTGGCACAAAGGGTTCAGAGTTCACAAATATTTTTTAGTTTTAGATGAAGACTTCTTATGGCTGATTAGGAGGGTAATCATGTCAACAACAATCGTCCACCTCCTCTATTGCCATTGGGAAATCAAATTGGTCCATTGGCATTGGTAGAAAATCATGAGTTTCCTCGAGGCTCAAGGAAGAATTTTTCCAAGTTCTATGGTGTTGGCAAGCAACATACCGACGAGCATATTTTTAGCCTTCAGCACTGCATGTGGAATTCTGAGCGTAGCTAATGAAGATGTCGCAGTTCGCTTATTTGTGAAAACTTTGCAAGGCGCAACAATTGATTGGTTTCATCATCTTGCTGTTGGCTCAATCACAAGTTGGGGATCGATATGTGAGAGGTTTCTTGCACGTTTCAAAC
Source organism: Cunninghamia lanceolata (assembly GCA_027924645.1). Classification (NCBI taxonomy): domain Eukaryota; kingdom Viridiplantae; phylum Streptophyta; class Pinopsida; order Cupressales; family Cupressaceae; genus Cunninghamia; species Cunninghamia lanceolata. The sequence goes on from BSBN01001091.1 coordinate 1,759,233, forward strand.
TTGTGGAAGACAGTCATATCTTGTTGCATAACTCTCAAATGCCAAAAAAGATGAAAGTGAACCAATGCAGTGCATTGCAAGATTCAATTGTCTGGTTACCAAAGTTGCCGACACTCTAAATCCTTATTTTGAAATTCTTCTAAACTACTTCATCAATGCTCAACCTTCAAAAGTTTTCTTCTTTCTCAAGCAAGCAAATGCTACAGAATTGAGCGATGCTCAAGAATATGCCATTGAGTTGGAGGATCATATTATCTCTTAAAGAAGATACAAAAAGATTCAATCAGGTCATTGGATCCTTTGAATGTCTCACCACTTCAGCAATAGCCATCTCCTCCAAGTAGACGAGATTCTTTTATCAATTATGTTAGTGATAGGTCACAGTGCCTATTTCACCAACAAGGCAAGTGGCAGAAGTACCTTCTCTTGCACACACTTATTGCTTGTTCCATGCAACGCGTGAATACGATGGAGAAAGTTGTCATGAGATGCAAAGATTCATGCAAATATTGATAGCTACAAATGAAAGTAGAGGATTTTTGGATAGTCCTGAATGAATTAGACAAATTTGATGGCGGCTTTGTGATGCGATATACCCAATATGAACCTGATATGGTAAGAAATAATATTCATAATCATGCATTGAATGATTCATATGCTCGCATAATCAGAAACTACAGACGGAATAAGAGTATCCACTAGAAGTAAAAATCTTGCCCACTTTGCCCAAATTCTTTGAGGCCAAAGAAGGACTGTTGATGTAAGAGGAACTTGATGTCACATAAGTATTGCATATATTCTCTGAGGAGGATAAAGTCACACAAACATCTTAGGACTAGGATTGCAAGCCAGAAATCAAATATAACATAGAGAGCAACGATAAATCCAATTTCTTCTTTTTGTCATTTGAAGGGTGGTTCAAAGAGCCCGCATCAGATATAATCAAAGAAGAGCAAGATCTTTTTCTCTCAGGAGTTTCAACTTCAAATTCAAAAGTTTCCATAAATACTCTTGATGAGAATTCTCAGTTGAAATTGGTTGAAGAGACAAAGACTTGGTCACCAGGGGTCGTTATTTTTGTTCATGACATCAAAGAAACATCATAGCTAAATAAAGAATAAGATTTTCTTCTTATTGAAGATAACTCAATCTTGGAGGCATTCATCAAATCAAAAGTCCATGTGGAGGATTCATTACCAGATCTTGACAGTTTTCTGCATCACCTAGAGAGCAAGTCTTTAGTGGAGGATACAATAAATCTTCTTTTACAGTTTGACTCATCTTCACCGTCGTCTTCAATAGGTTCCATACATGTTAGTGAAGAAGATAATGGTAGACACTCAGAGGTTATCAATGAATCTATGCAAGAAAAGGTTGCTATAGACTGTAATCATGTTTCATTGATGATAAAATCAGCACAAGATTTCTATGTTTTAGCGCATAAAGGAGAAGAAAAGATCATGGAACATTCAGTTATGATCAATGAAGACAATGGTATGGAAAAGTCAAAAACTCTCAATGAGTTTATGGTAAAGTGTGTTGAGGAAGTAGTATGTGAAGGGAATCAAACATATGAAAAAGTGAATACAAAGGATGAAGAATGTCAAGAAGATATCAAGCAAGAGGAAATACAAACAATAGAAGATCATATTCCTATTCTTGCTTGTATGTCAAAAGATGATGGATGACAAAGTTTGTCACTATAGATGGAGGTCTTCCAATATGTGTATTTTGATAATGATCTAGTGCTTGAAGACTTAGACCTTGATGGTCTTTCAGTTCCAGATTATCAGGGTTGGTTGGACGAAGACACAATCAATGAAAACAATGAAGAGGTGCCCCAATCACAAGGTACACAACTGTTGTCAATTGTAGATCCAAAAAGTTGAGAACAAGCAATGGAAACTTTCTTTGAACAACTTCAGCCTTTTCTAGAGGACGATACATGAACTGAGTTCAAGGTTGCATTTGTTGAAGACACGGACGATGAAAATCAAATCCGATATGTGGTGGTTACTATTCCTACAACAATACTACAATTGCAAGACCTTGCTAGATATCTTTAGAAAGAGGCTCAATATCTTCACCTGCTACAAAGGTTTCTCATTATGGAAGACAATCAACTTGAACCAATGCATATCAATCCGTTCATCCTAAATTTCTCTATGTTCCACCAAGTTTTCGGGACGAGGACAACAGGGGATGGGGGGACGCGTTTTGGGGATGGATTTTTTGGGGGCCATTTTTGGGGATGGCAAAAGGGACAGCTATATAAAAAAAGGGGGAAAATTTAAAAAATATAGGGAAATTTCAAATATTCATATGATGGCATTGATAAGGCATTCATCATATACATTATAGATCCTTAATATATAACATTAGAGTTGAATTGAGAGATCACATGAGAGCCGAACAAATTAACAAATGTTAGAATTTAATTGCTTTCATAATTCATTGTCAATATGCAAACTAACAAATGACTAAAATATTAGGTCAACCCAATTATGAAGATTCAAACTAACATTCACTCGCAAGGGCCTCTTTGGTTTTTAATGTGAATTCCTTAGGTGATTACTGCAATTTTTAAACTCTTAAATTTTAGTAATTGTGAATTCTATTGCTTGTCATTTAATAGCATACCGGATATTTGAGGTACTGAATTTGTTATATGCAAAGGAATGGCCTAGATTACTAGTTTCTAAAATAGTTAAAGACAAAAACAATAGTCTGCTGAAAGTCGGATCTAAAAGACTTCAAATGACAACCTGAATTTAATTGGAAAATTTGCAGAGCAGTTCTATTTGAAAGTTAGAATTGAAACTGTTGATAAACTATGAATACGATCAAGAAGTTCCTTGTGCTCTGTAATCACAAAGTAACTGGAGGGAACATTTTCTCATTGCAAGCAAGAATACACTCTATCATCATAAGCATTTCAAGAAGGCTCATAGATTGCACACTCTACATATGATAGTGAAATGTGAGTCTTACAACAAACATAGTTGGCATTTCCAAGAAGGGTAAAATATTCAAAGCAAATTGCATTTTCCTTTGGCAGGAAAATAATACCATAGAGAAATTATGGTGAAAAAAGATGAGGGAAAACAAATTATAGAAAACAGGAGGTTTCCGTTTTAGTAAGGTTTATATATACCAACATTACCAAAATATAAAATTAAAAGCAAGATTTTGATGAAACGTCACAGCTTTTGTAATATCTTGATCTTTTAATTCTTTTTTTCAAGTGTACGTCCCTGCGTTTTTGGGACATGCAGGTCCATTTTTTTGTTTCTTCTTTTTGGGGATGGCTCAGGGATGTTTCCAAGGCGTCTCCACGTCCACGTCCCCGGAATGTCTTTGGTATGGGGACTTGATAAAAAATTTTGGGGACGCATCTCCAGGGAACCTTGGAATTTCTCACTACATGATCGTATCTATCCACTTGAACCATGGCTCCTTGAGAAAGTGTTGCATAGGTTGAAAGGCTATGTGCTATCACGATTGGATTCCCAACTTAGGAGGAGAAGTTGTTACTTTTCCTAGCCTGTAAATGGTTTTGTGTAACTCATTTCATTTCCCCATGTTCTCGCTCAAAGAAAGAATTCCCAATTAGTGATGTTTTTTGCTATGTAGTCTTGTATTTCCTTTATGTATTGTGAAAAGTCGTGTTTTCTTAGTTGATTTATGAATGTTCATGTTTAGGTGATTTAGGAATGTTTCGACTCCATTGTCCAATTAATAAAGCACTAGTATGCTTGCAACCCTAGAGATTCTAAAATCCTACGCCGCAAGTATACGTTGTGTCAATTGTTTACCCAATTCGAAACTTGATTGTGATACATGAAACTTTGTTGCCAAATTGTCATTTGTGTGTGTGTGTCGAGTTGTTTGTCAAAAAACAACAATGGTCGATTTTTGGTCAAGTTGCAGGTCATGTCGTCAAAGTCTAGATGGTCATTTTTTCAACCAAATTACAAATTGTGTCATAGTCCAATAATCTTTTTCAGTCAAACCGCAGGTTGTCGTAAAATGCCAAATTGCCAAATGTTTGTAATTTGCTTATCGATTTTAATTTTAATTAATAATTTTTTTAATTACATGGAAATTACCATTCATCTATATTCATTGATATTGTGATTTTGTTATTCATTCAATATAATTTATTACACATATCTTGCTTCTAAGTATCTATTGGGATGTTTCATTATGTGTGCTAAAGGTTAAGTTGCTTCAATGAATTTGCAAGTTCTGTATTGTGGGTGAGCTTGAAGGTGTAGCTCGTGGCTTTGTATCAAGTCCTACATTTAATTTAGCCATAGCATTCATGTTTATGTGTCAATCTATCCAATCTGTGTGTACTTGCCTTTCTTAGTCTCTGTTTTTAACTGAATGGTGTAAGTGTCTAGTTTTAGGAATTAATTCAAGTCAAAAAGCATAAAGCCTTTGCCTTGTGTTGAAAGGACATTTTAGTCTTTTACACTAGGCAAACCCAAAAAGGTCACATTTACGTTTCATTCAACAACCACCTCCAAATTCATTGTAAAGATTGTAAATTGCAAGTACATATTGTGTAGTTTGAGGTTAGATTTTAATTTATAGGGAGCTTCCCCTTCTAATTTGAAGAGCGGTTCTACCACACATCTGTTCCGTTTTGTTGAGCACTGAAAGGTGAGAATTAAAATGCTAACACTACTTTACATGACAAGGGTTTCTTGATGGTTACCAAGTTTGGATATTTGAATTCGTAAAGATTGGGAAGAAAATCCTAAAATCTGAAATTTGGAAAACTCATTTCAGAAAATAAGTATCAGTGTAAACATATGTAACATATAATATTTAGAACAAGCAGAGCAAGTCGGTTGGAACATGGTTCATTTTAGTCTTTATGGTACAGGACAGATTTTTAATTTAAATCATTTGAGAATGTTACTGGAATGTGTTCTTGTACATGTAATAATTTCATATCAATAACCCAAAGGCCAAATGACATGTCGCTTTAAATATATTATAGATGTTCATTTCTCAGCATTCATGACCAGGCCTTGGTAAGGTCAAATGAGGTTTGGAGCATCACACAACATGAAAATAAGCAAATCCTAACTTTATATTCATCTCAAGAGTTTAACAGGTTTATGATCTTGGTACACGATGTAATGTAACTCTGAGTATCATTATTCACAAGGTTGTGTTGGCACATAATTTGAAGGAACTCTAAATTTGAATGTGTTATTAGTCACATGACGCTATAAGCCATAGAAGAGGACATATATTGCCTTTTTACATTGCAAAACATAATCCCAAAAGTTGAATTGCAATGCTTTTGTTTAGTTTGAAAATAAAATTATTCTAGCAATCTTAATGGCCAATCAAATGACTGAGCCTTGAAAAGGATACAGTTTAGATTGATACTCCATGACCTTTCTGCTTCTTGTAACATTCATCTGATCCTTTTTTTTTCATTCTGCTATGCCTAAGTGACGCATTCTTTTTAACATGAATTTCTGTAGCTTGTTGCATTTTTGAGGACTTTTTGCTTGGTGATTGGTGAGCAGGGTTCCTTTGTGTTTTCAAATTTGATGCGGTTTTCTATAATCTGAGGCTGTTGGATTAGTTGTTAGTATCCTTTGTTTTGAGCATTTGATCTTCTGGGTTAGAAAAGTAAATATAACTTCCAAATGAATTCTGGCTTCATGCCATCTGCTGCCATGTGATTGAACAGTTTTAGAAATTCCACTTTTGATACCTTCGGAGGCCATCACACAACTATGGGAACAAACATCTGCTGAGTTCAATTATTACTCACGTTTAGATTTTGATATGATTATGTGATGAGTTTGAAAATTGCTTTTAGTCCATAATTTGCACATTTTGTTCATGGAAAAGACTTAAGATTATATGCAGGAGATATCAGCTTATTTTGGTTGAAGGAAAGATTGCCTGCTTGGTTTTTCATCAACTTGAAAGTATAATTGGCACACGATTTGTTGTTATAAATTCTTTGTTTGAATTTAGAAGAAACTTGGATTTGTCTACATCTGAATTTCGTTTTGACTTTTCAATGCAGATAATTCCAACTAAAATGCAAGGCATTGTAGAGGATGATGAAAATGCAGATAAGACAGAATTTCAAGATATTGCTGTTGATCCCATTGTAAGGGGCATTGTCAAAAATTGGGATGCTATGGAGGACTTGTTGCATTATGTGCTTTATACTAGAATTGGTTGGGAAATTGGCAATGAGGGACAAGTTCTGTTTGCAGATCCTATTCTAACTCCCAAGGTAAGAGAATCTGGTGGACCACCCTTGTTTTTTTTCCATATCTTTTTGAATGGTTTGGATTGTGAAAATTTAATGGCTGCTCTTCTAATGAAGCTTTCAGCTTTATTTTAACCGATAAGTCTAACAGTGATAGATATTCATTTGCATTTTTCATGTATATTCATGTCTACTTGTACAATCCCACAAGTACATACCAATACAAATGGGTACCAATATTTGCCATGACAAATAAAAGCAACTAAGCTTCTTTCATAATAGCTACCAAACACAATAATTTCAATGAACAGATATGTGTGTCTATGTAGATTGATGTGCATATAGATGGTTACATCTAATCAAATAATGCAATTGCTTGTTGAAAGTTTTTCTTTTCTTTACTACACATTATAGGTCATTATTATTTCATTCTGCTATGTGCCTGAGATATTAGATAAAAATAAACCCTTATATTATCCCAAGGTACATAAATACATATAAATCACCACTTTGTTCCGAGTACATGAGTGTGTGTCTGTATAAATGTACATGTTTTGTTATAACATTTCTGTTAATATATGTAGAGGTTTATTAATTATTAAGTACCAAACTACAAAAGGTACAACCCTAAAGATAATAGGGAGTACATACTACAGATATATGGGTTTACAAAAGAGTATAATCAGAGCAGCAAAGAATTGCCCACCAAAATAGTCTCTAAAACTGATCCTCACTATTCTAATTGTTAATTTATTGGTATGGATGACTGGAACAGATCTGAGCACTAGGGTTTTGATGTTTTTGCCACTTAGCTTGCCTCCAAAACATACGAGGTGCTTCTCAATGGCATGTTTGCCACTTGAATTTGTCCTAGTTGCCTCAAAGTACCATTCCTTTCACTTAAAACTCTTCTGCTTCTTGCCAAGACGCCTCTTTTGAATGCATATGTCACTAATAGGTCTGCTAGGTACCTATTCTATGTCTTCCTGCCACTAAAAAGGCTTCAGTTCTGTTCTAGGTGCGCGTTCTAGACACTTATGCCACCTTTCACAAACTAGGCAGAACTTTGGGCTACTTAAACCATGTTTCTAAATGCTGGTGGAAGAAATAAGTGGTTGAACCAGCATAGGCATGCACCTTTCAGACATTAGCCACCTTTTATTGCTGCTTGCCAGAGGTTTCTTATGGCAGAACCATAGTAGAGGTGCACCAATGGCATGGGTGGAGATTCTTATGACATGCCAAATTTCATGTGTCCAGTGGAGATATTCAATGGTTGAACCCAATGAAAATTGTGCCACTTAAGTGATTTCGTTGAATACCTTAATGTAGGTGGAGATATCTGTTATGTTTGCCACCTTTTATTTCACTCAAATATGGCAGATGTCCCTCAGGCGTGCACCCCTTAACTTACTGCCACTTTTCACAAACTAAAGCGGAGATTTCCAATGGTTTAGCTGTCACAATTGTGCGCCTGACTTAGGTTTGATTGTCACTTAATTGTTTTAAGACCTTGGTGGAGATCTTGGCGGAACTTGACAACAATGTTGCCACTTTTCTGTCCTAGGCAGAAGTTATACTAACTTATGCCAAATTTTATGTGTTAGGTGGGGATTTAGGGTGGCTGAACCAACTGAAAGGTGTGCCACTAAAGTGATTTCCTTCACCAATCATAAAATACGTGGAGCTTTAAACTGTTTTAGCCACCTTTCACTTTGCCAAGCAGAATTCTGATATGGTTTAGCCATCATTGAAGTGTTCCAAGCTAAGTTTTCTTTGTCAGTTAATGGGGCAGAGATATGAATTCTCTTTGCCATTGTGCTGCTGGGCAGAGTTTTGAACGGGAGTAAAACTTTCCGATGACCTTGCCACTTAAGCCAAAAGCGGAAGTTTGTGTTGGGTTAGCCACTAGCAGATGTGCGTGCATGTTTTATTGCTGATATATGTTGGAACTTATCTCCACATTCCATCTTGTACAAATGTTGCTAAAGCCCCTTGTATGCTGCTGAACTGCTCTTGCTTCTGCTCCATGATTGCCCTTGCCCTTGCTCTGCTCTGCAGCCTTTGATATTTTCTCTAACATCATCATTTTCTTCTTACTGGACTCGTGATGATCACCATCACCTTGCAAAAGCATTAGTTGAAGCGTATAGACCATGCCAAGACAATCTTGCAGACTGACCAGAAAACCACAATTTGCATTGGATTAACACATATTACGATTGATCATGATGACAAATGGGGAAATCCGAAAAGGTAAGTACAAACTTTGAGTTTCGTATGGGTACAACATTTCCAATTACTGACAGGAACAATTGTAGTAGTTCGTTGGTATTCCTATAGCAAGCTACAGGCAAGGTCCAAGGCCTTGTTGAAGCCTGTAGCAAGTGCTAGAGACATGGTAGAATAGCAAGGGCTTGATGATTGAGCAAGAATGACACTGTCCAGCAGTTGCAAGAGGATAGAGTGCATTGTGTGAGGGTGTAGCTGGCAGCAGCAAGGTATGAGGTGACAGAAGAAGAGATGAGGTTAACAGGTGGCAAATCTTCTCTATTATGACAGCGAGTGTTTTTTTTTGAGCATGTGGCTGTCATGTGCACCACCAATGGTCAATTTTCTAGCTAGGCAGCGACTGTTAGTTTTCCCTTGGAAGGCAGTTTGTTGCTAGATGACTGTTTACATTACCTTCCCGTGCATGCTTATTTGGTAGGCAGATGCATTTCCTTCGAGCAGTTATTTAACTGGCCGCTATTCTTCCTGGGCATGCAGTAGTTCTATTCTTGGCTGATCGGGTGTGCATTACATTAAATCTGTATAAACCCATTTGAATTCTACTTTAAGTGGCATTGAATAACTACACAATTTAATGTTGAAATCTTTATAAGTGCAATATCTCAGACTAAAATTCTTTATTTGATGTCTATCGATATGGATGGAAATTAGATTCAACTTTAGATTTCTTCGATATTTTTTGATCAACATTGTTTATCTTTTCTACATTTTTTGGATTTAATAAAGAGTATTGGTAGTTATTTTTTATTCATTTTGATTTTTGTGATGGAAGGCTTAACATTCATTTGAATTTCCTTATCTGTTGGAAAGATCTTATTGAGAATAGTTTCATTATCTATCAAATTTGGTTCTCCACTTTGTAAATTTTTCTTTGTTGATTTAAGATGTTTCACTTGACCAAGCAAAGACTGAGATGATTACACAAGTGAATAACCTTTGTACCTTCTTTTGATAAATCTTTTTCAAAATTATGATTTTTTTGGATTGGGAAATTCCCTTTGTAGAGTTTCCTTTTGATTAGATACCATAACTGAGGGGTTCTTTTCTGTCGAGTTCACCTAGGACTTGCACTTGGCCTCAACCATTGGGGTATGCCACATTGAGGATTAGATGTGGTAGTTTATCTGTTTCAACATTTGTACATATGAGCATGGAACTTCTCTTCTGGGGATTTGAACATGGGTTTTTACCATGAGAGGTGAAATGTCCTGTACTTAGGCCGACCACCTTTCAGTCAAAAGATGGCCGACCTTAGGAAATAAAATATATTTCAATATGGGCCGACTTGTTGCAGGCCGACTTCCTTAAAAGTTTCAAGACATTGCCCAAGTAAAGGCAGCGATTAAAGATATATTAAGCAGCGATCCTCATAGAGTAACGATTATTACTGTTAAGGCAGCGATCAAGGCTGAAGGGAAAAGACACATCATTATGAAAGGTTGCCTCTCATCCCAATAGGTGTGTTCCTTCATGGAGTCGCCCTCCTTGGGAAGATATATTAAGAAGTTTGTAAAGTGCATTTGAAGGGGGAGTGGGAAAAAGATATCAAGCAGAAATATATCAGCAAGAAATATATCTTTAGCAGAGTTACATCTGCAGGAATAGATCAGCAGATATATATATATATATGCAATAATTGATAACAGCAGATAATTATTTTATTGCAGTTGTTCTATCATGCTATAACTCCATCATCCTCTCATTCTATTAATCTATTAACCCATCATTCTAATAGTCTATTCTTATATCATTTTTTCATTCTATCCTTCTACTCTTCTATCATTCTATAATTTTATCATTCGATTATTCTATCGTTCTATTATTCTATCATTCTGTTGTTCTATAATTCTATTATTGAATTGAATCAATCAAATCAGCGAATATCTGAGATATCAATTAGCAATCAAAGGAAGCTATCTTCATTGGAAGGAAGTCATATAAATCAAGCAAAAGGAAATATATCAAGTATATATATTACCTATACAACAAGTGTTAACAGAAAATAAGTCATACTCAGAAATAATTAAATAAGAAATCCAAACAGCGTTGACAGTTACAGCAGATATTTATATATTTTATATAACAACAGCAGCACTATCATATACAGTAACAGCAAGAATATATTGGCATGGCAACTGAACTTATCAAGAGGTACTTTATATTACCCATTTAACCCAATGAGCCATCACATTTGGAATGAATGTGAAATGCATATTAGGGGACAAGCAGCAGCACTGGTCCCTTCATCAAGTAGGCCACCCCAAGTTGGATGGACGGGAGTTCCTGCCACTTGTGGGCCAAGGGGTGGAATTATCCGGGATGGACGTACTGCGCCCTTGAGCTTGGTTGAGGAGGACAGACTCTCAGCGCCCTATATGCTTTCTCATAGAATTTCATTATGTGGTTGACCATTGGGAATAACCCTGAAATGATTATATGTCTGCTCTGTATGCTTCGTGCATGGTGTGTATACTTTGTGCTTGTTTAATATATGTATTGAACTAAATACTGTTTAGGCTATGATTGGTTTGAATATTAATTATGCTGTGATGATTTGATCTCATTATTTATGTTGTAAAGTATTGATCTCATTATTAATTATGCTATGATAGATGAATTTAATATGAATGATGCTATGAACTGAATATTATCCTAATTTATTGATCTTTAATATTTCTAATGTCCTTTTCTAGTAGTTATTATTGTATGCAGGTAAAGAAATCTGGAATATCCTAAAAGGGGACTTTACAAAAGGTCCAATGGTTTACCACTAGAGCTCATTTGAATTGACATTTAAAAAAAATCTTTTTCTTAAACTTATATTGTTCTGTTAACTTTTGAATCTTGATTTATTATTTTAATTTCTCATTTTTTGTTTTAGGGATTCAATCTCTTGTTCAAAACTTGATTTTTAAAGAGCTTCATGAACCATCTATAGTCACTATTTAATGTTTTAGAATGAGACTATTTGTTTTTTTTTAAAATTACTTCTTCACATCTGAAAGACAATTTTTTTATGTGACTCAGTGATTGCTTTTGGGTTTGGGAGTAGCCTTGCAAAAGGAGTTGATGGAAGAAGAAAAGGCACAAATGCAACTGGACGATATGTAACAATGTTGTAGGGTTGCAGAAAAATGATAGTGGTGTTCTACAAACAGACAAAAGCCAAAGATATGCAATGTGGTATGTAGCATAATGTTGGAAAAACAGGAAGTTCGTGAATGTCGTTAGTGCTGGAAGTGGGATTCTAATAGATAGTGAATGAGCATCTGCATAAGACTATTTTCTTTTGGTTTATGGTTTTGATGTATATGCTTTTTTGTAAGGGTAATTGGGAGCATCATTGGGTGTAGACTGGTTCTAGAGATGAATATGTCCTAGTTCTATACATCTTATCACATGCATATGTCTGCCAATATGTGGGTTGACTTATTGCGATGTGGGAATTTGAACTTGAGTTACTCTATATACAAATGCAGCACCCTACCCTTACTTTATAGGACCTGAATCTCATGGAGACTCCAGGGAACAACACTCTAGACTGTGTTAATCTCAATGTGTTATAGACAGAAGCAATATTAGAAGTGTCATATGATAAGAGAGAGACTAACTGAGAAGATACAGAATTGAAAGAAATTCAAGTAAGATAAAGTTGTTCATATAAGCATAGAATTTGTGGATGATAAGGTTATGGAAAGAAATACATGTTCATGAATCTACTATGTATGGAATATCCATGGAGTTTACGGATCAACTAGGGTTATATCCAAAGGTATATTACACCTCAAAGAACTCCTCACTTGGCAAATAAGTAAGAGGCAAACGATTAACTTTTGGAAAGATTGTGGGAATGGGCATTCCCCCTTTTCAAGATCCTAGAATTTGTAAAACAGGTTAACCTCCAATGGTGAGCCTTGTCTCAGAGTATATAGTGGGTTACTTGGATTATGGAGTCACTCAGTAAAATCAATCTAGTAAAGAGATTGATAACAGTCTGTGGGAACAAGCATCCAAACATTTACAATTTCATCTTCCCTATTAAGGAGGGCAAGTTAATTTGCCCAACAAATCCTAATATAGAGGTATCAGGTAAGTATATCTGAAGTATACTGTCTACTGGAGTAGCCCCATAATGCCATAGGGGAATAATGGAACAAGATTTGGAATCTAAAAAATTGGCATCTTCAAAAGAGGGAAATACGAGCCCCATTAAGATGCCCTAACTGTAAAAAAACAGCCTGAATCTGCAAGTCATCTATTTATTCAATGTGAGTATGCTTTCCATAAGTGGCCCCATATGGCCTTGACTTTCAAAACCATATCCAATAACATATACAATTGGAACAAAATTACAATGCAACATGCCTTTCTTCCACCTAATTGTCAAGAAAGTGATACTACAGCTGGTATGTAAAATAAAAGTGAAAATAACAGCTGTTTGCCTCTTTGTACTAAAAAAAGGACTCTCGAAGATTCTTTGTTCCAACTTGGAGGACCTTGCCCAAGTCAAGGAATGGAATATCCTAAATACAACAATGTGGTGGATAGCATGGCTAACATTGCTCTGGACTTGGTCGAGGAACATAATGATATCATCACTTGGCCTAATATGAATTCCCTTCCCACCAATGTTGAATACTAAGTGTCCTTGGAAACAATAACCATGGTAGAGCACCATGCTTATAACCAAGGTTATCATGAGTAAAGCGAATTTTGACCCTAGCAACACTTGTTAAATCCTTTGGTACATTATCTATATTCCTAGCTCTATTCCCTATTATCTCTTTCTCTTGTCCCTCTCCTATGCCTACTTTTCCCTATCTTTTTCTTATCCATCTTTTAACCAAGCTCTAATCATAATCCTTTGTTTGTTCCCTTCTCCATTTTCGATTCCCTCCACTCCTTTTTTCTCCCACCATTGATGCTTGTGTTTTTAACTTCCCTAGCACACACCTCTTTTGTGTCCCTATTATCACTATCCCCCACCCCCTCAACTCTTTCCTCCCTTCCCCCCCTTCTCCCTTACTTGACATGAAACCCCCTTGCCTCTTACTCCACCTACCCAACCCAATCACTTTGTAGGCAAGCATTACATCCAAGGCGGAGTGAAATTTACATCAACTGCTCTTTCAAATGGAAATGTAACATACACCCCACTGTATGTGTTTCCTTGACTGATTTTTTTGGTATTTTTGTGTTTTCTGCTGTTTAGGGTTTATGGGTTGTTTTGCATGTTTGATTTTTGCATTGCATCAACATGTGCATAATATGAAGTAGATAAATAAACCCAGAAAATATACAATGAATTTACACAAACTAAAAGCAACCCAGATCACAAAATACGCTAAAACTAATTAAAATGAAATACCCACTTGGAAGTCTTCAACTTCATTCGATTGCCAAAACTGGGCCAGCATATATTTTCATTAAAATCACTTCAATGTTCCATACAATGCCAAAGGAATACAGATACTATTCGCTGCAGCACTGTAGCAGACTATGGATGCCAAGATTGAATGAGTTTCAATGAAGAAATGACAAGGAAAGGACCCTTGGCAAGTACCACGTCCCCTTTCAGCAAGGTACGGCCTCCAACAGTGATAAACAGCAATAACAATACAGCAAATCACCTCACAGCAACTCTGTTTCTGATCTGGTTTAATCTTCTACCCAAGTCGACCCCTTTGGAAATGTCAGCTGCACATAACAATGCAGAAAATGTAACTTTCAAGGAGTACAGCCCAGCACACATAGTAAGGCCAGCAGCTGGTTGTACGGCCCAAGCAAATGCAGCAATAAGATCCCTAAACTCCCCTCCAAAACGTTAAATCTGTTTACTCATAACTCTTCCTTCTTTGCAGAACAAAACTTCATCAAACTACCTCCATTCTATGCATAAGACTTCTCAAAATGGGTTTCCTGAAAGCACAAATGAGACTCCTGGATGAAGCCCCCCCCCAATCCCTTCCTGATGCACTCTCTCATACACGAGGAAAGGCGAAATGCAAAGGTTTCCGTCTCTGCAAATCGAAGATTAAAGCCAAAGAGCCAAGCTCAAAACCCCAAGCTAGAGTAACTCAATATCAGAGCAAATAACATTAAGCAAGCATAACCAAATGAAGTTTCATTTTGCTCTTTTAACCTCCTCCAAACCCAACGCCCAAGAATGAGAGGGAATATAATTTATTTTCATTTTAAAATATCACCTTGGAGGACCATGGGGTGCCCATCCCAAGAAACGTCACTTTTTAAGTTATAACTTACAATTATAAAGTGACTTTATAATATAACTTAAAGTTATATTATATTATATGGGTCCTTAAGTTAAATATTTAATTTAACTTAACTTAATTGAATAATGCTCAAGAGAATTCGACCTTCAGTCTTGTGCCTTGCCCCTGCAACAACCCTGCTAAAAATGAAAACTGGCTCTGTCATAACTTACTATAAATAGTAAGCCCTCAAACTGACTCCCTAAACACTGCCGTTAGCCTACGAGAATCCTGTGATAGGCTAACCCTGATCTCTCGGAGTGATGAGCTAAGTGGGGGACATTACAGGGAATATCCTAAGGCGATCTTCACATCTCACATCTCCCATTTTCAAACTGATAGAGATCCAAGCAAATCAATAACCAAGTGCTACATAGTCTTGCATGACACGTAGGGAGTAAAACATTCCAAAGTTAGGCTCTGCATAATATCAAGAGGCCCTTGGCCTTTCTTTATTGGTTGCATCCAGGGAAGATATATGCAGGCCAAGAAAAAACATTAGCGTCTCTGTATTCAAATACATCTCTTGTAAGTGCACTCTCTAATGGGACTTTCCTTGTCTTCTTGACAGTCACATTACCCTAAAAATATCAGCTAGATTCGAAGACAAGCTTAGAGGTTTGCTTAATAAATAAGACATTTTGTGTAATCCTGTAGGATATGTATGGTCTCAACCACTATTTACTTGCGGGCTATAATAAAACCCCTTATTGCCTATAGTAGATAGTGGTTTTGTTGCCTTGTTACAAGTTCACATGATCTCACATTTATCTTCTCCATGACTTGGTCACCCATTGCCTCTATAGGGGGGGTTTAATGTTTATAGGTTTCACACACTTCCTATATGCCATTATGATAGTAGTTGCTTTGTCGTCATCTCTAACACCATGATGAAACCTGCCTTGGAGGTTTTTGATTGCAACAGTGATGAGGAGGATTGGTTCTCTATGTATGAATCTCGGTGTGGTGAACAATTTTTATTGGCATTAATATTGCCTAAAGCTCCCTTTGTTATAGATCCCATCAAAACCTCCAACTCATCAATCCATACAACTCTCAAAGGGATTCATAGTAGCCTGCCTAAACAAATTAGATTCCTACGTTGGGGATTCTATGTAGCTTGCCATCAATGAGATGTGTTTTGGACCAAGAAGAAATCCAAGGTTGCTTGCCAAGGCTATAAAGGCAGTGCAAAACACCAAAATCACCACCATTCAAGAGGGAAAATCCCCCTTATAGAGTTTACTATGGGAAATTCTCCAATATGCAATAGTTTAATAACCCTAACCCTAGCCCCCACCAAGGTCTTGGTTGTGGTTCCCCTTCCCATGGGTCTATTAAAATCGTAGTTTTAAAACTCAGTGAGTACTCGCTTGAAATTCTTGCCAGTGAGTATTCACTAGAAAAACTTGTCGCCAAGTTTTAACGAAAATTGTGGTGATTATTTACAAAAAAATTCATGGAAAATTGTTGAAACTCACTGATTCTCGCGCCGATGATAAAACTCTTCCAACGTTCAACATATAAAGGAGCACGATTTTTTTCACCTTGTTTTTTTGCTTCATCGTGTGTCACAGGGATTTGACATAGACCTTTTAATATTGAACGACCTAGAAAATAATATTTGAAAATTTTTCCGCCTCTAAATGCCCTCGAAAGTTATTTCTATGCTTGTAAATATTCATTTGAATGCACAAAAAACTTTATGATATCAGATTTCAAGCTTTATAAATCGCGTGTCACAGGGATTTGACATAGACCTTTTTAATATCGAACGACCTAGAAAATAATATTTGAAAAATTTTCTGTGTAAATGCCCTCAAAAGTTATTTCTATGCTTGTAAATATTAATTTGAATGCACATAAAACTTTATGATATCAGATTTCAAGCTTTATAAAGTTTTAAGCTCTTCGAAAGGTTAATATGTTTTTAATATTATTTATTATATTATGTTTTTATACATTTTTAATTTTATTTATATATATATTAATAGTGTTCCATGGGGATGCGTCCCCCCCAAAAAACCCCATGTTTCGGGGACAAGGACGTTTCCAGGACGTGGGGACTTGGGGGAAATGTCCCCCTGCTGTCGTACCATTGCTACCCATGATCTGGGGATGTTTCCGAGACGTCCCCTCCATTTTTGCCCTTCTCAGAGACGTTAGGACGCCTGGAGACACCCAAGGGACTCCTAGACGTCTTCAAGAGTATGAAAGATTGCAAGTGAGAGCATTAGGAAGAGTGAGTAAGAGCAAGTGCGAAGTCTTCATCAATTAACCATTGAATCAATGCTTTCTTCAAGCCTCAGGGTAAGCTTTGGCCCTTCATGACAATTGTTAATTTTTTTTAATTTTCAATCTAATAATTTA
This sequence comes from Cunninghamia lanceolata, assembly GCA_027924645.1. Classification (NCBI taxonomy): domain Eukaryota; kingdom Viridiplantae; phylum Streptophyta; class Pinopsida; order Cupressales; family Cupressaceae; genus Cunninghamia; species Cunninghamia lanceolata. The sequence goes on from BSBN01001091.1 coordinate 1,776,423, forward strand.
AATTTACTAATTTCATTGTTCAATTTACTAATTAAGTTACTAATTTAGGGGTTTAGTGTTTACATTGTTACAAATTTTAAAATTTACGATTTAAATTTTAGTTTTACAAATGAAATTTTAAATTTTTTAATTTTATAACAATAGTATTTGGGTGTTTAAATTTATTTATTAAATTATTTATAAATTTTTTTTTTTCCAAAATTGTATAAATATTCAATTTACAAGTCAAATTATGTTTTTGTCTTTTGTGTATCCTCTACTTCTGCACTTCATGCGACTTGAAGTATGAAAAATAAAAGTGGAATCCTTGTGATGAAGGTTGAAGAACAAGGATTCATATTTTTATGTATCCTCTGCTTTTGCCCTTCATGTGACTTGAAGCAAGAAAAACAAAAAGAAAATTCTTGTTTTGAGTCTGCATAATTTAATGACATTATGACATGTATGGTAACCATAAATCTCATTTCTTGCAGTGTCACCATGAGTTCTACTTCTCATAACATGAGTGATGAAGAGGGTCAGGAAGAGGCAGAGCCTATGGGAGTTGAATCTAAAACTCCGAGTACAGATGGGGGGGCGGGCAGGTGAGGTAACTAGTTTTATTGGCAGTGCACATTTTACTCACCCTTCCAAATTATTAGAGGATTTTTCCAAGGGTCCCTTTGATAGGAAGTTGCCATTAAGATAATTTGCAACTAGATTGCTAGCAAAACTTGGAGCAATGGGGGACACTAGGCTATGGAGATGTCATTTCTTTCAACTTGAATTTTATGGCAGCATTATGAGAGTTAATGCACGCCTTCTTTATGTTATAGGAAAAGGTGGAGTATGTAAGGGGTTGTCACTTGAAAAAAAATTGAAATAAATAAATTGTGGGATTATGCTGATGACTAAAGTCTTGTATTTGTTGCTTTTCCATTGAGGGCCCTTACTCGTACTAGTACTAGGGCTGCCCCAGATCCACGAGTTTTAGCTCGTCCTAAATCTACTACTTTGCCATATAGTTCAGGGACAACAAAGCCTAAGGGGAAATGCAGAATGATTAGTACCATTAGTAATGTTGCAAACACGGTGGCAAATTTATTTAATGTGCAGAATAGGGATGAGCCAGATGATGCCATTGGCAAATTCTTCTTTGCCAATGGCATTCCATTCCATGTGGCTCGCTCATAGTAACACAATGAGGAGATACAAATGGAAGTATAATGGTTTGAAATCCCAAGAATAATGATTTCGCCAATAGTAACACAAAAATAAAGTGGCAATAGGCGATACACCTCACATTATAGAAATTGCATTAGACATAGTTTGTAATAGTTTGCTATTTCCCTAGACTGGTAAACTTAGTCTATAATCTTTGCTATTCTAGACTTGGCCAAAATAAAGTGGCAATAGGCGATACACCTCACATTATAGAAATTGCATTAGACATAGTTTGTAACAGTTTGCTATTTCCCTAGACTGGTAAACTTAGTCTATAATCTTTGCTATTCTAGACTCGGCCTGTTGCCTCAAGATGTACATAATCAAATAGGAACTCACAACATATAGTGCATTGATGATCGCTAGAGTTGCTAGAATGACTGTGGATGGTAGCTGGGATGACCTTCGACTAGGCGTGTGGCACTAGCGATAATGAACCCTGGTTGAAGTCGTCACCTGATGCAACTCCTTGATGATTTGTCGCCCTTGTTACTTGGCAAACAGGAGGTCATAGAGTTCATTTAGTGAATGAGATGTTTTGGAATGAGGCGGCTCATTGAAAACTTCAGTGTAGATATTCGCTCCAATCTTGTGTTGTAGACACTTCAAATCGTGTCCCTATGATATTCCTTGCGGCCAGTAATGGCGATTACTCCTTCGATCTGAAAATGGTAATGGCACTCTAACATGCAAGTCAAGATGTGAATTAAGCCCGCGCTCTTGCTCGACTTAGAGTGTTAATGCCCGGTGTCTGATTTCGACACTTTGTAGGCCTGTAAGTAGATAGACTTCCAATTAGACCTCCACACAAACACTTGTGATAGATTTAGACTCAAATGGAAATACCAGGTAGGGTTTTTGTCCCACCGGAGTTGTAATGTCCCCTTCCTAGACGGCACAGAGATGAGCAGTGGTTGGCCTATTACTAGGGTTCCCGTAGGTCAATAGAGTGGTTAGGGAACCTCTCCAGGGGTAGTGGAGCTTTGCTGGGAGTCTTTCGAGCCTTCAGTTTGATGTTAGATGATGAATATAGGAGTTAAATTGAGAATATTAAAAGCTTGCCTTAATGTGAATAGTAACATAAAATTAGAAGAGGAATAGTGAAAGTGCCCCCATCCTAGTAGCACAATGTTGTTTTTAAAAAGTGGCACTTCCCTTTTCATGAGAAAAGACCCTCAAGGTGGGTGTGGCCTCTTGGAGGGAATATTTTATTGTTTTTTATGGAAAAAAGGTCATGGAGGCTATAAAGCAAGGTATTGGGCTCATTTTTGAGCATTCAATTATCATTTTTTAAAAACACAATTGCAGGTTTGGAGCTCTGGATAGAGTTTTCAGCAGATTGCAGCTCTTCTGAGGACGGAACCCCTTAGAGGACAGTGGATTGGACGAAAACCCAGTTCACAAAACAGGGAAATCTACTCTGGGTTTTCGTTTGGGCTTCATTGGACTTCATTACAGGTTGATATTGCAGTTGGAGTGATTGTAGCAGTGGGTTATCAGGGTATAATTGCAGATTGGGTCTTCTTCTTAGCAAATATCCTCATTTCAGTGTCTTTACCAGCTGGCCGTTCAAAATGGGAGTCATTTTCAGTCAAACCCTAGCTGGAAATTAGGGTTTCAGCAATTAATTCTTCCATAATTTAAGCGTTGGCTTCCGGGTATGTGTGTATCATTTGGACAGTTCAATATTGCATTCTATAAGGGTTTTAAACTGCTATTATAATCTGATATAATGTATATCAGCCCTTTGACTCTTGTAATCAGACTTGATATAACTAGTATAAAAGGGTTCTATTGAGTTGCAAATGTCATCTTTCATTTATGCAATAGTTCTCTTTCATTTCTATTCTTTCCCTATGATTTGGCAATGAAAAACATGCAATGAAACTCAAACTACAACAAATCAGCAAACGAGCAAAAATACCTGTTGATGTGTTTTCCTTGCACAGACAACGCAGCATAAAATACTCGCGTATTTTATCCTCTCTTGAACAAAATCACTCAGATGCTGAACTTTGTGATCAACTGAGTAGACTCCAAGGTTCCTTATCTTCAATTCTCAATTTGGGATAGCTTGTTTGGCAAAGACGTGATTTGCTGTTTCATACAAAGGGACTTACACTTTGGTGTCCAACGGCAGGAAAATACCGTTTGCACTCACACAGGTTGTAACAATCGCTTCAAGGCTACACGCTTATGATATGGCAATTCAGCTCTTAGTCCTACTCTTAACAATGTTTTTTCAAAAAAAATGCAAAAGACTGGGTTTAGAAAGAATATCTAATTTAAGTGCAAGCTATTATCATCAATTCTTGGAAATCTCAACCACGCTTTGCTTCGCCATGAGACAACAACTCCACAAAGGTGATGCAATCTTCTAAGGATAAGCTAAAGGTTTTCAAATTGCTCTATGAACAATCGAAGTGACGCTTGTGATATGTTCAGACTAACCTTACACTACAACTTGCTAGCGACAAATCATAAAAGGTATGAACATATAGAGATTTCACTAAGTAATCGAAAGACAATGACTTCCACAAACTAAAGCGAACAAACTTTGAAAGAAATAAACTAAGTTAAAACATTGAATGCGAGTGAGTACTTAGCAACCATGCAACTTGCAAAGAGAACACAATATCACCATGAATAGCTCAACAATGAACTTGTATTAATCTCAGCAATGTCTTAGCAACAGCTCTAATTTGCTCAAAACTCATTATACAAAATGAAGAAGAATGAGGCTTATATAGCCTTCAAAATACAATGAATGGCCAGGATCAATTTGGATTCGATGGCCCAGATCATGCCACATCAAAGGTGGTTATAACAACTTTCTATTATTAGAGATATACAAGAAGCAATAAAGGCACGTTTTCCAAGGTGACACCTTGGCTGCTATGTGGACTGCCATCGTGGCATTTATTTCTTATGTTTATTCTTTTCGACCAATGCCACGAACTTTGGAACAACCCTCGCCATGTCAGCAACTGGTACACTTGGCACGTTCCAAATGGTTCCTTCTGCCTTCTTCACATCTCGTGTATGCTCATCAATTGTCCTCTCCCACTCTGCTAGACCAACCTGCTTACCACCAACAAGTGAGATCAAGGAGTAGATGTTGTTCAGCTGTTCACCAGAAATGAAGTGAATAGAGTTGAAGTAATGAGAATGTAGGTAATTCTTCACGTCATGGAACGCAACCTCTCCTGAAAGTACACACATATCATCCATTACACCAACTATCTTATTATGAGCTCTCTGGAGAACACTATCCACTCGAACACAATCCATTTTAACCTTGTCAAAAAGCTGATCTCTTATGTCCATAGTGAAGTACCAAGTAGAGAAATCATACGATGAACCCTCTTCAACTACTCCTTCCTCTATCAAATGCTGACAGTGGAGTGTTCATCAAATCTTCCAAGTGTGGCATATATTCTCTTTTGACAGCATCGAATTGGGAACATGCTACTGAAATTGCTTGAAGTCTTTCCAACAACTGAGCAACGGTTTCATACTTTTGGATGAGTTTATCGATGAATGTATCTATTTGATTTCTAACTCTTCCTATCCAGCTTTTCAATTCTTGGGACTGTGATTTTATACCCTCTAACTGAGCGACAGATTCCTGTGAAAGCATGGGAGGTGGAGTGGACGTCCCTTCACGCTGTTGAATTGGATTCATCAATTGCTGGATATACTGCTTGAAGGCGAGGTTTTCTTTCTCCCATCGATCTCCTCTTTCCCTCTCACGCTTCAATCTTTCTCTGACCACTGAAACTGATTCCTCCAACTCTTCAAACTCTTGCTCTTCTGTTGTTGGTCCCAAATCCATAGTAGTCACGTCATAATCTTCAGGAGCAATATCATCAATTGTTTTCTCTACCCTGGGCGCTGCAATATGCACTTTCCTGGACCCAGAACTGTCTCTTGTAATCTTGGAGAATCTAGTCGCCTTCTCCTTTCCTTTGTCTCGCCTGGTTCTGCTTAACAGCTCTTGTATATTGACTTCTGGCGCTACTTCCACGATCGAAGTTTCCTGTACTCTCTTCCTCAACCATTCTGGCAAGGTAGACAAATCTTCTTGGACATCTTGTTCTTGAGCTTCAACTTCTAATTCCGGTGACGATGCTTCCTCATCAGATGGTTCAATGTGTATATCCATTTCATGTGTAACAGCTTCTTGATCTTTGGAGGGACTTGATCGGACTTCTTCAGCTAGAACCTCATGCATGTGTGCTTGATCCAATGTCTGTGGAGCTCCTTGGTTTTCTCCTTCTTCATTCTCCACTACCGATGTCACATTCATATCTTGAGAAGGACCACCTTCTTGCCTGGAAGAAGTACTAACCTCATGTTGTGAACCCAACTTTGTCTTCTTTCGACTACTTTCTCCATGTGAGTCGTCCAGATGCTTCCTCTTACCAGGCTGAGCTTCTTCTCTGGAGCTTATGCTATATCCACTAGACTCACTGTGATGTTCGTTGCTAGATTCACTATCATCCACCTCTTGTGATTGCTGCGAGTCGGTCCCTCCCATCAAGTCATATGTCAAAGCCTTATTTGCATTCTCGAGCTTCTTCACTTGATGATCTACATATTTCTTGGTGATCTGTATAACTCGCTGTATCCAGTCATCATGACCATCTTCTCTCTCAGCCCAATTGATAATGATAGGTCCTTCCTTCTCAAACATCTTTTGCACAAAAAACTTTTCAGTTTCCTCTAACTGATTAGGAATAGGCATTATATTACAAGATCTCACCAAATCCCAAGCCATTCTCGAACACCTCTTCTCTCTGATATGCTCATCATCATCCGCATCTGCCCAATGATCTTCTTGGTGCTCTCGGTGTCAAAACCTCTTCCCAAATGCCTTCCGAATCGTGTTAAATGGATCAAAGTGATCTCGATTTGTGTCATGAAGCACAAGATTGTAAGCTTGAAGTTCATATTCTGAATGCTGTGCAGCTTGCAGTGTTGGGCAAGTTTCCAACTTTCCCACTCCTATTGGAAAACTGATTCCGGCTTTCTTCTTATCTTTCTGAATTTTGTCCCAAGCCAATAGTTGCCTCGTCACCTCTAGTAGTACCATCTTGTCGGTAGGATACCTCGGCAAGCGATAAGGATAAGATGAAAATCCTTGGATCCTCAAGTAGGTGAACTTTGGAAATTGGATGTACCATCATCCATATTTGCCAATCAACCTCTTTGCATCCTTCGATAACCTCTCATGCATATTTCCTTGAAGCTTCCTTACGATGAACATGAAGAATGCATCATTCACACGCTTGTAATGGGCGATAGACTTTAGCTGCAACTGCGGGTAGCAATCATACACGCTGAATTGTTCGGGGCCATATCCTATGTCACCTCTGCAATTCAATCCATCATACTTTCCACACATTGCGAGGATATAGATGACATATGAGCTCATGTAGAAGGACTTAGTCTCCTTTAGCTTGATCATCTGCTCATGAATATTGTTGCTTATGATGCCGGCCCAATCGATCATCACTTCACCCTTGACGATCTCTTGCATGAATACGAACATCCACGCATCGAATGTTGACGATTGTTGACAACCCATGATTCTGTTCAAGAAGATCACCATGTAGCCAAACTTCGTGATGAAATCTGATTTATGAAGCTTCTTCGGTAACTTGCTATGATGACTACTTGGTTGCTTTACCCAATTGACGTTTATCTCTTGCTTACAATTACTTATCGCTCCTTCAAACACTCTTTGAGTTTGCTCTTGAATGTAGACGGTGACCCTCCTATGCTTTGGGATGTTAAATGTTTCAGCGATGGCCTCCCTCCTCAAGTGAGCTAAGACTTCTCCATTGGATGTCTCAATGCATCTAGTCTCTTGGTTGTAATGATCAGCACATTCCCACATAAGCTCGGCACTTGGCAAGGCGGGCGGAAAACAAGCTGCTTGAACAATCCCATTGCGAAGCATCTCATGGATGACCTTGGAGTGAGTTGGCTTGTAGAGCTCCCTCTTGATCTCCTCCATGTCGATGTGACCCAAGTTGGTGTCACTCACGTTCCTCCACTTGGACATGATCTTCGTCTTCGGCATGACTCCTTGCTTGTCGCTCTTAATCAAGGCTTGCCTTTCTTTCGCATTCATCCTCTACCTCTTCCTACAAGATAAGACAACACATGTCACTAGGCTGATGTGACCTCTTAAAATACGAATTTTTTACTATTTACCCTATCTCCTTGTGCATGTGGGATAAAAAAAATGATTAATTTCAAAATAACATACCTTAGAAAAAGCAGATTTTCTAAAAAAAATCAGAAATTTGGAAAATTTGACTTGAAAAAATTTGTGAACTTTTGACCTTTTCCTTGGAATCTGCTGCTGCTCCTTGCTGCTCTGCTGCAAAATCAGAATTAATATTGATTTTGTTTTGATTTAAAATGCAGTTTTAAACCTTCTTAAATACCAAAAATCACCTTTACCTGAAGTAGGTCGGCCTAGTGTGTTGAGGTCGGCCTAGAAAGAGATAAATTTAATGTTTTTAGACATTTTCCTTGTCTTCATGCTCAGAGCGCCCTGCTAGGGCGGGTTTGGATGCAATGTGTAGAGGATTTCACGTGGAGACATGAGGTGATATTATCCATGTGTGGGGTCTAAATCCGCCTAGGAAGGGCGGGATTCAAGGATGTGTATGGACTTTTTCTTACTTAGTGATTTCTTGTTGTTGTTCATTTCCTCCTTTGAAGTTAAGTGAGATGTATAGGATGTTTGATGCCTTTGTTTATGAGACATGACGAAACCATTTGAAAAGAGCGGCTTTGAAGATGATAGGTGGATGAAATGGTGTGAGGGACTTGGTGTTGTCCTTGTGGAAGGCTCAAGGCCGCCTTGCATAGGAGGTTTGGAAGGTAAAGTAAGGATTTGATGTTCATTCCTCCCATTTGATAAGTCTTCTCTATCAATCTAAACGCTTAGTGGAATCTTGAGATACTTATGAATATGAAGACACATACTAGATGTTGGATGATAATGTCCATGTGTCTTGGTGAAGTCCACCTAGCAAGAGCGGTCTTGAAGAGAGTGCTTGGAGTGGATGATGCAAAAGAGGTGAATGAAAGAGAAAGTCTCATAGTCTTCAGAATGCACATGGATTACTTCACTTAGCTCATCCTTATGAAGACTTCTTTTCAGCACCCTGGTTGGTTTTGAATGTAGTACATGGAGTTATGCATATGAGAACATGGACTTGTCCACCTGTCATAGTGAATACCGCCTAGGTAGGGCGGGATTAGGGATGTTGTTTGGATTTTACAAGTTAGAACCTTTTGAACCTCTCCATACATGATCACCTCATCATTAAAGTGCTTTGCTTCATTAGTTCATTGATTTCTCTTTGTAATTTCAGTTGTCGTCTCCCCTAGGCGGATTTAGAGATAGCACATGGAGGATTTCTTGTGAAGGCAACATTGTCCAGAGGAAGGTTCCAAGACCGCCTAGGATGAGAGGTTGCAAGTTTTTAAGAGCTTTTGAAGGTAAATTCCATGCATCACTTCTCAACCCGCCCATGCTGGGCGGCCTCATGAGGGAGTGATGGACAATGTCTCCTGCCACATCAATTTCTCCACACACTGCTCCCAAAACCGCCCTAGAGAAAAAATGGTTAAGTGTTGAGGTTTTCATGTACAAAACACTGAGGTATGGTGATCTGTAAGTAAGATTTATGAGTTTGAGTGAAGTCAAGTGGATGATAAGCAATATTCCAAGTGTCACTCTCCAACCCGCCTTACTTGGGCGGCTTTAGCATGCAGACATGGATGATATCTTCAATACCTCATGACAATGTCCAGATACAGCCTTCAAACCCGCCCTAGGTAAGATTTTGCAAATTTTAAAGTGTTTTAACACAAAACATTAGAAGGTGATAAAGTTGGATGGAGATTTGAAGGTTTTTGAAGGCATTAAGTAAGTTTGGAATGAAAATCCAAAGGTCACCCTTAAACCCGCCCTTCCTGGGCGGCCTCAAGAGGCCTTTGTGGACAATGTCTCCTGACACAAGAAATTCTCCAGACACTTGCTTCAAACCCGCCCATGCTGGGCGGCCTTGAGCTTTATGCTTGGATGATTTCATCTCCTTTCACATCATTCACTCCAGACAGTCCCTCAAATCCCGCCCTAGGAGAGATTATGCAAAATTCAAAGTGTTTCAACACAAAACATCAGAAGGTGATAAAGATTGATGGAAACTTGAAGGTTTTAGAATGATTAAGTGAGTTTTAAGATGAACATCCAAGGGTCAGGTCCAAACCCGCCCTACCTGGGCGCTCTCAGGAGGGGGTCTTGGACAATGTTGCCTGTCACATGAAATCCTCCACACATACCCTCTAAATCCGCCCAAGAAGGAAAGTGGTCAAGTTTTCAAGGTTTTCTTGCACAAGACACTAGGATATGATGAAATTCCAATGGAAGTTTGCAAGTTAGATAGAATCAAGTGCATTTCAAAGAAGAATCCATGCATCACCTCTCAACCCGCCCTACCTGGGCGGCCTCATGAGGGAATGATGGACTCTGTCTCGTCCCACATGAAACTCTCCACACAACACTCTCAAAACCGCTCAGGGTGAAGAATGACATAAGTTGCAAGTTTGTTTGATGGATGATCAAGATCACACTCAGGAGATGAGATAATTAAGGTCATTCTAAGAGGAAGGAAGTTTGAAAGTCACTAAGTCATGGAGGTGGAAGAGGAGTGTCAAGGTTAAGGTAAAGATGTGTGCACATAGTAAAATCCTTACCACCTATCCAAACCCGCCCTTCCTAGGCGGTTTTCATCATGATGGGTGGATAACATCATGAGGAGATGAATGAGCTAAGCAAAGCAATCCATACACACTCTCAAGACTATCTTGTTAAGAAACTCTCACTTTCATTCACCTCTTTCACATCATACACTCCATACAACATTTTCAAGGCTCCTTAGCTTAGGCGGACTCCACCATGACATAAGGATAAGTCCATCAAACATTTCAGATCTGCCTTCTAACCTCGCCTAAGAATGTATAGAAATGAAACCTTACAAGGAGATAAGAACAAGGAGAAATCATGAGGAGGAAACAAGCATCAAATAAAGGTTAGAGTTGAAGAATCCAAGCCTACCCTTGAAACCGGCCCTTCCTAGGCGGCTTTAGGACCTTCACTTGGACAGAGTCATCTCCTTCACATGAAATACTCCGCCTAGACCCTTGAAATCCGCCCATCCAAACCAAGAATCTTTTCCTTGACTGAATCTTTTCCTGATGTACCTTGACTCCACTACCAATCACATGCCCCAAGTACAAGATCTCTGTAAGTTCAAATTCACATTTGGACATCTTGGCAAATAGATATTGTGCCTCCATAATGCCAAGTACCTCATCCAGATGCCTCATGTGCTCCTCCCAAGTCCTGCTGTAAATCAATATATCATCGAAGAACACAAGTACGTGCTTACGCAACTGCTTATTAAATATATGGTTCATGCATGATTGGAAAGTAGCAGGTGCGTTAGTAAGGCCAAAAGGCATCACCAAGAACTCATAGTGCCCATAATGACATCTGAATGCTGTCTTATGTATGTCCTCACGCACTCGAATCTGATGGTACCCTGATCGAAGGTCAATCTTTGAGAAATACACCGCGCCAAGAAGCTCATCCAATAGCTCATCTATGCGCGGAATAGGATACCTGTCCTTGATTGTTCTTTTGTTTAATGCACGATAATCAATGCACATGCGCATAGTACCATCCTTCTTTTTCACTAACACCACAGAAGAAGCAAAGGGGCTAGAACTAGGTCTGATGTGCCCCATATCCAGCAACTCACGGATGGTCTTCTCTATTTCATCCTTAAATCTCTTAGGATGACGATAAGGAGTGGTAATCACAGGCTTAGCGCCCTCCTCTAACTCTATCACATGCTCAAATCCACGGTCAGGAGGTCTGCCAGAAGGAATATCACCAAATACTGCCCCATGTTTGTCCAGTACTGTCTGGACATCAATGTGGAATGGCTAGTCATCTTGTGAAGAAGGTGACTTGGGTGAAATAAAACACTGTGCCGCCCACGCCACATCTCCATGCCTGAAAATGGATTCCATTCTACGTGCTGAAACCACCATGGGCCCACCATCAGAAAGAGCCTTTAGCACAACCTTCTTTCCCCCAACTATAAACTCCAGCTCCATCCTCTGAAAATCCTGTATATACCTGCCAAGTGACTGCAACCATTGGACACCTAGTACTGCATCAATGTCACCCAAACCCACAACATAAAAATCATCGGTCAAGGTGTAATCTCCCAGCTGTATACTAATCTGTGGCACTACCTTGGTGCATTTCATAGAAAATCCATCTGCTACTGTCACACTGAAACCAGGAAAATCCTTCGCCTGCAATCCTCGCTTAGCAACTAGTCCCTCATCAATAAAGTTGTGCGTGGCACCACTGTCAACAAGGCAAGTCACACGTTGTCCCTTAATCACTCCCTTCAAGCGAAAGGGATGGTATCTGGGGACTCCTGAAAGGGTGGCAATGACAGGATTGGGTGCATCTGATGCGTCGCCCACTCCAAGCTCCACCTGTGGGGGCCCCTGTTCGTCCTCACCATCGCTGCCCTCTAAATTAGTATCCTGTATATGCTCATCCTCCACATCAGACACAACCTCGATGAGATGCACTTTGCCCTTCCCAAGGCATCGGTGTCCAGGCTCCCAAGGTTCCTTACATGTGAAGCATAGCTTCTTCCTCCTCAACTCATTATGTGTCTCCTGGTCCATCCTGGGGGGAGGTGGTGCACTCCTATGCTGTGTCGAAGATCTCTGAAAAGGCTTGGAGCCCTTGGAGAACTTCTTATTCTGCTGATAAGAAGTAGGAGGTGGTGAAGTATCAAGGTCTAGGGCAATCTGAATAGCCTCATGTAAAGTCTTAGGCTTAAGAGCCTTGACCAAACCCCGTAATCTGTCATGTAATCCTTCTATGAAGAGCATTACTACACGTTTCTCTGGCATCTCAGGAACCATAACAGCAATGCGTTGAAACTCATTAATGTAAGTTTCAACATGTCCAGTCTGTCGCAATAGTGCTAAATCCCTGTAGTACAACTCAACATCCTTACGGTCAAATCTAGCAATCAGCCGCTCAATGAACTCCCTGTAAGAATGAATAAGTCTATGGTTTTGGGTAACCAAACCATGATGCCACCACTCATAAGCTACGCCCTCCAAATGTAGCACTGCAAACTGAATGGCCTCGTCCTCAGGCATCGGCTTAAGTGAAAGGTAGATGTCAAGCTTGTGCACCCAAGCTCGGGCGGTGATCTTCTCGCTACCATCAAAGGAAGATATAGTGAGCTTGCTAGTAGCTCGATGGAGGTCACTATTATGCTGTTGTCTTCGCCCCCTACCATCACGGTTTCTCATGCTATCTCTACGCTGGGAACAATACTGATGTAGAGGGAAGGCCTGTCTAACATGCTCTGGAAGACGTGTCCACTCATCACTTGCTGCCATAACAATATCCTGGAACTCCACACCCTCAAGCGGGTCATTTGGGAGTGGCTCATCTCTAGGAGGAAAATGGGGCTGCATAGGCCTATCTGCCGTACGTGAATGAACCCTATCACGTCTAGGAGAACCAAGGACACTATCCATCGATGAGGGAGCCCTACTACTCCCACGGCTGTCTGCAACTGAAACGGACCTGTCAACCCTGTCACGTCTGTCGTGTCTGCCACGCCTGTCCCTATGCCGACCCAAATCCATTCTGTCAAGGGTACTCTGAAGTCTGTCTAATGCCTGTACAATCCTAGGTTGTGTATCAACGAGAGTTCTGAATAACTCCCGATCAGTATCCTCCTGCGGATTCTGTCTTCCCCTTTGGCGGGGACTTCTACTGCCATCATGGCTATCCCCCATGGCTGCACCCTGAATACCAGTGTCAACCCCAAATTGTCTGTGTGCTCTTCTACGAGTATAATACCTGTGTGGCCCAACCTCTCTGGGATGCATAGAACTGAACAAATCGCCCTCAGGCTGGCAAGATCATGGCTCTGATACCACTGAAAGATCCCCTACCAAATCTGATCTAATTTTTGACTTGCTGTTCTGAATTTTCTGATTGCGTTTTTTGAAAGGTTTGCTTTGTGTTTTGATGTTTCAATGCATGTAGGGTTTTGCCATGATATGATAAATTAAAGGTAACATAATACATTCAAATAACACCAAAAAGACAACTGAAATTGATTGGATCAGCAAGCAAACTATTTCAAAATTATAGATATGAGTTAGGTAACTCAGTTTGACATACCCGTATATGGAAAATAGCTAATTACAATTGTGAGAGGATGGCTGAGTACAAACAGCCAGGTCTGATTATAAAATCAGACTTATAAAGGCATACAAATCTGATCCAGTGACCCACAAAACCCTCCCAACATGCAATGGCGTCAACCTCCAACTGTGGCAGCCAAGTATGGTGAATTTCAGTGACAAAGTGACTGAAGCAAGCTGTCCAAACCCTTGTTTCAAATCTGCAGAGGTCTGATCCTGAATATGCACACAAAAATGACGTCAGAAGAAGCCCAAACGGAAACCCAGTGTAGATTTCCCCATAATGTGAACTGGGTTGTCGTCCAATCTACTGTCCTCTAAGGGGTTTCGTCCTCAGAAGAGCTGCAACCTGCTGAAAACCCTATCCAGAGCTCCAAACCTGCACTTAGCTTTTTAGAAAATGAGAGTAGAATGCCAAAAAGAGAGCCCCATACATTGCTTTATAGACTCCATCTCCATTTTCCACAAAAAAACAATAAAATATACTCTCCAAGAGTGGACACCCACCTTGAGGGTCACTTGCTCATGAAAAAGAAGCCCCACCTTTTAAAACAACATTGTGGCTACTAGGGTGGGGACCTTTTTACTATTCATCTTCTAATTCTCTGTTACTATTCACTTTCACTATTCATCTTAAGGCAATTTTTAGTATTTTCAATTCAACTCCTGAAATCATCCTTTGACACCAAACTGAAGGACCCGGAAGGCTCCCTGCAAAGCACCAACGCCCTCGGTCGGGTCCCCTAACCAACCTGTTGACCTACGGGAACCCTAATAGTAGGTCAACCTCTGCTGAAGTCTGAGCGGACTAAGGAAGGGACATTACAAATGCTTTCCCATTTTTGATTTGGAATGAGTAAGGGCTGCAACAAACCAGCTGGAAATGTCTGCTCTACTTTGTTTTGTTGGCAAGTCAAACACTCCCTAACATGCTTCAAGACATCCCCCTTGAGGCCTTTCCAAGAAAATTGCTCACTTGTTTATATGCCGTGTAGTACCCTTGATGACCAACCAATGTAGTGTCATGATATGCTCTCAAAATCTTCTCTTTAATCTTTGATCCTGGGACAAGGTACACTTGGTCCTTATAGAGAATAAGCTCCTCAACCACATTGTACTTGTCATCTTGCAACTTGCCCTCCAAGATGTCAATAGCAAATGCATCCTCGACATACTCTACTAATATAGAAGCTCTTTAATCAACAAAAATATCATTCATAAAACATAAATAAGGCCTCCTAGATATTGCATCAGCCAATGAATTATTCTTTCCCTTAACATACTCAATATCAAAATCATAAGCTTACAACTTACTTACCCACTTCTGCTGCCTATTATTCAAATCATTTTGATTGAGGAAGAACTTCAAACTATCAGGATCCGTTTTCACCACAAATCTCCCACAAACCAAATACTGTCTAAACTTAGCCAAAGCATGCATGATGGCTAGCATTTCCTTGTCATAAATAAAGAAACTCCTCTCTGACTCCTTGAGCTTCCTACTCTCAAATGCTATAGGGGGTTTCTTTTGCATCAATATTGCTCCAATACCCTCTCTTGAAGCATCACACTCTAATACAAATGTAAGTGAAAAATCTGGAATAGCCAACACGGGACATGAACTCATTACCTCCTTGAGCTTGTCAAAAGCTCTTTGTGCCTCCTCACTCTAAGAGAATGCTCCCTCTCTAGTCAAATTCGTCAATGGGGCAGCCAATTGTGAAAAACCTTTGACGAACCTCCTATAATAGTTGCGAAGTCCCACAAACCCACTCAAGTGTGATAAAGTCCTTGGTCGAGGCCAATCCACTATTGCCTTGATCTTCTCCTCATCTACATTGACGCCTTGGGCACTAATCTTATGTCTTAAATACAAAATCATAGTCATTCCGAACTCACATTTGGATGCCTTGGCAAAAAGTGACTGCTACTCAAGTATACCCAATACCTCATCTATATGCCTCTTGCCCCATTGACGAACCTCCTATAATAGTTGCAAAGTCCAACAAACCCTCCCTACAATACTCCGCCTCTCCCTACAATACCCGCCATTCCTTCTTGGATGAAGTAATAGAGGCTATCGGAAATATGATTTTATTTCAATATCCCCTTGTACTATATATGGAATTCTATTATACCATTTATCATCATGCTAATGTATGAATAAAGTCACTCATATCTTAATTCGGAATCACCATTATAGGTGTCCTTGTTTTGTACCATTGTTCATCATTGTTAGTTCTTAGGTCTGAATATGGATATTAATTCAATTATAAATAGATAAGATATTCTATAAACACTCATATGTATTCATACTCTCAATTTCATGTTTAGTAATAGTTACCATATACAATTCTACATTATCCATAATTTAGGACTTTGAAGTGCATACAAAGCTATACATATTAATCAAAACATACCTGCAGATTACCTTTGATCAGCTCCTTGCTTGACTTCTATATTTTAGATTCTCTTGTGGTGATTTCCTTAACTTTGTTCTACCACCGATGCTGCTGTCTTCTCTCTATCTTTTATGTTTTTGCTTGATGCCTTTTTGAAGTATGAATTCCTCTTTAAATATCATCTGCTGTCCTTTGTGAAGGGTGACGTGGTTTTTTCATAAGTCATTCCCTTCCTTTACTAACCTTTGTTAACACTTAATGAATCGCTGGTTATTAATGACTTTTCTAATCGCTGTCATTTGTAATATGGATCGCAGCTTAGTCTTGCATATTATCGGCATTACTTAGGGGTATCGGGGTTAGAGATATCGCTCCCCCTTTTTATTCAATTTTAATATAGGTTATTTAATATTTATTTTATATAATATAATATTTAAATTTATATTTATATTAACATCTTATTTATATAACATATATATATTATATATATGTATTTATATATTATGATAATATATATTATAATTGCTTCTATATTATTATTATATCATATATATATTTGTTTAAGGTATGAATAATTCACAATATAAATGCATATGAATACATGTAAATCATCAGTGAGTCATAAATCACAAAGCATATACTTGAAGATGCGTAACTCATAATATATAATGCAATGCAATATAGGGGATATGACACCAGGTCAAGGCCAATCCACTATTGCCTTGATCTTCTCCTTGTCTACACTTACGCTTTGGCCGCTAATCTTATGCCCTAAATACAAATTCTCAGTCATCTCAAACTCACATTTGGATGCCTTGGCGAAAAGTGACTGCTGTTCAAGTATACCCAATACCTCATTTATATGCCTTGAATGATCCTCCCAAGTCTTACTACAGATTAGTATGTCATCAAAGAAAACCAACACAAATCTCAACTGCTTACTAAATACCTAGTTCATGCAAGAATGAAACGTGGCTAGATCATTTGTCCACCCAAATGGCATGACTAGAAACTTATAATGCCCAAAATGACACTAGAAAGCTGTGTTGTGAATATCCTCCTTCCTCATCTTTATCTAGTGGTACCTAGATCCAATCAATCTTTAGAGAAATATATTGCACCATGTAGCTCATCTATCAACTTGTTGATCTTGGAAATTGGGTAGCGGATTTTGATTGTCTTCTTATTGAGTGCCCTATAGTCGATGCACATCCTCATACCATCCTTCTTCACCAACACCACGGAAGAAGCAAAAGGGCTAGAGCTTGGTCATATGTGTCCCATATCCAGTAACTCCTTAATTGCCTTCTCGATCTCTTCCTTGTACCTCCTCGGATGACGATATGGTGTAGTGATGACCGGCTTAGATCCCTCCTCCAACTCAATGGCATGCTCAAATTCCCTATCTGGAGGTAATCTCGGAGGAATATCATTGAATACCATACTATGCTTGTCCACAATAGATTGAATATCTATATGAGTAGTCTTTTCACCCATAGGTGAAAATCCATTGGTAACCGAACATTGGGCTGCCCAATCAACGTGTCCTCTGCGAAAGGCTCTCTACATGCTCTTGGCTGAAACAACCCTTGGTGCTCCGTTAGACAAGCCGTGAAGAACCACCTCCTTACCCACCGATTTGAATTTTAGCTCCATAGTTTGATAGTTTTGGGAATACTCTCTAAGTGAGTACAACCACTCCACACCCAAAACTAAATCTATCTCACCTATGCCAACCACATAGGAGTCATCGTGAACTCTGTCTCCCCAAGGTGATGTCAAGTTGCTGAATCCTTCATGTACACAGAATAGTAAATCCATTGGCCACAATCACATTGAACCCCTCAAAGTCATTTGTCTTCAACTTCATCCTAGTCACCAAACCCTCATCAATGAAATTATGGGTAGCTCCACTATCAATCAAGACTGTCACCTTATGGCCTTGCAATACTCCACGAACTTGAAAAGGGTGATACCTAGGTGCTCCTGAAAGAGTGGCAAGTGTGCCTCCTGAAGAACCTTCTACTGCTTCATGTTCCTCTGCCTCCTCTACAACCTCGGCCTCGGGTTCTTCTGTCTTTGAATCATCATCTAATACTACCTCTATGAAATGCACTTGTCCCTTGCCCAAACACCTATGCCCAGGCACCCATGACTCCCTACATGAAAAACATAGTTTCTTCCTTCGGAGTTCATTCTTTGCCTCTTCATTCCTATTGGGTCTTGGAGGTAATGCCTTGGGTGGAGGGAAATTCTTTTGGAAGGGTTTCTTTTGCTACACTATTGGAGATGGCTTGTGGTTGAACTTGCCTTTAGCTACTGAATCCTCCAAACTCAATGCTCTCCTGATGGCCTCCTGCAAAGATCTTGGCTCAAATGCTCTTACCAACCCCTTGAGTGAATCACTTAGACCTTCCACAAATAGTAATATGAGTTTCCTTTGTCACATATGGAACCATCAGAGAAAGCCTCTGAAACTTTGCTACATAGTGCTCAACCGATCCCTCCTGTCTCAAACGTGCTAACTCTCTAAAGTAAGTCTTTGGATCCTTCCTATCAAACCTCTCTATCAATCTCTGACTGAACTCCTCCAAGGTGGTAATGGAACCATGTCCTCATGTCACCATGCCATGGTACGACCATTCACGAGCTACACTCTCCAAATGTAGGGTAGCGAACTTAATGGCTTATTCTTATTCTTCAAACATGGGATTCAATGAGAAATATGTATCCAACTTCTGCAACCATGCTCTAGCTGAACAACTGTTTTATCCATCATATGTGGGTATAGTGATCTTTCTCAAACGCTGTTGTATATCTCTACGGGGCTGCTCCTCATACCTTCTCCTCCTATGCCCATTTCTTGTTTTCATCTCATAATATTCAATGAAAGACATGTCACGACGAATGGCTAGGTTTAGGGCATTATATTCAACATGATACCTTGCTATCTCATCCTCCTATCGTGGTGGTATGAGTTGTTCTTCCTCAAAGGCATTTGCCTCTTCTCTCTGTAAAAAATTGGCTTTGAATGTCTTCGTGGGTGGGTTAATTGAAATCCTGTCATTAGCTGAGGTACTTCCTTCTGCAAAAGGCTGATTGGACCTACCAACACTCCATTGTTGATTCATCCCCCTTAGGATTCGAGCTATGTTTACCATAGAGTCTCTCATAGAGGATCGAAATTCTTTGTTTTCCCTGATAACCTCCTGTATATTTTCTTCACTCCTGTCTCCCATGGTTGCCTCTTTCTTCTCTCTTCGTTGGTACTTGATTTCCCTATCACTCAAGTGCACAAATCTGCATTACCCCAGTACCACCCGCTGGCAAGAAGGGGTGGCTCTGACAGCACTGAAATATCCCTAACCAAAATGTGCAAACTTCTATTGATTTTCTTCACACAGATTTATTACTTATTCCTATTAGATCACATAAGCAAAATGATCAAAATTGAACTTGAAATCACACTCAGAAATTCTAGAATCAAAACACAGTTTGAAATCCCAAGAATAATGATTTCGCTAATAGTAACACACAAAAATAAAGTGTCATGTCCCTGCATTATGTATTATTCATTCAAATCAAAGATATGAATGATATTATAAATTGAATATATTTAAATAATATTTATTTAAAACAATTAAAAGATATATTATTATTATATTTATAAATAACACAAACAATAATAATATATTATAAATATATCTAATAATATAAATATAAATATTCTTATATTTATCTTATATTATAATATAAATATAAATAATATAATATAAATCATATATCATTTACTATGATATAAATGATATAATATAAATAATACAAAATAAATAATATATCATTTATTATAATGATATAACATAAATACAAATAATATAAATAAACTATATGTTAAGGGAGTTACGTATGGTTACCACAGGTCATAGAAGGGAATAATATAAAGTAATAAAAATTATGAAAGGGTAAGTATGTCTTTTACCACCAGTTATAATAAATATCCCTTGAAAGGGAAATAAATAAAGAAAAGAAGATGGACAATAAATAAATAATATCCCATAAATAAATATATTTAGATCCGCATTATATTTATATATATTTCTGAGTCATAACTAGAAAAGATATCATAAACATATATAGGGAGGAATTATTCAAGTAAATATATTATAATAATAATAATAGTAAATGTATATTTATTCATTGCATAATATAAGGGCATTCATAATAAGGAGCTCTTAACTAATACAAACAAATATCGAGTATCAAAGTTTAATAATATTTATTTATTAAGGGTGGTGACGGGTGGTGAATTGCACCCCTTCAAACTTATAAATATTAATGGGCCCATCTAACAAAAGAAGGGAAATGAATAGAAAAAGGAACGAGGATAATAAATATCTACTGCATCCAAAAGGTACCTGCAGATCGTCTGAACAGCAGGTAAGTATTTTAATATATTTAATTATTAAGATGTAATATATCTATATATATGTGTGTAAATATATATACATAAATATATATATATATATATATACAATAATATTAATAACATATATAATAATACAATATAGAGATATTATTAATATTATAACAAATATTATAATATATAAATATTAAAGAATAGGCAAAAGAGAATAGAATCTAGTGAGCAGATTCAACATGACAAGTAGCATAAAGAGGTACGTGCACTTTCCTTATTAATAGGTTAGGCAATATAAATGTTGTAGAAGAATAATATGAATATAAATGGACTGTCAAGTTAATTGGTATAATTATGATATTAACTATAAATAAATGCACTTAACTTAGACAAAACTATGAATGCACAGAAACTAATATAATGAATAAATGTAATGATATATGATCAATATTAATATAAGGCATCTTGTGTTAAATGCCAATAAGAACAATTATGATATTTATGAAATCAATTAAAGATACAGTAATGTTATGTTCATCTCATCACTTCTATTTTCCATAACCATAGGAGAGGTGGTCTTGTTAGGTAAAGGCGGGGTAATTCCATCACGATGGATTGGAGAGGGTTTAACACGCCCTAGACAAGGATGCTAGGGAGAGGCGGAGTAATTCCATTCCCAATCGCATTGGAGAGGGTTCAACACGCCCTAGACATATAATTTCCCCATCCATGGTTAAGGAATAGAAGGAAGATGATATGGGAAGATGAACTTAGATTATTACTTCTATATTACTTCATCCTTAAAGGAATGTTAGGTCTTGTGGGGAGAGGCGGAGTAATCCCATTCGTAAGAAGGCCCGTAGGCTGGGACAAAGTCTCCCGTAGGCTGGGTCAAGAGATAAGCCCGTAAGCTGGGACATAGTTCCCGTAGGCTGGGCAAAGAGATGGTTTCAGCGCGCCCTATACATGTAAAGCCTAGTTCTATGAGGAAGAGTAATAAGGAAAATATGCATGATTGAATTATGGAACGTATTATAGAATAGTTATCAATAGCAAGTAACAATTAGGAAATAAATAATCCTTGGAATGATGTGAGTACATTATCATTGATCTTATTTGATCTATTCATCGAAAAATTATTAATCTATAATATTTCTAATGTCTCCTTGAGAAGCACTTTGAATGCAAATTTAGGTTTAAATGTTTCCTCTAGAAAGAGGGACATTACATAAAGTGGCAATAGGTGATACACCTCATGTAAAATACCCTTCTAGAAATGACTGAATTTTTTTGCAAATTTAGATAAGATTTCTTGCACACTTCAATTAAATAACTTCACCAAATGAAGAAGGAACTGTAGCACATCAAACTCACATCAACTTTGCATATATGAAACTAACAAATAAATGAAACAAGAAATGTCAAGTTGCTGGAATTTATTTCAGTCCATGTCTGATTTTATATCAGACTTAATTACAAATCAATTTGAAGTCCAAATACATCAAACTTTGCATACAAATATAGCCCAAAGCCTCTAGAATGTTGATGGCTATCAAATGGACACAAAACACTCTTGCAAGAGCTTCAATAAAATTCTGATGAAAACTTTTTGTATGCTGATCTGACTGCTGAGAGTGTACTTTTTGTCCAGCCAAGGGTTTACAATGAAATATCATGAAATAACCCTTCCAAATGCACTCCATGAATGCATAGGAATGTCTTCTATCAAGCACAACTCTTCAATCTTCAAACCCTTGATCAAATTCACCTAAAAAGCCCTGAAATTCCAATGTAAAGTCGCTGTTATAAAAATCAGAACCCTGCTGTTGCAAAATTAGACCCTGCAAAATATGAAAATACCATCCAAAATGTATTCCAAATTCACTAAACTACCTTGGTAGTCAATCCTCTACACCAAGAGCTTCAAATAGATATCAATGTCACTTCCAAACTCTTCAAATAATCTGCAAATGTAATCCAATGATGAAATCTGTATGACAACATCTCACAAATGGTTATGAGATCATCACCACAACATTCAAGGGAACATCTCCTTGAAAAATAACTAGAAATCGGAATTTTCAGTCATAAACAAAAATAAAGAAAACATACCATAGCATCATTCATACAAAATGAAGCTCAAGTCATCTATTTAAACTCCTCAAGCTTTGATGTCCATCCTCTTGGCAATTTTGGAATGCATTTTGAAATCCATCAATAGAAATTAAGGAAATGGAACAATATTGAATGATCTTCACTTGAAATGCTTTCATTTAAAACAATCTTCAATTATTTTAAATGAATTTTGCTCCTCCTCTATGGATCGATCCTCCTTGAGCTTGGCCTTTGACACTTGCATTGAATTTTGAGATTGCAATCATTTAAAATCTTCCTCTTTGCTTGGGCGATCAGCTACATGCATTTAATTTTGTATTTGAAATGCATTTAAAATCCTTCTAACCTCCAACTAGTACTTGCAATGATTGGGCGATTGCATTAAATGATGCCAATTTGCATTTAAAAACCTCCAAACTACCCAATCGAACCTCTTAATGCTAGTGCGAATGCATTTGATGAAGGAGCTAGCATTTAAAATTATCTCCCTTCTTGGACGGCCAGCAACAATCATTTAATTTTGTTTTTGTTTTGCATTTAAAATAGATCCTTCCTTAACCGCCGCCACTTCATACAAGAATGCTAGCATTTAATATATCAAACAATATAATTTTAAATGCTTTTTACCTCACATAACCGCTCCATGCATGATCGCCGCCACTCCTTGCAAGGGTATCATTGCATTTAAAATTGCTATGAAACAAATTAAATAATTTCAACTTCTTATCGCTCCCCTTTAGGCTTTGGATACCACACACTTGCAATTTTAAATGTCTTCTACTTGGCGAATGAGCTTTGCATTCCTCAATGCAAATCGAACCCTCTTCAGCATAGTCGTTGGCTCTATAAACAAGACTCATATGAAATAACATTGAATATTCTTCATGCATCGATCCATATGGCTTGATATTAAATTTGAATTGGGCCCATTTTGACTTGTCAAAACTCTTTCATAAATAGGTCCTACCTGGAGCTATCCATAATTACACATCTCCATACAAAATAGATTAGAGAAAATGTAATTAAAGATTTCATTTTCCCTCCTTATTTATCAAAATCAAATTCAAATTCAAATGAATGAAAATACAATCTTAATATTGCATTTTCCATGTAGCTCAAATATACTAGTTAAGCTAACTTTCCAAATCTCCATGTGTAGAAGCCCACTCAACTAGCCAATTATTCCCTTACCAATCCATTAGCCTACGGGAATAGATGATAGGCTAACCAAATATCTCCATGTAACATCATTCCGGAATTGGGGACATGACACCTCACATTATAGAAATTGCATTAGACATAGTTTGTAACAGTTTTTTATTTTCCCAAATTGGTAAACTTAGTCTATAATCTCTGCTACCTGGCCTGTTGCCTCTGAACAGAATCAAATAGGAACTCACAACATACAGTGCGTTGATGATTGCTAGAGTTGCTAGAATGACTGTAGATGGTAGCTGGGCGTTTGACCTTTGACTAGGCGTGTGGCATTGGCGATAATGAACCCTGGTTGAAGGCGCCACCTGATGCAACTCCTTAACGATTTGTCACCCTTGTTACTCAGCAAACATGAAGTTGCAAAGTTTATTCAGTGAATGAGATGTTTCAGAATGAGGCAGCTCGCTAAACTCTTTAGCCTAGATATTTGCTCCAGTCTTGTGTCGCAGACACTTCTAATTGTGTCCCTGTGATATTCCTTACGGCTAGCAATGGCGATTACTCCTTTGATTTGAAAATGGTAATGGCGCTCTAACATGCGAGTCAAGATGTGAATTAAGTCCACACTCCTGTTGGACTCAGAGTGTTAATGCCCGGTGTTTGATTTCGACCCTTTGTAGGCCTATAAGTAGACAGATTTCCAATTAGACCACACAAACACCTGTGATAGAATTAGACTCAAATGGAAATACCAGGTAGGGTTTTCGTCCCACCTGAGTTAGCTTTCGTGGGGTTTTTGTCCTAGTTAGTTGATCAAATTGCAAACAACAACTTCAAAATGCCAAAACAAATGATTTGCAAATGAAAACAATTCCTTCTTTTATACCTGTTTGGATTGATCAAAAGGGGACCAAGTCGGTGCCAAAATTTAAAAGGTGTTATTATTATTAAAACTATTATTATTATTACTATAATATTTAATATTATTAGTGTTAAAAAACACTATTTTTCAATTAAAAATATCCAGAGGAGGGGACATGACAATTGCTTTGGAGGAGCTTGACCTTGAGGAGTCCAGCAATTTGAGTGATGAGGAGTTTGGAGTAGACGTTGGGGATTTGAAGGACTCAACCATTGTCCAATTGTATTTGGATTTTGAATGTAATCATCATTTCGAAAATTTGAATATAATATAAATATTGATATTTAACATTTTTATTGTTCAATGCAATATGTTTGAGTATTACTGTATTTTAGAGTTTCATATGCTAGTCCTTGTATATTTTTTATAACTTTTTTTAAAGTACTATATATGTTTGCATTGCCACTCTGCCGTCGTCCCCTCGTCGTCCCCGTGTTCCCTCACCCCCCCTCTCAAGACTTTGTGGAACACTGTATATTAATTATTTATTTTATTAATATAATAAAATTAAAAATAATATATATAAATAGAATATTATAAAATTATATATTTATTTTATATATAATATATTGTATAAATATATTATATTTATATATTTTTAATTTTTTATATTTATATATATGCAAATTATGAATATTTTTAATATATATATATATATATATACACACACACACAAACCCTAATTCTATATATATATATATATCCATGAAGTGTATTGGACTCTAACTTTGATCTATATATGAAGGAAATAAGTAATATGTTGCTCTAATTCAATAATATACATGTTTTAAAGCATTTTTTTAAAAATTAATGTATTTTTAATGTTCAATAAATTTGTGGAGTTATTGCTGAGTTTTTCCTCAAGTTTTTGCCAAGTCTTGAGTTTTAAATTTTTTTAGGTCAGCCGAGTAATTATCGAGTTTGAGTTTTTAAACTATGATTAAAATTAATGATGAAGATTCCCATGCTCATCCCATTTCCCCTCCCAAAACCACCCTGAATAGATCTGCCATGGGAGGACAAAATTACCTTCCCATCCCCCTTAAGTCTCAGCCTTCAGGCCAAGCGTTCCTTTCATCTTGTTGCATCTAGGTCTCAACCTACAAAAGTTTTTACTTTAGAGGAGCTTTGCAGCAGATCTGCTGTTTTTTTAGCCATGGCACAAAACCTATCAAGCCTATCAACCTCCCATATCCTCTTAAAATGGTACCTTCTCATCAATTGCACACCTTATTCAATCACAATACAACTTTGAATCACAAAAGGCCCATTACCACCATCCCCAGATGCAATGAGTGCTTGGCCTCCCCTCTCAGCTTCAGAACCCTTTGAACACTCCCCCTCCACTCCAAGATCCTCTGCCCACACACACCACAATCCTAAGTCCAGAATCAGTGCTGCTACCATTGTCAATGGTCTCTCAAACTTGTTAGTGGTCATTGCTGGAGTGACTATGGAAGTGAAGAAAAATGGACTCAATGCTCCTGTTTTGACAAATTTTATCCTCCACATGGCCTCTAGCAACAAACTCTTGGTGGCTTTCAATCAGTTTCAGCAACACTATCAATACCATTGAAGATGTTCTCTATAGGAATCCAACAGAAAAATATATGTTGATGTTCTTTATGAAAGGTGATATTATCCACACCCCTACAAAAGGCAACATACTGCTCCACACATAGGACAACCTGAAGGTTTCTCTCTACATTTACATTGCCCTCTGTGGGAATCCCCCACTTCTAAATGGATTCACAGATTTGCAAATGAGCACGCTTCTGGCTTCTGCAGCAGCTCAGGAGATGCTTCTACTCACTCTGGAAACTGATATGATGCTTTTCTACAATTGCTTGTGGTTATCCTACGGTAGTTCTACTATATTTCTTTGTTTCTTGCATATCCATATGCCATTTTCTGTTAAGATGTATCCTCTTCTATCTGTTGTCCAGGAAGAATTATGCAGTCTTGTAATGTCCAGTTTCTATGATCTTGCTCCACTCACTCCCTCCTACTATGAAGGAAGATTAATGAAAGTATTTGTAAGTTTCTCTTGTATAACTATGTTGCCAGTTCATCCAGTAGAGGCCCTGGATCTGGGTCCGATTCGAACCCAGTCCGGGATCTGGTTCAGTGCTGCTGGGAAATTGCACAGGGGGCAGCTGTAGTCTGTGGGTTCGTAATGGATTAGCCCAGGCAAACCCAGAATGAATCTGAGCAGATCCAACCGAACCTAGACTGTACCCATGGGTTTTTGGATGTTTTTAAAATATTGTTTTGCTCTTCTAAATCATTTTGGCATTTTGTGCAATTGCAGATAGTGAACTCTGCTACATTCACACTATCAGGAAACTCCACCAGCTTTGGCTTCCCTACCATCAGGTCTCCAATGACATGCTAGAAAAAGCACTGTTACCGTCAATTGATTGATCAGTTCTGCTTTTCTATTGACTGCAATGGATCTGCTTTGACCTGTTATAAAAGTGAATGGAGAAATTAAAAATGGTCAATGTGGTGTGTTGTTCGAGTTTTCCCCATGAAATAAATCCCTGGTGCTGTGTTTTTCCTTTCAATCTTAGTTTCAATGGAAAGCCTCACATTTAATAAATTGTTTACTGTCTATATAAATGGGAATTTGGATCAATATTTAATAATTTTTTAATAAATAAATATTTATACATAATAATAGGGAATACAAATATTTAAAGGAATATTAAGGAATAAGTGTCTATATTTAATAACTAAGAAAGAGTTTTTATGGTTTACCATTTAAATATAGACGCTTTGAAAATATAATGGGAATTTGGAGAATGAATGCCAAGTTTGTGTGTGTGTGTGTGTGTGTGTGTGAGAGAGTTTTTGCTGAATCCACAAACTGAATCCAGGAACCTGAACCTGAACCCGAACCCAAACCCAAACACAAACACAAACCCAAACCGGCAACATAGTTTTACAATAATATAAATTTTTGCTTTATTAAATACAAAATTTTTGAGGAAAATGGAAAGTGCAGCATATTTTTCAGGTTTGATAAGATAAACATTGGCGAAGTTGCCAATCTTTGATTGATGTTGACTTATAAATGTGCAAAATAATTGTACAGTTTAGGTTTGTATTGTGTGTAAAAAATTGACCTGATACCTGTATTTGATTATCCAGGCTATAAGAGAGCAGCTGGTGCAACTCATGTTTGAAACTTTCAATGTGAATGGATTTTATGCAACTGAACAAGCAGTGTTATCACTTTATGCTGTTGGACGAATATCTGGTTGTGCTGTTGATGTTGGACATGGAAAGATAGGTATATCATATCGCATACAAATATTAATTGTGCTTATGTAATTATGCATTTTCCATTCTTAAATGTGGTTTAGCTTCTGTTGTGTTTATTTTGGATATTGGTATAATATGTTTTGATATTCTGTATTTCAAAAGACAGGAGTAAGAGGTATGGCCTTACTTAGAGCATCTGTGATGTTTATTAGCAGATAATCCATTGATGGTTAGGTTTTATCCATTGCTAAAATCTTAGTTCAGAGAGTGATTGAATTATAGTTCTAAATCAATCAAAAAATTAAAAAAACGTGTGATATCCCATCATCAAATCATATCCATCACATTTAGTAGACCTAAAAATATATTTAACTCACAATTAACTGACTAAAATGTTTTGATGCATCTTGTTTTTCTCTTTTATTCTTTCATGCTTTAAACTAAGAGATGTATAATACAACGCACCATAGGGATGTGGCCCCAGGCATGGCCTGAAGTCTAGGATACCCCATGGACGGGGTGATGGGGACAAAATGTTCCTGTTCTATCCCCTGTGGGTTTTCTCCACTATTTAATGTAAACTTAGGATGTTTGTTTATGTCCTAAGGATGTTAGTACGATCCCCAACATTCTTGGGCATGTGTGTTTGTCACTAAAAAGAACACAACTCACTGAATTCAAACTAAAAACCTAAATCTAAAAACGAGGCCCACCAAGGTCCCTTCCCTACCACAACCATAATGCAACCCACTCAAACCCTAAAACTATTCCACTTTGCAAAAACAAAAAAAAAAAAGAGAAAAGAGAGGAAGAGGGATTTGCGGCCAAAGGGAGGTCACCATATTGTCAGGTATGTCTGTCTATTTTTTTGGGTTATTAGTTAATGACCATTCCCATGGCAAATCTATGATTTTTTTTTTTACAAATGAATTAATGATGTGATAAAATCATAAATCTGATTTATTCAACACATTGAACCAATGAGCAATGGAAGTAATTCATTGCCCATTGGTTCAATATGTTCAACGCAGTTTTTCATTTATTAAACTGCTCATCTTTTTGTTTGTAAATTCAAAATTGTAATACATTGATAATTTGATTGTTGAACATCAATATACATTTTAAAATTGTTTAAGGGATGGTTTGTGTTTTTATTTCTGGGGCAAGATGAGTTACATAAAAGTCATGATGAGGTTGACAACATAGAAAGAATAGATAGTGTAAATGAGGGAGTAGAAAGAGTTTGAGGCCACTCAAACTATAAGTTAAGTTGGGAGTGCTGCAGTTTTTTGTTGCCAATCAAAGATGGCCCAATATGCAAAGGGTCCATTAAAAAAAAAATCCACTGCAGTAGTTTGCAATGACTCTGGACACAAACAAGCCAAGTAATTAAGTTGGGAGTGAGCATATAAATGTAATATTTGTATCCTTTATTGGGAGGGAAAAATTACTAAGGTCAATGAACACTTTCTGCACATCCCCTGTAAAGGCATTGGTCATTGTAGTAAACTTAACACTTAGGAGAGAGCTAAAATGATGAGGTTGTTTAATGGGGAGATTTCAACGTCATTTGGTAGTGACCCTTCCCCAAGGTTTTCCAGACATTTTTCCACAACTCCTACAGTTCTAACTTTTGAGGTGATTGTAGTGGAACCCAAGTGTAAAGGAAAAGCTTCAGGTTCAATTTCAAATCTGGTTGTAGATACACAAGCTCAAGAGGAGGCGAATGATACCATTGGAAAATTCTTCTTAGCCAATGGTATGCCATTTTATGTTACTCGGTCTCCTTATGACCAGGCA
Source organism: Cunninghamia lanceolata (assembly GCA_027924645.1). Classification (NCBI taxonomy): domain Eukaryota; kingdom Viridiplantae; phylum Streptophyta; class Pinopsida; order Cupressales; family Cupressaceae; genus Cunninghamia; species Cunninghamia lanceolata. The sequence goes on from BSBN01001091.1 coordinate 1,806,058, forward strand.
TTTGCCAAGGTATGCATAGTTGGAACATCTTATATGTCTGTTGGCTAGAACAAATTGAGAATCACAATCTTCGAAAATAAATTATCCCAAAGTAAATTTGTTGATGGAGGAGATGGTCACACGAGTGACACATGAGTGTTTTATCATCATATATGGGTGGATGGACATCAGACGCTACTAACTCATCAATGTTATTGATCTAGGTTCCCAAAACACTCCAGTAGGTGATTGAAAATATATTAGTCATGTTGGTTTAGACTCTTAGAGTATCGACAATTTCATTAAAGTTGCTTTTTAACTCATTTCTCATATATGACACATGAAAACCTAAGTTATCGGGTTCTTCTGTATTTTGCCCGCCATGCCCATATGGGTTTGGTTTGGGTTTGGGTGTGGGGATGGGACGACTTGGGGTTCGCCTAGGGTTTGCACTAGGCACCTCGGGTTCCTAGGGTGGACCCTGCGTTAACTCGGACCAAACTTGGGAGAACCCAGGCGTGCCTGCGGCCCGTCAGGCCCCAAAAGGAAAAAAAAAAAAACATTTTTTAAAATTAAAAAACACCTCCAACATTCTATTTTGCCCTAAAAGTGAATCTTATTACATCTTTTGCCTCCATTCATCAAAACAAAAGAGTAAAACTGCATTTTTTGCCTCCAAGCTACCATTGTTGATTTTTGAAGGTTGCTGCTTTTTTCTTCAAAGGTGAAGGCTACGGGAGTGAAAGACCTACATCAATAGGAGAGAACGAGTTGCACGGGGAAGATTATCTATCAAAGGTGAGTGAATCTTGTAATTTTTTCCAAGTTTTGATGAATTCTTTCAAGATTTTTCAGTTTTTTTGCAATTTTTTTTTTTTAAATGTTTTATATATTTTTAAAAACCTTTTATACATAATATAGGGGTTATAATGCTGATTTCTTTTTGTATTTTTAAGTTGTAGGGTTGTAAATTTGTAATTTTTTTTGTTTTGTTGTATTCATACAAAATGGTTGGTAGTTTAAGTTCAATTGCCCCACTTGTGTAGAGCTCGTTTAAAATTGACGCAATGTCACCTCTTTGGTGACATACAACTATGATTGAACAATTACCTGGTGGTGGGGGTTATTGTTGGTGTTGTAGCCAATGTCTAAATGAATATAAGAGCTCGTATAGTCGAGTGAAAGCTCACTTCTGCGCTATTCCTGGCTTAGGAATAAGAGTTTGCCCAGGGCTGGATAAAAAAGGGTTGCCAAAGCACCAAATAATGGGGTATATCAAGGAACAAGAGGATGCTAACATGGTAAGTAACAGAACAAAGGGAAGATGTCATATCTCCTACAATTACACTATACAATTATGATTTACACATATTTCAAATGTATTATAATATATATATATTTCTATAAATTACGTTCATATTTGGAATTATGTGTAAATGCAAAATATATGTTAAAGAAAACATTATAAATTATACAAGGATAAATAATAAACAAATATATATATATTGTTATTATAAAATATATAAAATTTGATTATGAATATATGCATATTATTATTAAGTATATATATTAATATATGATTCAATATTTGTAATAATAAATACATATAGTAAATAATATATCATTATACATAATACATATAATAATATATATCTATGATAATATATATATTACATAGCATATATTTGCTACATGGATCGGGCCCTCATAAAAAGGGCGATCCAAATACTAAACGGAGTCCATAGCTATTAATTATAAGCCAGACGAAATTATACTAAACGGAGTCCATAACTATTATAAGCCAGACGAAATTAATCACTAAGTCGCGTCTTTTGGTTTTGAGGCCCTTCGGGCCTATAAAGGAGGTTACCCTACCTATTATAAGGGCATAAAAAGGTAACACAAAAGGCACCAAACAGAAGGATATACGAAACACAGAACGGCGGAAATAGAGAAAGGGCAGAAGACGGAACCTCCAGCGGTAGGAGTTAAGGCAAATACTCACTGTCATCAGAGGCCGCGAATAGGTAAGGGAATATGAATAAGTTATGATTGTTAATAGATATTACTATAGAAAATGGTATCAATATAATATTAACAGAATTTGATAATAAGCAATCTGCATATAGGTGATATTAGATAAACGCATATGTAAGAAAATAGAAATTCACTGTATAATAACAAAATATATATATTAAGTGAACAGTAAATAAATAATGATTGGAAATACATTCTTACATAGACAGCATAGTGAAGTTATAATAATCTGAATGAATGGGGTTAAGATAAATATCACATACAGGAATCCACTGTATAACCAACAGAAATATATACTAAGTAAACACCGAATAATATATGGTTAGAAATACATTCTTAAACAAGAAGCATGATTAAGGCATATGTGAATATATACAGTTTTAAAAGAGAAACCATAACCATCTCGTCCTTCTATCTCGTCCAACTGTAGGAGAGGGGTCTTGTTAGGGAAAGGCGGGATAATTCCATCACAATGGATTGGAGAGGGTTTAACGCGCCCTAGACAAGGATGCTAGGGAGAGGCGGAGTAATTCCATTCCCAATCGCATTGGAGAGGGTTCAACGCGCCCTAGACATATAATTTCCCCATCCATGGTTAAAAAAATAGAAGGAAGATGATATGGGAAGATGAACTTAGATTATTACTTCTATATCTTTCTATTGCTTCATCCTTAAAGGAAAGATTAGGTCTTGTGGGGAGAGGCGGAGTAATTCCATCCGTAAGAAGGCCCGTAGGCTGGGACATGGTTTCCCGTAGGCTAGGTCAAGAGATGGTTTCAGCGCGTCCTATACATGTAAAGCCTAGTTCCAAAGGAAAAGTAATAAAGAATATGAAGTAATAACAATACATAAGTAACAATTAAGAAATAAATAATCCTTTAGCAAGTGATAAAATGGAAGCATCATCATTGATCTTACTTATTTATTGTTCTCTTTGAGAATCATTTTCATGCAGATTCAGGGTTAAGTGCTTCCTATAAGAAGGGACATTACAAGTGGTATCAGAGCCATCATCCTGCCATCCTGTGAAACAATCTTATGCAAACATACACTAGAAAGAACTGCCAACTTCTAGAAGAACAAATGAACAATGAAATGAGGGCCTTCATGGAAGCCACCACCAAGGCCATGATGGAACAAAATGAAAGGATCACCAAGGCCATGATGGACCAAGGTGAAAAGACAGCACATATGTTTTTAGAAGCACTTCAAAAGGTAGGTAATACCACGAATCAAACCCCCTCAACTAATGGGAAAGAAATGGGATCTAATCACTCGGATAACAATAATGCAACCTCAAATTCAAGGATCCCGAGACCATCCGTTCTTCCTAGGGAAGAAACATCAAGAACAAAAGAAACTACACCACTCCTAATGAACACGGAAGATATTGCTAGAGCATATGCAAATTTAGAACCTGAAGTTAGGGAAGTTGTATCTTTTCGTGACTTTAGCGAATCAAAGAAAAGTGAAACAGCTAGAAAAGACAAAAGACATACAAATAAAGAAGTACGACACAAGGTAAACAAAGTAACTTTACCAAACTTCGATGGATCAAACAAAATCTCTGCACATGCATGGTTACAAAAACTAAATAACTATTTTAAACTTAGTCCAATGACCGAAGATGATGCTTTACAATTTGCTATCTTACATTTAGAAGGACTAGCCTACGAATGGTGGCACCATGGGCTTCACACACAAGGACACTATGACCTAACATCTTACGAAGAGTTCTCACAAAAACTAATAAAAAGATTTGATAGGGAACATCCTCAAGAGAACTTTAAGAAATTAACTCAATTGAAACAACAAGGAACGGTAGATGAATATATAAATGAATTTCAAAAGATTTCAATTAGAGTCACTGGAATTGAAGGGGATAGGCTAACCTATCTATTTGTAGAAGGACTAAAAGATTCACTAAAAGGATTGGTAAGCGCTCTAAACCCTTCCACCCTAGATGATGCCATAGAAAAAGCCTTGAAATTGGAAAAATCAACGTCAAACATCAAAAACACAAATGAGCATACCAGACCCTATCACAAAAAGAGTAATTACCATAAACCCTCCAAAGAAGAGCTTAAGATTAAGAACCTATGTTTCAAATGTCAAGAACCCTGGAGGCATGGGCACATTTATGTTTTAGATGCAAAGATAAATGGGAACCTGGGCATAAATGTGATAAGAGAGGCCGAGCTCAAAAGATAGAAGTTATCTCCGATGAAGAAGCCGAAGAAAGGAACACCAAAAAAGCAAGAATAGAAGATGATGAACATGTGACCTTAGCTACCATTACCCAAACTTCCAAGCATCGTCCCTTACGCATCAAAAGCACTATTAGGGGCCAAAGAGTTATTGCTCTAATTGATAGTGGGGCATCCCACAACTTCATTGATGAAAAATTAGTAAAAAGAAGAAGATTTAAGACACAAGGCTTTAAAGGATTTTCAGCAACTACCGCCACTGGAGAAATGGTCTCATGCACTAAGATCGCTCCCCAACTTGAAATAAATCTAGGGAAGCATACTATCAAGGAAGACTTCTATGTAGTACCACTTGATAATGATATAATTCTAGGCACCCCTTGGTTGTATTCATTAGGGTGCTTCCAGTTTGACCTACCTAACTCACTCATCCGTTTTCAACATGAAGGAGAAGAGGTTACACTACGAGGTTTACCTGACGGCTCCCCAAAAGTCGTTTCTTGCAAAAGAATGGAAAGGATTTTTAGACATGGGCAGGGGGAGTGGGCAGCTCAATGCATGATCCTGGATAAATCCACCCCACAAGGTCAAAACATACACATAGATATAAAACCCATTCTTAGAAAACACAAGAAAGTGTTTAATGAAATTCCGCCCGGCCTTCCTCCAAAAAGGGGATTTGAACATATCATAGAGTTGGAAAAAGGATCTAAACCCGTGATTACAACTCCCTATCGCCATCCACAAAAATTTAAAGAGGAAATAGAAAAAACAATCAATGAACTATTGGAAATGGGACTCGTTCAACCTAGTGCCAGCCCATTTGCATCATTGGTAGTACTAGTGAAGAAAAAAGATGGAACGATGAGAATGTGCATAGATTATAGAGTACTAAATAAACAAACTATCAAAAACAGATACCCTATACCTAGAGTGGATGAGTTAATGGATGAACTCCATTGGGCAAAGTACTTTTCCAAAATCGACCTAAGATCAGGGTATCATCAAATTCGCATGAGGGAAGAGGATGTACCAAAAACAACATTTAGATGTCATTATGGACATTTCGAGTTCCTAGTTCTTCCTTTTGGATTAACCAATGCCCCAGCAACTTTTCAATCTTGCATGAACCACACATTCCGAAAACAGTTAAGGAAGTTTTTGCTTATCTTCTTCGATGACATTCTAATTTATAGCAAAACATGGGAAGAACATCTCAAACATATAGATGAGGTATTGTCCATCCTAGAGCAAGAATCTCTATATGCTAAATGTCATGTCCCCGTTTCCAGCTTGATCATCAAGTGTATAATGGAATAGCCTATTTCTCATTCCCGGAGGCTAATTCCAAATGATGAGGGAATGAATTGGTTTCTGACTAACTCAATCTTTTGTTTTGCAGGAATAAGGTCAGGAACCTAAAAATTTGACTAAGTCTGGAAACTTTGGAGTTTAGGCGCCCATTTCACTCCAGATTTTCCTAATAAGCGCCTAAGCATTTAGGAGAGTTTTTAAGGAGTCAGAATGTGTTTGAAGGACTTATGGCGCCAAGCTTATGCCAAAGAATGAAGGCGCTACTCCATGATTGTTCCTAAATCAAGTTTGCTCCTAGGGCGCTAGTTCATTGAACCCCGGTTGAGCATCCAGAAATATCAAACTTAGTTTGGAGTTCATAAATTTATCTAAGGAAACCTAGGCGCCAATTGAACATTCCTCCACATTGAACATGAACCTAAGTGTCAAGGCGCCATTTCTTGCTAGCTCGACCTTTCAGAGGCGCAGTACTACCTTTACTTTGGCGCCTATCATTTGGAAAGGGCATTTGGGCGCCTAGAATTGAAGTCCAAGTGGGGCGTCAATCTCCTTCTCTCCTACCTCCAGTTTGTGCCTAGATGGTAGAAGACTTCCTTTTGAGCGCCTGAACCTGTGAAGACTTGTATGAAGTTAGAATTCACTTCAAGGAGCATAGGCGCCATTTCACGTCTCTTGAACTCTGAGGTCTTAAAGAGCGCCTAAGGGGTAATGTGATAAGTTGTTCAAAGTCATCTTCCTTACAGCTTGACTAGGCGCCAAATTCATGCAAGATGAACCATTCAAATGAAGGCGCCATTTTACTCTTCTCCTGGCATCGTGAACTCATCCAAAAGTGCGCCTAAGAAGGGCAACAACTTTTGATCTACTTTTAGTGAAAGGCGCTTGGTAGAAGACAGTCAGTTTGATTCAGTTGTGACTTGTGTTGAAGATTTGAGCTTGACAAAACCGTTTTCTTCCTAAGGCGCTAATCTAAACATTCCTCTATCAATGAGTGCGCCCAAGAGAAGTTGAAGACTCAAACAGGATGTTAATACTCCAGATGAGGGCGCTAGGTTTAAAGAGCATCAAAAGACTTGATTACAAGTATTGGCTAAGTTACAAATTCAATGTCAAATTGACCAAATGAGCACCTACCTTGTACATTGATGAAATGAACATTACTCTAAGAATGCAAGGAGAAAGATAAAGTCAAGGAAGTGTTATGATGCCTAGGCGCATCTTTGGGCAAAACACATCAATTTTTGGCGCCTAGAAGGAGTTTCCAGACTAGGCGCACATTTAGTCACACTCTGCCATTTCTAGCGCCTACTAACATTTCTTTCATTCAAGTGGTTTGTGGCACTAAAGAACTTCAAGTGTGGGAAATGATCAAATTGAGAAGAGTAGGCGCAATTTCCACCTCAAACCAACTCAAGATACACCTTGAGGAGTTTGCTCACTTTGGGACTTTGAATTCATAGTTGTTGTCAAAAGCATCTTGGGAAGTGAGTGGACTTCATTGAAAAGCCTTTCTCTAGCAAGGCGCAACTTCTAGCAGTCACCATCTCAATTGGCGCCTAGTAGTGGTAAAGCGCAAGTTCATGATCAAATTACCTCAACTGGGCGCCTAGAAGTACCTGAGCTCTCATTGGTCAACAAAATGATATTGGGATCCGTACCGGTTCAGTGGGTAAGGTTGCCACCTCAGAGTGAGTTGTCAGATGGAATATTCTCCATGGATATGCTTCTTGGGAAACGTGCCTTGGTTTCTCTTTGTGCATTGAAAAACGTGCCTTCATTGCCTTTGGAAGGCCTATAAAAGGAGGAGCTCTCTCATTCATTTGGCATCTACGCATTTGACAAAATTCTCTCTGCAAAGCTGTTGAGCTTGTAATCTTGAGGCCTGCGAGTTTCAAGTGTTGGGGTGATGCTCCCTCAACTGACAAGGTGATGCTCCCTTGTTGTACTGTGAGGTGTTGACATTCAGTTGACATCGTTGAGTTTGATTAAGTTGATCTAGTGTGCAAGGCATTGTAATCATGAAGGCTCCAAGCCCTGTTTTTGTAATTCCATTTGAATAAAGTGTAACTTCATGCCATTGAAAGCATTATCCATGTAATAAGACATTGTGAGTTGATTGAATCAAGTAATAAAACAAGTACCCAGCTTAAGGTTGATTCATTCAAATAGTTATCTTTAATGTATATCTTTGTGTTGTTGAAATAGTTGATGAGTTGGTAGCAAGTAAAATTGTCTAAGTAAGGAAAAATTTTGGTAGAATTAGTTGGGTATCTTACACTAAAGCATCCAAATGTGAATTTGGAATGGAGGAGATCTTGTACTTACGACACAAGATTAGCGCCGAAGGAGTTAAAGTGGACGAAGAGAAAATCAAAGTCATTAAAGAATGGCCCCGACCAAGAACCTTGACTCAATTGCGAGGATTCTTAGGTTTGTGCAGCTATTATAGAAGATTTGTGAAGAACTTCTCAAAGATTTCTGCCGCCTTATCCGATCTCACCAAGAAGGGATTGTTCAAATGGAATGAGGCTGCCGAGAAAGCATTTGAGGAATTAAAACGTGTCATGAGCACGTGCCCAGTCTTAGCCATACCTGACTTTTCTCTACCTTTCGAATTGGAATGTGATGCTTCGGGAGAAGGACTTGGGGCGGTATTAATGCAAAATAAGCATCCCATAGCATTCGAGAGCCGTAAGCTAACCACCGCAGAGAAACTTTATTCTACTTACGATAAAGAAATGTTGGCCATCATGCATGCTTTAAACAAGTTCTGGCAGTACCTTGTATGCGGGAAGTTTGCAGTCCGGACGGATCATAACAGCTTGCAACATTTTTTAAAGCAGCGTGATCTTAATGATAGGCAGCAAAGGTGGGTAAGCAAACTCCAAGCCTATAACTTTGACATCACTTATATGAAAGGGAAAAATAATGTGGTAGCTGACGCACTATCTCGGAAACCTTTCATATGTGCCATAACAAGTGTCTCACCAAATTGGAAAAATATCCTCATAGGTGATTATGTTAAGGATCCTCTCACCGTAAAGATACTTGAGGGGAATTTACCAAATGATGAATTCAAAATCCAAGATGAACTTATACTCTACAAAAATAGGGTCTATGTGGCAGCAGGATCTAAGATAAAAGGAAGGATCCTTAAAGAATTTCATGATCAACCTTTAGCTGGGCACCAGGGTTATTACAAAACCTACAAACAGATTAGAGAGTAGTTTGCATGGAAAGGACTAAAAGGGGATGTGCTGAAATATGTACAAGAATGTGATACTTGTCAAAGGAATAAGGTGGAACAAACCCATCCAGCCGGGTTACTACAACCCTTACCAATTCTAGAACAAAAATGGAGTAGTATATCCATGGACTTCATAACCGGCCTACCAAAAGCTCAAGGAAAAGATTGTATCTATGTGATCGTGGATAGACTCACAAAGTATGCTCATTTCACGGCTATCACTTCTGAATATAAAGCCCCTCAAGTTGCAGACACGTTCTTTAGAGAAATCTTCAGACTCCATGGACTACCTGACACTATAGTCAGTGATCGCGATAGCTGTTTCATGAGTACTTTTTGGCAAGAGTTATTCAGATTATCTGGAACGGAATTAACCCCCAGTACAAGCTATCATCCGCAAAGGGATGGCCAAACTGAAATTGTTAATAAATGGATTGAAGGATACTTACGGAACTACGTCACCGGACACCAGAAGGCATGGAACAAATGGTTACACCTTGGTGAATATTGCTATAACACAACCTACCACATGTCCATTAGGATGAGCCCCTTTAAGGCTCTATATGGATATGATCCACCTTCATTTGGAAACATGATCTTAAGAGAAAGTCGATGTCCCAAAGCTAAAGACTTTATTCAGCAACATGAAGACATCATGAGGGCCCTTAGGGACAATCTACATCATGCACAAAATCAGCAAAAGATTTATGCTGATCGGAAACGGGTGGAAAGAACTTTTGAAGAGGGAGAGATGGTATTCTTCAGATTGCAACCTTACAAGCAGTCCTCCCTAAAATCCAGTGGCGCCGAAAAGCTTAAGCCCCAGTTTTATGGGCCCTACAAAATAATAAGGAGGATTGGAGAAGTTGCATATGAACTTGAACTCCCCGGGAATAGCAAAATCCACAATGTGTTCCATGTATCCAGGTTAAAAAAGGTGCTTGGCCAAAAGGTTACTCCATGTGAGGACCTCCCTCCACTCGACGATGAGGGACAATTAACTTTGGAACCCGAGAAAATCATAAGTACCAGAGAAAGAAGATTGAGAAACCGAATCATCACGGAGCATCTTATCAAGTGGAAGGGATTATCCGTAGATGATGCTACTTGGGAAAAAGAAGATATCCTTGATGTACCAAATCTTAAATTGCTTGAGGACAAGCAATCTTGAGTGGGAGGGACTGTCATATCTCCTACAATTACACTATACAATTATGATTTACACATATTTCAAATGTATTATAATATATATATATTTCTATAAATTACGTTCATATTTGGAATTATGTGTAAATGCAAAATATATGTTAAAGAAAACATTATAAATTATACAAGGATAAATAATAAACAAATATATATATATTGTTATTATAAAATATATAAAATTTGATTATGAATATATGCATATTATTATCAAGTATATATATTAATATATGATTCAATATTTGTAATAATAAATACATATAGTAAATAATATATCATTATACATAATACATATAATAATATATATCTATGATAATATATATATTACATAGCATATATTTGCTACATGGATTGGGCCCTCATAAAAAGGGCGATCCAAATACTAAACGGAGTCCATAGCTATTAATTATAAGCCAGACGAAATTATACTAAACGGAGTCCATAACTATTATAAGCCAGACGAAATTAATCACTAAGTCGCGTCTTTTGGTTTTGAGGCCCTTCGGGCCTATAAAGGAGGTTACCCTACCTATTATAAGGGCATAAAAAGGTAACACAAAAGGCACCGAACAGAAGGATATACGAAACACAGAACGGCGGAAATAGAGAAAGGGCAGAAGACGGAACCTCCAGCGGTAGGAGTTAAGGCAAATACTCACTGTCATCAGAGGCCGCGAACAGGTAAGGGAATATGAATAAGTTATGATTGTTAATAGATATTACTATAGAAAATGGTATCAATATAATATTAACAGAATTTGATAATAAGCAATCTGCATATAGGTGATATTAGATAAACGCATATGTAAGAAAATAGAAATTCACTGTATAATAACAAAATATATATATTAAGTGAATAGTAAATAAATAATGATTGGAAATACATTCTTACATAGACAGCATAGTGAAGTTATAATAATCTGAATGAATGGGGTTAATATAAATATCACATACAGGTAATCCACTGTATAACCAACAGAAATATATACTAAGTAAACACCGAATAATATATGGTTAGAAATACATTCTTAAACAAGAAGCATGATTAAGGCATATGTGAATATATACAGTTTTAAAAGAGAAACCATAACCATCTCGTCCTTCTATCTCGTCCAACTGTAGGAGAGGGGTCTTGTTAGGGAAAGGCGGGATAATTCCATCACAATGGATTGGAGAGGGTTTAACGCGCCCTAGACAAGGATGCTAGGGAGAGGCGGAGTAATTCTATTCCCAATCGCATTGGAGAGGGTTCAACGCGCCCTAGACATATAATTTCCCCATCCATGGTTAAAAAAATAGAAGGAAGATGATATGGGAAGATGAACTTAGATTATTACTTCTATATCTTTCTATTGCTTCATCCTTAAAGGAAAGATTAGGTCTTGTGGGGAGAGGCGGAGTAATTCCATCCGTAAGAAGGCCCGTAGGCTGGGACATGGTTTCCCGTAGGCTGGGTCAAGAGATGGTTTCAGCGCGCCCTATACATGTAAAGCCTAGTTCCAAAGGAAAAGTAATAAAGAATATGAAGTAATAACAATACATAAGTAACAATTAAGAAATAAATAATCCTTTAGCAAGTGATAAAATGGAAGCATCATCATTGATCTTACTTATTTATTGTTCTCTTTGAGAATCATTTTCATGCAGATTCAGGTTTAAGTGCTTCCTATAAGAAGGGACATTACAGAAGAGTACATCCTCTGTCCAAGAGAGGATTGCTGAGACCTCCTAGTGGCTTAACAGAAACGACTGGCCCACATCCTTTCATGCCACCATCATCTTTTGGAGAAGACAATACTCTTTCCTGTAAAAAAGACCCATTGGAAAATGCCTTAAAGAATGAGGCAAGGGAGCTTGTAGATGAAAGCATTGCTCGTTGCATTTATAGCAATGGGCTTCCTTTCAACCTTGTTAGATCACCATATTGGCGAGATATGGTGACCGCAATTGCCTTGTCCTATTGATTACATTAGTCCTGGGTATGAAAAGGTGCGCACCACCTTATTGGGCAAGGGAAAAGATTCCATAGAGGCATCATTGAGAGCAATCAAGGATACATGGCTTGAAATAGGAGTGTTCATAATTTTTGATGGATGAACGGATTGCAAAAACATGCCACTAATTAATGTCATTGTAGTGTCCCCTAAAGAGGCAATGTTTTTTAAGGCAGTTGATTGTGAGAGGCAAGTGAAGGATGCAAGCTTCATTGCCAATATCTTTATACAAGCCATTGAGATGGTGGGCCCTGAAAACGTTGTCCAAGTCGTAATGGACAACACTAAAAATTGTAGGGCAGTTGGTTCAATAGTGGAGGGTACATATGGGCATATTATTTGGACACCATGTGCCATCTACTCTCTCAACTTGATATTGCAAAAGATTGGCACATAGATCGAGTGGATCAAGGAAATCTACATGGAGGCCAAGGAGATTCACATGTTTGTGACAAATCATCATATGTCACAAGCCATCTTTTGGACCTTCTCCAAATTGGAGTTGATGGTAATTTTATATTTATCTTTTACTTTTAGCATATTTATTATTTTTAAATTTTTGCTAAGTTGCTACTTTTTAATTTTTTAATTTGTTCTATTTTTTACACCATGTTAGGTTGCCGAAACTCAATTCGCATCGCTAACTCCCATACTGGAGAAAGCCCGACTCTTCAACGAAGGATCTAGAAGACTGAGGCTGGCATGAAAGAATTTGGTGTAGCATGTAATCAACGACAATCTAGCATACTACCTTAATGCCCATGCAAGCATATTGTCTTAATGCACACGTCCTTAGAAAACATGATATGTTAGAGAATAAGAATCAAAATAAGAAATACACGTATATTTGATTTTAAAGCTCTGGCTGAAGCATCTTTTACATGTAGTACTATACTGACATGTTAGGTCTTAAGCTAGAAAAGTAACTTACCATTCTCTGTTACCCCATATTTGGCACTTGTCGTGTCTCTCTCTTAGGCGTCTAAATTTAGTACTACACTGAAATATAAAATAACATAAGTTGAACATATTATCAAGTTTAGTCAATATAGGACAACTGGCAATCAAAATGCCTCAATAATAGTGTGCAATAGATATGTTGCAAGCAATAATGTCCTAATCATTCATATTGATATCTTGACATTCATGCCCAACAGAAATATATTTCGATTAATAGTAATAGCAATTTTACACAAATAATGTGCTATCAGAAGCAACACAGTTTATGTGTAACAATATGTACCATAATTTGAGATTGGATAACAAGTCTGCTAATGAAGACTAGCTATAATGCTAAGGTCCTTGAGATTGATAATTAATATCATCTTAATGTTCTTACAATGAAGAGTTCAATACTAACTCAATCTCAACATAAAGATTCTATCAATAATGGCACATGGTTGAAACACAAATTATGATTGTCATTTTTGTGTACCCACAAGAAATTTAGACACACTTTCAACCTTAGTCAATGGTAGAGGAGAACTTAAATACTCCAAGAGTAATAGTTACAGCTCCTTCCTTGCAATATATTTAATAGTTGTCATAGGTTATAATTAGCATATCCATAATAAATCAAACACCTCATCAAAGGGTAAAATACTAACATCTAATACTATTCCTTAAGGAACCAACAACCTTTAAAATTCTCAAACTCATTATTTAATATGGAACCATATCTGTTGATGGTAATCCTACATGAGTTAATCTTAGGATTGAACAACTTACCTCTCTCTCTCTCTCTCTATATATATATATATATATATACTATAACAACGCTAGTAGGGTTAAGGACATGAATACTTAACATGCAAGGCATAGAAGTCTACTTTCAAAGGTTAGACTACTTAGAAAATAGCCATTGATATTATTCTTCCAAGATCTCACAAGCATTCTCTTGCTACTATTCTAATTCTAGGTCTAAGCCTTTTAATCGATTCAAGATGAAATTCCCACATAGACATTACATATGCGAAGGAGAACGTTGAAGTTAAAATATAGCTTAATCAACAATTATCTCTTCTCAAGAAAGAAAGATTCATCCAATAACTATATTAACCCTTGCAAAACCCTCAAGAATTCACTTGAGATCAACTTTGGTATTCAAAAGACTAACCCCTATTGTCCTTAATCTATACCAAACTTCCACGACCTTAAACATAGTAAGAATGTCTACAAGCCTACTCTATTTATCGAACAGTTGCCGATAGCTTAAATCATAATTCAATGTAAATGTAGTTAGTAAAAGAGGCAATCTTAATCGACACAAAAGTTGCTTTCCTTAGTGGAATGATAGTGTCTTAAACATGCATATTTTAGCAATTTACAATTGGCAGGTATAAAGCCATATTCCAAAACCTTTACCGCGTTCTCCCTGCCACGTGGGTATGTTCATAAATCAAAACATAAAGGACAGAGGAATTTCATTAGATACTATCATTGCAACTGCCCTAGTAAACATGTATGCAGAATGAGGAAGCATTCGAAAAAAAACGCAACTGTTTGATGAAGTGCCTCAAGAAATGTCGGCTCATATAATACTATTCTTGTAGATTATACACTAAATGGATTTGTTGAAAAGGTTTTAGAAATTTTTGAGCCGATGCATATGGGAGAGAAGATGCTCAACCAAGACTGTTGAAACCCCACGCCAACCATGATTGACATCAGAAAGATCCTTGATGGTAGTTACATCATACTCCAGCACAAAGACGATTGTCATCATACTATTTGAGGAAACCAACATGTATTGCCCTTAACTATGATCTTTCAGTTGCTAAAACATCTTAGAATTGCACTATAATAATAAGCTCCATGTCTTTTCTCCTAAATAACGAAGGAACAACTATCAAGCATAACAGAAAGAAAGTTAAAACAGTCATTGTAGTTGTAAGTGTCCTACTAGACATGCATACAAAATGTAGAAACGTAGATGTGGCTCCTGGCAATACATGGAAGCAAAGGCATGGCACATGAACTGTATGACAGAATGGTCTTGACTGTTCGGTTAACAATGATTGCAGAATATATATTAAAAATGGATTTTAAGAAAGGATTAGAAACTAATAACAAATGCAATTGATAGATGCCTCTAGTCGCAATTGCTTTGGTTAACAAGCATGCAAAACGTGAGTATGACCACACAGGATACCAATTACAGGTCTGTAAGGAGAGCGACCACACAGAATACCGGTTCAGGTTAAGCGCTTAAATAATTACCTTAAGGATAAGAAAATTTCAAGCAAATACAACAGGAAATGTAATTAAAGTTAACTTCCAACCTTGCCAGCATTCATGTGGCCCAAACTGTGCAGGAATGAACTTGAAAACGTGGTCTCAAAAAGTGCAATATTGAGAAATTTCTCATACAAACATTATTCAAAATAACATTCTCAATACAATTCAAAGTAATCACTAAACATGCGCAGAACACATATTACTGTATAGACTCGTACCTGGATTGCGCAACAACAATGAAGTTGATTATTTTGCTAAATACAAAAGAAACCAGATTACTCCTCCTGTGGCCTTGGGATAAACTTTCCTGAAGGTACAAACCCCTACCAAACATAGATAACCATCTGTTTGTATTTCCACTAGTGGTAAATTTATGGCCTTTCTCTACTACCCCTCGCCGTGCTTTTACTGTTCTCCTTAAAAGAAATACAACATAGGTATTTACAAATATGTGATACCTCCACTCCACCCACTCTTCTCAGGTGTATGAGGAAAGCACGACTATGAAATTGGGTGGCCTGCGGCTTCCTTGTTCTCTCCCCAAAAAGCATTTTCCCAAAAATAGTTTTTCTTTTAACTTCTTTTCAAGATCACTGATATGCATTTGAAAATAACTGGCTTCCTAACTTCTTGCATGCATTCTAAATATAGAATACTTATTCTCATCTCTTTTCCCAATCTTAACTCCTCATCTATTTGCTACTTTAAAAATTTAAAAGGAAAGATTTTATTTTTATCCACAAAGGATAGTGGCAGCTATATGGACAATTGTTTTTCCCAAAATAGAAGAAAATATTTCTTTTGCCCTCTCCATGAGGAATTGTGGAATAACTCCTTTTCTATTTTTAATGCTCATTAACAAACGATAGACTTAATGCCCTCAATCCACTCCTTGGATCCCCATCTAAAGCTCAACTCCTTTATTATTATTTTTAATTATAATTCAAAAATATTTCTTTTATAAGATAAATAAATATTCATAATCAAATAATATTTCTATTACTAATTTATTTGCAAAAGTAAATAAATTATCTCAATTGAATAATTATAAATATAAATTGATATAATTATTCTTATCCCTTAGCATTAAATATGAAGTAAGAAAAATAGTCGGTTGAAAAAATATTAATAGTGCAATAAAATTATTGCAACCAACTTAGACTACCTGTTGCATTATGCAACAAACAATAAAACAAAGACTGACTTATGTTGACACACTAATATGCACAATCAACTAAATGATTCTACATGCGTGTGTGATAAGATTCTTTTAATCATGCCACCTTTCCAACCATCTAGAAGCCCTCTCCCTGATGATACTCTCTCTGAAATCCACGAGAGTGTTGGTTCTTTCCTGTCGCACCCACGAACACAAACAAAAGCAGCAGTTAGTCTTCATCAAATCATGATAGATCTAACATTTAAAATATCAATTAAATCATGTCCTAATTTGACATCAATATTTCACAAAATGTCTTTAACATTGCTTGCAATCATTGTCACTAGCAAGTTGAGCGATAATCAACATAATCATAATTATTTTTCCTGATTGTCTGCCAATCAACATTTAAATACATTAAACAAGTATTTATAACTAGGCATACAAAATAGGGATGTGACTCTTATTAACAAAAATGAAGTCATCAATATGATAACACGACATATAGGGAAATCATAATGTAGAAACACTAATAGTTTCAAGACTTTTTCAATATTTGCATGTATACACCAATACACAATATTTCAACATCATAAGAACATTTTCTAATTTCATACCTTTCATAATTAAATAAAACATTTCTTCGCACAATCTTTCAATCAGACAATACACATGTAGTACACACATTACAAGTGCAAGGAACCACACATAACAATGTCAACATCATAGGATCCACATTGCAAGGTCCTTGTCACAAGATCCACATCCCAAGGTAGTCATCATGAGATCCACACCAAGTCCCTATCACTGAGTCCATCACCAACTCAAGAAAATCATGACGATAGGCTTCCCCCCTAGAAACCCTTTGCAAGAGCAACCACAAAACCATCCAAGCCAAATCACCAGTACGCCTCCAATAAGTAATAAGGAACATCTTTTGTTTCAATTAAGGCCAATAGCTAAGCTCTGTCATCACCCTCCAAGGGAAGTAAGAGCTCTGAGTAGTCTTAGTAGAGTCAGTACCCTCCAAGAGGGTAGTACTAGAAGATCATCAAAAGCACGCAAAAACTAAGGAATGAATAATGACTTGCCCATACAAGTCGCTATTGCAGTCCCTTTCAATTAAAGAACAAAATTTCCCAAGCCTTCTACTCCCCCATGGGCACATTGTATGCCAAAGAGGGCATATATGACTTCTTGGGGTCGTGCTAGAGCAAGCCATCGAGGTTGCTTCATATATCGGAAAAGAGACTCAAGGTCAAGCCTCAAATGATACATAGAAGAAATCTCAGTTGGCAACTCTCAACTAGACCAATAGGAGAATGAGGTTGCTATGATGGGAGCAACTTAGACCAAATGAGGGTGAAAAGTGTTGGTTGCACCTGGGTAAGATAGAGAGTATAGAGCTTTGCTATGGCTGAGATTTGAAGTTCTTAGAATTTGGAGTTCTTGTGGAAAACTACTCCCTCAAACAAGGTCTAGCACACATAAATAACGCAGAAGGAAGCTTCTATAGGTATGGGGGATGAATAGAAGGCCGAAGATGAGAAAACACGGACAAAATGCTCAAAATTCACGTTTTTAACATAGCTGGGAAAAACTATTGCTTTCCATGTCAGGGTTGTTTTGAAACTGCCCTAACAACTTGCAATTGCTGCGATGGTTAAGCAATATGTCATGGCACTTTCAAGACCGCCAATAGAATTACGAGACTGCTGCTTGGTTAACACCGGCGGTTTCCCAACGGAGGTGAAATGCGAGATTTTGAAGGGCAAACAAAGGTACAATTGGTAGATAGGAAAGCAAGGGTAAGGGTACACATGAAATTGATCAAATAGGACTAAGGGAAGACTCTAGGCATCACAATTGTTTGTCATCTTTGCGTCATAATGGCGCTTTGGGTGACATTTGTCATCATCAAACTCAAAATGTTGAACCATGTGTGGTCATCCAGAATTGTTTACTCATAGTTATAGATATGCACAATACTCCACAGAAACTATCAAACTCAAAACATTGTGAAAACCATCATCAAGGAAACTTTTAAGATACACAAGAGTGAAGTAGTGTCATGTCCCCGTTTCTGGCTTGATCATCAAGTTAAGAATGGATTAGCCTATTCCTCATTCCCGGAGGCTAATTCGAAATAATGAGGGAATGAACTGGTTTTTGACTAACTTAACCTTTTGTTTTGCAGGAGCAAAGTCAGGAACTTGAAATTTGACTAAGTCTGGGAGTGGTTTCATCAACTCCAGTGATCATGTTTTCCAGGCGCCTTCCTTGACAATTCGGGTTCATTTTGGCGCCCAACTCCCAAAGTCTATTCTGGCACTCAGTCAAGCATCCAGTTAAGGCGCTCCTTTTGATTTAACCTTCTCCATCCTGGCGCCCCGTTTTGAGTTCAGCTAAGTAGGTTTGGAATACAGTTTCATGCTTGGGCGCCCATGTCATGTTGGACCTACCAAATATGCGCCTTGGGTTTTGAAGGATGTAATCAAGAAGATGGAGTCATCTAGAGGTATGATGTGAACCTATTGAACTTGCAGGATCCTCCAGTTGAGTTTGGAATCACTGAAGTGGTCTAAGTGAGTTAGGCGCACTTCCTAACCTTCACAACACTCAAAGTGCGCCTAGTCCTCATTTTGCGCCTAGACTCCTTTGCCAATGGTGAATTCATTGTTCAAGTGAAAATCCAGTGGAAAGGGTTGATTGATCAACATGATGAAGTTTTCTAAGTGAGGCGTTAGCATCAGGTTTCCATCATGAGCGCCTAGAGCATCAGGGCGCCAATGTATGATTCCATGACACTGAATTTGCGCCCAAATTGAAGGAGGAGTTTTAAGATGCCAAGATGGTGGTATAACTTCAAATAGGCGCCTAAGGATAAAGGCGCCATCCCTGGTTCAAAGAAACCCTTGTGGGTGCTTAGGCGTTGGTCTCTGGCACTCTAGATAGGCGCCCTAGTCAAGAAGTCTCCGGTAAAGGCAAGGTTTCAAGGCATCAAAGGTAGTAGACTTTCAGTTGAGCAAACCCTAAAATAGCGCCCTATGCTAGATGATAGTTTGATGTTCAATGGAGATCAGGTTGTTTGATGCAATGATCTTAGGTGCCAAGACAAGATTCAATGACCTTGAAAATGCGCCTAAGTAGGAATATGCTCTCCAGACTCCTCAAGAGGTCAGGGCGCTTGGTCAGAGAAGTATTTTGTTTTGAATTTAAGACTCCAGAAGTGAGCATTTGCATAGAAGATAAGCCTTTCAAGGTGAGGCGCCAATCTAGGTTCTTTCCTGCCAATAAATGCGCCTAGGTGAAGTTGCAGACTTTGACAAGATGTTAATGTTCTGTATGAGGGCGCTAGATTAAAAAGGAACTTCAAAAGGTTTAAATTGCTAGTGTTTGAAAGCTTGAATAGTGTTGAACATCTTCATGAAGATGCTAGGCGCAGATACCAGTCAAAATGACCTCAAAGGTGCGCCTAAGATGGATGGAAGCTCCCAAGACCAGTTCAGATGCAAGGCGCTCCATCAGGGAGGTCAGATCAATCTAATTGAAGACAAGTAGTTTTCAATTTACCTTGAAAAGATGATCAATTGAGCCTAGGCGCAATTCTACTCCTCCATGATCCTGTCCTATGAGGAACCTTGTAAGGCGCCTGGCACCTAGCTACAGAGTGAGCCATATGAAGAAGTTTGAACATTAGAAGATGGGCGCTCACTCCCAGTTGAAGCATTCCACCTTCCGGAGCATCAAGACTTGAAGAATCGTCAAGGAAAGTCATTTTACATGCAAGGCGCACCCCTACCAACTTTCTCACCTCCAGAATGCGCCTAGCCTGGAAAGGCGCCTATTCATGACTCTGCCACCTCAGTTGGGCGCTTGGGTCAACATTTGGCGCCTAGTCAGAAGATAAGGTAGCTGTAACTACCTGAGCTCTCATTGGTCGACAGAAGGTCTTCGGGATCCGTGTCAAGGTCTCTATATAAGCTTGCCAACTCAGAATGAGTCATCAGATGGAATATTCCCTTGAATATGCTTCTTGGGAAACGTGCCTTGGTTCCTCTTCATGCATTGAAAAAAAACGTGCCTTCATTGCCTTTGGAAGGCCTATAAAAGGAGGAGCTCCCTCATTCATTTGGTATCCATGCATTTGACAAAATTCTCTCTGCAAAGCTGTTGAGCTTGTAATCTTGAGGCCTGCGAGTTTCAAGTGTTGGGGTGATGCTCCCTCAACTGACAAGGTGATGCTCCCTTGTTGTACTGTGAGGTGTTGACATTCAGTTGACATCGTTGAGTTCAATCGAGTCGATCAAGTATAGGCGCCCATTGTAATCATCAAGGCTCCAAGGCCTGCTTTTGTAATTCCATTTGAATAAAGTGTAACTACATGCCATTGAAAGCATTACTCATGTAATAAGACATTGTGAGTTGATTGAATCAAGTAATAAAACAAGTACCCAGCTTAAGGTTGATTCATTCAAATAGTTATCTTTGATGTATATCTTTGTGTTGTCGAAATAGTTGATAAGTTGATAGCAAGTAAAATTGTCTAAGTAAGGAAAAATTTTGGTAGAATTAGTTGGGTATCTTACAAATAGTTACAAGCAAAATCAAAGAGGCAGTAAAAGTCAAGCACAAAATTCCGAAATTCATAAGCAATTAAATCAAATGATACCTTCAAGAATCAAGGCAAAACCAGAAGGGTAAATGGCTAAACATCTCATCAGACATAAGCAAAGGCAAATAAATTCATTGGTGGTTTTCGAAATAATAAATAAATAAGAAAACAAATAAATTCATAAATTGTTTACACAGCATGTGCGCTCAATGGTTTGGATAAAGCCACCTAAGTGGAGGAGGGGGTACTAGAATCAAATCATGTATCATATATCATTAATTTATCGAGAAAAATATCCAATTGCTGTCAACATCATAACCACCACAACAGCCACATCACCACCATCCAGCCAGCACCACCTCAACATCGGGCATTAAATCCACCACTGGGTATATTATAACCACCACCTCAATAGCAGTAAATTTTGCTTTCTTTGGTAGTTCATATACATAGTTGGCAGGTTGGGAATAATTACAGTTTTATTGAAGATTTTTTAGGAGACTCCACATTTTCCTACCATTTTTTGGATCTTGTATTTGTCGAGGAGAATGCAAATAAATGATGTACATTAATAGTAAACTGAGATTGTTCATAACTTAGTTGTGGACATCAATATTTTTCTTTTTTGTGGGAGCTTCTTGAATCATGTCATAAAAGGCTTTATTACATACACATACTGCCTTTGACTAAATTGCCAAAACTCTCAGGTATACATTTAACAAAAATACATCCAAGATTTGCTCCGTCTTATCTCTTTAGTCATGCCTTTGGGCAGGGCAGACCTTAAAAGGAATGGAACTTGGTGGACAGAATGGAACTCTAACCCCACCAATGGACCAGGGCCTTGCAACTTAAAACATGGTTTCACTTATTCAATTTCTTTTTTCCATGTACTATCTTGAACTAATGAATTCATCTATCTTTTGTATATAATGGCTGTCTGAATTCTTTTTTACTATGCTATCGATCCTGATTAGGTTTATGCTTAGATTTGGGTCTGGTTCTTTCCTGGTCCGGGTTCTGGTATGGGTCCCCTGTGGGTTTGGACAAGGTCCTCCCAAGTGCATGTGGGTTTGTTTGGATGTGCGTTGTCATGTACCTAGGTGAACCCGGTATGCATGGGAGGACCCAAGGCTAACCTGGGCACCCAAAATTCTTGACCTCCAACATTGATTGGTCAACATAAAAAAACAACCCTAAACCTAAAATTCGCCCTCAAAAAACTTGCAACTGACTGGCATCAAAAAAGGCTGAAGAGTTAGTTTAAATTCATTCCAACTTGTGCCTTGTTTTGCACAAACAAAATGACTACAATGAAAGGGCAACAAAGTTGTGGGATGTAGAACTAGAGCAAGCTGAGTTGGATGCTTTTGCTGCCCAGCAATCTTCATTGTTTGTGGTTCTTCTAATCTACCTACATCATCTAATGTTGGTAATGATGGTGATGCTCTTAGTGAAATCATATGGTGCTGATTGCTGATTTTATTATTATTTTTATTTTAATATTTTATTATTGAACAATGAATATCTATCATAACATTCAAGTTTGGCAAATTGACATTGAAGTAGTATTTTTAATTTTCAAATTAGTTTTGTATATTATATGCATGTGATGTGGTATTCTGTACTTATTTCTTGTTTTTAGGCTGCAAACATGTATATATTTATGATTATATATATTTTGTACGGATGTATCCAAAATGAATCCAACCCCTAATTTTTTTGCTGTACTGGCATACCTGAGCATCTGAACCCGAACTGGTAACCTAGCAATTTTGTAATTTTTTGTTTTATCAAACTTGTTTTTTAATATTAACAAGGTTGACATTTGGTAAATGCATGCTTAATCTCTAATTAAATGGTAAAAGAAACTGCATCTGATGATACATTGAAAATAGTTTAGGCATTGCCTGTATATGGCTCGTTATCAATCTAATCCGACAAATTTGGGGAAGGACAAAAATGAAATTATTACTAGAAGACATTACTTTGTGCTAGAAATTATTTTATAATTGGTAACAAGCCTATTCTTATGGTTGTTTGCACACAATCATACATATTTCCATCCACTCAATTCCCAGCAAGTTTTCAAAATGGATGACCTGATTAATATTGAATTATGGATTTCAATTTTAGCAATATATGCTTGATTGAAGTATTTAATTAAAGTTCCATGATTTTTCCCCATAATGCATTGGGTGAATTGATTTTACTAATATTAAAGGTAGAGTCAACTATTTTGCTTCCAGTCTTATTTTGCAATTCTCTGCTTATTCTGTATCTGGTTGAGATTTGCAAGTATTTTGTGTTTGGTTAGCCTTGTGTTTGTGGTAGTAAAGTATTGGTTAAGGATTAAGTTTTATTGCCATTTTAGCTAGGTGCTAAGGGTTATCAATTGTGACTATAAAGTCTGTAAGATGGGTCATTATGTTTTCACTTTGAAGTGTGAACTCTGAAACAAATGTAAAATTAATAATAAAATGTCTGCTTGTTTAATGAATTCTGAATATATATAATTACATTTAGAGTCATGATCCGAATACTAAGAAAAATCAGAATATAAATTAACAAGCATCTATGGTTTTGAAGGTGGATATTGATTTCTTTCTGATTTGAGTAATGCATTCTGTAACACAATTTTGGTGATTGACTGAAGGGTCTAAAATGTCTACAATGCCCAGTTTTATTTTAATTTTCCCAGATATTGCACCAGTATGGGAAGGTGCTGTTCAGCACAATGCTTCAAAGAAATTTGAGGTTGGGGGCATAGATTTGACTGAATTGTTTGCACGGGAACTTCAGAAATCAAATCCTCAAATCAACATTGACCTTTCAGTTGTTGAGATGTTGAAGGAGACATATGCATACACTGCAGAAGATCAGGTAGCATATGAAGAGAAACAGAGAACATTCCATGCTGAAAAGCATACCTTACCAGATGGACAGGTATTGTTTATGAACAACCAGCAATTTCTGTCTGTTATTTTGCCAATCATTTTGCTGGCTAGTAGTGTTGTAGAAGCCATGCAATTTGGAGGTGTTGTT
This sequence comes from Cunninghamia lanceolata, assembly GCA_027924645.1. Lineage (NCBI taxonomy): Eukaryota > Viridiplantae > Streptophyta > Pinopsida > Cupressales > Cupressaceae > Cunninghamia > Cunninghamia lanceolata. The sequence goes on from BSBN01001091.1 coordinate 1,830,095, forward strand.
TTCTTGGTTTTATTTTAACTTCCAGTTCTTTTTGCACTGTTTAACATTTTGTGTCTGTTATTTGTTCTTTTTGCTCAAGTACATCCATAAAAATGTAACACACCCCAATCGAAGTGGATTCTTTTCCTTCACTAAAGTACAGTACTGTTACATTTTTGCCATGGAATTCTCTTTTCTGATGGTAAAAAAATAAACAGAACTGGGAGGCAGAGGCAGAAACATGGATTCATGTCTAGAACTTGAGGATTCCAAGAAGTGTCTGAAAGGAAGCCACTTAACTATTTCTAATCGCTGATACAATATACAATCACTTTGAGAAGAATCAATTTATATTCTGTGTTTTTCACAGGTGCTGTATTTTATAAATGTTAAGTTTTATTAATCAAGAATGCATGGTACAGAGATAAGAAACAGAGCCAGAGGTAGAGGATTCCTGATCAGAACAACAAATCTTCCCCAGTTGAAGGCGGAAGATCCAGATCTAAGAGTGCACTAGCAAAACCAACATGCTAATCATTACATTCGCCACACGGGTTCACACAGCTGCTAATTCCATAGTTTCTTACACATGCTGAAGATGGAAGCAAAAGAATCCATCCGTGAGATAGTTCAGCTTTCTAGGAATGTGCTGCCAATTAATCTGATCAAAATTTCTCAAAATCGTAGTAAATTGATTCAGCAACAGTCTGAGCTGAATAGACTTAACTCCCTGGTTATTTGAAAAAAACTGAATTATCAGATTAGAGTCCCCGAGAGAATTTCGAGTTTTCCTTTAGCCGCAAGAGTGAGAGCAAACTTGCAACCCATCAGCTTATCGACATTGTTGGAAGCCTGCCCTAAATTTATGCAAAAGTCTAAAATCTTAGAGTGCAGACCTGAACATTTACACCAGCAGCAACTGTGATACCAGGATTAGACTTTGAAGCCCTATCAAAAAAGAGAGCTGGGTAGTTAATGAGAAGTTTTGGAGTAGGGCTGCTAGAAATGGAAGTGCTGAGAAATATCTCAATCCATATAAGGTGCTCATGTGTCCCTGATCATCATGCCATAAGTGATTCGCCCAAGGCCAAATAATTAGGTGAAGCCTGAAGACATCCAAAAGTGAAGGAATGACATCTTCGGTGGAGTCCAACCTCTCCCGATACCTCAAAGTCTGCTAGGAAAGTGCAACAATCTCCCAATGGTGACCATTCTGAAAAAAAGGATATGACATTTTGCAGGCTTTATAGCATCTGAAACAAATGTGGGGGCCCAAGATGCCTCTGTTGGAGATATTTTGCTTGTAAGAATCTTGTTTGCTTGACCAACCACTGAATTTTTTTAATTTTTGGGGTAATATTTTTACCCCAAATGCTGTTCAAGTTTTTGTCAAGTGGTTCACCTCTCTGAATACAATGAGCTCCAGCCTTAATGGAGTAGCTCCTCATGGAGTTAATTTTGCCCCAAATAAGACTATCTTCACTGTCTGGATCTGTTGGAAGAAAACCTGTAAACTACTTCTGAACCCTAGATCGTTTTCTTTGTTGTTCCTCATCAGGACCAAGAAGTCAAATCCACTTTGGCTGATTGCCCTCTGACTTAATGAGGTGAGCAAGTTTTTCTATTCGAAGCTGAATCATTGACTGAAGAAGACCCCTAGGCATGGAAGAGATTAAACTTTTGTTGCCAAGAATAGGCTCTTCCCAGCATCTGATGTTATTTCCATTACCCGAGTACCATGAAATGTTATCGTTAATTATCCCAACAGCCTTAATAATCAGTGACCAGATTTTAGAAATACCAGATTTTTGATGAATGCCATTGAGCAACATCATTCCTTGATTACCTTCACCATACTTATGGGCAAGAATCTACTTCTAAAGGTTTGTAGGAGGGATTATCAAATTCCAGACGAGTTTAGCCCCAAGAGCATTGCTCATGGTGGTAGCAGACTGGATACTCAGTCCCCCTTGAGATTTTTCTTTTGTCACTTGACTTCAGCTTATGAGATGAAATTTCTTTCTGTAGGATTGCTTTCCTCCTTGCCATAGGAAATTTCTAATTCTTAACGTAATTCTTGAAGAATAGAGATAGGGGCATGGTAAATCATTAGCTGGTAAATAGGAAGACTAGAAATAACAGATTTGATCAGAACCAATCTGCCTGCAAGGCTAAGCCACCCATTGCTGTAGCTTAATATTATCTTGTCATTTTTTTTTCCAGCAGATTTGACTAACAATCAGAGCTCTTAAGCTTGAAAGATGAAACTCATAGGAACCCCTAGATGTTTAAAGGGTCCAAGGCCTCTGTGGTCAAATTGGAGGATTTTAGAAAAGCTTCTGTTTTCTGCTGGAGAAGTGTTGATAATGTAAAATCTGTACTTGTTGATGTTGATAGCAGCTCCAGAAGTATTGAGAAAGGAGTCTAAGCAATGCTTAATCCTTCTCACATTCAACTTGGAGGCGTCCACCATTATTATTGTGTCATCATCAAATTAAGCACGGGTAATTTCTGTGACCCCAGCAACAATCTTAATTCCAGTTATTTTCTTAGCCCTCTTTTCAGCAAAGATGGACCTGCCTAAAGCCTCAGCTAAAATAATATTGAGATATGGGAATAAGCGGCAACCTTGAGGCAAACCTCTAGAAGCTTGAAAAACCCTGGTGGGTGATCCATTGACCATAGAGGCAACCCAAGGATCCATGATGCAACCAGAGATCCACTTTAAAAAGGATAGAGCAAAACCAGAGGCTTGAATGATCCGATTCAAAAAATCAAGATCCAACTTGTCAAAAGCATTAGCCGTGTCAAGCTTAGCTGCAATTCTTTTTATTTTTAAGTTTCCTTATTGCTGGTGTGAAGAGCCTCACGAACAATCTGGATGTTGTCATAAAATAATTTGCCAGGAATGAAAAGTCTGTGCTTGTTTGAAATTAGATGGCCCAAGTACTTTTTAATTTTGTTCATTATCATTTTGGTCATGAATTTATAAGAAGAATTGCACAATGATATAGGTCTGAACCTATTGAAGGATATAGCATTCTTTTCCTTTGGAATCAAAGCTAGAAAAGTAGATTGTATAGCTCCAATCAACTTACCCTTTTTAGGGGCATCCTTGATCATAAAGAGAAGATCAACAACAATTAAATCAAAGAATTGGTGGTAGAAGGTGTTAGAGAAACCATTAAGGCCGAGGGCTTTATCCTTCACTGAGTTGAAGACAATTTAAGCTCTTCCCTTGTGACTGCTTGGCAAAGAGAATTTATGATTTTCTCAGATATGACCTTAGGATTGTTTTAAAGAAGCAAATCGTGTCCAGACTGGGTTCCATCAGTTTTTTAATAGAGTTTCAAAGTGACTAAATGCAACTTCTTTGATATCCAGTAAGTTGGAGAATTTATCACCATTCACCAATAATTTCGCAAATCATATTCCTTTGATATTGCTGATGAGCCTTAAGGTGAAAAAACCTTGTGTTAGAGTCTCCTTCATAGAGACAGGTCATTTGAGATTTGAGTCTCCAAAGTGCTCTTCTTGCTGGGCTTTAGCATGTAGTTGGGAGAGAATGGATTCTCTCACAGATTTGAGGTGCTCATTGGGAGGTGCAAGCTCCGATAGCTCTTCCCGTTCTCCAAGCCTGAGAAGAAGTTGTTTAGAATTGTCCAAATTATGATGTAATTTGAGCCATTTTCTAAGGCCAGCTTTCAATCTAGAGATTTTAATCTTCCATTTGTCTTGAGCATTTCAGGAGGGGCATTCAACTTTCTAGCATCATTCTACTTCAGCAATAAACCCTTTTAGGTTGACTGAATCCAGGTTATATTTAAAGCCATACTCTCCCAAGTTTCCGGGACAGGGACGGGGGGATGCATTTCTGGAACACTGTTTTTTGGGGGGGCATTTTTAGGGAACGACAAAGGATGGCTATTAAAAAAAAAAAAAAATTTAAAATATAATGAAATTTCAAATATTTATATAATAACATTGATTAGGCATTCATTATAGACATCATAAAACCTTAAAAAATAAATACATAACAATAACATTAGACTTGAACTAATTTTTCAACTTTTCACATGAGAATTGGCAAACAAATTAACAGAGGTTAATTGCTTTCATTGACAGTGTGCATATATATTATATAAAAATTACAGCAAAATGCCCAAAGGCTACAAGTTTCAACTACAAAATGACAAAAACATAGAAAATATGTCTGTGCCTAATCAACATCTGCCTTTGCTAAGACTGCATCAAAATCAGAGTCTGAGTCCGAGTCATTGCCACCATGAGGGGCTGCCACTATATGAAGTTGTAAGCAGGGTCGAGGGGCAACGCCCCTTATGGGGGTCTGGGGGCAGTGCCCCCCAGTGGGGTTGAGGGGCAACGACCCTTGCGAGGGTTTGGGGGCAGCACCCCCAGCGGGGTCAAGGGGTAACACCCCTTGCGGGGTTTGGGGCCAGCGCCCCTGGCGTGCTCCCTATCGCGATACAAGGTGGGGTCGAGGGGCAGAGCCCTCGCCACCAAGCCTAAATTAACACCTTTGAAACCACACAATGATTCCACTGACAATTGAAGGGAAATAGGTGAGGCATCTTCCTGGACTAGAAATCTGTCAAGTCTTTTTGCAATAAAGTGATTTTCTGCTCTTCTGTTAGACCAAGCATACAAGCCTAGAATAGGCTTGATATCTTGAAGCTCAGCAAGGGAAATAATGTCCTCAACATACTCTTTGGACAAGTCTCTTAAACTAGGGCCAACTCTCTTTTCAGAAGGAAAGAGGACAATATTATAATCTCCAGCAATGATCAGGTTAGTTGTTTTGTTGTCTTCAATGTAGGATAGGATTGAGAGTCAACATTGCTTTTTGGCCACAGCTGAGTTTGGGGCATACACATTCAAATAGTTGAATGTGATGCTACTAGCATCGAAAACAAGGGAGAGCTAGTGTTGACTTTGGCATCCTCAAATCTTGGAGAAAATGTTTGTATGCCATGTAATAAGAAGGCCACTAGAACATCAATTTTAGATCTGTTCTAGATGGATGTCTATGAGTCAGTGGCACCTTTATGGTCTAACTTAGTTTTGTGTATACCTATTAAACATGGACAATGGTCTTTGATTAAACTCGAGGTAGTTTTTCTTGAGGGCACCACCTAGGCCCTTGTAGTTCCATGAGAGCAGAATCATCTTTTAATGGGTTTGTTTCCTTTGGAGAAACCCTCCAGAGTAGATTGAGTCTTAGCTACAACATTCTTCTTTGCTTCTTCAAGTCTTATCTCCTGATTTGTTTTCCTGCCCTGTTTAGTGGAAGATCTAGTTAAAATAGGTTCGGAGCATGAACTAGGGACAATGATGTCTTCAACCAGTTCAATCTGATTGTCTCTGGCAACTTCCTTAGTTGGTTCTTCATGTGGTCCCTCCTATAGAGTTTGATAATCAAACTCTGCTTCTAGAGAGGCTTGATGGTGGCTTTCTTCCCCATATTAAGATTCAGAATGTATATCTTTTTCCTATTTAGAGGTCAAGGCATCATATCTGTTTGAGTTCACAAAAGGTTTTGAGATGGCAGGTTTGGGTTTTCTGCTCCTAGACCTCATGTTCCTCTTGGTTTGCAGTTGTTGAAGCCCATCATTTCCATTTTGCCGCTTAAAATGAGTTTCCTAGTTGAGCGGGTAATTATTGGAGAAATGCCCATATGCATGGCAGGATGGACATTTGAAGGGTAAATGCTCACCTGCCATTTGAAGGGTAAATGCTCATAATCTAAAACTTGGGTATGAATCCAGTCCATAACTTTAATCCCTATGGCTTCAGGTAGTCCTTTCTTGAGGTCTGCTTGTACACAAATGTGAGCACAAGAAACATTCAATTTTTTGGGAGGACACTAGTCAATAAATTCATCAATCTTGTTTCCTATGATTTCTAAAGAAGTTTTATTCTAGAGGTGAAGAGGGAGAAAAGGCAGCCTCACCTAGACCGGTACCTCCTCAGGGACATCCACCTGTGTATCGAAGTGGGATAATAAGAAGTTCAGAAATAAGGCACTTGAGCCCATAAACTATGGACCTCATTTGAAGATGGTGTCTCTCTCTTCTTTGGAATAAAAAATAACTACAAAATATCGCCTTCTGCACAACAAAAGCTTGTATGCAAAGATCTTGGACCTCCAGGCAGAAGATACCCATTTTTCCAAAGCATTGGGACTCCAAATTTAAATGAATTTTCTAACCAAGGAGTGATTTGATAGAGTGGCAATGGAGCGTGTAAGAACCCTGTCTTATTCTGCCCTGAATTCTCACTTTGTATGGTTTGACATTTCGTCAAACACTTGTCATGCAAGGTAGTTGAATTCTGATTTTCTGAGTGTTTGACTGTTTATGATGTTTGCTTGAATGATTTTCAAAGCCAAAACATGTGCAACTACATAGAAAAGATAGCCAAAAACTCACATAAACAAATATCAATGATTGAACACTCAAATAGGCTTTATTTATTGCTGGTACAGGTCTGATTAGACTGATAATCAGGCCTGATACAGAGTATATCAGACTGATTAAACTTATTAGAAATGTTTGCAAAGCCTATTCAAATTAAAGATTTGAATATGGAACTTGTTTACAACATCTCTGATTGAATAGTTCTTCTTCTAGGCACAAAATGACATCATACAAAGTGGATAGATAGCTGTTACAGATTGAAATGATGCTGCTGTTCGCTGATGAAGTCTGATCTGCAATTGCTGATGGAAACAATGAGATATCAGCTCCTTAGATGCCAAGATTTCACCTCCAAAAAGTAGTGCTATATCCTCCCAAGGATAGCTCAAACCCTAGGAATCAATGGATGATGGAAATGTCATCAAAATCCTATGCCATGAAGTCTGATCTGACTGATATCAATTTTCAGATTGTCCAATGACTGAAATCCATCTTAATATGCCATGAATCTCCTCTAAAAGGGCAGCGATTAGTCTTAGGATGGAGTGCTTTGAACCCTAGATGTCAAACAATGATGAAATTGCCACCAAAACCCTGATCAAACAAGTCTGAATTTCTGCAGAGGTCTGATTTAAATTCTGAATACAAATATGATGGCAATCAATGTTCACAATGTCTCCCAATAGTGGTGCTAACCATGCCAAAACCCTAGGCGATAAATGGATGATGAAAATATATCATATAAACCCTCCGATCTGCATACATTCGCCAATAACCTGCACAAAAGCTTCAAACCCTAGCTGATATGATTATTTCCTTACAAACCCTAGCTGGTATGATGATCCTTTGAAGCTCCAATATGAAGTAAATTCTGCAATTATTCTCAATAGTAAACCCTAGGTGGATTTACCTCTCAAGTGGTGTTGGGTTTTCGTCCAAACCACAAATGTCTAAGGGTTTTTGTCTTCAGAACAAGTTGAACCAGAAGTTACAGCCAAAGAGAAAATCTCCAAATTCCAAATGACAAATTCACAATATATTCCAAATGACTCCCAAACACCCATTTTATTAGCCACAAGTTGGGCACCCAAATTCACTTTATTTTATTTTGCTTTCAAGTCCACCTCCATAATAAAATATTATTTTATTTTATTTTATTTTTTCTTCCTCAACTTGGGCAGCCAAAATAAAATATTAATTTTTTATTATTTTTCCCATCTCACACTAGGCGGTCACCTTTGGAAAAATATAATATTTTAATAAATAAAATATTATATTTATTTTGTCATTTTAATTTATTTTATTTTCTCTTTATTTTACCCAAGTGGAGCGTCCAATATATATTAAAATATTAATAATAAAATATTAATATTAAAATATTAATAATAAAATATTAATATTTTATTTATTTTTCCTTCCTCCACTTTGACAAATAAAATATTAGTTTATTTTGTCATATTTTCCTTTTTTCCTTTGAAAGTGACTTTCCATTCTGAAGCTTTAAATTATTTTCCAATTTTCCAAATATTTAAGTCACTTTTGTCATTGTAGCCAACTTTCCAAATGTCAAGGTCACTTTGCAATAATGGCCCAAAAAGGGGACATTACAGAGTGCAACATGTTTTTTGGGGGCACTTCAATAATTGGTATGGACTCTAAGCGTGGGACAAAGGCATATGAGTTCATTGATGTAGCAGGTGGATGAGGACTAGAACCAGTAGAGAAGGAGATATTCTTTGGCAGAAGTTTGCTTTTGAGAAGGTTGATGCAGACCTAATCGACCAACATTGGTATGGAAGAGAAAAGAGAGGAAGAAGAAGTGCGGAAACTCTTCCCGCCATTGTAGAACCTATCTATAGGTGATAGCCAGAAGCAAAGAGCTCATGGGAAATAGTAGAGGTGCCCCTGCTCAATGCAGAAGCAGCCACAACTGAGGCAGCCCAATCTCACACAGCTGCCTCACAAACCCCTGCAATCGAGAGAGCGCTTCTTATAACAAAATGGAATTTGATTATGTTGAAAGACTCATGGTTATTAACTTCAAAAAACAGTCAGACAATTTGGTCAACCTTCTACCATCTGAAAAAAACAATGATTCATCCATGTTGGATATATCTTCTAAACCTTTGTACCTACTAATGATTTTTGCCCTTGCTTTTATAGGCAATTTGTATTTGTCATATGCTTGGAAAATTAAATGGGATATAAGTATTTGACAAAAGCAATGTTACAAGACTCGGACTTGGCAAGCTGATTTTTGACCTGGACTCGGACTCGACGCTCAGACTCGGCCAAGACTCGGCAAATCGAAAAAGCCATGAAATATAGAGATGTTTAAGGATTTAAAACTTGTTTCATGCACCCTCTAATAAATAAACTTTAAAGACACAATAAACTAATCCAATAGAAGCCACTTTGATCACATACACAAGTATACATTGATCAAATGAGTATAAAGCGGATTTTAGTTGAAGGAAACAACATTTTTAGATATATAAATATTGTAAAGTGTTTTAGGTGTACAAAACTCATGGATTATGATATCCATGGCATCAAAAACAAAAATCACAATATGGAGTCATGAACTATGGTAGAAAGGAGCTTGTATTGTTCAACCCAACATTGCTATCTCTATGTGGAATTGTGTTTGTATCTCAGACAAGTTTGCAAATGTTGCTACAACCATAGGAACATTACTTAGGATAGGGATTGACTTAGCAAACCCGAAGTTTAAATGTAATTCAATTACTTGGTATATTATTGGAAAAAAGTCAAAAGAATTAAAAAATGTTGCTTTTCCATCTAGCATGGTCCAAAATGATTTTTAGTTTTTGCGCTCTAAAACTAGAGCTGGGGTTTGGGGGTAGCGCCCCCAGCAGGGTCAAGGGGCAGCCCAAATTAAAGCCTTTGGGACCACACAAACCTTCATGGTGTATGTCATTTCTCATAATTTTATTTCTTTCAACTGTCCTTCAAAAGTCCTCCAAACCCTTCAAAAAACGCTCGACTTTCATGCTTTTACGTTTAACTGTTTTCTATTTTTTATTCTTTTTTTTCTCCCTGATTTTCATTGACTTCGCTGAGTCTTCCCAACAGGACTTGCCGGGTTTGACGAGTCTGGCAGACTCTGTGAGTTTGACCAGACTCGCCAAGTACCTAGGTCATGAGTCCTTGGGACTTGTTTTGGCCTGCTCGCCTTGGGACTCACCAAGTCTTGGCGAGTCTTATAACTATGGACAAAAGAGATAACCAAAAAATCAATGTTTTGAGTATCCACATGGATCTTGAGTCTTCAGTATTGATGGCATGTAAATGCTCCAGTTGTACTGGTATTTGTGAAATAACATATATAAAAATGTATCAAATAAACATAAGTCTTTTATGTTTATTACTATTTGGTTTTGCATCTTCTGTTGAAGGTTGTACTTTTGTTTTGTACTTGAGGATGGCATACGTACTTTAAAAGTGTATGTCATGATTCTGGTTCTTAATTTGGAAGAAACTTCAATACTAGATGTATTATTATACTGTGTGGATTTCTTAGGATAAAGTTTGGAGACGCATGGTTACACACTCCTCTTTTCCAGTATTTGACGCTGCATTTTTTCTTACCTGATAGTGGCATGCAGTCCCATCACAAAGACAACTGACAATGGGGGCTTTTTCTTGTATTGCCTTTAGGGAAACATGGCTATTATGTTTTTCACTTGTCAGAAGCGAATGACTTACAGTTTGTGTGTATTATGCAGCTTAGATATTATTTCTTTGAAGTAAATGTATTTTCTTATGTGTTACATGCTAGTCAAATTAGAGTTACCAGATCCTTGACCTGTAAGAATTCCCAGTTAGAAATGTTTTCATCATTATAAATAATACTGTTGAATGATTTGTAATAAACTTAGTCCATTTCTTACGGAAAATGGCATGGTATTGACTTTTATGTTGACACTTCACCAATACCCAGCGTTAGTTATTGTTCCGGAATCCAGAGAATAGTGCTTTTTATTGCACTTTTGATATTTTTGCACCTTGAAAATCTAGCTATATTTGGAACACTAACAAATATTTTCTATTTCTTTTATGGTCATGATTTTTTGAATAGCCAAATATATTAATTCAAAAACTGTGATAAGAAACAGTTTTGGTGCATTGTTTTTTATTGTTGGAAACCTGGGAAAATATGTCTATGAAGGTTTCAATAATTGGTAGATGGTGTAAGGTAAAAGAAGTAGAGGGTGAAAATATCATGTATATTGAATCAGAAGAAGGTTGCTAGTTTAAGGAATGTCAACTTGATGACTAGGAACATAAGTCTGCCTAAGTAGTGCAACTTCACTGATCATACATCAGGTGGACACTAATATCAGTTGTATAATTTTGAATAGAGAGAACAACTAGACACACAATAAGCTGTTTTGTGAACTAAAATTGGATAATGTTATGTTAGTTTGGTTTAATGATCTTACATTCATGTTGATATCCATGTTCCTAAAATCATAGAATCAGTAGGGTTACATAGTTGTAACTTGTACCATCTAATAGATTAGTATCAATTGTATTGTTATACAGTGGGTTAGTGGTCCAACTTTGTTTTTTTTGGTTTAAAAAGTCAATAGCCTTGTCCTTAGTTTTGAGAGTTAGTGTTCTCCTTGATTCAAGGACTGAGTAGTCAGTCTGGTGGATTATCTTTAAAGGTATTACTGCAAACCATTAGGGCAGCATGCCTCTTTTTCACCTCAGTAACATGGTTGGTTTGGATTGAAGGCTTAAGAAACCATTCTGAGTATTTTCTTATCCTATCTTGCAATATATTTTACCCTTTATCAAGAGGTATAAGGAAGTGTTCCTCTTGTTTATGATTGATCTGATTCTCTTACATGGAGAGTTGATAATTTCAAAGATATCATCCAAAGATGGGTTTACTATATCTGCAAGTCAGATCATATCCTAAACAAGCTTTATGACTTCGTTCCAATGTCAATCATCAAGGATCAATGGTTTGATCTCAATTGCAATCTTTGATGATGAATTCTTCAATGATGCCCACATGTCATTGTGTACATGGCAAATAATATTATAATATCCATTTGACCTTGAAAAGTTGCTAAATAAGAATGAAATAACAAGTAAAGCTTTTATCAGTATGTTTTAGAAAATCTCATTTTTGTAAGTTTGCCATAAATAACATTTTGATGGTAATTATTGCTATAAACATTTGTATCCGTTTTGCATCTTTGGTGAAAAGTTACAATCCAGAAAAAGTTACCAGTGTCTTTTGCACATTTTGAATGCATTTGGAGTCACACAATATGGACTCCAAAATATATGTTTCTATTTACTGTTATTTTTATACAATTATGCAAGCAACTTTGTAAACCTGCTGGTTTTATGTGCAATAACTTGCACAATGTTAGATGGTCCAACCATCTTAATTTCATAGTTGACAGGTTTGGCCAGAACTATCTGTTTGGGACCTAATTATTTAAAAAAAAAATTCAAAGAAGAAAACTATAAAAGTGAATAAAAATCCTGATATTGAACACATAATATAATTAGGAAGAGTAAAAATGGTAGAACCTAACTCTGTGTGCTGTTGAAGGCCTGACGAGTCATCATTAAATCTGTTGCAGCTGTTTTCATAAGCTTCATTCTTTATTGCATGCACTGTTTTGTGACAGTTTTTTGTGAATTTAAGGCAGCATCATTGTTATTTGTTTTATTCTTGTTTGGAGGCTTTTGCAATTTCCCACATAAGGCGAGTTACATAACCGAGGGCACTGAAGATCTAGGATGTCTTTCAAGTTTTGATATTCTGCAAGATTTTCCTCATATTTGGCATCAAATTTCAAGAGTCATATAATGGCTTTCTTTTTTAGTTTTCTCCATGGACTGTTTATACATGCGGTACCCATTTCTGGATAGCTCCAGGCTCAGATAATCTATGCACAATGTGCCATGTGCTCTAGCCGCTGAAGTATTAAGGTGGCTGGAGTCTTCGGTTAGCTATAAGTCACCATTGGTCAAACAAAGCTTAAAACTAGTAAATGCCATTTTATAGACTGTAACCTAGAATGCATGGTCAAGCCTCAAACACAATAAAAACAACTCTTTAGTTTATTCCATATATGAATAAAAGTTTAAAACTGAAAACTATTTAAATTCAGGAACTTATAACTTAGTTGCATAGTTGGTTAAGTCCCTTTGTATAAATACCATAGTTAACAGGAGATAGGGTGAGTACGAGTATGCCATTTAGAAAAAAAAGGGAGATGGGTACTTGGAGATGGCGAAGAATACATTTAAATATCTAAATTTAGAAAAAAATAAAAATAAAATATAAAATGGCTATGCAACTTTAAATAAAGTAAAACCCATGTCACTGCTGCTCCAATGATTTCACACTTCAATTGATTTGAGATTTCTTCAAATCTTCCAAAATTGGAATCCCTATTCAATTTAACCTAAGTTGCCGATCTTGGTACAAGGCGAATACGGGTTCGGGATTCGAGTATGCAGATACAACAATTTTTTTTTGCCCGGATATGGGTAGGGCAACACACACATACACACATATTAAAAACTCTAAAAATTTAAAACAGTAATACTCATAATTGCCAATAAACAAAATATCTAAATACCTCATAACTTGCAATAGGGAAAATACGCATGAATTGAATTTCATAATTCAGTGATTTCTCAAATGTCAATACAAAATGAAAGTTACAATCAATATTCAATAATCTTCATATGGCTCTTCGTCGAGAGCATCAAAGTAACGTTTAGTTCAATTTCATTTGAACCACAATCAGCTGAAACTCCACTCCCACTAGCCATGTTTGTGTCATATGTAGAAGTTGCCTCATCAACAGAGACTTGGACAAGTTGTGTAATAGTAGCATCTAAGTTGTAGCACTTGGGAGCTAGATCCCAATTCCTTGTTGCCTTTTGTAATCAGGTTTCTTATGTGACAAGAGACGCAAGTTGAAGTGCACAAAGACCAAATCCTCAACTTGTTTTGCACCCAATCGGTTGCGTTTGACTGAGTGGATAAAGGAGTATGTACTCCAATTCTGCTCAGTTGAAGAAGAAATTGCAACCTGTTGAATTTGCATGCAACATTTACAATTATAAAACATAAATTATTAAATTATAAATTATAATGTATAGCAATAAAAGAAAAATGAGGAAGTTAAATTTAAAAAATAAAAAGATGCATACTTCAGATAGAATTCTTATTCTAAGAGATTGTAGGTGAAAATAGTTTTGGCCATGTAGGTACCACCATTCATGATCATCTTTCTTGTACTTGTCTCGAAGAGCACAAACATCATGATTCTTTGAAGATATGAACTTGCCAAACTTACTCGAGACAACAATCTGTGTATCTTCATCTGGGAATATTCTTCTTAATGCGCTCTTGTACCCAACAAAAACCTGTTTATCTTTATATGGTGCCACCCTCCTTGGCAGGGAAAGTATCTCTTTGCTATAATACTTTGGAGACAAAGCAAATGCTAAGAGATGCAAGGGTGTGGTCATCTTGTTCCAATGCTCATCAATGATGCTTTGCACTCTTTTGAAAAATGCTTCCGTGGGGTCCGGCTCCTTGGATTTATTATGGTCCTTATTTTTTCAACCATGGAGTCCGTGCCATCATAAATTTCACCCAAGCATGGTCGATCTGTATCTGCATACCTAATCATACTCATGATGAGCTCAGTGAAACTCAAAACATATTCCACAGGAGCCCACCACTCATCATCTAGGATCAATGCTTTGAGTTTTTGGGCCCTCTCTATCTGTGATTGCCTCTATACACTCCAAAGAGTGTTGATGACCATGGCACTCAATGCCTTTTGCATTTTCACAAGTCATCTCAAGACAATTGTGTGTGATGTGAATCAAGTTTCAACAACCTAACATGGTGTAAAAGAAAAACAATTTAAAAAATTAAAAAGTAGCAACTTAGCAAAAATTTTAAAATAATAAATATGCTAAAAGTAAAAAATAAAAATAAAATTACCTTCAACAACTCCAATTTGAAGGTCTTGAAGATGGCTTGTGAAATATGATGATTTGTCACAAACATTTGAATCTCCTTGTCTTCCATGTAGATTTCCTTGACCCACTCTATCTGTGTGCCAATCTTTTGCAATATCAAGTTGAGAGAGTGGACGACACATGGTGTCCAAAAAATATGCCCATATGTATCCTCCACTATTGAATTAGCTGCCCTACATTTTTTAGCATTGTTTGTTACAACTTGGACAACGTTTTTAGGGCCCACCATCTCAATGGCTTGTATGAGGATATTGGCAATGAAGCTTGCATCCTTCGCTTGCCCCTCACAATCAACTGCCTTCAAAAACATTGCCCCTTTAAGGGATACTGCAATGACATTAAGTAGTGGCCTGCAATGACAGTCCTGTTTCGAGCCATGTAGCCTTGATTGGTCTCAATGATGCATCTATGGAAGCTTTTTCCTTGCCCAATAAGGTGGTGCACACCTTTTCATACCCAGGACTAATGTAATCATTAGGTGACTTGGCAATTGTGGTCACCATATCTTGCCAATATAGTGATCTAACAAGGTCGAAAGGAAGCCCATTGCTATAAATGCAACAAGCAATGCTTTCATTTGCAAGGTCCGTTGCCTTGTTCTTGAAGGCATTTTTCAATGGGCCTCTTTTATGGGAAAGAGTATCGTCTTTTGCTGAAGATGATGGTGGCATGAAAGGATGTGGGCCAACTGGTTATGTTAAGACACTAGGAGGTTTTTGTGATCCTCTCTTGGAAAGAGGATGTACTCTTTCCTTTGCTCTGCTACTTACGATGTCGACATTCTCTTGTTCCTTGATATATCCCATTATTTGTTGCTTACGATGTCGGCATTCAATCATGGTTGTATGTTGCCAAAGAGGTGACACTACATCAATTTTAAACGAGCTCTCTACAGGTGGGGCATCTGAACTAGAACTACTAGCCATTCTGTATGAATACAAGTACAACAAAACAAAAAAAAACATTATAAATTTACAACCCTACGACTTTAAAAAAAATCGACATTATAACCCCTATATTATGTATAAAAGATTTTAAAAAATATTTAAAACATTAAAAAAAATTGAAAAGAAATAGAAAAATCTTGAAAAAATTCATGAAAACTTGAAAAAAATCACAAGATTCACTCAGCTTTGGTAGATAAATCTTTCTCGTGCAAATCTTTCTCTCCTATTGGTGTAGCTCTTTCACTCCTATAGCCTTCACCTTTGAAGAAAAATGGAACAACCTTCAACAATCAACAATGGCAGCTTGGAGGTAAAAAATGCAGTTTTACTCTTTTGTTTTGATGAATGGAGGCAAAAGATGTTATAAGATTGACCTTTAGGGCAAAATAGACTGATTTAGGGAATTTTTAATTTAAAAAAATGTTTAAAAAATGTTTTTGGACGTTTTTTTTGGGTCGTCCTTGCCACAGGCACGCCTAGGTTATCCTGAGTTCGGCTTGGGTTCCCAGGGCGAACCCTGGACAAACCCCCCCGTTCCCTCGCCGGACCTAAACCGAACCCATATGGGAAAGATGGGCAGATCAGAAGAACCCGGTAACTTAGATTTTAACATATGCTATGTTTTTCAGTTGCATAAATCGGAATCCATAATCATTTGTCATGGTCACAGCTGTTTTTCACATTTCAGCTGTGGTTGCTTTTCACACTCCTGTCACTGTCGTTTGTCCCAAGCAAGCTTTTTTTATTTAAGTTTTTGAATTTTAGTTGCTTTTTGTCTGGGTTTAGGTTTTGTTTTTAATGTTTTTTTGCTGGAGATGCTTGTGCCTAGCAGGAGATGCCCCCCAAAGTGATCTATAAACTTTTATAGTTTAGAAACCAACTACAATTAAAAATACTTTCCTACTTGCTTTGCAAATGAAAGTTTAATCCACTTAGAGAAGGAATTATTGTGCTCAAAACAAAAAGAAATGAAAACCCACAACATGCTGATTTTCATCCTGGAAAACCTCTAGGGTGGAGGAAAAACCAGTCTTGTGGTAGGTAGTGGCAATTTGCCTTACTACCTTCCTTTATTATCTTGGAAAGAGAGTATTATAACAAGTTGGCAATCTCCTTGCCTCCTAGTGCTAATTATTTCTCCCTGCTATGAATGGAACTGAAACATACAATAATTCACATAATTCTCCAACTAGTAGACATGCCTTTGATGCTTGCATACATGGTTATTTATAGATATTTCCAATGACAGCAATGTTCTCTTGGGCTCAAGAAGAATCTCAACCATCACCAAAAGTTGGATGGACACCTGTTCGGTTCACATTCCGTGTTTTGGCATATGTATTGTTAGTGGACGCTTCCACAAATGCAGTACAGTCTAGGATGCTTCTGCATATGCAACACAATCCAAGATACTTCTGCAAATGTGGTGCTGTCCCTGTGTTTTTTTAGCTTTGCATCACTGTCCAACACTTGTTCTTGCACCTAAATTCAATCTTCTATTCAAATTTTCCTGTTTTGATACATTTTTCTAGATATATGGATCTCACCTCCCTTCTTAGGAATGCTTTTGGTCCCACAAAAGCTGAGTGAGACATTAAGTGGAGGAAGAGTTCCCCCACTCTTTCCATGGAATACCATCTTACTGGGCTGACCTTTTGATCTTTGAATCCAATTTTCCAAGTTTCTTGAACTTTATTTCTTCTTTCTCTTTTCTTCTTTTCTAGTACCAAATCCTCATTGAGTATGGCTCTTCCTTCCACACCCAAGTCTTTTAAAGAGAGTAGCACTTGATCCTCATCTAGCATGGAGGGCTCATAAAGCTACAAGTACTCACAATTCACAACTGAATGCATCTTCATGAAAGGAGGGAGATCAAGTTTGAATGCATTTTCATCTATGGCCTCCAAAATTGTGAAGGTTCTAATACCATAATGGCTTAGTTTTCTTTGCTTGTCCTTGAAGCCTTTCTTTGCATGGAAAGCTAAATTGTCTCCTACCTTGAGTTTGTGTTCATTCCTATGCTGATCATGCCTTTTGTTTATACAATTGTTGTGTTCTTTCCAATTGTTCTTTTGCCTTGAGTTGGATTTGTATAATCTTCTCTACAGATTTAGATGCTTTAGTAACCTCATTATCTTGCCCTACTTGTTCATTTTGCTTATCAAAAGCTACATCAAGTGGACTAGAAGGCAAATGCTCCAAAGATGCTTCAAATGGTGACTTATTAGTGGAAGAGTGCAATGCTCTATTGTAGAATGCATAATGTATAGAAGTGATTCATCCCATGTCTTGGGACACTTACCATTATTCTCCCTTATGAGTTGCACTAGGGTCCTATTGACCACTTTTGTCTAACCACATGTTTGTGGGTGAAAGGCTGTACTTTGCTTTAGCTTTATGTCCATAATGCTCCATAATGTAGCGAAAAATTACCAACAAACTGTGTATCCCTATCAGAAATTATGGACTTAGGAAGCCCAAATGTATCCTACATTTTTAAAGAACATTTCAACTGCCTTGTTTCCTGTGATGGTTGTTGTACCCGTACAATTGTTTTTTGTATTATGTCGAATTTCAAGTTGTCTCAAGTGCGAAGCCTTCAAGATTTGTCTTGTTTGCTGTACTTTGTTGTCCTTTGTCCCTTTGTCATCTTTGCAAGATCGTGGAATTGAGTGTTTTGAATTGGAGGAATGAAATTCTCGAATTAGAAGTTTGATCAAAATAGGAGCCCAAGGGCATGCTTGACTACACAAAATTATCTTTCAAGGCAAAATTTAAAAAACTCCATTCACAGATGTACGTGTGGAATTAGACACGCACCTATCCAAAGGATGTTGGTTTTCAAAATACAAGTTCATGTATTGAGGTGCACGCCAGGGGAGCCAGACACACCTAACAATGGAGTTACTTCAATGTCGTTATATACATAGGTGCAAGTCAAGGGTCTAAGGTGCACTCGTTAAAGGAGAATGGAAGATGTCAAAAAATGAGATCTAGAAATGCAATATAGCGATGTGCATGTAGAGGCGAAGACACATGAATGAAGGATTCAAACTTCACGATTGTAATTCATAGGCATGTACTATGGTTAAATTAAATGCAGGACTCGGTACAAAGCCACGATCTACTCCTTCGAGCTCACTTGCAATACAAAGCTTGCAAATTCATCAAAGCAATTTAACCTTTAGCATTCATGTTTATGTGTTAGCCTATTCAACTCCGTATGCATACTTGCATCGTTTTGTCTTTGCATTTAGTTGAACAACACAAGCATGTAGCAGTAGAGATTTCTTTTAGGCCAAAAAGCATAAAATCCTTTGCCTCGTGTTGGAAAAGCATCTCAGCGCTTTTACACTAGACAATCCCAAAAAGATACACATTTAAAGTTTATTAAGCCTGAACATGAAATCTCTAGAAAAACATTGTAAATTGCAAGTACATATTGTTCATAGCAGGTTAATTTTAATTTTACTGGAAGCTTCATCTTCTAATTCGAAGAGCAGTTATACTGCACATTTGTTCTGTTTTGTGTTCCACTGAAATGTGCAAATTAAAACGCTAATAGTTTTTGGCAATTCTGTTGGGGAACAACCTAAAACTATCGTCTTATACATGAAGTCATTCAATTTGGCACAAAGGTTCTAGAGTTCATATAAGTATTTTTGAGCTTCAAAAGAAGAATTATTACATTCAATGGTGCATCAGGAGGGTAACCACATCGACAACAATTGTCCACATCCATTATTGCCATGGGGTAATCAGATTGGCTCATTGGCATTAACAAAAAATATGAGCTTCCTCGAAGATCAAGGAAGAATTTCCCAAGTTCTATAGTGATGGCAAGCAACATCCTGACAAGCATATTTCAGCCTTCACCACTGTGTGTGGAATGCTAAGCATAGCACATGAAGATGTTGTAGTTCTCTTGTTTATGGAACCCGTACAAGGTGCAATAGCTGATTGGTTTCACCACCTTGCTGCCGGTTCAATCACGAGTTGGGAATCAATGAATAATAAGTTTCTTGCACGTTTAAAACCTAAAAAAAAATAGCCATATTGTTTGCACAACCCTCAAATGGCAAAAATAATGAAAGTGAATGGATGAGAGAGTTTGTTACAAGATTCAATTGTCTGGTAACCAGAGTTGCCGACACTCTAAATCCTTCTTTAGAGATTCTTCTAAGTTTCTTCATCAATGCTCTATCTTCAGAAGTTGCTCTCTTTCTCATGCAAGGAAATACTACAGCATTATAGGATGCTCAAAAACATGCCATCGAGTTGGAGCATCATATGATTACTTCAGGAAAGATATAGGAAGATTTAATCAGGCCTTTAGTATTTTTGAATTTCTCACCACTTCAACAATTTCCATCTTCAAGTGATAGGGGTTCTTTTATCTATTATGTCAATGTTAGTTCTCATGTACCTACTTCACAAACAAGATAGGTAGCATAAATTATTCTTCCAACACACATATACTGCCTGTTTCATGCAATGAGTGAACATGATTGAGGAAGTTGTCTTGAGATGCAAATATTCACACAAATGTTAATAGCTTCAAATGAAAGTCAAGGATTTTCAGATGGTTCTGAATATCTGTTAGATGAATCCAATGGATGCGATATACCTAGTGTGAACTTGATATGGGAAGGTATAATTTTTAAGATCATATATCAAATAACATCATGTGTTTGCATAACCAAGAACAACAAATGGAACGGGAGTATCCACAAGAAATATAAATTTTGCCTATTTTGCTCAAGTTTTTCGAGGTTGAAGAAGGGTTGTTGATGGAAGAAGAGCCTAATGTTACTCAAGTATGCCACATATTCTTTGAAGAAGATGAAGTCACATGAACATAAAAAAAGTCAAATTGTGAACAAGGATAAGTTAGTTGCACAAAAAAGGATGATGAATCCAAAAGTTTCTTTTTGTCATTTGACAGGTTGCTAGAAGAGCCTACAACAAAAGTAATCAAAGAAGAAAACAGAGATATTTTCCCCTTTAGGAGTTTTCAACTTCAAGATAAGCATTTTCCATAAGTACTAATGATGAAAAATCTCGGTTGATTTTTGATGAAGAAATAAAGAATCTCATTCTAGAAATTGATGTTTTCCCCAACATCTAACTCTATTGTCAGAAGACACAAATGTTTTATCTGAGAAGGTTATTGCTTCAAGTTTGGTGAGTATTGAGAGCGGTTTTGATGAGAAATTTCAGTTCCATTAGCTCGATATTTTTCGTGATGTCAATGGCAGATCACAATTACATGAAGAACAATTTCTTGAACATAGTTCAGCTTTGGAAAATTTTTGTCACATCAGAAATACATACGAAGAATTCATCACTAGATCTTGATAGTTTTTTGTAACACCTAGAGAGTGAATCTTTAGTTGAGGACTAAGTGAATTTTCTTTTGAGTTTTACTCATTCTTATCTTCAACGGATCCTATGCATAACAATGAAGAAGCGGGTGTCCAATATTCAATAATTATCAATGAACTTATGCCAGGAAAGGTTGCAACAAAATATAATAATGTTTTGTTGACGGTAAATTCAGCTCAAGAACTCTATGTTTCAACACATACAGGTAAAGAAAAGATCATGGAACATCCAATTATGATCAATAAAAACGATGGTATTGAAAAGTCGAAAACTCCCATTGAGTTTATGGTAAAGTGTGTTGAGGAAAAAGTATGTGAAGGAAATTAGAATTACAGAAAAGTGAATACAAAAGATATCAAGGAAGAGGAAATGGAAACAATAAAAGATCATGTTCCTATTTTTTGATGGATGGCAGAGTTTGCTGTCAGAGATGGATGTCTTTTAGCATATGTATTTTGATAATGATCCAGTGCTTGAAGATTCAGACTTTGATGGTGTCTCAGATTCAGTCTTTGACAGGTTATTAGATGTAGGCACAACTGACGAGAACAATGAAGAGGTGTCCCCAACACAGGGTACATAATTGTTATCAGTTGTAGATCGAGAAAGTCAATAACAAGTGATGGAAATTTTCTTTGAACAGTTTAAGCCTTTCCCAGTGGATGATACTTGGACTGAGTTCAGAGTTGTATATGTCAAAGACACAGGTGAAGAAGATCAACTTTGATATGTGGTGGTTACTATTTCTACAATAGTACTACAGCTGCAGGATCTTGCTAGATACCTTCAGAAGGAGGCCTAATATCTTCACCTGCTAGGGAGGTTTCTCCTTATGTAAGAAGGTCATTTGGCTCGTGCTAAATTTTTCATTGCATGACTGTTCATATTCACTTGAGCCATGACGCTTTGAGAAAGTCTTGCGACGATTTTCAGGCTATGTGTTAATATGACTGAATTCTCAGCTCTTGAGGCAAGGTTATTATTTTTCCTAGCTTGTAAATGGTTTTGTGTAACCCATTTTGTTTCCCTTTGTTCTCGCTCATAAAAGAGCATCATTGTGTTTCACATTGTTTGTATTATGTTTCCCAATTTTGCTATATTTCCCCGTTCAGTAATGTGACATCGTGTTTTGTCACGTTCTAGGTGATTCAAGAATGTTCATTTGTAGGTGATTTAGGAATGGTTTCAACTTTGTTTCCCAATTGATAGAACACGGGTCCACTTGACAAACTAGAGATTGTGAAGTCCTCCTATGCTGCAAGTATACATTGTGGTCCCTAGATAGAGCCAATGTTGTACCCAATCTAAAAGTTGATTGTGTTACATGGTACTCCATTGTCAAAATCAGTCGCTTGTGTGTGTGAAAGTTGAAGACGAAAATAGTTGTTTCTAGTCGAGTCATAGATTGTCATGTCAAAGTCTAGAATTTCGAATTGTCAAATGATTGTAGATTGCCATTAATTTTAATTTTAAATATTAATTTTTAATTAATAATTATTTTTAGTTATTAATTGATATCTTAAAATTAAAATGATTATTTAAAAAATCTTAATTATTAATTGATAATTGATATTATTAAAAATTAAAAATTAAAAATTAAAAAATAAAAATAGAAAATAAAAAATAAATTTTAAAAAAAGGATAAAAGAACTAAGTTGCCGGTTCTGGTACGGGAACGGGAATGGGTATGCCAGTACGACGATTTTTTTTTTTTTCTGTGGGTACGGCTGTACTATATATATATTTATATACCAAAAAAAAAAAAAATACAAAATTGAACATACATAATACATTTGATATATCAACGATTCAATTATATTTAATTATTATCATATATTAATATAATTGAAAGAATGTGTGCTCCAATATCAATGATAGTGATAATCATAACAAATAAACTTTTGGAAGTTTAAAATTGAAGTCTAAAGATAATCATAATATTAATATATAATTGTCAATTGATAATTTAGATGACCATTGAACAATGAAAATCATTACAATTACTCAATACTTTATTACAAAATTTGAAAATACTATAAGTCTATAATCAAAAGTCTATCTTTCGCTCTTCAATCTTAATCGAATGGATCTAGATCTAAGTCATGATCATCGATTGGTTCCAAATCATTTGAAACACAAACATATGGAGTGCCACTCCCACTAGGTACATCATGTAGAAAATTCTCCTCATCATCTACACTGATTGTAGCAAGCTCTGCAATAGATGCATCCAAGTTGGCACACTCAGGGGCTATATCCCAATTCTTCGCTGCCCCGCCCCTGTACTCAACTTGCTTATGTGATAGAAGACGCAAGTTGGAGTGGACATAGACCAAGTCTTTTGCTTTTTTAGCAGCCAATCGATTACGCTTCACTAAGTGGATAAAGGAGTATGTACTCCAATTCCGTTCAGCCGAAGAACTTGCAACCTATTGAAATTTCAAATTAGAGCTCTAGTCAATACAACTTTAAAATGCAAAAAATGGTAAATACTAAGAATGTTAAATAATAAAACATGCTTACTTGTGATAGAATTTTGATTGCAAGAGGTTGGAGTAAAACATAATCTTGCCCATGGAGGTACCACCATGTATGAGCATCTTCCTTGTACATGTCTCCAAGAGCACACAAACTATGCTCTCGTCCTTGTATGAACCTGCCAAACTCTTTCCTAACACCATTCACCATTTCTGGATCTGAGTAGATTCTTCGAAATACTTTCATGCAACCATTAGCAACTTCTCTATCTCTATATGGTGAGGTTCTCCCCGGCAAAGCAAGTATCTCAGTGCTATAATATTTGGGAGACAAGGCATATGCAAGGAGGTGCAAGGGTGTGTTCATCTTGTCCCAACGGTCATCAATGATTTTTTTGACACTTAGGAAATTTTTTTCATTGGGGTCATTGTCCTTTTGTGTTATTATGCTCTTTATTTTTTCTACCATGGAGTCAATGCCATCATAGATTTCCCCCAAACATGGCTGATCTGTATCAGCAAACCTAAGCATACTCATGATAGGCTCCGTGAAACTCAAAACATATTGCACACGTTCCCAGAACTCCTCAGCTAGGATCAATGACTTCACCTTTTGAGCCCTCTCTGAATTAGCTGTCTTCCATATAATCCATTGGTGGCTAGTGACCATGGAGCCGAATACCTCTTTCACCTTCACAAGTTGTTTCAAAACGTTTGTGTGTGATGCAAATCGGGTCTCAACAACTTAATGTTATGTAAAAAAACAAGTTAATAACACATTAAAAATTAAAATGTAATCTTAGAATCTAAATCATGTAAGTAAATAAAAATATGGCACAAATTAAAATTAAAATAAATTAAATTTACCCATAACAACTCCAAATGCGAGAAAGACCTGAAGATGCCTTGTGACATATGATGGTTTGTCACAGACATTTGAATCTCCTCACCCTCATTGTATGTAGTTTGCACCCAATCTATTTGCATCACCAAGTTAAGGGAGTGTATGGTACATGGTGTCCAAAATATGTGAGTATCTTTCCTCAACCAAAGCACCTGCTGCCCTTCAATTTTTTGCATTGTCCGTAATGACTTGGATAGCATTATCAACACTCACCATCTCTATGGACTCAATGAGGATTTTGGAAATGAATTGTGCATCCTTGATTTGCCTCTCACAATCAACCGACTTCAAAAACATTGCCCCTTTGGGGGACACTGCAATAACATTTATTAAAGGTCGGTTTTTGCAATCTTTCCATCCATCAGAAACAATGGACACTCCTGTTCCAATTCATGAATCTCTAACTGGTTTTAGTGATTTCTCTACATAATTTTTTCTTTTGCCAATAAGGTGGTTCACACCTTTTCATAACCAGGACCTGTGTAACCAGAAGGTGCATTACTAATTGCTACCACCATTTCCTGCCAATATGGTGATCTCACCAAGCTAAAAGGAAGACCATTCACATAAATGTAACGTGCAATTTTTTCATCTGCAATATCTCTTGTTTCATTTTGAAATGCCTTTGCCAATGGACCTCTTTTGCGGGAAGAAGAAGAGGGATCTTCATCTTGGATAGATGTTGTCTCCAAGTCCAAGAACGGATGTTGGGGCATGGAAAAAGGAGCTTCTGTAGGTGGATTGATTGTTGTTTTCTTTGTTAAAGGATGAGCTCTTGATTTTGCTCTTGTAGTCTTTTCATCAGCTTCTTCTTGTTTTTTAATGAATGCCATAATTTGTGCTTTTGGCAACCCCTTCTTGTTTGGCCCTTCACATATTTTAATTCCTTTTCCACTTATGGCACATAAGTGAGCTTTCAGTCGAGTATATGAGCTCTTAAATGTGACCTTGCACTCATTACAAACCCAAACAAAAGCCCCACCTCCTGCTAGTTGTTCAATCATGTTGACATGTCTCCAAAGAGGAGATCCTTGATCATATTTAAATTCTTTATTCTTCTCAAGACCCACTGAACTTGAACTAGTAGGCGTAGCCATTTCAATTTCAAATAGATTGCCGTTTAAGAAATTACAAAATTTAAATTAAAATATAATTAAAAAAATGCAACCCTACACACTAATAAAACACCTAAACATTCAAGAGAAACACTAAAATAGGTTTAAAAAAATGTTAAAACTTGTTTTTTTTTTTTCAAAAAGAAGTTGAAATTTTTTGTATAAAACTTGAAAAAATCCATAAAAAACTTGAAAAAATAAAAAAAAAAAACTAGAAAGAATAGGTTAAACTACTTACCTTAGATCAGTAGATGACCTTTGTGCAAGCTACAATCCTTCCTTGGCGCTTTGCAATCAATTCCCTTCGAAAAAATAGCCGCAACTCTCCACAATGCAAAAATGAACAAAAGATGAATAACTCTTGTCAAATGGAGTCGTTGCAAAATAAGGTATGGAATGGGAGTGTTTTTGTTATAATATGCTTTTTAGAGTTTTTTTTTTGTTTTTTTTTTCACTTTTAAATGAGTTTAAAATCATGTTTTTTTGTTTTTTTATATTTAAAAAATGCATTTTTGCCCCCAGGAGCACCCGGGAGCGCCCCACCCACCCCGGGACCCATTTGCGGGCGGTATGAGACCAGCCTCCCGGGACCAAGAACCCGGTAACACAGATAAAAAAGATAAAAAGGAAGCTGCCGTACTTTAAAGAGTTACCTCTTTTTAAAAGAAGTTGCAGCCAAGTCGAAAAAGGATAAAGTCAGAAAAAAGTAAAAAATAAAAGAAGTGCCAAAGTAAGCAAAGAAAAACTGCTGCAAAGAGGGAGTCTTAAGGAAAAGACAAAGGAGACAAATCCTAATCAGAAAAAAGACAAAGGTGACAAGTCAGCAGCCAGCATTAGCAAAGACAAATTTAGCCAAAGTGAAAGAGGCACATCTTTTGTCAATTTTTGTAGATTTAAAAAGAGCAGCGAAGGTAGGAAAGGTGCGCCTTATGCTAGGAAGCACACCTTATATCAATATTTAACAATTTAAACAACTGCAGCCACATAAAAGAAATCACGCCTAGGTGAAAGTCGAAATAAAGTGCACCTTTTTTGTTTATTCATCTTTTATATAAAATTGCTGTCAAAAGAGGAAAATTGCGCCAACATGGAGAGGAGTCTCTTTAGCAAAGCACAAGTTAGTTTGTTTTGATTTGTGGAGTGGTAGACCAGTTAGCAAGAAAGGACAAAATAGGTCTAAACCAAGCCATAAGTTTATAAGCTCATCACACCTATGTGAAAAGACCCAGCTCAGCGCATATAAATACAAGTACCTCCGCATCAGCTGCTACGATTTCAAGATGAGAATTGCGCTTCATTTAAAACTGGTTTTGTCTTGTTTACAAAGATTTTTGACTTCTTCTTGCCACCTTCTACAGATTGGTGCTGATATTATTAAAACCTCCTTTATATACTAAATCATCTATGTGGTGAACTTGCAAGATTTGTATTGCAGGTGAGCTCAAAGGTGTAGATCATGGCTTTGTACGGTGTCCTACTTTTATTTAACCACAGTGTTCATGTTTATGTGTTAGCCTATTCAATTTTGTATGTGTACTTGCATTGTTCAATCTCTACATTTAGTTGAACAACACAAGCGTGTAATGGTAGAGATTTCTTTCAGTAAAAAAAACATAAAATCCTTTGCCTTGTGTTGAAAGAATGTCTCAGCCTTTTACACTAAGCAAACCCAAAAGGATACACATTTAAAGTTTATTCAGCCTGAATGTGAAATTGCAGAAAAATATTGTAAAGATTGTAAATTGCACGTACATATTATTCATAGAAGGTTAATTTTTATTTTATAGGGAGCTTCCCCATATAATTCAAAGAGCAGTTCTTCACATTTGTTCTATTTTGTGTTGCATTGAAAGGTGCAAATTAAAACATGTTGGTGTTTTAATTTGTCACTTTCGTGACAGCACAAAATAGAATAGTGGATGAGGAAAACCTCTCTTTAAATTCATAGGGGAAGCTCCTTGATTTAATCTGCTTTAAAATCTAAAACAAAAACAAACCTGTTAATATGAGACTGTACAATCTGTTCTTTGGAGTTTTGCATAAAGATTAAACAAATAAGTAAACTTGACCTATCTATTTTTGATCTCAGAGACTAGAGCATGGGACTTTGAAAAACTCCTATTCTCACCAATGAATTTTCTCAATTTATGACAGCTAAAACATAAACAAAAATACTATCCAAAGATTAAAACAAAGATCTTTGGAGTTGTATCAACGATTAATTTGATCTTGAAGAAGACATAGTCACATAACACATGAAAATAACAATGATAGAAGAAGAATAGATGAAGACAATTAATTATCACAAAACATTCAAAACTGCTTCATGGATTCGAACATCGATGTCACACAAAGTTAACACGGATCTTCTTATTAATTGGATTTTTCCTTGAACGATTACAACACTTGGAATTGGACTTGAATGGAAATCTTTGCAGCATACAGAAGCTTCAACTTTGCATTCTTTACACAAAAATACTTTAAACGATTTAATCTGACTTAAAACTTGAATGAAAATCTTTGTAGCATAAGTTTGGAATCAACTCTCATTACAATTTATGTGTAAATGACACATATTTATAGCCTTTAGCCCCAACTTCTTGAAGTTTCAAAAATAATAAAATAATTGCTTTAAAAGCAAAACTATCTTTATCCTTTGAAAATAATATAAAATATTACTTTCTTTCTATTTCTACTTCTCATATTGAGTGTCCATCTGAATCAAGGGCTTTGATCTCTTGATTTTGTCTTTATTTTGTCTTAACTAATTCTCATCATATTTGAAAAATAATAAAATATTGATATGCTTCATCTTGGGTGTCACTTTGAATGGAGGGCTCAGATTCATAGATTTTTATCCCCTATTTTACTTTATTTGATGTTTGTCTTTCACTTGGGCCCATATAATAACTTGGGCACCCCTTTTGCTTTGTTTCACACTTCATTTTAGCAAGAAAAACATACTATTTTGGTGTCCAAAGAACTTAGGTGCCGAGGTGTTTTTTTATTTTATTTTAAAAACTTGATCATAGAACATTCTAATTTGATTCTCTTTAGGGATTTTCTTTGGGGATACCAATTTGGAGTTACTTTGATTTTGATGCTCATCAAGGATTTTCCCTAATGGATGCCAAATTAGCACTCATCAGGGATTTTCCTAAATGGATGCCAAAATGGGGATTCCATGCCTCGAATGCCAAAAACAAAAGTTGGCACTCATTGGGAGTTTTCCTCTATGGATGCCAAAACTAAAGGTTTTCAAACGTGATGCCAAAAATGAACAAGGCATGGGTGCTCGTAGTGCTTTTTGATGAATTTTTGAATGATTTAGTAGAAACTTTTAATCTTTTATTATAATTGCTCCATTTTTCCATTCTCGAATGCTACGCCATAAAACCTTTGACTTTGACAAGTTTTCCATTATTTTACTGCCTGCTGAAACCATTTTTGTTTGATGAAGCTTGAATCTATATTGTTGACCTTTTGCCATTGCCATCTATCACTTTTCACCGAAAAAGTAAAAAAAGCAAAAAAGCAACTTTCAAAAAATAACAAGTTGTGATTTTTGTGTTTATCTCCTCAATCCGGGACACAACGAAAAAAGGAAAAAGCAATTAAAAAAGAAATAGAAAGTTTGATCTCTGGACTTTACTAAAACTTCTTGTCTTGAACATTGGACCTTCGAAGTGACACCTTTATGCTTGGAAGACAATTCTCATAAATGATTCTGTCTCAATGTGCTCGAGAAGATTTTCTTTAGCCTCAATCCTTCCTGCCTGTGCCTGGAATCTGCCATCATTGTCTTTCTTTGAACTCCACTCTTTCTTTCCTTTGCCTGTATTGGTGTCTCTTTCAGGATTTGTAGCATGATAATTTTCGTGACGAGCAACCTGCATACTTCAGTAGTAGACGAAGACAGATGAACACCTAGGGACTTAACCATTTTGACAGAAAAGATAACGTAATTGACATTGATGTGACTTGAATGACCTAACATTTGGCTACAAATATGATTAAAAACAAAGTTTTTAGGGGTAGCAAATTTAGGTACCAACAAAGCGCTAACATGTTTGAAGAAGTATAACACCCACTAACGAACTGTGTGATCCATTTGACAGTTGGAAATTTGTAGTTGATCTAGATAGAGATGAAGCCACATGTTCATAGAGATCCATGTCATAAAAAATATCTTTGTCAACTATCCTTCACATTATGATGTAGAAGCTGTCCCATTATTGTGTTGACAAAGTGAAACCACATAGCTTGTTGACAAATATGTTATGCACAACTCGCTGACGAAGTAAAACCATGATGCTGCAGAAGTTACTAGTTTGTTGCAGAAGTGATTCGCAAGTTGCTGTTAAAATGAGTCCATGTACAAGGATAGCAACAAAGGCTACAAAAATTAAGTTGTTGAAGAAGATTGCGAGTTGCTGCAGAAGGTGTAACCATATTCTCTTATGTTGATGAAGTTAATTGGAACATTCCTTGGCTCTCCGATTCACCCAAATATGCTCCAAATATGCCATTTCATTAGAAACATGCTCACAAAACCAAAATTTCATCTCAACCCACCTTATTCTATTTTTGGGTGATACATGATTGCTCATGAACTTGGATGCTTTTGCATCAAACATGTCAGTTAAGTGAAATGTACCATGAACTTGTGGCTCATGAACATTTTGTGAAATTTAAGACTGAGATTCCATGTTTCTTTCTTATCCAAGAAGTTTCTTCATCTGCCTTATTCCTCCTCTTCACTAAATATTCATTGCCTTATTTTTATCTTGCCTTTGTATTCACTTCTTCTGTCTCATTCTTCATCTTTTTAGGCAATTGCTGCACCCAACTTTTTATTGGTAAAACTGAATTTTTATTCTCTTGCACTTGTTTGACCCTCAGAATAATGATAAAACTCTGCAATATTGAAGATTGGTGAGATATCCACTCCTTTTGAGAGCTCTATGTTATATTTGTTCGCTGCAAACTTTCTGAAGACTCTACATGGTCCTATCATTTTCCATTTTAATTTGTCATAAGTTCCCTTTGGGAACCTCTCCTTTCGTACATGACCAAAGACCAGTTCCCCAACTTTGAATTTTTGCTCTGTTCTCTTCAAATCAGCACGTTGCTTGTCACTTATTGTGCTTTTCTTCAATTTATCTTTCACGTGTTTGGGTAATTCTTGCATATAGCCAACACTTCTTCCCAAACCAGCTGTACTTCTCAAATCATCCAGTCCTTTTGGGCTGTACCCATTTGACTACTCCTTAAAAGAAATTTCAGCATGTTTTTCCAACGAACTCTTGACCTATTGTGGAATTTCATCTGCCTTAACCCACTGTCCCAACCTCCTTTACTACTTTTAGAAATTGTTTTGCTATGTGGAAACACACTATAGGACTGTTGTCTACTTTTTTATCAATGGACTAAGCTTCCTTTCATCCTTCACAATAGTGTGTGTGTTTTTTCTACCATCATATATAGATTCCCTATCAAATTGCCAAGGCCTTCCCAACAAGACATGACAGGTGTCCATGGGCATAACATCGCATAAAATCTCATCCTCATAAGAACCAATCTAGAAGTTCACTAGACAATGTTCATTTACTACAAGTTGATGCCCCTTTTGCAACCATGAGACCTTGTACAAACTCGGATGCATGCTCTTCTTTAAACCCAACTTCTCTACCATTTAAATAAATAATAAATACTCTGTCTACCGCTATCAACAACTACTTTGCAACACTTACCTCCAGATTTGCATATGGTTCTAAAAAGAATGTTTCTTTGCAATAGCTCGTTCTCCTCCTTGGTTTCAACATCACTCTTTTCAGCATAAGAGTTTCTTAGTGCTTCGGTTCTTCCATGTGTTCGGGTGAACAACACTTTCTTTAATTGAGCAATATGATTTCTAGCCTCACTTCTATTGTGGCCTTGTTGTGCTTGTGGACAATCAAATGCCATATGACGAACTTCTCCACATCTATAGGAAGTTCCAGTGAACCCTCTACCTCTTCCTTTTCCTCTTTCGTTAAAACCTCTCCCTCTTGAAAAATGCTCTCCTCTTGTCTTTTGATTGTAATCACCATTTTGAGAAGTGCTTGCCTCTCCTTCAAAATTATGTTGCCTTCTATCACTATCAATTTGTTCTCTTTCTCGAGAGAATCTTCCTTTTCCTCTTGAATTATTTCGTTGTTGTCTACCTAGATTGGGCTTGGACTTGGCAAGCTGATTTTTGACTTCGACTTGGCACTTAAACTCGACCAAGACTAAACAAATTGAAAGAACCATGAAATATAGAGATTTTTAAGGATTTAAAGCTTTTATTATGCATCGTTCGATATATAAACTTTAAAGACATAATAAACTAATCAAATAGAAGCCACTTTGATCACATACACAAGTATACATTGACCACATGAGTACAAAAGTGAATTTTAGTTGAAGGAAACACCATTTTTAAAAACAACATTTTTAAATATATAAATATTGTCAAGTGTATACAAAACTGATGGATGATGAAATCCATGGCATCAAAATAAAATATCAAAACTAAAAGTTTAACTATGGTTTAGAGGAGCCTGCACCACTCATCTTGACATCTGTAGTTATACGACAAGTCCTATGTGAGCGTCTAAGATAGGTCCTCAATTATGATGCAACCATGATATCTGCTCATGTCTTAGTGACACTAATGTTCGAGGGGTTTGCTTGTGCTCTATCCTCCTTTCCAATGGCTATTGCCTCTGCCTCTAGATCTTCCTAATCAACCCATGCAAGGTCCTTATTGAAGACAGAATCCTCAGCCTCAGTGATCTAATCTAATTGTGGGTTAACCTCCTCTAGAGTGATGGGAAATAAGTTGCTACCTAGGATTCACTTATGACGGAGGTGAAGATTTTAATGAACATAAATATGATCATTCAACCTTTGCATCAACAACCTGTTGTGGCTTTTGGAGTGTATGTGCTCAAACATACTCCAGTTGCACTCGTATCTTGAAGCATTGCATGGTTGGCTCAAGACACAAATTGCAATCCTCATAAGATTTGGCACCTTAGCACCAAACCTCTCCCACCATGCATTTAAAGTGAAAAAGAAAGAACTCAATCTCATTGTTCAACTTCAAATTTCAACATTAACGTAAAAAAAGGAAAAGTTTTAAACTTAAAGTTTGCCTTGAATATACTTTTACTTGGCTGTAATGTCGTTTGAGTTGTCTTATAGATATCTCGTTCGAAGAGGTCCTCTTGCGCAAGTATGCAGATCTAAATCTCAGAGACAATCTTCACTTCAAGTTGAGGGTTAGGTTCCATCCACTCTATGGTTGTGTAGAGCCCACTCAAAACCTCATCTACCTTGGAATCCAAGTGGAATTGGAACATTGGATTCAAGAAATAGGCAGCTACATATGAAGGCCTATGAAATTGATGGTGTCACTGTCAATGAATGATGTCCCATAGGGATGATATTTATCTTCAACCCCACCATAGATGGATCTAATGGCTTCCTTGGTCTTATCCATGCTCTCATATACATTGCTAATTGTGGGCTTCTCTCCATCAACAACTCGAAGGAGGACAATGTAATAAACAACCCCAAATTTTTTTTTTCAAAATATACAATGATAAGACAGTGTTAGCTCAAAGCATAACGGACTAAATACCTCACACTTTCTGATCACTCAGATCCCAGGATGGGCAAAGTGAGAGCATACAGTGATTTTGGCTTACAGTAGAAAATATGCAAGAAAGAGATACACTTCTTCCGCTGCAGTGGGCATCCACATTCCATGGGGATTCACCACTTTATCAGTGGGTATAAATATGCATGAAAGCTTACAAAATCATCCACTTATGCAGTGGGAATTCACCACTTGTTCAGTGGGTAGAAAGAAAGGAAAATGTTCTTTATCCTCACTGGCGGTAAGACCATCCAGGGGTTAAAAAGTTTAATTGTTCTTCCCTCCACACTGGCAGTAAACCATCCAGGGGCCTTAATGTGATTTACAAGAAAGATTACAATGATATCAAAATACAATGCAAATCAAGTCTTGTTTGGACTTATTAAGAATCCTGTGAAGATAATATGACCATACCTTGCAGATTTCTTGAATTGATAAATGGGAATGTAGTAGTTCTGGCTGTCTGTCACTGCTGCAACCTGAAATGATACATCAACTGCTTTCTACACAGACCATTGGCATCCAGGGAAGTATGATATTATAAGACTAAACCCAATGTTTGACAAACAAGTAGTCCCAAGCTGATCTATCAACTATATGTACTGAACACAACAGAGAGAGTGAACAGACTATAAAATGACTCCTCCCAGCCTGGTACGGCACCTTCCCAGCATAGTACGGACTGCTGAAAACTCCCAAGAGACTGCCCACACTTATCAATATTGTTCCCCACTTTAAAAACTAAGCTAATACAATACAAATCCAATATTCTCCATGCACTAGGGATCAGTCAACAAAAATAAGTCAAACACTATGCATTTCCCAGGCCGTACGACCAGCAGAAGTACGGCTGCTTATAGAAAAATAAACAAAGCTTCCTAACCACTCACTATGATCAGATTGGGGTCGCCTAAGGTATAAAATGATATTGCAAAAAGATTTAAACACAAAGAACTTCTCAATAATTTTTATTTAGCAAAACTCTATTTCTGCCTGTACGGCAATATAATGGTACGGACCAGCAAATATGACATTAAAACTATACAAGGCATAGAAAATCTGTTTTCTAACTTCTTTCTCATCTGATTGCAATGATATTTAATGAACTCTAATTCAAAAACTATTAGCAACTTCAAACATATTCAGCTCCATAGGTTCCCTGAAGTAGAAACCTCCATAACCAGCTAGGGTAGATGTCCCACTACCGAAACTGATCTTCTTCAGGTGGGTTTTTGTTCACAAGAAGGAAAGTTGAAAACTCTGGTATGATTCCAGCAGCATAACAATAGAGAAAATCCAAGCATGACTCCAAATGAGCTCACATCTTTTTATAAGCACCTGGGAGTTACAAAACCAATCTTTCTTGAAATTAGAGCCTTTTTGCACCTCCCTTAGAAATAATTTCTAATATCAAGTTATGTGCACACTTAAGTGACTAGGGAATTAAAAATTATAACATTTCCCTTTTTCCCTTCAAGTCATAACATTAAGTCACTTTTTAAAATAACCCACTTTAGACTTTAGTGCACCAATAATAATAAAACTTAGTTTAATTATCAAATTAAACAAACCTTATAACTCCAATTTGATAATTAAACCAAAAATGATCCCAAACCATTCCCTAGCCCATCGGGATCATGAGATAGGCTAATGGTCCCATTCTGACTAGGCTTGGAAAGGGGACATTACAATCCTCCCTCCCAAAAATTGTTTGTCCCCAAGCAATTTTAATATAGGATGCTACAAGATGTCTTCTCCTTCCCATGTTGCATCCTCAAGAGGAAGATCCTTCCATTTGATTAGGTACTCTTTAATAGTCTTCTTCCTCAACACCCTCTCTCTTTGATCAAGAATAGCCTCAGGTACGAGTTCGAGTCTCCCTTCATCATCAATAGGTGGCAATATTGATGATGGCACAATGTTCTGTCCAAGAGCCTTTTTAAGGCGAGAGACAGAAAATGTTATGTATTTTGCTATGCTCAGGCAATTCCAACTCATACGCAACCTCTCCATGCCTACCAATGATTTTGAAAGGCCCATAAAAACAAGGCTTCAACTTTTCAGCCCCACTCTTTTTGATAGAACACTGTTTATAAGGCTGAATTCTGACATATACCATGTCCCCTACTGCAAAAACCCTCTCTATACGCTGCTGATCAGTGTACAACTTCTGCTGATTTTGAACAGATCTGATATTTTCTTTCAATGATTTTAGCAAGTCCTGGCTGTCCTGCAAAAATTCTTTAACTCTAGGAACTCGACTGTCACCAAACAACATGTCAGTGAAGTTAGGAGCTTCATATCCATACAATGCCACGAATGGAGACATTTTTATTGACATGTGATAAGAAGAGTTGTAACAATACTCACCAACATGTAACCATCTTACCCATGCCTTCTGCTGTCCTGATACATAACTCCGGAGATAACCTTCAAGCCACTTGTTAACTATTTCAGATTGTCCATCCGTTTGAGGATGGTAACTGGTGCTTGGGGTTAATTCTGTGTCACACAGTCTGAATAGTTCCTTCCAAAATAAGCTCAAGAACTTGCTGTCACGGTCACTAACAATGCTCCTTGGCAACCCATGAAGTTTGAACACTTCTCTAAAAAACAATTCAGCCACCTGAACTGCAGTAAATCCTGTAGAAACAACATAAAGATACTATCCCTCCCTTGCACCTTGGGAAGGCCAGTGATGAAATCCATAGCCAAACTTTCCCACTTTTGATTGGGAATGGGCAGTGGTTGGAGCAGACCAGCAGGATAAGTGTTCTCATACTTGTTCTGTTGGCATACAGAACACTCTCTGATATGTTTGCAAACCTCTTCTTTCAACCCCTTCCAAGTAAATCTTTCTCTTATTTGTTTATATGTTTTGAATATACCTTGGTGACCAGCCAAGGGTGAATCATGAAATGCCTTCAAAATAAGAGATTTAATCTTGGAATTTGGAACCAAAAAGACTCTTTTCTTGTATAAAATCAGACCACCATTTACCTCATATTTATCATCTTTGAAGGTTCCGTCTACAACACTTGATGCAAAAGAGTCCTTGGCATATTCAAGAATGATTTGTTCTTTCCAATCAGCAACCAACTCCACCATAGAATGCATATATGGCCTTCTTGACAAGGCATCAGGCACAACATTCTTTTTGCCTTTAACATAAACAATGTCAAAATCAAAAGCTTGCAACTTGCTTACCCATCTTTGTTGCCTTTCATTCAAATCCTTTTGGCTCATGAAGTATCTTAAACTGTTATGATCTGTTTTGACAATAAACTTGCCTCCCACTAGATATTGACGAAATTTAACTAAGGCATGCATTATGGCAAGCATTTCTTTGTCATAAATAGAATAATTTTTTTCAGCACCCCTTAATTTTCTACTTTCAAAACAAATAGGATGCTTATCTTGCATCAAAACAGCCCCAATACCCTCTCCAGAAGCATCACATTCCAATTCAAAGGGCTTAGAAAAATCTGGTAATGCAAGAATAGGGCTGCTACATATGAGTTGTTTGAACCTATCAAAAGCATCTTGGGCTGATTGAGACCATTTGAAGGCTCCTTTCTTTGTAAGGTTCGTGAGAGGAGCTGCAACTTGTGAAAAACCTTTCACAAATCTTCTATAAAACCCACACAAACAAAAAAAACCTTTCAATTGAGTAAGGTTTGTAGGTGGGGGCCACTCTAGAATGGCTTTGACTTTTTCTTTATCCATGCTAACTCCTTTAGCACTGATAACATGGCCTAAATATACAATCTCCGTTAGGCCAAACTCACACTTAACTTCTTTGGCAAACAATGAATTAGCCTCCAAAATACCAAGAACCACATCTATATGCTGCAAATGCTCTTTCCATGACTTACTGTAGATGAGTATGTCATAAAAAAAAACCAACAAAAACTTCTGGAGCTGCTTGCTGAAAATTTTGTTCATACAAGATTGAAAGGTTGTAGGGGCATTTGTCAATCCAAAGGGCATGACTAAGAATTCAAAATGCCCATAATGGCACCTAAAGGCAGTTTTTTCAACGTCTTTCTCCCTCATTCTTATCTGGTGATAACCAGATCTCAAGTCTATTTTTGAAAAATAGACCGCTCCATGAAGCTCATCTAACAACTCATCAATTCTTGGAATCGGATATCTATTTTTAATGGTCCTCTTTTTGAGCTCCCTATAATCAATGCACAAACGGAGAGTACCATCTTTTTTTTTCACCAACACTACTGATGAAGCAAAAGGACTTTTGCTTGGTCTAATAAAGCCCATGTCCAGCAATTCTTTTAGTGTCCTCTCGATTTCATCCTTGAATCTTTTTGGCTGCCGGTATGGAGTAGTGATGACCGGCTTTGTCCCATCCTCAAGTTCTATAATATGCTCAATGCCTCTATTAGGAGGCCTTCCAAGAGGAAGATTACTAAAAACTTTACTATGCTTACTCAACAAATCTTGAATATCAGGATGATAGGATCTCTTTCCCTCCTTGGTAGGAGTAGGCATGATGACACATTGAGCAGCCCACTCAATCTGATCATTACGGAACAGCCTCTCCATTCTTTTTGCAGTCACCACCCTTGGCCCTCCAGTGGATATACCTCTTAACACAACCTTCTTACCATTATGGTCAAACTTCAATTCCAATGTTTGTAGATTTAAACTTATATCTCCTAATGATTTCAGCCACTGAATACCAAGAACAACATCAGTATCAGTAATACTTATCACATAAAAATCATCTACAACTTCATGATTGCCAATTTGCATGGAAAGTTGAGGTAATCTTCTATTACAAGATAGTGTAAATCTATTTGCAACAACAACTTTAAAACCTTCAAACTCCTCAGGTTTCAATCCCCTTCTAGCAACAACTCCTTCATCAATGAAGTTGTGTGACGCACCAGTGTCAATGAGAGCAATTATTCTTTGGCTTCAAGTACCCCACGAACCTTGAAAGGATCATTCCTTTGGTTCCCAGATAATTGAGCAAATGTTACTACATTTTCCTT
This sequence comes from Cunninghamia lanceolata, assembly GCA_027924645.1. Classification (NCBI taxonomy): domain Eukaryota; kingdom Viridiplantae; phylum Streptophyta; class Pinopsida; order Cupressales; family Cupressaceae; genus Cunninghamia; species Cunninghamia lanceolata. The sequence continues at coordinate 1,868,102 of BSBN01001091.1, forward strand.
GTTTGCCTCTGCCTCTTCTAAGTCATCCACATCTTCATTCTCACTTGATTCATCTTGTTGATCTGATTTTTCTGATTCAGATTCAGCAGTAACATAGGCCTCCATTTGTTGTGCTTTCCCTTTCTCATAGCATTTATGCCTAGGAGCCCAAGGTTCCTTACATGTGAAGCATAATTTTTTCCTCTGAAGTTCATTTCTGACTTCATCATCCATCTTAGGAAAAGAGGATTTGGGCTGATTGAATTCTTTCTTGAATGTTCTTTTATCCTTCTTTGATGTGAATGGTTTAGAATAGAACTTGCTTCTTGGTGTAGTAAACTCCATATTCCTTGCTTTCTTGATGGCTTCATGCAATGAATTTGGCTCTAAAGCCTTAACTAAACCTCTTAATGGCTCCATCAATCCTTCAACAAAGAGATATGTCAACCTTGCTTCTGAAATATCAGTCACCATAACAGCAATCCTCTGAAATTCGGCAATGTAGGCATCCACTGAATCTTTTTGTCTCACTTGAGCCAACTGTTTAAAGTGACTTTTAGGTTCATACTTGTCAAATCTATCAATTAATCTTTGAGTAAAATCTGCATAGGACATAATCAGGCTATGACCTTGAGTGATCATGCCATGAGTCCACCAATCATGTGCATCACCTTCGAAGTGGGCAGCTGCAAATTTGATAGAATCCAACTCCAACATAGGATTCAAGCTCAAATAATTGTCCATCTTTTGGACCCAAGACCTGGCTGTGCATTTAGATGAACCATCAAAAGGCGGAATAGGCACTTTACCAAGTTTCTTTTGCACATCCTGATTTTGAATCCGGGGTCTATTTCGATACTTGATTTGACAAAATTCATTGAAAGACATAATATTATGAAAATCATCACCATAAGACTCCCATTCACGTCTATAATCAGCAAAGCTTTCTGTGACCAACTGCTGTCCTCCATTAGGATTTTGTTGCTGACCCAAAAACACAGGCATCATAGGTCTGGAAGATGTAGTTCTAGATGCATGAGTGGCATTGTGTGGTTGACCAACATTATTGGAATTGCTAGCCTCTCCTTGATTTCTATCATTACCTCTATTGTTACGAGGTGTCTCTCCTCCCAGATTTTGACTTACTAACTGAGCCAACAATCTGTTCATCTGTTGATTACTCCTGACAAGATCTTGCTGGCCTCTGGCAAGATCATTCAATATGTCTCTCATACTAGGCTCCTCTAGTTGCCTTTCACCCATATTTTGATCCTCTTCTGATTCTGAATCAAAACGAGGATATCGTCTCCTTCTGTAGGTGATGAACTCAGTATCCTCCAGATTCATCAAATGTGTATGCCACCGAACTGAGACTCATTATAGGCTGGTTTGAAGAACACAGGCTGGCAGGAGTGACTGGCTCTGATACCACTGTAATAAACAACCCCAAATTTTTTTTTCAAAATATACAATGATAAGACAGTGTTAGCTCAAAGCATAACCGACTAAATACCTCACACTTTATGATCACTCAGATCCCAGGATGGGCAAAGTGAGAGCATACAGTGATTTTGGCTTACAGTAGAAAATATGCAAGAAAGAGATACACTTCTTCCGCTGCGGCGGGCATCCACATTCCGTGGGGATTCACCACTTTATCAGTGGGTATAAATATGCATGAAAGCTTACAAAATCATCCACTTATGCAGTGGGAATTCACCACTTGTTCAGTGGATAGAAAGAAAGGAAAATGTTCTTTATCCTCATTGGCGGTAAGACCATCCAGGGGTTAAAAAGTTTAATTGTTCTTCCCTCCACACTGGCGGTAAACCATCCAGGGGCCTTAATGTGATTTACAAGAAAGATTACAATGATATCAAAATACAATGCAAATCAGGTCTTGTTTGGACTTATTAAGAATCCTGTGAAGATAATATGACCATACCCTGCAGATTTCTTGAATTGATAAATGGGAATGTAGTAGTTCTGGCTGTCCATCACTGCTACAACCTGAAATGATACATCAACTGCTCTCTACACAGACCATTGGCATCCAGGGAAGTATGATATTATAAGACTAAACCCAATGTTTGACAAACAAGTAGTCCCAAGCTGATCTATCAACTGTATGTACTGAACACAACAGAGAGAGTGAACAGACTATAAAATGACTCCTCCCAGCCTGGTACGGCACCTTCCCAGCATAGTACGGACTGCTGAAAACTCCCAAGAGACTGCCCACACTTATCAATATTGTTCCCCACTTTAAAAACTAAGCTAATACAATACAAATCCAATATTCTCCATGCACTAGGGATCAGTCAACAAAAATACGTCAAACACTATGCATTTCCCAGGCCGTACGACCAACAGAAGTACGACCGCTTATAGAAAAATAAACAAAGCTTCCTAACCACTCACTATGATCAGATTGGGGTCGCCTAAGGTATAAAATGATATTGCAAAAAGATTTAAACACAAAGAACTTCTCAATAATTTTTATTTAGCAAAACTCTATTTCTGCCTGTACGGCAATATAATGGTACGGACCAGCGAATATGACATTAAAACTATACAAGGCATAGAAAATATGTTTTCTAACTTCTTTCTCATCTGATTGCAATGATATTTAATGAACTCTAATTCAAAAACTATTAGCAACTTCAAACATATTCAGCTCCATAGGTTCCCTGAAGTAGAAACCTCCATAACCAGCTAGGGTAGATGTCCCACTACTGAAACTGATCTTCTTCAGGTGGGTTTCCATCCACAAGAAGGAAAGTTGAAAACTCTGGTATGATTCCAGCAGCATAACAATAGAGAAAATCCAAGCATGACTCCAAATGAGCTCACATCTTCTTTTTATAAGCACCTGGTAGTTACAAAACCAATCTTTCTTGAAATTAGAGCCTTTTTGCACCTCCCTTAGAAATAATTTCTAATATCAAGTTATGTGCACACTTAAGTGACTAGGGAATTAAAAATTATAACATTTCCCTTTTTCCCTTCAAGTCATAACATTAAGTCACTTTTTAAAATAACCCACTTTAGACTTTAGTGCACCAATAATAATAAAATTTAGTTTAATTATCAAATTAAACAAACCTTATAACTCCAATTTGATAATTAAACCAAAAATGATCCCAAACCATTCCCTAGCCCATCAAGATCATGAGATAGGCTAATGGTCCCATTCTGACTAGGCTTGGAAAGGGGACATTACAGACAATTAAAGGCTTTGTGAATTGCCAAAGAAGGGAACATGAAAACTATAAACAAATAAAAGTATTATAATTGATAAACTGGTAAAATGAATAAAAATAGAATGCAAATATGAACTTACATTTATGATCTCCTTCGTCAGAAGCCAAAAGCTGTCGTGAAAACCCAGTCAACCACGTCAACCCTTGCATTGGTCTTAGCATATGAAGATGTAGACCACTCCTTGCTAACAAACATGTTCCTCAAGGTAGCCTTTGATTGAAGCAAAGATTGCAACGTGATAAAGTTTGTTGTAAAGCAGGTTATTCTCGGACAAGCCAACATCTTGTCATGTATTTCCTCATTAAATTGAGGACCCAAGCATGGTTGTATATGTATTTGCAAATGTTTTTACCATGTTCCACACATACTTTGATCCATGGGATTTTACCAAGATCCTCCAATATGAAGTCAAGGCAATGAGCAATGCAGGGAGTCTAGAATAAGGATGGGTGCCTATCCACGAGAAGTCTATTTACAACAACATAATTTGCTGAATTATCTATAACTATCAGCACAACATTCTCATCATGCACGTTGGCCTCAACTTCCTACAAAACGTCAAAAACGAATTCAACATTTTTTGTTTTTCTTGAAACATCAATGGATTTCAAGAAATCTGTGCCACCTAAGGAAGAAACAAGGAAATTTGAAATGCTAATGTTAATCACTAATGCAAAAGTTTGAAATCTTAATCACTAAATCAATGGATTTCAGGAAGTAGGTGGTACTTGAGGAAGAAACAATGAAATTAAGCAATGTCTTGTTCCTCCTATCCCTCGAACAATTGGTCATGATTGTGCAACCTTTCTTCTTCCATAACTCATGCTGATCCTCAATTTTGGCCTTCACATCGGCCACCTTTTGAGTCAAAATAGAGCCTTTTATCTTCTCATCATTAGGGGCTTTGAACACCTCCCCACAAATAGTAATAGCATTTACCATATTTTGCCAATAAGAAGACTTATAACAAAGAAAATAAACAATAAGTATTATAAAATTTTATGCTTAAATTCTACAAAGTTACAAACCCTTAAATTTTAAAATTCAAAAGACAAAGAAATCAAATGACATTTTAAAACAAAAATAATAATTGATTACTTGGCTGCATGAAATGGAATGGAGCAATAGAACCAAAAGTTTTTGATTGCACTCCTTGCTGTATAATGCTTGTCCTTGTTCTAACCCATGCTCTCTGTCATGTCCCTTTTTTGGAATGATCACCATTTTGCACATTCCAGTGGATTTGAGGTATTGGCAGAGATTGGCACTTCATAGGATATATGGATGCTATCACTTCACCTTTATAGATACTTGGCTTGGGATGGTTTGCTTTCTCCGGAGCTTTCATACAGATTCATATTGGAGTATGGACTTTATCTTATGGACTCTCACATGGATGCATTGCATTACTTCACCCTTGGTGTTTGGAGGTTTGTCATTGAGTGGGGCCAACTTGGTGAAGCCACAAGGCTTATTTGGATACATTTGTCTTATCCTGAGTCATATCTTTTCATGGGGAAGCAGACTTGGATTCACTTCTATTCATTCCATCCTTCTGTGGCCGATTTGTACATCTTTCCATGCACTAGAAGGCCGACTTGTCCTGGGAAAGAATACCAATTTCATATGGGCCGACCTGCATATATGTCTCCTAGGCGTCCAAAGTAAAATTCATGCATTTCCTAATGCTGGCCGACCTGCCCTCAAACCTGGCTGACCTGCAACTGCTTGGCCGACCTAAGGTATTAATAAAGCTAGAAAAGCATATATATGTATGGTTGGAAGGCGTCTTTTGGGGTATCGTTCAAGCATCGATTTGTCTTCTGCTTTCTACATATTGACATAAGGATTTCAGTCCTTTGTCTAGCATTGAGGAGATGGCCCCTCACTTTGAATGGTGATGACCCCATTCACATTCGTTGGGAGAATTCCACCATGGGAGTTTACTTGCACTCAATTGTTTAGGAGTAGATTTCAGGGCAGAGTTGCAGATCAGTTTTAAGGACAATTTATTGGCACTTTTGGAAGGAGATTGAACATCATTCAAGGAAGGAGATTGCCTAAGTCGAGCAGCAAACCCTTCTAGGAGCTGGCGACTGAATTTAAGGCAGATTTATGATAGTTGCAGACCTGCTAGGGTTTGATATCCAGGGCAGAATTTTGCAGCAGACCTGCGCCTAGCATTGAGAGGTATTTCTTGGACAAATTTATGCTTTGGAGCTTGGGCGACTAGCCCCTTCATGTAGTATTTTCTTTGTGGATCAACTCACTATCATTTATAAGGAAGTTTGGCATCAATTCTATTTAAATATTCAGACTTTACTCAGAATTGTTACAGCAGCATTCATACTTGTCATCTCATGGTTATGATATTCATATTCATGTGCAAATTCAAGTTCTAATTGTCCCCTTATTGAAGCGAATTCCTTTGGGCATTGTTTATGATGATAAATGTGAATTTTGGTGCATTAAGTTAGTGGTTTCAAGTCTGAGTTTTCCTACAGCTAGGGTTAGGGCAGAATTAAGTGAAGTGCAGAATTCTAGGGCAGAGATCAGAAATTTTGGGCATAAACAATTGGTATTCTGAATTCATCATATTCACATTACATTGTTCGGATTTGTGGTTCTTTGACATCTTCTTGGAATTGTTGTGGAAATTCGAGTTAGGGACATGACACTCTCAATTGATGGTTGGGCACCTAGAGTAGTGCATGCTACAATATATGAACTAATCTAGATCTACGAACTCTAGGCCCAACACTAGCACACTATGACTATCACTAGCACTAGCACTACCACTAGAATGGAGGCCAAGGAATCAAAGAACAAGACTCTCATGAATGGCTGCTATCTCTTCTTTTTGCCTCTTTTTTAGTTCCTTTTGTTGGTCAAAGGTCTCTAATTGACTTTGTACCTCACACACAACATCGAGAGGTGCAATTGGGCACACGGTAACATCTCAACATGGCATTTGTGTGAGGTAATATTTCAATCGATTAATGCATCCCCCACTAATTTTTGTCGTGCAATGTTTGCAAACCAACACCCCTTTCTTTGTCTTTGGGATGGCATGTTTCCAACAAGTGTCCTTTCTAACCGGGCTCGACATTATGTCAATCTATAAATAACAAGTAAATGGAAAATAAATTAACATTTAGGGTTTCTAGATAAAGTAAGATAAAAAATCAGAAAAAGGGTTTGCAGCTATAAAATAGATTAAAAATTAGAAAAACAGTTAGGGGTTTTTCATAAAAAGAGATTAAAAAACAAAAAAATACATAATGGAACAAGGAAAAAAGAGGGAAAAATGACTTCTCTTCATTTTTCTGTCTTTTATTTCTTGTTCCATGATTGTGAAATAAAAAAGTAAACAAATGTAGAAGACATGCAAAATGAAAAAAGAAAAACAAGTAAAAAGATTCTAAATAGGAAAATATGTCTTCAAATTAGCTCCAACTTGATGGTTGGCTGCTCCAAATCAATGGTGGGTTCTTTCAAATGCATTGTAGGCTCCTTTAGATGCATCAAGGATTGCTACAACCTGCTCAAGATGTCATGTCCCTGTTTCCGGCTTGATCATCAAGTGTATAATGGATTAGCCTAATCCTCATTCCCGGAGGCTAATTCCAAATGATGAGGGAATGAATTGGTTTCTGACTAACTCTATCTTTTTGTTTTGTAGGAACAAAGTTAGAAACCTAAAATTTGACTAAGTCTGAGAGTCATTTCATCAACTCCAGTGATCACATTGTCAAAAAATGCTTTCATGGTGTTTAGGCGCATTTCTAGGAAATTCAAGCTCCTTCTGGCGCCTAACCCTCAAATCCACTTGTAGCACTTAGTAAGGGACTTCATTTGAAGCACTTCTAACATATCAGCTAGGGCGCTTGGGAGGAAAGAATGTTTAGATCTTCATAATGACTCCAATTCTGCAAAGTCTTCAAGAAAATGATTAAGTGGACACTGGGTGCACTTTTCCATCCAAACTGACCTCAATGTGCGCCTAGGATGTTGGAACCTTTCTGAGCACTTAAGCGCCTATCACTGTTTCTGCAAACTTGATTAAGCACCTAGTCTAGAAGTTGATATTATGAGGACAAGTTGTCGCTTCAAGGTAAAAGGGTTGTCTTAGAAATGCAAGGCGCTACTCCTTGATCAAACAGGACAAATTGTGCGCCTTGATACCTGAGGTGATAGATCATGGTGAAACAACTCTGGATTAGCGCCTAGTGAATTATAAGGATGTTTGCATCATCAGAGTGATTCTTCTAATTGTAACCATCATCTAAGTCCAGAAAGGGATGTTAGAGTGAAGTGCTTTGTCCCTCCTCTCTAACCTCTCAGGTTGAATGAAGCAGAAGCTTACCCTAAGATGATAGGCGCAATCCCTTGGTATTGGAGCTCAGTTTTGGCGCCTTCAAAGAAGAACACATGAAGAAACTTGTGAGGTAAGGCGCTTGCAAAGGAGAACATCTTGGAACATCTTCTAGGTGTTTGCACTTTAGTCAAAGGACTTCATCTGCTAGGCGCATTTCTTGGCCTTCACCACTTTCACTTAGCGCCTAGACTCCAGAGGGTTCATTTGGGCGCCTAGTATTGAATCAAGGTCCAAAAGATTTCATTGAATGATTGATAAGTATTGGAAAACATTTAGACTTGCCATGCGCATCCTCATGCCTCTACACCCTCAGTTTGGTGCCTAGCTTCTTTGCAAAACCCCAATTTGGCGCCTAACCCTAGCAAGGCGCAATATCATCTCCAGTTGGCATTTGGTCTTGAAAGCTAAGCAGTGGCAAAGTCATTTTGGCGCCTAGGGTCTAGTTGGACTTCCAGGATTAAAGTCAAGGTATGGCGCACTTCTTTGGTGGCGCCTAAACCCCAGTGGCGCCTAGATCAATCTCAATGAGCGCCTTAAGGAGATTGGATAAATTGAGTGTCCAGATACCTCTTTAGATCAAGGTAGCGACACTTGAAAGTCTTCCCAAGCTAGGCGCTCACTTCCAGATGGAGCATTTCACCTTCCTGAACAGCAAGACTTGAAGGAACACCAAGGAAAGTCAATCTTCATGCAAGGCGCACTTCTGTGCCCATGAAGCATCATTCTAGCACCCAACATCAAGTAGCATTTTGATCAAGCTTCAGAAAGCGCCTTGGGCAGATTGGATACTTCAACTTGGCGCCCAGTCAGAAGAACACTTTAAAAGTGCGCCTAAGCTGAGGTGGTTCAGGTAGTTACACAACTTGAGCTTGCATTGGTCGACAGAATGTCTTCGGGATCCGTGTCAAGGTCTCTAGATAATCTCACCAACTCAGAATGAGTCATCAGATGGCATATTCCCTTGGATATGCTTCTTGGAAAACGTGCCTTGGTTCCTCTTTGTGCATTGAAAAACGTGCCTTCATTGCCTTTGGAAGGCCTATAAAAGGAGGAGTCCTCTCATTCATTTGCAATCTGTTCATTTGACAAAATTCTCTCTGCAAAGCTATTGAGCTTGTGATCTTGAGGCCTGCGAGTTTCAAGTGTCAGGGTGATGCTCCCTCGACAAGCAAGGTGATGCTCCCTTGTTGTAATGTGAGGTGTTGACATTCAGTTGACATCATTAAGTTTGATTGAATTGATCAAGTATAGAAGTCATTGTAAACATCAAGGCTTCAAGGCCCTCCTTTGGATTTCCATTTGAATAAGTTATACTTCATGCTATTGAAAGCATTATCCATGTAATAAGACATTGCAAGTTAATTGAATCAAGTATCAAGACAAGTACCTAACTCTAAGGTTAATTCATTCAAGTAGTTATCTTTGATGTATATCTTTATGTTGTTGAAGTAGTCAATGAATTGATAGCAAGTAAAATTGTTTAAGGAAAAATTCTCGTAGAACTAGTTGGGTATCTTACACAAGATGCATTCAATCAATGTTTGCTGCTCATGTTGTCTGCTGGTTTCTTGCTTCTGTGGATTGTGTTTTTGCTCCAATACTCTTTTTTCCTTCATCCTTGTGGTTGCAGATGAAATGAATGTCTTTTGAGAATGTTGGAGGTCATTTTAGAGTTTTAGGTTTGACCGTTTTTTAATTTTTTCCTTTGATTTTCGTGTTACTTCTGAGTAATTGAGTCTTACCAATAGGACTCACTGGGTTTCATGAGTTTGACCATAGTTGTCGGTTATCTAGTACTTGGGTCCCCCAGCCTTGGCTAGCATTGCCTACCTTGGGACTTGGTGAGTTTTGTAACTATGTCCTAGATAACTTCTCTTCTACCTTCAAAGCACATTGATAAGCCTCTTCCATCGACCTCAATCTTATCAAACTAAACTCATCTTGAATAGAAATATGTAGTTCATTAACATACATTGAAATCTTCTCTTGATTGTCCTCCACATGACCAACCCGAATGGTGAGCTTGTAGAACTCTTTTATATAGGCTTTTGTACTAATCTTCTTTTGCTTAAGGTTTTACAATTTTCTGAACAAACTCATTTGATAATCGGTTGGTATGAACTTGGCCTTCAACTTAGCAAACATGTAAGATCCCTAACAAGATCTGCCCTAGAATTCTGATTTTTCTTCTTTCCAAACCCTAAATCTGAATTCTGATTTACAAATAAGTGTGGACAGCGAACATATATATGCCAAAATGCACAAATAAACATGCCAATAATGAACCCTTATGATAATAGCATCGACCATAAACTTATCCACAAGATATGATCATCCAAATGCAAACAAAATGGCAAACAAGTCTGATTTGAATATATCAATCTGCTGCTACAAATCAGGATAATCTGAATTGCAATTACATCAAATATATAGGCTCAAATATGCCCAAACATAACCTAGAATTCTGCCCTTACAAATCAGACCCAATTGTAGGTTTGTACATACCACAATGATGAAGATTGTGTAAGATCCCTAATCGGATCTGCCCTAAAATTCTGAATATTAAATTCTGAATTCTGCCCTAAATTTCTGCACTTTAGAATTCTGATTTTTATTTCTGCTCTTAATTCATTAATCACAGCGAACACAAATGCATTTTAAATGCTCAGATATTAGGGCAAACATAAATCTTTATGACATTAGGTCCAAACATGAACTTTCCACGAATAAAGAACATCTAATGGCAAATAAAATGGAGACAAAACTGATTTCTGAGTCACACCAAATTGCTGCTACAAAAAAATAGACTTCTGAATATGCAATTACATCCAATGAATAGGCTCAAACATGCCCAATTTACAATTCAAATATCTGCCCTTACAATTCAGATTTAATATTTGGTTTGTACATACCAATTGATGCTCCACAAACCTACCAGTTAATGGCACCAATCCTAGGGCATGAAACCCTAATGAAATGTGACATAAAGCCACCAAGAACGTTGCTCCAAAACCTGATTTTCTGATCTGCAAACTCTGATCTGAAAACTGATCACAATAAGCACGCCAAACAAACCCTAGTTGATGGCAATCAATCCTAGGATGAGGGCAATGAAACTCTAGATGCCAAATATGTCAAATAAACACCAAAACTTGCCTTCAAACCCTCTTATTTGCGGACTGATGTAAATTTGCTGATGTCTGATTCAAAATCTGAATGTAAAAGCATGAAATCTTTCACCAACAAAACCTCCAAAGTGTGGTGATCCAACTCCAAACCCTAGCCGTGGAAGGAGTGATGAAAATATGCAATGGAAACCTTCAAATCTGAAGCAAATCGCCCAATACCTGCAATAGAACTTCAAACCCTAGTTGATATGATGAATTCTTTTCCAAACCCTAGCTGATATGAAGCTCCAATCATGTGAAAACCTACAACTAAGCTCAATGATGAACCCCAGATGGATCCACCTCACAATGTGGGTTGGGTTTTCGTCCAAACTAGTTGTTTCTAAGGATTTTGGTCCTTAGAAAGTTGCTGAACCAAGTTACAGCAGAAAAAAGAAATTTCTCAAATGTCAATTAAACTCAATATGATGCCTTCACAATGAAATGATCTTATAAAGAGATTGAGAGAAGTTTCTAGGTCATTTGTCACTTTTTTCTATTTTTTTATTGAATTTACTAGTCCACGTCCATAATAAAATAATATTTTATTTTTCCTTCCTCAACTTGGTATTAAAATATTATTTTATTTGTCATGTTATTTTATTTTTCCTTTTGCCTTTAAAGCGACTTTCTCTTTTCCAAGCTTTAAGTTATTCCTTTTCCTTTTAAAGTAACTTTCTCTTTTCCAAGCTTTAAGTTACTTAACCAACTTTCCAATTTCCAAGCCACTTTATAAAGTATTCGACTTTCCTTTCTCCAAACTTGATGTTACTTTAGCTCAAAAAGGGGACATTACAGATTGATGTCACAAATCAAACCCTAGATGGACGAACTCCTTCAGCTAGGTGGCGCTCCCTTGGAAGTGGCAAAACACATGCAAAATGAGGGCGGCGATGGCGACGGCGACGGCTAGGGCTTGGCTCCCAACATCCACAATGAAGTTGCCCTCCTTGGCGCTCACTCTAGGGTGAGAACTCTAGCACAATCAATGCTAAAACTCTCCAAAATGATGGCGCTCCAAGTCTGATCTGAAAACTTGAATATATTCTTGATCCTCCAAATTGTATTTGGCACAAATCTCACAATTTGGCCTTAGGGTTCTGTAGAAACAAATAGATCTTTGTCGCTCCTTCTTTCCTTCCAAATCTCCAATGAAGCACAATTATGAACTCTGTATGAGTCCACCTCCAAAATGAGATTGGGTTTTTGTCCAATCCACCTATATTCCTAAGGGTTTTCATCCTTGGAATATGCTGAACCAAAGTTGCAGCCAAAGAGATAAATCTCCAAAGAAATGATATGAATGAATGATGATGGAAATGCCTCAAATGATCTTATATTTATACATAAATCTTCTTCTCTCCTCAAGCTGGCCCACCACATCTTGTAATCATATTTTATTTCACTATTTTTTCCTGTCATAGGGCCGACCTCATGCTAGGCGGCCAAAACACAATGGAAATATTTTATTTTATTCTTCTTCTTCTTCCTTGGCTGACCTAGACAAGATGTTTTATTTTTCAAATTGTTTATTTCCCTTCTCCAAGTGGGGCGAACCACTTAGGTAACTTTTACATCATGTGTTTGACTTATAATCAAGTCCTCCTCCCAAGGAAATATCATAATTTATTCTTATTTTTCCAAAGGCATTTTTCCATCTATTTTCTTCTCTTTTCATTCTCCTCCTTGGTCGCTCATCATTAGGGCAAATTATTTTATTTGTGTTTATTTCACCAAAAGACACAAAAATATACCAAGTTATCTCCCACAATCATTTTTCCCAAATAAAAGTGACTAAGTATGAAATCTAGCCAATTAGGTTATTTCCTTAGCCCTCTTGCTTAGCCTACGGGAATGGAATAGGCTAGCCAACTCCACTAGGTGATCACTCGGACTTCCTAGGACCATTGTCAGCGATCGGGATAGTAGGTTTCTTAGTGTGTTTTGGCAGGAGCTATTTAGGTTGGCTGGTATAGAGTTGACCCTGAGCACTAGTTACGACCCTCAGACAGATGGACAGATAGAGATTGTGAACAAATGGGTGTAAGGATATATGCACAATTATGTTGTGAGGCAGCAGAAGGCTTGGGTCAGGTGGTTGCATTTGGGAGAGCATTGTTACAACACCATCTATCACATGTCGACATGCATGTCTCCATTCAGAGCCTTGTATGGCTATGACGCTATGTCTTTTGTAGACTTAGCATTTGATGATAATAGAGCTCCCGGAGTTAGAGATATGATGCAGGATAGTCAGGATATCCTTAAGACACTTAAGGATAATCTTCACCATGCTCAGAATCAACAGAAGACGTATGCAGATAGGCATAGAGTGGAGAGAACTTTTGAGGTTGATGACTTGGTTTTCTTGCGCCTTCAGCCATATAGACAGTCTACACTGAAGAAGAGCGGTGCAAAAAAGCTGAAACCTCGGTTCTATGGCCCCTACAGGATTGTGAGGAGAGTTGGAGAGGTTGCATATGAGTTAGAGTTGCTCGAGGGTAGTCAAATTCACAATGTATTTCATGTATCTTGCCTCAAATGGGCAATTGGGCAGCATCTTACTTCTTCTCCAGAGCTTCCACCATTGGATGAGGAGGGGAAACTGATTCTTGTTCCTGATGCTATTCTGGATGTCAGGGAGCGCAGATTGCGAAGTAGGGTGATCAAGGAATACTTGGTGAGATGGAAGGACTTGCCCATTGAGGATGCTACTTGGGAAGGAGAGCAGATTTTGTAGCATCCGGGTTTGCAAGTGCTTGAGGGCAAGCAATTTCGGGAAGGGAGGACTATAATGTCCTCTTGTTCCGAGTGATCACCCACCTGAGTCGGCTAGCCTATTTTATTGTCGTGGGCTAGGTCAAAGAAGCAAGGGAATATTTTGATTAGTTAAATCATGTATTTAACTAATTTTGTTGGGCTTATTGATGATTGGAAATGACTTTGGATATTTTTATGATGTCATAGAAAATATAAATTTTAAAATAATGCAAACTAAATCGTTTTGAAGGTGGACGACCTAGGGAGAGGTGAAAGGGTGATTTAATTGGTTCCCAAGGAGGTTTGCCCAAGTTGGGAAAAATAATATAAAATAAAATAAGGATATTTCTTTATGCTTGGCACCCAAAGGGAGGTCGACCCTAGGGAGAAAGAAATAAAAAGAAAATAAAAGGAAATATCTAAGGTGGTCGGCCAGCTTGAGGAGGCAAGAAAATCATGTATAAATATAAGATGTTTTGAAGTCATTTTATCATCATTCATTTATATCATTTCTTTGGAGATTTATCTCTTTGGCTGCAACTTTGGTTCAGCATATTCCAAGGACGAAAACCCTTAGGAATATAGGTGGATTGGACGAAAACCCAATCTCATCTTGGAGGTGGACTCATACGGAGTTCATACTTGTGTTTCATTGGATATTTGGAAGGAAAGAAGGAGCGACAAATATCTATTTGTTTCTGCAGAAACCCTGAGGCCAAATTTTGAGATTTGTGCCAAATACAATTTGGAGGATCAAGGATAAAATCAGATTTTCAGATCAGACTTGGAGCGCCAGCATTTTGGAGAGTTTTAGCATTGATTGTGCTAGGGTTTTCACCCTAGAGTGAGCGCCAAGGAGGGCGACTTCATTGTGGATGTTGGGAGCCAAGCCCTAGCCGCCGCCACCCTCATTTTGCATGTGTTTTGCCACTTCCAAGGGAGTGCCGCCTAGCTGGAGGAGTTCGCCCATCTAGGGTTTGATTTGTGACATCAATCTTCATCATTGTGGTATGTACAAACCTACAATTAGGTCTGATTTGTAAGGGCAGAATTTTGGGCTATGTTTGGGCATGTTTGAGCCTATATATTTGATGTAATTGCAATTCAGATTATCCTGATTTGTAGCAGCAGATTGATATATTTAGAAATCAGACTTGTTTGTCATTTTGTTTGCATTTGGATGATCATATCTTGTGGATGAGTTTATGGTTGATGCTATTATCATAAGGGTTTATTATTGGCATGTTTATTTGAGCATTTTGTATATGTTCGCTGTCCACACTTATTTGTAAATCAGAAATTAAAATCAGAATTCAAATTTAGGGTTTGGAAAGAAGAAAAAATCAGAATTCTAGGGCATATCTTGTTAGCGATCTTACAGTGGTGTCATCCCCAAATGGGATCTGCCCTAAAATTTTGAAATTTATTTCTGAATTCTGCCCTAAATTTCTGCTCAAAACCCTAAATTCTGATTTTGTTTTCTGCTCTTAAACAAATTATTACAGCGAACTTATAGATGCCCAAACATGATAAATAAGCATGGTAATTGATGATAGAACCCATTTGGGGAGTTTCTAGATTATATATTGATGTTTGCAGCTGCTTGGGTGGATTGGAGTGTTTGGGACTGCCACTACAGTGTTGGGGACTTGCATGATGATGAGATCCTATCACCTTATGATAGTAGAGGCACTTTTGACACGATCATAGGTATGATTTTCAGTTTCCTTAGCGCTGTTCTGATTTATATCAGCAGCCTAGTGTGGATTGGCATGTTTGTCTATGCACCTATGATGGACATTTTTCACATCCATATGAGATCATTTAGATTTAGATGGATAGTTGGTGATGATGACACGATGAGAGACATCTATCTCTTCACTTTCAGTTGGTGTGATGGAGTGATTATTTGGGATCCAAGTATTGGTGTGACTGGTACACTTCTTCACAGGGATCTTGGCGAGTTGCTTCACAACCTTTGGTTGAGTGATGTTTATATCAGAGTGGAGCAGCGGAAGGTTTGGTATAGGTGGTTGTGCTTTAGACATGATCCCACCACAAGGATGCATGACCTTTTAGCTTAGGACATGCAAATTTTATCTTCTAGGATCCTCCGTCGAACTCATAGTCAAAATACTTCTCCATCTTTGCAATCCGATCTGTAAGCTCCTAGGGCTTAGATTTCCACTATAGTAGGGGGTATCCAATCTGGTTTACTACCTCTCTTTGACATAGCCCTCAAAAATCTACTTTCTGGTTCACCCATCAAGTCTTCTACTTCCACTTCTTTGCCTACTGCTTCTTCTTCGTCATCACTTACATTCTCAACATGTACTACTCTCTTTGTGCTGCCTCCATTGTATCCAATTGGCTGTAATTTTTCTCAACATTTTTGTGATATTAGGAATCCTAGGTGCTCTCTGTCTTCTCTATGCGCCATATCTTCTCTTAGCTCTCTACAGTTGCAAGACTGTACACACACCCACAACAAAATTCTAGAGCTTCTTCAAGACACAACCCAACAAGATACCTTGCTCTAAAACCACTTGTGTAGTCTAGATTAGGTGCCTAACTAAAGATAGCCTAACCTAGCAGCCTAACAAAACTTGAACAACACTTGCACATGCTCGATGGAACACCAATTAGATTAACTTGTGTTAAAATAAAAAATCTTCCTTTAGTGGCTTACAAACATGTTGAGAATGAAAACCCTAAGCATTAGAAATTGAGAAATGACAAATTTGTTTTTGTGCATGGATGGACAAACCTCTCTGGTATTTTCCTCTTTTGCTAGTTATTCACTTTCTTTTTCCCTTGTTTTTCCTCCGTGGCCCTCACATAGAATGGTTGACATGCTCTTTTCCATTGTGTAAGAGTGGATAGGCGATTGTATCACACATATGGAGTATTGATGGCCACAGGAGAGAGAATGCTCTATGGAATGATGATCATATTGACTGTGATTTGCAGCCTGCTTTGTATTTAACTGGAGCAGTCTAGATCTGGATGCCTAATTAAAGACAACCTAACTTAGCAGCCTAACAAAACTTGAACAACACTCACACACTCTAGGCTGAACAACAATTAGATTTACTTGCATTCAAATAGAAAAACGTGACTTCAATGGCTTACAAACATGCAGATAACGAAAACCCTAGGTATTACAAACTGTTTGGTATTTTGGGTTTCTATTGGTTATTCATTTTATCTTTTCCCTTATTTTTTCTCCATGATCCTTGCTAGAATGGTTGGCATGCTCTTTTCCACTAATTGCATGGTTGTTTCAAATTCTTTGCACAAATAATCCCTATTGCCCACAAACTAGGGCATGTTTTTCTTCTTAGTATGATTGCCCACTTTGTCTGCTGTCCACATTTGCAATCTTCAGGAGCGTTTGGTTCAATTTTTCTGCCCTAATTGCCACACGGTTGCTTGGAGAACAAAGTTCCTCATGACATACAATTTGGCCTCCTAGAATAACTTTGTTGGGTTCTAGTTGGGCTGTGAATGTCCAAGAAATGCTTTCGTTCATGACTGTGCATCTGCCCTAAACGAATCCACTTGAAATCATGTTGGATTTTTAACGGTGGACAAATGTTTGACAAAAGGTCTGAAGACGTATAACACCCAACAATGAACTATGTGATCCATCTGACAATTAGAGATTTGAAGTAGTTGATCTAGGAAAGATGAAGCCACATGTATGTAGAGATCCACGTCATCAAAAATACCTTTGTCAATTGTTGTTCACATTATGCTACAGAAATTGCCCCATTACCGTGTTGTTGAAGTGAAACCACATAGGTTGCTGACGAAGATGTCATGCATACCTTGCTGAAAAAGTGAAACCTTGATGCTGCAGAAGTCGCTCATGGGCTTGTTGTTGAAGATATTGCTGCAGAAGTGAGTCCATGTTGCTAACGAAGATAACAACAGAGGCTACACAAGTAACTTGTATGTTGTTGCAGAAGATTGTAAGTTGCTGCAGAAGTTGTAACCATATTATCTGATGCTGACAAGGTTCGATAGACCATTCCTTGGCTCTTTGATTCACCCAAATATGCCATTTCACTAGAAACACTCACAAAACCAAAATTTCATCTCAACCTACATTATTTTGTTTTTCAGTTTTTGGGTGATGTGAGATTGCTTGTGAACCTGGATGCTCTTGCATCATCAACACTCTCGAGAAGAACTTGGTATTGCAGTTAATACAGATCATTTTGACAGCAAAACACCACATTAGCATGCTATTTTGGAAAGGGGTGTACACATGTATAGCCTTGGTCAAATGTCAAAGGTAGTTTATTATAATTTTAGAGTCATTTAGGGTTTGAATACTACTTGCACTATGAAGGCCCTTGGATATCATGCATGTGTCTTTTCGTTTAGAGCTATTCATGATCTTATACAAAACTGCGGCACTTTTAATTTGTAACCCACTGTTAAATTTATAAATGTGTTTTAAGTTTCATAATCTTTGTTTGTCAAAAGAAACTTGTCAGCTTGTGGCAAGGGTCCTGCCAATGTGGAGAATTCATGATCCATGTTATTTGATTGCATTTGTTTGCATTGGGCGCCATGTTGGCATTTGCCTCCAACATTTTGTCCATGGGTCCCTGTCCTTAGTGGATGGGTCTTGAGAATGAATCTCAACCAAGTGAGGGTGTTGACAAAGTGCAGATATGCACACAATCATTAAAGGAGCCTGTGCACTTGGTGATTTTGTGACTTTCTTTCAATTCATCTGATGTAGCTTTGGTATGGCATAATTTTTCCATGATATTGCTTGGAGGTGAAGTTCGTTTTCTTGTATTTGATCCTATGCATTGAAAAATAATCTTGAGGATTTGTCTTCCTCATTGTTTGAGCACCTCTATGGGCAGCCTCTTCTATTTGTTTTCACTGAATTCGCTTTGGCAATAACTTGGGGTGTGGGAGTCAAATTGAGTATTCAGCCTCGGTCAGTACCTTAACAGCTTCATTGGCAAGTCCATCCTCAATTCCGTTAATAGCTCTCAACTAGTGTTGAAATTTTACTTCTTTGATTCACTTGAGAAGAGTTGTTGCACCATGAAGAAATGGGTGCATTTGCCAATTGTATCAGATGGGCTTCTCTATGGAGTAATTCTGGGTATGCAGTAATATTATTTTGGAGTTGCCTTAAGTAAGAAGATTGATTTTCAACTTCGTAGCCATTTCAATACCTCCTTCTAGGGCGAGGGCCAAGAGTTCTTCCATGTTATTACTTTGGATACCCGGGAATTGCATACATACACATATCAACTCTCTCGTTGAAGATCTAATAATAATCGCCAGACCTATCATGCCAGGGTTCTGCTTAGAGGCACCGTTAATGTTTAATTTAGTAGAGCCAGGTGAAGGGAGTTCTACCTTGGTTTTGGATGAATAACCAAATTTTTTTTTTTGTAAATTTCCACATACTAAATGTTATGGAGATAATCCAACATCTTACATATATTTGCTATTAGCAACTTTTTTCTTGTTCTCTTGAAGGTAGTAGTAGACTATTTGTAGCTTCATGCCTTTGCTAAATTGTATACAATAGTAGATTAATTACCTTGACCAACCGTAGATAAGGACCACTTTTTTGCAAGAAATGAGATTAATTTACGGAAGTACCAACTCATTGTTTCTTTTTTCAGTCACATCAAATAACTTAGCTAAATTATTGCAAAGTTTACTGCAATTTGTCATTTATTATGACAATTTTTAGTGCATAATTTTACTTTGAAATACCAGTACTGCAAAGTTTACTGCAAATTGTCATTTATTTTGACAATTTTTAGTGCATGATTTTACTTTGAAATACTAGTATTCTACCACCATAAGCATAAGCTTTAATTTAAAATGCAATATTGTTTAATTTACCAATTGTTATGTGAAAAAGCAATATTGAAATATATCTATATAAAATGCTTTTTGATTTTAAAAAGATTTGTATTGAATAAATGGGAGGGTTTCTGATAGAGTGGATATTTATGTTGTGTTTATCTAGGTAATATCATTGGGAAAGGAACGATACACTGTAGGTGAAGTCTTGTTTCAACCATCCTTATTGGGAATTGAAGAGTATGGTATTGTTGAACAATTGATCCGTTGTGCTTCATGTGTTCCTTTTGAGAATCAGCGACAACTTCTAGAAAATACTGTGCTTTGTGGTGGCACTGCCACAATGTCTGGTATGTTCTCATTGCCATCTTTCATTTTCTAATGCATTTCAAAATTAAGGTTTTAATAATTCGTTCTTAGCAAATGTTCCTTTGAATTGTATAATGTAATCAAGATGTTGGGTCTTATAATATGATAACAGATCTTCCAGAAAAGACTTAAAGATATAGGATATTTGGTTCTTTTGTGAATGCCATTCTTGTTAAGAATTCCAGAGATTCTTGAATTAGTAACTAC
The DNA here is from genome assembly GCA_027924645.1 of Cunninghamia lanceolata. NCBI lineage: Eukaryota > Viridiplantae > Streptophyta > Pinopsida > Cupressales > Cupressaceae > Cunninghamia > Cunninghamia lanceolata. The sequence continues at coordinate 1,888,079 of BSBN01001091.1, forward strand.
AAATTATTTGAGCATACCAATAGTTTTAGTTGTTTATTGCTAGAAATACTATGGCAATCAATTGTGATTTATAATTGCTTTAAAATGATCTGTTCAAAGTCTTTGAATGATATTTAATTTTCATTTGTGTGAGCATTTCTATGTTTCAACGTGTGTTAAAATTATATTAGTTTGCCATTAGATATCTAAGACATTCCATGGAAAGAAACATTCTTTTGGTTTTATGGAATTAAGCTTTACAAAAAGCAATTAGGAAGTCTATATATACTGGGGCCTAAGTTGCCGAATCGGGTACGGGCACGGGTACGGGTACGTGATTCCGGTACGCCGGTACGGCAATTTGTTTGAAGGGGGTTTGGGTACATTTTGGGTACGTTAGTACAAAATACATATAAAAAATTAAAAATATATATATTTGCAGCCTAGAAACAGAATTAGCTTCAGAATCTGAGAATATCAATACCACATGCTAAACAAAACAATTACAAGTTTTAAAATTCGAAATATAATATACTAATTCGATATCAAAGTTCAAACTTGAATGTCATGATAGATAATCATTGTTCAAAATTAAAATGATACAATTATTAGTCACTGATCAGCATCATCAAAATCATCATCATCATCATTAACATCATGTGATGATGTATGTAGATTACGAGAACCACGTGGAATCCCACTACTCGCACTAAAAGTATGCTGACTGGACTCCTCAAAAGCTGCAGCTTGTGTAATAGAAGAAAGATTCAAGTCAGTTCCCTCTGGATCTACATCCCACATCTTCGCTGCCCCTTCCTTGTAGTCATCAACTTTGTAACTTAGAAGTCGCAAGTTCGAATGCACATAAACTAGCTCCTTTGCTTTACTTGATGCCAAACGATTGCGCTTCACTGAGTGGATGAAGGAGTATGTACTCCAATTCCGTTCAGATGAAGAAGAGCTAGCAACCTATTGAAGCAAAGGGAGATCTTGTTAGAGACTAGAGTCTTTAAATTTGAAATGAAAATTTTTAAAATGAAAAAATAAAAGTTTGAAGGTGGGTAAAAATTGATAAACTTACTTGTGATAAAAGTCTGATTGCAAGTACTTGAAGGTGTGGCATTTTATTGGCATGGACGTACCACCAAGAGTGAGGATCCTTCTTATACCTATTGCGGAGAGCAGAAACAGTTAGCCCATTGGAGGATGCAAACTCAGCAAACTCAGTTGTAACTATGTCCTCTAATTCAGGATCAGGATAGAGTTTAACAAGTGCTTTATTTAACCCCTCGTTGACTTTTGAATCACGGTATGGTGGCACCCTTGTTGGCATAGAAAGGATCTCATCGCTGTAATATTTGGGAGTCAACGCAAAGGCAAGAAGATGGAGTGGGGTGGTCATTTTGTTCCACCGTTCAACACAAACTGATTGCACCTGTTTGAAGAAAGTCTCTTCAGGATCTTGCTCTTTTGCATTTATGATGGATCTCATTTGCTCAATCATTGAGTCAATGCCACCATAAACCTCTCCCAAGCATGGCTTATCCATGTCAGTAAAGCGGAGCATACTCATGATGGGCTCAGTGAAACTAAGAAGATATTGCACTCGATCCCACCAAGTGTCAGTTAGAATCATTTGCTTTACATTAGCTGCCCTCTCAGTGTTGGATTGCCTCCATATGAACCATGAATCATTGGTGACCATGTCAACAAGTGCTTTTCACACCTTCAGAAGTCGTCTCAAGACGATTGTGTTGGATGCAAATCTAGTCTCAGCAACCTATTTGAAAACAAAAAATAAAAAAATTAAAGACAAAGAAGAATGCAAACTTAATTTTTTTAAACACAAATGATAAAATTAAAACTTTGCATTGTTTGAATAATGAATTACCTTCAGCAACTCTAATCGTGAGAATGATCTAAAAATGGCCTGTGACGTGGTGGTTTGTAATGAACATTTGGATCTCTTCGGCTTCAGCATAGACTTGTTTGATCCAATCTATTTTCTTACCCAGCTTTTGTAGCATGAGGTTGAGTGAGTGGACAGCACAAGGTGTCCAAAATATATGTGAGAATCGTTGCTCAACCAACATACCAGCTGCTTTGCAATTCTTTGCATTGTCCGCTACAACTTGGACAACATATTGAGGACCCACTTCCTGAATGCACTGTATAAGGATTTCAGCAATAAATGATGCATCCTTCACTTGCCCCTCACAATCCACAGCTTTCAAAAACATTGGCCCTTTAGGGCACACTGCAATCACATTGATTAATGGCCTATTTTTTGCATCCTTCCATCCATCGGAAACGATGGACACCCCTGTTTCTTTCCATGAGCCCCTAATGGGAGACAATGAAGATTCTATATGTTTGACCTCCTTTGACAATAAGGTGGTACACACCTTCTCATAACTTGGACCTGTGTACCCTTTTGGAGCTTCACTTATTTTTCTTTACCATGTCTTGCCAATACGGAGATCGAACAACATTGAAGGCCAAACCATTTGCATAGAGACATCTTGCAATGGCTTGATCAACAATCTCTCTTGCATCATTTTGAAATGCCCTCTCTAATGGTCCCCTTGCTCTCTTCACATTTTCAGGCTCAAGCTCATTGACATTTCTACCCAAAAATGGGTGGCTCTCAAATACAACTTCAGGGGCAACACCACGAGTATCAGATGAAGAAGCAAGTGGCCTTCGTGAGCCCTCTCCTCTCCTCAAAGGATGCCCTCCTTTATTCAGAACTCTTGCATCTGCGTCCTCTTGCTCTTTGATATATGCTGCGATTTGATGAGCTGGGATAGGTGTGTTATTCTTCCCTGGACAAGCTCTGATTCCCAATCCAGGAATGGCACACAAATGGCCTTTGACTCGACTGTATGAAGTTGTATATTGCTTGTCACAGCTATTGCATTTCCAAACATATGTTCCGCCACCTGGAACCTGTTGTAACATCTCTACATGCCTCCACAAAGGTGAATTTGGGTCCGTATTGAAAACAGGTGAATTAGAGCTGCTGGCTGCCATCCTGCAATAACAATTTAAAATATAACATGATTGAAAAACAAATATATTTAAAATTTGAGCTAAAATTAAATATTGAAATGAAAATAAAAATAAAAATAAAAATTGACATTCTTGAATCTTCAATATTTACTGTTTAAAATATTCCAATAAAATTAAAATATTCACAAATTTATTAAATTATAATATTGCAATAAAAGTGTTTTACATGAAATAATAAAATATTGAAGAATGTCATAATATTCCAAATATACTGTGTAACTTTGTAAGTATATAGTTCGAGATTGTGTTTTGAATTTTTAATATTATTTATTAATTATTATGATTATATATGAAATATTTTAATATTTAACATATTGATATTTTAATTTTTAATGTTAAAAACTTATTAAATATATTATATTAATAATAATAATAATAATAAATTAATAAATTATTAAATAATATTATAAATTAATAAAATTATAATAGATGATTCGATGAACAATAATATTTAGTAACTAATTATAAAAACAAATAATATTTAGTAACTATTACAAATATTATATATAAAACGCAGAACCTAAACAAACTCAAAAATATTAAAAAATAAATATTAAAAACCTTTTTAAACTATAGTCTATAGTCTATAAAGACTACTAAAATTGAAATTCGGAATTCCTCTTACCTGCTTTGGCGTCTGCAAATGGGTCACGTTTGCAAAGAATGGCCCACGTTTGCAAATGGCCCGCGTCTGGAGCGGAAATAGGAGCCGAAATGCCCCGCGTCTGGAGCTATGGAAGGTTGACAGCGCTGTAAGTATCTTCCCCCCGCGTAAGAATGGCCTGCGTCTGGAGCTGTGGAAGGTTGACAGCGCCGTAAGTATCTCCCCCCCGCGTAAGAATGGCCCGCGTCTGGAGCGGAAATATGGAGTCGAAATGCCCCGCTCTGCAAAGAAACCAAACAAATGTTGCGTCGTATGGAGTGGAAATATGTCGGGAGGTAGCGGTAATGCGTCGGGAGGCAACGGTAATAAAAAAATATAAAAATTTCGACGCGTTTTAGGGTTTTGAATGGTCAAAAAGTCAACGAAAATCTGTAGATTCAACCTGGAATCGGCCTGGAATCGCCACGTCAGCTCCGGAAACGATCGGGTTCGAAGTCCACATCGAGGAATCGATTCCAGAGGCCAAATTACGAACCCTGTTCGATTCCACAGTTGAATCGATTCCGATTCCGATTCCAAATGACTCGTACCCGGAGTCGGCTACCTGAAGGGGACGATTCGGCAACTTAGACTGGGGCGGGTTGTGAACTAGGTTAGTGTACTTCTGGGCAGGAGCTAACATGGATGCTTCACCCTACCCCTCCTCCGGGGAATGCGCCCCGGCAGGGGCCCAACTAACATATAAATAGTCGAGTGACTTGTGCTTGGACTTGCTACACGTAAGTGAGCCTATGGTGAGTACTCATTGAGTTTTCCTATGAGTATTCATCAAAACTTGGCAAGGAACTGCCATGTACTTGCCTATGCATAGCAAGTGTGTTTGAACACACCAAACACATTGCATATGTGCTAAAAACATGCATGAAACACTGAAAATAGGTTTATTTAACTGCATTCACAACTGCATTTTATCTCTTTGACCTTTTGATTGAAGGGATTGAAGAATAGAAATTCTTGCAAATTTCATGTATGTTTTCTTAGATAATGTAGGGATTTCATTTCCAGATTTGTTTCACATCCATTCCATTTGAATTAATATGTGGTTTTTGGCTAAGTTACCGATCTTGGTACTGGTTTGGGTTCGGTCAAAAACTTTTTTGGGTGTGGGTTCGTCCATACAAAAACATATAAAAATCAGAAATATATACATATTTGCAAAAGTAATTAAGTTTATAATACCATATCATCATGAATATGATCATATAATAAACAAAACCTCCATAAAATAATAAATATTAAAAATTAAAAATATTACAATGTCAGTTAGTGAAATGTGAATGTCATGATATATATCAAAATTAAAAATTATAATGTCAAAGTGTCAACAATCAGCCATGACTGATCAGGCATCAGCATCATATGGGTCTTCAAAAATATCATTCACAAAATCAAAGAGCATAAGTTTGCAAAATAGCTTGTGTGCAGTCCAAACATACATTTTATCATGCCTAATTTTATGTTCAAGAGTTCACACCAACTTTAATTTGCAAGCCTAAACCCTAACAGGCTAACACCATTAATTTCAGCACCAATTTGAAAGAGATTCTCTTTAAACTTTACAACAGCATATTAGCTTTGAAACCATGATTGATACACCTGAAAAATGAGTGAACACTTTTAATTTTCTGCCTCACGTGAAGAAATTCATCATCATAAAACTCTAACGCTAAAATTAGAAAATAAAACCAAAAATTCCAACTATTTAATCCTAATTTAACAATGGTCTAAAAAATTGTAAAAAGAAAGGTGAGAAGAGGAGGGTTAGAAAACTTAAGCCACTTATTCTTGAACTTTGTACAGCATCTGTTGAATAGATGAATTTTATTTAAAACCTCTTTTGATATGACTCGAAATACTGCAATCAATACACAAGATGATGCAATCTTTAAAGGGAAGGATGAACCACAAAAGTCGCAAACCCAACCACCTGACTTGTGGCGTAGGTTGAAAAAATGACTTCCATAGCCACAGGTGCTGAAAATATATTCTATGCTATAGCTTTTCAAATTCATCAAAATCCTTGATTTAAGTGTACAAAGTAAGAGATAACATGTTTAGAGATTGGAAAAGCAGAAAAATGGAAGAAAGATTAAAAGTGGAGCAACAAAATTGTGTTGTATTGATTTTTCAAAAGCTTTCCGACCCTTCAAAATGAGTTGTCTTTACATATTTATGTTCAAATAAGGGCAAACAACTGAGAGAGGGGGGGGGGGGTGAATCAGTTGTCTCAAACTTTAACACTTGCAGCAATTTACTTTCCTTTTCACTTATTAACAAATTAATGATATACCCATGAAAGCATATATCAACAATACATGAGCAGAAACATAATTAACACACATAACACGAGGATTTTTAAGTGGAAACCCGGTTAAGGGAAAAACGACGGTGGGGGTTAACCCACAAGAAATTATACTCTATTAAAAGTATTACAAATGGGGAAGGCACATGCCTTCAGGGCGCACTGCCCAGAGTTCACTGCTTCAAGAGGTTCATTGCCTACAGAAATGATTACAAGAAGATTACAGAATGTTTGAACTGATGAATAGCATCTGCCAATGCAAAAATTCAGTTCTAGTTAAGCATAGAATACTAATCTTACACACTTCATCCTTACTCTGCCTTGTTTCACTTTTCGGCCATAATCCGAGCTTAGATCTTCACCTTCGTACTTCTTTTTGCCTTTTTTGCACTTACTCCATCACCACATCACAATCGCACACCAAAACACTTGAATCCATCGGCTATATATATCCGCATCAAGAAATTCAATCAACTGTAGTCGGCTTCAAGAAAACTTAGAACATTTATTAAGAACTCTGCTCTGTCGGCTGAATCCATGCACAATCAACAACGTGGACCAAAACTTGTGTTCTCAAATCATCAATCATGTCGACCAATACCATTGATTATCATATATTGATTAACCAACAACTTTTCTTCATCCGGACCAAGATCAAATACTAGGTTGGCTTGTTCTTTTTCTGACTGTACTGACTAACTGGAACCCGATACTCAGATGCTTATAACTTTTGAATCCTTCATTACCGGAGGCTAAATTTCTGGATTTAGATAGTCCTGACAATCCTTATCACTCCCTCAGATCCACAACACATTGTGATTTACCACTGGAGAGATCCGGACCAAGATACTGGACACTGTCACATGTTCTGTTTCTGACTACCCGAACTTAGACAAATCTTGACTCCGACTTCCGGTATGAACAAATTATGTAATGCGGATGTGTAAGATAGACTTAGTTGCCATCAATGACAACATTTGTCATGCATAGCAGTGTCTCTTGCCAATAATCTCCCCCTTTGGCATTGATGGCAACACTTAGTGAAAAATGACTAAGTGTCGGAACAACTCCCCCTTACTTTGTACATTTATGCTTTTCACTATTCTCTAGTGCTCCCCCTTTGCTAGATTCCTCTTTTTTCATTGCTTTTCCTCTCCCCCTTTGACATCAATGGCAAAGGCTGGACTTTTTGGATGTAACAATTCCATAATTTCACATTCCTCCACAATGGAGTGTATATGCAATACAACTTTATAGCCAGGAGTGAATATTACCTTGTGGTCCAGTAGTTCCAATAGCTGTAATTGAGCATGAAACTCGACAAAATCCGCATACCAGAATTCACCAAAAATTTTATGTACATGGGCATATATACAAACAACCCTATGACTTATTTACATAAGTTTGAACACATCACCAAACACATTCTTCAACAGCGCCAACTCATTGTCCCAACTCTTCTTCATGCTTTTCAAAACTGAGATGTGACCAATGAATAAGAATGCTTGAGACTCTGCTTTCCGCAAGTCAGTAGGATCACTTGACTTAGCAGCAGCTTGGGCTTTTGTCATGGTATTGAACATTGCTTCCAATTTGGGGGAAATTGGTCACCGAAGCTCACACATCTTTGTCTCAATTTTGTCCTTTTCCTTCATCAAATTCTTTATTTCTTCAATCAAGCTGATTGTTTGACATTCTTGGCTCATCACTAATACTGTTAGAGGATCAAAAGATTGGGATACACTTGACAGGTTTTCCTTAGACTTCTTTATTTTTATTTCAATGTCCTCTATAGCTTTGGGACAAGATAAACAAAATTTATATACATTCCCTCCCTCTGTAAGAGCATTTTGAATACTCTTTACACTGGTATCCAGTATAATTCTATCTAATGCAATCATTCCTTTCAGAGCATCAAATCTTTTATCATTGAATTCATTTTTAACCTTGACCTCTGTAGATTTTTCAAGGGACTCAAAATGAGTACTTATAGAATTTATCAAACTCTTCAACTGACCGGAGGGGGATGCAGATGAGTCCTTCTGGAATGTTGGCATGATTTTCCCCAGAAGCCCAGATGCAAGATCAAGTAGCTCACTGTCTTCTATGTGAGACTTCAAAATATCTTCTCTGGCCTTGGCTTGTGCGAGAGAGGCCCACTTTATCTTCTGAATTGGTGAAAGACTATCCAAATTGATTGGACCTTTCAACTCTTTTGCAACTAGTTTATCATTTTCCAAAATTTCTTTCACTGCTTCTGCAGTGTCTGTTGCCCAATAAGCTGTTTCAGTTTTTTGCTCTTTAGGGCTTGCATATTCTCCCTTTCCGGAGTCAAACACATTGTGTCTCTTATCAATTTCTTTCTCTTTCTCTGTTTCAGCCTTCTCTGCATCATTATCAGGGACATCCTTCTTATTATTTACACCAATAGAGTCTTCTGCAGTCTTTTCCGGAGGATTTTGAGTATCCTCAGTAGCAGCCTTTTCATCATTAGATTGATTCAAAGGAGCAGTATCAACATTATCTTCCTTTGCCACCCCTTTATCTCCTTTGTCTGACTTTTCCACTTCCGGAACAGAAGAGTCATCCTTTTCAGTTTGCTACTCATTGTTCTTTAATTCTTCAACATCCAGAATGGAAGAATCAATCCTATCATCAGTCTCTTCCTCAACAATGGGAAAATTATGCCTTTTCAATGCACTCAGAAGATCTCCTGAGTATCTTTGACTATCTCATCGGTTTCACCAAGCATGAGTTTATTCATTCTTTTCTTACTCCTGAAGTCATCTTTTACTTCCTTGAATATCATGTTCATTTGTTCTGGAGTAATTTGAGGGCACAATTTTATCAGTATATGCTCCCTAAGCTCAATGTCTTTACTTTTTGCATTTTCTTTTCTTAACTCAAGAATATCTACAAGGCCTTTTGGAATTTCAAAAGTTATTTCAATTAAGGCCTTATTGTAAATATTTAGATATCTGACTGTTGCTTCCTCTAGAATCCTCTTATCAGCATCATTGTAATCATCATAAAATTCAGTCATTGACCTTAAGTTTCCATTTACAGTGACTGATTTGATGATGTCATCCATAGAAAGAGTAGGATTTTCAACATATGTTTCAGTCTTTTGCCTCTTGCTTGCCCTTTTGCTTCCGGAGGGCTTCTCCTTAGATACCTTGGCTGCTTTTGTACCTGAGGCCTTCAACTCTTTGATCTCAACATCAGAATTAGTTTCTTCTTCATCATTTTTTATGCTTTTATATGTTCTGGATGCTTTAGTCTTCATTCTTTTACCATCTTTACCGGATGGTTTGTCTTTCGGTTTCTCTGTTCTGACAGGTTTTGTGTGAACAGAGGTAGCAACAGAGCTTCATGTTTTTCTAGGCTGGCTGGTGGAGACTTCCGCAGCACTTCCTTGTTTCTTATCCTGCATCTCCTTCTCAGCTTTTTCTATCCTTTCTCTGTTTTGCTTCACAACTTAGTTATGCCAATGCTTTCAGCATACATTTCTACTTGCTTTTGAACTTTCCTCTTGATTTCAGGTTTTCTGAGCTCAACATGCAGTTTCAGACTGAGCTCCTTATATGTCCCAAATCTTTCAACTATTGTGTCCTTTGGCTTGCTCAAAAGGTGTTGAGCATACATATCCAAAATTTTCTCATTTACCTCATACCCCATGGGCATGATCCAAACAGTTCTGGGTTCAACAACTTCTGTTAGACATTGATCTGTATCCACCATAAAACAGACTGTGTCCTTGTATTTTTCAACCACAGATGTAGGAATTCTCTCCCTTGAATGCATCATGTTCTGAAAATTCTTGAAAAATCCCTAAAGAGCAGTCCTTTGGGCATTGGAGTCTCCAATATTGTTCAAGTGCTCCCTTATCTGTATTGCAACAGGTTTATCATTGGTCCAACACATGCTTTTCTTGCCGGGTAACTCATTCATGAAATAGAAGAACAAACACAAGACCAGTGTACCATATTTGAAGGTGTTCTTTTTATCCTTCTTAACCTTATTCAGGTGTTCCATCAGCTGGTTCTGTAGCAACTCACACAAGTCATAATCAACATTCTTCCTCAACATCTGATAAGTTGCATAGATAGTTTAGCTGAACCGGATACAGAATTTTCCCTGCTAGAATGATAAATTTTATATCCAATCACCATTGAAGCAAATTTGACATCCGGATCAGTGATGTCATTTATAGTCATTGCCCTTTTGTCGAATCTTGAACCTGTAGCATCAATTACTGTTTGATTCTTTATTGCTTTCAACATTTGCAGTCCACCGGATGAGTTCAACTCTGTCACAGCTTTGATGGCGTCCTTGGTGATCTTGAAAGATTTCATTAGCCACATAAACTCATCATGCATTTAGCTCAGCACATACCGGACCCACTCATCTTCATCGAAAGATGGAAACCCTATAATCTGAATGAAATGTTTATCGTGCAGTGCCTTATACTCAGGTTTAAGACTGTGAATTTCATCCCTTAGATTATTCTTGAACAAATCTACAAACCTTGAGTCCCCAAATTCATCTATGCTCGCATGAATATAGGCCCTAATAGCTTCAACATGTAATACACCATACAGAACATTTGAAAATGCACCTAACGGGTCGACTTCTACTGATTTGTGTGGATGCTTCTTGAATTTGGGTCGGGGCCTTTCAGTAATATTAACAACTAACGATGTAGCCATTGCAAAAGATCACAAGTTCAAAGGTTTGCAGAAAAATACCTTTTTCTTCCACGGAATTAGGGTTAGTTGATGAATTCGCCGGTCGCACTTCAAATCCTTGAAATCTTAGCTCAGGTGGTCTTCTGCTTGCTCTCTTCGAATGCAAAGTGATCTAAATGATGAAAGGATGACCTTTTATGCTCCGCAAAACCCAATTCTCCATTGTAATAAATGCTTTGCCCTAATACATCCGGTTACACTGTTTCTACACACAGTCAATCTTCAATTGCTCTGCAATCAATCACATTTACTTCTTTTCTTCCAGAATTTGCTTCAACAGATTTGCAATAGGCTTCTCTATCTTCATTCATCGTGCTAGATTCAGGCACCCACTTACTGGCAGGGGAGATTAGATTTTCAATGCAGCTCCCCCTGAGCCAGAGCTCCTGATTCAATTCCCGGAGGAATTATCAGCACCGGATTCCGGTGCGGACCCATTCCCATCATTTATTACATCTTTCTTTACCCATGTTTTGTTCATTTCAATCTGGACCTCATTCACATCAACTTTACCCTTGCCTTTATCTTGTCTCTGCATGTTTTGGTTTCTGTTTACCGGACCTTTTCTATCATTATTTCTGCTTCTGCAGAATCTTGCAAAATGACCAGATCTATTGCAATTAAAGCACACAATATTTCTTTGTTTATTTATTTGATTTCCTCTTGATCTGCATTGATTAGCCATGTGTCCAAATCCATTGCATGCAAAACAGTAGCCATTGAAAGAATTGACATTTCTTCTGCTATTAGAGTAGTTTATCATCATACTTTTGCAATCATTGGATCTATGACCATACCTTTTACAATTGAAGCATTAACCAGAGAAGGATGTACTACTTTGATTCACTCTGCTTCTGCATTGAGTAGCTCTATGACCAAATTTATTGCAATTGAAACAATTTCCATTGAAAGATGGGTACCTTTGAGCATTAGGCTGTCTTATCGGAGGTCTTCCAGGTCTGTTTCTCCCATTCCTTGATTGAAAATTTCTTTGTCCGGATTTGGAGCTTTCACCTTTCTCGTACCCAAAACCATGCTTATCATTAGCCTTCTTCTTACTCTCAAGCAACACCTCAAGTTTAGCTAAGCTTATCTTGAATTTCTCTTTATATTCATTTGCAACTTCTAGGTCATGTTTGAGAATGACAATTTTCTTTTCAAGTTCTTCCTCATTTTCCCTGCTTTCATGTAGATTAGACTCTAGATGGCCAGCTATTCTGTCCAATCTGCAACATTCTTTTGTTCTTTCTTTCAGAGATTGATTCAGTTTTTCTTCAGTCTTCTTCCTTTCTTCAATTTCCTTAGTTAGCCTCATCACCAAGGATTCCATCTCATGTTTTAGGACAACAACTTCTTTAGCTAACTTCTCACATTCCTTTGTCTTCTCTTTCAGGGCCTCATCCATGTCATTGTCTTCATTCTAATTTCCTAGTTGAAGAAGTAGCTCCTTCCTCTTTTCATTAGCTTTGCTCAATTTTTCCTTTAAGGTCTCAATGAAGTCTTCAGCATCTTTAATGTTCTCTTGCAGTTCATTGACTTCTACTCTGGACTGATCAAGATCTTCTAAAGCAAGTTTAAGTTGTTCCTAGAGGTTGTATGAATCCATTTTAATACCTTCGCAGATCTTCCTCAAGCTGTTAAACTTATTCCAAGGAACCTTGCTCTGATACCAATTGTTGAAATAAGGGCAAACAACTGAGGGGGGGGGGGGTGAATTAGTTGTCTCAAACTTTAACATTTGCAACAATTTACTTTCCTTTTCACTTATTAACAAATTAATGATATAACCATGAAAGTATAAATCAACAATACATGAGCAGAAACATAATCAACACACATAGCACGAGGATGTTTATGTGGAAACCCGGTTAAGGGAAAAACCACGGTGGGGGTTAAACCACAAGAAATTATACTCTGTTAAAAGTATTACAAATGGGGAAGGCACATGCCTTCAGGGCGCACTGCCCAAAGCTCACTGCTCCAAGAGGCTGACTGCCTACAGAAATGATTATAAGAAGATTACAGAATGTTTGAACTGATGAATAGCATCTGCCAATGCAAAAATTCAGTTCTGGTTAAGCACAGAATACTGATCTTACACACTTCATCCTTACTCTGCCTTGTTTCACTTTTCGGCCATAATCCGAGCTTAGATCTTCACCTTCATACTTTTTTTTGCTTTTTTCGCACTTACTCCATAACCACATCACAATCGCACACTAAAACACTCGAATCCATCGGCTATATATATCCGCATCAAGAAATTCAATCAACTGTAGTCGGCTTCAAGAAAACTTATAACATTTATTAAGAACTCTGTTCTGTCGGCTGAATCCATGCACAATCAACAACGCGGACCAAAACTTGTGTTCTCAAATCATCAATCATGTCGACCAATACCATTGATTATCATAAATTGCTTAACCAACAACTTTTCTTCATCCGGACCAAGATCAAATACTAGGTCGGCCTGTTCTTCTTCTGACTGTACTGACTAACTGGAACCCGATACTCAGATGCTTATAACTTTTGAATCCTTCATTACCGGATGCTAAATTTCTGGATTTAGATAGTCCTGACAGTCCTTATCACTCCCTCAGATCCACACAACACTGTGATTTACCACCAGAGAGATCCGGACCAAGATACTGGACACTGTCACATGCCATGTTTCTGACTACCCGGACTTAGACAAATCTTGACTCCGACTTTCGGTATGAACAAATTATGTAATGCAGATGTGTAAGATAGACTTAGTTGCCATCAATGACAACACTTGTCATGCATAGCAGTGTCTCTTGCCAACAATTTATAGGTATAGTGGTTAGGAGAATATAAAAAGTTCTCTTCCAAAACCATATAAAACAAATTATAGTGGAATACCAAAAGTCACATGACTTGCAGTTTTGGATTCTAATTTTACATTACATCTCATCTAAAATTTGACATGCAAATGCATGTCATGATCTTTTGTGCAACTCCTTGTCCTTATCCTCCTCTACATCTTGGTTCTTTAGCGTTTCATTTGTAGAACTCTTGTAGGCTTACATGGCGTAGGCCTGTGTTCGATATAGTGGAGAGCCTTGACACGATCTTTGAAGGAGGAACTATGCCCTTAAATTTGTACTTCATCTTTGTAGGAAAGACATAGTGTGTATTGTTGATCTGTCAATCAAAAGATGAGACAAAATTAGTATTAAAATCAAAGAGTAATTATGCAGATTTGATAAATTCCAAAAATTTCAACCCAATTGCAACATTTCTGAACTTCTGGGGTTTTTGTGCATGTTTGCAAGTGGAAAAAGTCTGGTTCTTGATGAATTTCGGGCTTTCAATGTCAAATTGTAGCATTTTCGAGGTTTTGGGGTTTCCTTGCACATTTGCATGTATGCAAATTAGGTCAGAGAGTCCAGTTTTATAAGTATTTCGGGGTTTCGAGGCCCGATTGCACATTTGCAATACTTGCAAGTTCATTGAAAAAGCCCGATGGTGTAGAATTTTGGGATTTCGGGGTCCGGTTTGTATTTGTGCAAGTTCGACTATAAGGTCTGGCTAGATAAAAACCTTTGGGAATTCAGGGTCTGGTTGCACATTGCAACATTTGCAAGTTCATTGAAGAGGCCCGATGGTGAAGTACTTTGGGATTCGGGGTCAGATTGCGCATTGCGACACTTGCAAATTTATTGAAAAAGTTTGATACAATGGCAAATTGGGTTTGGGCTCCCAATAGCATGATTGCAAATGTGTTCAAACTAGTCAACAAAGTCCAGTTTTACTAGGATTTCGGGGTTTCCGGGTTTGATTACAATTTTGCAGCTTGCAAAACTACAAGAAAAGCCTAAAATTCTGGTAAAGACAAATTTTGACTCCCAGACTTAGAAATTTTTGATCAAGCCTAAAACTAGCATTCCTTGATGAGTTCATGGATATCAAGGTACTTCAACAAGACCATTCCAACACACATCTAATTACTTCTAGACCCTAAACAAGCAACTTTGGAATTGAGCCAAACAACATGAAAGCGATGTAACCCAAATATGACCCTCTTAAACCAAAAATATGGAAGTTGAAACCAAAGTTAAACAAAAAAAATGAAAATGGTCCCTAATTTTGAAAGAATAGGGGCGTGTTGTATGTTACAAAGAATTGATGTTGTTCATTATACAGAGGAGACGAAGGCTCCTTAAATAGAATTACAAGGACGATGTTTCTAAAAAGAAACAATCGTTAACACAAGACTAAGTTAGAAACTACTGGATGACCATTAATAACATAAATAGAAAGATATTATTCTAATACCCTCCCTTAATGGTCATCATTCTAACTACCCAAAGAGATAACAGAGAAGGCTGCCTCCTTCTCAGAACACTTTTGCAACAAAAGACAAGAGCCTACCACTGACTCTGCCACTTGAGATGAATCTGCCACCAACCATCCCAGAAACCACAGAACTTTTGGAAATAACCAAAAACAACAACAACCGTCCAACCTGATGTTGGAGAACTGTCCCTCCCTGTAACCAGAGACACACCAAGAACAGCTGCCATGATTTTGAGGGAAAATCGGCAAACCCTCCAAACTGTTGCAGATGAACAAGATGCCCGAAAACAGTATATTTTTTAGGAATAACACATGGCTCTTGTCAGAGGTTTCATGCAATCCCTTCAGATGGTCCCAAATCTCCTTTGCTGTTTTCCCAGCCGGAATCTGAGGTAGCTGATCATCTGTGACTAAAAGCTTAATGAGCATGATTGCTTCATGGTTCTGGTCTTTTCCCGCCGTTGCAGGACGAGTAGCGGTGCCTAAAATCATCTGATCGAGGCAGCAATATTCAAAGATGGTCATCATTCGCTGCTTCCAGGTATTATAATTTTTGCCATTGAAACGCTGACTGCCCTCCAACATAATGTTGGTCAAACTCGCCATCTTGCACGCTTTTCGATGCACGAAAAACAATGTACTAAGAAGAGGCAGAATGTTCAAAAACCCGATGCACAAGTTTCAAAACACTGAGGTACAGGGTCAGATTTCAAGACAATCCGTTGGCACAAATTTTAAGACACGGATTTCAAGGTACCTGGAAAATTCTGAAGTCAACCCAGAAAAGTTCTCGAAAAACCCATCAAGAATATATGATCAGAAAAAAATTTCGACTTTAAACAAAGGATTTATAGCAAAAACCCTAGTCGGCTGCACCCAGAACCAAGAAACCAGTCTGCAATTTCAAAGCCCTAGCCGCTGCAGATAAAAACAGCATCAGCCAGACAAGGGACGAGTCAATAGTCGTGATTCTCAGGAAAACACGACATCCTCTAGCAGATATGAAGGCGGATTTTTAATGGCGACGAGGCCCAGAAAAGAAGGAAATGCGAATGGAAACATGAATGAACAGACCATCCGCCAAAATCCTTATGAACAGCGATGGGAATAAGCACGGGGATGCCTTTAGAAAACCACCGATGCAGAACACGCGACCCCAAAGGCAAAAACATGCGACCAGAAGTAAATCCGCAGGGAAAACAAAAAACGCAGGTTTGAAAACCCTATACGAGTTGCAGAGGCAAGAAATGATGTCACCCGTCGCGAAAGACAAAAAAACCAGGCCACGAAATCACGTTGCGGGCTCAACCACAGTCGCAAGACAAGACCCACGATTCAACAAGAGGGTCGTGATTTTTAGTGGGAAATACTCACAGAAAAATAAAAAATAGAACCCTCGATTTCTTGACTTGAACACACGAATTTTCAAAAGGATCCCATATTTTTATTTTTCAGAAAAAAAATAAATTCTTATGAATTTAAAAAAAAAAAAATCGGTTCCCGCTCTGATACCATGTTACAAAGAATCGATGTTGTTCATTATACAGAGGTGAAGAAGGCTCCTTAAATAGAATTACATGGACGATGTTTCTAAAAAGAAACAATCGTTAACACAAGACTAAGTTAGAAACTACTGGATGACCATTAACATAAATAGAAAGATATTATTCTAATATTGTAGAGGCCACAACAGGTTTGCTTCTAGACTTGAAAAAGGCAAGCATAAGTCTATGAATTAAAATTCAAACCTAGGAGAAGTCACAAAAAAAGATCCTAAATCTAGATCTAAATGGAATTCAAAGCAAGGAAAAGGGCCTTCATATTAGCTCTAGTAAAATAACACATCATTTAAAGAGTAAAAGAAGTAATTGAGGACAGGCAAGTGGTGCAAAATACACATTTCTAGTGGACACTTCAATGGGAAATGTTGTTCTTGGAAAACTTTGCTTGCATAGGTGGAAGCATCTAGTTCTATCACATTGACACAAGATAAAGGTACAACCATACACCATTGTATGGTTCAACTTGAAGTTTATGAAGCACATCACTAATTTGTGCCACATGGTCTACAAAATCAAGCCTTTTTCAAGATATAGTCCTTTGTGATGTAGCACCATTAGAGGTTTGTGATATTTTACTTGAGCAACTATTTATGTTTTAGTGTCATGTTACATGAAACAAATCCTATAAATTTTGTGATAAATGTAGGCCATAATAGATACCGTATACCTTAAGTAGTCCATAAGGTCATATAGTTTCCTGTGAGACACCATGCCCATTCTAGAGTAGGGGTGAAAGTTGTAGGTGGAGGAAGGTTTGAGAAGGGGCTCTTGGACTTGGCCCTAGGTGGGGGGGGGGGGAATTATAGCTAAATAGTGTAAAAAGATGATTAGTTCCAATAAAAATTCTGTGCTCTTAAAGTTAAGACCTAAATGTGAGAAATGCATCCTTGCAACACAAGGTA
The DNA here is from genome assembly GCA_027924645.1 of Cunninghamia lanceolata. Classification (NCBI taxonomy): domain Eukaryota; kingdom Viridiplantae; phylum Streptophyta; class Pinopsida; order Cupressales; family Cupressaceae; genus Cunninghamia; species Cunninghamia lanceolata. The sequence continues at coordinate 1,905,628 of BSBN01001091.1, forward strand.
ATGCAGCTTCTTTAGTAGAACAACAGTTGGACGTTGTGTTGGATAGATATAAGGATTTTCTTTAGTCACCTAGTGGAGAATCTAAGCAGTTCTCCATGAACCCCTATTGATTTGATTCCAGGACTATTTCCTCCTAACACCTCTCTATATTGCCATTCATTCCTAGAAAATGAAAAGATCAAGTGGCAGATCCATGAACTAATGGAGAAAGGAAAAATTAAACCCAATTTTATGTCTTGTGGCAACCCAAAATGTGCTCATGCCAAAGAAGGCTGACACATGGAGGTTGTGCATCCACTATAGAGCTCTCAACAAGATCTCCATCAAGAACCACTATCCTCTTAGTAGGATTGAGGATCTTTTGGACTGTCTATGTGGTGCAAAATACTGCAGCAAAATTGATCTTATACTAGAGTACCATTATATTCTTGTCGAATCCTCAAACATATGAAAGACATCCTTCAAAGCCAAGGAAGGTTTGTTTGAATGGTTGTTTTGCCTTTTGGTTTAACTAATGCTTCTTTGAAATTCATGAGGATGATGAATGACATTCTTCGCCCATTGACTACTTTATTTGTTGTTTATTATCTTGATGATTTTAAAAAACAACACAGTTAAATCCAGAAACAATATTACAACTATTATGGACTGTGGAAATATCATGTTCCTGATATTCTCATTTCCATCAAATCATGGGAGGAACATTTGCACCATATTCAACAAGTGCCAGCTCTTTGTGGCAGGTCAAATTCCATGTGAACATTGAAAAATGTTATTTTGCCATGCAGGAAATATAATACCTTGGGCATATCATTGACTAACATCAAGTACATGTGGATTTGGCTAACATTTGTACTATATAGGATTGGCCAATAGCAAAGACCTAATTGAACTTTATAGGTTTATGGATTTTGCAAATTTCTATAGGAAGAATGTTCTTGGATTTTCTCACATAACTTGGCCTTTGCTTTAGGTTACTGAAGGTGGCACCGAAGCAAAATTTACCTAGTTAGCTGCACAACATAAAGCATTTGAGTTGAAATGTAGACTGTTCCCTGTCAGTGATTGCGTTACCTGATTTTCAACTGCCATTTGATATTGAGATTGATGCATTCGAGCATGCCCTTGGAGCAGTCCTCACTCAATTTGGTCATCTAACAGCTTACCATAGTGAAACATTCACTGCCTAGGTGAGAAAGTATCCCACATGTGACTTAGAGATCTATGCTATTCTTTATGCATGTAAACATTGGAAGCACTACATATTGGGAAAAGTGACCACCATACACATTGATCACAAATTGTTGTAGCTCTTGCAGAAATAGAATAAGTTGGAACAAGTGTGGCATAAAAAATGGTCTTCTTGGCTTCAGTAGTTCCACTTGATCATCAAGCACAAGAAAGGGTTCGCCAATTCAGTAGCAGATTGTTTGAGTCTACCTCCAATCTAAGCGCTTCTCTCTGTGCTTGATGCACGTGGACACAAAACTTGCAGTTGGGAAAAATTCTACAAGTCAAATCCAAACATTACATAAATCTATCAGGATTTTCATAGTGGTGAGACAATTGCCGATCTCTATTTGAAGGATAAACTCTTGTATCAATTCAGGCACTTGCGTACTGCATGAGGCTGACAGCTAGAAATTTATATGGGAGGCTCACTTCAGCAATGTTGCAAGCCATTTTGGTGTTGAAAAGATTCTTGGAGAAGCATTTTTTGACCACAACTTAGATTTGATGTTGCAAAATACATCAAATCATTTACTTCTTGTAACATAGCTGAACCAAGAAACATGAAAGAATGACTGTAGATTCCTTTACTGATAATTAAGCCTTGGTAATCAGCTTTCATGGATTTCCTTTCATGTTTACAGTATTAAGTATGGCAATGATTGTGCCTTTGTAGTAGTTGATAGGTTTTCAAAACAGGCAGTTCTCATATCTTGTAAGAAATCAATCTCATCAAAAGAAACAACATAAATTTTACTTTTAGTATATATGGGTTCATTTTTGTAAAGTACTTTGGTCAATAGTGGACACAAAGTTGTCAAAATCTATTGTGTTCCGTCCTTTAGACTAATGGGCACACAAAAGCAAAAATAGAATTATTGTGCATCTTCTCGATTTTGTAGTTCCTGGAAGCATCACATGTGGGATGGAAACCTTTATTTCATTCAACATAGCTACTCGCAATTCTACTCAACACAATCCATTTTTCCAACCTTTTACATGTATTGATGTAGCTTATCCAATGCTTCCCACTACAAGGATGACTCCTGTAACTAAAAAATAAGTTGAAAAATTTGCCAAGTTCATTGAGCATGCTCAACATATTCAGTAGCATGTGTGAATCATTCTGCAAAAGTCTAGTACCAAATACAAGCACTGTCATTATCAACATCAAGTGCCTCATAATTTTTAGGTTGGTGATAGAGTATGAATTAATTTGTAGAAGGAAAAACTCAAGGATGTTGCCATAAGATCCAACCTCTTCAGTATGGCCCATGTATTATCACTATGTAAATTTGGAGATAATGCTTTTGAGTTGAACATTCCGTCTTATCATGGTCTACATTGAGTATTCAGCACTGAATATTTACATCCTTACTTCCCAACTTTGTTGGACACATCAGATGTTGTAGAACCTCAGTTAGAGGAAACCGATCCCAATTGTGACACTCCAGTAGAAACAGATCAAGTAATTGATGCCAGACCAGAGTCAAATACACAAGAAATCAAGAGATACCTCGAGTAGATCCTCAAAGTAGGTTTTAGTACCTTCTCAGGGAAATTGGCTTATAGAAGTTCAAATTACAAATAGCTTTCCACATCTTCTACAGCTAAACACAGTGGGGTCCATTGCTTCTCAAGTAAGGGCAATTGATCCAGGAGGATTTGAGACTTTGACAGACATATGCTGCAATGGCGTTAGTTTGTGCCATATGCCATCTTCACCATCAAATTCATGATCTCCCCTAGACCATGTGGATGTATTGTGATGTCCTAACTCCCCCTCAATCCTACAACACAGCTCTGATAGTGTCAGTCCTGTTTGTGCAGTTGTTCTAAAGCATTTCCGAAAATCAACAAAACAAAGGAAATGAGTTGATTGAAGAGGAATGGTTGTGATTTTTCAAGTGTGAAGGCATGCCTTTGTCTTCCATGTTTGTTTACTATTGTACTATGACTATTCTTTCATAGATTGATAGGTTGATAACACGATAGCAGTAGATAGACATCTTGTAACACCTCCGACCTTTTGGATTCTATACAGAATTTTTGCAAGTTTCAACCTGGTGTCTTCTCTTTCTTGAATCTCTTGCTGTTTGAACACTCTGACTAATTTCTGCATTACATTTTTGTAATTCGCTTCCGTTCACAACACATCTGAACCAGTTTGGATGTGTTGTCTCCTGGCACCCTTGGGCCCGAAATTAGTGATTTTTGAACAACATGTTGTTTCCCCTTCTATCTGACAAAACAAATACTTGAAATAATGAACATAACTAACAATGCATATCAGATAGAGGAGTAAAAGTATATCTTTATTTGCACATGAAGTTATTACAGAAGTAGACCAGAGATGGTTGGCCAAGGATCAGAGTCGATTAGACTAGATCATACATTTTTCCTTGATACGAAGACTATTTAAAAGATCCGATGGTTGCCAAGAACACAACTGCCGATGAACCAACTCTTATAACTACTTGAAGCCGACAAACAACTAATACATAGTCGGATAAACCATATTATCAAAACATAATAATTGACATCCTACATTGACTACATCGTCCCCCTGAAAGAAAAGTCATCTTCCAAATGACATAAAACAATTAAGCATCAAGTAACATCAGGTAAGGTTATCCAAACCGGTGATGACGTTACAGATGAAGAAGAAACTGTATGCAAACCTGGAAGGACACTTTAAGTAGAAGTAGAACCAACACATCCCAGATGCCTATTAGTAGATGGAGAATGTTGAGGTCCAACCCACCAAGGAACCCAATTTGACTATGTTGGTTCCCAAAACTGTAGGTCCAAAATCGTAGAGTATTTCTCCTCCTTCCATGCCAGGGGTGTTGTTAGGAAGGTGAGAAAGAGGCTCATCCATAGATTGAAGATGGTTATGGCCAACTCTATAAGAGTGGGTTTTCTCTCCTGCACTTTGAGCTTAGCTTAAACTTGGGAGTGTATTGCCTGAGGTTCAATAAACTAGATGAACAACTAAAATGCTAATGGCTAAACCCGACCTATTGGCTTTGGCTCCAAACATCGTCACTGAACCAAGAACAACTAGCCACCCAGGTACCTCAATATAGCTGATTACTACACCCTGCAGATGCACCAACAAATGATAACAGCATGGTATCCCTTGAGATGAATCCACTTAACATCACATACACACTTACAGGGCGCAAGCATGCATGAACATGATTAAAAAATGAATAAATTTTTTTGTAGGTTGCATAAGATGATTCCCTGGTTGTAACACTGAATCATGAACAACATGTAAAACCTAATCTAGTCTTACTCCTATAGCTAACAAGATGAAGGTTTAACTAAAAGATTGTCGTCCCTTCACCAAACTGGACCGGTGCCTACTCCATTGGGCAACAAAGCCATGAACAACAAAGAGGGAAGAGATGCATCCAATAAGCATCAACAGAAATAGATGTGCATTCACATACATATTAAAGATTACATTTTATACAGAGGACATCCTTAGTGATCCGGACATAATTGAAACAACCCATATGCAACAAAGAGAAGACCAACACAAAAGCTTTGCATTGCATTAAAATGTTGTCATACATTTATCTAATCTTGGTTACAATCGCACTAGCAAATGTGGTGAGAGAAAACATATATCTGCGACTATACATTCCCTTGAGTAGTTACAAACAACCATGGAGACATACCACTGTGTAAAATATGCATTGAGGACCCTTCCTACGTTGTATCATATACATTCTGCCATTTGCAGACCTCACTGTCTTTGTTTGATGCCTTTAAATCACCTTAGGCACTTACAAACCCAAATTGGATCAGAGACCATCCCTAAATACTTCCATTGCTGTGCCTGGGTGGGAATCACCTAACCCATCTACCTCTGTAACTTCGGCATTGAAACACACCCACTCCGCCACCTTCCTGTGCTTCATCTTTACTTTGCATTAATGGCGCCTCGGGTGAAGGCTTGTGGCATTCAAACTTCACCAAGAACCCATGTACGAGACACAACAATCTCATAGTGTACTATCATACCGCATGGGGCATGTTGCTTGAGACTTAGCCAATCGTGCAACCAAATAACTCTGGCAAAACAAAAGTGCCCTAGAGGAGTGTTGAGCTGCCACGTGTCCCTTTTGAGATGCCTCTATAACTTCTTTGCAAAGTTTGGAGACTTGTTGACTCACTTGCTTTGATCAATGGTGCAATGCCCAGCACCAATTGTTGACCCGACGGTTGCTAGGAAGAACACAACTGTCGACCAACTGACTCTTATAACTACTTGAAGCGGACAAACAACTAATACATAGTCGGATAAACCACATTATCGAAACATAATAATTGGCTTTGTACACTGACTACACTCGTGGTGCAATGACATTATTTTAAGCCATATGCCATCTTTACCATCAACTTCTGATCTCCCTGGAACATGTGGACAGACCTGGACATCGTAACTTCTCTCCAATCATGCCACATAACTTTGACGGTGCTAGTGCTATTTTGTGCATCTATTCTGCAGTGTTTTTCAAAAACCGAGGAAATGAGTCGACTGAAAATGATGATTGTATTTTTTGTAATTGCCAAGATGCCCCTTGATTTTCCACACTTGTATATTTATTTACTATGACTATTCTTCCATAGATTGATAGGTTGATAATGATATAGCAGCTGATAGATATCTTGTAATGTGTCCAACATCTTGGATTCTATACAAAACTTTTTCATAATACAATTCTACAATTGACAGTTGTAACATCATATCTTGCATTCTATCATTTCTGTAATTTGCTTCTGTTCTTTACACATGAACCACTTTGAGCGTGGTGTTCCCTAGTCACCCCCTGGGCCCAAGATCAAGCAAAGAAAAACAATTCTGAGAAGCAACTATATCTGTAACAAAGATTGCAAAAATATGTATTCACAACTTTGTAAAATGATGAAAGGCATAGATGGAAAATAATCAGTCATTATACTTTTGGGTGAAGCACTGGCGAGACAATATAATATATTCTTCAGCTGAAGTGTCTTCCTGGTTCCTGTGTGATTTCTATAGAGACAAAGTGCATGCTCTTGGAGGAGATGCCTGTGGCAGAGAAGGATTTTCTGATTTTTACTATTTGATTGTGAAGTATTTGTGTCTACATCAAGGGGGTCCATAGGTCATTTTGCTTTGTTGTTTGCTGCTGCTGTGTAGGGTGGGCTCAGCTTTTACTGTGAGAATTTGTTGCTGAAGAAGTTCAGTCAACTGATAGGTGTGGTTATTGAGCTGAACATGCTGCTGGGTGCTTTGATGCATAAACTGGTTCTGATAGGAGACATCATTTCTAGGAAAAAAAAACTATATTGTGGTTGATGACGTTTGCAAAAATCTCTATTTATCAGCTTCTTTAGAGCTTTGAGGATGAGAGTGCAAATGGGGGTATGAGTTGTGTGGGGGGATGATGAGGGGAAGGTTGGGACTCGGGAGCAAGGGGGTGTCTTTTGGTTGAGAAGAGTGGGATGGTGCTGATTAGAATGGAGGTTGTATTGGGTTTGTGGACAAATTTCTGTGTCTGTGCGAAGAGGATGAGGCTTCTTTGCCTTTTGGTTGGCTTTTGCCAATAGAGCTAGAGAAATAGTTTCAAGGATCAGCTGACAATGAACATGAGGGTGGCTTAGGGTATGCCTGTTCATAGAGGATGTTGAGAAACACCAGCATGATATTGGAGGTTTGGAGTGATAGTGACTACAACAAGTATAGCTTCATGGCAGGTTGGTTGAAAAAGAGATGGGGCCTCCATGACATGAAGATTGAATGGTTAGCAGGTGAAGGGTGTTTTTAGCTTATAAGCAGCTATATTGGAATCACAAAATTGCCTCTCATTCTTTATGTCTTTAAAGCAGAGGCCTGAATGCTACATGGGTTATGGAGTAAACTTGCTGCAGTGAGTTGATGAGGTTGATGGGGCTGATGCTGACCTGGTAGCTGGTGCTCCTCTGGATTTTCAATGGTTTAATTCCAGCTCTACTCAAATGTTTTTAACATATTTTTCCCCATACATGCTGGAGAGTACTTTTGCAGCTTGTCAATTAGTTTTAACAGAAATTGTTTTTGGGAGAGATAGAGCTAAGGCTAGAACTTGCTGAGCTATGAATCCATCTGAAGTGAGGCTATTTTTTTGGCCTTTTATAGCATTGATGAATTCTTTTGGTTGTTACTTCATTTCTATCTCATTGAGCATTGTGGGAGACACATTTTGGTGGGAGACCTTTTTGAACATTGGAGCATTTATGGAGCCAATGTCAATCATGGGGTGAATCTTTGGTCATGCTTGTTAATGAATCTTATTGATGACAGCTTGGTTATGGGTGTTTTTCTCTTTATTGGCACATGATTGTGGTAGAGAGATGCCAATTGGGGTGGGAGGACTCTCTTTGGATCATGCCTAGTTATATAGGGCATGCAACTTCTTTGGAGCATTGGTTGGTCTTTGACTTTTGTTGGTTGAAACCCTTAGCTGCATCATGTTGGGTTCAACATTACTTTCATCATCTTTTGGGAAAAATTCTGTAATTAGGAAAGTTAATATTAAGGCGGATGTTATTTAATGACCTCTTTGCAACTCATAGCCCCGAGTCAAGTGTAAGAGGGTTTTGCTAGTTTCAGATTATTTGTAAAGACACCTTTTTATAATGGGCCCTCAAGTTAAGTGTTAGGTTAAATAAGAGAGTTCAATGATATGCTTGAGTGAAATGTTATCTTGTAACCCGAAGTTAATGTAAGGGTGGATACTAGTATGAATGAACATTGAGTAGTGATCCCATGAGTTGCTAGCTTATGGCATCCTTGCGAAGTGCATCGATGTTAGTAGTCCCAAGAAGTTTCTGTCTTGTAGCATCCTCGGGAAGTATGTGCGACCACATAGTCAAATTTAGAGAGGGGGTGAGGAGATATTAATGTGATTACAAAGTGACTAAGTGTTCTTTCTCTGTGTAACAAACAACTCCAAATTTTTTTCCCAAAATATTGAACAATTGACAACCTATGTTAGCACAATTAAAACTCCTCCGCACTTCTGATCACCAAGGTCCCAACTGGGCGAGGTGAGAGCATAATGTGCTTTGGTTTACAAAACATGACATTGTGCAACAATTAACATTCATCTGCTTGATGCAGGCATCCACAATATTGTGGGGATTCACCACCTTTAGTGGGTATGAGAGCAAGAATGGAAAAATACAAATCATTCACTTATTCAGTGGGTATTCGCCACTTATTCAGTGGGTAGTAAGAAAGAAGTAAAACTCAATTTCTCCACACTGGCGGTTGAACCAGCCAGGGGTCCCTTAATGTGTTTGCAAGATAGGTAAATAATTACAATGCTTAGGAATTGCAATACCAAAAATCAGAAACAAAGATAGAGTTATGAGTAAGTGCCAATAGGAAGATGAGGATCACTAGGTTCACCTGCAACTTACACCAATCACTCCAATCTTAAGAATTCTGATATATCTTTAAGAGCTGAAACATGAAAATTGATGATGCAATATAACTCTGAAATTTCTGCCTTTTGCCACTGATATAGCTGATCCTGTCATATATCACAACTGCAAATAACTAGGAAACACATATCAAACTGTTATTGCAACAATATCACCACTGTAACAAGGCCCAATGCTGCCATTATTATAAAACTTAGTCAAGGAAGCTCTCAACAAAGACCATAGTTCTGACTGTACGGCACCAAGAATACCTCAGACAGGCAGTCACAAATCACAGTCCAAAAAACTTATAACAAATTCCTTACAGCCATCATCTATACATCAGAAACACTTCAAATATACTCCCAAACAGACCAAACGTATAAAGATTCATTTGCAAATGCCACTAATTGCAGCTACAGGTCCGTACGGCCGGAAGGTACGGAAGACTCACTGCCATCTTATCTCTACCCCAAAGTCATTGAAAATAGACTTAAATGATGCATCAAAGACATACAAAGACATCTCAAAACACTTTACTACAAATCCCATCAACAATATTTAATAAACCAAATCGAACCATTCCAGCAGGTATGGACATATGAGTACGGATTCCTCAACATAAATTAAATCTGTATTAACAAATCACTGAATTCATATTGAAATGAAGCATGGGACCCATACAAACATATTCCAATCATCTTAGCATTTAATGATCAACCATAATATTTCCAAGCAAAATCGCACCATTCTGAAATGTACGGCACTTTCAGGTACGGCCAGACCAAGCACACAACCAAACTTAATAAAGGTTCACAATATCAACACCAAAAATGCATCTAAATCATATTACAATCCAATCTATCTGAATCACAACCAATACTTCACAGAAAACACATAACTCCAATCAGCTCCATGGTGATTCTTGTATGAAATCACACCAAATCTCAAGAGGGTTTTCGTCCTCAAGAGAATATGGAAGAACTCTCTGGTTCAATCCATCTGCCAACAAAACCAATCCAAAAGCATAACATAACCCTTCCGAATGAGAGCTCATTCTCTTTTATAAGGCACTTGAGGAGTTACAAAGGAAATGAATTATTTCTTGAAAATAATAACATTTTCGTTCTAACTTCTAACTTAAATTATTTATTTTTTCCTCCACTCAAGTGCTCACTTTTATGTGCCTAAATAAAAGAATATGTTTTCCCCTTTCTAATGAGCTATAACACTTAATATTTTTTTTTAATTATTTTCACCCTTAGGAACTTAAGTGAAAATAATAATTAAAATAGCTTATTAAATATTAATTTTTGCAAAAAATCCCAAACGGCCTCCAAATGCAAATTAAATTGAACTAATATGCTCTGTAAGGTTTGGGATGCGCAACGATGCCTTCCGGGTGACTTTCCAAAAGTAGAAGGCTCCTCCAAGAATCTTGGAGAGCAAACCGGAAGCTTGATCAAACTTTAGAAACCATCATTGTAACCTTGGACATCAACTGAGCTCAAAGCCATGAAAAACAATCCATTTACACAAGGGAAACCACAAATAACTGATTTGCAGATTGAACCAAGACCACTCCAAGAACATTGGAGTTCTTCCAACACGCCAGATAGCCTTCACAAGACTATGAACAAGCATAATGCACACAAAAATCAATGCGCCAAAAAATGGAACATTACAGTCTGCTATGTTGGTGATGTTTTAGGAGCAGTAAAGTCAAGGTGTAAATGCTAATCAAGTGGGATGCTAGAGTGAGTAAAAATTGACTAAATTACCTATGTTGGTTATTTGATTAAAAGCCACTAGGGTTAGTAAAAGGTAAGGTAACATTTTCTCACGTAGGGTTTAAGTGAAGCCATTACAATTATGAGTAATGTATAAAAAGGGATTTGCAATTATCACAATGTGATCAATTAAAGTGAAACTATAGTTTATAGAGCGTAGGTATTTGTGTTTCTGGTGCCTCACCTTATATTGTGGCATCTCGTTATTAGTAAGTGTGAAATTATTATGCATGCAAATCTATCTTGAAATAGATCCACAATTACACAATGTAAAACTTAACAAAAGTATATAAGTTTGATTAGCTATATCATTTCATGCCTAGGAATAGTTAATTATTCATACTCTGTTTAAAGATCAAACTTATATACCTTTGTCAATTTGTTAGGACCTCTTAGTCCTAACTCTTTGTTTATTGTAATAAAGGCTTTGGATGCATGTGCTTTGTAACTCATCCCTTGAGCTATTTTGAATAATCCCATATGCTTCGGAAATATTAGTTAGCTTGATTAGACTTAGTATAAATATAGGTCATAGGCTATTGTTTTAGCACTTGTGAATTATATTGTATTGAGCGCTGCTCAAAGGAGGTTGGCCCCTTGAAGAGGCCAGCAATTTATTAATGCAAATATGTCAATTTCATGCAATATAATTTCTGGGTTTTTATATGCAATCTATGTTTTTCCATATTTATGATATTGACATAATCTTTTGTAGGAAGGATCGTCACATTTGGTATCAAAGCTCTTTCCAGGGTCAAGTCTGTTGTAGTTGAAAATCCCCCCCCCAATTTTTTTTTTTTGTTATTTGTCCTCTCATGACTTATACGACTATCCACTATTGGTCTCACCTTGCCTTTTTGGGGATCTTGGTGACCAGAAAGTGGTTACAATGGTTACAACACCGAGTCTTCCCTCTTGTTGCAGTAGTTCTATTTTTTTTTAGGATAGAAATCTTGTACCGAGGGTTTTAAAATAAGCACAAATGATCTGTCGTTTTGGGCATAGTTGGATTCCTCATATAGGTTTCTGATGGAGGGAAGGGTTGCCTTCCCAAGCCATGTCATTAGATGGAATATATGGTCTTGTGCTTCCATGTATCCTCATGTATATTGGATGTCTCCTTAGGATTTTTCGAAACCTAGCCTTAGGAAGCCATCAGCCGTCTGTAACCCGTGATGCACCATCAAGTTGTTAGCCCTAGGAAGTTATTCGATTGTACTAGATCTATTAGGATCTGTATATTTGTGGGCTCACAGACTACACACCTTGTAGAAACCTTCCTTTTTTGCCCCTCTTGGCTCATTTCCATCCTTGCATATTTGGAAAGCAAAAGAAACCACCACTAGTGACTATTTCCTTTAGATCCAATAGCCTATAGGGTATAGCAGTGCATGTAGAAGGGTTTTCAATGCCTTAGAGATAATAGCTCAGAAAGTTGTAAATTACAGGGCCAAAGACGCACTCCAAAGGGTTTGTAATACAATTTCTAGAAACAAAAATTCGAATACAATTCGGGATCTACAAAAGAAATCTGTCATTGTTTTAGCCCCACATGGGAGCTAAAATTGTCAAGAAACCCTAAGTCTAGAAAAAAGTTTTTTTTTTTTTTTCCATTTTTTCACTTCCAACAAATTGTCCTGTTGGAACCATATTGTCGTGTCGGTCATTTTGAAACTTTTTTGGAAACCTTTTTCCGGCACCCCACCCACCTCAAGGTTGTGTCTACCCGCTCTAGCACCCACAAAATGGACTAGAAATTTGCAAAATTGGAGACTCAAGTTTCAAAATTGACACAAATGATTTGGGGGCTTAGTGCCCAAAATGCAACACTTAATAGTTGCTTCAATAATGAGTGGCCCTCTAATGGTGGAAATCCATTTGGTTCTATGCCCTGTGGCCCCAAGTTGAACTTCCTTTGATTTGACAACACCGATCTTACCAGTTGGTTGTATCGAGCTAAACAATACTTAAATCTACATAATGTTGTTTTAATAAACAAGATCCCTATTGCCTTCTTCCATCTAGAAAGAGAAGTTGTCTAGTGGTATCAATGGTATCTTAAGGCTCATGATGAACCCAATTGGGAAACATTTGTCAAGCAATTGTTGGTTCAGTTTGGCCCAAGTGCCTATGAGGATTTTACTGGTGCTCTTACCAAGCTCCGTCAAACTGGCACAATTTGGGAATATCAAACTGAATTTGAGCAACTAGCCAATCACACGCAAGATTTGTTTGACTCTTTTTTCACAAGTTGCTTCATTAGTGGACTTAAGTATTCAATCCCCGTTGAGGTCAAAATGTTCAAACCAAAAGACATGATGGAAGCTTTGGGTCTAGACAAACTTGCAGAGGATAAGCTCACTGCTTAATGTCACTTTTCATCTCCTACTCCTTTCAAGACCACTACACCACCACCCCCTATATTGCCATAGTCTTCAAAATTCACTCCCATAAATGCCTCACCATGGCTAAAATGCCAACTCAATGAGAAAAGGGGCTATGTTATAACTGTGATGAAAAATTCACACAAGGTCACAAATGTGTAGAACAAAAACTCTTCTCCTTGATGTCAAGTCTCCTCCTGATGATGAAGAATGGGAAGATGCTCTCGAAACCCAATAAGAACTCCCTACTATCGATTCTGCTCCTATAGACGACACTCGAGAAATTTTTGCCCATGCCCTGACAGGGGTCAACACTCCTCAAACTATGAAAGTCAAAGGGTATTTCAAGAAGATTCGCCTCACTATTCTCATTGTGTAGCATACAATCCACTGTATATGTTTGTTCTGACTGATTTTTTTGTGTTTTTGCTGGTTTTTTGGAAATATTCAACTTCGTTTATTGCCGAAACTGGACCAGCTTATATATGAGGGCAAATCACCAAGAAATCATTTACAAGTTATGCTCAGCTAACAATGGTCAAATCTGCACACTCCAATAAGCTCTAGGCGTCCAAAATGCATGTATTTGCAGCTCCAAATAACCAAGGATCAAAGTCTTCAAGACTCACGTCCAATGCTGGGATGTACGGCCTGCCTGGGTATTAAATCAGCAATGAACAACTTCAAAACTTCTCAGAAAATCTCTGTTTTGTAACAGTATTATCAGCAGATCTCAATTGGCCTCAAATGGCATGAAGACCCCCTCAAAAAACTCACAAATCTGCAGTCATCAAGAAGTACAGCCTCCTAAGGAAGTATGGCCTGCTGGGTGAGAGTACGGCCTGCTCAAGGGGCTCTGCAACAGCAAGCAAACTCATTATAAAACCTTGTTTCTAATCCCTCTAAACTGAAATATGATATCCAGTATCAAATTTTCCCAAAAATTATTCATTTCTTCTTCAAATCTTCTCCAAAAGCTTTCCTGAATGCACAAGTGAAGCCTCTGTGTGAAGCCTCCTCAAATCCCCTCCTAATGCACTCTTTCATACACAAGAAGAGGCGAATCTACAAAGGTTTTTGTCTCTGCAATTCGTTCTTTCAACCACAAAGCCAAGCATCAAACCCTATGCACGGGCAACTCAAAGCAAGAGCAATATTCATTCACCATAGCATAAAGAAAATGAGGTTTATTTTGCTCTTTTATCTCCCTCAATCCCAATGCCCAAGATGAGAGGGAATTTCTTTTTTTTTATTTTCATTTTAAAAACATCACCTTGTACCCTCATGGGGCGCCCATCCCTAGAGTGGTCACTTTTAAGTTATGACTTATAATTATAAAGTGACTTTATAACATTACTTTATATTATGTCGGTCTCATAAACAAATATGAATTAAATCTTTAATTTAATTCATTTCGCACCAAATGGAGTTCCTAGTCATAACGAGACCTTGAATTCTCATGCCCTGTCCATCCATGTCTGCCCTGCTAAAAATAGAAACCCTGGCTCCCGATTTACTAAAAATAGTAAATCACTGAAATGACTTCCTATACACATCCATTAGCCTATGGAAGTCCATTATAGGCTAATCCTGAACTCCTGGAGTGATAAGCTAAGTGGAGGACATTACACATTGACTCTGGTAGCACGCATAACTTAATTGATCCAAGGCTCACCAAACAAGTTGATTGTTTTGTGTATCCTTGCTCTAGCTTTGGAGTTATGATTGCCAATGGGGGAACATTGCCTTGTAAATGGAAATGTCAAAATGTGTGGATTGCTATGGGGGACTATAACCTCCATTCAGATATGTTTGTATCACCCTTGGGTGGTTGCAATGTAGTTCTTGGGGCTCAATGGCTCTATACCCTTGGCCCAATCTTGTGGGATTTCTTTGAACTTTGGACGCAGTTCTTTGACAAGGAGTAGAAGTAGACATTGAAGGTTCATACCCTTGATTTTACTAGTCTTATAAGCTCACATTGGATGGAGAAGCTTTTGAAGAAAAACTCCCATTGGATCATTGCTCAATTATGCTCCATTTAGTTTAGTGCTCTTGATTCTTCTTACTTCGTAGACCTGCAATTGATTCTGGATAAGCATGCCACAGTGTTCGTCGAGCCTACTGGGTTATTGCCTCACCGTCTTGAAGAACAACACATTCCACTACTTGTAGGGAGCGCTCCTCCTAACCTTTCCCCTTATAGGCATTCGTTCCTTCGAAAAATAGAAATTGAAAAGTTAGTACAAGAACTCTTGAAGGCCAGTGTTATTCGTCCTAGCACTAGCCCATACTTTGCACTTGTTTTGCTCGTTTGCCAAAAAGATTGGTCTTGGTGACTTTGCATTGACTTCTATGCATTGAATAAACTTACCATCAAGGACAAATTCCCTATTCTAGTGATTGACGAGTTACTTGATGAGCTTCATTGTGCCCAATTTTTCTTGAAATTAGATCTATGCTTTGGCTGTCACAAGATTCGTCTCAATGAAGTGGATATTCCAAAGACAACCTTTCACACTCATGCGGGTCACTATGAATTTTTCGTCATGCCATTCGGGCTCATGAATGCTCCCTCCACCTTTCAGGGATTGATGAACAAAGTCTTTTGGCCCTTTCTTTGTAAAGTCATCTTGGCCTTCTTTGATGACATTTTGATCTCTATTAAAACTTGGGTAGAACATTTACAACACCTTGACCTAGCATTACAACTTCTTGTAGATAATTAGTTATGTGCTAAGCACTCCAAATGTTCATTTGGTCAAAAGGAAATTGAGTATCTTGGTCATATTGTTTCCTTCGTAGGTGTTTGAGTTGATGTTGACAAAGTTCATGCCATGTAATCTTGGCCTCAACGTAAGACACTTATGGATTTTTGGGTCTCACCGGATACGATCGAAAATTTGTCAAGGATTATGGAAAAATTGCTGCTCCATTGACCGCCTTGCTAAAAAAGGATGCATTTCTCCAAACCATTTGTCATTGAAAGTGATGCTTCTGAAAATGGCATTGGTGTTATTTTCATGCAAGATGGTTAGCCCATTGCCTTCACCAGGAAGGCACTATCTGCGTGAAATTTGGTCTGCTCCACTTATGAGAAGGAAATGATGGCCATCTTATATGCAGTTATCAAATGGCGGCCAAATTTGGTGGGATGACATCTTTGTATCAAAATGGATCACCATAGTCTCAAATATTTCTTGGAGCAATGGGTATCTTCCTCAGCTTAGCAAAAATGGGTCACCAAACTCATGAGGTATGACTATGAGATCACTTATAACAAGAGCAAGGAGAATGTGGTTGTTGATGCTCTCTCCCGCAAATTTGAGGACCATGTCACCCTTTGTGCAATTTCTATTCCCCTCTCTGATTCACTATAAACTCTCCCACAAGATTGGCTCTAGGATCAACCAACACAACATCTCATCCACCAAATTTCTGTCAATCTTGCTTCATCCCCCAACCACTCTTGGGATGGCCAATATTTACGGTATAAATGACGCTTGCTTGAACTTCCCAACTCTGCTATGTGTCCTCAAATTCTTTCACGAATTGCATGCCTCTCCCTTAACTAGTCATTCAAGGTTTTAGAAAACCTATGAGTGGGTGTATCACAATTTCTCTTGGCATGGGCTTAAGAAAATATCAGGTAGTTCTTTGCTAAATATGATACATGCCGATTTGACAAGGGTGAAACAATTGCAACTCTAGGTTTGCTTCAACCATTGCCCATTCCTACTCAGATTTGGACAAATATTTCCATGGATCTCATTAAAGGACTTCCCAAGTTTGGCAGAAAATCATAGTGGTGGTGGTGGATTGCCTCTCCAAATATGCCCACTTTTGTGCCTTGGCCCATCCCTACACCTCCGCTACCATAGCCCAAACCTTCCTTGACCATATTTTTTGTCTCCACGGCATTCCCTCTTCTATAGTCTTTGAATGTGATGTTGCATTTATAATCCATTTCTGGAAAAAAATATTCAGCAGAGCAGGCACAACTTTGAAGATGAGATCTGGATACTATTCTCAAATAGATGGTCAAAGTTCAAACTGAGATCGTCAACAAGTGCTTAGAAACATATCTTTGATGTTTTGCCTCTCACCAACAACACCATTGGGTCAAGTGGTTGCCTCTTGCAAAATGGTGGTACAACAACTCGTATCACATAGCCACAAAAATGACTCCATATGAAGTAGTTTACGAGCAAAAACTACCTTCCCTTCTCTCTTACATTCAAGGTACTTCTCTAGTTAATGTAGTGGATACTTCCCTTAGCACATGGGACAATATTCTTCAGATCGTTCATGAAAACCTCCACATGGCTCAGAATCGCATGAAGCAACAAGCATATCAACACCGTTTTGAACACGCCTTCTAGCCTGATGATATGGTTTTCCTTTGCTTGCAGCCTTATAAACAATCCTCCTTGTAGATAAAATGTCATTAGAAGCTTGCTCCTCAGTTCTATGGTCCTTACAAAGTTCTTGAGTGGATTGGTCCTATTGCTTACAAACTAGAACTCCCACCTTCCTTTCATGTTCATCTTGTCATCCATGTCTCTTATTTGAAGAAAGTTATGGGCCAACAAGTCATTGCTCAAACCATTCTTTCTGAGCTTGATATTGAAGGATTCATTGTTCTACATTCTGAAGCAGTCCTAGATATGCGCTCCTGTCATTCGTGAAAATTCCATTGCTTTCCAACCTGAAGGAATCCTAGATATGAGCTCCATTCAGTGTCACAACCACAATCATTGAGGTCCTGATTTAGTGGCATGGCAAGCACCTTGAAGATGCCATTTGGGAACCACTTCACCAAGTTCAAAAGTAGTTTCCTTACCTTCAGTTTTGAGGATAGAGCTTTTCAAGGGGGAGGGGATGTTAGGACCCCTTAGTCCTAACTTTTTCTTTATTGTAAGAAAGGCTTTGGACGCATATGCTTTGTAAGTCATCTCTTGAGCTATTTTGAACAATCCCATAGACTTGGGAAATATTAGTTAGCTTGATTAGAATTTGTTTATGTACTTAGGGATATGATATAGATGTTTGCAGGCCAAGAAGCCCTAATATCCAGTATACGTAGAAATAGAATAAACCTTTGAAGTAGGGAAACACCATACAATATTCCTTATGGAAGAAGCCACTCCACGCTAAATCTCCAAGAGATCCCAAATACAATATCATACTCAACACATATCCTTACAATGATAATCACCTCCTTTATATGGACCTCCTAATAACATAATGGAGGAGTAATACCAAAGAAGGCCCAGTCATCACCTACTATAATTAATCACACAAGTTATCCACATGACCCAATATAACTAATTTAAGGATGTGTGCCACATGTTGGCATCTCCATCCACCTAAATACATTATAATATCTCTAGGTACATAATATGTCATCCCTCCTTGACATGTTGTGTCCCTAAAACATGAGAAGAAGCCAAATAGTATGACTGTCGCAAGTCATTACAAATATAACGCCATGACCAATCATCCAACTATCCATAGTTGATTTTCATAACGGTTTTAGCTCGATCGTACCTAGATCCCATACTTTATCCACATTTTGCTGTAGCCATTTGATTCCATTCCTTATCATAGTAAGTCCTCCTTTTCTGCCATGAATAGCCATTACTTCTATGATGCCACTAATTGTTGTAGTTTTTCCTTTGATTCCATGTAGATCCATAGTGATTGGCTTGTTGATTCCCCATATTATCATGCCTTCATGATTCTTGCCTCACAATGATGTGGATGCCTATATATTGCACCCTTTGTTATCATTGGAACCTTCTCTGATTCTTCACCTTTTTTTGCCACTTGTTTTGTTGGCTCATGAAGAGAATCACTTGTCTTCTCTTTTTTCTCTATATCTTGCTTGTAATATCCCAAATGGGGATATTTTAGACTAAATTGGATTTACAGGCTTTCCCAATTAAATTTCTGAATTCTGCCCTAAAATTTCTGCACTTTATTATTTTGCCCTAACCCTAACTTCTGCTCCAAAATCAGACTTTGAACAATAGCATATAATTACCATAAATCATATCAAACATCAACATAATTCCATCATATGATTTGCCCAATAATGCAAGTGATATTCACCGTGAAATACACATTATAATAGTGCTCAAATGAAGAAACCAAACTGCTGCTTATAAACTGAATATAGAAGTCTGCTTTTTACAACCAATCAAGAGGCCATCATGCCCAAATACAATTCAAAATATTGCTGCTACAGATCAGACCTAAGAATCAGATTGAACATACCAAAAAACATGGATAGATGATCCCAAATAGTGGTGCTCCCATATGTAGGGTTGAAAACCCTAAGTGCTGATACAAATTGCCCAACAAGAGGTCTTCAACATAGGCGGATTAGGTCTGCTGTTCTGCTGTTACAAATCTGCCTTTGAACAAACCCTAGCAGCCAACAAATGCCTCAAAAGGATGGTCGCTCCTCAAATGCAAGTCGCTTCAATCCTAGGTGAATCGCCATCCATGTATGCTCTCATAGCTGATATGAAATCTGCCCTTGATGATGTTGAAGTGCAAATAGATCCCCGTCACGGATTCCTCCAATGAAGCAGTTAGATTGTCGCCAAACTCCTCCTAAGTCACTTGAGGTTTTCGTCCCAAGTTATTCTTAGAGATCGCTCTCCAAATATGAATGAATGAATGCTTGAATGATGCCTTTGAAGTGCCACATGAACATGTATATATACACAATTCGCCTCATCTTTCCTCATGGCCGACTTGGGCAATAATATCATATTTTTGAATATAGATTTCCCTCCAAGAGGGCCAACCCATGTGTAGTGCGTTCTTCCAAGGAACCTAATTCAAATTAAAGATATGAATTAGGATGACTAGCAAGGGCGCCAGCAATGATAATAGTCAATTATTTTATTCCACCTCAAATGCTAGTCAAAGAATATAATAATCTATCAATGAGCACCTAGGAGAGGCATGTGAACAATGTTTGCTTTTCACCCAAAGTGAATAGTAATCTCCATGATTATATCAAATTGCCCAAGGTGAGTAATGATCTCCATGATGATGTCAAGTCGCCCAAGGCAAGGTATCCATATGAAAGCATCCCAAGATGTGATGATAGCATCCATGCAACATATGATGAAGTCTAAACTCCTGACACAAATCCATATGAAAGGTCCTCCAATTAGTTTGCTCCATAGAAGGCAAATCACCATATCCCTGATGAGTATACCAAAGACAATATGCAAATATGACAAGTCATCTCCATTGTTTGTGATGTCCTCCAAATGTCCCAGAGCGGAGTGAAGGAGCCAAATCAACCCTAATGGCGACCATTCCAAAAATGGGGACATTACATTGCTCCTCTTGTTCATTCTCTAATTCATTGGTGCAATCTTCAGTAGATTCTTGAACTTCCTCTTCCTTGACTTTCCTTTGGACTTTATTATGTGTATATCCTGTAATGTAACTTTTTTCCTCCTATACTAGAGCTTCATGAATTTCCTTTGTACATTGATGATTGTTCCCAAAGATACTAACCAAAGATGACCAAGAACAGTATCCAACCCATCCACTTCTAAAGCATGAAAGTTTGAATTCAAAACATATTTATCCATAGAGAGCTTCAAATCTTAAAAAAATTGAGTATCCTTACCCACTTTTGACTATCCTCGACTTGCTTTGCTTGTAATTGTAGCTTTTTGGTCAGTTCCTTGCTGATGAAGTTATACTTGCTACTAGGGTTTATAGAAACAATAACCTTTATCTTTTGAATACAACCATGAAATTGAAGGATTGAATCTTCCTTCCTTGGGGCTAATGTGCATGTACTTGTATCCTCTTTTCCTTCTTCTAAGTCTTCTCCCTCTCCATCATCATCATCATCATCATCATCATCATCATCATCTTCTTCTTCTTCTATTTTTTCTTTTGGTGCCCATCTATCTAAGAAAGCTTGTTCTAGTTCATTCAAAGAAAAGCTATTATGCAATGACATATACCATTGACTAGCTTCACCTTTTAAGAATAGAGCAAAACCTAATTTCCAACTATTAGCTCTCTTATATTGGTTCCACCATTCTAATGCATCTCCACTTCCATCAAATTTAGGAATCTTCATTGAAACTAGGGTTTTAAGAAAATTGCTTTTAATAAATTACCATTCTATCAAATCCAATTGACCAAACTTTGACCCAACCAATTCATAATGTAGTCCGTCTCAAATCAAAAAATGAAATTAATAGATCCATGATGAGTTTTGACGCACTTTCTAGAAATGTAAAACTATCAGAAGAATTCCTTGATTTGCGGCCTAGAAAGCGAATTTATAAAAAATCTTAAAATTGCAATAACTCACAATATTGATGCTAAAAACCTGATTTTTGGACTGTAGCTTCTTTATATGATCCTCCAACTTAAATAAAAAATTGCAGAAAAAATCGTAGCCATTTGGAAGATATAGATGAATCTTCAAAAATTAGGGTTTTGTCCTCACCTTTGCCTTTACCTTGGCCCAAATTGTAGCTCTGATACTACTTGATAAGATCCTCACATATAATAATGGCAACAAGACAATGTAGAAGATAGATCTGACACAATACAAAAGATGTTTGTGGGCAAAGATGCCCTAATATCCAATATATGTAGAAATAGAATAAACCCTTGAGGTAGGGTAACACAGTATAATACTCGTTATAGAAAAAACCACTCCACACTGTATCTCCAAAAGATTCCAAATACAGTATCATACTCAAAACACATCCTTATAATGATAATCGCCTCCTTTATATAGGCCTCCTCCTAATAACATAATGGAGGGGTAATTCCAATGAAGGCCTACTCATCACCTAATATAATTAATTGCACAAGTTGTCCACGTGACCCAATATAACTAACTTAAGGAATGTGTTTCACATGTTGGCATCTCCATGCACCGAAATACATTGTAATATCATATCCCTAGGTACATAACATAACTAGTATAAATGTAGGTCATGGGCTATTGTTTTAACACTCTTGAATTATATTGTATTGAATGCTGCTCAAAGGAGGTTGCCCCCCTTGAAGAGGCCAATGATTTATTAATGCAAATCTGTCAATTTCATGTAATATAATCTTTATATGCAATTTATATTTTTCTGTATTTCTGTTATTGGCATAATCTTTTGCAGGAAAGATTGTCACACAATTATTCTTACTCTATTTTTTTTATATTGCTATTTGTTTACAAATATTCTGCTCAATTGAGCATCAACATGAGATTAATACAAGCTCTTGCGAGCAGAACCATGAGACCAATACAAGCTCCTTTCGAGCAACCGCACTAGAAACCACCTATGGAAGACCAGGAGTCACAACTTAGAAATCCACTTATTAGATGTCCCTTTGGGATTTGAACTTGGGTCTCCACAATGAGAACTCAATGCTTTAACCAATTAAGCTCAAAATATAGTGCTGATATAACTCTTACCCTTTCAACATATAAGTGCAAACATAAGATGATTGTGTCAGACACACAAGAATACTGAGAGGGAGGGGGGGGGGGGGGGAAATCAGTGTTTAAACCTATGTTTTACGGCGTTTTGGGGACGGGGACGATAGGGGACGCGTTTCGGGGACGGCAGTCTGAGGACCAATTTTTGGGGACGGCGATATATGAATTTTTCAATATATATATATATATATATATATAGATAGGGGACACGTTTCGGGGACGGCAGTCTGAGGACCAATTTTTGGGGACGGCGATATATGAATTTTTCAAAATATATATATATATATATATATATATATATATATATATATATATATATATATATATATATATATATATATATATATATATGAATTTTTCAAAATATCAATATGAAATAGAGATAATATATAGACAATAAGTGATAACAACTACAAGTTAACAACAATTAACAATATCAATATGACAATATGTGAATAAATGATCAATCATCTGATTCATGACAGCAGTATAAAGTTTAAACTATAATTTATAAACTATAAAGTAACAAGTTTAAATAATAAACATTGCAATGAACATTAATGAGTAAAATAATAGTAATAAACAATAAACAGTAACACTAGTATAACAACAATGATAATCATGAGATTGAAGATTCATAACAGCAATATTAAAGCATTTTGTTGTTCAAATTCTAAAATTAAAGTTCAAACTTCAAAATTAAAGTGAAAGTTAACTGTTAAACCCAAAGTTTCAAACTTCAAAATACAACAATCTAATGTCTATGCCTCATTTGGGCTATCAATATCAAAAGAAGTATCTGTGTCACTGCTACTCTCTGCCTGAAGTGGATCATCCAATGGAACTCCAACCATTCCTGGTTGCACCTCCTCCTCGTCAATCTGCCTAACATCTTCAGGATCAACATCCCAACGTGTTGCTGGAGTCTGTCAATACTCAGTAGTCTGCCGATCCTGAAGTCTCAAGGCACTATGAACTGCAACTAGTTTTTCTGCTCGTTTCGAGGTAAGTCTGTTCCTCTTGATCGAGTGGATGAAGCCATAGGTGGACCAATTCCTCTCTGCAGCAGAGGAACTAGCAATCTGTGAGAGTAAACAAATAGCAAGATGCTTCAACTTTGGTGTGTCCTTCCCATGAAATTTCCACCATCCAATGGGGTTTTTTTGTGCAATAGTGGCCCTATCCGCCCTAGCCTCTGGTTTGCTGAATGTAGGACCCTGAAGTTCAGAAAACTGAAGCTAGTGCTCTCTAAGTATAGTTGCCTCCTCAGTGCCATACATCTTACGAAGGGCTGCCATAAGCCCTTCCATTACCTCATCATCCTCAGAAGGAAGCATTCGGCCAGGTCTAGGTGCATACCACTTCGGATTAAGAGCATAGGTAGCCATATGAAGAGGGGTGTTCATTGTGTTCCACCTCTTTGTGACAATAGGCCTGATATGCTGCTCATAGAATTGTAATTCAAGATCCTTGGCACGAATTGCTTGCCTCATTTGATCAAGCATGCTATCAAAAGTCTCATAAATCTCTCCAAGGCTAGGAGAGTCTGTATCTGCATACCTGATCACCCTCACAACAGGTGATATGATAGAGCAAATATATCTGCAAACAAAATTTAAAAATAGTGAGACATTAACAATTTGAATTTTCAATTTAACACTAGCAATATAGTTATTAGTAACTAAGTAATAGTAATACTAATAATTTAAAGATAAAACAAAGCAAAAAGTTAGAAATTCAAAAATGAAAAATATGAAATACATATTTCTTACCTGATATTGGACCACCAACTCTCATTAAGCACCATGTCTCTCACCTTCTGTCCTTCTATTTTTGATGGAGCCCACTTTTTCCACTCTCGAGCAACCACCATGGATTGTAGAGCATCTTGCACCTCTAGCATTCTCTCCAGTAAAATAAAATAGCTAGCATTTCTAGTCTCAATTGGTTTGAGGAATTCTTTCTTTGAATAGGATCGGAATAATGCAAGTGAAGTTTGATGATTGCATATAAACATTTGTATTGATCTAGATTCAGCCACTGCTACCTTCACCCATTCTATTTTTCCAATGTCCTTCAAAGCATTATTCAAAGCATGTACACAACATGGAGTCAAAAAAATGTGTTTGTAAGAACTCTCAACCATCAATCCAGCCAACTTACAAACACGAGCTGAATCTGTCACAACCTGCACAACATTAGAAGACCCAACCTCCTCTATGGCCTCCTTCAAAAGGGCAAACTGGAAATCAGCATCCTTATGTTTCCCAGAGCAATCAGTCACTCTAAGAAAGTATGAACCAGAAGGACATGTAACAATAATATTAATGAGCGGCCGATGTCGACTATCAGTCCACCCATCCATCACAATGGAACAACCAGTCCTAATCCATGTTTGTCTCATCTCTTCCATTACTATGTTCACCTTTGAATATTGTTTGTCAAGGAGGAAGGTATGCAATCTATGTTCTCCAGGAGTAACATAAGAGGATCCAACTGTTATTGCATCTTTCAACATGTTTTTGAAATAAGGAGACCTTGCCAAATGAAAAGGGATGGCATGGGCATAAAAAAACTTGGCCACTGAATCATCTGCTATCTCACGCTTTTGCATATTCATCATCCCTATCACTGTACTTTTTTCACCTGTGGTCATGGTAGAAGTGGCCTTCTTCTTGCCTTTATGACTATCATATGAATGTTGTTTAAGTCCATGTCCAACTGATAGATTGGAATGTTCATCAATAGATTTCATTTGAAATGAACGCTTCCTCGTAGTAGAAGTAGCTGCATGTTTTTCCTCACTTTCCCCTACCAACTTTAGCATTTCAACTTGTTCCAATTTTATCTCTCCACAAACTCTAACCCCATGGCCACTCACCCAATAAATGATGTTCAACCCTGCTATAGCTCCCATGATAATCAGTATTGCAAATATGACACAACCAATGCCTGCTGCCCCCTGAATTTTTAGCTTTAGGACCAGTCAAATTGGTGGCAAATTGAAGCAAAGGTTTTTTGGGATTGAAGGGTCCTTTTGCATGTATTTGAAGAGTGTCTGAAGGGCATTTAAAACGGTCTTTTCGAGTTCCACTTCCAATAGAACTTCCACCTATGTTTTGGGTTTCAGAATGTGTCATACTCATTTGAACTTCATCACTGCTCACTTCATGCAAACTTTCCTCATTGTTGCTCATTTTGAATTTTAAATTTTGATCAAGAATGCTATGTTATTTTGCAATTTTACTGAGTTGGGACAGAGCCTCACTAATCTCATTCCACAAAATTAAATCAAGGACAGTTCGTAATTTACCAAAATGGCAAAAACAGATTAGATCTGAATCATATATGAACTTTGTTTACTTACCACAGATGAAGCGTTTTCCTGGCAAATACCCTGCCTTGAGTTTTGTGTCAATGACTCAATTTGGATTGTGGTTTCATTTTTGTAAGAAATCTTGAATATTACTGCTGACAAAGTTGGCTTTTTGGCACATTTGATTTATGCAAATTCCATAATAACTTATGGATTTCGGATATAACCTTTCACAGAAAGAGAAATGAAATGTCCAGGGGATTACCCTCAGTTACATACAGTCATATTATCATATATTGTTGAGAAGACAAATAAATCAATGAAAGTATGGCACTGTATATTCTATTCAACATTACATTAACATTGTTGATAGTGCACACTGACCAATATGCCCAGTTGTCTTTGTTGGAGGACCCGATGGTGACCCAACTGATTGCGCGCTTGTGGTATGTCACTGTGATTTCAACCGGGGTCTGTTGTTGCCTTCTGCGGGTATGCTCAGATCTGGATGTTTATTCGCGGCTAGGAGACAATGTGTGCCCTCCAGTGGTCCATTGATGAGAGACAATATTGAATATTTGCTTCGTTGCGTTTGCCTTTCTTCCAATTCCCGGTGGTCAATGTAACTCATTTCTTTTATTGTTTATGAATTTTTAGGGTTTCAAAATATATTCGAACTTTCGTTTGTTATTTAATCTTGTTCTGGGCGTAATTTTTTTTTAAAATTTGATGTAATTCATAGGGGACGGCTAGCCGTCCCCAGGATGGTCGAGGGACGTCTTGGACATCCCCGGTTGTCTTGGGGACGGCCAGCCGTCCCCGAAACTTTTTTCGGCGTCCCCTACGATTTTGATCCATCCCCGAAACGTTTCTAGACTTTCTGTTTTGCAGGGGACGGCTAGGGGACGTCCCCTGCCGTCCTCCCGTCTCGGAAATGTCACAGGGGACGGGGATGGGGACGGTGCTCGAGGGGCAGGGGACGCATCCCCGTGGACGCCTGGTTTAAACAATTTTCAATTTCAACAACTTCAACTTATCCGGAGTAGATTAAACCTTAAGCATCACAATATCAACATGAAAGAATAACACAATGCACATCAACACATAACACCATATATACGTGGAAAACCCTATAAGAGAAAAACCACAGGGAGGATTAACTCACAATAAATGAAGCTCAAATAATAACTTTGTTTTAGGGGCTATAACCCAAGGAAGCTGCTACTCCCTAAGTAACTTTGATTTAGGGTCACTCCGAAGGAAGCTTCTACTTCCTAATGACTTTGTTTTAGGGTCACTCCTAAGGAAGCTACTACTCTTTGAAATGAGAACACACTTCCAAAAGATTATAGTATGACAGTCTTTTAACTGTCTGAAAACTGACATTGAAACTCACACTTTTAATAATTGCACTTCTGTCTCCACACACTTCCTTCTGAGGCTTTGATTAGTTAGGCACACTCTATACTTGATTCACTGTCACAAATATGTCTTCAAGATTGATCTGGACAACATCAACAATTTCTGCTCTTTCTCCTTCAGTCGCACATTGATAATGCATTTACGTACCTTTTATCTGCTTGCGAAGTTTTTAATTACATTGCAATCACACTTTCCTCACTCAATTTGATTCACTATTTATACATGATATTACATTGATTACATATCTTGTTGGCCAGATACAACATGAAAAATACATTTATAAGTCAGCCAGACAACACAATATGAAATGTGTAGAAGATAGGTCCTAAGTGAAACCACATGTTACACCAACAAAAGATCCAAGCCTTGCGGGCCCCAACACTTGCTTAACCAGGTCCAAAACATCCTTCACAGCTTCAAACACCAAGGAATTACATCCGCACACTCCGCTCCTTTGGAAATAGGACGGCTTTAAGGAAAACACATGAAGACTTGAAGTATAACAACCACATCAACTTGAAAAACCTTGTGCGGTACTAGAACCAAGAAAGATCTTTGTGAAACTTTTCCAGATGAGTCCACATGACTCATAAAACATCCCCAAACACTCCTTTCCCACCGCACATCAAAGAATTGTGCCGCACAACTTCAATCATTAACTCTGAGAACACTCTGTCCTTCGGAACACATTGCAACATGCTGTCATTTGAAAAACTGAGCTGCTGACCACCAAGAACCCTGAAATTGAAAAGAAGCATATAACACACATCTAGAAATATGTCCTCAAAACTGCAAGGGCAATCATTCATTTGCGGAGGAATTCGGAGCATTCCAACAAACCTTCAACACTGGCTTACTTTGCCAGAACATATGCCGGTACTCTATCATGCACAACTTTCACAACAAAAGGGTAAATGATCTGAATCTCTGGAATTATCTTCACTGGAATATTAACATACCTTTAGAACTGCATAGCCAAATCTGCAAATGCGGAGGAATGCGGAGCATCCTGCTTCCATGTAGTGATTGTCTTCACAGAACCAACACTGCCTTCACTGTATCTTTTGCAAAACATACTTCTGATAGTCCACACATCATAAAACTTGGAATATGCAAGATTTTCATTACATTAAGCTATATTCCAATCCATAAAGGCCCAAAACCAAACTGGTGGAAATGCTGAGCAATTTCCCAGACAGTCTTCAAAGGTGATCATTCTAAAACAGAGACAATCACCAACTTCCAGAGGCTAAATCCTCTTTGCATTAACACATGCATTCTTAGGGATAGTAGAAGAGAGCATGAAACATATTTTAGTCCATCAGTACCATATCTTGGTGCTTCTAATTCCCATATTAATGTGGCTTCTTGATGCTTCTAATTCCCATCTGAATAGAACTTCATACTCAATTCTGCAACGAACAAGGCATGATATGAACTTCCAAGTCCCATCTCAATGTATCTTCAACTTCTAATTCTCATCTCAATATATCTTCTTCAGGAGCATTACATCCAACTATGAACACTATTACACATTCATAACAGTGTTGACATCAATGACAACCTTGTGACAATGTTAACATCAATGACAAACAATAGAACCATAGGAACCATATGTGTAATAGATTGAACTTAGTGCCACGGAGTTGTTGGATCACCAGGTAAGAAATGTAGTGTTTTGTTGATCGGGACAACTCCTTAATCTTGTTGGATGTTTGTACACCTCAATTTGTGGCCAAATTGTGCCTATGTTCATTTGCTACAAGGAGAAAGGCACTGATTAAATGAAAAGTGAAATATAGTAGTTCATGGCTTAATAATTTGTATTGGGTCCAGAGGAAGATGATGAAAAGAAGAAAAACATGTTGAGGTCTCATTTCTGTTGATTGCTAGATCCAAACCACCACTTAAATAATGCAGACTGCTATGATTTTATATCTTGTAAACATATGATATGCATCAAGTTTACAATGCAGATTATGCTCACATTTTATAAGAGATGGTGAAGATCTGTCTCTACTTGTCCATTTGCTTTCTAAGAGCAGGTCTCTGTGCTTTGCAAAGGATTGCTCCCTTTTGTGGTAGAGTATTGTCCTTTATGGCAAGCCCCTGCCGTCTACGACAACCAGCTTCCCTTCTGAAGTGGAATATTAATAGATACTGAATGCAAGTGAAAGTGCCCACAATTAGTTCTAGGAGGAAGTCGCTATTGCAGAAGTGGAGTTTACTGCCTTAAGTCTGAGAATAACACAACCATTACTTAAATGACAAGTTGATGATGATGATGAAACTAGTGAAACAGTTGGCAGTTCTATCTTTCATGGTGCTGCTTGGCATTTGGGTTTGATGTGGAGTTATCTTGATTAGCCCTCTTATAAGGGATCCATCTAACACTTAAGAAAGCTATCTTGTATGGCAAGAGTTTCCACTTTTTAACTATCTAAAGTGTACCGCCTAAAGTTAATATGACATCTAGCCACACTAATTGATTACAATACGATAAAAGATGCATATTTATAAATCACTTTCTATCATAGTTCCACGGAGTTTCGGGGATGGGGACGGGGGGACGGCGGGGGACGCGTTTCGGGGACGGGGACGGGGGGGACCTAATTTTGGGTGCGGCGGGGGACGGCGGGGGGACGGCGGTGGGGGGGCGGCGGGGGAGCGGTGCGCTGAAATACATATAGTACTTGAAAAATTAGTTATAAAAAGATGCATAACTGCAGAAGCCTAAGGAATAACTTAATAAGTAAAGTTTAGAGTTTAAACACATTGCAATGATTTATCATTTCAAACAGTGCACGTGCCTTGTCTATGCTTCCATATTTTCAGACCACATTTCTTTGAGGCATTCTATCAAACAGTTCATGTGCCTTGTCTATGCTTCCACATTTTGCATACATGTCTAACAGGGCAGTTGCAACTACAACAGCTGACAAAATTCCTCTATCCTTTATGTTTTGATGGATGTCCATACCCTATTCCAAATCTCCCATTTTGACATAGGTAGGGAGGGTGCTGGCAAAGGTTGTGGAATTTGGCTTTACACCAGCCAGTTGCAGTTTCTTTAAAATTTCTAAAGCCTTTTCAACAAAACCATTTTGTGCATATCCTGCAATCATTGCAGTCCACGAGACCACATTTCTTTGAGGCATTCTGTCAAACAGTTCATGTGCCTTGTCTGTGCTTCCACATTTTGCATACATGTCTACTAGGGCAGTTGCAACATCTGACAAAATATGAATAGAAAAAAAAAAATTCAAAAAATTTTAATGCATTTTGGGGGGGGGACGCCTGGAAGTCTCCGGGGGGACGGGGAGACGGGGGGACGGGGGGACGCCTAGAAGTCTCGGGGACGTCCAGAAGTCCCCCCCCAAAGGGAGACGTTTCGGATTCGGCGGGGGGACGGGGGTGCGGCGGGGGGACGGCGGCTGGACGTTTCCCTGACGTCCCCCCGTCTTGGAAACGTCCCCGTCTCCGAAACGGCACAATTTCTAGGGGGGACGCGTCCCCGTGGAACTGTGCTTTCTATGAACAAATACTGGTACTGACAGTGGTGGATCTTGATATAAAGATCAACATGCTTTTAATGTTCATAAATAAAATGTTTTGTTTAAGAATAGAAAAGTCCTATATGTGATTTAGGAATTGTGTCTTCCTTAAGGGTTCTCCTTCAACACCTTGTAGCATGCCTTAAAGTTAGAGAATAATTTCCTTTTCCTTTGAATTAAAGGAGCCTTTTTGTACAAAGAGAAGAAAATGGAAGGTTGATTATTTCTGATGTGAAAACTCCCACAATTGAAATGATTTTCTGTCTCGTTAAATATATATTCTGTGCTTTAAAAGTATTAGGCTATGATCATTTAGCGGTAAAAATCATTTAATCCCACATTGTCTAAATCATAATTACCAGATTCGCCAGTTACCTGGTGAGTCCTTGCGAGTCCTGGGTCGAGCAGGCCTAAATGAGGCCTGCAGACCTGTTTCAGAGACTTGGTGAGTCTGGCCGAGTCTAAGCTAAATTGTTCAAAAAATCGTATTTTTTTGTAAAACATCTATATATCATGCTTTTCTAAAAGTGCCCAATCTGTGCCAAGTCCAAGCCCAAGTCAAAAATCAGCTTGCCATGTCTGCACCAAGTCTGAGTCTGGTAACTATGCTTCCAATATTGTTCAAGGGCTTGTACGAATTAAATGCTACTTTTTATTTTTGTCTTGCATGTGATGGAAGATATTGTTTCTCTATATAACCTTTAGACAGTGAGGAAAATTTTTGGTTTCGTCATGTTTTAGCTACTTGCTTACAATAATGAATGTATGCATTTTCCATAGTTTTGTATATTGATAATTGACATTCATAGTTTAGTTAAAGGGGACAATATGTTTTATCTAGGATGATGTTGACAGTCCTTGAGATGTTTTGCAGGCTTTGATGATCGCTTTCAGAAGGAAGCAATTCTAGCATCACCAGCATCTATCCGACCTGCACTTGTAAAGGTATTGGAATGCCAATGGATTCTTTCTTTTGGAAGAGAGATTGATTATCTGATTTTCTTTTCTTAAGAATTACTGAACTTATTCTTTGTTTTACATTTTGTGCTTTTTATCAAGATATTGATGCACTATTTCTTGATTGGAATAATAGTGCAGTAAAGAAAGAATCCTCAAGCTTTAAAGGACTCTATGCTTTGTCTCTTTGCAATAAATACTATGAATCCCTGCCAAATTGTGAAAAACATGGTTAAGGGGCTCTTGGTGCACGCCAAAGGTGACTTAGCGATAAATTTAAGAGTAAGGCACACTTTTAGTTGGTTTAAGCCACAAAAAGGTCCACCCAAACATAATGGAAGTGGCAATAAGTTGAGTAATCTGCACCTAGGGTCTAAATCATGCAAAGTCAGTAAGTAAAAAACATGGCTAAAAGGCTATCAGCATGTGCTACGGGAGAATCAGCCATAAAGTGTCAAGAGAGGTGCACTTTGTCTTTGGCTTAGCCATACCAATTCTCCACCCAGCATTCAAAGTGACACCAAAACAATATGGCACACATTTTTCGAAAAGTTTCTTCAAGCATGCCTTCTTAGTTCTCAACCACTGGGACACTGAACTTTGGAGGTGAATTAAGCACTACATTGTCCACCCTGTGTTCATAGATTTGATATTTATTGTTGTTATACTACTTTCATTGCTGTCCCTGCTGTCATGATTAATTTTATTGCTGTTATACTGCTGTCACTGTCTTAATTTTGATGTCATGTTACTCAATATTAGTTAAACTTGTACAAACCTCTCTCTCTCTCTCTCTCTCTCTCTCTCTCTCTCTATATATATATATATATATATATATATATATATATATATATATATATATATATATATATATATATCTGTGTTCATAGATTTAATATTTATTGCTGTTATACTACTTTCATTGCTGTCCCTGCTTTCATGATTAATTTAATTGCTTTTATACTGCTGTCACTGTCTTAATTTTGATGTCATGTTACTCAATATTAGTTAAAATTGTACAAATCTCTCTCTCTCTCTCTCCCCGTCCCCGAAATACCGTAGAACATAGGTATAATGTTGTGTTTCATGTATATACCTTTGGACACAATCTTCTATAAAACTTTGGTGTCTACTTTATAGATTTTGGAAGCACCATGCTTGGGAGCTTTTCCATGTATCTCTGATGTGACCTTAAAGATAAATTAATTGACATAAATTACAAAATGGGATCTTAATTTCATCCATATAAGGCCATGTATAACATCTGGAATTAATGGCAAATGTCCACTTCTGATCTCCAATATGGTTTCTGCATCCAGCCTCCGGAATATATGCCAGAGAACATGCTCAAGAATTCAGCTTGGATGGGTGGTGCAATCTTGGCAAAAGTTGTCTTCCCTCAGAACCAACATATTACAAAGGCAGAATATGATGAATCTGGGCCAAGCATTGTCCATAGAAAATGCTTTTAGAACTAAGATTTTATGGTATGCATGCTTTCATTGGCCTCTCTTTGAATGAAAAAGAGCCATCGCCAAATTATCATGAAATGTAGAGAATCCATATCTTGAACTTTTGACATTACTTTTGAAAAATCTACTTATCTGTTCATTTTTCCTCTAGTCATAGTATATATATTTTGATCAGTTCTATTTCTAGCTGCAGGTCTGTTTATGTGAATCTTTCTTCTGGTTTGTTAAATGATTAGCATTAATGTTTTTATACATCTTCTATATCTTTTTGTTAGCTAGAGATTATGATAAGAGTACCATTTATCCAGTCTTAAGATTCAAAATGAGATTTAGCATTGCAAGACAGGCTTCCATTCTTATGTACAAGAAAGACTATTGAAACTTTTGATGGATTATGAGATTTGAATTTATTATGTTTTACTTGTTGGAATTATGGCTTCTGAAGGTTTTTTTTTGGTTTCCGTGCTTAGATACAGTATGGATTGTATAGTTGTTGTATCTGCATCTTCTACAACCATGTTAATGATTTATAGAAACTCGTTGTCTCCTATTTATGTGCTTGTGTAGCGAACCTGAAATTAGCATGCTTGTGATCAAAGGAAATGGCAGCTTTGATTTAGTATATAGGGAGTTTAAGTTTTGATGTAGTGTTTGGATGGTTTATGATGAGCAAGTTCTATCTATTTATAGTAATTTTACATATTATATTTATTCTTTCCCCTGCCTGGTTTCTATTATATTTTGGAACTGGGAACAATCTTTTAGGAAGCAAAATGACATTGGTATTTATGGGAGGAAAGGCTGCTAAGAAAAGAAAGCTTTTTACTTACATTACGTCAAAGCCCTGCACATACATTACATCATTTTCATTAATAGGTTAAGGTACTTGGTGTTGTGAAAAAAATTTCAGTAGGTAAATTTTCTTCTGAACTTGGTGTTCAGAGTGGATTAGTATTCCTGAATCCAATCATCTCAGAGCAAGAGGAAAAGTTTTAAAGGTATCTTCCTCAGGTGCTTAGAATCTACATCTAATGTGTACAGTCTATGAAGGAATGCAATGGTGAACTTCTTTTTTCAAATATTCATTTCTCCTTTCCAAATTGTTTTATGCTTATCATTAAGACCCTGGACTATGCCGTTTTTTAGATGAACCAAATTTGAAATGCACACCTATATTTAGAGTAAAATTCATGACTGAGTTTTGGATTTATATGGAGTCTTGTATGCATGCTGAGAAGAGTCTGTAATTTGTAGCTGCAGAATCCATGACAATGGGCTTTTGCATTTATCTTATCAATTTTCTTGTAGTTAGAAGGATGCATGTTAACAACCACATTGAAACCAGTTAATCTTTTTCTCCTTGTTCATTGAAAATTATTTTCTCTATGGGATCTTTCTTTGATTACATAGCTTATGAAAATTCATGATTTTAAGTTCTGGATTTATATGAGTCTTGTATGCATACTCAGAAGAGTCTATGTAATATGTAGCTGCAGAATCCATGACAATGGCCTTTTGCATTTATCTTATCCATTTGCTTGTAGGTAGAAGGATGCATGTTAACAACCACATTGAAAACAGTTTGTTTTGTTCGCCTTGTTCATTGAAAATTATTTTCTCTATAGTGTCTTTCTTTGATTACATGGCTCAAGAAAATTCATGATTTTGAGTCTTGGATTTATATCGAGTCTTTTATGCATACTTAGAAGAGTCTATGTAATATGTAGCTGCAGAATCCACGACAATGGCCTTTTGCATTTATCTTATCAATTTGCTTGTAAGTAGAAGAATGCATGTTAACAACGGCATTGAAAATGGTTTACTTCTTTCTTCTTGTTCATTGAAAATTATTTTCTTTATGGCATCTTTCTTGATTGCATGGCTTAAGCAATGAGATTGACATGAGGATGCTAGATAATAAGTATCTGGTTTAGTTTCTTGCTATTACTAATACATATTTAGAGTATTCCTAGGGCGTTATGTGATCTAGCAGTACACTTGTATCCATATGTGATCAAACAGTACATTTGTATCATGTATGTCCATTCAAAGATAATCGATGCATTGATTTTTTGTTGAAATAGTGGCCATGTTAGTGGCAAGGGCTCCGTTTACCCCGTATTCCATTTAGCATGACATGTTCCCCTTGTAGTTGGTGATAACTGTCATTAAGCAAAGAAGTGCATGAGGACATATAGTGGTATTCCATTTAAACAAATATAATTTCTATAATAAAACTTCTTAAAATTGTGTATATGAAAATTGTCCAATTTTTGGATATCAACAAAATATAGGAATAATAGTGTTTGATACTCATTGGTATTAGTGTCTAAAACTTGATGACATTGTGAGATGTTGACATCCTAATGTGTTATTATTGTGAAGAATGCTTAAGAGAAGCTTGTTGGTACTTATTATATTGGATTCATTCCCTATGTGATACAAATTCTGAACCGCAAATAGCATTCACTTGAAGCTCAAAAAGTCTCATTAGTGGCGCAAAGTACATGAAAGTTGTAGATTTTGAATATAGAGTGGCAATCTATTGGCCAAGCTCAAAGCAATTGTCTAACCTTCTCAATGCCATTTGGAGATTAAAACAACCAATCTTTTGATGTATTTCAAGGTGGTTCTAATAGTTGGGTTCAAACTAATTGATGGTTGTTTAAACTAAGATACTGGATTTAGTATTAAGTTGTCATTGTTATTATGTTTGCTTTAGATCCTATTCTAGTTAGTCATCAAACACAAACAAGTCATCCATTAAACAATAACTTGCTGAACAAAAGGTTGGGTGGTAATTGTTGGCAAATTTTCATTAATATCCTCAAGGTTTCATTGGGCATGCCAAAAAATATTGGTCGTTTCAAGTGGAAGAGTTTTTGAGGCTCCTCCCTCAAGAGTCAAATGCACCACACATAAAATGCCAACAATGAAAAGGTATGTAAAACGTGGAATGACCTACAAGCCAAAAGTTGTGTTGGGAGGTGAAAAGGGTTAGAGAGTGTAGAAAGTATATAAAGCATAACAAAAGGTTCACATTGGATAGAAACAGTGTTAACTACCATAGTAGAGCTTAATAACTCACCTTGCAATAATCAACATAAAGAAACATGCATACATAATTCAGGATGAACAAGACAAACATAAACTCTTGGAGAACAACTTGCTTCTTATTAAGTTCATGGATCAATCAGTGTTACAAAACATGCACTTTTGGAAACATACAATGAGGCTCCCTTGTATAGCAAGTAAGAGGCTAGAATTAACTAACATGTCAGGCTCAAAGCTCAACCATGCAAGTGTAATTTCTTAAGAGTTAGCTAATACGTTAGGCTCTATAGATTAGATGTACAATGTGTCGTCTAAACTATGAATGGGCATGTAGATCGATAGTTATAGACTATTCTAGCTAACCCATAGTGGGTTTCCCACCCATTTTACATATCAAATTTGGAATATGTTGAAAAAGGACTTTTGTACCTTTGGACGCCTTAATTGCTTCTGTTGGTGGTTGGGCATGGTCATAGAGCCTTTGGATAGCTTATCTCTTAGGCTTTGTGGCCCAATACTGCACTTTAGTGGTGCTAGTAGGTGAAACTGATTGTATGGGCATTGTTAAGTTGGTGACCATGAATGCTAGGCCTTGCCACTTGGAAATTTGAATTTCTATATTGGAATGATCCTACCATGGCTACTCTACTGTGCTAGAGTCCTTAGGATGACAATTAGAAGTTACATGAGTTAATTTTGTGAAGTTTGGGTGTTTGGCGAGGCTTTCTTGTGTTGTAATGGCATATCGCTTGCAGGTCGCTATATGTGTTAACAACTGGTAGATCAAATGGTCTTTGGGGATATTGAGAGACTTCACCTTCTGCATTTTTGGGAATTATCGGGAGTGTGCCACATGTCCTTGGTTAAGCAACGACTTGACTTAAACTGAATACACAAGTGGGGCCTGCCATACCTTTATGCTATGCCTTGTTACTTTATAACTTTGTTGCATTGCCACATGTTGCAACATTGGGGCTTCCTAGGAAAACTGGTTCTTTCTTTGAAAAGTCGTATGAGTCATTAGATTAGTTCTAAACTTGAGCATCGGACGACACACGTTCGTTGGGACTTAGATTTTTTTTGAACTATGTCAAAACTCAAAATTGACAAAACTAGAAGAGAATGGGGAGGCCTACGGGTGTTGTGGGGTGTTTTGATTGATTTAACTCGAAGGTGGGATGCATCCATTGCCTATAGTGAAGGATTCACTATAGTTCTATCAACTCTCAAGGGTTCTTTCACTTGCAGAAGGAAAGGAACCCAAACATGCTTATCCATTGGGTATAGAGACAACCACAAAATCAAAACTTCAAAATTTCAAAACTTATGAGATACATGTGTACTTATAGATGGCTTAGAGAAGCCATGAGTTTGCCCCATTCTTCTTCCTTGGCAAGTTGATCCTGGTGTGTAAACTATATTCACTCTAGCTCCGGTGTGTGTTGTAGGATACTTGTTGAGATTGCAAGTTAGCGGTTTGGACTAGGGTCCCCAAGTCCACAGTTGGCTTGATCACGACCAACATGTCTTCTATTGTTGACATAGGGGATAACTCATCTAGATTTGATTCATCTAGGTCTTTGCTCCTGATCATCTTCTGGAAAGCACTTGTAGATAGCACTTTGTCATTTGCATCCATAGGAGAGGGAAGATCATGCTTATTCAACATTTGCATATATGCCCGGATCTTTGTTATTGCGTTAGCCATAACCCCCAAGTTTGCCTTACACTCTTGCAACATTCTGTCCTTGTCTAGGGCATTGTTGATTTGTTGGGTAGCAACAAATCAACTATGACTTCTGACGATGATCTGTTTGATGGGATTCATGTTGTAGAGCCATGTGATGGCAGTGTGAGCATCATTGAGTATTGAAGAGTTGGTTCGAATGCGTCAATCTCCTTCTGCACCATAGAATGGATAGTTTGGGCATATTCAATGAAATGGAGTGTTAGAGTGAAGGTAGATGTAGTTTGCTCAATTTCCTTCGAGTAAGCTCTTCAGTTTTGGCATTGAGATGCTGGATCTCTTTGTTTGTCGCTTTTAGCCTTTGCTTTAGGTCATTACTATTTTCTGTGAGACCCTTAATGGTTTGTTTTTGTCTCTCCCTTTGGGTCTCGAGCATGGTGAGTTGATTGTCTTGTGCACTTAACTTCAATTTCACAACTCCTAGCTCATTCGTTGAGACTTGCTATTATGCTACTTGAGCCTTTAGCTCTTCTGCATACTTGGTGATCCTTTCTCCTTTAGCAACAACAAGGTCCAGTCTAGTTTTGGCTAGCTCCATCTTAGCCTTTGAGATGTGCTTCTCTACATCTTGAGCTTGTACACCTTCTGCCTCAGTGGCCTTGTTGGACAGTGGATACTTGTCCTTCAAGGGCCTTTATTTTTACTTTTGAAGCCTCTATTGTCTGCCTTGCCTTCTTCAACTCCTCTCTTTTCTTAAATTTCCTCTCTAGGTTGATAAGGGTTGAGCCAACTGCCTGGCTACCTCCTAGAGGAACCTAGCTCTATTGTGCACCTTGGCATCCTTAATGCTTATGTTTATTGCCTCCATCAGGTAGTTTGTAGGCTACATTTGTCCTTCAGGGTTGTCTACTAGAGGAGTAAAGTGGCCGAAGTGGAGAACTTGCATTGGATCATACTTTGTGCACACTCTTTTAGATGTTAGGGCGATATCTTGCTTGGCCTTTCTTTCGGCCACCTTCTACTGTGACATGGTTTCGATTTGTACCTTTTGTTGTTGGTACAAAGTGTCATCCTATGTGACTGTGATCGCTTGAGAAGGTTGGGTAGCCCCTGAGGAAGGTGTGGGAGTGGATAGGGCTACGATTGTGCAGTTGTAAACGGGGCAATTGTTTGGGATGTCAGGACCTACACGGATGGAGTGAAGGCAAGGGTGGTAACAACTAATGTGAGTCGAAAGTTTGCTGGAAGGGGATGGCAGGATGTTGAAAAGTCAAGAGGTGGTAATTGCCAGCTAGTGGTGGTAATTGTCTAAGGGGAGAAGGATATTGGGGGTACTAGTATGGATGATAGGGGAATTGTGGAGGCAGTTGTAGATATTGTTGTTGCATTTGAGGAGCAATTGCAGTGGGAATGTGAGGGGGCGAAAATGGAGGTGGAGGGTATTGGGTAAATGGTGTATGCATAAAATATAAATTTCACTGAAAGAGATTTAAACTATTGTAAAACCCTAAAAATTTATATCAAATGCACCAACAAAGATTAAAGATAGAAACTATATGAATCAACTAAATGTTACTGAAGATATTAAAATGTGGTTGCTCAAAGTTTCCAACATAACTCCAAGGTAATCTCTCGGTTAATTGTGTGTAATGTGCGTAATCAATAATTGGGAATAAGGTAGGCTTTTATAATATTTGGTAAAAACGGTTCGAGGGTGGTTGAACGGTAAAGGTAGGTAAAAGACAGTTGAGAAATTTTTTAATATTTTTAATTTTTATGAATAGGTTTAGGTATAGGTAAATAATAAATTAAATTTATTATTTACGGGAGGGGATGTAAAAGGGAAGATTTAATTAATTAATTAAAATTAATTAAATCTTATGTGAGGGGTAAGGATTAATACTTAGGATAATTAAGGATAATTAGGGATAATTAGGGATTTGGTCAATTTTAGATGTCTACATTTTGCCACTCTTTGAGACAATGTTGCGAGGCAATGTTGTTTCAAAAAAGATTAACACATAGGTTGGGAAGATAAACGATTGGGTAGAATGGGTTGGATTGGATTGGATGAGGCTTATAAAAATGAAGGATTGATAGATGATGCCCCTCAAGAGGATATGCAGGGATGAAGGAGATGGATAGGATCTTGAAAAAGGAAATGAAGGGAAGGAGATAGAGTTATGCTAATTTAGTTTGAGCAACTTGATGTTTGATATAGCGTCATACATTATGCACCAAGGTATAAAGACCCGGGTGACGATGTGTCAATGCAAAAAGGACTGGAAGTCACTAGCAAACATATGCCTAAGCCACCATCATATGAAAGACCATAATGACAAAGTGGCAGGTATGTTACAAGGACTGATACAGACGCAAGACAACAATGATATAACACACACAAGCAAAACAAGCAAAGCATGCATACACGATACAAAGATAAACACTATATTGCCCCTAGTCAAGTTGAAAATCAACAATCTATTGGATTAATTGATGATGATGATGATGATAGCATTGTTGATATGGGAATGATGTATCCCGATGATGAGAGTGATTGATTGGATTGATTGATTGGGTTGGATAGTGTTGTCACTGTGGGGAACAATATATCCCTAGAGCAACACAAGGACATGGGAACGATATATCCCATTGATGATGATGGTGATAGCGTTGTTGATGTGGGAGCGATTTATCCCAAGAACAACGCGAGGATTGTGTTGTTGATATGGGAATGATATATCCTGATGATGATGATGATGATTGATTGGATTAAGATGATTGAGATTTGCAGCAAGGCTAGGAGCAGGACTAATGGAGTGCTTTTGGATAATATGATAGATTTTCTTGGCAAGATTGACATGGACTAGGGTTGCTTACTATGAGTTAACTGCTTTAGGATCAAGATTGGGATTATTGTGTTGGAGTGTGTGGGATGAGGCTTTTCTTGGATTGCTTTGGAATGGCGATGAATTGGATTGCGCTTCGATAGCCTTTGGATAGATACCAATGACAAGGGAAAACCAAGCCAAAAGACAAGGATGAAGATAGGATGCAAGGATGAGCAATAATAGATGGGATGGATAAAGGGATTGGTGATAAGATAAAGGTAGGAGTGGATGGATAGAAGGATGGACAAAGGGATAAAGGTAGGAGTATGGATGGATACAAGGATTGGCGATAGAAGGATAATGGATGGGAGATATATGATAGATGGATGGAGGGAGCCTAGGATGTGATCTCCAAGGACTATGTCGCATAGGAATAACATGCCCCCTCTAGATATTATGCCTTAGGATTTGGCGAGGTGATGCTTATTGGGATGCATGATGGGGATAATGTTTGGAAGGGATGAATGGACTTAGTAGTAGATGGATGTATGGGGGATATTCTTAAAAATGGATGGGTGGAATTTGGAGTATGACAAGAGGTGTCAAGCATTTTTCAACATTTTGCCCCTACCCTCATCAAGATCAGAAGGAGGAAGGGAAGACAGATGGTGCAATGAGGAAGGAATGATAGATATGATAGGTAAGGATGACAATATAGGATGGAAAATGATAGGATAGGATATGATGAGTAAGGATGGGATAGATGAGATGGGATGAATAGGATGGGATAGATAGGATGGGATAGATGAGACAACATGCCCCCAAGTGTAAATCTCATAGATATCACCTACACATGACGCCTGTTCGCTAGGTTTTCATCATGGTACTTATCCAAGGTGCCATAAAAATGGTTTTCACCATTGGATGAAGGATTTATCTTTACTATTTTGATTTTTTTTTGGTAGGGGATAGTTGGATGGAATAGGTAGGGTCTCAATATTTTGTTCCCATAGCAAGGTGTAATGTCCCATGATGGATAGAAGTCACTCATAGACCATTTCAAGTGGTATTATGCTCATGGACTTGGTAGAGGATTGCATGAGAGGGAAATAGAGTAAGGAGATAGTATATTATGGATGGGTGGAGAGTGGATTATGTATGGATCATGGATAGTGGATTATGATGGGGATTAGGATGGAAGGATAGTGGGTTAGGATGTATAAAAAGAGATTGATAGAAGGACTTATGCAAAAGCATGGACCATAGGGACATGATGGAATAAATAAGTAGGATAGTATATAGAAGATGGGGAGATGAAGGAATGTGGGAATGTGGTGGAGTGGAAGGGAACCAAGACCAACGTTTGCACACACTGAATTAGATTTTGAAGCTTTTTATTGGAAGGGGGATTTGGGAGTAATGGAGATGTTCTCTTAGGGGATTGCCTATTCAGGACTTTAGGGACCCAAATGGACTTATGAATTTTAAGATTTTGTGATGGGGTGCGAGATGTTTGGGATTTTAGGATTGTGGATGCTCCATTTGAATTAGGTGCTTTTTGCTTGGGGACCCAAACCATTTTGATTTTGAAATTGTCTTTTTGAGATGTGGACTTGGGTATCTTATTTGAGTTTTGATTTTTCTTTGATTCTTTGCATTGGCGCCCTATGGTAGAAGGATCATTAGGATTTTTTGATTTATGGGTGGAGGCATCCAAATTTTTATTTTGGAATCCCATAGGGGTTTTTCTAACAGCTTCATGTTTAGTTGATGTGTGCATTTGTTGATCATAATTAGGAATTGTAGGGGATTTATAGGAACAGGATGTATGGATGGAGGGATTAATGGATTTGTGGCTAAAGTGATAAGGGAATTTGAGCATGGGAATATTAGGAGTTGGAAGTAGTTAAGGTAAAGTGGAATGAGTGATGTTAGGAGTTGGAAGAAGTGGAGGTAAAGTGGATGGAGGGAGATGGATGGTCACATGCTTTTTGGGTTCGTAGGATTATGGAGGAGGGATGACAACATATGTTTGATGGGTGCGATGAGGTGCACCTAGCTTGGGCCTAGATGAAGTGGATCTAGGAGGCGGGGATGTGGTACCAACATCTTTGGATTGACTTACTTCAGATATATAACCAATACCATACGGGTTTGGAGAGACTTTGACATGGATGGGTTCCAAGTTACGTCGCTCATGAAGGCCTAAGCCTTTACCTTGATAATTCATTTTTTGGAATATACGATGTGCAATGGGATGCTTATTTTTTAGGACACAAGACATGAGTCCCTTATTGGATGAGGAAGGTAAGGTGGTAGATATAGGTTGTTCTTTTCCTAAGGAAGAACACTCATGGATGAAAAGTAGCCAGACTATGTGGTGTTAGATTCAGGGCACACAACTGAGAGGGGGGTGAATCAGTTGTACAAAACTTGCTTTTAATTCAAACACTTAAATCCTCTTTGTTATTTAGTAGCATATCAATTAATCACTCATGAAAGCATAAAGCATAAACACCAGAGCAGATACACATCAACACATGAGACACCAAGATTTTGACGTGAAAAATCGGTCAAGGGAAAAACCACGGGCTGATTAGCCCAAGGATTATTCTCTGTTAGAAGAATAAGAAAAATAGATGGCACATGCCAATTAGGGCTCACTGCCCGAGCACACTGCTCACAAGAGGCACACTGCCTACAAGAGACACACTGTCTACAAAGTAACAAGTATTACAAACTTGAACTGGAGAATGACATCTTTACCATGCCTGGATCAGTTCCATTTAAGCCCGAAAACTCTTGCTCTACCTTTCGCTCTTCTTCTTCGCTATGCCACACTCATCCACGCCAAGACACACTTCAAAATGAATTCACAATCCCTTATTTATACAAGGCATCGACTTAGGAACAATCATCTAAGTCGGCAAACACCTATAAGATCATTCGCAAGATGTGTAATACATTTGGTCAGCCTATCTTAGGAAGAACACCAATATCCATGGTTATTCTTCAAATGCAAACTCAAACTTCAATGTGGACCGCCAATAAGAATTGTACACGATCCAAGGATCACCAAAACCTTTCCTGAGTCATCAAGAACATCCGCACTTTATCAGCTTACTGGAATTCTTCTCTTCTTCATCTGGAACTTCAAGAACATAGTCTGTCATTACTGTCATAATGAAAAAGGTGCTTCCGGACCTCCAAACCATGAACAAATCTATTTGTTACTTCAAACAGACTTCTTCAACATTCCCTCCAATCCGCAGGATGAGATAATGCAAGTCCGGAGCTCACCAGACCAATCTGTGACACTCTGTCACCACTGAACATCTGTCGGAACCGGTTCTACTTGAGCAACCATAACTTATTCAGATATTCATGCGGACCTCTGAAATCTTGACTGGAGCATCTCAAGACTCATCTACAATCCCTTTAAACCGCATCCTCTGATCTTCACCTTATCTTGGACTTTTACTTTAATGCCATCACTGTTCTTCATTATTCCTGATTGAGACTAATTTCCTCAATATCCTCAGCACACAGCTCATCCAATCCTTTCTCATTAATGCAATATGAGTATGTTGACATCAATGACAACACTGTTTATCCTCATACTTGCAACATGTGGATAGGTTGATGGATTTGAAACGGGATCAATATGAGATGGTGAAGGAGCAATAGGATTTTGATTATCATTATGCTCATTAAGACCCAAAGTATTTGTTTGAATATCTATGTGCTTGTGGGGACGAAGCGTCTCATCAAGGGAAGTGGATGTTGTGGGATGATGGATAGGACTAGGTGGAGAATGGATAGGAGTGGTGGAGGTTTCTTGATCATGGATAGTATTGGGACCATGAGTGGAAAGAGTGACAAGCTCTTGATCTTGGGTAAGTTGTTTTGGAGGAGTATGGATAAATTGATCTTGAAGTGGAGAGGAGCAAGGTTGATCATGCTTTG
The DNA here is from genome assembly GCA_027924645.1 of Cunninghamia lanceolata. Classification (NCBI taxonomy): domain Eukaryota; kingdom Viridiplantae; phylum Streptophyta; class Pinopsida; order Cupressales; family Cupressaceae; genus Cunninghamia; species Cunninghamia lanceolata. Next base: position 1,950,254 of record BSBN01001091.1, read on the forward strand.
GATTTGAGTCTTGACATAAAATTTGAGTTTGGATAGGAATGGAGGTTTCTTGGATAGGTTGAATGTATGGTGGGGAATGAATTGGGCTTATGGTAGGTGGATCTTCAAGAGACCTGATAGTTCGTGGACTACAAGATGGGATTGGAGAAATAGGCATGACATTTGAAGGTTCTTGGATAGTTTCAAGGATAGAGATTTGATGGCATGAGGACGATGGTTGATTCCTTGCTACTATCCAATGGATCACATCCTTCATTAGTATATGGGTGGATGCACAATATAATGGATGGATAATGAGGGTGGAAGGTGTAGGATTAGGATCCAATGGAGAGATAATGGTATTTGGTGTGATAGGAGTGGGATTAGGATCAGGTGGATGGACAAGAGGATTGGATATAATAGGATTGGGATTTGGATTAGGTGTAGGGATGATAGGATTGGATATGATAGGATCAAGACTTGGATTGGGCTTAGGTGGATGGATAATAGGATTGGACTTAGGTGGAAGATTTGATGGTTTAGACTTTTAAGTGTGTTGGGGATTGACTTAATGGATTGGGATTTGGAAGGTTGGACGGATTATATGATGGAGGCTCCATAGGGATTTATGGATGAGGGGGACTAGTAGATGGACTAGTGTATGATTCCAAACTTGAGGTGGTATTTCCCTTGTCAATTGTAGCATTAAGATGGCTTAAGGATTCTTGATCTTGGCGTGAGGAGTGACTAGTACTAGCATGCTCATGTTGTGGAGGATTTTGAGATGGATATTGAGGAATATTCATGAGATTGGTTGATGTGGAGGGACTAGGTTGGCATGATGATGGGGGTGACTCATAGGATTGGGATGTTGATGTGGTAGAGAGAAAACGTACCATAGGGAGATGACCATACTCTTTTTGAATATAATTTGTTAAATTCAATTTATTATTTATGAGAGGGGATGTAGAAGGGAAGATTTAATTAATTAATTTAAATTAATTAAATCTTATGTGAGGGGTAAGGATTAATACTTAGGATAATTAAGGATGAATTAAGGATAATTAGGGATAATCAGGGATAACTAGGGATTTGGTCAAGTTTAGATGTCTACCTATGAAAATTGTGGCATAAGGGGAATAGGTGGGGATGAGGGAATCACCTTTGGTGGAGAGGGAGAAAGTGATTGGTATGAAGTGGAATGGGAGGAGGTTGTGGTAGCAACTGGTGCAATAGGGGGAGTCAGAACAAGAACAAAAAATGGAAGAGGGAGAGAAGTACTTATAATAGGAATCACATGAGCTTGTTTTTGAGATGCAGTAGTATTGTTTGTTCCTTGGTTTCCTTCTTTTTTTATCTTCTTCTTTGTGGGTGGTTGGTCCACCTTTTCTTTCTTCCTCTTCTTTTGGTCCTCAGGGTTACCATCTGTTCCTGTGTCTGTTTGTAATAGATTTTGTTTTGTGCTACTTGTGCTTTGCTATGCTTGACCCATGACCTCAACTCTTCCTTGCATTCTGGGAGATCTTCATGACATGTTTAGTTGACCATTTGTCTTACAACCATGCGGTTGATGGTAGGAGCTCCTGCTACTTGTGTTGATGTTGTCGGGGCAGAGATCCTTGATGTTGGTATTCAGATGCATGCCTTTACATGTACAGTTGATGTTGATAGTCCTATTATAGCGGTGAATGTCACTTCTTGCTCTGCAACATGAGTTGCTATTATTGTCCCAAAGCTGGGTGCAATTGACTCTGTCTTGTTGCTTCTTAGGGAAGTGGCTTCTTGACATGGTTGGCTTTTTGGCATGCTATGTGAAGAGGTGTGGCTGTCATGGACCATATCATTTGCCATTTCTGAGATATCATCTTCAGAGATGATGTTAGACTTCTCTCTTTTGTGTGGTCAATCTCATGGCAAAATTTCCACCATGCTTTGATTTTTTCCTTGCTCCATTGCTCTCTTCTTAGTGTTGGCAGCCAGTCATTAACATCTTGGGTCATATTTTTTCACCTTCTTATAGAAGATCTTGTATGGCTAGAGAGATTGGGGTTCTTGTGTCAATGTATGTTAATCATCGATGAATTTGTTGACATTTTCTTTAGCTAGATTTTTTTGGCCTCAATCTCTATCTAGGATTACTGTACAAATTTAAAAACTCTACTGCTCTTTAGCTTCTTCAACCACACTATGAATAACCCAATGGGATTGAAATCCCAATGGTCATGGGCTTTTTCAAGCTACATCTCCCTCAATTTTACGTCTAGGATATTCCCAGTCCTTTGCGTGGTGATTGTGATATTATGATAGGTCTGTAGGAGGGTGTAGAAAGCAACTATGCCACTTCTGTTGCTGAATTGTAGGTTTATTATGTCCACCTGCCTCATGCACAAGTATAAATATCATTGATGGGCACAATATTGACAATTTGTAAATAGATCCATTGTATTTGTAAAGTCTTATGATGGTGTGGTTATTACTATAGAAACAATCTACCCTGTGTAGAGACCACATAATGGTCATACAAACCTTGTTGACCCTGGGTATCTCTTCATTCACCAGGAGGGAGAGGGTAGGCATGAGGAATTACTCCACAAAGGAATAATACTCATTGCTTTGGTGGAGGATAGGGATCCAAATAGTGATTGTATCACTCCCCTTTGTTGTATGGGTATCTTAGGATGGATATTTGGGTACAACAAATTGCATTTGTGAAGTAGCATTTGGATGAGTATGGATGGGTACCAGAAAGTTCAGGTGACTTCCAAGTTATGTAGTTGGGTGCTAATATGGTATTCCAAATGTTGAGAGAATTCTAGCCAGAGGGTATCTATGGCAAGGGTTATGGCAAGAAGATAAGTGATGATGAGTTGCTCAGGGTAGACTATTTTGTTATCGTCCATGTCGAGCAAATATGCAACCATGTTGCAAACATCTTGGGTGGCTAATTTGAACTGGTTGAATGCTAATGTGAATTTGATGCATTTTTGAATGGATAGGCTTGCACCGTTAGTTGGTTTAGGGCATAGGTTGTTTGTGAAGCAAGCTAGTTGGGGATGTTATCCCAAAGGGTGGCAAGGGAGTTGGCGTTGCATTTGAATGAGCCTAGGGGGATGCCCAACATTTTTCATATCATCTTGGTGAATACAACACACTTGAACTGGTTGGACCAACCTTTGGCTTTAATGGTGTTGCTAGTAATGTTAAACATTTTGGAGTATGTTATGATAATCTTTGGGCACAGGTGGGTAGTGTGGACCATGTATTTTACAAGTCAGGAGGTCAATATCTAGTTGGCATAGCTATTTGCAACATATCCAGGATTGTTCTTGAATGCAGTTTTGTGGTGAAGGAAAGCATCGTGTTTGAGTGAAGTGGGATGGGTGGAGAGATGAGGCTTGTAGATGAAATTAGCATAGTCCTAGATGGATTCAGATGTAGTAGGTTGGGAGTATGGAATAGGAGCATTGGGTTTGATGACAGACTCATTAGGGTACATGCTTGTAAATGAAATATAAGGCAAATCAAGTTTAGGGATAAACATTTTGTAGTACGTTATGATAATCTTTGGGCATGGGTGGGTAGCATGGACCATGTATTTTGTAAGTTGGGAGGTCAATATCTAGTTAGCACAACTATTTGTAGCATGCCTAGGATTCTTCTTGAATGCATTTTTGTGGTGAAGGAAAGCGTCATGTTTGAGTGAAGTGGGACAGGTGGAGAGATGAGGCTTGCAGATGAAATTAGCATCATCATAGATGGAGTCAGATGTAGTGGGTTGGGAGTCTGGAATAGGGGCATTGGGTTTGATCACAAGATCATTAGGGTACATGTTTGTAAATGAAATATAAGGCAAACCAAGTTTATAGATGAACTTACCCTTCTCAGAAGGCAGAGCCAAGATGGCAACCTTCTCTTGCTTTGCTTTTTTGCATTCTTGACCATTGTATCAACCTCTCCTTGCACCTTTGTACAGGATGGGCTTAACTAAAAATTGTTTCTTTGAATTGTGAGTTCAGGTTTGTAGTTGATTGTCTAGTGCTTATGCTGGAAACTCTTGGCTCTTAGTGGTGAAGACTGGTTCACAAGATCTCTTGGTACGTTTCAATGTGCAGGATGCCAAATAGCTTAACTGTCCATGGCATCCTTATTTATAGCTCTTTTTAATTTGAATTTCCCACTTGTCATGACATGATTGGTCATTAATTACACCGTGAAAGTAGCTGGATTGTGTCAATTTCTCAAATTTTGAAATGTCACTCTTCTATTGACTAGAGTTGATGATGTGGTAGCTAGTTGGCATTGGCAAAGAGTCATTGTATGCCTACATGTGCAATGTTGGCATGTGCCAAGTTGATGTGGATATGACTACAAGTTGGCCCCTAATAATGGATAGTTGAGATTTGATGGGACATCTTGATCCAACGGTATGTGGGGCTTTTAGCTTCGTCATGTGGGTGCAATTTTGGTATCTAGTGAGAGCCATTAGATCAAGATAACATGGATGGATTAATGGTTTGCACTAAGTCATAGCTCTTGTCATAGAAAAATGTAGTTACTTTTGGACATATGATTATGATTAAAAGATCTCAGAAAATGGACAACTAGCAGGGATTTATGCAAAAATCTGAAAATGTATTTCATTCAGTGACTACTGTCAGATGAAATTCGATGTGGGAGGATTAATGGCCCATGCTCTTTCTGTAGCGAGAGGTTGAGTTTTAGACTTATTCACTGCCAGAAAGAAGGTTTTGTCTTTGCTTGAGTGTTTGTATTTATAGAGAGGTGAGATGACACAAGGATTTTTATTGCTAGCTCATGATTGGGACAACATGAGGGGTAAAAGGAATGTGGGAGCTATGTATATAAGAATTGTAGGGAAACTATAATGTTGGGAGAAGAAACCATATAAGAGGAATAAATATGATATAGGGAATAGTTTACAAAAGAGAAAATGTGCTTATTGGTATGGCTTGAGGTGAATCCTATTGACTAGGATTGGCAACATGGTTCCACCAAACATTGAGTGATGAGCACACTTATATTGAGGGGGGGGGGAATCAATATAAGACAATCTTTTACTTTTTCAACACTTAACAACCATAACAATATCAATTACACAAGATCTAACAATTATGCAACACAAGAACACAAGATTTATGTGGAAACCCTTACAAAAGAAAACCATGACAAAATATTGCTTATATATCAATTTCTCTTACAATCTTTGTAGGCACCAACCTACAGGAGACACCAATCCCCTCTTATATGATTTGGAGACACCAACCCACTGGAGACATCAATCCCTGCTTGTAGAATTTGTAGGCACCAAACCACTGGAGACACCAATCCCCACAACTGAGTACCAACTCAGTAAGAGACACTAATCTCTTTGATATGAGGCACCAACCTTCTACACAACATTTCTGCCTTCCTATGAATAACTTGTTTATTGGATGACGAACATTTGAATCCTTTTCATACAATATTCTCCTTCAAATCTACATATTCTCCTCTTTCAAATTTGTATATACTCCTTGTAACAACCCAAATCTTCAAACAAGACTAAAATCAAATATTTACTAGAAGTAAATAAACTTGGTAAACATGAGAGATAATTTTTTTAATTAAAGATTCATTTGCATAATCACAAGAAATAAAGTATAACTTTCTATATAATTTCAGCCTTGAAATCATAACATAATTGATGCTAGAATCATAGTGAAATCCTTTTACTTTTCATTTACAATACATAAATTGCACTTGGCATAAAGAATAGTTTTACCTCATAGATTTGGTTGTTATAAGTCATAACATGAAGTACACTGCATTTGGAATATTGATAATTGTCTTCACAAGCCTCGACGAGTCTTCTACTTTAGAGGGAGAGCATCATCCGAGTGCTTTACCTCCAACCACAGACCGGCGGTCCCTCACACACCTTCTTTCCTGGAAGTGGCCCTACCCTTCATGAAGGGTATAGACATAAGGAACCATTAGGTTTTTTCCATCTAAGTCCTAGTGCCATTTCCTACATAACTTAATCGACCATACTACTCTAGACCCCTTCTAGCTTTGTATGATCATTCTAATTGGTCATGCCATCTAGACACACACCTCTGACTCGACTTGGAGACTATCTCATCCTATAATTTGGCTTTCTTTATATAGTAACTCTAGACACAAACTTGTTTATACTGTAATTTCATTCTAGTCAATTTGACTTAGAGCTAATCCTTAACCTAGGATACACATGCAATATGTATATATATATAGGTAATTCTAACCTTTCAGAGATTCCCTCTTTGCTTTCTTGCAATTTCTAGGGTCTATGACCTGACACTTTTCTCTCTGACTCAAATATCAAACACCTTTGGTGCATTATAACAAGTTCAACTCTATCATATAATCACTTAAATTTGATAAAGTATTTCTAAGACTCTTCCTTTCTTGATCTATGGTTTTCTTAACCTTTCATTGTCGACCACTATGGTTTTCTTGACCTTTCACTGTCGACCAATATGGTTTTCTCGACCAATATATATATATATATATATATATATATATATATATATATATATATATAAACAATGTCACATTTGACATAAGAGTTGTAGGTTTCCCAAATCCTTCTGGTCTTAATACTAGGGTTTAACTTCTCTAACCCAATATGTGGAAATATTAAACATCCTTGTTTTCCATAGATAAAAACATAAATATAACAAAACATGAGAATAAAATACCTTTAGTATTCCCTAGACCACTTGACATTGTTCGAATTCATATTTCTCATAACATGAATAAGCATAGTATGCGAGGTACGACCTCATCCATATAATAGCTTGATGGATACTAACACTTTTTATAACTATTCTTTTGACTAAGATCATTATATCAACCCAAATAGGTTTGAGTCATAAAGATAACAAAATACTTTTGACCTTTTGGTCTACTTAAGTCTACTGACTTTCCATTATGATCGGTTACATACTTGTATGTATATTCATCCTTCGAATACATGTCAATAAACCTATATCAATAATCTTAAGAACAACAATCATATGGAGTTGACATTTGAATCTCCCAACATACCCAACTTAGAATAAATCACTCTTGTGATGCCCAACCTTGGGTTAACTTTGTCTTTTGTCCACTTAGCACTAAATTAAGTTCTATTGAACAAAATCTATGAGATCTATATCTTGCATTTCCTAGTTTATTCTCTCGCTCTCTCTCGAGATAGCATAATATAAGTAATAGATGCTATTAAAGGCTATCTAGGTTTCCACATTCTTGGATCACCTATTTCCCTGGATATGTATTACAAATTGATAAGAGGAAATTCTATTTCACACAAAGCAATCATTATCCATGTTGCATCCTCCTTGCTCCCATGATATTATCTCACCAAAATGTTCATTGAGAAAACTAGCAAGACTTCATCTATGAGACTATCATAGTCTTCAATATCGACTAAAGGATCTATTTGCATTTTCTTTAGTTTCCTTTTCCTTACTTAAAATCCAAGTACAATAATATGAAATTACAACCTAAATATAAAGCACTCTGGTTTTCTTTAACCTCTTAGGCACTAAACAAATCCCCATTACTCAAGGAATACGAATACACTAATAATAAAATAATCATTCTTTGACTAAAGTCAATCCAATAATCCAAATATTTTTAATCACAGATCAATACTTACAATCTCATTGATCTTCCGGAGTTCACTATCTTTCGTTTTAAAATAAATTATGAACTCATACATGAGATTCATCAATATCACAAATATTCTACTTCATAGTTGTTAGAAACCTAAGTGATCATATCTTCAACCTTAGATATTCCAAATGAGATCAATATCTTTCTATTGCTCTTGATGAGCAGACTTCTATCACAAGTCTTAAGATCATTGTAGAGTAAAACTCTACATTTTGCATATACATGAAGTGTCAGGTAAATACAGAGTAAATATAGAGGAAAGAGTCTCGAGGATGTGGGATACGACAAGTGGCACAACGACACTCATTTGAAGAGTCGGAAGAGAAAATAATCTCTTAAGGAGTGCCAAGGCTCCACATGGCAGAGTCTAAAAGAAAAGTATTAAGAGTCTTTTGATAGATCCGCGGAGTGTGCCAAGTGTCTCTACTGCGTTTAATATTGGCAACATATGAAGAAGCAGCAGAGGGAGCCACGTGTCAATGTTTGGGTCCCATTTTTGAGATCATCTTTTTGCAATAATGAGTCTATGTGGATTGTGTCAAGTGTTTGCAGCTGCGTACTATTTCTATGTTTCTTTTATAAGCTTTTAAGTCCCCACAGAAGCTACCATGTGTCGCAATGGCGGGCCTTTGAAGGGAAAATTTTGTGAAGTTTTGTTAAATGAGGGCGAGCTTGCCGTGTGTCTCATTAAGGAATCGGCGGAGCTTGCCACATGTCTTCTAGTGAGCCTTTTTTTTAATTAAGATTTTAAGTGTCACAGAGTCTATCACATACGCAGGTGGGGCCCGTGATTTTAATAGATATTGGAGACCGCGAAGGATGCCACATGTCATCACCACACTCGTTTGAAGATTCTTTTTGGATAGTTTCTTCTCGAGGAGCGCGAAGTTGCCACGTACTATCTTTTGAGTCTTTTTGAAAGCCGTGGGAGGCACCATCTATCCTAACGACATAGGCAGTTAGACTCTGTGTTTGAAGGCCCATATCTATTGTGCCATTGTTCGAAGCAACTCAACGAAAGGCGGGAGAATCTATCATATCTAAAGACTCATAGAGTCGGTTGCAATGAAAGGAGAAGAATAGTGACTTAGGATCTAGAGGAGATTTGCAGCACATGGGTCGATAACTGAATCATTAGTTAACCAGAGATGCTAGTAGCTAGGCGGTTAAGATTTGAATGATCATAGGAGCCTTGGAGTCTCATTTCATGCTATAAATAATGAAGTCTATTACATAATAAAGGGGGATTCAGATAGAAAAGAGATTTTTGGAGTTATTTTGTTGTTGGACCAGAAAATATCATTTGCCTTAACAGATACCTCTCGAGAGGGATTGAATATTGTAATATGTGCATCTTTGCCTTATGTACTTTGTTCTCCTAGCCATGAAATAAGAGTGGTGTTTTGTGCATGTTATGGCGTTTCTCTAAATCTTTCTTACATTTTCTCTACATTGAGCCTTTGATAAATTTGTGATATATTCTCTATTGTTGTTAATCATGCATTATGCTCTTTAGCTTGGCAATAAATCTTTAAGGGTTTAATCATTGTGTTTTGGATTTGATTCACAATATGTATTCTCGACGCACTGCCTTAGAAGATTTAGTTTTAAGGGTTTTATCTGTAATCTTGTTTTTTCTTCTCTTTACAACAAACCCCATAGAGAAGAACCAACTTCTTTAAAATCTAGAGGTTGTCTTAAGAGTCAGTCTCACATTCTTAAGATTTCCCATGTTGGTATTTAACCTGCAAATTTAAGCATCAACAATTTTTGGCATGCCCAGTGGGACTATCTTTACAAATTCTTTGATAAGAATCGCATGAGCCGGCCTCCTACAAGAAGTTAGAGTTGTGGACCAACTACACGAGCCAGAGCTGCTGCTAATCCGGAACTCTTACTACCACCATTGATAATTACTCCAAGAAGAAGGGCTAATCAACAAAATATCCGACAATATAAATGGGTGCCCAAGCTCCACCTCAAAATTATGCTAATTGGAATAATAGTATCCCACTCATACTTCTAGCGCCTCTAGATACATGGGACCCAATTCCTACAAATACCTTGAAAGTATTGCCCAAGTTCTCGAGAGAGGATTTCAAGACCCCAGTTGAGCACCTATAGGATGTGGTAGATGTATGCACATTGCACTATGTTATAGAACAAAATATCATCATGAGGCTTTTAGCTGCATCTTTCAAAGGGATAGCACTTGATTGGTACCGATCTTTACCAGCTAATTCTATTGGAACTTGGGATCAACTGGGAGATGCATTTTGTGAAAGATTTAGTGAAAAGGGAGACATATCTTCTCTCTTACAACAACTGATCACCATAAAGAAGGATCCCCAAGAAGCCATTACTGATTTCAACACTAGATTCTAGAAGACTTAACAAAGGATTCCGGTTGCTGCAAGACCCCCTGCAGGTATGACAATTGTTTTCTACCTTAAAGCTTTCAACTCTGATATTTCAGTTATGATTCAATCCTTAGGGGGACAGACCTTACCTGAAACATATGAGTTAGCTGTTAGAGTTGAGACTAGTCTGATAGATGCTGGGAAGTTACCTCCAAGATCCTCCATGCCCATGTTTCCTGAATTATCAATCCCCGTCCAAGAAGAGACCCCTAGTGCTTTATTAGCTCCCGTTTCTATGTATACTTTTCCTACACCCCAGAGACCCACTGCCCTCTCACCCTCTGCTTCCCCATCTGAAATGGATGACATTAAGAGTATCCTTAGAACCTTTTCTAATGAAATCATCAACCTTAAGAGGCAACAAACCTCATATCAAAAACCTCCTTACCAAGGATTTCAAGGAAATAGGCCCCCATATCAGTCAAATCAGTACCAAGGGCCACAGAGACCAAACTACCAACAACCATCTAATCAGCTTGTCCCTGTACCTACACCACTACAAACTATCCCAGCTAACCGAGGGAGGGAAATGGTTCCTGGACAAAATAATATGGCTGAGGAGGTAAATGCATGGTGCTTTCCTTGCAATAATGCACATATGCCCAAAGACTGCCCTAGAGGTGATTTACAACAGAAAGTGGCAAAGCAAAGAAGAATGGAAGGCCAGGCTGCCTCATCTTTTGAATCTTTCCCGTACCAATCACCTGGTGTTCAAAATGCAGCAATAGTAGCACAAATGCAAGGGATGTCTATTAAGCAGGAAGGAGAAATAGCCCTGGAACATGTACTGTTCTCATGGATCGAGGAGGAAGAATTAGTGTTTGTAAATGAAGCATCAACCTCCAAGAAACCTTTGGTATAGTCATATTATTACACCAGGTCAAAGAGGAGGATGGTGGATCTGCCTGAAGTCAATCCTGATGAGATGACTAAGGGGCCTTCAGTTCAAGCTCCCTATATACCTACACCAAGATAAGAGGTGTCAATGACAACTCAAAATCAGGGAATTGCTTATCCAGTGGTAGAGAAGGCAAGATATCCCTACGACCATAAGGCACAATCATTAGGACCCATGAATGTGGTTGAGCAGTTGAAGAAAGCTCCTGCTAATGTATCCTTATGGGATATGTTAGCCATTCCTGAATAGAAACTACTATTACAAGAAGCTCTATAATCTCAAGGGGAGCCTAAAGTTACCAACACTAAAGGAGAAGTTGATAAAAGAAGAGTTTAATTCATAGAACCCCAATCTCAAGGAACACCCGCTTTGGTAAATACCAAGGAAGAGGTGAGTAAGACTAAGCCAAATCCTTTTTATTTGACCCTAATAGTAGGGAAGAAGTTGTCGCATAATTCCATGATAGATTCGGTTGCCATCACTATAGTCATGCCCAAGCAAATAACAGATGCCTTAAAGATAAAGTATGAGCCACTAGCCAAAGGAGTCATGCAATTAGATGGAAAGTCAGTCCAGACCATAGGCATTATCAAATAGCTTCCATTACAGTTATATACTTGCCTAAACATAACTGTCTTGCAAGATGTAGTAATCATTGATATTCCCCATGTCTTTGGCTTATGTCTATCTAGAGATTTCACCACCAAGATTGGAGGGTACGTGTCATTAGATTGGTCACATTTAATCTTAAGGACTAAATATGGTACAAAGATGAAGGTGCTGTCTGAACCTTTGTCTAAGGAGCATATTACTGAGAAACAAGTATCAAAGTTTGAAGCGTCCCGTGCTATGATCAACATAGAGGAAAGAGTCTATGGAAGAAATAGGAGAATAGAATGATCATGATGAAATGGAAGAAGAGGATAATCAACTGTTATCTATGATGTAGAGTGACTCTTATGGAAATTATGACTCTACTGGCTTGGGAACATATGTCATCTTTGATGAAGATCAAGAGATACCTGAGATAATGGAGAAAGAAAATATGAAAGAGGAAGATTTTGATGAAGACTTTAAGGTTTGGAGCCTAAACTTTGATGGAGCTAGAAGCAGGAATGGTGCTGGAGCAAGCATCTACCTTATCTCACCAAAAGGGGAGAAGATCCTCAGAGCCCTACACTTCCATTTTGCTTGCACCAATAATGAAGCTGAGTATGAATCTCTAGTGCATGACCTAATTCTCGCTAAAAGGAAAGGTGTAAGAAATTTGAAAGTTCTAGGTGACTCAGAGTTGGTAGTAAAGCAGATTAGAGAAAAGGCTACAACAAAGAATGTGAGAATGAGATCATATCACCACCAAATATGGGATCTGATTGAAGATTTTGATGCCTTCAACATAAAAGTCATACCAAGATCTTAAAATACTGAAGCAGACATAATGACCCAAATTGGGTCTCAGTTTGACCTAACTAAGGATCTGTTGGTCAATAAAGAGGTAGTTAAGGTTATCATCCACCCTGCCATCCTTGATAATGGAGTTAATTGGCAGGTTTTTGAAGATGATAGTCAAATTCTCTTATTTTTACAACAGTCCAGAGAATTTGCAGATCAGTTGCAGTCTAAAATTGAAGAGGTATACGATGATCAGATAATGCAACTAAAATCAAATAAGCTTCGAAGAGGGTTAATAACCTTGGAGAATCTTTTTGACCCTGATGATGCAAGTTTAGACAAAAGGAAGTTTGTAGAAAACAAAGATGACTATTCGGAGATCAAAGTTGGTGAAGGAAGGAAGCTGAAAATAGGCAATGTTACCACCCACGAGGAAAAAGATAGGTTGATATCTCTGTGTAATAGATATGACAAAGTAATTGCATGGACTTATGAGGATCTTCATGGTTACAATAGAGACATAGTCCAGCATACTATTGAACTCACAGAAGGGTCAAAGCCTGTACGTCAGAAACAAAGACTAGTGAATCCCAAGATCGAATCACTCATGGTTGAAGAGCTCCAGAAACTATTATTATCTAAAATAATCTTTCCAATTAAACACTCAACATGGGTGTCTAACTTGGTACTAGTAAGGAAGAAGAATGGGGAAATTAGACTCTGCATTGATTTCAGAGATCTAAACAAAGCTTCATTGAAAGATCACTACCCACTCTCTTCAATGGAACAAATTTTGCAAACAGTAGTTGGTTCAGAAAGATTTTCTCTGTTGGATGGTTTTTCAGGTTACAATAAAATTTGGGTGGCCATGGAGGACCAATATAAGACTGCTTTCACCACCAAGTGGGGAACCTTTGTATATGCAAAGATGCCTTTTGGGCTTTCAAATGCTGTGGCAACTTTTCAACGTGCTATCGATATAGCATTTAAGGGGTTGATAAATAAGATCATCCTGATCTATTTAGATGATCTGACTATGTTCACAAAGAATGCTAAGGATCACTTTGACCATTTAGAGGCTATTTTCCAAAGGTGTCAAGAATTTGGGATCTCTTTGAACCCCAAGAAGTGTGTATTTGGAGTACCTCAAGGAAAGTTACTAGGACACATTTTCAAAAGATGGAATCTCTATTGACCCTGATCGAGTTAAGGCAATAATGGATTTATCTTTACCTGTCAACAAGAAGGCAGTGTAATCCTTTTTGGGGAAGATCAACTTTGTCAGTAGATTTATATCTTATTTTGCAGGGTTAATTAGACTTATCACTCTGATGTTGAAAATGATCTAAATTTTAAGTGGACAGCCAAAGGTAGACAAGCTTTTGAAAATATAAAGAAAGTAATCTCTACTGCCCCAATACTACATAATCCAAACTTTTCTAAAGATTTCATAATGTATGTATATGGAGGAGAATACAATATAGCAGCTATCTTAACCCAGAAAGATCAAGAAGAAGGAGAACATCCTATTGCTTTCTTTTCCATAACATTGTGGGAATATGAATCTAGGTACAATTTTGTTGAAAACCAAGCATATGCCATAGTTAAAGGAATGAAAAAATTCAGACACTTAGTGACAGGAAATAAGATTTTGATACTGGTAGCTCATTCAAGTGTTAGAGAATAGATTATGGAAGGAGAAATCACTAAGAAAATGAAAGGAAGCAAGGTATGCGGAAACGCTTCCTACATTGATCTACTGAGGAAAGACTTATGCAAATTTTTACTTTTACAATTATAGATTAAGATGCACATTAATAGAAAGATAATAACAACTTCCAAATGCAAACACAAAACTCACAACACAAGATATACGTGGGGAAAACCCTTTCAGGTAAAAAAATCCACACTCCAAAGCCGCCCAATATATCATTCAGGAATCACTAAGATTACAATATACTTGTAGAGCAAGATTTTATAGGAGTATATCCAACCAGAGATCTAGGAGGTAATTCGACATCTATAAGATTCTTACATGCAACCTCCATCTCAAGTTCCTGATATATAGGAGATACAATATAGTACACCGCCAACAGTAATTACAAAACCATGAGCTAAAACCACCCAAAAATGGTGCCCAACTTATATCCAATCAAAGATGCCTTGTGATGTGCCAAACCACACACCAACACGTGTAACTCTCCCCTTTACAACTCTTTTATGTGTCCAACATGTTTTTACATTTTCTAAAAATAGAAGGTGCAACTTCCGGAGGCCATAACTTTTGATCTGGGTGTCTAATTGACGAACCGTTTGATGCGTTGAAATGTTCGTGAAGAGATCTATCACCCTATAACCCAGTACACTGGTTATGACAATTTTAGGGATGTTTAGAGAAGTTTCTATTCTGGTAATTGAGTTCAAATACTTTTTCTGATAGTTTCAAAAAATAGAAACTTTAATACCTCGCCATCCAGATATGATCTTGAGACGAAACTCACCCGAGATGTTCATTTAGCTATTTTGCACCTTCTGGGAAAAAAATTAGGTCAATCCGAGCTCAATCAAAGGACTTTCTAAAAATAGTAAGTCTTGCTATTTTTTACTCTTTTGGAAACTTTGAAAGTTCTAGACCATTCTCTAAGATAAAGGGTATTCGAAAAGACCAAAACTGGGAAGAATAGTAATCTTTTGAAGTTGCAAGGTTGAAACACTTTTCCTAATAGAAAAGAGCAAATTGGATAACTAAGATTCTAGAGTATGATGTGGATGTAAAGCCCACTAAATTGGTAAGAGGGAGAGGGCTCTGCCAATATATTGCTCAAGACTCAGAGGTGTCAATAGAGAAGGAAGATGACAAAGAGATTGTACTAAAAGTACAAGAAAATGATCTAGACTCTTGGGTTAGTGACAGGATACAATTCATGCAGATTGGTCGACTCCCTAAGATACTCTCCCCTGAAAAGAAAAGATACTGTAGGCAACAAGGATCTAATTTCATCTTGATTAATCATGTCCTTTTTAGAAAGAATTTTTATGGAATCTTACTCAGGTGTGTGGACAAAAGATGAGGCTCAAAGGATATTGCATGAATTCATGGGACATCAGGGGGACATTTTTCTGCAAAGACTACTGCCATTAAAATTACTCAAGTAGGATACTATTAGACTTCGATATTTTTTGATTGCCATAAAATGGTTAAGGAATGCCGACCATGCGAGTTCTATGTTGGTAAAAGGAGAAATACAGCTCTACCTTTGAGTCCAATTGTTGTAAATGAACCTTTGGTTTAGTGGGGATTGGATTTCATAGGAATGATTAATCAAGTTTCAAGCTCAGGACACAAGTGGATCCTTACTACAACTAATTATTTTACTAGGTGGAGTGAAGCTATCCCATTGAAAGAAGCCACTGAGAAGGTTATTCTAGATTTTATTGAAGGAATAGTTACCCATTTCAGCCCCCCTCACATTATTATATCTGATAATACTAAGACATTCTTAAGATCAAGATTATCTGAATCTTCTTTAAAAAATGGCATCTATTTGAAGAATTCATCTAATTATTATCCACAAGGGAATGGTTTAGCAGATTCAACAAATAAGAATATGATTAGGATCTTTAAAAGAATGGGAATGGATCATCAAAAGGAATGGCATAAGGACCTTAATGCAGCATTATGGTCTGACAAAATTGCACCAAAAAAAGTAATTAAAGCATCTCCTTATGAACTTATGTATGGGAAAAATGCCGTAATGCCTTTGTCAATAGAGATTCCCGCCTTATAGTTAATTAAGAAAATGGAAATTGAAGAAAATGGTCCAATGCATGTGAGGCTTGCGAAACTATTGGAATTGTAAGAGAAGAGGGAACTAGCGCATTACTCTTTGATGAATCGTCAGCAAATTGTGAAAAGTTGGTTTGATCAAAAGAATTTAGAGCCAAATTTTGAGGTTGGTTCTTTGGTCTTAAAGTGGGATGAGAGAGCCTCAAAACTAGGACGTCATGGCAAATTTGATTCATTATGGATGGGCCCCTATAAGATCACTGCCTGTAAGCAACACAATGCATATGAATTAGAGACTGTGGAGGGAGAGCCATTGGAAATTCCTGTTAATGGGATCTTTCTCAAGCATTTCACATAGAAACTAATGTTGCCCTTATATCATAGTTAGCGTAGTTTCCTTACTATTTATTTCCTTTTAAGTTTGTTTTTTCCCACTTCTAAATAAGTGTTCTTTAAACATGTGTCCATAGCTCATCAACCTCTTAGGTGTCTTTTCAGTAGAGCTTTTAATAAAGACTCTTAGGTCTAGGACGATGGCCAATCATTTTAAAGAGATCGCCACATTAATGATGAATCAGTGGAAGAGTTGCTTTAAGATCTAAAGGATCCAATAACCGCCATTTCGATGTGTTTTCATAGACTCATTTAATGAAAAGTGATGTCTCATTAATGCATGACATTAATTCCCATTGGAGCCGAAGTTTTGAAAGTATGCCTCAACGCTTCATTATCATATCGTTGTCATAGAATTCCTTCTGAGAGAGCTTGAGTTTTCAAAATTCTAGCGCAAGAGTTGCGCTCGGGTTGAAATTGCAGAAATGGCAGAGGAAGGCCAATCTTCAAGGGGTGGTGAGCAAGAGAGTCTTTTTGATTTGTCCAAAAGATGGAAAAAGAGTAAACCATATGCCTCAGCCAAGGCACAACCTAGGGTTAGCCTAGCAAAGACCAGAGTTCTTGAAAAGAGTAAAGCTGCAGACCCTTCCTTATACAGGCAAAGTAGGGTAAGTTTAATACTTTTGGTATGGAGATTTGGACTTTTGGTTTAGCCCAATTCATGGTTCTATTTATTCACTCCTATCCAGAGTTAATTCACCTGTGTGCAATTCATTTTGATCCCCAAACTACAACTATTCAAATGAATAACTTTATGCTCCAAATTACTCCAAAGGCAATTCCTAATATGTTGGGACTATCGTATGATTGGAGTGCTAGTTTTTATGACATAGCTAAGATGCAGAATGTGTAGTATAAACAAAGTTTCTTAAACCAAGAATTGCACCTTGATGAGGACAATACTTAGATGCCATCTCTACCCCTAGCTAGACATTTGCTGACTACAGACGTGCAAGATGCCTTTTCAATGTTAGCCTTTATCTTTGGCCAAGATGAAGATGCAAATGTGCATGATTGGCAATTTGGGTCTATTTTTTGCCTTAGGATAGTCACAAAGGCTCAAGAGTACAAGTTTGATTTTGCGGAGCCTATTGCCCGCGCCCTATGTGATCAATTGGCTAACTTCAAACACATGTAAACTTTCAGGTATTACTCATACCTCTTCCATTTGATTTTGTATCAAAACTACTAGTTGTTCCAGCAGTATATGAATTTGGATATGTATGATTTAGAGGTAGATGATAGGAAGACTATTCCTGTGTCTGCATGGACTCATGTATTGTTTGAAACCTCCAACCCATATGAATTTATGGAGTGTTTTGTTGCCCCCATATATGAACAATTAGATTAAGAGGAGATTTCAAATAGAATGACCAATAGAGTGAGAGGTCTCATCACAAACTCCCCAATTCCTTGTGATTATTTTTATGGTGCCCATTTTACAGTGATAAAAGTCCATGGTTTTACGGGTGAACCTTTTTTGCTCCCAAAGGTCCTAACTTCCAGAGTCTTGGCCCTGGAATTGGCTCGCCAATTGTCAATAATTGATAATCATTTTGGAAACAAAAAGAAGAAAAAGTTCTATGATACCCCTTGGAATAAGGGTGGAATACCAGTCATGAAAAGAGAGATAGAGCCTCTTTTACAAAAGAAGCTGGACAACTATGGGCTTGTCTTGATGCAGGATCAATGGAAATATGACCCTAATAGCTTTTTGGCTTCCTGGCTCATGAATAATAAGGTTCATGCTACCTTCATCCATGAAAGCTGACCATTCTAGGAACAAAGGAGATCACCGCAGGCTGATACCCTAGATGTCTATATAGAACTGAGTGATATTCCTGGTGAGGGCCCTAAACCATGGGAGACATTCTATACTCCTATCAAAGTTTATGATCCAAAAATAAAGATGACTCATGGTTTGAGGCAGACCCTAATTAAGAAAGATTGGAGCAATGACAAGATTTTGGCATATTGGAAATATAGAGAAGAGATTCCTTAGCCTGAGAGGACCTTTGGGTAGTTTGAGTCAGATGAAAAATGGGACAAGTTGTGGGACGATGATCATATGACCCCAGTCTTGAGCCTAGATATAAGCAATATCACTTAGACTCTTGAAGAGGAAGTGCAAATTGGTTTTGCAAAAATAAGAGGAAGAGGACAAATTTGAAGAGGTTCCACAGAAGCAGATCCCTGCAACCACGACAACCCCACAGGTAAGTGTATCTTTGTCCTCTTATGCTCCTCATTCTACTTCTTTGGGGTTGACCAGACAAATGCCTCAAGTTTCCACATCTCCTACTACAACTGCTATGCCTTTGCAATATTTCTCACCTCCTCCTAGTTCCAAATCTTTATCGGTCCCCTAAACTTTTAGTTTGCCATTCTTTTCCCCATCAGTGCCTAGGAGAACTACACAACCACAAGACCTAAGACAACAAATAATGACTACCATACCCTATGGCTTACCCCAAGGCTTCCCCTTGTTGCAAGTATGGGCCTAATCGGTGTTGTCATTGATGTCAACATACTCATGTTGCATTAATGATAAGGATTGGATGAGCTGTATGCTGAGGATATTGAGAAAATTAGTCTCATCAGGAACAAAGAAGAACAGTGAAGACAGTGAGGTAAAGATCCCAGGAAAGATGAAGATCAGAGGATGCACATCAAAGGGTTTGTAGATATGTGTCTTAAGATGATCTAGTAAAGATTTCAGAGGTCCACATGAAGATTTGAAGAAGTTATGGCCACTTAAGTAAAACCAGTTTCGGTAGATGTTCTGAGGTGACAGAGTGACACAGATAGGTCCGATGAGATCCAGAAATGCAATATCTTATTCTACGGATTTGGTGGAGTGTTTAGAAAGTCAATGTGAGCTGACAACCCAATTGGTTTGTGGTCTGGAGGTCTGCAAGCATCTATTCCAATATGACAGTGATGACAAATTATGTTCTTGAGGCTCCAGATGAAGGAGAGAATGATTTCAGTAAGAAGAAGTAGTGTGGATGTTCTTGGTGATTCAGGAAAGCTTGTGGAGGTCTTTGGATTGTGTCTAGTTTGTGTTGGTGGTCTACATTAAAGATTGAGCTCGTAATTGAAGAATTACTTCCGGATGATAATGTTCTTTCTAAGTCTGGCCAACCGGATGAGTTACACATCCTATGGATGTTCTGTGAAGAATGGCGTGTTCCTAAGGAAGATTGAAGTCTTAGATCTATGTGGTCAACAGTGTGTTGATCTGCTTGAAGTCTTTTTGTAATTAGTCATGTTGTATTTATGTATTTGCTTTGTAATGTATGCCGACTTGGATGATTATCCCTAAGTCGATGTCTTGTATAAATAAAGAGTTGTAAAGTTATTTCAAAAGTATCTTGTGGAGATGAGAGTGTGGTAGAGAGGAGCAGAGAAAAAGGTAGAGAAGAAGTATTGGGCTTAAATGGAACTGACTCAAGCATGGTGAAGATGCTATTCTTCAGTTCAAGTATGTAATACTTATTATTCTGTAGGCAATGTGTCTCTTATAGACAGTGGGCCTCTTGTGAGCAATTTGCTCGGGTAGTGAGCCCTAATTGGCATGTGCCATTTTGTTCTTCCTATTCTTTTAAGAGAGAATACAATCTTGGGTTAGTCACCTCATGGTTTTTCCCTTAATCGGGTTTTCCACGTCAAAAATCTTGGTGTCATATGTGTTAATGTGTTTCTGCTCTTGAATTGTTGCATTATGTTTCCATAATTTATTTATGATTATGCTGCTGAATTAAGAAAAGGATTTAAGTGATTAATTGCAAGAAAGTTTTGGACAACTGATTCACCCCCCCTCTCAGTTGTTTGTCCTAAATCTAACAATTGGTATCAGAGCCAAGTTCCTCTAAAAGGAGCTTAACTGCTTGAGGAGATCCACAATGTCGTCCTACAAAAAGGATAGTCTGAGGTTTGATGGAACCAATTTCACTCTTTGGAAAAGTCGCATGGAATGCCACTTGCAATGTATGGGAATGCAATATTGGATCATGGTTTCAAAGAAGTATGATCCTCCACAGAATAGTCTGCATACCGTAGATGAAATCAGAGATGCTGAAAATAATCTGCGGACTAAAGAGGCTCTTCTAAGTGCCTTATTTGATTCAGAGATGACAGTTGTTGTTGATCTAAAAACTGCATATGAGATTTGGCAAAAATTGGAACTTTTGCATGAAGGAGACAAGTATGTCAAATGTGCCAAGCTACAGAGTCTAAAAGGAAAATTTGAAAACCTGAAGATGAGAGAAATTGAAAATATCATTACATTTATGCCAAGAGTAAATGAGCTTGTCTGTGGTATTATATGTGCTGGTGGAATCTTGGATGAAGATGAGATTGTTGGCAAAGTTCTTAGATCCCTTCCTGATTCTTACAAATACAAGGTAGCTGCTATTGAAGAATTCAGATCCTTTTCAGGTATCACAAGAGATCAATTGGTTGGTAAATTGGCTGCATTTGAATTGACCAAGTTTGGAGATGTACCCCCTAAGACTGAATCTGCATTCAAAGCTAGTGCCTTTGTAAAAGGAAAACAAAAGTTTGATCCGAGAGAGAACTCTTCAAACAAACTATCATGGTATGAAAAATCAAGAAAAGACCTAAAAGAAGATGAAGCAGAAGCTGCTCAACTTGAAGCCTTTATTGCAAAAAGACCACCGAGAGGATCCGGTAAGTATGAGGGGAAATTACCTTTTAAATGTTTTAAATGCAATAAGATTGGTCATTTTGCCTCAAGATGTCCAGAAAGATTTTCAAGGCCAAATCCTAATAGATCAAGGTTTCAAAAGAAATGTTACTATGTTCATAAAGATGATGATGAAGGAGTAACAGATGATGAATCAGAGATAGGAAACAAATCCGGAAGTGGCTGGGTGTTTATTGCCATCAAGGAAGAAGATCCTATGCCCTTTGAATATGTCAATCATAAAATTGTAGAAAGAGCTTTGGCTGCCCAAGTTGAAGAAAAGGATGATTGGGTCATTGATAGTGGATGCTCTCACCATATGACAGGTGACAAAAATAAGTTCATAGATTTGGAAAGGTATGAAGGAGGAGTGGTAAAATTTGGTGATAATTCTGCTGGCAGAATCAAAGGTAGAGGAACCATCTCTTTTGATGGAAAGAACAAAATTGATAATGTGCTGTATGTTGAAGGTTTGAAGCACAATCTTCTTAGTGTTGGATAGTTGGTGGGCAAAGGCTATGATCTCTGATTCAACAATGGCAAATGCAAGATCTTTGAAAGTTTCAGAACAGAGATTGCATCTGGTACTCAAACAAAAGGTAATATCTTTCACTTGGTTGGTACTGGTAAAAGTTGTTTATTTGTTCAAATTGATCAAAGTTGGTTGTGGCATAGAAGAATGTGTCATGTGAATTTTGATAATATCATCAAGATAAGCAACACCCAGGCTGTGAGAGATCTTCCAAGACTGGTGAAACCTACTAATAGTTTTTGCAAAGAATTTCAGTTGGGTAAGCAGAGCAGAGTCACATTCAAAAGTAAGGAATAGTCTTCTACTGGATTATTGGACTTAGTTCATACTGATCTATGTGGTCCGGCAAGAATCAGGAGTGTGCAAGGTGATAGATACTTCAAGCTATTAATTGATGACTACTCCCGGATGATGTGGGTGACTTTTCTGAAAGATAAATCAGAGGCTCTTGAGAAATTCAAAATATTCAAGGCTATGCTAGAGAATGAAACCGGATTAAACATAAAATGTTTGAGGACTGATAGAAGTGGAGAATTCACATCCAGTGAGTTCATAGAATTCTATGAGAAACATGGAATAAAAAGACAATTGTCTACTCCAAGGACTCCACAGCAGAATGAGTAATGGAGAGAAAGAACCGAACCATCCAGGAAGCATCTAGAACCATGATGATGGAAGAAAATGTTCCTCAGATCTACTGGAGAGAAGCTATAAGCACTGCAATCTATACTCTGAATCAAGTGCAAATCAAAAGCAATACTAGTAAGACCCCTTATGAACTCTGGTTTGGCATCACTCCCATTGTGAGGTATTTCAGAGTCTTTGGTAAAAAATGTTACATTAAAAGAGATGAAGATCTAGGTAAATTTGATGTTAGAAGTGATGAAGGAATATTCTTGGGTTATTCTACTCAAAGCAAAGCATACCGGTGTTATAACAAGAGATTGAGAAAGATTATAGAAAGTACAAATGTGAAGGTTGATGAAGGTATTGAAAAACCTTCAAGGTTTTATGAATATGATGAAGATGATCAGAATGATGTTTTGACCCAAGGAGTTCAAGCCCCTTCTAAAATTAAGAGTCAGACCGATCCGGTGAATCAGGAAGAAGAGATGAGTTTGAATGAACCTGTTCAAGAAATAGAAGTGCAAGAAAGTTCCAAAATTCCCAAGTATGTAAGACTAAATCACTTTGAAGATCAAATCATAGGTGATAAAAAGCAAAGGTGTTCAAACAAGAAGAAAGATTGCTCAAGACTGAGAAGAGTATTGTCTGATTGCAAAGATTGAACCAAAGTTAGTAAATGAAGCATGCAATGATGAAAGCTAGACCAAAGCAATGGAGGAAGAGATGATGCAAATTGAGAAAAATCACACTTGGGATCTTGTTCCCAGACCTAGAAACAAGAATGTGATTGGAACCAAATGAGTATTCCAGAATAAACTAAATGAAGATGGTGAAGTAGTCAGAAACAAAGCCAGATTGGTCTCTAAGGGTTACTCTCAAGTAGGAGTTGATTTTGAAGAAACTTTTGCTCCGGTGGCAAGAATTGAAGTAGTTAGGTTATTTCCTGTCTTTGCTGCCTTCAAGGACTTCAAAGTATATCAGATGGATGTCAAGTCTGCCTTCCTGAATGGTGACTTGGAAGAAGAAGTTTACATTGAGCAACTGGATGGATTTCAATTGTCTGATCATGGTGATATGGTCTGCAAGTTGAAGAAAGCACTGTATGGACTCAAGCAAGCCCCAAGAGCCTGGTATGAAAGATTGGATAAGCATCTTTTAAAGATTGGTTTCAACAAAGGTACTGCTGACAGTAATTTGTATTTCAAAATTGATCATGAAAATATCTTGATTGTTGAAGTATTTGTTGATGATATTATTTTTGGAGGAAGAGATAGTATGTGTAAAAATTTTGTAAATCAAATGAAAAGTGAATTTGAGATGTCCATGTTTGGGGAAATGAATTTCTTCTTGGGTTTGCAAATCATTCAAACAAAGAAAGGAATCTTCATTTCTCAGACCAAATATGTGAAAGAATTGTTGAAGAAATTTGGGATGGAAGACTCAAAACCAATGAGTACTCCCATGGCAACTGGGTATAAATTAAGCAAAGATGATGACTCTCCTAAGGCTGATCAGAAAAAGTATAGGTCAATGATTGGAGGATTATTGTATCTCACTCAAACTAGACCTGACATTATGAATGTTGTTGGTCTTGTTGCTAGATTCCAAGCTAATCCTAGAGAATCTCATGTCATGGAAATCAAGAGGATTTTTAGATATCTAAAAGGGATAGTTGAGTATGGGTTGTGGTATCCCAGAGATCATGATTTTTCTCTTCATGCATATATAGATGCAGATTGGGTAGGAGATGTGGATGACCGGAAGAGTACGAGTGGTGGAGCATTCTTTTTGGGGAAGAAATTGGTTTCTTGGCTGAGCAAGAAACAAGAGGCAATATCTCTGTCCACTGCAGAAGTAGAATATATTGTAGCAATAGGTAGTTGCACTCAAGTATTGTGGATGAATCAAATGCTAAGATATATCAGAGTGGAGTATGAAGAACCTATCACAATCTTTTGTGATAATTCAAGTGCAATTAACATATCAACAAATTCGGTGTTGCATTCAAAGACTAAACATATATCCATCAAGTTTCATTTTTTAAGAGAGAAAGTGAACCAAAATGAAGTCAGATTAGAGTTTGTACCTTCCAAGGATCAGATTGCAGATATTTTTACTAAACCTCTACCTAAGGACTCTTTTGAGTATCTCAGGGAGAAGTTAGGGGTTATTACCCCCCCGGTTATGAATTAAGGTGCACTGATGTGCATCAGTCCGGTGGATCTCACAGTCATATCTTGTGGTTTGAATTGATGATGGGAAGATGCTACTTAGGGGGAGCAACTGATATGATTCTAAAGTGATGCAAGTATGTGCCCTTTGCCATTGATGTCAAAGGGGGAGAGAAGACATGTGAAAAACAAGTAGTTGCTGATCAAAGGGGGAGCAGTAAAGGAAGAGAAGACATGTGAATGGTTGTTGTTGATAGGGGGAGTTATGTCAGTGAGGAGAGGTTCTTGTCTTGATGGTTAAAACAATTTTTCACATCATATGTGGTGCAGGGGCACCTAACAAACCCTGTTTTGTTTGTAATAAGGTCAAACTGACCAATTGTTTTACTTTCAATTTTTATTTTTTGTTCAGTTTGTAACTGACCATGTAGACAGTTCAAAAATAGGGAAGTTTGGGGATAGGAAGTGGTTGAGCTTCCCCAACTACTCAGGAATGGTTGAACTCCCTCAACAGTGGGTTAAAAATAAGGTAGATCAAATAGGAGGGGTTTGGTATCTTGTATGTGTGTGTTCATTGCCTATGTATGAAGAAAACTAAAGAATAAAGAAACTCTGTTCCATCCCTTGTGTGTCAAAATCTGATAATTGTACATAGAAATTTTTGTTCTCCAGTTGTAGTTAATCTCTATCCTACAAGTTGCCTTACCATGGATCGATGAAGCATTCCACTGGTTCGACTCTCGTTGAGATCGGTGGGATATCTTTTGTGTATATATTTTTGTTTTTGTTTCTATTTATTTTGTTGTTTGGTAGGATGGGGCAGAAGTTCTGAAAGATTTGTTGTTTGCAATGAGTTGCCTAGCATCACCATGTGCTAGGTTTTGGAAGGAGGTAGTGTGACCACGAAGTTATAGAGTCACATAGAAGTTTCATCGGTGAGACAAAGACATATTAGAGGAAATATTGTTCACCAGGCTGATAAGAAGCATTTGGCTAAAAGCACAAATGTAGAAGAAACTCATATCGGGAAGACCCAAACAATCGGCACGATAATCCTAATGGAAGCCGATAGTGTTCGGTGTAGTCGATGAAGAACTGAGACCCTTTCAGAGAGACATAAAGTGTTCTCTGGCTGATAGTAGGATCGGGAGAACTTTGGTGTCGGAGGAATGATTGCAGAAGATGCTGATGGAAAATGTCTGACCGATAAGAGTTTATCGATGAAGAACAAGGTGAGGTCTCACCAAAGATAGCATATTTTGGCATATCGGCAAGAGTATCGATATCAGGGGACAAGTTTGAGATCCTACTGATGAAGTAGGTCTTGCCGAAGGCAGCATACCGCATCAGCATATTGGTGAAGGAACCAAAGACTTCACCGATGATTGAAGTCTTACTGACGAATGTGGTTGAATGTGACATCAGTGTGATCAGGATATCGGTGGAAGGTTTTGTTGAGTTGCCGATGGTGTTAAGTCCTACCAATAGGTGTGAAACATAGAGTCCTCCATCGGGGAGACTCGTAAGATCAGAGAGATAAGTTCTAAGTGTTGGCAAGAGACACTATATGGATTCATGGTTGTTGTCATTGATGGCAACAAAGGTCATCCCACATATCTGCAAGTCATGGTGTGTCTCTACCGGAAGTCAGAATGAAGATTATTGTGGTCCGGTGAACAAGAACAGAGCATGTGGCAAGGTCCGACAGACAGGTCCAGATCTCTCAGAGGAAGTATCTTGGTGCAGTGCGGATTTGGGGAAGTCAAGAGGACTACCTTGAGTGGTATATTCCAAGGATTTAGCCTACGGTGATGGATAAGGAAAAAGATATGAATAGTTGAGGACCGGATTCCTGAGTGACAGTGTGAACAGAGGAAGAACTGACTGACAGAACATCAGACTATTTTCCGGATATGTTACTGATGATGGTAAAGGTTGTGAAGGCATGAATCATGTTTGGCCGACATGATTAATGATATCTACAAGTATATGCTTGATCTGCATTACTTGATGTGCAAGGATTCAGCCGATAGAACAGAGTTTGTGAGAAGATAGACTATTCCAACTACCGACTAGAAAGATAATGAAATCACTTGTGCGGATATATATATAGGATGGATTTAGTTATGAGAGGTGATGTGATGAGATGTGATATGTGAATAAGAGCAGAGTAGAACAGAAGCAGTAAGAAAGATCCGGTATGTGAAAGGAAAGCAAAATAAAGAGGAGAAAGATGAAGTGTAGAAGATCAGTGTACTGAGCCTAACTGGAACTGAACTCCAGCATATGTGGATGCTTTCAATCAGTTCAAGTATTGTACAACATTCTTTTGTAGACAGTGTGTCTCCTTGTAGGCAGTGTGCCTCCTTTGTGAGCAGTGTGCTCAGGCAGTGAGCCCTAATTGGCAAGTGCCATTTTGTAATTCCTTATTCTTCTAACAGAGAATAATCTTTGGGTTAATCACCCCGTGGTTTTCTCCCTTAACAGGGTTTCCACGTCAAAAATACTGTGTCATGTGTTTTTCATTTCATGGTAATGTTTGCTTGTTTGAATTAATGCTGCATTGATTAATAAGGAAGTTCAGAAAGAAGAAATAATTAGGATAACTGATTCACCCCCCTCTCAGTTATCAACAATTGGTATTAGAGCTAGGTTCCTCCTCATAGAGCTTAACAGCTTGAGGAAGATCTGGGAGTTCAAATGGATGCATATGGTTTAAGGGAGCAACTCAAGACTGCCCTTAAGGATCTTGAACAGTCAAACTCTGAAGTCAATGAATTAAAGGAAAGACTCAAACAGGCTGATGAATTCATGAGAGAACTAAAAGACAAATTAAGTCTCTCTATGAAAAAGAGAAAGGAGCTACTCCAGCAATTGGCAAGATAAAGTGAAGAAAGTAATGCAAATGAAGAGCTGACTGAGAAAACCAAGTTATGTGAAAAGTTATCAAAAGAAGTCATTATGGTAAGACATGAAATGGAATTAGGAGTTATAAAGTTTACTCAAGAGATTGAAGAGAAAAAAAAAATTGAAGACAATCTAAGACAATCTCTCAAAGAGAAATCAGAAGATTGCCACCAGATGGATAGGATTATCAGACATCTTGAATCTGATCTTGAAGATGCTAAAGATAATGAAGAAAAACTTGAGGATCAAATTGTCTCTCTCAAAAGGGATCTTCAAACATCAAATGAATATAAAGAGAAATTCAAGATAAGTTCTGCTCAACTTGAAGTTCTTCTTGGAAGTCAAAAGAGGGCAGATGACAAGTGTGGTTTGGGATATGAGAAAGGAGAAAGCTCTGGATCCGGTCAGAAGAATTTTGGATCAGAAAATCCAAGGAACAGGCCTAGAAGACCTCCGGTAAGACAACCCAATGCTTAAAGATATCCATCCTTCAATGGATACTGCCATAGCTGCAATCACTTTGGTCACAAAGCTAATCAGTGCAGAAAGAGAATGAATCAGACTAATTCATCCTTGTCCGGACAATGCTTTAACTGCAAAAGGTATGGACATAAGTCTCATGAATGCAAAAATATGCAAATGAACAAATCATTCAATGGTAGATGCTTTACATGCAATAGAGTAGGTCATATGGCTAATCAATGCAGATTAAGAGGTTATCAGTCAAATATGCAAAGAAATGTTGTTTGTCAAATCTGTAATAGGTCCGGTCATAATGCAAAAGTCTGTAGAAGCAAGAATCAGGACAAAAGAGGTCTGGTATATAATCAGAATCAAGACAGGGGTAAATAAAAGATGAATGCAGATGAAGTTAGGAATGAGATGAACAAGATTTGGGTGAAGAAAAGTTTAGAGAAGGTAGAGGTTGGATCTGCACCAGACTCTGGTGCTGATATTCCTTCCGAAAATTAAGAAATGAGCTCTAGCTCAGGGGGAGACACAAAGAAAACCCTGTTCCCCCAGCCAATCAAGTGGTGCCGGATTAGGCACAAGATGCAGAGTAAAGGGTTTGTAGATATGATTCTTGAGATGATCCAGCTAAGATTTCAGAGGTCCGCATGAAGATGTGAAGAAGTTGTGATCGATCATGTAGAACCTGTTCCGGGAGATGCTCCATAATGACAGAGGATTACAAAAAGGTCTAGAGAGATCCGGAAGTGCACTGTCTTATTCTGCGGATTGGACAGAGTATTTGGGATGTCCTTGTGATGTGTCATCTTGATTTGTTCATGGTTGGAAGATCCGCATGATGTTCATAGATCAGGACTGATTCGGTTCTTCAAGTCATTCGAATAAGGCAAACTGAAATAATGTAGGTTGAGCATTTATTGCAATCAGATATTAGGGTTTGCGGAGCAATATAAGGGATTTCACATAAATCACTTGTTCATTCTACACTCAAGAAGAAGCGAAAAGTGGAGCTCTGCAACAAACTTCATCAAGTTCACCGAAGATCTCTTGCATAAGTCATTACATACAGAAATCAATCCAACCACTCCGTGTAACCGAAGGCACATAAGGTATTTTCCGTTTTCGATATCTCACTACAAATCTTTTGAAAAATGGCTACTCTGAATATAGTAAAGATCTCAGATAGGCCCCGACCTGAATTTAAGAAACACCCATACAAGTCATTGGAGGTAGATCCCTTAGGAGCATTGTCTAGTGTTCCACATGGCATTTTACACACAGAAGACATTAGGGTTTACATACATGCAAGTATTGAGGAATTTGGGGAATTCAAATTGAGAGATTTCTATCACAAACAACTGATAGACAATGCTTTTGAGCTTAAACCAGAGTATAAGGGTATCCATAAGAAACATTTTGATCAATTCATTCATTTCCCCTGCTTTGAAGAAGATGAATGGGTCCGGTACGTTTTGAGTAGAATGCATGACAACTTCCTATGGCTGGATAGACCCTGCAAGATCACAAAAGAGGCAATTAGGGCAGTAACTGGTCTATACTCTTCCGGAGGGATACCTATCCTGAAATCCGTCAAAAATAACATTGTAACTGAGGCCACCGGATCAAAATTTGATAAGAGGGCAATGACCATTGAAGATATTTCTGATCCGGATATCAAGTTTGCATCTATGATAATAGGATACAAGATTTATCACCCCAGTAGGGAGAATTCTGTATCCGAAACTGCAGTATATACTGCCTATGAGATGCTGAGGAAGAATGCAGATTATGATCTCTGTGAACTTCTTTTAAGCCAACTAATGGAAAATATACAAAAGATCAAAAAGGACAAAAAGAATTCTTTCAAGTATGGTACACTTATATTATGTCTATTTTTCTACTTCATGAATGAGCTGCCCAGATCAAGTGGATGGGTATGGTAGAATGACAAACCTGTAACAGCCTAGATCAGAGATTATTTACATGGGCTTGGGGATGCCAAAGAAAGAAATACAGCCCTGTGGGGATACTTCAAAAACTTCCAGAGCATGATGCAAGCAAGAGAAAGAATTCCCCAGTCTATTGTTGAAAAAATATAAAGACTCAGTCTGCTTTACGGTTGATACTGATCAGTGCCTAATGGAAGTAGTAGAGCCAAGGACAGTTATGATCATGCCCATGGGGTATGAGGTTGATGAACAGATTGTGGAACTGCATGTTCAACACATGCTTAGTCAGCCCAAAGATCCAAAGGCAGAAAGGTTTGGAACCTTTGAGGAGCTGAGTGTGAAGATCCATGTGGAACTCAGAGAACCTGAGATACAGAGGAAGGTGAGAAAAGAAGTAGAGCATATTGCTCAAGGCCTAGGCATCCCAAAGGAGGCACTTGATGCCAACCAGGAAAAGAGGTGAAAGGCTGAGGAAGAGAAGAAAGAGGCAGAAAAGAAAAGCAAGAAAAATACTCTAGTGGAAACCTCAACCTAGACCAGATCATCAAAGGGATCTACACCTGTCACAACCAAAAGCTCAAAAACATCAAAACTGGAAGGTCAGACATCCGGTAAAGGAGAGAAAAGGTCTAAAATAAAAGCCACAAGGGCTTATACAAGTCAGAAAGATGAAGAGGAAACTGAATCAGATGAGGGGGTAAAGGAAATAAAGAAGCAGAAGAAGAAAGGATCCAGTAAACCCTCCACAGGCCAAGACAAGGAAGAAATGGCAGAGGAATTTGTTGAAAAACCCACCCTGTCTCTAGAGAGTGTAATCAAATCAGTCACTGTGGATGGAAACCTTCAACCAATGGCCGAATTCTATGATGACTACAATGAGGCTGACTAAAAGATCCTGCAGGAAGCCACAATCAGGTATCTGAACATTTACAATAAGGCTTTCATTGAGATTATATCTCTAATTCCTAAAAGCCTAGAAAAGGAGTTAGAAATAAGAAAGAACAATGCCTAGGCAAAAGATCTGGGAGCAAATAGCTATTCATCTATATCCTCAAATTGATCCCAAGACAATGAACATAATATTCAAAGACTGCAAAGATGAGTTCAGGAGTAAAGCAAGGATGAATCAAGTCATGCTTGGTGAGACTGACAAGGTGGCCATGGATACAGAAGAGATCATCCGGAAGGCCTTCAAAAGGTTTAATCTTCCTGTTGTAGAGGACTTGGGTACTGATCCCTCATCCACAAGTGTTGCAGAAGAAACTTCTGAGAAAGCAATAGAAGAGATGGGCCCTGAACAAACCAACATTTCTCCTCCGGTTTCCCCTATAGTCTCCGGATCCAAAGAAGAAGAGAAATTACAAGAGAAAGAAGTAGCGGTAAAAGAAAAAGAAGTTGACAGTACCAAGGTTGCAGAGAAAGAGAAGACTCCAACAGAGAAAACCACAACTGATAGTGGTAAGAATGTAGAAGGAGAGAAAACTCCAAAGGATAGCTCCAAGACTGCAGAAGAGAAGAAACATCTGTCTCCAGCAAGAGACACTACACAAACTGTCCAAAAATTTCTGAGCAAAGAAACAATAGAGATTGATGAACTGGAGCTTCTACAAGGTCCATTCAATTCTGATTCCCTCTATCTGGTACAGACAATGAAGATAGCTTCATTTGCAAATGCTAAGGCAAATGAAAAACTCCTAAACTCTCATATGGAAGACTGTGAGTTGATAGAAGTTGCTTCCAGAGTGCTTGAAAAAATTATGCCATCGGTCCAGAAAGATCCCACAGCCTCCTCTTCCGGTAATCTCAAAACCTTAGTCAGCAGTGTTGGTACACATTTTGATTCTCTAGAAAAATCAGCTGAAGAAAAGGTCCGGAAGGAGTTTTTGGATAAGAGATTCTCAGAGGTACTAGGATTAATCTCTAATGATAGGAGAAATATGAGTATTGGAATAAAAATCTTAGAAAATGTTCTTAAGGATGGCGGTGACATTTACAAATTTTGTATCTCATGGTCAAAAGCAACAGTAGAAATTGAGAAGAAAATAAAAGAGGAACAGGACAAACTACTGAGTTTGTGTCAAAGTTTTGATCCTCTCTCTTCCTCCATAGTAAATCAAGAATTTCAAACTATTGCAATCACAAATGTAATAAAGAACTTTGAAAAGGAAAGGAAGAATATAATTAACCGGATGGGAGAACTTAGAAGGATGATTATCCCTAAGTTAGAGACCATGCATGAGGCCATAAGTGATGCTAAGACTACCGCCCAAACCAATGATCCGACAGATCTTAAGAGGGTAGAAGCTTTTGCATTTTTGTTGAGTGGTCACATTTCAATTTTGGATAGAATGAAGCAAAGTTGGGCTACAGAACTCATCCAATTGAAGACATCCTTTGCAGACATTCTTCAGTTTTTGTGAATATGTAATATACAACCAAGTATAGTAAAATTCTTAAAAATTTTGGTGTGCGGACCCTACCCTTTGCCATTGATGTCAAAGGGGGAGTGAGGAGCAATGAAAAATGAGGAATCCAACTAAGGGGGAGCTCTAGAAAATGTATATAAAGACAGAGCATCAGCCAAGGGGGAGCATAGTGTAAACACTTAGTCATTTTTCGCTAAGTGTTGCCATCAATGCCAAAGGGGGAGATTGTTGGCAAGAGACACTATATGGATTCATGGTTGTTGTCATTGATGGCAACAAAGGTCATCCCACATATCCGCAAGTCATGGTGTGTCTCTACCGGAAGTCAGAATGAAGATTATTGTGGTCCGGTGAACAAGAACAGAGCATGTGGCAAGGTTTGACAGACAGGTCCGGATCTCTCAGAGGAAGTATCTTGGTGTAGTGCGGATCTGGGGAAGTCAAGAGGACTACCTTGATTGGTATATTCCAAGGATTTAGCCTTCGGTGATGGACAAGGAAAAAGATATGAATAGTTGAGTACCGAATTCCTGAGTGACAGTGTGAACAGAGGAAGAACTGACTGACAGAACATCAGACTATTTTCCGGATGTGTTACTGATGATGGTAAAGGTTGTGAAGGCATGAATCATGTTTGGCCGACATGATTAATGATATCTACAAGTATATGCTTGATCCGCATTACTTGATGTGTAAGGATTCAGCCGACAGAACAGAGTTTGTGAGAAGATAGACTATTCCGGGTGCCGACTAGAAAGATAATGAAATCACTTGTGTGGATATATATATAGGATGGATTTAGTTATGAGAGGTGATGTGATGAGATGTGATATGCGAATAAGAGCAGAGTAGAACAGAAGCAGTAAGAAAGATCCGGTATGTGAAAGGAAAGCAGAGTAAAGAGAAGAGAAAGATGAAGTGCAGCAGATCAGTGTACTGAGCCTAACCGGAACTGAACTCTAGCATATGTGGATGCTTTCAATCAGTTCAAGTATTGTACAACATTCTTTTGTAGACAGTGTGTCTCCTTGTAGGCAGTGTGCCTCCTTTGTGAGCAGTGTGCTCAGGCAGTGAGCCCTAATTGGCAAGTGCCATTTTCTAATTCCTTATTCTTCTAACAGAGAATAATCTTTGGGTTAATCACCCCGTGGTTTTCTCCCTTAACAGGGTTTCCACGTCAAAAATACTGTGTCATGTGGTTTTCATTTCATGGTAATGTTTGCTTGTTTGAATTAATGCTGCATTGATTAATAAGGAAGTTCAGAAAGAAGAAATAATTAGGATAACTGATTCACCCCCCCTCTCAGTTATCAATACTAAGGTGGCCGACGGATCATGTTTGGCCGACCAGAGTAGGTCGCTAAGACATAGGTCCCACTCTAGCTGATCAGTTTGTTGAACAAGCCTACGCTTCCTCTATGTGCTCTGCATCATTTTGGTATCAGAGCTTTAGGTGGTTTGTGTGGTGACATGTTTTGAACAAGTCTGTGTATGTCAGCAGACGAGAGTGAAGGAGAGGCTAGCAGCATGCCTCCAAAGGGGATGACAACATAAGTGCTTAAGAAGTTCCAAGAGATGGAAGAGATGATCAAGGTTGGAGTCAAGGAAACACTCCAGGATGAGTTGAAGGCACTGAAGATAGGAAAGAAATCAGATGGTGAATCTGATGAGGAAGAAGAAGATGGGGAAGAGGAAACAACCCCAGAATAGGCAGATATATCTGCAGACCAGAAACAATTTTTGGATGCCATAAGGACACTCGGTAAGGAGTTGTTTGAATTAAAAATGGAGATTCTGATGTTCAGTGGAAAGATGGATGCAGAAGAAGTAATCGAATGGGTCGAGGCTTTGAACAATTACTTCGAGTACAAGGAGGTACTGGAGAATAAAAGAGTCAAGTTTGCAAAGATGAAATTGAAAGGTGCTACACTCACGTGGTGGAACTACACCCAGGGAGAAAGGGTGAAGAGTGGAAAGATCATGATCTCATCCTGGAGTCAGATGGTAGAGAGGATCAAGGCTCAGTTCCTACCCGTAGATTACGAAGTGCAAATATACAGGAAAATGCAGAATCTCAGACAGATGGATATGGACGTATCCACCTATACAGAGGAATTTCACAAATTG
This sequence comes from Cunninghamia lanceolata, assembly GCA_027924645.1. NCBI lineage: Eukaryota > Viridiplantae > Streptophyta > Pinopsida > Cupressales > Cupressaceae > Cunninghamia > Cunninghamia lanceolata. Next base: position 1,984,760 of record BSBN01001091.1, read on the forward strand.
TGTCTAAGGTGTGGACTTGCTGAGGATGAGAAAAGAAGAGTTGCTAGGTATATTAATGGCCTGAAGTATAGTTTACAAGATGAGATTACCATCTTGACACCAGAAATCATGGACAAGTGTTTCCAGGTGGCACTGAGAGTAGAAGAAAAATTGAAAAGAAAAGGAGAACAACAGAATAGAGGTAGAGGTGGAAGCAATTTCAGAGGCAGAAACAATTTTAGTGGTAGAAACCAGTTCCAAAAGAATCAAGGGGAGTCCAGTCAACAAGAACATAGTGGAGAATCTGGTTCCAGAGGGGGTTTCAGAGGAAGGAGACCTAATGGGAGAGGTAGATTTGGTGGACCAGGCAGAGGTCCTAATGTCTTCACGGGAAGATGTTATAATTGTAACCAAATTGGGCACATAGTAGGCAAGTGTTCAGAGAAAGCCTCAAGCTCTCATGCAGGAGAGAGAAGGAGCCAACTGATTCAAGAAGAAGACCGTCAGAGTGTGACTTCACCTATGGGAAGTGCAGCTCCAACACAAGATGGAGAGAATCTCATGATGAGAAGAACAATGTTGAAAGTGCCACGGAACAAGGAACACCCTAGAGGAAGGCACTATTTAGAACTCTGTGTAAAGTTTTCGGCAAAAGGTGTAAGGTAATTGTTGACTTTGGCTCAACTGAAAATTTAGTTTCAGTAGAAATGGTAGAGAAATTGAATTTGAAAAGACTGCCACATGTTAGTCCATACAAAGTGTCCTGGCTGAACAAAGGGCAACAAGTCTTGGTTGATGAACAAGCTTGGGTAGAATTTCAGATAGGGGAATATAGGGACAAACTGTTGTGTGATATAATTCCCATGGATGCATGCCATTTACTATTAGGTAGACCTTGGCAGTATGATGTACAAGCCTAGCATGATGGTAAATCCAATTCCTTTGTTATCACCAAGAATGGTAGATAGTATAAGGTGGATCCTTTACCAGAAGAGGGTGTAGACAAGAATGTAGGCTCAAGTGTCATGTTAGTGAGTGGGAAAGAATTTCTCCATACTCTGAAAGAAGAGGGAACCCAGGGGTATGCTTTGATTTTGAAACCTAAAGACAATTCTGATTTGTCTAAAAACAACAAGGAAAAAGTCCCTAAGGAAGTGCAAGAATTGTTAGATAAGTATAAGAGTATCATGGTGGAGGATATGCCCAATACACTACCCCCTGCGAGAGACGTAAGTCATTAGATTGACTTTATCCCAGGATCCACATTGCCAAATAAACCAGCTTATAAAATGACACCTAATCAGAATGAGGAGATTGCTAAACAAGTGCAATAACTGTTGGATAAGGGTTTGGTGAGGAAAAGTCTTAGTCCATGTGTTGTACCCACAATTTTAGCTCTCAAGAAGGATGGAAAATGGAGGTTGTGCACTAATTCAAGGGCCATCAATAAGATCACCATCAGATATAGGTTTCCTATGCCCATAATAGAGGGCCTCATGGATTGTTTGGGAGGAGCTCAGTACTTTTCTAAAATTGATCTCAAGAGTGGACACCATCAGATTAGGATTAGACAAGGGGATGAATGGAAGGCAACCTTTAAGACTAATGAGGGTCTTTATGAGTGGGTGGTGATGTCATTAAGACTGTCAAATGCTCCAAGCACTTTCACGCGTCTAATGAATGAGGTATTGAAAGATTTTATTGGCAAATTTTTTGTTGTCTATCTTGACAATATTTTGATTTTCAGCAGGACAAGGGAAGAACATTTGCAACATTTGGAACAGGTGTTGAAGAAGTTGCATGAGGAGAAACTGATGATCAATATGGAGAAGAGTGTCTTCATGAAGGAAGAACTCACATACCTTGGATTTGTGATATCCCAGGGTAGTTTGAAAATGGATCCAGAGAAGGTAAATGCTATTCTGTCTTGGCGAACACCTAAAACTGTAAGTGATGTAAGAAGTTTTCATGGATTGGCAACTTTTTATAGAAAATTCATAAGAGGATTCAGTCATATTTGTGCACCCATTCTGGATACTATAAAAAGGAGGACAAAAATGTAAGTTTGTTTGGAATAAAGCTACAGATGAATCTTTTGAGATTCTTAAATAGAAGGTAGCGGATAAACCCATTTTGGTTTTGCCTGATTTTAATAAGTTATTTACTATGGAATGTGATGCCAGTAACCTTGCCATTGGTGCTATCTTGAGTCAAGAAGACAAACTTGTTGCTTTCTTTAGTGAAAAGATGAATGATGCTAAAAGAAAGTATTCCACATATGATCTAGAATTGTATGCAATGGTGCAAGCATTGTAAAAATGGAGACATTATCTCTTGCCCAAGGAATTCATTGTTTATACTGACAACCATGCTTTGAGTTTTCTAAATTCACAGGAGAAGCTAAATCATAGGCATATGAAGTGGGTTGAACAACTCCAGGCATATACTTTTTCCATCAAACATAAGAAGGGACAAGCCAACAAGGTGGCAGATGCTCTGAGCAGAAGAGTGTGCACTATACAAGAAATCCATTTGCAAAGTGTGGGAGTGGATTCTCTCAAGAATATGTACCAGGATGATGAGGACTTCAAGGAGATATATGCAGTTTGTTAACAAATTTTAGATTCCTATCATTCTAAGTTTTCTGAATTTTTGTTACAATAGGGGTTACTGTTTAAAGGCAACCAGTTGTGTGTGCCTAGGTGTTCCATGGGGGAGAACATCATAAAAGAGAAGCATTGCGGTATTCTTGGAGGTCATTTTGGACTAGACAAGACATTGGAGCAAGTGAGAAGGTTTTACTTCTGGCCTAAGATGCAAACAGATGTCAGAAAATTTGTAGACAGTTGTCCCATTTGCTAGAGAACCAAAGGGACTTCATCCAATGTAGGTCTCTATCAACCACTTCCAATTCCTCAAAGGCCATGGGAGTGTGTAAGTATGGATTTTGTTTTGGGTCTTCCCCAGAATCAAAGAGGTTTTGATAGTGTGTTTGTTGTAGTTGATAGATTTAGTAAAATGGCTCATTTTGTGCAATGCAAATGTACCAATGATGCTTCACACATTGCTGGTCTATTCTTTAAGGAGATTGTTCAAATTCATGGTTTGCCATTGAATATTGTCACTGATAGAGATCCCAAGTTTGTGGGACATTTTTGGCGCACATTGTGGAAGAAATTGGGCACTCAATTATCTTTCACGTTAGCCTGTCACCCTCAGATAGATGGACAAACTGAGGTGGTGAATAGATCACTGGGTAATCTTTTGAGGTGTTTGACTAAACAACATGGAGAAGCATGGGATATGATCATCCCACAAGTAGAATTTGCATATAATGACTCTATCAATCGGAGCATAGGAAAGAGTCCTTTTGAAGTTGTATATGGGATTCACCCAAGGGGAATTTTGGAGTTGAGAGATCTCCAGAATATGGAGAAAAGAAGTGCACAAGGAGAAGATTTTGCAGTCAGTATGAAGGATATCCATGATGCTGTAAAAAAAACTATCCAGAAGAACACATGGAAGTATAAAGAGAGAGCTGATCAGAAGAAAAGTGATGTCCAATACAAAGTTGGGGATCTGGTAATGGCATATCTAAAGAAGGAAAGACTTCCGAAGGGGCAGCCCATGAAACTTCTTATGAAAAAGATAGGTCCATGCAAGATTGTACACAAATTTGGGCCTAATGCATATGAAATTGAACTTCCTCCAAGTTTAGCAATATCACCCATTTTCAATGTGTCTGACCTGTTTCCATTCAGAGGAGACAATGTTGCTGGTTCAGATGTGACAGAAGCAGGGGATATAGAATGGATTTCTGATCTTCCACCAAGTCAGCCAGTACAACTAGAATGTATTTTGGACACAAAGGTTCAGAAGAAGACTTTGACATAAGACCTACAAGAAGTATATGGTCAAATGGCATGGTTTACCTGATGAGGATGCAACCTGGATGAGCGAGGAGGACATCCTCAAACATGGGGTTTCCATTTTAGACCTGGTTCCTCAAGGGACTTGAGTTCTGTTAACCTCGGGGGTATGGTACAGGGGCACCTAACAAACCCTATTTTGTTTGTAATAAGGTCAAACTGACTAGTTGTTTTACTTTTAGTTTTTTTTTTGTTCAGTTTGTAACTAACCATGTAGATAGTTTGAGAACATGGCAGTTTTGGGATAGAAAGCGGTTGAGCTTCCCCAACTACTCAGGAACAGTTGAACTCCCTCAACAGTGGGTTAAAAATAAGGTAGATTGAACAGGAGGGGTTCGGTATCTGTGTATGAAGAAAATTGAAGAATAAAGAAACTCTGTTCCGTCCCTTGTGTGTCAAAATCTCATAATTGTACATAACAATTTTCTTTCTGCAGTCGTAGTTAATCTCTGTCCTGCAAGTTACCGTACCATGGATCGATGAAGCATTCCACTGGTTCGACTCTCGTTGAGATCGGTGGGATGGATTATGTGTATATATTTTTGTTTTTATTTCTATTTGTTTTGTTGTTTGGTAGGATTGGGCAGAAGTTCTGAAAGATTTGTTGTTCGCAGTGAGTTGCCTAGCATCACCATGTGCTAGGTTTTGGAAGGAGGTAGTGTGACCACGAAGTTGCAGAGTCACATAGAAGTTTCATCGGTGAGATAGAGACATATCCGAGGAAATATTGTTTGCTAGGCCGATAAGAAGCATCTGGCCGAAATCACAAAGGTAGAAGAAACTCATATCGGGAAGACCCAAACAATCGACGTGACAATCCTAATGGAAGCCGATAGTGTTCGGTGTGGCCAATGAAGAACCGAGACCCTTTCAGAGAGACATAAAGTGTTCTCTGGCTGATAGTAGGATCAGGAGAACTTTGGTGTCAGAGGAATGATCGCGGAAGATGCCAATGGACAATGTTTGACCAATAGGAGTATATCAGTGAAGAACAAGGTGAGGTCTCACCAAAGATAGCGTATTTTGGCATATCAGCAAGAGTATCGATATCGGGGGACAAGTTCGAGATCCTACCAATGAAGTAGGTCTCGCCAAAGGCAGCATACTGCATCAGCATATTGGTGAAGGAACCAGAGACTTCACCGATGATTGAAGTCTTATTGACGAATGTGGTTGAATGTGACATCAGCATGATTGAGATATCGGTGGAAGGTTTTGTTGAGTTGCTGATGGTGTTAAGTCCTACCGATAGGTGCGAAACATAGAGTCCTCCATCGGGGAGACTTGTAAGATCAGAGAGATAAGTTCTAAGGTGGCCAATGGGTCATGTTTGGCTGACCAGAGTAGGTCTCTAAGACATAGGTCCCACTCTAGCCAATCAGTTTGTTAAACAAGCCTATGCTTCCTCTGTGCGCTCTGCATAAATATGTTGCCATCAATGACAAAGGGAGAGATTGTTCCAAGTACGGGCTTAACCGATATTGTCATTGATGTCAACATACTCCTGTTGCATTAATGATAAGGATTGGATGAGCTGTATGCTGAGGATATTGAGAAAATTAGTCTCATTAGGAACAGAGAAGAATAGTGAAGACAGTGAGGTAAAGATCCCAGCTAAGATGAAGATCAGTGGATGCACATCAAAGGGTTTGTAGATATGTGTCTTAAGATGATCTAGTAAATATTATAGAGGTCTGCATGAAGATCTGAAGAAGTTATGGCCACTTAAGTAAAACCAGTTCTGGCAGATGTTCTGAGGTGACAGATTGACACAGATAGGTCCGGTGAGATCCAGAAATATAATATCTTGTTCTGTAGATTTGGTGGAGTGTTTAGGAAGTCAATGTGAGTTGACAACCCAATTGGTTCATGGTCTAGAGGTCCGCAAGCATCTATTCCAATATGACAGTGATGACAGACTATGTTCTTGAGGCTCCAGATGAAGGAGAGAATGATTTCAGTAAGAAGTAGTGTGGATGTTCCTGGTGATTCAGACAAGCTTGTGGAGGTCTTTGGATTGTGTCCAGTTCGTATTGGTGGTCCGCATTGAAGACTGAGCTCGTAATTGAAGAATTACTTCCAAATGATAATGTTCTTCCTAAGTCTGGCCGACCAGATGAGTTACACATCCTGCGGATATTCTTGGAGATGTTCTGTGAAGAATGGCATGTTCCTAAGGAAGATTGAAGTCTCAGATCTATGTGGCTGATAGTGTGTTGATCCGTGTGAAGTCTTTTTGTAATTAGTCATGTTGTATTTATGTATTTGCTCTATAATGTATGCCGACTTGGATGATTATCCCTAAGTTGATGTCTTGTATAAATAAGGAGTTGTAAAGTCATTTCAAAAGTATCTTGTGGAGATGATAGTGTGGTAGAGAGGAGCAGACCGAAAGGTAGAGCAGAAGTATTGGGCTTAAATGGAACTGACTCAAGCATGGTGAAGATGCTATTCTTCAGTTCAAGTATGTAATACTTATTATTCTTTAGACAGTGTGTCTCTTGTAGGCAGTGGGCCTCTTGTGAGCAGTGTGCTTGGCTAGTGAGCCCTAATTGGCATGTGTCATTTTGTTCTTCCTATTCTTTTAACAGAGAATACAATCTTGGGTTAGTCACCCTATGGTTTTTCCCTTAACCAGGTTTTCCACATCAAAATCTTGGTGTCATATGTGTTAATGTGTTTCTGCTCTTGAATTGTTGCATTATGTTTCCATAATTGATTTATTATTACGCTGTTGAATTAAGAAAAGGATTTAAGTGATTAGTTGCAAGAAATTTTTGGACAATTGAGTCACCCCCCCTCTCAGTTGTTTGTCCTAAATCTAACACCCCTTTGCTGGTAGCTTAATAGCTTCTCCTCCCGCTTTTCAAACCCAAGCAAAAGCTACCAAGAAGGCAAGAGAGTCAAGGAGGGAGAAGGAAAGAATAAAAGAAGGCAAAACCCCTACTACTCCTTGTTGTCGCCTGAAAAATTTGAACTTGAAAAATTTGAAATTTTCAGTATGCCTCATTTCTGAGTCAAAATGTCTTACCATTTGCAAGTTTTTAAAACTTTAATTTTTCCTGGCCCCTACAGTTCAAAAGTTTCCTAAATTTCCCGATTTCCTGATTTCATTGTCAGAGATGCTCATAGTTTTTGAACTTCTTCTTGACGGTTCAAAGGTTCTCAAAAAGCCTAACTTGTTGACTTACCCTTTCAAAATTGGAGATTGAAGAACTTTTGATAAGTGTTTTATTCCTTGTCGAGAAAGTTGAAGGATTTTGAACATCATTCCAATAGTTCAAAGGATTGCTAGAGCTCTGATGCTCTGACCTCACTCATTGTCAAGAGTTTTCAAATTTTGTGAACTCCACCTTAAGGTTCAAGGTTCAGAATCTGTCTCGACTCCTGACTAATCAGCATCTTTGCAGTGCTTGTCAATTCTGATATGAGATTTGATGGTGGTGTTTCCCAATTTTCAAGATATCGTCAGCTCATCTGATTACTCATGTGGTATGTAATGAGAATGTCTTTTTGGGAGTTATGAAATGTGAGCTCAATCTTAAGACTTGTTTCTCAAGGTGCAAAATCAATGATGCATTAATTACCTCTTAAATGACAAGTGTAACAGAGCTCACTAAGGTGGTAGCACGGCATTAACATATTTAAAAACCATCATTACCTACTGGCATAATTAAATAAACCTAATTGTAGAGAAAGGTGACGGTGTTCTATGAGTTCAGTGTTTCTTATCAACCAAGTCATCTTTCAGAATGGGACTTCCTGTGAATAATGAAATTTGGGATGATGAGCCTATGCCTTTCCTACAACTTGATTTACATTGGCCTGAGGGGGAGCAGATTGATATCATCTCCCAGTTGCGCATAGTTGCTTGGAAGGAGAAAACTAGTTATGCTGAATACTGTAGGGTAATTTTTGTCCTAGAAGAAGAAGAAGAACGTGCTGAGTTACGCCAACTTTTTATGGGAATACACCTGGAATTAGGAGCTTCCCCCATACCTGGGGTAGTCTAATGCCACTTGTCTTGCATGCATGAAGTTCTTTTGTAATTAGCGATGGTAACCACAATTTTGATATAATGTAACCGTTTCTGTTTTAAGGTCACTTTCTTGATAGAGGTTACTTAAAAAGACCATTTCGAATAGTTATAATTAGGGAGGTTTTGAAAAACTATAAAGAAAGGAATTTCGAGTGGAGGGGGATCTTTTTTCGATTATTTGTGAACAGGGGAAGGGGAGCAAGTTTATCCTGTTTTGTCTTTCCAGTTATCTTTTTCTTAGCTCAACTTATGTAATAAGGCATTATAGAAACTGAGTTTTTTTATATTGAAGAAATGAAGAACTACTTACAGAACTTTGTGTCTCTAAATATCTTCTATGATTGCAATTGTTCTCGTGTCAATTCGTAATCTATCTTCAATATCACTTCTGTTATGTTGGTATGTGTTAAAGAGAAATATAAATGTATCTTTTTATCAATCTATCATCGTTCATGGGTGTCGAGTAAATGGACTTTGTATCATTTATTTACATTCATTTCTTTTAGAATTAATCCTTTGCATTCACTTTCATGGTTATGGGTGAGTGTTAGTTTACCTTTCCTGCTTTCTGGTCAAAAGCATACCCTATTTTTCATTTCTTGGAAATCACTCGAAGGTAGTTGTGCCTTGTAAAATAAGCAGAGAGCACTTGCATATACCATTGCAAGTGACTCAACTGTTGGTCTGTTTGTCATTCTTGTGGGTGAAGGAGTATAAATCTAAAGTGACAAATTTGCTAACCAACAGATTTTTGGCGACTCTACTAGGGACTCAAAATTGAAGATTAGTGCTATTGTTTTCCCAAAAATTTGAAGGTGCCTCCCCAAGGATGGAGGTTGGCAGCTCTGCAAAATGGAATGTGTCTAGAAGCAATTTATTCCAACAAATATTCCTGCTTGATTTCTTTTTCAGATTTGTATTATGGCTTTAGTTTCTACCCAGCCATGGGGAAATCATTTTGGACCTCTTTCTTTGCCTGTATATTCACCATTGCCTGAAGGATCAAGAAAGCATTTCTTGAAGTTTAGTGGAGAGAACCATCAAGATGCTGAAAACCACATTCTTGCGTTCACCATTGTATGTGGAGTTTTGGGGGTAAGTAAAGAAGATACTTTTATTCAACTATTTATCAAATCTCTTATTGGACCTGTAGCAAAATGGTTTCATCATTTAGAAGGAAAATATCTAACTAATTGGGATTCAATGAAGACTAAATTATTAGAAAGATTTAAAAGTCCTGTTGATGAGGCTGCTCTATTGTGTCAATTCTTTAACGTTCAAAAGTAAGAAGAGGAATCTATCAGAGACTTTATAGATAGGTTTAACCATTTGTTAAAAAAGATTCCTACCTCTATTCAACCGGGTAAGCAACTTCATCTATGTACTTTTTATTTCTGCATTGCATCCAGATGTTCAGTTTGAATTGAAACAGTGTAGAATAAGTGATACTGAAATTGCTCAATAAGAGGCCATCAAAATTGAAGATAACTTGATATTGAGTGGGTTATGGAAAGAAAATCAGGTCATAGATCATTTGAAATATGAATCGCTGAGGAAGCCTATCATGCAAAAATTAGTTTTTTAGCCTACGAACTATCAATACATGCAATCTCCTTCTGTTGAATGCTCTAATCTCACTATTTTTGATTCAAAGCACTTTGGTAGAGATAGGGAAAGTGTTGTGAAAATGAAATCTCATATGAACAATAGAATGAAAGTTTATTATGTATCTAATGTAGAAGATGAACAATCCTCTCGTGGTACAAATTGTAGAGAAAGTTATGCAAATTGCACTGTTTTGGCTCCTTTGTCTACTGCAGAGATAGAATCAAATGATGAGGAGCAACATGGGGTTACACAACATGAAGATAAAGAGTTGAATGCCTTTTCTCCAGAGTGCATGCGAGTTGAACATGAAGACTTCACATCTCCTGTGTCAAATAATGCAGAGGTATGGTTGCAAGAAGAGGTCATAAATGTTGAAATTTTTAAGTAAGACTTGAAAGGTGAGGTTAAAAATGGTCATGATAGCTTTACTGAAGGTGGTCTTACAGATAAATGTGATGTGTCTCATAAGTACTTTAACGCATGCAATGATGAATTTTTATATGGAGTATTGGACGAAGATGGTCACGTTACTGAAATTAAAATGGATGCAGTCACTCGTGTCTCCCATGATAAGAAAGAACATATGAATGGTTTTGTATTTTCTCCTAAATCAGAAATATTAATTTTAATTTTGATGAAAAAGACCAAGTGATAGAAAGTTTTCCTCATGAGGCTGAAAAAGAGTCTTTAAATCATAGTCCAGACATGAGATTTCTTTTATTTAATAATATTGATTCAGCAGACAAATAAGAGCCTGACAAGAGAATGGATGAATTGCATTCCCCATCTATTTATCCTCTTAGTATTGAGGAAGACTTCTCTTCTCCCATGATTCCAGCACGAAATGATCAGGTACTTGATGATCCTGCACAAGTGAGCTTTTTAAAGAGTTTTTATGGTAATATAAAATTTCAATCTGATAAGGTACACCCAGCCTTGCTTAGAAATTTGTAAGAAATTAAACGAAGGGATGGGAAGGATACACATTTCTTTGTTTACAACCATGAAGATAGCTCTGTTTGTAAAGGAGTTACACTAGATGGAGAATCTCATGCTACCACACATCATTTGCAAAAAGATGACAACGATATGGAGGCTAAAACTTCTTTTGAAATGCCCTCAGAGGAAGCAGTGAAAGCATGTGAAGAAAAAGGTGAAAGTGAAACTATTTCTCTAGTGCACATATAGTCAAAGGGTGAACGTTCTGGTTTGATTCCTCCTCTTCAAAATTTTCCTTCTTTTGGGAGTTATCCATTCGAGTTTGCATAAAATTGTATCAAAGAAGAAGCTCTTTTTGTGTCTTCTTGTGATAGTACATATAAGATGCAGGATCAAAAAGAAGAATTCGAAGAGATAGATCACTCCAAGTGTGATGATGAGGCTAATACAGTTGATGAAAAGGAACATAGTGAAGTATATATTGCAAGTCATAATTTATGTGTGGGATGTCCAATTTGAGATTTGGTTTCTCCTAGCTGGTCAAATCAAGTGTATCATGATGTCATACCTGGTGTTATTCAGATTGATGCTCGTAATTATGTACTAGGCAATAATGACATGAGTCATCCATTTGAAGAAGCATACAATGAAGAGTGGCTTTTTGAGCATCAAGTCACATCTAGAGGGTCTTTATGTGACGCTATTCTTATCATTTTGATCATGGTGGTCACCAGTTGGCGGCTGTTGGTGTGCGAAATTCTTGTTCATCAACCATTATTTCACAGAGGCTGCTATTTCTCCCAGCCTGTTAACAGATTTGTATGATCACTCTAGACTCTTTGGAGGTAGGATCTTCCTACCATGTACATATTAGGAGTTTTTGTTGTGCTGGTAGTGTAGTTGTTTCCTTTCCTATTTGCCTTGTTTTTGGCTTGTTCTGGCTCCTTTGTCTCCCATGCTCACTAACTCTGTTGGCCAATGGATTTATGCACTGGTCCACGCTTGTGATTCTGGGTTCCTTGCTTCATCCTTTGCAGTCCTCATCCCCAACTAGAGCTTGTTGTTGCTGCCTAAAAAATTTGAACTTGAAAAATTTGAAATTTTTAGTATGCCTCGTTTCTAAGTCAAAATGTCTTACCATTTGCAAGTTTTTAAAACTTTAATTTTTCTTAGCCCCTACAGTTCAAAAGTTTCCTAAATTTCCTGATTTCCCAATTTCATTGTCAGAGATGCTCATAGTTTTTGAACTTCTTGACGGTTCAAAGGTTCTCAAAAAGCTTGACTTGCCGACTTACCCTTTTGAAATCAGAGATTAAAGAACTTTTGAGAAGTGTTTTATTCCTTATCAGAAAAGTTGAAGGATTTTGAACATCATTCCAATAGTTCAAAGGATCGTTAGAGCTCTGACACTCCGACCTCACTCATTGTCGGGAGTTTTCAAATTTTGTGAACTCTGCCTTAAGATTCAAGGTTCAGAATCTGTCTTGACTCCTGACTAATCAGCATCTTCGCAGTGCCTGTAAATTCTGATATGAGGTTTGATGGTGGTGTTTTCCAGTTTTCAAGATATCGTCAACTCATCTAATTACTCATGTGGTATGTAATTAGAATGTCTTTTTAGGAGTTATGAAATGCGAGCTCAATCTTAAGACTCATTTCTCAATGTACAAAATTAATGATGCATTAATTACCTCTTAAATGACAAGTATAATGGAGCTCACTAAGGTGGTAGCATGTCATTAACAAGTTTAAAAACCATCATTACCTACTGGCATAATTAAATAAACCTAACTATAGAGAAAGGTGACGGTGTTCTCTGAGTTCAGTCTTTCTTATCGACCAAGTCATCTTTCAAAATGGGACTTCCTGCGAATAATGAAATTTGGGATGATGAGCCTATGCCTATCCTACAACCTGATTTACATTGGCCCGAGGGGGAGTAGATTGATATCATCTCCCAGTTGCGTACAGTTGCTTGGAAGGATAAAACTAGTTATGCTGAATACCGCAGGGCAATTTTTGTCCTGGAAGAAGAAGAACATGCTGAGTTGCACCAACTTTTTATGGAAATACACCTAGAATTAGGAGCTACCCCCATACCTGGGGCAGTCTAACGCCACTTGTCTTGCATGCATGAAGTTCTTTTGTAATTAGCGATGGCAACCACAATTTTGATATAATGTAACCATTTCTGTTTTAAGGTCACTTTCTTGATAGCGGTTACTTAAAAGACTGTTTCGAACAGCTATAATTAGGGAGGTTTTGAAAAGCTATAAAGGAAGGACTTTCGAGTGGAGGGGGATCTTTTTTCAGGTGTCTATGAACATGGGAAGGGGAGCAAGTTTATCCTATTTTATCTTTCCAGTTATCTTTTTCTTAGCTCAACTTATGTAACAAGGCATTACATAAACTTTGAGTTTTGTTATATTGAAGAAATGAAGAACTACTTACAAAACTTTGTGTCTCTAAATATCTTCTATGATTGCAATTGTTCTCGTGTCAATTCGTAATCTGTCTTCAATATCGCTTTTGTTATGTTGGTATGTGTTAAAGAGAAATATAAATGTATCTTTTTATCAATCTATCATTGTTCGTGGGTGTCAAGTAAATAGACTTTGTATCATTTATTTACGTTCATTTCTTTTAGAATTAATCCTTCGCATTCACTTTCATGGTTATGGGTGAGTGTTAGTTTACCTTTCTTACTTTTTGGTCAAAAGCATACCCTATTTTTCATTCCTTGGAAATCACTCGAAGGTAGTTGCGCCTTGTAAAATAAGAAGAGAGCACTTGCATATACCATTGCAAGTGACTCAATTGTTGGTTTGTTTTTCATTCTTGTGGGTGAAGGAGTATAAATCTAAAGTGACAAATTTGTTAACCAACACTCCCCAAATGAGATCCCTATTTGATCATGCCCAATAGTCCTTGACTATAACCCACATGAATCCTAATATAGTCAAACCCCTTGAGAAAATGAAGCCAGAAGACTACATAATGAATGTTGTGGCCATGGATTTGACCCAGTTCAGACCACAAGATAAGGTGGAATTAATGACTAAAATTTCACCGGCGATGACTATAGATTATCTCAAGGTCAGTAGAAAGTTACAGAAGGTTGAGGTAGATTTTGTTAAGACTAAATCCACAATAGATGGCCTCTCTGTAGAGATCAAGGCAAAGGACCTAGAGATTAATCAATTGAATAAGAATATCAAGGCTGCTGTGTCTCAGGAAGTTCACCAGGCATCACAAAAGAAGGTGATAGAACTACAGTCTGAATTGGCACAAACCAAAAGTGCTGTGAGTGCACTAGAATAGGAGAAGGCTCTCTTAGAGAAAAAATGTGATAATAAGGCTCAGGAAGTAGCCTAGCTTTAGCATATTCTTAAGGGTGAGAAGGATCAGGTCAATGTTTTACATACCCAATTTTTAGCAGAACAAGAAAAGGTGAAGCAACTGACTCTAGAACTTAGCCAAGAGCCCCAAAATGTTGGAGTTCTAACAATGGTTAAGGAACTATATGTGTCATCTTGACAAAGAATCTCTAGTGATGTATCATAGTTGAAGCCTATCCTCAAGTTCCTCCTGAATGCTCAATAGATTTGTGAGAGGGTGGAGTCTTCCGTTGAGGCGATATTGTCTTCAGTTTCTATTAAAGTTTCAGATTCTCGGCTCTTGCTCCAAAAGTTTTATGATGCCCCTAATGAGACCTTACATGTAGCATGGATAAGTGACAGAATGGCATCAATAGAAAAGGTGAATGAAATCCTAAGTTGCAACAAAGATGCTACAAAATGTAAGGCTCTATTGAATATATTGAAAGAAGGAGTCAAAGGGATGAAAGGCCACATTGAGAATCTGGTCCAATTAGGACTCCCCTCACCATTCCCTGACAACAACACAGTCTTGATGATAGACCAAATTAAGACTATGCTACTTTTGAAGTAGAATGATCAGACAATTTTTTAGAGTCTAAGTGATTCGTCAAGTGTGGCAGAGGTAGACTCAATTCTACTCCCATTGGCTCAACTGGAGTTTCAATTGCGTGTTGTTGTGTAAAGTTTGTAGACATTTTCCCACAAAGAGATAATCGAGCTGGATCTTGCATTCCAAGCTCTTCAGAAGAGGAAGTGGCTAACTGATGCAGAGTGGACTGATTAGCAGGCCGCATTACAGAAACTTTGAAGCTCTTAGTTGTGTCTCAATTTTGGTTTTGTTTCTTTTTGTGAAAGATTATGGGTTCTCTCTATGTAGACACAGAGTCCCTTGTGAGTCACCAAGAATTGTAGAGTAAAACTCTACATTTTGCATATACATGAAGTGTCGGGTAAATATAGAGTAAATACAAAGGAAAGAGTCTCGAGGGTGGGACGTGACAAGCGGTGCAACGACGCTCATTTGAAGAGTCGGTAGAGAAAAGAATGTCCTAAGGAGCGCTAAGGCTCCACGTGGCAAAGTCTATTAGTGGTGTAGAGTCTAAAAGAAAAGTATTAAGATTCTTTTGACAGAGGCACGGAGTGTACCAAGTGTCTCTACTACGTTTAATATCGATAACATATGAAGAAGCAGCAGAGGGAGCCATGTGTCAATGTTCAGGTCCCATTTTTGAGATCACCTTTTTGTAATAATGAGTCTATGTGGAGTGTGTCAAGTGTTTGCAACTGCATACTATTTATTTGTTTCTTTTATAATCTTTAAGTCCCTGCATAAGCTACCATGTGTCACAACGATGGGCCTTTGAAGCAAAAATTTTGTGAAGTTTTGTTAAATGAGCGGGAGCTTGCAGTGTGTCTCATTAAGGAATCGATGAAGCTTGCCGTGTGTCTTCTAGTGAGCCTTTTTTTGATTAAGCTTTTAAGTGCCACGAAGTCTGTCACATATGCAGGTGGGGCCCATGATTTTAATAGATATTGGAGACCATGAAGAATGCCACATGTCATCGCCGCACTTGTTTGAAGAGTCTTTTTGGATAGTTTCTACTCAAGGAGCACGAAGCTACCACGTACTATCTTTTGAGTCTTTTTGAAAGCCGTGGGAGGCATCATTTGTCCTAACAGCATAGGCAGTTAGACTCTGTGTTTGAAGGTTCGTATCTATTGTGCCATTGGTTGAAGCAAATCAGCAAAAGGTAGAAGAATCTATCATATAGAAAGATTGATAGAGTCGGTTGCAACGGAAGGAGAAGAATAGTGACTTAGGATCCAGAGGAGATTTGTAGTACATAGGTTGAGTTAACTGGAGATGCTGGTAGCCAGGCGGTTAAGATCTGAATGGTCACAGGTGTCTTGGAGTCTCATTTCATGCTATAGATAACGGAGACTATAATAAAGGGGGATTCAGATAGAAAAGAGATTTTTGGAGTTATTGTGCTATTGGACTAGAAAATATCATTTGCCTTAATAGATAACTCTCAGGAGGGATTGAATATTGTAATCTGTGCATCTTTGCCTTATGTACTTTGTTCTCCTAGCCATCAATGAAGAGAGAGCGATGTTCCGTGCATGTTATGATGTTTCTCTAAATCTTTCTTGCATTTTCTCTACATAGAGCCTTTGATAAATCTGTGATATATTCTTTGTTGTTGTTAATCATGCATTATGCTCTCTAGCTTGGTAGTAAATCTTTCAGGGTTTAATCACTGTGTTCTAGATTTGATTCACAATATATATTCTCGGCGCACCACCTTAGAAGATTTAGTTTTAAGGGTTTTATCTGTAATCTTATTTTTTCTTCTCTTTACAACAAACCCCATAGAGAAGAACCATCTTCTTTAAAATCTGGAGGTTGTCTTAAGAGTCAAAGTCTCACATTCTTAAGATTTCCCATGTTGCTGTTTAACCTACAAATTTAAGCATCAACAATCATAGTAAAATAACTCTGAGATATAGATAATCTCTTTCTAGACTCAAAGGTTTTCAACATTCTAACACAAGGCAATAATAACTCAATGTTTACTGGTCATATTCTAGATTGCTCAGAGTATAAAGGTATTTGGATTTATACCCTGACTTGGATACCTAAAACCTTTCGGTCTTATATAAATATACTTACTCAAAGGCAACAAAACTAATTGTTTCATGTTTACACAAGATGTTATTGTTTCATGTTTACACAAGATGTTAGAGCCTTTTGGCCTCTTATACCTCCATAGAGACCGCAAAGTCTATACACATAAAGATATATTAGGCCTCTTGGCCATAGTATCTATCTTGGATTCTAAGCCTAACGACTTACTATTCACAACATTGTATTCCAAAATGTGGCCTATTATTTATAGCATTGACTTTACAAACATTCAAAAATAATCTAATATTCAGAGCCCAACAAACACTAGTTAATTTTACTATGATAAGAGGCTTGGTTGTTACCTGAGCATGCCTCAACAACATGATACTGCAGATGTAAGGACAATTTCTAGTCGTCAAAGTTGGTATACACACCATGACTAGCATCCTTCTACTCTTGTTCCTCTCAGCCTTGATATAATATTCTTGTTCTCTTTTAAGATAACGATGCTATCTTTTCCCGAGCTAGTTGTGCTTCCACTAAACTTCTTGTTATTCGCCTCTCGATCTCCAGATTATGCCACTATTTTCCATTCCTTAGTTCTTTTAACAACCACTATAAGTTTCTAATCCTCCCAAGCTCCATAGAAAAACCTGTATATATATTCATGATCAGATTCCTTTTCATCTCGGTCTCCTTTTTCTAGTATATCTCCCTCAAAAGAGGTTCAATAAAAAAAACATTATCAAGAACAATCCCTGAGTTGAGGTAGCAAAAATCCTCATAACCGCTGTTCTCTCCTAAGTGATAACCAAAAAAACTCCTCCCAATGACTCAAGCCTTACGCATTTAAAGACTCCACTTCAGTCATTAACAGCTTGAAAAACAAGTTATTTTAAAAACCCTACATGCCACAAAAATCTCCACTTGTTTAGCCTACGAATGCTCTTAACTCAAGCATGCAGATAGAGGGAAACATGGGTACTAAATACCACTCCTGAATCAAATAACAATGTTATTCCCTTTGAATATCAAAGTTTCTCCTCTCAATAACTATGTTGTTCTTTAATATAAGAAAACCATGCTACGACTCCACTGAGAGTTGTTAGGAAAATTCTCCATGAGCTATGATTATCTCCATAATACATGCCTCTCAATGCTCTTATCTTGAGCATGCAATGAGAGGGGACCTAGGTTTTAAAGCACCACTTGCTCCAACAACCAATGACCCATAAGGAGAAGCATTCCATGCTCTTGAGTTGGTTTAGAAAGAAAACTCTTCTATAACTTAGGTTGTTATCTTTTAAAACCAACAACCTACCTCTCAAGAATAATGACACAATAATAATAATAAAGCATATATAGTGTCAAAAGGAATTTCAATAATGTGGCGTAAACTTATGCACACATGTGATTGGGTCAAGACCATCTCCCCTTCATGTATAAAAGAAAATCATGTTGATTCTGATTAAACAAAATACAAAATTTGACGTTAAAACTATTAACAGGAAACACAATTCTATTTTCCTTTCCAACAATGTTATTGCAGATGTAAACATATTCTTGTTTATGATGCAAGGGACGTCATTTTCATTGAAAAGTCACGTTAGTAAAAAAAATGACTAACGATCAATGTTTGATAACGTCAATTACACTATAAATGACTAAACTATCGTTAAAAGACTCTAAACGACATCGACAACTTGTCGAGTTGAGAAATAAACCTAAACAAAAAGAGGTTGAGTACCTCTTACCTGACTCAACTGGGTTCACTAATTTTCACCAACACAAGACTTAAGATGGCAACAATTGTTCTTTTCCTTATATCTATTCCCTTCTGGAGAAAAACCTATTTACTAAATGCAACTTGCAATCACTAACTCAAGATTAGTGTATCAATAATCATTTCATAATCCTTACAAAATCATAACATCTTGACAACGTATAGACACATGTCAATTATATTCAAATAAACATAACTCATAAAAACATTAATTTTTCTTGACATTTTTATTAAACGTCAAATCTTTGAATCATGTCTAATCATCTACTAATTAATTCAAAAGTAAAAAGTAAAACATAGTCAAAGTTAGGGATGTAACACTCCTCTTTATAAATCTGCATATACTTCTCTTTATAAATTTGCCTTTTAATGTAGATCTGCTGGTGTATTTTTGATTTATCCTTTTTATTCCACACACTCCTATCCTCCAATCACAAACTTCATTTATACCTTCATAAAGCTCTTGAAAGAATGTTATTTTTCTTGATAGACACAACTCCTCATAATAATCATACCTCCTCCAAAGGAGGCATCTTTTAAATGCAAAACTTGGGTGCCAAACATGGGTCGACCCATGTCAAAATAATAATTTAAATTTTGTTTTTAAACAACAAATTGGGCACCAATTTAGGAGAGCTGGCCTGCATAAAAACTTTTAATTTTATTTTATTTAATCCTCTAAAAGAGGTGACAACATTGGAGGGGTTGGCCAACACTTATAATATATTGATTTAAACTTCAAATCTCTTATTTAGAGAGGTCGACCAACACTTAGATAATATATGTTATTCATAAAATCCATGAAGTCGACCATTTTTTGAACTACATTATAATTGGAGTGCTTCTATAACAAACATATATTCAGCCAACTTCTTTTGATGAAACGATTTATGGCCTTTGGCCTATAACATTTTTATTCTTTCATCAACATCTTGCCTTTGACATCAATGACAATTTCCAACAATCTCCCCCTTTGTCATTGATGGCAACCTGTAAAGAAATAATCTATGAATACAACAGGACCATAATTCTCCTTTCTGTAATACTCCCCCTTTCTCTAATGCTCCCCCTTTCTCTAATTCTCCCACTTTGACATCAATGGCAAAGGGATACTCATTAGTTTCACAAGGAGTTTTCATCAGCTGATCTATCTCTAAATTTTCTCTTCCATAGAGATGAAAGATCATGCAATGTTTAGCTCCCCCTGAATTCATGCTTCTCCTTAGTGACTAGATGAGAGTGGTATTACTCCCAATTTCTGCCTTAAGTACTCAAATGTCTCTTTAGGAAGAGGCTTTGTGAAGATGTCTGCAATTTGTTCTTGTGTAGCAATATACTCCAACTTGACTTGTTGATCTGCTGCTTGTTCCCTTAAGAAGTGATATTTGATTGGGATATGCTTTGTTCTAGAGTACATCATTGTATTTTTTGAAATATTGATTGCACTAGTATTATCATAGAATATAGATATAGGATGATTGTATTCTACCTTGATATCCTTCAATGTTTGCTTCATCCAAAGAACCTGAGTGCAACAAGATGTTGTTGCTATATATTAAGCCTCTATAGTGGATAGAGAGATAGAAGCCTATTTCTTACTCAACCAAGATACAAGATCATTACCAAGGAAGAATGAACCTCCACTTGTACTCTTTCTGTCATCAATACTGTGGGCCCAATCTACATTGGTGTATGTTGTTAAGGTGAAATATTCACCTCTTGGATACCATAAACCATAGTCTAAAGAGCTCTTTAGATATCTAAATATTCTTTTAATTGCTCGCACATGTGTTTCTTTTGGAGCTTCCTAAAACCATGCCACCATACCGACTGCCTACATAATATCAGGTCTTGAAGTTGTCACATATAATAAACTTCCAATCATTGATCTGTAGAGAGTTTGATTGGATTTAGGAGATTCATCATCCTTACTTAATTTGCATCTTGTAACCATGGGTGTGCTCATAGGTTTTCAATCCTCCATCTTGGATTTCTTCAGAATCTCTTTGATATACTTGGTTTGTGAGATGAATATACCTTTATCTGATTGTAAAATTTATAAGCCAATGAAGAAAGACAACTCACCAAGCATGGACATCTCAAACTCCTTATACATGTCCATGGAAAACTCTTGACACATTTTATCACTACTAGTTTCAAAAATGATATCATCCACATACACCAAAATAACCAACTGACCATCACCTATATTTTTGATGTAAATATTGCTATCAACAATTCCCTTTTTGGAACCTTGTTGTTGTAGATACTTATCAAGTCTTGAGTACCATGCTCTGGGGGTTTATTTCAACCCATAAAGTGCCTTCTTTAGCTTGCATACATAATCCTTATTTTTTGATAAGATGAACCCTTCTAGCTGTTCAATATACACTTCTTCTAAGTTCCCATTTAGAAAGGCTGACTTGACATCCATCTGATAGACTTTGAAATTTTTGAAACAAGCAAATGCCAAAAACATCCTTATGGCCTCTAATCGTGCAATAGAGACAATTATTTCTTCAAAATCAATTCCTTCTACTTAAGCATACCCTTTGCATACCAACCTTGCTTTATTCCTCACAACTTGGCCATTTTCATTAAACTTGTTCCTAAAAACCCATTTAGTGCCAATCACATTTTTGTCCTTGGGTCTTGGGACAAGTTCCCAAGTTTCATTCTTCTTAATTTGGTTTAATTCTTCTTCCATGGAACTCACCTAGTGCTTGTCTTCACTTGCTTCTATAAAGTTCTTAGGTTCTATTTTAGAAAGCAATGATAGATTTGCATGCTCTAGTGTATTGGCTAGTCACCTTCTTGTCTGGATTTTAGTGTCTTTATCACCAAGAATGAGATCTTCTGGATGATTTCTTTGGACAAACTTGGATTGAGTCTTTGTGTCCCTTTCGTTCAATTACCTTATTTTCAACTTCTTCCTCTTCTTCCTCTTCCTTGCAACTTCATGTGCTTTTTCTTTTTGATACCCTTCCTCATCCACTCTTATGTTTGCACTTTCAACAACTATGCGATCTTTTATTATAACATCTGTAGGCCTTGCTTCTTGAAGAGTAACCAAGGAAGATACCCTCATTAGATCTAGAGTCAAATTTTACTAAATCCTCATAATCTCTTCTTTAATAGCATTTGCTTCCAAAGACGTTGAAGTACTTCACTGTTGCAGGCCTACCCTTCCACAGTTAATATGGTGTTTTATTATTGAATTTAATTTGTCCCCAATTTAGAATATAGACTGCCATATGAACCGCTTGTCTCCAAAATGTGTCTGATAACTTGGACTCATTTAACATAGTTCTTGCCATTTCTTGAATGATTCTATTCTTTCTTTCCATAACTCCATTTTGTTGTGGAGTCCTTGTTGCTAAAAGGTGTCTTCTTATCCCATGATATTCACAAAATTCCTCAAATTCATTTGAGGTAAACTCACCTCCTCTATCTGATCTCAGGCACTTGATCTTCAAGCTAGTTTCATTTTCAACTAAGGCTTTGAATGCCTTGAACTTCTAAGATGCTTCAAACTTTTATTTTAAAAAGGTAACCCATGTCATCCTAGAATAGTCATCAATCAACAACATGAAATATCTCTCACCTTGCAAACTTTTAGTCCTTGTTGGCCCATAAAGGTTTGTATGCACAAGTTCTAAAGGTTTTGATGTAGAATACTCCTTTGATTTGAAACTCACCCTTGTTTTCTTTCCATGTTGGCACTACTTGCAGATAGTATTTGATGGCTTTGAAATCTTAGGCATATCTCTCACAACATGCTTGGTGTTGATCTTTACTAGATTGTCGAAGTTTATATGTCCCATCTTTCTGTGCGATAACCAGCTCTCATCTTCTTGTCCCATGTAGCATTTTTCTCCTTTGATTTCACTAAGTATATAAATATGATTAGATGTTCTACTCGCATATGCAACAAGTTTCCCTGTACTTGCCTTTCTGAATTCACAACCTTCATTGTGAAATGTGAGTGTGTGTCCTTGGTCACACATTTGACTCACTCTTAGAAGATTATGCTTCAACCCTTCAACATATAATACATTTTCAATTTTTGTCTTTCCATTGTCGAGATTAAGAGTACCCTTTCCTTTAATCCTTGTTGTAGCATTGTCCCCAAATTTTACTATCCCTCCATTTGCTTCTTTTAGATTGAGGAATTTTCTCTTATCACCAGTCATGTGGCTTGAGAAACCACTATCAATATACCATTGATTTCCCTCATTTTGAGAATGAAAAGCTATTTGCACAAGCATGGACTTCTCCTTTTTCTTTTCTTTCTCCTGCTTCTTTTTTCATAATTTTGTATTTTCCTCCTCTTGTTTAGCCATAGTTTCCTCTTTGTTTTGTCTAGGTGCTTCCACAAAACCACTTCTACAAAATTGTGCTATATGCCCAAATTTGTTGCACCATTGTAATCTACTAAATGAGCAAAGGAATTATAGTTGCTATTTACAAGCCCATAAGAACTTCCATTCTTGTTCCATGCTATATTATTTCTGGTATGGCTCCTATAACTTGTTTCCTTATGACCAAAAACATATCTTGCAAGTGCTCTACACTCTATTGCTTTATGATCAAATTGATTACACAAAAAATAATAACCAAAGAAAGAATGTTGAAACCTGGTCATGTACGCCTTCCTTGGTGGAAAGAAATTTCTAAATTTGTCCTTATTATATTTTGGAGGAGTGTTTGTTTTCTGTGGGACTTGATTTTCCTTCTTGCTATTTTCATTTTTTATGGGACTCTTGAGAGCATCTGCATAGTCTTTTGGCTTTTCTCCATTTATCTTCTTTGAGGATTGTGTAACTTTTCAACTTTGACCTTCCTCATAGACAATACCAGTCTTATTGTAAGTTGGCCTTTGGCTATTGATAATATCATCTAACATTTCCATACTTTTCTCATTCTTCAATCTTCTGCTCAATTGAGCATTTGTTTCTCCAATTCCTTGCTCAAGGAAACAATTTCGGACTCTAGCCTCTCACAATTTTCTTCGTTTGCCTTCAATTGAATTCTCACTTCTTCCTCTATTATTTTTGCCTCTTCAATTTAAATTTTCAGATTTATGATCATCTTCTCTGACTCTTCTTTAGATTCACAGTCTTCTTGAAGCTATAAATTTTGCTTCAAATTTTTCTTTCTAAGTTTCTTGATCTCATCCAAGGCAAATATGAGTTCTTGTTCTAAATCAACTTTCACATCTATTTCATCATCCTCTTCTAACTCCTCTTCTTTTTCATTTTTTCAAGACATCATATTTCATTTCTATTGCCATGAATAGAAACTCTTCTTCATCGTTGATGGAGATACTCTCTTTGGATGAACTACTTTCTTCCTTGGAGTAGAAGCTTTTATTATGCTTGTGAAAGTTCTTCCCTTTTTCAAATTTGTCTTGTTTGTGGGCCTTTTTATGTTGATAATGTTTACCACCTTTCTTTATATTGTACTCTTCTTCATCCTCACTACTTTCATATTTTGGACATGGGCATTTGACAACAAAATGTCCTACCTTTCCACAATTAAAACATTTAAGAGGCAACTTACCTTTGTACTTGCCAGTTCCTTTCTTCAACTTCCTTACAAAATTAGCTTTTTTTGGCAAGAGACAGTGTGTTCCTTCATGAGTGTTGTCATTGATGGCAACAAAGTCTATCCCACATATCCACAGTACATAGTATGCCTTTATCGAAAGTCAGATTGAAGATTGTTTTGGTCCAGTGATCAAGAACAGAGTATGCAACAAGGTCTGACAATCAGGTCTGGATCTCACAGATGGTGTAACTCAGCAAGTTGCAGACTTGGACAAGTCAAGAGGAGTATCATGACTACTATATTCCAAAGATTTAGCCTCCGGTGATAAAACATGAAAAAGATATGAGCATCTGAGTGTTGGATTCTAGACAGGCAGAGTAGACTGAGAAAGAACTGACCGACAGAGTATCAGACTTCAATCTGTATGAGTAATTGATGTTGATAAAGAAATTTGAGGGATCATACATTGTTGGCCAACATGATTGATGAGTTCAATGCCTATGTTTTTGACATGCATCACAAATCAAGCATGGATTCAGTCGACAAATTAGTAATTTGTAAATATCTTGAGTATTCTAGTTGCCAACTAGAAAGTTGTTGAAATCCTTGATGTAGATATATATACCAGATGGATTCTAGTATGTAGGTGTGTGTGTGTGTACAAATGTGATGGAATAAAGTGCGAAGAAAAGCAGAGACAAGTGTGGAAGCTGTTGATAACTAAGAGGGGGGTGAATCAGTTATCTTAATTATTTCAACTTTCTGAACTTTCTTAATAATTAATGCGGCATTAATTCAAATAAGAAAACATAATCATGAAATAGAAATATACATGACACAATATTTTTGATGTGGAAACCCTGTTAAGGGAGAAAACCGCGGGGTGATTAACCCAAGATTGTATTCTCTGTTAGAAGAATAGAAATACAAAATGGCACTTGCCAATTAGGGCTCTCTGCCCGAGCACACTGCTCACAAGAGGCTTACTGCCTACAATAGTTTATACAAGAAAACTAGATACTTGAATTGATGAGAAGCATCCACATATGCTAAGGTTTAGTTATGATTAAGCTCAATATACTGATCTACTACACTTCATTCTTACTCTCTTAGGTGCTGCTGTCTTGTTACATTCTGGACTTGTCTTACTGTCTTCACACTGCTCTTCTACTTTTCTTTGCACTTTTCTATTTCACAACACTCCTCTTCACATCCAAATCCATTTGGTATATATATCCACACAAAGGATTTCATCCTCTTTCTTGTCGGCATCCAGAATAGTCAATATTTTCCCAAACTCTTAGACTGTCAGCTGAATCCTTGCTTTCCAAGTGATGCGAATCAAGGAGATACTTATCAAAGTCATCTAACATGTCGACCAATCATGGATGATACCTTAAGAACCTTGATTATCGTCAATATCTCATCTAGAATAATTCTGATGCTCTGTTAGTCAGTTCTTCCTCTGTCTGTTCTACCAAACCGGACCTCAATACTTAGATGCTTATATCTCTTCACTCTTTTATCGTTAGAGGCTCAATCACTGGAGTCTATTAGTTAAGGTATTCCTCTTGACTTTCCCAAGTCCGCACTTTGCAAAGATACTTCCTCTAAGAGATCTGAACCTGACTGTTGGACCTTGCTGCATGCTCTATTCTTGCTTACCGGACCCAAGTATCCTTCAATTTGACTTCCGGTAAAGATACACTATGTCCTGCAGATGTGTGGAATGGTCTTTGTTGCCATCAATGACAACACCAATGAAGCCACACAGTGTCTCTTGCCAACAATCTCCCCCTTTGGCATTGATGGCAACACTTAGTGAAAAATGACTAAGTGTTATACAACACTCCCCCTTGGTTGATGCTTTGTTCTATTGTACACTATATCGGAGCTCCCCCTTAGCTGGAGTCCACATTTTTCACTACTCCTCACTCCCCCTTTGACATCAATGGCAAAGGGTGGGATCCACACACCAAAATTTTCAAAACTCAATCTATACTTAGTCACATAAGTATATTATCTGGTTATACTTTACATATACTTTAGTATATCTGCAAAAGTGTTCATAAATTGTACAACTTCTGTTGCCCAACTCTACTTCATCCTATCCAAAATTAAGATGTGACCACTCAACAAGAATGCAAATGCTTCTGCCCTCTTCAAATCTATCAGATCACTGGTCTGGTTTGTGGTTTGAGCATCATTTAGGGCCTCATGCATGGCCTCTAACTTAGGGATAATTATTCTTCTAAGTTCATTCAACCTACTTATTCTATTTTTCTTCTCCTTCTCAAGCTTCTTCATTTCATTTATGACTACAATAGTCTGACACTCTTGATTTACTATGAAGGAGGATAGAGGATCAAAACTTTGAGATAAACTTAATAGTTTATCCTCTTGCTCTTTTATCTTCTTCTCAATGTCCTTGGTCACTTTAGGCCAGGATAAACAAAATTTGTAAATATCATCACCATCTTTGAGAGCATTTTCTAAGCTCTTTAACCCAATATTCATAACTCTCCTATCATTGGTTATTAACCCTTGTACTTTTGATAATCTTTTTACAAAAAACTCTTTTTGGACCTTATCTTCTGCTGACTTCTCTAATGAATCAAAATGTGTGTTAACACTATTTACTAGAGATTTGAGATTACCGGATGAGGAGGCTGAGGGATCCTTCTAAAAAGATAGCATGATCTTTTCCAGTACACCGGATGCAATGTCTATGATCTTGCAATCCTCCATGTGAGACTTTAGGAGTTTTTCTTTTGCTTTTGCTGAAGTAAAGGATGCTAGCTTTATGGTTTGAACTGGGGAGAGGGAGTCAAAATTGAGTGGTCCTTGAAGAAGTTCTGGTTCATCAAATTCCATCATCTCCTTGGTTAAGAATTCTTCTACTGCTTCTGCTATGTCTCTTGCGGGTGACAGGGTTTTTTCCACTTCTGCAGCCTTACCACTATCATCTGTGGCCTTTTCTGTTGGAGTTTTCTCTTCTTCTGTAGCCTTACTACTGACATCTTTTTGCTTCTCCTCTGCTTCTTGACTGATTACTCTTTCTTCTCCTTTAGATCTGGAATCTACAGGGGAAACCGGATGAGAGATATTTGCTTCTTTTTCTTCACCTGTCTCCTTTGTCTCTTCTAACATTTTCTCAGTGAATTCTTCTTTGTTATCTATTCCCAAGGGATCATCACCTAAATCCTCTACAACAGGAATATTGAACCTTTTATAGGCATTCCAAAGGATTTCCTCTATTTCTTTTGCCACCTTATTAGTTTCTCCAAGCATGAGCTGATTCATTCTAGCCTTACTCCGGAACTCATCCTTGCAATCTTTGAAGATCATATCCATTTGTTTTGGAGTAATTGAGGGATAGAGCTGGATAGCTATATGATCTCTAATCTCTAAGTCCTTAGCCTTGGCATTTTCTTTTCTCATATCAAGTTCCTTCTCTAAACTTTTAGGAATTAGAGAAATTATTTCAATAAATGCTTTATTGTATATGTTCAAGTATTTGACTGTGGCTTCCTCCAAGATCTTTTTATCTGCATCATTATATGCGTCATAGAATTCTATTATTGGTTGCAGGTTCCCATCCACAGTAACTACTTTAACCACATCATCTAATGACAGAGTGGGCTTTTCAACAAACTCTTCTGTCTCTACCTCCTTGGTTTCACTGGATACTTTCTTCTTTTTCTTCATCTTCTTGATCTCTTCATCATCCTTCTGACTGATGTACGACCTTGTTACCTTTGTCTTTGTTCTCTTTTCACTTTTATCAGATGATTTTGCTTCTGGTTTAGATGCCTTTGAGCTCTTTGCAGTGGAAGATGCAGAGATTTTAGAGGATTTGGTCTGGGAGGAAGCTTCTACCAGAGCACTTTCTTTTTCTACTTCTTTCTTTCCTTTTTTTGCTCTTTCCATCTTTTCTCTGCTGGCATCAAGTGCCTCTTTTGAAATCCCTTAACTTTTGGCAATGTTCTCAACTTCTTTTCTCACTTTTCTCTTCATTTCCAGTTGACGTAGCTCCACATGGATTTTCACACTCAACTCTCCAAAGGTTCCAAACCTTTCTGCCTTAGGATCCTTTGGCTGACTTAGCATGTAGCTCTACAATTTTCTCATCCACTTCATACCCCATAGGCATGATCCACACTATTCTTGGTTCCACTGCCTCCATTAGGCACTGATCAGTTTCTACCATAAAACATATTGTATCTTTATATTTTTCAACTAAAGATTGAGGGATTCTCTCTCTTGCTTGCATCATGCTTTGAAAATTCTTGAAATAGCCCCAGAGAGCTATATTCTGTGCCTTGGCATCACCAAGCCCATGTATATAATCTCTGATTTGAATGGCTACTGGTCTATCATTCTACCATACCAACCACTGGATCTGAGAAGCTCATTCATGTAATAAAAGAATAGGCAGAGTATCAAACCACTGTATTTGAAAGAGTTCTTCTTATCCTTCTTTATCTTCTATAGATTCTCCAAGAGTTAGTTTAGAAGGAGCTCACAAAGATCATAGTCTACATTCTTCCTCAACATTTCATAAGCTGTATATTTAGCAGTTCCGGATACTGAATTCTCCCTGCTGGAGTGATATATCTTATACCCAATTATCAGTGATGCAAACTTGATATTTGGATCTGTGATATCCTCAATAGTCATTGCTCTTTTATCAAACTTTGATCCGATAGCCTCACTGACAATTTGGTTTTTGACAGATTTGAGTGTAGGCATTCCATCGGTTGAGTGTAATCCGGTTACTACCCTAATGGCACCCTTAGTGATCTTAAACGGCCTGCTCAACCACATGAAGTTGTTATACATTCTGCTCAAGATATATCGGACCCATTCATCTTCCAGAAAACAAGGGAAATGAATGCATTATGCAAAATGTTTGTCCCGGATAACTTTATACTAGGTTTTGAGTTCGAATGAGTCATCTATCAAATGCTTGTGATAGATATTGACTAGCTTAGATTCCCCAAATTCTTCAATACTCGCATGAATATATGCCCTAACATCTTCTACATGCAGAACCCCATGTGGAATGCTTGAAAAGGCGCCTAGGGGATCAACTTCTAGGGATTTATATGGATGCTTCTTAAATTTAGGGCGTGGCCTATCAGAAATCTTCACCACATTTGGAGTACCCATCTTTCAAAGATTTGCAGAGAGATATTTAAGAACAGAAAATACCTTTTGCGCTTCTAGGTTTTACAGAGTGAGCCAGATCGATTGCTAGATGAAATCGACTTCTACAGATGATCTTTGATGGGCTTGAGGAAATTTGTTGCAGAGCTCCTTTTTGCTTCTTCTTGAATGTAGAATGAACAAATGTTTAATAAGAAAAACCCTTATATTGCTCCGTAAACCCTAATACCAAGCTGCAATAAATGCTCAACTTAAGTCATTCCGGTTTGCCTTGTTTTCCTTATTCGGATGACTTGATGAAATGATCTTGTTCTAAACATCTTGTGGATCTTCCATAACTTAACCATAGTTTATTTAGATGTTTCTTTGAGAATCTTTTAATCCGCAACTCTCCTTGTGCAAATTCTGGCACCAATTAACTGGCCGGGGGAAAATATTTTTCCTTGTGTCTCCCCCTGAGCTAGAGCTCATTTTTTAATTTTCGGAAGGAATATCAGCACCAGATTCTGGTGTGGATCCATCCTCTACATTTTCTGTACTTCTCTTCACCCAAATTTTGTTCATCTCACTTTTAACTTCATCTGCATTTACTTTTCCTTTTCCTTTGTCTTGATTCTGATTATGATGCACCGGACCCCATTTGTCCTGGTTCTTACTTCTATAGAATTTGGCAATATGACCGGATCTGTTGCAATTGTGGCAAACAACATTTCTTTGCATATTTGAATGAAATCCTCTTGATCTGCATTGATTAGCCATATGTCCCAATGCAAAGCATCTACCATTGAATGAATTGTTCATTTGCATATTTCTACATTCTTGAGATTTGTGACCATACCTTTTGCAGTTGAAACACTATCCAGAGAAGGATGTATTAGTTTGATTCATTCTCTTTCTGCACTGATTAGCTTTATGACCAAAGTTATTGCAGTTGTGGCAGTATCCATTGAAGGATGGATATCTTTGAGCATTAGGTTGCCTTACTGGAGGTCTTCTAGGCCTATTCCTTGGATTTTCTGATCCAAAATTCTTCTGACCGGATCCAGAGCTTTCACCTTTTTCATATCCCAAGCCATGCTTGTCATCTACCCTCTTTTGGATTTCAAGAAGAACTTCAAGTTGAGTAGAACTTATCTTGAATTTCTCTTTGTATTCATTTGCTGTTTGAAGATCTTTTTTAAGAGTGTCAATTTGATCTTCAAGTTTTTCTTCATTATCTCTAGCATCTTCAAGATCAGATTCTAGATGCCTGATTATTCTATCCATTTTGTGGCAGTCTTTTGACTTCTCCATGAGGGATTATCTTAGATCATCTTCAGTTTTTCTTTTCTCTTCAATTTCTTGGGTGAATTTCATAACTCCTAATTCCATTTCATGTCTTACGATAATGACCTCTTTTGATAACTTTTCACATAACTTGGTTTTCTCCTTTAGATGTTCATTTGTACCATTGTCTTTACTTTGACTTGCCAATTGTTGAAGTAGATCTTTTCTCTTTTTCATAGAGTTACTCAGTTTCCCTTTTAGTTCATTTATGAAATCATCAGCTTGTTTGAGTCTTTCCTTCAATTCTCTGACTTCAGAGTTTGATTGCTCAAGATCATCTAGGGAAGACTGAGTTGCTCCCTCATACCATACACATCCATTTTAGTTCCCAAATCTTCCTCAATCTGTTAGGCTCCTTTGGGAGGAACTTAGCTTTGATACCAATTGTTGATAACTGAGAGGGGGGGTGAATTAGTTATCTTAATTATTTCAGCTTTCTAAACTTTCTTAATAATTAATGCAACATTAATTCAAACAAGCAAACATAATCATGAAATGGAAATATACATGACACAATATTTTTGACGTGGAAACCCTGTTAAGGGAGAAAACCATGGGGTGATTAACCCAAGATTGTATTCTCTGTTAGAAGAATAGAAATACAAAATGACACTTGCCAATTAGGGCTCACTGCCTACAATAGTTTATACAAGAAAAATAGATACTTGAACTGATGAGAAGCATCCACATATGCTAAGGTTTAGTTCTGATTAAGCTCAATATACTGATCTACTGCACTTCATTCTTACTCTCTTAGGTGTTGCTGTCCTGTTACATTCCGGACCTGTCTTACTGTCTTCACACTGGTCTTTTGCTTTTCTTCGCACTTTTCTATTTCACAACACTCCTCTTCACATCCAAATCCATCTGGTATATATATTCGCACAAAGGATTTCATCCTCTTTCTTGTCGACATCTGGAATAGTCAATATTTTCCCAAACTCTTAGACTATCAGCTGAATCCTTGCTTGCCAAGTGATGCGAATCAAGGAGATACTTATAGAAGTCATCTAACATGTTGGCCAATCATGGATGATACCTTAAGAACCTTGATTGTCATCAATATCTCATCCAGAATAATTTTGATGCTTTGTTAGTCAGTTCTACCAAACCGGACCTCAATACTTAAATGCTTCTATCTCTTCACTCTTTTATCGCCAGAGGCTCAATCCCTAGAGTCTATCAGTTTAGGTATTCCTCTTGACTTTCCCAAGTCTGTACTTTGCAAAGATACTTCCTCTAAGAGATCTGGACCTGACTATTGGACCTTGTTGCATGCTCGGTTCTTGCTTACCGGACCCAAGTATCCTTTAATCTGACTTCCGGTAAAGATACACTATGTCCTGCGGATGTGTGGAATGGTGTTTGTTGCCATCAATGACAACACAAATGAAGCCACACAGTGTCTCTTGCCAACAGAAGCAGCAATACAAGTTCGGTATGTGACAGAGCAACAACCTAGAGTAGAGGAAGAATAAAGTGCATCAGATCAGTATATTGTGCCTAACCAGAACTGAACTCTAGCATTTATAGATGCCTTTCATAAGGTCAAACACCTGATTACCTTTTGTAAGTTCTGTAGAAAGTGCGTCTCTTGTAGGCAGTGTGCTCGAGCAGTGAGCCCTAATTGGCAAGTGCCATTTTTTACTTCTTATTCTTTTAATAGAGAATACAATCTTGGGTTAGTCATCCCGTGGTTTTTCCCTTAACAGGGTTTTCCACATAAAAATCCTTGTGTTGTGTGATGATTTTATTTCTGTTCTTATGATCATATATGCTTATATGTTTTGATGTTGCACTAATTATTAAAGGAGAAAAGAAAGTTAAGATATTTGAGATAACTGATTCACCCCCCCCTCAGTTATCTACCTTGTTTCCAACAATTGGTGTCAGAGCTAAGTTCCTCTAAAATAGAGCCTAACAGCTTGAGGAAGATCTGGGAATCTCAATGGATATGTATGGTATGAAGGAACAACTTCAGTCTGCCCTAGATGATCTTAAACAATCCCACTCTAAAGTCAATAACTTAAGAGAAAGACTCAAATAAGCTGATGATTTGATAAATGAGCTAAAATAAAAACTGAGTATCTCTGTGAAAAAGAGAAAGGAACTACTTCAAAAATTAGCAAATCAAAGTGAAGCCAATGATACTAATGAAGATCTGGATGAGAAAAACAAGCTATGTGAAAAACTGTCAAAATAGGTCATTATGGTAAGGCATGAGATGGAATCAGGGGTTATGAGATTCACCTAAGAAATTGAAGAGAAAAGGAAAATTGAAGATAATCTAAAACAATCCCTCAAGGAGAAGATAGAGGACTGCCATAAAATGGATAGAATAATCGGGCATCTTGAATCTGATCTTGAGGAAGAAAGAGATAATGAAGAACAACTTGAGAATCAGATAGACACTCTTAAACAAGATCTTCAAACAACAAATGAATACAAAGAGAAATTCAAGATAAGATCAGCCCAACTTGAAGTTCTTCTTGAAAGCCAAAAGAGGGTAGATGATAAGCGTTGTTTAGGATCTGAGAAAGGTGAAAGCTCTGGATCTGATTAGAAGAATTTTGGATCAGGAAATCAAAGAAACAGGCCTAGAAAACCTCCAGTAAGGCAACCAAATGCTCAAAGATATCCATCCTTCAGTGGATACTACTTCAATTGCAACAACTTCAGTCATAAAGCAACTCAGTGTAGAGGGAGAATGAATCAAACTAATCCATCCTTCTCCAGATAATGTTTCAACTGCAAAAGGTATGGTCACAAATCTCATGAATGTAGAAGTATGCAAATAAACAAATCATTCTATGGTAGATGCTTTGCATGCAATAGGATGGGACATATGGCTAATCAATGCAGATCAAGAGGATATCAATCAAATATGCAAAGAAATGTTGTTTGTTACAACTGCAATAGATCCGGTCATATTGCCAAATTCTGCAGAAGTAAAAATTAGGATAAAAAGGGTCTGGTGCATCTCAATCAAAAATAAGATAAGGTAAAAGACAAAGTGAATGCAGATGAAGTTCAAAGGGAGATGAGAAAGATTTGGGTTAAGAAGAGTACAAAAAATGTTGGGAATGGATCCGTACCAGAATCTGGTGCTGATATTCCTTCCAGAAACTAAACAGATTAGCTCTGGCTCAGGGGGAGTCACAAAGAAAAATAAATTCCCCTAGCCAGTCAATTGGTGCCTAAATTTGGCACATGGAATGCTGCGGATTAAAGGGTTCTCAGAAAAAATATCTAAATAACCCTCGGTAAAAATATGAAAGATCCGCATTGAATTTTGCAAGAGTTTGATCATCGAAGATTGATCTGGTTTGATAGCCATCCGGTAAAGCAAGATTTTTATAGACAGATCCGGTATGATTCAAAATTGAAATACTTTGATCTACGGATCCATGGCATGATTGAAGAAAAGAAGATACATTGTCAATCCTCACTGAAAATGATTCTAAGTGCAACATAGTGATTCGAGAAGATCTCTCTCAGAACAGGGCAACTAGATAACTTATGTTGTGCATTTATTGCAAAAGGAAATTAGGGTTTGTGCAAAGATAAAAGGGTTCATTCACTTATTATTTGCACATTTGCATTCGAGAAGAAGAAAAGAAGATCTCTAAATCAAAGTTTCTACAACTCTCTCAAAGATCAACTGCAAAATCTAATTCAACCAGCAATTTGTTCTGGCTCTTATTTCAAACCCTAAAATGTAAAAAGGTACTTCCATTCTAAAAATCTCTCTCTGAATCTTTTGTAAAATGGCTACTCCAATGGTTGTTAAGATCATTGATAGGCCGCGCCCAAAATTCAAGAAACACCCCTATAAATCCCTAGAAGTTGATCCTTTAGGCACTTTTTTTAGCATTCCGCATGGGGTATTACACGTAGAAGATGTTAGGGTCTACATCCATGCCAAGATTGAGGAATTTGGAGACTCTAAGTTGATGGACATCTATCATAAACAATTAATAGATGAAAGTTTTGAACTCAAACCTCAATACAAGGCCCTCCGGGATAAACACTTCAGACATTGCATCCACTTTCCCTATTTTGCAGAAGATGATTGGGTCCGGTATGTCCTTAGCAGAATGCATGATAATTTCATGTGGTTAATGAGGCCCTTCAAGATAACAAAAGATGCCATTAGGGCAGTAACTGGACTGCACTCATCCGGTGGGTTACCTGCACTCAAATATGTCAAGAACCAGACAGTAATTGAAGCTTCCGGATCTAAGTTTGACAAGAGAGCAATGACCATAGATGACATCACAAATCCAGATGTCAAATTTGCCTCAATGATAATTGGGTATAAGATCTATCATTTTAGCAAGGAGAATTCTGTGTCCGGGATTGCAATATATGCAGCATATCAGATGTTGAGGGAAAATGCAGATTATGACCTATTTGATCTTCTTTTAAACCAACACTCTGGGGTTACTTTAAGAACTTCCAAAGCATGATGCAAGCCAGAGAGAGGATACCTCAATCCATAGTTGAGAAATACAAGGATACATTATGTTTCATGGTAGATACTGATCAATGCCTAATGGAGGCAGTTGAGCCCATAATAGTTTGGATAATGCCAATGGGATACAAGGTTGATGAGAAAATCTTGGAGCTACATATTCAACACTTGTTGATCCAGCCTAAGGACCCTGAGGCAGAAAGGTTTGGAACCTTTCAAGAACTAAGTATAAAAATACATGTTGAGCTAAGACAACTGGAGATAAAGAGGAAAGTTAGAAGGGAAGTTGAGGAAATTACCAAAAGATATGACATATCAAAAGAGGCAGTAGATGCAAATAGAGAGAAAATTGAAAGAGCTGAGAAAGAGAAACAAGAAGCAGAGAAAGGAAGTGTTCCAATACAAGCCTCCTCCTGGACTAGATCCTCCAAGAGCTCTACACCTGCCACTCCTAAGAGCTCAAGAGCCACCAAAATGGAAGTCAAGACATCTAGAAAGGGAGAAAAGAGAATGAAAACAAAAGCCACAAGGTCTTACACAAGTCACAAGGATAATGAAGAAACAAAGTTTGATGAGGAAATTAAGAAAATGAAGAAGAAGAAGAAAACATTCAGGGAATTCTTTGCTAGCAAAAACAAAGAAGAAAAAGAAGAAGAAATTGTTGAAAAGCCCACTCTTTCCATTGATGATATCATTAAGGTAGTTACTGTGGATGGGAATCTGCAACCAGTAATAGAATTCTATGATGAATATAGTGATACTGACAAGAGGATCTTGGAAGAAGCTACAGTCAGTTACCTGAATATTTACAATAAAGAATTCATTGAAATTATTTCATTAATTCCCAAAAGTATAGAGAAGGTACTTGAACTTAGAAAAGAGAATGCAAAGGCAAAAGACTTAGAGATCTGAGAACAGATTGCAATTCAGCCTATCCTTCTATTACTCCAAAATAGATGGACTTGATCTTTAAGGATTGTAAGGATGAATTCCGGAGAAAAGCAAGAATGAATAAACTTATGCTTGGAGAAACTGACCAAGTAGCAAGAGAAACAAAAGACATCCTCTGGAATGCCTTCAAAAGATTCAATCTTCCTATTGTAGAGGAAACAGATGAAGAACCTTCCACCATGGATGTTGAAGGATTAAATGCAGCCAATGAAGAATCTTCTAACAAAAATGTAGAAGGGTCAAAAGAGATAGGTGAAGAGAAGACTAAGGACTTGGATTCCTCTATTCTGAAAGAGGAAGTTCATGAAGTAGTAAATACAGGTAACATATCTCCTCCGGATCCCACTATAGACATTCCAGATTTTGAAGTTGAAGGAGAAGGAAGAAAAGAGGAGAAAGTGAGTCAAGAAGAGGAGGTAAAGGGAAAAGAAGAAGAATGAACAGATAAGATCTATGATGACAGTTCTGAGATCCCAAAAGAAAAGAAGACTCAGTCACTGGCAAGAGACACTGCAGAGGTAGTGAAGAATTTCTTGAACAAAGAAATGATGGAGATAGATGAACCTGAACTATTTCAAGGACCACTAAATTTTGACTCTCTCTCCGGTCCAGACAATGAAAATAGCATCTTTTGCTCAAGCCAAAGCAAAAGAAAAACTTCTGAAATCTCACATGGAAGACTGTGAGCTACTAGAGATTGCATCCGGGATGCTGGAGAAGAGCATGCCATCATTTCAAAAGGATCCTTCAGCCTTTCCATCTAGTAACCTAAAATCTTTGGTAAATTCTGTTAGCACTCATTTTGATTCTTTAGAGAAATTGGCAAAAGCAAAGGTCCGGAAGGAGTTTTTGGGAAAAAGATTCACTGAAGTACAGGGACTCATTGCTAATGATAGGAGGACCCTAGATATTGGGATAAAGAGCCTTGAAAATGCTCTTAAAGATGGTGGGGATATGTACAAATTTTGTCTAACTTGGCCCAAAGTGATAGAGGATATTGAGAAGAAGGTGAAAGAACAAGAAGGTAAACATTCAAGTTTATCTAAGAATTTTGATCCCCTTACTACATCCTTAATGAATCAAGAATGCCAGTCTATTGTCATTATAAATGAAATAAAGAGGCTAGACAAAGAAAAGAAGAATATAATAAACAAGATGAGTGAACTCAGAGGGATAATTATCCCTAAGTTAGAGGCAATGCATGAGGCCTTAACAAATGCTCAGACCATAGCCTGGACCAATAATCTGATAGATTTAAGAAGGACAGAAGCATATGCATTTTTGTTGAGTGGTCACATCTCCATTTTGGATAGGATGAAGTAGAGCTGGGCAACACAATTTGTATAGTTGAAGGCCACCTTTGTGGATATACTTAAGTACATGTAAGTATAACACATACATCTATACTTATGTGGCTATGTATAGGTTAATCTTTGCAAATTTTGGTGTGTGGATTCTGCCCTTTGCCATTGATGTCAAAGGGGGAGTGAGGAGTAGTGAAAAATGTGGAATCCAGCTAAGGGGGAGCTTTGGTAAAACAATGCATAAGACAGAGCATCAACCAAGGGGGAGTTTACTGCGACACTTAGTCATTTTTCATTAAGTGTTGCCATCAATGCCAAAGGGGGAGATTGTTGGCAAGAGACACTGTGTGGCTTTATGAGTGTTGTCATTGATGGCAACAAAGTCTATCCCACACATCTGCAGTACATAGTATGCCTTTACCGGAAGTCAAATTGAAGATTGTTTTGGTCTGGTGATCAAGAACAGAGTATACAACAAGGTCTGATAATTAGGTCTGGATCTCTTAGATGGTGTAACTCAGCAAGTTGCAGACTTGGACAAGTCAAGAGGAGTATCATGACTACTATATTCCAGAGATTTAGCCTCTGGTGATAAAACATGAAAAAGATATGAGCATCTGAGTGTTGGATTCCAGACAGACAGAGCAGACTGAGAAAAAACTGACCGGTAGAGTATCATACTTCAATCCAGATGAGTAATTGATGTTGATAAAGTAATTTGAGGGATCATACATTGTTGGCTGACATGATTGATGACTTTAATGCCTATGTTTTTGATACACATCACAAATCAAGCATGGATTCAGTCGACAGATCAGTAATTTGTAAATATCTTGAGTATTCTGGTTGCCGACTAGAAAGTTGTTGAAATCCTTGATGCAGATATATATACCAGATGGATTCCAGTATGTAGGTGTGTGTGTTTATAGATGTGATGGAATAAAGTGCGAAGAAAAGTAGAGACAAGTGTGGAAGTAGCAATACAAGTCCGGTATGTGATAGAGCAACAACCTAGAGCAGAGGAAGAATGAAGTGCATCAGATCAGTATATTGTGCCTAACCGGAACTGAACTCTAGCATTTGTAGATGCCTCTCACCAGTTCAAACACCTGATTACCTTCTGTAAGTTCTATAGATAGTGAGTCTCTTGTAGGCAGTGTGCCTCTTGTGAACTTTGTGCTCGGGCAATGAGACCTAATTGGCAAGTGCCATTTTGTACTTATTATTCTTTTAACAGAGAATACAATCTTGAGTTAGTCACCCTGTGGTTTTTACCTTAACAAGGTTTTCCATGTAAAAATCCTTGTGTTATGTGTGATAATTTTATTTCTGTTCTTATGATCATATATGCTTATATGTTTTGATGCTGCACTAATTATTAAAGGAGAAAAGAAAGTTAAGATATTTGAGATAACTGATTCACCCCCCCTCTCAGTTATCTGTCTTGTTTCCAACAGTTTCTTCTTCATCTGTTTCATTATTAGAACTATCACTTGAATGAGGCTCTTTATTCTTCAATTTCTTTGAGACTTTGAAGGTTGCCTCTCGCTTAGAAGTTTTCTCCTTTTTGATCCTCATCCCATAAGCTTTGAGAATCCCATGCAATTCATCCATAGTTAGTTTATCCAAGTCCTTCATTTCCTCAATGGCTGAACTTTGGCATCAAACCTTAAGGGTAGAGACCTTAATACCTTATACACAATCATTGACTCTTCTACTTCTTCACCAAGACTCCTTATGGTATTCACAATCTCATCCACTCGAAACAGATAGGCGGTAATGTTTTCTTTGTCCTTCATCTTTAGAAATTTGAATTGTCTCCTATGGGTTTGAAGCTTGTCCTTTTTAACCTTATCATCCCCTTCATAAATATTCTTAAGTTTTTCCCAGATCTCCTTTGCTAATTTGCAATTCATCACTTTTAAAAATTCTAATTCTGATAAACCACACAAGATTGTATTCATGGTTCTCACATTGTTCTCGCTAGCCTTCTTTCCATCCCAATCTAGCAGTGGAGGTGATGGAGCAGTATATCGATTCACTACTGATTTCGAAATGTCAAGCCCTAGAGCCATTAAGTAGGTTCGTATCCTTATTCTCTAAAAAGCATAGTTTGTTCCATCGAACAATGGAGCCCTGTTTGAGGAGAATCCAAATCCTTCTTGACTGACCATGTGTTCTCTTTAGATCTACCTTCAAGCAGTTAAACTATCTCTGAAGGAACTTGGCTCTAATACCAATTAATGAGAACACAATTATATTGAGAGGGGGGGTAAATTGATATAAGACAATCTTTTATTTTTTGAACACTTAACAACCATAACAATATCAATCACACAAGATCTAACAATTATGCAACACAAGAAGAACACAAGATTTACGTAGAAACCCTTACAGAAGAAACCAACAGAAAAATATTGCTTATATATCAATTTCTCTTACAATCTTTGTAGGCACCAACCTACAGGAGACATCAATCCCCTCTTATATGGTTTGTAGGCACCAACCCACTGGAGACACCAATCCCCACAATTAAGCACCAACTCAGTAAGAGACACCAATATCTTTGCTATGAGGCACCCACCTTCTACACAAAAAAAATTCCACCTTCTTGTGAATAACTTGTTTATTGGATGATGAACATTTGAATCCTTTTTATACAATATTCTCCTTCAAATCTGCATATGTTCCTCTTTCAAATCTGTATATACTCCTCTTTATAAATTTGCATATACTCCTCTTTACAAATCTGCCTTTTAATGCAGATCTACAGGTGTATTTTTGATTTATCCTTTTACTCCACACACTCCTATCCTCCAATCACAAACTTCATTTATACCTTCATAAAGCTCTTAAAAGAATGCAATTTTTCTTAAGAGACACAGCTCTTCACAATAATCATACCTCTTCCAAAGGAGGCATCTTTTAAATGCAAAACTTAGGCGCCAAACATGGGTTGACCCATGTCAAATTAATTATTTAAATTTTGTTTTTAAACAACAAATTGGGCATCGATTGAGGACAGTGGACCTGTATAATTTTTTTTGTTTAATCCTCTAAAAGAGGTGACAACATTGGAGGGGTCGACCATCATTTATTTAGAGAGGTTGGCCAACACTTATAATATATTGATTTAAACTTCAAATCTCTTATTTAGAGAGGTTGGTAAACATTTAGATAATATATGTTATTCATAAAAACCATGAAGTCGGTCATCTTTTGAACTACATTATAATTGGAGTGCTGTTATAACAAACATAAAGTCAACCAACTTCTTTGGATGAAACAATTTATGGCCTTTGGCCTCTATCAATTTTCTTCTTTCATCAACATCTTTCCTTTGACATCAATGACAATTTCCAACATTGAGAGCTCGGACACATTGGCCTGCTTGCAGTTAGTAATAATATATTACCTACTCTAGAGAGTGTTAATTTATTGTGATGTTTGGGTTTCTTATTGTTCTTGTCCACTTGAGTGTGGAGTCTCTTTCCTTAAAGTTATATAGTATGGCTTGCTTACTGAACCACTTTTTCACTATGCCTTGATGTTTGGTCATTAGTTCTTGTGTACGGGTTCTTCACTCTTCAAGCTAGAGTAGTTTGGTCATTTTGTTTATTGGGGATCCATTGTGATCAATTTCCAGTTGGCGGATCGTGCTCAATGTTGAAAACTCTATGGAGATTGGTAGCTAGGCCTTCTTTCCATTGACTAGAGTGTAAGGAGACATCCATGTTGCTCACTTAGGAGTTATTTAGTTATCCCATGGAGCTTGTTTCAGGTGTATATGTGACTACCATTTGAATTCTAGCCCTATTCTTTTGATGATTGTCATTAGGTTCTTGTTCGTGGATTTTTCCACCCATTTCCTTGCAAATAGTAAATCAAGGATACTTTGAGGTATATCTTGTGTTGACATGAAAACTAGTGAGAATAGTCCCCATGAATGCCTTGGCATTGTCAGTGATGATATTATCAAGAGTGTTAAACATTAGAATGATATCCTAAAGGAATTCAATAATTATTGCCTTTGTTGAATTCTTTAGTGCTTTGGCTTTAGTCCACCTTGTGAAGTAATCTATTGCTGTAAGGATGAATTTAAGACTAATGTTGGATGGAAGGTTGATTATTTTGATGAAATCAAGGCCCCACATAGTGAATGGATGATTTTTAGATATGGGCTTGAGGGGAAGGGGTACCTTATTCTTTCTAGTATAGAATTGATAATTTTGTTAGCAGGGCACCCACTTATGCATGCCAGTAAAAAAAGAAACCAATAGTAGCCTGCCTGTGTTAAGGAAAATTGTGCATGAATATCAATAATATCAATAATACCCAATAAATCAATGAAATAAGAAACAAAGAAGATCAAACAAACAAAGAACTCAAACCTTGCAAACCTCTTTACTTCATGGCTTCCATTGGTCGCCTATCTCAAATGATCTTGTGTATGAATATGGCCCTCAGAAGGTGCACTTCCTTGTTATTTTCCAAGATGTCAAGTGGGAATGGCTATGGTAGGTTTGCAATGAAGAGATTCTTCAACACAACCGCAATGATAAAAGGGTGATCGCAAGCTATGGAATGACTTTGGTGCCAAAGGCGCGCTATGATTCCTGCAGAGTAAGGGTAATAAAATCTTGGATGATAGAAATGGAGGAATTGGGTTCAATTTATAGACTTGCGAGAGATAAGATCAACGATATAGAAAGAATAAGAAGATCAACTGTATAGAAGACTTGAGAGGATGTGCGCGAATAGAAAGAAGACAAGTGTCACACAAAAAGTTGTTTTGTTTGAGTTAATTGCTTTCTTTTATAAAGATAAGATTTGCTTTCATAAATTAGAATACTTTTTTCTAATTTAAGAGTTGTTGATAAAAACAAGGTTGATTGAGCAGTTAACTCAACTTGTGATTTGCTTTTGCATGATTTGAGAGAAATTAAATAATAAATTATTTAATTTTGTGTGCATGAAGAAGAAGATTTATTTTTAGAAAATTTGGAAGATTTTTGAGGAATTAGAAGATAAGAAGGCAAATTAAATAAATAAATTTATTTAATTGTTTGTGCATGATTTGGAAGAATAAATAAAATATTTGATTATATTTTATTTTTAGAGATTGAGAGAATCTAAATAAATTTGATTGATTTATTTAAATTTGGAGGAAGATTTTGATTTAATTAAATAATTAAAAATTATTTAATTGTAGATAAGAGGATTTGAAAGAATTTATTTAAATAAAGGATTTTATTTAATTATTGGAATACATTACAAGAGATAATTAAATAATTTGATATTTAAATAATTTAGAGGAATATGAATTGAATAAATAAATTGATTTATTTATTGATAGACGAATTAGAATGGAATAAATATTAAGAATATTTATTTAGACAGAGTCATGTCATTTTTAGGTGTATACATTTTGCCCCTCTTTGATGCAATGTATTTTATCACGTTGCTTCAAAGAATAAGATTTTCTGATAATGATACATCCCTCAGTTTGCCCCTAGTACATGTTTAACGACAGGATGCCCCCTCGGGAGATTGGATAGGAAGAAGGTAGAAGGACGTGAGACGGACAATCTCTCGATGAAGAAGGTTGGTTGAAGAAAAGTGGGTCACAGTTTGGAGAAACAGGAGGAAACAGGCTTGGGAAGTAGTCACGGTCGCCACACAACCAGTTATGGTTCACTTGCTATATATAGGAGCTGAGTCCATAATCTTAGTCATTTGCACACTTGGCTTTTTGTTGATAGGTCACTCAGAGCTTAGGAGGGGCAGAGGAGCTAGAGTAGTCAGCATAGATATGGATATTCCACACGAGGAACACTGTTTTGAGCACGTTCGATGGTTCAGGCGGCCAGCTGGGGCAGGACCATCGGTATGTAGTTCGACAAAACTCACCTAGGGTCATTTATTTGGCTAATAAATGCTAGGGAAAACTTGCTAGGATAGATGCGTTGAATCACGTTTCGGTGCATATGCACTCTAAAACAACGCATACGTTATGATTCCACGCATTTGAGACATCTAGCTGCACATTTGATAAAGCTATGCTTATATGATATGAGTCAGCGCATATGCTATGTAACTGCGCATACGATATGGGAAATTGCGCATTTGCCAAAATTGTGCATATGTGATAAGTAGTGGTGCATTCATTGTGAAGTTGTGCATTTGCTATGATTTGGCGTATTTACGACCTATTTCAGTGCATTTGCACTAGGATAGTCAGTTTACTTAACGAAATTGACTCGATTGGCATCTTTCTCGATGCGTCAATCAATAAGCTATCTCCAAGATTGTAGGAATCTAGTCAAGAGATGTTTATGCTGATTTAATCAATTTGACATGTTAAGTGATAGGATACTCTTGATAGTTTGAGCATTTTTATAGTTTTGGTTGACGCATTGCTTTGCTTGATTGCAGGAGGACATTCATGATGTACTCATGTCACGGGAGTAGTTTCCTTTGCCGTTGTTGTAGTGGTATATGCTCACAGAGATTGATCAGGAGGCACTCAGTGCTATGGGATTGGACTATGTGTGCTTCATGCGTGAGGTTCGAGCGAACCTTAGTTTGTTGACTGTTGCGGTTGAGTGTTTTCATAGTGAGGATGTGACTTTTCATCTTCTGACCAGTGAGATGGCGATTACTCTTGAGGATGTCTATAGGATCCTACATCTACTGATCCAGGGTGAGCTCATAGAGTACAAGACCCAGTGTGATGCTGGACTAGTGGAGTGCAGGCGTATGTTTGATGATCCAGAGCTAGAGGGTCAGGTTATCTCATGGCAGGACATACATGATTACTATGACTACTTCCTAGGGATAGTGGTAGGGTTGATCGGGGGTGTTGTATGCCCCAATAGGAGGTCACATGGGTTCCCCATTTGTTGGGGTAGGACTATGGAGAGGATGATTACAGAGGGCACCCGCTTTTCCTGGGGTGTCTGCGCACTGGCTCATTTGTACCACGATATGCATTAGGTGGTATATCACAAGGGAGCTAGTTTGTCTGCCGACATTTTATTTCTACAATTTTGGTTATGGGAGCACATTGTTATTACTCGGCTGATATGCATCTTTTCCAGGCAAAGAGGTGAGCCCTACAATTATGGATATGCAGGTGTTATTTCTTAGCATAAGTTGGGAAAGCTTGAGTACTGGAGACATGGGCTAGATAATGTGGATACCATTATCTAGCGCCCGTATTTGGATTGTGAACCATGGGACGATGAGGATGATGAGCTCCCCTACTGCTTTCAAACTTGGTGGCTGATTGGGCGGACACTATATATTTTGGAGAGGCAGATAGTGAGCCGAGTGCAGAGGCAGTTTGGGAGAGAATAGGGTCAATCGTAGGGGCAGACACTGTTTGCCATGACACATGTAGAGTGGTTGAGGTGGGGCCCGGTTGCTTCCTATGAGGAGGCTTTAGCAGACTTTTAGCAGATTCCCTACATGGCTTGGTCGATGAGGAGGGAGGTGGTGGATGTGAGGATGACCCCCGACTATGAGGAATGGTTTGCGACCAACCCATTCCTGAGGTATTCAGGACCTGGAGAGTTGACTCCTTGCCTGGAGGAGGTGGATTCAGACGATGAGGATGATGGAGGTAGGAGGAGGAGGAGATGAAG
The DNA here is from genome assembly GCA_027924645.1 of Cunninghamia lanceolata. Lineage (NCBI taxonomy): Eukaryota > Viridiplantae > Streptophyta > Pinopsida > Cupressales > Cupressaceae > Cunninghamia > Cunninghamia lanceolata. The sequence goes on from BSBN01001091.1 coordinate 2,029,466, forward strand.
GAGGGGGAGAGGAGGACGAGGAAATTTAGATGATGGAGGGGATGGTGGTGGAGGGAGGCAGCGACAGAGGAGGAGAGTTGGGGAGGGATCCTCCTAGCAGTAGGCAGTGCAACAGCAGGCAGCGCAGTAGTAGGCTGCACAATAGATGGCACCACATCAGGTGGCACGATAGGTACAGGTACAATAGTAGGTTCCATAGGTTCTCGCCTAGCCTAATCTACAGCAGCAGGCTGTTACTATGTTGCAGGGTTGGGTGAGACAGCTTAGGGCACAACTCAGGGTGACAGAGTCTCGGAGAGAGGCAGACATAGATATCATATCGGGGCTCACTGTAGAGCAAGATATAGCACTAGTGAGGGTGTGGGCTCTTAGATTGGAGAGAGATTCAGCTCTAGCTGCCTTGGGTACTAATGGGCCACCAGCTTTTTAGTTACACAGGTGCAATAGGCTTAGGTGAAGCTTGCGCAAGTTCAGGGTGAGCTTGCTAGAGTGCAGGTTCAGACTTAGTATTATAGGGGTCTATACCATGGGGCCATGCCAAAGGACCAAAGGGCACCCAATTACAGGAGCCAGTCTATAGCTAGTACATCTTAGAGGGTAGGGGGTTCATGGTTCGCAGTGTCTGCTATGGGTCCACAGCAGTTGGGGGCTGGTAGAGGTGGGGACGGGGAGGGTAGTACTAGGAGCAGTGTCCCACGACAGCAGGGCTAACTGACACTTGTACTAATTTTTCCTTATGTATACACATTTTTGATGGCTCACAGATAGCCTGATATGTATATATTTGGTATGGTTACCGAGACATGTATCATTATCTTTGTGATGTATACACTTTATATAATTCTGACTCATGGATGGACTTTTGATATTGTACACTTGGACATATTTATGTTATACTTATATGATGATGTAGCTTATGTTCTCTATATGCAGTTGTTTATGCTATATGTCATGGATGCATTCTATCTTATGATGTTTTCATATGTGATGCACAGATTTATTATGTCTATATGATGCTATGTGATGTTTCTATTGGATGCACATGTTGATATGATCTAATGCAGACTTAGATGATTTCTGATGATCTAATATACAAATGCGAATGTTATCTTTATGATTATGCAGTTTTATGAGATGATCTACATGTATTTGTCTATATTTTTTATTTTTTTTGCTGACACTATGTTATGCTGATGCAAATGTATATGGATGACCTAATGCACTTATTATGTATGCAAATGATTTAATCATGTTAAATGACTATCTCATGTGTTATGATGTGCAAATTATGCTATGTCAAAATGTACTCAATCAACACAGAAATGACACAATGATAGGTAGAAGACTGATTGAAGACTGACTCGGTAGGACTCACAAGCTTTTGTAAACACTTACATTGCGAACAAAATCTTTATTGATGGATGGTAATATGGAATGCAAATGGATATGATATGGATGTAGATACTTTTCATCTTGATGCTGCAAGTAATTTGAAGTGCTTGTTTCATCATTGGGCAATTTTTTTGGTACTTTTTCTGAATGTTGTAAGTTAATACAAGCATCTAGGTATAATTGAATCGAGATGACCTAAGTATTGCTTACATGGATTTTGATTTAGCAAGTTAATACAAGCATCTAGGTATAATTGAACCAAGATGACCTGAGTATTTTTTGCGTATCAACAGATAAGGATTATACCTGTTTCATGTTAGACTCCTGATGTCCTTGATGATCATTGTGTTGATCATGTCTTTAGACAAGGTTTCACATTACTAAAGATAAACCCATAAGCAACAAACAAAGAAAATAATCATGCCCCCATCATAGCATCTCTAGTTTTTGGCATCCTTGAGTAGCGTAGAAAGACATGATAGAAAAAATCAAGACGTTCCTTAACCTGATCACAAACACAAAACATTCTTGCATTGGATGTGTTTTCTTGCCATAATTTAGATAGAATCATTTAGAGTGCTTTAGGTACTTGTTTTCTTTGCTTTGGATAGGTTAATGTCTTGTGTTAGAATTTATGTTTTGAAAATGGGCCTTGCTGGGCTTGCAAGTCTGGTGAAAGGTATCACAATCCTTATTGGTGTTCTCAGTGAACAAAGTGGCACTGCAGAATCCAACTCCTTAACCAGGTTGAGGACTTGCCCCCAGTCAAGTAGAGGTATCTGGCTTATTATGGATGAACCGACAATGGATACAAAGAAACGGACCCTAAGAGATTGACCTAGTGCCTCGGGGGTACATTGATAATGGCCTTGCCTACGTGACGATGCAAAGGCAACATAGTTTGGGGTGAACCCTGATGGACCTAAGACCTAGGTGATAGGAAACAATGTGGACTTAGATAGATAGAAGGACAAATGACACATGATGGAATGGATGGGAAGTGGAGCCTCGGGGGCACATTGATAATGGCCTTGCCTACGTGATGAGACACAGAGGCAATGTAGTTTGGGAAGAACCCTGATACTGACGATGGATGCTAAGAAATGCTGACACTATGGATATGGTACTTTGATAACCTTAGGTATTAAGGTGACAATGGTTATGGAGTATCAAGCCATGATAGGTCATTGTTTAGGTTATGCAAGGTGTTTATTGTGAAATTGATATGATTGAATAATGGATAACTACGGGAAGAATAGACACAAGGTGATTGGTTTCCCAAAGATGGAGGAAGTGGTTCGCATCGCAGAGAGCACTTGTTTGCCAAGTTTTCACTTCTTTTCTTTTATTGCACGGGAGACAAAATACACATGATGCCTGTTTGTTAGGTTTTCATCATGGTATCTATCCAAGGTGCCTGTTTACCAGGTTTTCACCAGAGGATGATTTTTTTTGGTATTTTTCTTTTTTTTTGATTTTTTTGGTTTTTTAAGTTTTTATGCCCCCCTTACATTGGGGTTCTCTAAGTATAGAACTGACAAAGATGCATACTATTGATTGGGTCATCGAATAGCTCACCTTCTTAAGTAGTCAACTGATATGCTCCTGATCCATAAGCAACAATGATTACATAAGGACCAAGCTAGTTGGGTTCAAACTTTCCTTTCTTTTCCTGATCCTGTTGATTACAGGGATTTTCCTTAAGTACTAGATCACCAACATTGAATACCCTTGGACAGAATCTATGGTTTTAGCTTCATGACATCTTTTGCCGGTATGTTTTGAGATGGTTGAAGACGTTCTACCATTTCTCCTCCAACAGTTCTAACTCTTGCAATCTGGAAACTCTATAGTCTTCATCAGTAATAAGACCTTTTAATGACATCCTTAGAGATGGTAACTTGACCTTGATAGGAAAAATGGCTTCTGATCCATAGATAAGGGCGTATGGGGTAGTAGCTGTGGGAGTGTGTATACTGGTTTGATAGGCCCATAGAGCGGGATTGAGTTGTATGTGCCAATCATGACCGACGTCGTTGACAGTTTTTTTAAGGATTTTCAAGATTATTTTGTTAGATGCCTCTACCTGACCGTTGCCTTGGGGGTAGTATGGGGTTGAGAAATGGTGTTGGATTTTGAATTTGTCACAAAGCTCTTGGACATCCTAGTTCTTGAAAGGTCTTCCATTATCCATGACGATAGATGAGGGAATTCCGTATCTGCAGATGAGGTAATTGAGGATGAATGAGGCAATCTATTTGCCTATGAAATTGGTGAGTGGAACGGTTTCAATCCACTTGGTAAAATATTTAGTGGTAGTTATTATGAACTTGTGGCTGTTGGATGATGGAGGGTAAATTTTTCCCACAAGGTTGAGTCCCCATTGACAAAAGGGCCAAGGTGTCGTTAAAGTTCAGAGCTCTTGAGTTGGTGCATGGATGAGGTTTCCATGTATCTGGCATTGCTTGCATTTCTTCACAAACTAATATGAATCAGTTTCCATGTTTGGCCAATAGTATCCCAAATGCATGAGTTTCTTAGCTAAAGAAGGACCGCTAGAGTGTGTTCTACAAATTCCTTTGTGTACGTCTCATAAGGTGGTTTGAGATTCTTCATGTTCTAAACATTAGAGTAAAGTACCATCTAGACCTCGTTGGTATAGGGTGTTGGCGATAATGGTGTAATGGGAGGTTTGGTGAATGAAGGTTCAACATTGGTTGGTAGACAAGTTAGGTGGTAGGGTGTTATCCTTGAGGTAAGTGTAAATCTTACCATACAAGGGCAAATCAGATCTGACTAAGAGGCAAATGGAGTGTGTTTCAGGGATATCATAAGTTAGTTGCATAACTGACTCCACCAAGAACTCATACCATGACTCATTCTCTGGAATTTTGAGGAGTGAGGCAATGGTTGCCATGGCATCTGCTACTTTGTTTTCAATGCCAGGTATCTGCTCAAAGGAGATGATCAAAAAGTACTCTTTAAAGTCATTAACCATACGCTTGTATGGTATTAACTTGTCATCTTTGGTCTGATAGTCATCACTGACTTGATTAATCACTAGTTGGGAGTCATCGTAGACATGTAGCTCCTTTACTTTCCATTCTGCTGCCATTTTGAGACCAATGACCTATGCCTTATACTCTACTATATTGTTTGTGCATGGGAATAGCAAATGATAAGACTTGGGTATAGTGTCGCCTTGAGGAGTGACCAACAAGATTCCTTCCCCTGATCCATGGTTTGTATAGGATCCATCAAAGTCAAGTTTCCATGAATGTGTTGTGACACTGAAAATAGATTCATCTGGAAGTTTGAATGTCATTGGTGTGGTATCCTGCAATGGTGCTTCTGCCAACTGATCGGCAATGATTTGACCTTTGATATCCTTCCTTTCTACATACTCAATGTCATATTCGCTTAACAGCATTACCCACTTGGCTAGGCGGCCTGTTAGAGCTGCTTTTCTTAATAGGTATTTTAGTGGATCTATCTTTGCAATAAGCTTGACTGAATGTGCTAGCATGTAATGTCGTAGTTTTTGGGAAGCAAATACCACAGCAAGACATGATCTTTCTATTTGGGAATATTGTAGTTTGTAGCCTACCAATGTGCAACTAATGTAGTAGATAGCCCTTTCTTTGCCTTCATAATCTTGTTGTGCTAATAGGGCTTTGAGAGTTGTTGGCGTAGTAGATACATATAGATACAAAGGCTTACCTTGGATAGGTGGCATCAGAATAGGTGGATTCATGAGGTATTCCTTTAGCTTGCAAAATCCTTCCTCACACTTTTCATCCCACCAAAATGGTAGGTTTTTGTGCAATAGGTGAGTAAAAGGTTGACACTTGTCTACCAGTTGTGAGATGAACCGACGAATTTCCTGTAACTTGCCCTGTAGAGACCACAGTTGAGTGATGTTCTTTAGTGGTGGCATTTCCATGATAGCTTTGACTTTGGAAGGATCTACTTCGATCCCATTTGCTGATACAATGAAGCCTAAGAGCTTGTCGGAGGTGACTCCAAACACACATTTCTTCGGGTTCAACCTGAATTTGAAGTGTTCTAGTCTCTGAAAGACCTTCTCTAGTACATCTAGGTGGGATTCTCTTATTAGTGACTTTGCAAGGATGTCGTCCACATAGTCTTCCATTGTTACATGCATCATATCATGGAAGATAGTAGTCATAGCTCATTGATATGTTGCTCCTGCATTCTTTAACCCAAAACACATGATGCACCAATAGAGAGTACCCCATGGACAAGTGAATGTTGTCTTATGTTGATCCTCTGGTGCTATCTTGATTTGATTGTATCCATAGAAACCATCCATAAGAGAAAGCATAGTGTGACTAGTTGTTAAGTCAATGATGATGTCAATGTTAGGCAATGGGAAATTATCTTTGTGACAGGCCTTGTTAAGATCTCAAAAATCATTACAAATTCTGACTCTTCCATCTAGTTTGGTGACATGTACAATGTTTGAAATCTACTCAGGATAGTCAATTGGTTTGATAAACCTGACATCTAGTAGCTTCTTGAGTTCTTTGACTAGTAGTGCAACATGAGGATACATTTTTCTGAGTTTCTGCTTTATAGGTTTTACTCCAGGATCGAGTGGCAAATGATGTAAGACCAAGTTTGGATCTAGACCGGGCATATTTGCATATGACCAAGCAAATTTGATCTGTTTCCTTGTGAAGAAGGGTACAAATTTTGTCTTTTCTAGTGGAGATAAAGACTTACCAAAGTGTATGATCTTAGGATTACCCTCTGTATCGATGTCCACTGGTTCTTTCAGTTCTACCACAATCTGTGACTTCTCGTGATACATGTCATTGGGGAGAGTGTCAAGCCTTCCATCATCTGGCACCTCAGAGTGGTTTTCACCATTTGACGTGTCCTTTATTTTTACTTTTTTGGGATCTGATACTACCGCGAGCAGTTTTTACCATCAGATCCATTTTTTATTTTTATGTTTTTGCAACTAGAAGGCTTGGCACCCTCTCTGAAAGAAGCCATAGAATTGAGTTCTATGACACAACTAGATTTATGATCTCCCACAGGTAAGTAGTCTCTTAGTTCCATGAATTCAATATAGGCATCGTCATTTTGGAATATCTCAAGTTGAGGGGTTCCTTGTAGATCCCAATCGATAAGCTCAGGATGTACCAAGGGGAGGGGGTCGATATATTGATATGATTTACTGGGTGTTATGGTAAGGATGGATATGTTATTAGGGTGGAGAGTTATAGGAACAAGGTCTGGTATGGTACCTTCCTCAAGATTGTTTATCTTGTGCAAACTCTAACCTTCCTTGTAAGTTGTGCTCTTAGGAATAGGTGAATCACACTCTATCAGTCTATGCTTAGGCGTTAGTCTCTCACAGTAGGGGCTATAGGTTCGAATGGTATCAATTCCCTTGTCTTCATAGGAATGTTTTGAGAGTTCATCCCATTCATACTCATTGGAATCAGTGTCACTATCCTCTTGGAGATTATGGATCATTTCCACAAAACAAGTGGTAGCCTTAGCTTTGCCTTTGCCTTTAGCTTTATCTTGGTAGACTAGCCCTATTGTGTTTCGAGCCAATGAGGATGAAGAAGGTTGAATGAGTTCGATGATTCCTTCCTTTCTTAAGCTGATGGGGCCTTGTCCTTCGTAAACCATTTTGTGCAAGATAGACTGACCACGCCCATAGATTTCTATTGGCAGCTTAGGTTGTTGGTCTTGCTGTGTGTCATTTTCATCAATGTAGAGCCATTGTAATACATCTCTTTCATCACTTTCATCTGACAAGGTACCCCACTTGACAAAAGGGGTAGCAGGAGACTCAGGTGTTCCAGATGGCTTTAGGCAGGGTGAAGGTCATCCAAAGGACTTTGGAGATAAAGGCATTTTGGATAGACAAAGGTTGTGCTTGATGGAGTATTTTCCTACCCCAGTTTCTTTGATCTTGACTTTTTGCTCATTGACCTTGGATGTGGAAGCTTGGGAGCTATGGTCCTGTTGGGAAATGGGGGAAGTGGAAGCTCTATTGTTAGGGATGATGGTTTCAGGTCTTTAGTGGATGGTGTTGCAATGTTGGAAGGGATTGGGGTCACCTTGTATGGTAATCTCTTGGCCATTGTAAGGGAATTTAATGCATTGGTGGTAGGTGGAAGGTACAGCTTTCATGGCGTGGATCCATGGTCTTCCTAGGAAAATATTATAGGTGAGGTCCCTGTCAAGGATTTGATACACAACTTCTTTTGTAACTGGTCCAACTCTTAGTGGTAACACCATAGTTCCCTTGGTAGTCTAATCTTTCTCATCATAGGCTTTGATTGTAATCTTTTTCCTTGGATCCACTATATTTTTTCAGAACCCCAATGTAAGGACTAGTTTCAGCGTGCAAATATTCAAACCCACCCCTCCATCAATGAGAACCCTTTTGATGCGGTGTTTGTGGATGAAAGCTTCGATATGTAGGGATGCGTTATGGGGTTGTGACACGAATAGATCATCCTGCTTAGTGAATGAGAGGATGTTGGATGAGGTAAGGTGACCTACCATGGATTGAAACTTCTCTTGGGCCAAATTGGTGGGGATGGTGCTTTCCAATAAGGCTTTTTCAAGAATTTCTTTGTGTGTTGGTGATAGATGCAACAACTCTAGTATGGAAATGTTGGCTGGAGTCTTTCGTAGTTGGTCTATGACACTGTATTGGTGGGGGGTAGACGATGAGTTTGATGACCTTGGAGGAAGTGTGTGCAAGGTAATTTTTCCACTGCGGGTAATGATGGTCCAATCAGACTTGGCGTTGAGATCTGTTTGTTCATTGAATGTGAGCACGTTGATCTATGGGATATGTTCTGTTATTCTATTAATGGTGTAGTCGAATGGTACGTTTGTGTAATTTGCATCATTGTTTCCGTTATTGCGGTTCTGCCAATTGTTGTTGTTGTGATTATTGTTTTCATTATGTTGCCTGTTGTGGTTAGGGAGTGGATCCTTGTACACCCCATGTGATTCATTATTTGGATGGTCTCTTGTGCTAACATGATTTTGGTCTAACAAATTTTGAATGACATTTTTCAGATGAATGCAGTCATTAGTTTTGTGTCCTCTTCACCTATGGTACTCACAATAGTGGGCCTCATTCCACCAAGGAGGTTTTACTTGGGCTTCATAGTTGCTTGTGGAGGGAAGGGTGATCTCATTGTTTGCTAGCAACTTTCTCAAGGCAGACTCAAGTGATTCTCCCAACGGTGTAAATTTTCGTCTAGAATGGAAATCCCATGGTGATTGTCTCTGCTCATTTGATGGAGGCTTGTTGGGTGTTACATTGTTTGAAGCACCTATGAGGTTGAAGATTGATTTTTTTGGGGCCGCTGCTTTAGCATCAACCACTCCATCATTGACTATGTTTTTGTTCTTGGTCCAAAATTTTGACTTGTTTGTAGTGTAGTTAGAGTTAGGATTGTCTTTGAACAACTTTATTTGCCCCTTTGCAATCATAACTTTTTTGATAAATAATCCCATCTCAATCACTTTTGTGAATGTGGTAGGACCTTGAATTTGTATTTGGTAGCTAAGATAGGGGTTGAGGTTGTGGATAGACATTTCTGTCATTTGTTTCTCTAGTATATGATGAGGGCATTTGCTTGCTAGTTGTCTCCACCTTTATAGGAAAGCGGCGAATGATTCACCACTTTTCTGTTTCTTGTTACATAGGTCTAGCATAGATACCTCATGTTCAATGTTGTATGAGAAATGTGTGACGAACTTGTTTACTAACTCATCAAAAGTTTTGATACCTGGGGGTAGTCGAGAGAACCATTCCATGGCCTGTCCTCCTAGTGATAGAGGAAAAAGTCTCATAAGGAAAGTTTTGTTGTGGGCTACCTCTAGACATGTGGCACTAAATTCTTGGATGTGGTCCCTGGGGTCACCCTTTCCTCTGTATTTGTCAAACTTAGGAACTTCAAATTGAAAAGGGAAGGGTACCATGTTCAAGCTTTTGTCAAAGGGATATGGCGAGATATCCTCTAATGAATAAGTTTTTGTAGATGTCCCTGTTTGGAGGTCATCAAATTTCTATTGTAAGGTCTGAATTTGCTTTGTTAGTGTGTCTATAGGTATGTTTGGGTCCGTTGTTTTCTTTCCTTTGTCTTTGTCAAGGGAGATTTCCTCATTTGTGCTCTTTTTTGTGAGTTCTTTCCTCTCCTGGTTCCTTTAATGCATCGACGTCAAAGTTAGTGGTGAGTTTAAGCCCTTTGTTTGCTAGGTAGAGGAAGGACTTTGAAGGGTCCTAGTTGATGATTTTGTCCATCATGTGTTGGAACTTCCTATCTTGGAGGGCTTGTTGTAGCTCATCTTGTGAGATTTCCTCATCACTGTCATGAGGGGACACAATCTTGTCTGATGTTCTAGCCATTTCAAGTTGCTTTTGTTTCTGGGATCTGGTTAATACCATGCGGTGCAGTTTGGGATGGGATGCTATGATATGGGATGCTTTGACAAGGTGAGTTTGAAGGTTGCAGTGAAGGGGATACTTGTGGTGAAAAGATTTTGACAAGGGTTTTCTATGATCTATGATTTCAAATGAATCGGTCAATACAAAACGTTAGCCACAAGTAAGGATATTAGTAATCCATTTACTTGAAAGGGAACAGTCTTGCACCAACACAACTAGTGAAAAGTTCTGATAGAGAAGGATGATGTACCCTGATAGTGGAGACTTTACTAGTGATTGTTTGGGTTTGATAGGATCTAGAATTATCTTGTCATAACCTAGTTTAATACTTTTTGACTTGGTTTTTGGGAAGATTTGGTGAAGTTTTGGACGAGGTCGATGAAATGATCAGCAAAAAAGAGGGTACTCTATGGGAAACGGATAGGAGAAGTGACTGCATGGTAAATCTGATCTCTGAAGCTGAAACAAGGCTGAAATGGGTGCTTAGAAAGGGTGAAAATTTTCTCCCAAAAGACCAAGAAATGCTCACTGTTGTGGATGCACAGTAATAAATGCGTCAGAATAGAGGATAAAAGCGTAACAAGTTGATGTATATGCGCAGCTCTGGTGAAGGGTAAATGCACTAGAACAGACAATAAATGTGCAGATAGTTGAAGTAAATGCACAACAGGTTGAAATAAATGCGCAGCTCTGTAATACAAATGCGTAGCTCTAGTTTTCTGACTAATTTTTGTAATGTTTTGACATGTTTTTTGATGTTTTTGGTTTCTCTAGTTTGAAAGTTGGGTCTTTTTGATCTAATTTCTTAATTATGGCAAGAAGACATAGCAAACACAGAATATTTTCATGGTTTTGATTTTTGATTTTTTTTTTGTATTTTTGGACTCTTTTTGACTAAAAACAAGTACAAATCCTAGGTTGGTAGGGACAATATAAACTGAATTCTCACTGTTTCCTATTGAGGCATCTTCGGGAGGTGATAATCACCCTTCCCTGCACTAGTTTATAGGGGTTTTTGGCTTTCTAAAACAAAGGATGATTAGTAAGTGCTGTAGATTAGATAATGTAATAAGGGAAAAAGCTAAATCAAATGCAAATAAAACACATGATTATACCTTACAAAACACCACCTAATCCCATCAAGGGAAGAAAGAGCCTTTGCACCCAAAAGAAGCTCCCAAGACCAAGATTATCCCTAGACTATGGATTCAAATGTGAAGTGCTCTTTAATTGTGCAACTCACTAGCTATTCAAAGATGATTTTGGCATGGTAACTTTGCATGGAATTGGATGATGAAAATGACTTGTGAGAGGTTGTATTTATAGACTTTTTGGGGAGATTTTGATCCAAGGGTGGAGATTGAATGGAGAGATCAATGGTGGAGGATGAAAGTGATGTGGAGGGCCTAGATTTGATCTTGGAAGATGGAGGGTTAGGAATAAAAGTAAATCTTTTATTCATTTTTGGGAAAGGGGTGAATAAATGAGGTTGGGTGAGATGGATTATTTGTGAATTAAAAATTCACATGGGGAAGGGTAAAATGAATTAAAAATTCATTTGGGGAAGAGTGGATATGACATGTGTAAGGGATGTGTAAGAGGAGTAAATGTGATGTGTGATTTATTTGAATTTTAAATTTGGGGAATGTGGAGAGAAGTGCTAATGAGGGTTTGACTTACTTAATTAGGGTGATTAACCTAATTAATGTGGTTGGAATAAATTAGTAGAGGGATTAGAGAGGGGATAAGATTAATTAATTAGTGATTTAATTAATTAATCCTAGGGCTAGGATGAGGTAGGCTATAGTAGGCAATTAAATAATAGCTATTTAATTGTCTAGGGTAGGGATAGGCTGATTAGTAGGCTGGATTAATTAGTTAACATTGTTTTAACTAATTAATTAGATTTAGGGAAAATGGGGGAATTGATTTAATAAATTTTGCATATTTATTAAATCAATTGGCTAAGGTTTGGACTATTGAATTAATAAAATTAATTCAATTTTGGGGATAAAATGGTGTGGATTTAGATGATGAAAAGGGTAATTAATTAAATAGAAATTTAATTAATTGGTTGGAAAGGAAATTGGTATGTTTAGGGATGTCGGGAGTCAGTTTGGTGGTCGAGATATTTTTAGGTGTCTACATTTGCCCCTCTTTGACGTGGCGTCAGGTCGAAGAAAAGTATGCCCCAGCTGCCGGGAATGAGATGGATAGGGGATGCCCCCTCGAGAGGTTGGCGGGAAAAAATAACAATTTTGCAGGTAAGCTCTCAAAAGGATGTGACGGAAGTGAAAGTTGGAGAGGTGCTGGAAAAAGAAGATGGTAGGAGGAAAAACGGAGGAAAAAAGCTGAGATCTGCACCCTGGAAGAAAAAAGAAGAGATGGAGGGATGACATGGCCCACTATATTAGGCAAAGTGGGCCCAAAGAGTGCCAGATTGGCACACTTTTGACTTTGTAGAAGAAAAGACAAAGGAGAGATGGCTGAGCGCAACCCACAGTTCCCGCGACTTCATCACATCTTAGAGCGATTCTGAGAGGTCGGGTGGTCACCCGAGGCTGGACCCCAGGTAGGGCCTAACCCAAACTTTGTGATTTTTTACTTTACGCACGTGTTTTTGGGTTTTAGGATATGTGTTTGGAGCACGTGGCGCCAAAGATAAGGCGGATTAGTGCAATCCTGCGGATTAGCGCTATCCACCAGGGTACGGTAAGGTGATTTTGTCGCCATTTAGGAGAAATATTGGCGCCATCGTCTGGATTGGTGCCAAAACTCAGGGAGAAACAAATATGGCATTTTGATGCCATATTATGGGTAGAACGGCGCTATCGTCTGGAATAGCGCCATAATTGGGAATAGTGCTATTATTAATTTTAGCACTAAAAGTTGAATTGACGTGAAAATTTATTGCTGCGCCATTGTCTAGATTGGCGCGATACATGGTGTGCAGTGGTGCCAATGTCTGCATTGGCGCGATACAGGGCACGCAGTGGCGCCATTGTCTGTATTGGCGTGATGGGTAGGGAAAAGTAGTGCTATTTTAAAAATAGCACTGTGGACTGTCTGTGTGGGGCCACATGATTTGGGCCTATGAGACATTTAGAAGAAAAGGTGTGTTGGGGGGGAAATAAGTTAGTATCTAACGAAGAAGTGGTGGATGCAGGATACATGGCAGTTTATACTGCAGTCGCGGGAGCGACGAGTACGATCCATGATGCCGCTATTTGATGAGGCATGGTGGCCTCGACTGGCGAGACTGGGGCTTTGGATGGTGGCAGCGATGCCAGTGCTGCGAGCTCATAGAGCTTTGATGATGGCCGCAGTGGAGCAATACCGCAGCGAGACTTCCAGCTTTCTGCTGCCGATAGCAGAGCTGACCATCACACTTGAGGATGTTTATCACATCCTCAAGCTACCGATTCATGGTCGACGTGTGAGATATGACACGAAGAGGGGGGCGGAGTGCATTGATCAGAGTGTTCGGAGCAGAGCACGTGGTATTTTCAGCAGACGGGAGGGAGATGGATTATGACAGGACGCTGGCGGCGGGTGCAGATCCCTTTGCCTTATATTTGTGTGCGCTGATTGGAGGTGTGGTGTTGTCGGATAGGCGAGGCAGAGGTTTTTCTGTGGGCTGGGGTGGGATGATAGAGGGGATGGTGAGTCATGATACTGTTTATGCATGGGGGCCAGTGATGCTAGCACAGCTGTTGCACGAGATGCACACGGTCGCTTATCTTCATGACAGGGCTTTATCTGCTAGGGTTACGCTGCTACACGTATGGCTTTGGGAGCATATCCCTGTGACTCAGCTGACATGCGGTTATTATCGGCACCCGTTTGAGGCATTTTTATTTTTGTATCAGGATGCATTGTATACCTACACTAGACAGGTCCGCCACTGGCGGAGGATACTGGATGATGTGATTAGCATGGTATACCGTCCATATATTGATTGTGAGGAGTGGCCGGATGATGTGACTCCTCTTCCGTACACATTTCAGCAGAGATTTCTTATGGGTTGTGCAGACTGTACTATAGAGATGTACCTACCCTTGCGGGTTATGCGTTAGTTTGGACTAGTACAGGGTATGCCTCAGTAGATGGCGACATATGCGCGGACGCCGCGGGATACAGCGTACTGGCCTGCACCATTACAGCCATAGGTTGCACTGAATGATTAGGCAGCACTTCGGCCAGTTCAGTGGGATTGGAGGAGCACAGTGATGGATGTAGGTACTACACCTGCTTATGAAGTATGGTGGCAGATGCATCGGCCCACTCGATTGACAGATCTGACAGCGGAGATATCAGAGGATGAGGGAGATGGGGGTGGAGATGATCCGGATGGGGGTGGCGATGAGATTGTGGAGGACTACATTGTGGAGGTGATGGATGATGGGTCGGAGAGGGTGATCGCTAGAGATGGTCAGCTTGTGGATGAGGTGGTAGCAGTGGTAGCGGGACAGGGACCAGTGGGGCAGGGGGCTCCAGCACAACATCTTCCTGCACAGCAGGTTCCAGCACAACAGGTTCCTGCACAGCAGGTTCCAGCGCAGCAGGTTCCTGCACAGCAGGTTCCAGCACAGCAAGCCAAGGCTAGGGGTGGACGGCAGGGTAGGGCACCGCGGCGGCGCGATGGACAGCCAAGGATGGAGCAGGGTGATCTATCTCCATCACGGGTGGAGCAGCTGCGAGTCGATAGACATGATACCGAGGCAGGGAGTTCAGGGGCAGGGGTGGCAGCAGAGGGTGAGAGGCTGACACCTCGGCGATGGTCATGGGAGGAGATGGAGGAGGTAGAGACACTACGTGCTCAGGTGGTCAGCCTAGAGGAGGCGTTAGGGCACCGAGAGGCTGAGTTGGGACAGCTGCAGGGAGTAGATATGCAGGTGGCAGTGCTAGAGGCTGAGTTGGCTCAGGCTCGAGAGGACATGGAGGATTTGAGGCTAGAGCGGGATGCAGTGCTCGTGAGAGCACATCAGGCAGAGACTGCATTGAGCAGTGCACAGGCTGTGGGTGGGGGCCTTGCCCTGATTTTGGCAGGGATGCAGACTCAGCTGGCTCAGGCTCAGACACATGCGCATCAGATACAGGGGCAGTTGAGCCAGGCACAGGGACAGGTAGCTCAGGTACGGGGAGAGCTAGCAGAGGCCAAAGCACAGACGGAGTATTATCGGGGGTTATACTATGAAACCGTACCCACAGCGCAGAGAGCACCGAGTTACAACTAGGTCAGTAGATCGGGGGCGTCGAGATCACATCGATCTAGATCTATTCAGTCAGTTCAGCAGACGATGCCCCCTCCCACATATGTGCCCTAGCAGGATCCTCAGGTACCAGTAGCACCACAGCCACAGCCACTGCCAGGATCACAGGCTCGGCCAGGGTCATCATCTCCTACCCCCTCAGAGAGAGGATCCTCGATGTGATAGTTATACCATGATAGCCCTTAGAGGCATTGTATCATGACACTATTTTTTGATGATGTGATCGATGTACATTTTTTGCGGTGATTATATATGATGCGAGACTTCTGATGGTTTATGATGTTCTATTGTGATGATGCTTGTATGATGGATGCAGATGTTATATTTTATATGTTGTGGATGTATGATGTTGTTTCAAATGATGTGTGTATTTTGGTGGTTGCATGGATGTTTTTTGTGATATATGCATGGTGTTATGATTTTATGGACTATATGATGTAACTGAATATGCAGACTAATGATCATTTATTATGTATGAAAATGTATGAGATTATGTTATATGCCACTAGTTGTTTCAATGGTGATGTTGATGATGTTGTAATGCAACTAAATGTTTATGAGATGTTGATATGTATGGAATGCAATGTGATGATGCTATTTTTAATATGCACCTATGATATGATGTGTAATGATATGCAGCTGAAATGAATCTACTTGTGTTTTATGCAAACTTAAATGGATTTTAAAATGGACCTAAAATGAGATGCAAACGGATTAAAATGAACCTAACATGTGATGCAATCGGATTAAAATGAACCTAAAATGAGATGCAAATGGATTAAAATGAATCTACAATGAGATGCAAATGGATTAAAATGAACCTAAAATGAGATGCAAATGGATTAAAATGAATCTACAATGAGATGCAAATGGATTAAAATGAACCTAAAATGAGATGCAATCGGATTAAAATGAACCTAAAATGAGATGCAAATGGATTAAAATGAATCTACAATGAGATGGAAATGGATTAAAATGAACCTAAAATGAGATGGAAATGGATTAAAATGAATCTACAATGAGATGGAAATGGATTAAAATTAACCTAAAATGAGATGGAAATGGATTAAAATGAACCTAATATGTGATGCAAAATGGATTAAGATGCAAATGCAGTTTAGGTGCTAGGTGGTATGCATACTAGGTGATAGGTGAGGTAGCCTAGTCCTAATACACATGATGTTCCTTGTGTTGACCCTGAATGGTGAGACTGTGGGAGAGCGTGTTAGGTGTTGGGGATGATAGGGGTGAGAGTGTCTAGGGGATGGCGGTGGGGGGATTGGAGGATGGTTAGGTCATAAGATACCACGTCATTGAGGGGGGGGGGTTTGGTTCAAGATGTGTTAAGTGGAGATAGGGTGGGAAGATGGGGTTAGTGTGGGAGTTAGATTGGGGGGGGGGAAGTGATTATGAAATCTAGGCCGATATGAGATAGGTGATTGAGTGATTAGGAAGATGATTGTGAGCTAGTAACAGTAGTTGCACAAAATTAATTGAGAGCATTTCTTAGTTTAATGTAGCAATGTAGGATATAGTTCACAAAGGTATGAAATGACCTAGGTGATGATGTATATCTGACAATTGCATGGACTAGACCCACAAACAATAGGTTGATTTCATGCATGCCCAAGGTAGTATAATCTTGCCTAGTGAAGGAAGGAGACTCATAGTAGTGAGTGTGAATAATGCATATAAGGTGTTGATACCTGTATATGCAAATAGGACACTTCATGCTAGAACCGACTTGGACTTCAAGATATGAATACTAGTCTTGGAGTAATGAAAGCAACCCACAAGCACAGGATATCGAAACAATGACTATGTCTACTCCAAGGGCTATCCGCTACATACCATGATATAATGAGATCAAGGTAGCTTTGGAGATTACTTGGAGCGAGACAAAAAGATAAAAATCAATAAGCAAAAAGACCAACGAAAGATACAAATAGCCTTTGTGTGCTCTTGCCAAGAGACGTGATGATAGAATGATAGATTTTTGTCCATTGTAGGAAAGACATATCCTAGGACGCAGATCTGTTTTGATTGGAGAGTTTGTGGAAGATGGGTAAAAGAACATTCAGGCCAAATGGAAGATTATAGTTGGTTTATTGCTTGATGATTTTTTTTTTTGCACGAGGGACTATGTTTCAATGGTATGTGTAGCATGCGTATCGTTTCGTAGATCGAGAAAGCTCAGTGAGTGGGAACCATCCCAATGGGTGGGATGGGTGCATCTTAGATACCTGAGTACTAGAAACTTCCTTCGTATTCCAGACTACCTACATACCCTGTGTCCACAGGATCAAGGTACTTTTAAGATGCGGGTGAAATGAATATGTAGTTCTGGCAAGACTTGATGATGTGGGAATGGTTTGGGATGGGATGTGACGAAGGTGCATGGGGGGATTATTTTTGGATTTTCTATTATTTATGATGTTTTTGGATTTTCTAATTTTATGATGTTTTTGGATTTTCTGATTTTATGATGTTTTTGGATTTTCTGATTTTATGATCTTTTTGGATTTTTTGATTTTATGATTTGTACAAAGGAGAGCTTACAAGGATCCTTGTTCCATGGATGGGGTTGTGGGTGGGTGAGGTAGTGTAGAATGGGCGAACAAACTTGATGTTTTAGAATTTCAAGCCATGGGATGTGTGGGTATGGAGTGTTATGATGGAAAGAGGACTTATTAGATGGTAGAACCGGCCACTACGCATGGCCCCTGAAACAGGTTTTCACCATGGTACTTATCCAAGGCATCACCGAGGTGATTTTCACCATTGGAAGTTTTTATTGCACTCTGATTTTTCTTGATTTTTTGATTTTTTTGGTGTTTGATTAATTTTTTGTATTTTTTTTATTTTTTGACTTGTGGTACCAGATGGGTTATGCATAGAATCGCTTGAGATGCAAGATGTTCATTGGCTCATCTAGAGGCTGCCCCTCAGGTGTTGCAAGCTGATAAGCTCTTGACCTATAGTCGGCAGTGACGACATAAGGTCCTAGCCAATTAGGTTCAAATTTTCCTTGCTTCGGACGCTCTTGCAGGTTCTTTTGATTTTCCATTAGGACCAGGTCACCTACCTCAAACTTTCTGGTCTTGATCTTTTTGTTGTAGCTTCTTCTGAGGCGGTTTTGGTATGCCTGTAAGTGATTTAATGCATTCAGGCATTTCTCATCCAATAGATCAAGTTGATGCAACCTTGCGACACGATAGTCTTCATCAGAGATGATATTTTGCAATGATACTCGGAGGGATGGGAGCTCGACCTCTATAGGTAAAATGGCTTCTAATCCGAATACTAGTGAGTATGGAGTGGCTCCAGTAGGAGTGCGGATGCTGGTGCGGTAAGCCCATAGGGTGGGGTTGAGTTGGAGGTGCCAGTCGTGGCCAGCTTCATTGACTGTCTTTATTAAGATGCAGAGGATGGTTTTATTAGAAGCCTCTGCTTGACCGTTTCCTTGGGGGTAATATGGTGTGGAGAATCGGTGTTTGATGTCAAACTTTTCGCACAAAGTGCGAACTTCTTGGTTTTTGAATGGCTTCCCATTATCAGTGATAATGGAATGGGGGATACTGTAGCGGCAGATGATGTAGTGGAGAATGAACTTGGAGATTTGGATGCCTGTGGTGAAGGTGAGTGGTATTGCTTCCACCCACTTTGTGAAGTATTTGGTAGCAGTTATTATGAATTTATGGCCGTTGGAAGATGGAGGATGGATTTTCCCTATAAGGTCGAGTCCCCACTGTGAGAAAGGCCATGGTGTTGTGATTGGTTGCAGCTCCTATGCTGGGGCGTGGATGAGATCGCCGTGCTATTGACATGGGAGGTATTTTCTAATAAACTGATGTGCATCCTTGTCCATAGTGGGCCAATAATAGCCAGTCCTCAGGATCTTCTTAGAAAGAGCTGGTCCACTTGAATGTGCCCCGCAAATACCTACGTGTACCTCTTCCAAAGCTGCCTTGGCTTCCCTAGAGTCTAAACATCGTAAAAGCGTACCATCAAGACTCCTTTTGTAGAGGGTGTCACCTACAAGGATGAAACGAGAGGCTCGGCGGATGAAGGATTTTTTCTGTGATGGGGATAGGTTGTTGGGGAGGATGTTATCGTGAAGGTAGAGGTAAGTTTCCTGATACCAGGGGGATAAGGGACCAACAATTTCGCACACTAGTTCAGATTGGGGAACGTCATATGCTGGGATGGGGAGTTCTTCGATCAGGAATTCGCATTTCTTGCTGCCTTGCTTCATGTCAACTAGAGATCCGATGGTGGCCATGGCATCTGCCGCTTTGTTGTTTAACCTTGGGATCTGCTCAAAGTGGATGTCACCAAAATAATCTTTAAAGTCATCAACCATCTTCTTATAAGGAAGAAGCTTATCGTCTTTAGTTTTATATTCATTATTGACTTGCCTGATGACTAGTTGAGAGTTGCCATACACAGTTAGTTTGTCTATTTTCCATTGGATGGCCATTCAGAGACCTGTGATGAGGGCCTCATATTCTGCTACATTATTGGTGCATGGAAATGTGATTTTGAATGATTTAGGGATCGTGTCACCTTGAGGGGTAACAAATAGGATGCCTGCCCCCGAGCCTCTGTGAGTGTAGGATCCATCAAAATACATCTTCCATGTATCTGTGGCTGGTGTGATTGTCAAGATGGCCTCGTCTAGAAATTCTGCTATTGTAGGATGCTCTACCTGAATAGGTGCTTCAGCCAGCTGATCTGCTATGACTTGTCCTTTGATTGCCTTCCTCTCTGTGTATTCTATGTCAAATTCGGTGAGAATCATGACCCATTTTGCCATCCTTCCTGTGAGAGCTGCTCTGTTTAGCAAATATTTGAGTGGGTCGATCTTAGCAATGAGCTTAGTCTTGTGATTGAGCATATAATGTCTTAACTTTTGTGATGTGAAGACCAGGGCAAGGCATGCTTGTTTAATTTGTGTGTAGTTAAGCTCATAGGAAATCAAGGTGCAACTGATATAGTAGATGGCTCTTTCCTTCCCCTGCTCATCGTGTTGTGCTAACAAAGCCCCAATTGCTGTGTCAGTCACAGAAATATACAAGAGGAGGGGCTCTCCTTGTCTCGGTGGAGATAGAATAGGGGGATTGGCTAGATATGCTTTTAGCTGGTCGAAGGCATCCTGACACTGAGTAGTCCAAGTGAAAGCTGTATCTTTTCTGAGGAGATGCTAGAATGGTTGGCATTTGTCAGCAAGTTGAGCAATGAATCGGCGAATAGACTGTAGTTTACCCTGCAGGCTTCTCAGTTGTTTCAAGGTTTTAGGAGGTGGCATATCAGTAATAGCTTTGACTTTTGCCGGGTCCACCTTGATTCCTCGTCTGGAGACTATGTATCCCAATAATTTGCCTGAAGTGACGCCAAAGACACACTTTTTTGGATTTAGACAAACATTATATTGCTCTAGCCTGTCAAAGATCTTGGCTAGCACGTCTAAGTGTTCTTCTCGGGTCTTTGATTTGCCGAGTAAGTCATCAACGTAGTCCTCCATGATGTGGTGAAAGAGGTCGTGGAAGATGACAGTCATTGCTCGTTGATAAGTAGCTCCTGCATTCTTTAGGCCGAACGGCATTACTACCCAATAGTATGTCCCCCATGGGCATATAAAGGATGTTTTGTGCTAATCTTCTTCGGCAATTTTGATTTGATTGTATCCTGAAAAGCCATCCATGAGAGATAGCATCTCATGCCCTGCGGTAAGATCCACGATCATATCAATGTTGGGAAGTGGGAAGTCATCTTTTGGGCAGGCTTTGTTGAGGTCTCTGAAGTCAGTGTAACAGCGGATTCTGCCATCTGGTTTAGCCACGGGTACTAGATTTGAAACCCATTCAGGATAATCAATTGGACGTTTGAACCTGACATCTAGTAACTTTTTAAGCTCTGCTTTGACAAGAAGGGCCACCTGAGGATTCATCTTTTGGAGCTTCTATTTGACTAGTTTGGCATTAGGACGCATTGCAAGATGATCTACAACTAAAGCAGGATCTAGCCCTGGCATGTCTGCGTAGGTCCATGCAAAGTTGCGATTTCTGCGTGTGAAGAATGCCAAGAAGTCTTCCTATTTGAACAGGCTGAGAGATTCTGCTCGATATGTGATTTTCGGCTCTTCCTCTGTCCCTAGATTCATTTCCTGTGCCGGTTCAACCAAGATGGGTGATCTGTCAGGATATACTTTATCTATTTCAGGGAGGCCCATGCTTCCATCTCCTGGCACCTCATGGAGGTTTTCACCAAGAGATACGTCCTTTATTTTTACTTTTTTAGGATCTGATACTGCCGTGGAATGGTTTTCACCATTAGATCCATTTTTTGTTTTTGTATTTTTGCGACTAGAAGCAGGGGTTGTCTCCCCAAAATAGGCAGTCAGATTGAGTTCCATGATGTATCTAGCTCTGTGATCTCCCAAGGGGAAGTTGTCTCTTACTCCCATCATTTCAGCAATGGCTTCGTCATTAGGTGCGATGTCAAAAATAGGAGGTCCTCATTGGTCCTAGTCGATGAGGTCAGGGTATACTAATGGTAGGTCATTGGATGATGAGGCGAGAGTAGTGACGAAGTAGATGGTGCAAATGGAGGAGGCGAAGAAATCGGCAAAGTCGCTAAAGGAGTCTTGTAGGTCCGTTTCGTTAATATTGTCGACATCTAGAGAAATTGGAACAAACTCGGCTAAGATACATTCACCGGTATTAAGGATGCGTTGTGGTTGGCCATACCCTAACCCTTGAGTATAGGGGTTCCTTGTTGCTTGTAGTGGTTCCACAATGCCCTGTTCATGAAGGCCAATGCCACCTTGTCCTTTGTAACCCATGCTTTTGACTATCTCAGAACCTTTGTCGTAACTGTTTGTTGGGATGGTGGGGATGTCTTGTTCTGTTTCCTCATCCTTGTAAAGCCAGGATGAAATATCTTCAAGTATGTCCTGATCCAGAAGATGTTTTTTCTCAAAGATGGGCGAGGGTTTGCATTTGATGATGACTGTGTTAGCTGCCTCTGTGTTCGGAGTGCCAAATGTCTTAGGAGTGGGTAATAAGCCCACGCAAAAGGTGCCGTGAAGGTTGTATTCCCCACAGCCTTGGTTGCTGAGCTTGATCTTGACCTCAGGTGGTGAAGGTGTTTGCGATGAAGTGGTGGCGATGTTAGTGGGGTCCATGTATGAAGTGGAAGCTGTTGGAGTGATTTGGGTGGTGGCTTTATTGTATGGACAGAAGGTTTGGTTGTGTCCTTCCAGAAAACTGCAGTATTGGAAGGGACGGGGATCAGCATAAATAGTGACTTCGGTGCCGTTGTGGGGGAATTTGAGACATTGATGGAAAGTGGAGGGGTCGGCCTGCATGGCATGGATCCATGGGCAGCCGAGAAGAATGTTATAGGGAAGGTCAAGATCAAGAACCTAACATTTGGTTTCAAGGATTTTCTGTCCCACTTGAATAGGGAGCTTTATGGTACCCTCAGATAGCCTCTCGGTGTCATCATATCCTTTGATTGTTATGCACTCGCTAGCATCTACAACCACATCTGAGTACCCCAAGTGTTTTAGCAATTTTAGAGTGCATATATTTCTGCCGGAACCACCATCTATTAGGACCCTTTTAATGGTGTGTTTTGTGAATGCGGACCTCGATATGTAGTGCATCATTATGTAGGTGTTCGGAAGCAGGGAGATCTTTTTCAGAGAATGTGATATGGTGTGGTGTAGCAATATGGCCGACCATGGCTTGAAATTGATTGACATCCAAGTTTGCAGGAACTTGTGTTTCCAAAAGGGCCTTGTCGAGAATGTCTTTGTGGCGGGGTGATGTGCGAAGCAGCTCAAGGATGGATATTTGCGCGGGTGTCTTTCCTAGATGATCTAGGAGGTTGTATCGAGTGGTGGGTGATGGATGGGCATTTGGATGAGGGGGGAGGGGATCAGATGTGGATGGGGGTGTTGGTTCAGTGGGACGGGCAGTGCGGATTGAGACATGGCCTCGACGGGTTGTGATGGCGCAATCAGGTGCTTGTGCCCGAATGGTGATTGTGTTGACAGAGTGGGATGAGGATTTGATGCGGTCGACAATGGAGTCGTAGTGTGTGGGTGGTGGAGTGACATTGTACGCTTGATTGGATGATGAAGCTTTGTTATGGTTGGGCAAGGGATCCTTGTAAGCTCCAAGATTGGCGTTTGGTGATGGCTGTGCACTGTGCTCAAGGTTGACAAGATTTTGATCTATTAGGTCTTGGATACAATGTTTTAATTGCATGCAGTCCACTGTTTTATGGCCTGCCACGCGGTGGTATTCGCAATAATCATTTTCATTATACCATGCTGCCTTGAGGTCATTGTCTTGGCGTGGTCTAACAGGCAGGAGTGTGATTTCTCCTTGCTTGAGACATCTATCGAGGATGTCCTCAATAGGTTCTGCTAATGGCGTGAAATTTCGGCGAGGTTTGCGGGGTTTATTTGGTCCTCTTTGGTTATTGGTGTTTGCTGCATATGTGTGTGCCGGTGTGTGACTTTGGATGTGTTGGACGGCCTTCACATCGGTGACGCCGTCATTGAGATTATTCTTTCTCTTCCCCCAATAACGTGATTTATCATTAGATTGCGTGTTGGTATTGTTGTTCGTATTGGGCTTGTTGTGATTGGTTTTGTGGTTGTTGTTATTGTTGTTGTTGTTGGATTTGGGATTGTAAAGTTTGATGGAACCCTTGGCAATGAGGGCTCGTTCAACAGTGGTGCCCTTGTCA
This sequence comes from Cunninghamia lanceolata, assembly GCA_027924645.1. Taxonomy (NCBI): domain Eukaryota; kingdom Viridiplantae; phylum Streptophyta; class Pinopsida; order Cupressales; family Cupressaceae; genus Cunninghamia; species Cunninghamia lanceolata. The sequence continues at coordinate 2,053,352 of BSBN01001091.1, forward strand.
ATAACCTCTTCAAAGGTAGATGCGCAAAGAATCTGTAAGTGGAACCCTAATTCCTGATTGAGATTAGCCATGAACATGGTGACAATTTGTTTTTCAGGAATAGGCCATGGGAGTTTGCTTGCTAGGCCCCTCCACCTTTGTAGGAAAGAAGCGAAAGCTTCGCCGTTCTTTTGTTTGGTGTTACAAAGGTCAGTCATAGACATCTCATGTTCAAAGTTGTAGGAGAAGTGGTTGACAAACTTCTCTGCGAGCTCAGGAAATGTTCGAATTCCATGTGGAAGATGGGCAAACCATTCAGTGGCTTGGCCGCCAAGACTTCTTGGGAAGAGTCTCATAAGATATGTGTCGTTGTGAGAGACTTCAAGGCAAGTAATGTAGAATTCCCTTAGGTGGTCCCTAGGGTCTCCCTTTCCCTTGTATTTGTCAAATTTTGGCATTTCAAAGTTTTTAGGGAAAGGGGGCATGTATAAGGTGCGATCAAATGGGTAGGGGCAAATATCCTCGAAGGAATAGTATTTGCATTTGCCCCCAGTTTGTAGGTCATCCACCTTTTGAATTAAGCCTTGTAGGATGGTGTTGAGATCCTGTGGTTGTTGCGGTTGGAATGTGTAGGGTTGTTGGTAGGTGAGATATGGGAGATGAGGCGGGATTTGATGTTGGGGATTGGTTTGGTTGAGATGTTGGTATTGCGGGTTGGGGTTTGGATTGATTGGTGGCTGTTGTTGTTGGTGTGCGTATAGTTGTTAGAGAACATGTGGTGGTATTTGGGGATTGGGATTGTGTTGACCTGTGAGATTGACGTTGGGTATGTGGACGTTGGATGGGTTAGATGTGTTGTGGGATTGTTGGTGCGCGTAGAGTTGTTGGAGAACATGTGGTGGTATTTGGGGATTGGGATTGTGTTGACTTATGGGATTGACGTTGGGTACGTGTATGTTGGATTGGTTAGATGCGTTGTGAGTTTGTTGTGAGAATAGTTGTCGTAGGTATGCAAGGGTGTGAGGGTTTGGTGGGGGCACACTTGTGGAGGTACTTGCTTGTGTGATGTTGCCTTGTATGCCCGTTGTGTTTGAAGCGGAAGGGTTGACGGTAGTCGTGGTAGTGGAGGTGATGACAGGTTGGGAGATGTTAGCAGTGGATGTAGAAGTAGTAGATGTGGTAGTGGTTGAGGTTGTGGATGTGGTAGATACGTTAGGTGTTGACGTTTGAGAGATGGTGGGTTGGGTATGTGATGTAGATGTTTGGATATTTGATGTGTTGGGGACAATTGTAGAAGTGGATGGTTGTGATGATGTTGTGATGGGGGGAAGTTGAGTGCCAAGCTTGAGAAGATGGTCAAGATATCTCTTTGGGTCCGATCTTAGGACTTTATCAAGTAGGTCCATATTATCAGCATCTTGCGTGAAGCTCAAGACATCTTGGTCATCTTGGGATATGGTGGGGACATTTTGTGGTGGTGGTGGGGGTGGTGTTGGTGCTTGTGGCAAGAAGTGAAAAGGGTCGTTGGCACCAAATGGGGGGATGAAGGAATATGTAGGTGGATTGTATGTTTGATAAATGGGTATGTTGCTATTGTTGGTATTAGGCATGCCAAAGGACCATTGTTTTGCCATTTCTTGATTCTTTTTGTGTTGTGATCTTGTGATGGGCATACGCATATGGATTTGATTTTCTAGACGTGGGATGAGATGGAGACCTTAGAGAATAGAATTGATTTTGTTGGACCCAAAGATGGATGTGGTAGTGAGATGGAGTAGGAGGGTATGATGAAGATCGATATGTCTTTCCAAAGGTTTTATCCTAAGGGTGATATGAATGGGTGATATTGATGTTTTTGTACAAATTTTGGACCAAAGATGGATGATAAGAAAGGGATTTGATTTTTTGATTGATTTAGGATGGTGAGGATGATGTTGTTGATGTTTCTCGAATTGAGCTTTTGGATAAGATCTAGATTTTGATTTGGCACACAAAGGATGATGATTTTCTTTGTTTGGGGTAGATTAATGACCTTACACAAAGAGAGGTGATTTGTTTTTCTTGAAATGTAGACTAATGACTTTTCAAGGAAAATGTGATGTTAATAATAAGATCTAGATCTAACTTTGGCTCAAAAGGGTGACAAGATTTGATTGTTGATTGGGTTTTGATTTGGATGTGGATTTTTGAAATGATTTTATATTGGTCCAAGGAGATATGCAAAAGGACTGAATGGGGATGGATAGATATGTATTTGTATTGATAATGGGGTTCAACAATGGTGGTGATTAATTCTCTAAGGTCAAGAAGGTGCAATTTTGGGAAATTTTTTGAAGAAAATGGCTGGACTGTTGGCGGATTTTTGTGAGATGGATATGGATTATGGCAGAACAGAAGGTGTAGATCACAACAAACTAGGTCTTTGCTTCAGGCAAGTCAATCTAAAAAATAGCGCCAATCCATGGGTGAAAAGGCGCTACAATAAGATAAATATGGCGCTAAAACAGGTTACACAGATTTCTGATGGCAAAATTTTGGACTTCTGACGGCAGAATTTTGGATTTGTCTGTTTGGGATGTGACTAACTAATTTGTTCTGTCTCAGGCACGTCAATCTTAAAATAGCGCCAATCCACGGGTGAAAAGGTGCTACAATAAGATAGATATGGCGCTGAAACAGAGTTTGATAGATTTCTGATGATAAACTTTTGGATTTCTGACGGCAGAATTTTGGATTTGTCTATTCTGGATGTGACTAACTGATTTGTTCTATCTCAGGCACGTCAATCTCAAAATAGCGCCAATCCACGGGTGAAAAGGTGCTACAATAAGACAGATATGGTGCTGAAACAGAGTTTGACAGATTTCTGATGGCAAACTTTTAGATTTCTGACGGCAGAATTTTGGATTTGTCTGTTTGGGATGTGACTAACTGATTTGTTCTGTCTCAGGTACGTTAATCTCAAAATAGCACCAATCCACTGGTGAAAAGGCACTACAATAAGACAGATATGGCGCTAAAACAGGTTTGACAGATTTCTGATTTGTTTTGTCTCTTGGCAAGTTGTTTGTGAAAAAAACAAAGCACTTTAACACACATTTGAACACAAAACAAGCAATGATTTTTGTTTGTGAAATGACATGATTTTGTTTAGAACAAGCACACTTTTACAACCTAAGGTGAGATTGTGACAATATTTGTTGAATCCCCTAGCTGCGCCTATTCAAAGCGGGTAGCTCCAGGATCTTGGTAGCACCAGCTCCTCCTTACAATTGCACACACTTCTCACGCATACCAAGATCTGGGTTTCTTATAAGGCTTGACCCTCTCCAAACCTTTAGATTGTCCCTACTACCTCGGCTAAGAACCGCATGAATCAGGGCTGCTTCAAGGGTTTTGCCCTCTGCGTCAACAAATAGAAGGATTTTGGCTTACTACAACAATGGCTCTTAGTAAGGGCATCCGTTCAGGTGGTTATATGTGCGACAGCGCTACTCTCTGTTATGGAGTCTCCCAGCCTCCAAGGGTTGTGCCTTGGAGGGTTTATGGGGAGGTTGGCTGACGGTATAACAAAACAACACCTGTCGCTTGAGACTTTCATCCCAAACACCTTATTTTATATAGCGGCTTGGAAGAGCTTGGCTTTAGCTTGATGCCGCTTGGGTCATTCCCACCTTTCGAAGCGGGGTGGCAGGCCCTCTAAAGATTACAAAAGTGATACAATCATGAAAACACTTTTGATCCCCAAGTTCATACAAAGATGCAAGGGGAGAGCATACGTGTTCCCTATGATTATATCACACTCAACATGGTTCAATTTTAGATCTTTGGATTTAGATGGGGGATGATTAATGCAAAGTGTAGTGAAAAGTTTTTGATTCCCAAGATCACCAAAAGGTGCGAGGGAAGAGCATACACTTTCTCCCTCTACTTGACACAATCACGAAGACACTTCACACAAGTATTTAGATTGTCTTGATTAAATGCATGGAAATGCAAGTTTGTTGTTCTTTTTATCCAATGAAGTATGCAATTTGTTGTTTTTTTTATAGCCCAAATTGAAGTGTTTTGATTGTTTGTTTGTTGGCACACAAAAGAAGTATATTTTAAAGCACCAAAAATAAATGTTATGATCACACACTTCAATCAAGGAGTTGTTTGGGTTAATTTTAAAACACCAAATTGAAATGTTTGTTCAAGACATAACAAAGCAAACAAGGGTTCATTTTAGCTTCCAAATTGAAATGTTTGCTAACTAATTAACAAACCATCCTGCAAAAAGATTTCGTTAGTATCCGCAGTACCTGCAACCAACAGAAAGGCAAAATAGCGCTAAAACAGACATATACAGGCGCCACTGCGGGCAGAACAACCCGACTTATGTAAAACGACACTAAACTAATTTATGGTGATAATTAAAACCTAATATAGTGCTAATTAAATTAATGGCATTGATATAGACGATAGCGCTAATATATCCTAAGTTACGTGCTAAAACAGAGGATAGCGATAATCTGAAGTAGTGAAGGCGCCACTACGCGGTGTTTCTGAATCCGGGGGGAAGACACGGATGGCGCTAATTTGAAGGATGGCGTCAAAACGCTGAACTGGATGCTGCTTTGTCTCTTCTTTCAAAAATTTGCCATAACCTCCCCCTGTAATTCCTAGTTTTCCTGCAAAACAGAGAACAAAAAAAACATGGAAAACAACAGGAAAAGCAATAAACACACGTGAGTATGGTTAACATATAAAATAAAATCGCGCGGAAATAGTGCTAAAAGAGAATTAGCACTGAAATACAGTAGTGATGGCGCCGCTGCGACAGTTGAATAGCGCTAAACCTGCAAAAAGTTGAATACTAACACAAAAACTCACAAACAAGGATTAGATTGGACCTTGTGGGTCCCACCGGGCGTGCCAATGTAGATTAGATAATGTAATAAGGGAAAAAGCTAAATCAAATGCAAATAAAACACATGATTATACCTTACAAAACACCACCTAATTCCATCAAGGGAAGAAGGAGCCTTTGCACCCAAAAGAAGCTCCCAAGACCAAGATTATCCCTAGACTATGGATTCAAATGTGAAGTGCTCTTCAATTGTGCAACTCACTAGCTATTCAAAGATGATTTTGGCATGGTAACTTTGCATGGAATTGGATGATGAAAATGACTTGTGAGAGGTTGTATTTATAGACTTTTTGGGGAGATTTTGATCCAAGGTTGGAGATTGAATGGAGAGATCAATGGTGGAGGATGAAAGTGATGTGGAGGGCCTAGATTTGATCTTGGAAGATGGAGGGTTAGGAATAAAAGTAAATCTTTTATTCATTTTTGGGAAAGGGGTGAATAAATGAGGTTGGGTGAGATGGATTATTTGTGAATTAAAAATTCACATGGGGAAGGGTAAAATGAATTAAAAATTTATTTGGGGAAGAGTGGATATGACATGTGTAAGGGATGTGTAAGAGGAGTAAATGTGATGTGTGATTTATTTGAATTTTAAATTTGGGGAATGTGGAGAGAAGTGCTAATGAGGGTTTGACTTACTTAATTAGGGTGATTAACCTAATTAATGTGGCTGGAATAAATTAGTAGAGGGATTAGAGAGGGGATAAGATTAATTAATTAGTGATTTAATTAATTAATCCTAGGGCTAGGATGAGGTAGGCTAGAGTAGGCAATTAAATAATAGCTATTTAATTGTCTAGGGTAGGGATAGGCTGATTAGTAGGCTGGATTAATTAGTTAACATTGTTTTAACTAATTAATTGGATTTAGGGAAAATGGGGGAATTGATTTAATAAATTTTGCATATTTATTAAATCAATTGGCTAAGGTTTGGACTATTGAATTAATAAAATTAATTCAATTTTGGGGATAAAATGGTGTGGATTTAGATGATGAAAGGGGTAATTAATTAAATAGAAATTTAATTAATTGGTTGGAAAGGAAATTGGTATGTTTAGGGATGTTGGGAGTCAGTTTGGTGGTCGAGACATTTTTAGGTGTCTACAAGTGCAACCGTTCGAGTGGTTATATATGTGGCAGTGCTACTCTCTGTTATGGAGTCTCCTAGCCTTCAAGGGTTGCACCTTGGAGGGTTTTGGGGGAGGTTAGCTATCGGTATAACGCAACACTCATTGTTTGAAGCTTTCGCTCCAAACATAATTTATTTATAGTGGCTTGGCAGAGCTTGGCTTTAGCTTGTTACAACTTAAGGTCATTCCCACTTGGACAGAAGGATATCCAAGGACAGGCCTCTCTAAAGGTTAACACATGCGAAAATGATAGGTTTGGCATTTTGGTCACCCAAAAGAGGGGAGAGCATAGGCCTACTATCATTCCAAAAACATGAAAGACAATGGTTCTTTTCCCCTAATTAAAATGAAAAAGACTAATTGAGTTAAGCTACTTTGGCACACACACGATTTGTTAACTTTGAAAGAAAGATAGCAATGGTTCAATTTTATATCTTTCTAGTAGGGACTACATTTGATTTGTTTGATGCAACAAAATCAAATTACAATCCTCCTAGTTAGAGCTAAATGAGATTTTGCATGAACATTCCATTTACTTTCCTTTAGATATAGAGATGAGTTAACAAATGCATCTATATGACTAAACCAATCCCTAACTTACAAGTAGATCAGAGAATATTCCTACGAGAAGTGTTAACATTAGTAAAATCACAAGGAACAACTCAAAAAGTCACTATCAGAATCAGATGCGTAGCTACAGAGATCATATGCACAGAATTACAAAAGTGCTGAGACAGAGGTCAAAAGCACAGAATTAGAGAGTATATGCACAGTTTCAGTAAATGCGCCGTATCAGAGGTCAAATGCGTTGAAACAAAGTATGGATGCACTAATCTATCAGATGTGTGTTAGAAATGATTAGATATGTAGAATCCTCCTGTGTTCAGAACCTAACGCACAAAAACTTAGTTTTTGGGTTAAATTGGGGCAAGGCCCCACGGTGGGTGCCAAAAATGTTATCAAAAAATTGGAATGATTATCAATAATATCAAAATAAACCAATAACTCAATGGAAAAGGAAATAATCAAGATCAAACAAACAAAGACAAAACCTTGCAAACCTCAATACTTCATAGCTTCCATTGGTCGTCTATCTCGATTGATCTTGTGTAATGAATGAAGCCCTCAGAAAGCGCACTTCCTTGCTTTTTCTTCAAAATGTCAAAGGAGAATGGCTATGATAATTCTTTGTAATGAAGATGAGCTTCACAACAATGGTAATGGTGATGGTAACAAGTTGATTGCAAGCAATAGAGGAATTTGGTGCCAAAGGTGCGCTGTGGTTCTTGCAGAGTAAGGGTACTAAAAGCTTGGATGATAGAAATGGAGGAATTAGGTTCAATTTATAGACTTGTGAGAAAGAAGATCAACGATATAGAAAGAATAAGAAGATCAATGGTATAGAAGACTTGAGAGGATGTGCGCGAATAGAAAGAAGACAAGTGTCACACAAAAAGCTATTTTGTTTGAGTTAACTACTTTCTTTTATAAAGATAAGATTTTCTTTCATAAATTAGAATGCTTTTATCCAATTTAAGAGTTGTTGATAAAAACAAGGTTGATTGAGTTAGTTAACTCAACTTGTGATTTGCGTTTGCATGATTTGAGAGAAATTAAATAATAAATTATTTAATTTTGTGTGCATGAAGAAGAAGATTTATTTTTAGAAGATTTGGAAGATTTTTGAGGAATTAGAAGATAAGAAGGCAAATTAAATAAATAAATTTATTTAATTATTTGTGCATGATTTGGAAGAATAAATAAAATATTTGATTATATTTTATTTTTAGAGATTGAGAGAATCTAAATAAATTTGATTGATTTATTTAAATTTGGTGGAAGAAGTTGACTTAATTAAATAATTAAAAATTATTTAATTATAGATAAGAGGATTTGGAAGAATTTAATTAAATAAAGGATTTTATTTAATTATTGGAAGACATTAGAAGAGATAATTAAATAATTTGATATTTAATTAATTTAGAGGAATATGAATCGAATAAATAAATTGATTTATTTATTGATAGAGGAATTAGAATGGAATAAATATTAAGAATATTTATTTAGACAAAGTCATGTCATTTTTAGGTGTATACAACACGCATGATCTTTGATGTAGGAGCATCCTTGGTTCAAGAGCAATCTTGCATCAACCAAAAACATTTGCATTTCAGTTCTTTCATTTTCCAGTCCAGTTCAGGCAGTTCAGTTAGAAGCAGTTTTCAAATTGTGGTTTGGTTTTGGCATTTCACACCTTGAAAATCTAGACTTAGCATCTATAGTCATTCATCTACATCATATCAAGAATTCAGAGCATTTGGATCAGTTACCAGAAAGTTATCGCTATCAGTAGATCCTCTATTTTTTTAGTGCAGAGCTTTCTAACAGTTCTTGATAATCAACTGAAGGAGAAGATTTGTGTACATTGGCCGACTTGCAGATCCTAATGATGCATTCTGCAATGTTCCTTGGTTTGTGGCTGAGCTTCCTCATAGGTCCAAACTTCATTGTATCCATTGGAGAAGGATTTTCAAGCCGATAGGTCCAACCTACCCAAGAACACACGTTACACCTCTTCATCAGGATTTTAAACCGCTTGTGGTCGACGTGGAGGAATCTATTATTTCAGACAAGATATATATTGATGTAATAGATCCTTATGAAGGTAGTTCTCATAGTTGATAACATAGTGATAGCTGATAGTTTGGATTTGTGCGAAGGAGCTTCAAAGCTTTATCTTGCACATGTATGAATCAAGCATGTGAGCCAAGTTGTAAGCCTGCATATTACCGGTAGATCTCTATTTTGAATTCTATGATATACTAAATGACTAAATCTACATTTTTGTTTCATTTTCTTGAGTGTTTCCATTGTGTTTACTCTTGCTGCACAGTTCAGATAGTTCATTCTGTGAACCCTCCTACCGTGACTGCACCAAGTGGTATCAGAGCGAAAGTTTGATTCCTTGCTGCAAATGGGCAAAGGGGATTCCGTAAGATCTTGTTGTGAGTAGATCGCTGATCCGAGGTAGGTTACTTGTGCACAACTAATCGCTGATTAAGAGCCAGTTGTCGCTTGTAGCTTGATCGCCAAACTGAGTAGTTTGCACTTGATCCTAGGAAGATGCCACTGTGAAGAGTTCCTCCTGTTGGTACAATGGCTAATAGAATGGATGAGATGATGGAATTGATGAGAACAATGCAAATTCATTTAGATGTTGTTGAAGAAGATAGGCAAAGAGGATTGACACTGAGACCTAATGTTGAAAGTGATGATGAAGAATAATTTCAATCTGTTGAACAAACTTGTGAAACCCTAGAAGGTCATGAAGAAGAATAATTAAATCAGGTAAAGATGTTGCGAGCTATTTCAATGATTGGAAAAAGACCTAGAGTTGATGTGCTGAATTATACTGGTAATTTAAATCCTGAAGAGTTGATTGATTAGATAAATGACATGGAAGAATACTTTGAATATGAGGAGGTTGAAGACCTAGAAAAGGTGAAATTTGTAAAGACAAAGATGAAAGGACATGCTGCTATATGGTGGAAAGAAGTTCAGTTGGAAAGAAATAGAAGAGGAAAAGAAAAGATTACAAAATGGGATAGGATGGTGATAAAGTTGAAGAATCAGTTTATACTTGCTGCCTATGAGTTGGAACTATTGAAGAGATTGCAAAACTTGAGACAAAATGAGAAATCTGTGAAGGAGTACATAGAAGAATTTCGTAAAATGATCATAAGGATAGGACATAGTGAAGCAAGCAAGGAGAAAGTGGCTAGATACATCAATGGACTGAGATTGAACATTCAAGAAGAACTAAGCTTGGTAAGGATGACCTCTTTGGAAGAAGCCTATCAATTTGCCCTGAAAGTTGAAGAGAAACTAAATAAGAAGCATGATCAGAGACAGAGAGGTAGAGGAGGTAAATTTTAGAGAGGAAGATCATCTTCAGAATATGAAAGATCATTTGTGGAGCCAAACAAGTTTGACAATCCATTGAAGAAGGATGACAGAGATAACAATGCTTACTAAAGAAATGATAGAAATTTTCATCCCAGAAGCAACTATAATTCATACTGGAATGAAGGATACAAAAGAGGATTTCATAAGAGGACGTTCAGAGGTACTTGTTTCAAGTGTGGAGGTGAAGGACATAGAGCATTCGAGTGTAATCAGGGTAGTACAATCAAGGAAACAAAAAATAGTGGAAGAGCAGCCTATGTTGAAGAAGAACCTATTGAATCACCTTGTTCAGTTGGCAATCTAGAGAAAGGAGAATCATTGGTGATGAGGAGAGCACTATTTCAAGTAGAGACAAATGAGGAACCATCACAAAGAAAAAGTCTGTTCAGAACTAGATGCAAATCAGGAGGTAAGTGTTGTAAAGTTGTGATTGATAGTGGTAGTTCAGACAACCTAGTTTCATAAGAGATGGTGACTAAGCTGAAGTTGGAAAGATTGAGACACCCTAAGCCTTATCAGATAGCATGGATTCAAGATGATCATAAGGTACTGGTGAGTGAACAATGTTTGGTGAAATTTCATATTGGATCTTATCATGATGAAGTCTTGTGTGATATTATGCCTATGGATGTTTGTCATATCTTGTTGGGTAGACCTTGGCAGTATGATAGAAAATCTATGCATAATGGGAGAAAGAATACATATACTATAACAACAAATGGAAAGAGAATTACTTTGATTCCTTTAGAAGATAATCCTAAGAGTGAAGTATGTGGGAATACTGGAATCTGTTTGGTAGATGGAAGGAAATTTCTAGATGGTTTGAGACATGAGAATATGTGTTATGCCTTGATTCCTAAGAAACCTGAAGCATTGAAGAAAGAAACTGAAGAATCACAACCAGAGGAGATAAAGGAGTTGTTGATAGAGTATGAGGATATCATATCAGACAATGTACCTAAAGGATTACCACCTATGAGGAGTATCAGTCATCACATGGATCTTACACCGGGAGAAAGTTTGCCTAATAAAGTAGCACATAGAATGACACCGACAGAGAATGAAGAATTGAATAGATACAAGAGTTGTTGAGGAAAGGTTTGATTAGAGAAATCTTGAGTCCTTGTGTATAACCTGCAGTTTTGGCACCTAAGAAGGATGGAGAATGGAGAATGTGTACTAATTCTTGAGCAATAAACAAGATCACAGTTAAGTATAGATTCCCTTTACCTAGGATGAATGATATCATGGATTATTTAAGTGGAGCAAGATATTTCACAAAGATAGACTTGAAGAGTGGATACCATCAGATTAGAATCAGAGAAGGAGATGAATGGAAGACCGCTTTTAAGACAAATGAAGGATTGTATAAGTGGTTAGTGATGTCTTTCGGATTGACAAATGCACTGAGTACTTTCATGAGATTGATGAATGAAGTCTTGAAGAAATTCTTGGGTAAGTTTGTGATTGTATACTTGGATGATATCCTAATTTTTAGTACGACAAAAGAAGAACATTTGTGGCATATTAGACAAGTTTTGCAGAGCTTGAGAGAAGAGAAATTGCTGATAAACATCAAGAAGTGTAGTTTCATGAAGGAAGAGTTGGTATATTTGGGATTTGTGATTTCTACGGAAGGATTGAAGATGGACCCTGAGAAAGTGAAAGCAATTGTTGAATGGCCTACATTGGAGAGCATTGGAGAGGTTAGATCATTTCATGGATTGGCTAGTTTCTACTGGAAGTTCATTAGAAATTTTAGTTCTGTTTGTAACCCTATGACAGAGACAATGAGAGGTGACAAAAAATATTTCAAGTGGACATCAGGAGTGGATAAAAGTTTTAAATTGTTGAAGCAGAAAGTGACAGAGCAACCTATTTTGGCATTACTAGATTTCAATAAGGTATTTCAAGTTGATTGTGATGCAAGTGGAAATGCAATTGGAGTAGAGTTAAGTTAAGGAGGTAGACTTGTAGCATATTTCAGTGAGAAATTGAATGATGCAAGGAGAAGATATTTAGTTTATGATCAGGAGTTCTATGCCATAATTCAAGCCTTGAAGAAGTGGAGACATTAATTATTGCCTAAGGAGTTTGTGTTGTATACAGATCATCAAGCTTTGCAATATCTGAACATTCAAGGTAAGTTAAATCAGAGACATATGAGATGGGTAGAGCTCATGCAGAGTTATACTTTTGTGTTGTAGCATAGGAGTGGAAAATCAAACAAAGTTGCTGATGCCTTGAGTAGAAGAAGAAACTTGTTGACATAAATGAGAGTTGAAGTGTTGGGTTTTGATGAATTAAAGAACATGTATGAGGGAGACACTGATTTTGTAGAACCATGGAAGGCATGCAAGGAACCTATTGTGACAGATAGGAGTAAGTGGTTGGACTATTTCATTAAAGAAGATATGTTGTTCAAAGGAAGTCAGTTGTGCATACCTAGAAGTTCTATGAGGGATAATTTGATTAAGGAGAAGAATAGTGGTGGATTGGTAGGACACTTTAGCATTGATAAGACATTGGCTTTGGTGAGTGAAAATTAATTTTGGCCTCAGATACATAAGGATGTTTGGAGGTTTGTGCAAAGTTGTAGAGTTTATCAAGTTGAAAAAGGAAGTAGTCAAAACACTAGATTGTATAAACCTTTGACAGTACCAGAGAGACCTTGGGAAGACATAAGCATGGATTTTGTAATGGGATTACCTAAGACATAGAGAGGACATGATTCAATATTTGTAGTGGTTGACAGATTTTTAAATATGGCTCATTTCATACCTTGCAAGAAAAGAACTAATGTAGTACATGTAGCTGACCTATTTTTCAAGGAGATTGTGAGACTACATGGATTACCTAAGAGTATAGTTTTAGATAGAGACACAAAGTTTGTTGGATACTTTTGGAAGACACTTTGGAAGAAGATGAAGATAGATTTAAAGTTTAGTTCAACTTTTCATCCATAGACAGATGGAGAGACAGAGGTAGTGAATCAGAGTTTGGGAAACTTGTTGATATGTTTGGTTGGAGAGAAAACCAGAAGTTGGGATTTGATCCTTTCACAAGCAGAGTTTGCATACAATAATTCAGTAAACAGAAGTATCGAAAGAACACATTTTGAGATTGTGACTGGAGTGAATCCTAGAGGAGTTGCAGAGTTGATAGATATCAGTATAGAGGAAAAGAGAAGTGCGGAAGCAGAAGAATTTGTAGATCACATGAATATAGTGTATAATCAGGTGAAGAAGCATTTGGAGGATATGAACAAGTATAAAGAGAAGGCAGATGAGAAGAGAAGACACAAAGAATTTGAAGAGTGAGATGAAGTAATGGTATACTTGAGAAAAGAAAGATTTCTAGTAGGGACACATAACAAGTTGAAGATGAAGAAATTTTGACCTTGTAAGATACTCAGAAAATTTGATTCAGAAAATGCATATGAAGTAGAGCTACTGGAGACATTGGGTATATCACCTTTTTTCAACATTGCAGATCTTTATTAGCATCATGAAGTAGAGTTTAGTGACAACATGGAAGAAGACTTGAAGAAGTAGTTACCACACAAAGCACCGAAACAGATTGAAGACATTTTGGACAGCAGAGTTGGACGCAACACCAGAGGAAGACAATACAAAGAATATCTTGTGAAGTGGAAAGGCAGACTGAAAGAAGATTCATCTTGGATTTCCCAGGCTGAGGTGGACCTTCTTGGTTCTCCCCTAGCCCCAACAAAGTGGGGGACCCACTTTTTCAATAACCCTAGATGTCTGATGCAGGAGCATCCCTAGTTCAAGAACATTCTTGCATCAACCAAAAACATTTGCATTTCAGTTCTTTCATTTTCTAGTTTAGTTTAGGCAGTTTAGTTAGAAGCATTTTTCAGCTTGTGGTTTGATTTTTGCATTTCACACCTTATGGATCTGGACTTAGCATCTACATTCATTCATCTGCATCATATCAAGAATTCAGAGCATTTGGATTAGTTACCAGAAATTTATTGCTATCGGTAGATCCTCTATTTTCTCAGTGCAAAGCTTTCTAATAGTTCCTGATAATCAACTGAAGGAGAAGATTTGTGTGCATTGGCCAACTTGTGGATCCTAATGATACATTCCGCAATGTTCCTTGGTTCATGGCCAACCTTCCTCATAGGTCTGCACTTCATTGTATCCATTGGAGAAGGATTTTCAAGCCGATAGGTCCGACCTACCCAAGAACACACGTTACACCTCTTCATCGGGATTCTGAACCTCTTGTGGCTAACGTGGAGGAATCTATTGTTTCGGACAAGATATATATTGATGTAATAGATCCTTATGAAGGCAGTTCTCATAGTTGATAACATAGTGATAGATGATAGTTTGGATTTGTGCGAAGGAGCTTCAAAGATTTATCTTGTGCATGTACGAATCAAGCCTGTGAGCCGAGTTGTAAGCCCGCATATTGTCGATGGATCTCTATTTTGAATTCTATGATATACTGAATGACCAAATCTACATTTCTGTTTCATTTTCTTGAGTGTTTCCGTTGTGTTTACTCTTGTTGCACCGTCCAGATAGTTCATTCTGTGAACCCTCCTACCGTGACTGCACCAATCTTGATGGTAGTGGTTTAGATAGAATAGTGACCACCTTATTTCCCTTGATAGAATTCTTCCAAGATAGATGGGACCTTATCTTGATCTATGCATCTAAGTAGTACTACAATTTTTTCCAAAACATGGCACTTTCAATTAGTCTTTATGCAATGGATTGAAGCATGTATGCTCTTCTATGTCAAGGGATCAAGTCCTTAGGGTATTTGTCTCTTTCTAGATAGTCGACCCTATCTTCAATCTAACCAATCTAGCGCTATCCTTCAGACATCATGCAACATTCTTCTTCCTTGTATTGCTCTTCTTCTTCCTCTTGCAAGTCCTAAGGAATTAGGACACCTTTTTCCAAGTGTTGGCATAATTCTTTTCCTCTAACTAGTTTTGTGGGCCTCACATCTATGTTATATTCTAGGATCTTTGTAATCTAGTTATCCCTTTTTTTACTGATATCTCCTCCTAGAATGAATTGTTTGATGTTTGAATGTACCACCATGCTAGTCACCTTGTTGACTGACAACATATGCTTGAATTGATTCAATGCTTTCACTAGGGCATAGGTCTGTCTTTTAACAAAGGTTTATCTCTCTTTTGTTTCTTTCAAAGTTTGGCTAAAGAAAGCAATAGGGTGCTCTTTGGTGTTGTCCTTCCTAGTTTGTTAAGTGAGTATTACAACAATACTAACTTTTCCTTTGTAGACATAAATGATGAAGTCCTTGGAGAAGTCAGGGTTGATTAGCACTAGGATGCTAGCAATTGCTTACTTGATGAGCTTAAATGTTTGGCACCCATCCTTTGTCCACTTGAAGTGTTGATCCCTTTTTGGTACAAGAGTGATGGGTTAGACAATACCTATAAAGTCAACTATAAACTCTCTCACAAAACTAATCTTTCCAAGAAAAGATTGTAGACCTTTCTTGTGTCTAGGAAGTGAAAGCTCCATTATTGCTTCGATTCTCTTTAGGTCTATAGTAATGCAATCCTTGGAAACCACATGCCCTAGCAACTTACCCTAACGCACTCCAAATATGTACTTCCTAAGGTTAAGTGATATTCCAAATTGCTAACATCTCTCAAATATCTTTTCCAAATGATTGAAGCGATCTACCTTGTTATTGGAAAAGATAGCCAAATCATTTAAATAAATTAGGATGAACTCATTGATAAGGTCCTTGAAGGCAATGTCCATTGCCCTTTGAAATGTAACTCTTGTATTTGATAGACCAAAATGCATCTTTTGGTAGGTGTATATGCCCCATTTTGTAGTAAATGTCATTGATCTTCCTCTTTCACCAATATTTGATTAAAGCTAGAGAAGCCATCCTACATGGAGAATCATCCTGAATTGACCATCATTTGCAGAATTTGGTCCATAGAAAGCAATGAGTAATGATATTTGAGGGATGCTATGTTGAGGTTTTGAAAATCAATACATTGTCTAATTTCTCCATTCTTCTTTCTTATTGGGACTAGATTGGTGACCCATGTTGAATGCTTGATAGGGTAGATGATTTTTGAGCTCACCATCTTGGAAAGCTCCTGATTCATGAGTGACTCAATATTTGGATTCAATGGCCTTTGTTTCTATCTAATTGACTTGATTTCAAGCCAGGTCTCTATTTTGCAATGCATCACTTCTTTGTCATAACCTCTTAAAACCCTTCATAGTCCTAGGCCATGACCTAGTCATATTTGTTGCAAACGTTAATTAAGTGTTCTTTGTTATAAATTTGAAATAGATTGATAAACCAAGAACTTTATAAGAGAAATTATAAGCTACATAAACTATATAAACATAAACAATGCAAACCAATGACTCCAAGAGATATGCAAATGTTAGGATGATAGAATTGCATTACGAGCTCAAAGAAGAAGCTACACAAGACTAAAAAATTTCCATACAAGATGCAAAATACAAGCTAGGTAGTGAGCTTATATAGACCAGGGAGATGGGTGTAGGTGGCAAAACTAACCAATAGGGAGAGACCACCAAATGGTCTAAACATAGTAAATGTAACTCCCTCATAGGATGGTGACACCTCAAATGACCCACTCACCTAATTAAACTCACTTTATTTAACCTAATAAATCTTAATAAAAGTGTAGGAAAAACCTAGGAAATAGGGAAAATAACTAAACCACTAGGAAAATAAAAACCTACACTAACAACCCTCCTAAGAGTAGCTGAAGTGGGTGAAAAGATGGGTTTTGGTAAATCAAGCTTGATGAGGTACCCATGTACAATGAATTTCCCCCAAAGAGAAGAAGCCCCCCCAAAAAGGACTAGAAGCCCCCTACAAATAGAGAGAGAACAGCCCCTAGAATAGAGAGAGAAAAGAGGACTAAACCCCTGTTGGCAAGAGACACTATATGGATTCATGGTTGTTGTCATTGATGGCAACAAACGTCATCCCACATATCTGCAAGTCATGGTGTGTCTCTACCGGAAGTCAGAATGAAGATTGTTGTGGTCCGGTGAACAAGAACAGAGCATGTGGCCAGGTCCGACAGATTGGTCCGGATCTCTCAGAGGAAGTATCTTGGTGTAGTGTGGATTTGGGGAAGTCAAGAGGACTACCTTGAGTGGTATATTCCAAGGATTTAGCCTCCGGTGATGGACAAGGAAAAAGATATGAATAGTTGAGTACCGGATTCCTGAGTGACAGTGAGAACAGAGGAAGAACTGACTGACAGAACATTAGACTATTTTCTGGATGTGTTACTGTTGCTAGTAAAGGTTGTGAAGGCATGAATCATGTTTGACTGACATGATTAATGATATCTACAAGTATATGCTTGATCTGCATTACTTGATGTGCAAGGATTCAGCCGACAGAACAGAGTTTGTGAGAAAATAGACTGTTCCGGATGTCGACTAGAAAGGTGATGAAATTACTTGTGCGGATATATATGCATGATGGATTTAGTTGTGAGAGTAGAAGTAGTGATGATGATATATGTGAATAAGTGCAGAGCAGAGCAGAAGTAGTAGGAAAGATCCGGTATGTGAAAGGAAAGCAGAATAAAGAGAAGAGGAAAGATGAAGTGTAGTAGATCAGTGTACTGAGCCTAACTGGAACTAAACTCCAGCATATGTGGATGCTTCCAATCAGTTCAAGTATTGTATAACATTCTTTTGTAGATAGTGTGTCTCCTTGTAGGCAGTGTGCCTCTTTGTGAGCAGTGTGCTCGGGCAGTGAGCCCTAATTGGCAAGTGCCATTTTGTAATTCCTTATTCTTCTAACAGAGAATAATCTTTGGGTTAATCACCCCATGGTTTTCTCCCTTAACAGGGTTTCCACGTCAAAAATACTGTGTCATGTGTTTCTCATTTCATGGTAATGTTTGTTAGTTTGATTCAATGCTGCATTGCTTAATAAGAAAGTTCAAAAGAAGAAATAATTAGGATAACTGATTCACCCCCCCTCAGTTATCAACAATTGGTATCAGAGCTAAGTTCCTCCTAATAGAGCCTAACAGCTTGAGGAAGATCTGGGAGTTGAAATGGATGCATATGGTTTAAGGGAGCAACTCAAGACTGCCCTTGAAGATCTTGAACAGTCGAACTCTGAAGTCAATGAATTAAAGGAAAGACTCAAACAGGCTGATGAATTCATGAGAGAACTAAAGGACAAATTAAGTCTCTCTATGAAAAAGAGAAAGGATCTGCTCCAACAATTGGCAAGACAAAGTGAAGAAAGTAATACAGATGAAGAATTGACTGAGAAAACCAAGTTATGTGAAAAGTTATCAAAAGAAGTCATTATGGTAAGACATGAAATGGAATAAGGAGTTATAAAGTTTACTCAAGAGATTGAAGAGAAAAGAAAAGCTGAAGACAATCTAAGACAATCTCTTAAAGAGAAATCAGAAGATTGCCACCAGATGGACAGGATTATTAGACATCTTGAATCTGATCTTGAAGATGCCAAAAATAATGAAGGAAAACTTGGGGATCAAATTGTCTCTCTCAAAAGAGATCTTCAAACAACAAATGAATATAAAGAGAAATTCAAGATAAGTTCTGCTCAACTTGAAGTTCTTCTTGGAAGTCAAAAGAGGGTAGATGACAAGTATGGTTTGGGATATGAGAAAGGAGAAAGCTCTGGATCCGGTCAAAAGAATTTTGGATCAGAAAATCCAAGGAATAGGCCTAGAAGACCTCCGGTAAGACAGCCCAATGCTCAAAGATATCCATCCTTCAATGGATACTACCACAGCTGCAATCACTTTGGTCACAAAGCTAATCAGTGCAGAAAGAGAATGAATCAGATTAATTCATTCTTCTCTGGACAGTGCTTTAACTGCAAAAGGTATGGACACAAGTCTCATGAATGCAAAAATATGCAAATAAACAAATCATTCAATGGTAGATGCTTTGCATGCAATAGAGTAGGTCATATGGCTAATCAATGCATATCAAGAGGTTATCAGTCAAATATGCAAGAAAATGTTATTTACCAAATCTGTAATAGGTCCGATCATAATGCAAAAGTCTGCAGAAGCAAGAGTCAGGACAAAAGAGGTCCGGTGTATAATCAGAATCAAGACAAGGGTAAACAAAAGATGAATGCGGATGAAGTTAGAAATCAGATGAACAAGATTTGGGTGAAGAAAAGTTTAGAGAATGTAGAGGTTGGATCCGCACCAGACTCTGGTGCTGATATTCCTTCTGAAAATTAAAAGGTGAGCTCTGGCTCAGGGGGAGACTCAAAGAAAATCCTGTTCCCCCAGCCAATCAAGTGGTGCCGGATGTGGCACAAGATGTGGAGTAAAGGGTTTGTAGATATAAGTCTTGAGATGATCCAGATAAGATTTCAGAGGTCCGCATGAAGATGTGAAGAAGTTGTGATCGATCAAGTAAGCCCTATTCCGGGAGATGCTCCAAAATGACAGAGGATTACAAAAAGGTTCGGAGAGATCCGGAAGTGCATTGTCTTATTCTGTGGATTGGATAGAGTGTTTGGGATGTCCTTGTGATGTGTCATCTTGATTTGTTCATGGTTGGAAGATCTGCATGATGTTCATAGATCAGGACTGATCCGGTTCTTCAAGTTATCCGAATAAGGCAAACTAGAATAATGTAGGTCGAGCATTTATTGCCATCAGATATTAGGGTTTGCGGAGCAATATAAGGGATTTCTCATAAATCACTTGCTCATTCTGCACTCAAGAAGAAGCAAAAAGTGGAGCTCTGCAACAAGATTCATCAAGTTCACCAAAGATCTCTTGCAGAAGTCATTACATACAGAAATCAATCTAACCACTCCGTGTAACCGAAGGCGCATAAGGTATTTTCCGTTTTCGATATCTTACTACAAATCTTTGAAAAATGGCTACTCCGAATATAGTTAAAATCTCTGATAGACCTCGCCCCACATTCAAGAAACATCCATACAAATCTTTGGAGGTAGATCCCCTAGGAGCCTTCTCTAGTGTTCCACATGGTGTATTGCATATGAAGGACATTAGGGTTTACATACATGCGAGTTTTGAAGACTTTCGAGAATCAAAATTGATGGATATCTATCACAAACAGTTGATAGATGATTCCTTTGAGATTAAACCTCAGTACAAAGCCATCTGGGATAAGCACTTTGCACAATGTATTCATTTCCCCTGTTTTGAGGAAGATGAATGGGTCCGGTATGTTCTAAGTAGAGTGCATGACAATTTCCTATGGTTGAACAAGCCTTTCTAGATCACCAAAGATGCAATCAGGGCTGTAACCGGTCTGCACTCCTCCGGTGGATTACCTATTCTCAAGTCTGTCAAAAATTAGACAGTTAGTGATGCAACCGGATCAAAATTTGACAAGAGAGCTATGACAATTGAAGACATCACTGAACCGGATGTCAAATTTGCATCTATGATAATTGGTTACAAGATCTATCACTCCAGTAGGGAAAATTCAGTACCGGGAATTGCAATTTACACAGCCTATCAAATGCTAAAGGAGAATGTAGACTATGATTTGTGTGAGCTTCTTTTAAACCAACTTTTAGAAAATCTGCAGAAGATCAAGAAGGACAAGAAGAACTCCTTCAAGTATGGTAGTCTGATCCTTTATTTATTCTTTTATTACATGAATGAGCTTCCCGGATCTAGTGGATGGATATGGCAGAATGACAGACCAGTTGCCATCCAAATCAGAGATTATTTGCATGGACTTGGGGATGCTAAAGCAAGAAAAACAGCCCTGTGGGGATATTTCAAGAACTTTCAAAGCATGATGCATGCAAGAGAAAGAATTCCCCAGTCACTTGTTGAAGAGTACAAAGACACAATATGCTTTATGGTAGAAACAGATCAGTGTCTGATGGAGGCAGTAGAACCAAGAATTGTGTGGATCATGCCCATGGGGTATGGAGTGGATGAACAGATTGTGGAGCTGCATGTTCAACACATGCTTAGTCAGCCTAAAGATCCAAAGGCAGAAAGGTTCAAAACATTTGAGGAACTAAGTATAAAAATCCATGTTGAACTCAGAGAACCAGAGATCAAGAGGAAGGTTAGAAAAGAAGTAGAACATATAGCACAAGGCCTTGGGATCTCCATGGAGGCACTTGATGCTCACCGGAAGAAGAAGGAAGGGGATGAGAAAGAGAAGAAGAGGGCAGAAAAGAAAAGTGAAGAAAGTGTTCCGATAGAAACCTCCACCCGGACCAGATCATCAAAAAGATCTGCACCTCCCACAGCCAAAAGCTCAAAACCAGAAGTCCAGGCATCCGGCAAAAGATCCAAGACGAAAGCCACAAGGGCTTATGAGAGTCAAAGAGATGAAGAGGAAACTGAATCAGATGAGGGAGTAAAGGAAATAAAGAAGCAGAAGAAGAAAGGATCCGGTAAACCCTCCACAGGCCAAGACAAAGAAGAAATGGTAGAGAAATTTGTTGAAAAGCCCACCCTGTCTCTAGACAGTGTAATCAAATCAGTCACTATGGATGGGAACCTTCAACCAATGGTTGAATTCTATGATGACTACAATGAGGCCGACCAAAAGATCCTGCAGGAAGCTACAATCAGGTATTTGAACATTTACAATAAAGCTTTTATTGAGATTATCTCTAAAATTCCTAAGAGTCTAGAGAAGGAATTAGAAATAAGAAAGAACAATGCCCAGGCAAAAGATCTTGAGATCTGGGAGCAGATAGCTATTCATCTATATCCTCAAATTGATCCCAAGACAATGAACATAATATTCAAAGACTGCAAAGATGAGTTCAAAAGTAAAGCAAGGATGAATAAACTCATGCTTGGTGAGACTGACAAAGTGGCCATGGATACAGAAGAGATCCTCTGGAAGGCATTCAAAAGGTTTAATCTTCCTATTGTAGAGGACTTAGGTGCAGAAACAGCTGTGGACTTGGAATCCTCTGCTCTGGAAGAAGTGGCCCTTGAACAGACTAATATCTCTCCTCCGGTTTCCCCTATAGTCTCCAGATCCAAAGAAGAAGAGAAACTACAGGAGAAAGAAGCAGTGGTAAAAGAAAAAGAAGCTGACAGTACCAAGGGTGCAGAGAAAGAGAAGATTCCAACAGAGAAAACCACAACTGATAGTGGTAAGAATGTGGAGAAAGAGAAAATTCCAAAGGACAGTTCCAAGACTGCAGAAGAGAAGAAACATCTGTCTCCGGCAAGAGACACTGCACAAACTGTTCAAAAATTTCTGAGCCAAGAAACAATAGAGATTGATGAACCAGAGCTTCTAAAAGGTCCATTCAACTTTGATTCCCTCTCTCCGGTACAGACAATGAAGATAGCTTCATTTGCAAATGCTAAGGCAAATGAAAAACTCCTAAAGTCTCATATGGAAGACTGTGAATTGATAGAGGCTGCTTTCGGAGTGCTTGAAAAGATTATGCCATCGGTCCAGATAGATCCAACAGCCTCCTCTTCCGGTAATCTCAAAACCTTAGTCAGCAGTGTTGATACACATTTTGATTCTCTAGAAAAATCAGCTGAAGAAAAGGTCTGGAAGGAGTTTTTGGATAAGAGATTTTTAGAAGTACTAGGATTAATATCTAATGATAGGAGAAATATGAGTATTAGAATAAAGAGCTTAGAAAATGCTCTTAAGGATGGCGGTGACATTTACAAATTTTGTATCTCCTAGTCAAAAGCAACAATAGAAATTGAGAAGAAAATAAAAGAGGAACAGGACAAACTACTAAGTTTGTCTCAAAGTTTTGATCCTCTCTCTTCCTCCATAGTAACTCAAGAATGTCAAACTATTGCAATCACAAATGCAATAAAGAACTTTGAGAAGGAAAGGAAGAATATAATTAACCAGATGGGAGAACTTAGAAGGATTATTATCCCTAAGTTAGAGACCATGCATGAGGCCATAAGTGATGCCAAGACTACTGCCCAAACCAATGATCTGACAGATCTTAAAAGGGCAGAAGCTTTTGCATTTTTGTTGAGTGGTCACATTTCAATTTTGCATAGAATGAAACAAAGCTGGGCTACAGAATTGGTCCAATTGAAGACATCCTTTGCAGACATTCTTCAGTTTATGTAAGTATGTAATATTCGGCTAAAGTAGTAAAATTTTTTTTTGTGCGGACCCTACCCTTTGCCATTGATGTCAAAGGGGGAGTGAGGAGCAGTGAAAAATGAGGAATCCAACTAAGGGGGAGTTCCAGAAATTGTATATAAAGATAGAGCATCAGCCAAGGGGGAGCATAGTGTAAACACTTAGTCATTTTTCACTAAGTGTTGCCATCAATGCCAAAGGGGGAGATTGTTGGCAAGAGACACTATATGGATTCATGGTTGTTGTCATTGATAGCAACAAAGGTCATCCCACATATCCGCAAGTCATGGTGTGTCTCTATCGGAAGTCAGAATGAAGATTGTTGTGGTCCGGTGAACAAGAACAGAGCATGTGGCTAGGTCCAATAGATTGGTCCGGATCTCTCAGAGGAAGTATCTTGGTGCAGTACGGATTTGGGGAAGTCAAGAGGACTACCTTGAGTGGTATATTCCAAGGATTTAGCCTCTGGTGATGGACAAGGAAAAAGATATGAATAGTTGAGTACTGGATTCTTGAGTGACAGTGAGAACAGAGGAAGAACTGACTGATAGAACATCAGACTATTTTCTGGATGTGTTACTGTTGCTGGTAAAGGTTGTGAAGGCATGAATCATGTTTGCCCAACATGATTAATGATATCTACAAGTATATGCTTGATCCGCATTACTTGATGTGCAAGGATTCAGCCGATAGAACAGAGTTTGTGAGATAATAGACTGTTCCGGATGCCGACTAGAAAGGTGATGAAATTACTTGTGCGGATATATATGCATGATGGATTTAGTTGTGAGAGTAGAAGTAGCGATGATGATATATGTGAATAAGTGCAGAGCAGAGCAGAAGTAGTAGGAAAGATCCGGTATGTGAAAGGAAAGCAGAATAAAGAGAAGAGGAAAGATGAAGTGCAGCAGATCAGTGTACTGAGCCTAACTGGAACTGAACTCTAGCATATGTGGATGCTTCCAATCAGTTCAAGTATTGTATAACATTCTTTTGTAGATAATGTGTCTCCTTGTAGGCAGTGTGCCTCTTTGTGAGCAGTGTGCTCGGGCAGTGAGCCCTAATTGGCAAGTGCCATTTTGTAATTCCTTATTCTTCTAACAGAGAATAATCTTTGGGTTAATCACCCCGTGGTTTTCTCCCTTAACAGGGTTTCCACGTCAAAAATACTGTGTCATGTGTTTCTCATTTCATGGTAATGTTTGTTAGTTTGATTCAATGCTGCATTGATTAATAAGAAAGTTCAAAAGAAGAAATAATTAGGATAACTGATTCACCCCCCCTCTCAGTTATCAACAACCCCCCCATGAAGTGGACACCTGCTGCACCCCTAACAAAGTTCACAAATGAAGGAACTTGCTCTTGGTGAAGGGTTTGGTGAAGATGTCTAGGATTTGCTTTGATGTTGGACAATACTTGAGATCAATGATCTATTCGTGAATCAACTCCTGAATGTAGTCCATGTGGATCTCAATGTGTTTGATCCACTAGTGATGGACCAGATTACAAGAGATCTGTATCACACTCTAGTTGTCACAAAAGATGACTATGGGCTTTCGAAAGGGAATACCAAACTCAATAAGAATATTCTAAATCCAAATGGCCTCAGTAGTAGCATTAACTACTCGATACTCAGCCTCTGTGGATGAAAGAGCAATTGTAGACTGCTTCTTACTCAACCAAGAAACTAGACTGCAACCAAGTGAGAAGGAATACCTTAAAGTAGGCTTGTGATCCTGAGAATCTCCTGCCCAATCTAAATCTATGTCCGACTAGGTCAATATCCATGCTCACTGCATAGTGAATCCCATAACTATGAGTGCCTTGTACATTGTGAAGAATCTCCTTAACTGGTTTGCATGAACTTGGAGAGTGGACCCACATCATATGATAGATTAGGCCTTGTGTAAGTCAAGTCTATGAGACTCCCAACCAATTGGCAATACAAGGTAGCATCCACCAATGGTGAATAACGATGAACCTCAAGTTTGACCCCTGCTAAAAATGGAGTTGGTGCATTCTTACAGTCAGCCATGCAAAATCTAGAGAGCATATCAAGTGCATACTTGGGCTGTGTAATGAAGATACCAGATGAAGACTAAGTGATCTTAATCTCCAAAAAGTATTACAGAAGCCCCAAATATGACATCAGGAAATGATCATGAAGGGTAGTTTTCACTACCTTCATGGTGGATGAAAAACTCCCTGTCAGCAACAAGCCATCAACATAGAGAACACAAAAAGTGAGAGTATCATCTTGCTGTAGAATATAAACATTCAAATTAGAATGGCACTGAATGAACCCAATTGACAAAAGGAAAGAGTCCATCTTGGTATACCAGGCACGAGGGGCTTGTTTGAGGCCATAAAGAGACTTACAAAGACAACAAACAAGTGAAGGATCATGAATGAGTCCTTATGGATGCTCCATGTATATCTCCTCCTGAAGGTCACCATGAAGAAATACACTCTTCACTTTCAGCTGATGAACTTTCCAATGATGGGATGCAACAATAGCAAAGACAAGTCAAATGTAATTCATTTTGGTAACTAGCACAAAAGTCTAAGAGTAGTCAATCCCAGGAACCTGGGAGAATCCTTTTGCGACCAGACGAGCCTTATTCTTATCAACCGAGCCATTTGAAGTAAATTTTGTCTAATATATCCACTTGCATCAAACAAGTTTCCTTCCCTTAGGAAGGGGTACTAAATCCCAAGCAAGGTTCCTGACATAGAATGAGGTCTAGGGATTTTGTCAATCTCCAAACCAAGTAGCTAATTGCATAAATCCTTCACTAAAACTCTTCACAATAAAAAATCAAATCCACACATAGAAAAACTATTATTTGCAACAAATACTCAATAATTTCATTCAAATTCAAACAACAAACCACACCAATTTGCAACAATGATTACATTAATGGCCTTTCATGGCCTCTCACAAACATATTTTCCTCTTTTGATTCACCTCTGTATTCTTAGATTGCTACAAACTTCGTGCTCCTCTTTTTTAGATTCAAATCTACACTAACTCTTCCCTCAAACTCATGTTTTTTAAACTGTCCTCTTCCCTCTCTTTCCCCCAAATCCCATGCTGGGATCTCCCTCATGAGGATTCCCCATTTCTTTGTCTCATTTTTTGCATTTTTATGCCAAACTTTTATCTAACTCTCCCTTGAAGGTGGTACCTACTATTGCAAAGGATTCCTGTATGTTTTATTGCCCTGAAATAGGCCACCCTCCAGCTCTAATGCCTCATCCAATCTGTAAAACAATTGCAGCTTTATTTAAATTGCCCCATGTTGGGTATTTCCTCATTTCATTTTGTTTTTGGCATGAGATTTGTTTAATTTATGTTTTCCCTTC
This sequence comes from Cunninghamia lanceolata, assembly GCA_027924645.1. Taxonomy (NCBI): domain Eukaryota; kingdom Viridiplantae; phylum Streptophyta; class Pinopsida; order Cupressales; family Cupressaceae; genus Cunninghamia; species Cunninghamia lanceolata. The sequence continues at coordinate 2,079,835 of BSBN01001091.1, forward strand.
TTGGGCGCAACATCTATGAGGCATTTCCAATATCTATTTTGGATGCCACTCCTGTTGTCCCATTTTATACACTTCATTCCTTTAATTCAAATTCTCTTTTTTTTGTCTAAAAATGATCTCCTTTCTTGGTCTTCAATGCCTCTAGGAAGTGGCTATTACACTTTATTTTCTAATGCTCAATTAATATGCAATCTACACATAATTGTTTAATAGGTTTTTCTTGTTTTACCAAGGAGTGGTTACATGGAGAAATCATGGCTAAAATTGAAAGATTCTTTGCCTCTTCCACATTGTCATTTAAATGGATCAAAGAATCAATATAAAACAACTAAAATTCCTTGAAAATGACCTCATGAAGCTGCACAAACAACTTTGGAGAAAAATCTATTGTCGTGATTGTGATAAGATGCGTCAGGGTGCCAAAAATTGACTTTTTGCAGAAATTGTCACTAGAAGCTCCTTTTTTTTGTGAAAAAAATCACAAAGATGTGTAGAATGACCCTATGAAGCTCCCCACCAAGCCATTTTGGTCTAGTTTTGATAAAACTCTAGAATTTTAAATTCTCGTAAACTACTAGCGATGAATAGAGAAAATTAAATTCTCTCAAACAATGATGAATTTGGTAACAAACCTTTTTCACATTTGGTGAAATACATCCAAGAATGTCCTAGAAAAAGGACTATACAACAACCCTCATAGATTTTTGGAAACAATTGTTTTTGTAAAACTGTCTACAGAGCCTTAAAAACAACGACCAAGCAAAATTTCTAATTTTGCAAATCTGATCATATAAGAGGCTTCTTGATGCTGAGAGATGCCAAGAATAGGCAAAACAAACCAAAAAAAACCAAAACAAATAAATACAACTGAATTTATTTTGAGTGATGCAGGATCCTTTATGGACTCAGATGCTTCTGCATGAGACACACTGGGTGTAAGATTTCCTACCAAATTTTTTGCTCAAAATCATGCAAATTTTCTATTTCTTCCTCAATGACATTTCGTCAAACATTTTTGCAACATGTCTACCACTAAAATTTCTAAGTTTATGTGTTATGTAACAACTTGTTAGGTAGTTTTAGAGTAGGGAACAATCACATGTGCAACTCAGAATTCAAGATAATACTAATGAACACTATGTCAAACAGTTTGCAGCCTTCTGGTATTTATGAAAATGAAGCATATGGAGCAATATAACTTGCAAGATACAAAATTAGAACTACAGAAATATTTTTACTAAATTTATGGCCTTGCAAGATAATCGATTCATGTGTAAGAAGATGAAGGACAATTGCTATTATATGGGCAACTACATAGAAAATTTAGGAACAAGTGTTATCTCCATAGAAAGGCGGCCAACTAAAATATAGACAAACTTGCCAAAAAACTCAAGGCGTCTCCTTTGGAGTAAACCCCATGCCTTCCTTAGGGCAGAAATACCCTCCAGCTAGGGTGGAAACTCCTTCTATGATAATGGTGTGTAAAGTAATTGTTGCGCTTAGTTTTTTGGAAGACCATTAAACCCTTATTCAATTCCAAAACCCTCTTTTTTGTAATAGAAACTTCCTCATAAGCTGTGACTGCTCAAGAAGGTTGCAGCTAGGGTATTTAACTTCTAATAACAACTTAATACACCATCAAAGTGAATGCACCCCTTCTAAGAATGAACAATCTCTTCTTGAAGGTTGCGACTCCAAAAATATCAACAAATCTTCATTCCAATTCTATCTTCTATCTTCACTTCAAACATATTTGATATTTTCCTACAAATCCTTCAAATATATAAACCTTGAGCACAAGAGTGAAACTTGAATGAATCCACTGACATATTGACTAGGGAAGATCTTTCACTTTCGAAATCAATATTTCCAAGGGTTTTCATCCTAGGGTTTTTCTAAACCAAAAAGCTCCAGCTCTAAAAGACTCTCCAAAATAATATGTCAAGAAGAAAAAATGAGTCTCCAACCTCCTTTTATATTTTTCCTTGGAACTTTCCCGAAGATATAATTTAAAATTACCTTTTTAATAAACCTTTAGCACAATATAAAGTGACTTTATAATATTTTACTTTTTGGCTCTAGCTTAAGTCACTTTATAATAACATTATTAATTAAATATAAGTTGCCCATAAAATTATAATATGAGACAACTTTATTTAATTAAATGGATTATTCCATCACCTAAACTCCAAATTAGCCTATGGGAATAAAATAGGCTAAATGGTCATCTTTGATGACTAGGCTAAAGAAGGGGAGATTATAGTCCTCCCTTAATTGCTTTCCATCAAGCAATTACAGATTTGGATGCTGAAGAATCTTCTCTCCCTCCCAAGTGGCATCCTTTAGGAGCAAGTCTCTCCATATAATCAAATACTCCTTGATCACTCTACTTCTCAATCTCCTCTCTTTGACATCCAAGATAGAATCAAGAACCAAAATCAATTTGCCTTCCTCGTCCAAAGGTGGGAGTTCAGGAGATGATGTAACATGCTGGTCAAGTACCCTTTTGAGACATGAAACATGAAACACATTGTGGATCTTATTTTTTTTAGGAAACTCCAATTCGTAAGAAACTTCTCCTACTTTCTGCACAATCTTATAAGGGCCATAGAAATGAAGCTTAAGTTTTTCTGCACCGCTCTTCTTCAATGTAGACTATCTATAAGGTTGTAGGCACAAGAAAACCAAATCCCCTATCTCAAAAGTCCTATAAACCTTGTGCTTATCTACATAAATCTTCTTCTAATTTTGAGCATGATGGAGATTATCCTTACATAACTTAAGGATATCCTGACTCTCCTAGATCCAATCCTTAGCTTTAGGAGCCCTACTTTCATCAAATGCCATGTCTACAAAAGACATAGCATCATAACCATATAGTGCTTGGAAAGGTGTCATGCCAAAAAATTGACATATGGTAGGTGGTATTATAACAATGTTCTCCCAAATACAACAACCTGATCCAAGCCTTTTGTTGCCCCAAAACATAATTATGCAAATAACCTTCCACCCATTTGTTCACAATCTCTATCTATCCATCAGTTTGCGGGTGATATCTAATACTTAGGGTCAACTCTGTACCAGCCAATCTGAATTGCTGCTGCTAAAGTATGATAAAAAACTTGCTATCCTAATCACTGACAATGTTTTTCAGAAGTCCATGGAGTCTGAACACCTCTCTAAAGAATAACTCCACAACTTGAGGTGCCTTGTACTCATAAGATATGGAAAAGAAATGTACATATTTGGTCAACCTATCAACTATGACAAATATACACTCTTTGCCCTACACTCTAGGAAGACATGTAATAAAGTCCATGGATATACTCTTCCTCTTCTACTCAGGAATAGGCAATGGTTGTAACAAACATGTTGGAAAAGTATGCTTTGACTTTTTCCACTGACAAGTCATACACTCTCTAACATGGTGCAAGACATCATCTTTTAGACCCTTCCAAGAGAATCTCTCTTTGATCTGTCTATATGTCTTAAAGTAACCTACATTTCCTGCCAGAGGTGTATCATGAATAGCTCTCAAGATTTTATCCTTTACCTTTGATTCAGGAATCAAATAAATTCTATCCTTGTAGTAGATAACATCATCTAGCATGTTGTACTTGTCATCATGAATTTTAGCATCCATGAGCTTGCATGCAAAAGTATTTTTGGAATACTCAATCAAAAGGTGAGCCTTCCTATACCACTTTCTAGCCTTGGCCTTACCCTCAACTTGAGAGAAGTACCCCACTTTCCTAAACCTTCCTAAATCTTCCTAAACTTTACTAAATAGTTTCCATTGATCAAATGCTAGAACATAGGGCAGTGTTAAGATCTTGGTGATGTCTCAAAACAATGCTAACTTGCTGGGGTGATTTATCTAGGACCCTAGCACCCAGACACTAGTGTCCTCCCATATCTTGTGGAGTTTTAAATCCTGTGATGGTGTTGGCTTTGTCTCGTGTGATGTGACCTCAATTTTGACATTTTGGTCATGTGCTCCGTCAACCTCTAATATTCAAATATTTTCCCTCCTTGAGCTTTATATTTAAACAAGACTTTGAAAAGACTTTAAAGACTCTAGAGAACTATTGACTATCTTGATATTATTGTAGACTTATGAATTATTGTAGGTTTATTTGCTGTTGGAATACTGATTTACACACTATTGGAAAGGATTGTGCAGATTTGGAGGCAAGATCTTGAGTCTATCTTGTTCCTTCTTGCATGTTTGGGAGAAGGGTTGGAACCACCAACTTTAGTTTGTCTTGAGTACCTTCATCATTATGATTGGTTATGGTTGCAGCACCTTCTTATTCTACAGATTTCATATCAATCCACCTTCCTTTTGTTGAAGGTTAGTGTTTCCTTGAGTGAAACAATTCTCTTGAGTTGATCATTCTATATGCTTGAGTCATACAGGGTTAGGGTTCTATGATAAATCCTTTGGTTTGCTGCTTTTATAATCTTAGATGCACATAAGATTAGGAGAACACACTATTTGATCTTGTCTAATCTAGCTATCTGTGAGGTAGGAATACTGAAACAAGGATTTGACTAAGGAAAAATCCTATATAGCCACAATCATTTTCCCCTTTTTGTGCATGTGTAGATTGCATCCAAGAATTTCAGACAAAATAATAACAAGGATCAAAGAACAAGTACAGAGATCACCTGTTGGAAGGAAATATGCCTAGAAACCCTAGGACACAGGTGCCCCAATGTCCAAGTCCTATCAGATCTACTCCTACTTTTTGACACAGGTTCTGTCTAATCTCTGTTTCTCTATTCTTCTTTTGTTTTCTATCTTTGTAAGAATCGTCTATACATTTTTATCAGATTTATCAATTAGGGTTTTGTATTACATAGCTTTCTATCAATTCATTAGTGATCAATTCTCCCTTTGCAACAAAGGAACAGAGCCTTGAAAAGCTTGGCTCTCCCTTGTGGATGATAGCCAAGCACCAAGTCTTTGAAGGCTTGTGTTTCAATGCTATTTGGAGAAGGATTGACTTAGGTTAAAAGTATTAATTAATTTAGATCCCATTTTCCACATAACATTTTTGTGAACCTGACATCTTACACTCCCATAGCCTTCTTTATTTCTAGTTAATTAATTGGTTAGATACTTGTTATATTTGAAACTATGTGCTTTGTGTAGAAAATAAAAACACTCATACATTTTTTCTTTTCTTTAGATTAGAGAAAAAAACATAAACAAAAAAATTTCTTCTATCCCTTAACCAACATTTATCATCTTGTCATCATATTTCTTCTACTTCTCATATCTTTGTTTTTTCCTTCCATCTTCATACCTTGGAGAAAGTAAGTTATGCAATAATGTTGGACTTCTTTCTTCAAGATTTTCATGCATATGATGAGCCATTTAGTAGTGATGAGTTTGGTATATTAGATGAAGCCCTAGATGAATTCATCTTAATAGAATTGTCCTCTATGACTCCTAAAACATCTTTTTGTCAAAGATTGATCAACATGATTTATGTTTTTGGTTCCCTAAAGGAGCCTAAGAAACCTAAGATTGTTGTGCATCTTTGACAAGATGTTCCTCAATCACATTATACTCCTATTCTAATAGTTTGAGGTGCTTAAAACACACCTCGACCTCCTGGTTACATAGATTAAACTATGCAAAACAACTTACTCAAAACAATCAACATGATCAAGAGGTGTCGAAGCAACTCCATTACAATGTGGTTGCTCACACATATAACACTCAAAATAATAAACAAAACAAACAAACACCTGTTGTTCCTACTTCTCTTCCATCTTCTCAACCTCTTCTTCCTCCACCACCTCATCTTTCTCAACATACTAACAAGGAGTATGATCTTGTTGAGCAGCTTCGTGCTACTCTAACTAAGATCTCACTTTGGGAGTTAATACAAACCTCGCCTACATACCACAAATTGCTCCAAGAGAATTTACAAAAGGTGATTGTACCACCTTCTGTTAGACTAGATGATGTAGCAACTCTGTTTGATTGTATGCATGCAATGAATATTGACATTGTCTTTCAACAACATGAGTTGCCTCCTATTGATGTTCAAAATAAATATGATGCACTCATTATTTTGGTAATCATTAATAAAATGGAATAAAACATACCCTATTCGATAACGGATCAAGTCTTAATGTTTGTAGCATAGACTTGTTATACAAAATTAGTGTAGATACATCTCTCATTCAACCTGATACTCTCTCTATTTGTGGCTTTGATAACATTGGTAGATGATCACTAGGTATAATCACACTACTTTTGAGGTTGGACATGTGACCTTGCCTACATTTAATCATGTCATGCTAGATTCTCTTTCATCCAATCTTCTTCTTGGTAGACCATGGATCCATGCCATGGGGGTAGTCTCATCTACTCTTCATCATACATTAAAGTTCATTTATATAAACAAACTCTACACAATTGAGGCTTACCCGAATCTAGAAAGTTTCTTACATGCAGAAGCCGGATCTCAGACTCCTGTCTCTAAATCTTTTAACAATTTGATTCCATCTTCAATAAAATAAAATCCATCTTCTCATGCTACTATAGACAATTCTGATCAACATTGTCTATCGCCTTCGAGTGGCTTTTTCGGTGATGATTGGGGTTCATTAGATTTTACACCATCCTTTATGGGATAGTATAAAATCTCACCACAAAAGTTTGAGACCCTAAAGGTGTCTTTAGTTTCAACTACACATACTCTTTCTTCTTCTAATACACCTAAAATCACTATTCCAATGAATCTTGCTAATTATACTTATACTATTGACTACACCACTAACGGTGACAGGCTGTCTCCTACGGAAATGGAATCTCTTTATGGTTGGGGTTTTCAAATCTTATCTCAAATTAGATATAGAGACAATGGTTGTGGTTTAAAAGAGAAGGGTATCAAGATTCTGTTAGAACCTAGTCCACATGGTTCTCCATTTGGTCTATGATACCACCTTTGAAGCCCACCAAAGCTTCTCATCATCCTTCTCTCAATATAAACATGATAATTACAACTCAAACCTCTTCTACATCACTTAATCTTATTCATTCTAATCTAATAGATTTTAATTCAACTATTGGCATACCCTCTTTGGATATTTTCACAACGGATGAAACTTTGGATGAATTCCTTGGAGTCTATGAGCATTTGCCTCATTACCATCATGATCACGGATTTCCCTATTGTTTAAATGTTGAGGCATACTTTGGGAAATATGCCTGTTTATTGGATGATACCTTGACATCTCAAGAGACACTTCAGGAATCCCCTCATCTGTCTGATATCCTAGACCACAGTACACTCCTTAATGGAGATAATGTTAATGTCTTGATCAACTCAACTACTTCTAATAAAGTTATACCAATAGGAAAATGTCTTAATTTGGTTGAACAACAGGAACATTCTTTTCTTCTACATGAATTTTTAGACTTATTTGCTTGGACATATTCAGACATGCCTGACATTGATTTACAAATTGTTACAACATTGTGATGCATCCTAATGCCAAGCCTATAAAACAAAAGATCTGAAGAATGAATCCCAAGGTGGCATTGTTAGTTAAGGCTGAGACTGAGAAGCTCCTACAAGCTAGCTTTATCTTCCCTATTGACTATTCCCCTTGGATATCGAATATAGTGGTTGTCGCTAAACCCGACAACCATATTTGGATATGTATTTATTTTTGTGATCTCAACAAAGCTTCTTTAAAAGATGACTTTCCTTTTATTAACATCGACATGATTGTTGACTCCATTGTGGGCCATGCATTACTCTCCTTTATTGATAGATTCTTTGGACATAATCAAATATTCATTAATCCACAAGATCAATATAAAACAACTTTCATCACACCTTGGGGAAAATTTTGTTGGGAGGTCATGTTGTTTGGACTTAAGAACACTGGTGTGACTTACCAACATGATATGACACTTATCTTTCATGATTTAATTCACAACATCTTAGAGGACTATGTCGATGATATTCTAGCCAAGTCCATCTTGTGTCAGGATCACATCAAAATCCTCCGTCAAATCTTTGAACATATTTGAAAATACATGTGTTCAAATCCTCATAAATACATCTTTGGCATTGATAGTGGCAAGCTATTGGGATTTATTGTTTTTCATTGTGGTATTGAGGTGGATATAAAGAAGATTGATTCTATTGTCAACATGTCACCTCCAAAAAATATTTCTCAACTTCGTAGTCTACATGGAAAGATTAAAGTTATTCGCCAATTTGTTTCAGATCAGACTCTCCCTTTCAATCAACTTCTTAAAAAGGATTCCCACTTCAAATGGAATGTGGATTTCCAAAAATCTTTTAATGACCTAGAAAGTTATTTGGCCAATCCTCTATCTTATATCCAACGGCTTCTAGACATCTTTTCCTTCTTTACACTTCTACTTCATCTAATGATATTGCAACAGTACTAGCACAACATGATGATGATGGCAAAGAAAGTGCTATATATTACATCATCCAAACTTTACTCGATTATGAAGTCTGATATACTATGATTGAAAAACAATGTCTAGCTCTTGTGTTTGCAACACATAAGTTGAGACACTATCTTCTAAATGTTGAAACTCATGTCATTGTAAAATTTGATCCTTTGAAAAATCTCTTATCTAAAATAGACCTTTCAAGATGTTTGGCTAAGTGGGTGATGTTATTAACCAAATTTGACCTAAAATTTGTCTCCCAAAAGGTGATTAAAGGACAAGCATTGATTGATCATTTAGCTGATGCTCCATCATTTTCTCTTCCAAATCAAGACTCGTTCCCTAAAAATCATGTCCTTCTTGTGGATATTGATCAGGTGTGGGACTTGTACTTTGATGGTTCTAGATGTTGAACTGGCTTTGGGGCTAGTGTCATACTAATACTCCCTTCAGGTAAGCCAATTCCTCTATTTTATTGCCTCAATTTTCCTTGTACCAACAACATTGCAGAGTACAAAGCCCTTATTGTTGGCTTGTGTGTTGCTTTGTCTCTTAATATTCAAAATCTTTTTATATTTGGATATTCTCAATTGATTATAAGATAAGTCACTGGATCTTATCAAGCAAAGTAAGATAAGTTATCTCAGTACGATGACTTGGCCTTATCACTATTGAAACATTTCTCTTCTTTCATAATTGATACAATTCCACAGAAAGACAATTGACATGCAGATGCAATGGCGAGCACCTCCTCCCTCACATACCTTGATGATTCATCTATGGACTATCATTTCACTATTCATAGTCTTACTTCACCCTATATATCTAAAGATTCTTCTGATTCTTTTGATATCACTTTTTGTAATAACATTGATTCAAATGAATGGTACTCCCATATATTCCAATATTTGAGTGATAATACCTTCCTACTCCTAAAAGTGCTCGAGATCACATTCACAAGATTGGAGCATGCTACATCATCCTATCTAATATTCTTTATCATCGAAGTTACAAGGACCTTCTTCTCCATTGTTTAAACAATTCAAAGATCTTGGTTGCCTTGGAAGAGGCACATTCAGGTGCCTATGGAGGGAATTTTGGTGATAAATCTTTGGTTCAAAAATTACTTCACATGGGTTACTATTGGAAAAATATGGAACAAGAATCCTTTGCTTATGTCAAAAAGTGCCCTCAATGTCAACAACATAACAATCTCATTCAAGCTCCTACCTAGGAACTTCATGCCCATACAACCCTTTGGCCATTTTATGTGTGGGGCTTGGATCTTATTGGAAAAATTTCTCCTCCTTCTAAAGGACATACTTTGATCATCACAACCACTGACTACTTCACAAAATGGGTCAAAGCGATTCCACTCTGATCCACGACTGCTGAAGTAATCTGTCCCTTTCTTCATGATAGCATCATTTCTCACTTTGGTCTTCCTTCTTGATTTGTTTCTGATAATGGTTCATCATTTAAGAACAAAGAAGTGAAAAAGTTCCTCAAGAAATTTCACATTCAACACCGTTTCATGCTGTATTATCCTCAATCAAACAACCAAGAAGAAGATTCTAATAAAAAAATGAGCAAATCCTTCCAAAAATTGTTAAAAAACATGGTAAATATTGGCACACTCAACTCTCTTATGTATTATGGGTTTACTGAACAAGTGTTCGTATGACTATGGGTATCACCCCATACAACCTCGTGTATGGTGCCGATGTGATCGTGCCCTTGGAACTTTAGAAATTCCTTCATTGTGAATCTCTCTCAATGGCATTCTTGATGAAGATTCCTATAGAGAACAAAGGCTCCAAAATCTTGATACGCTCAATGAACAACACATAAACACTCTTGAACATCTCCAAGCTTATCAAAAATACATCCAACATTGCCACAATGAACGTGTCATCCATCACTCATTTGGGGTCGGTGATTTGGTGCTTTACGAAAATCAACACAATGTAAATACTTCTCCAGGCAAAAATGAGAAGTTCAACCTGAATGAGTTGGGACCTTATGTTATCACCAAAGTCTATGGATCAGGTGCATATAGATTATCAATAATGAATGGTATGCCTCTTAAAGAACCTATCAAAGCTATTCACTTGCGTAGATACTATGCTTAATCTTCTTTTAAAATTTTCATTACATCATTTCATTTCTAAATGTTATGCTAGCATTTATTTAAAGTAAATCATGTTAGATAGTTAATTTTGCTTATCTATTTGATTTATGATTGCTTCATTCATGATAAACATGTAGTTATCTTGAATTCTTAAAGTATAGTCTTGAAAATTGCTTGTCATTAGCAGAAAATTAGATAATTCATACACCATGTTAATTAGATCATTGTAGCATTTAATTAATCAATGTTATTACTTTGTTTCATTAGATCACAATTGTATTTAATTCAACATGTGTGTGCACTAGATAACCATTGTTGTAATTATGATTAGAATAACATTTCATCAATACATGTCTCATTTAAATCATTGTTGTATTTACTAAATGATCTCATTATGTTGTTTATATAGATCACAATGGGTTTTTAATTGTCACATACATGCTAATTCACCACATTTAATTAGATCTTTGGCACATTTTTTAAACAATCATAGCATTGTTTTAATAAGATCACAAATGACATCTAATTAAATCATTATCATCATTACATATATACAACAACATAAATCAAAATGTCAAAATGCTCATATATACATACATACACAAGTTTGTTACATGGCCACTACTACAACAAAATGTGGTGTCACAATCATAGATCAACAAGTCTCATCAATCTATTGGACTGTGGTTACCTGACTCCTTGGGACTTGGTCATGGCTATGTGACAGATGGATGTATGTGTGATGCTATAGATCGTGAGTGACTCCTCGATGTACTCCACATTTGTAGGCCCTAGACCTACCCTTTGAGCTCTGCCACCTCCACCTAAGCATCTGAATATAACTGCTATAGTTGATCTCTCTCATCTCGTAGCTCTCTCACAAGTGGATGGTCCATCATTGGTGCTGGTCTTGCCCTGGTTGCTTGAAGCTCCACTAGAGTCTGACCTAGCCGTATTTCAAAGTCATCTCATACCGCCTTAACACTTGGTGCCCTTTGGATTGCCTGGTCTCTCTCTAGCTCGAAGGCATCTTGTGTTGTAGTAGCACTTGACGCTCTCTAGATGGCCTCCTCATAAGTTGCTCTTAGCTGTATAATGGGCTCGAATACATCCACATGTCACCCTACAGTTTTCTATGGTCTATAACCAACCTGTATTGGCCACTAAGTATGCATGGTAGGCACCATCTCCGCTATGACTCGACCCATAATGTTGAGCCATGCTCATGTACCAACTGCAAAATAGAAACAAAATTTGTATCAAAACTCCCATCATGTATATCAAAATAATTCTATTTAATCTCAAATCATAACATAATGTAACTCTCTCACCTGGATCCATGACCTGCTAGTCGAGATTGACTAGAGGGTTGATAGCTGCTGAGTTTCTAGTCATCAGCATCGTTGGAGGTACCATAGTGGCAACACCATTTGACTCCCCCTACTTGTGTTGACTCCGCACTCCACTTGTACAAGGTAGTGACTATGATGCATGAGGTTGAGCCCTAGGTCTCTGCTGGATGACATCATCATCCTCCTCTCCCTATCATTATCTCCCTCCTACTGTTGGTGATGGTTGATCCTCCTCCTCATCATCTCTATCAATAAAATCATAAGCAAGAAGTCTTTCCTTTGAAATGAGTCTTTCGATTCTCATAACATTTATATCTTGTGCCAAAACATATGATTAAGGTCATCCTTAAGGGTGATGAATCCCATAACAAACCTTATATAGAGGATACTAAGTACTTTTGATTCTCAAGATCATCTTGCGACATGAGAGAAGAGCATATGTATGACTCTTGGGTCCCCAGGAATAAAACAAATAAACCAATATAGTGAATAATCTAGTATTTCTAATCTCCAAGATCACTTTTGGGTGTAAGGAGAGCATACGTACATAGATATTCAAGACATAGAAAATAAATTTGTAAATTCCCTTAATGAAAATGAAGTGTACTACTAGATTAGTGATAAAAAATGAATCTTTGCCAAATATCCTACACCAAAATCATTAGTAATTTCACTTTTTGCTTCTTTGACAAGTGATAAGAGGCTGCACAATTGATGTTAGATTCTAGGAAATCCACTTGTTAGATGAAAAACATAAATCAGGACTATCAGAACCAAAAGTGTCAGTACAGTGACCAAAAGCACAACAGAATTAGCCAAAAGTGAAAAGTTTATACCAGAAGCACAACATAATCAACCAAAAGTGTATGCAGTGCTAACCAAAAGCGTAACTCTGTTGACCAAGAGCATATGCATTGCTAACCAAAATCGCAACTCTGTTGACCAAAAGTGTTTGCACTGCTAGCCAAAAGTGCAACTCTATTGACCAAAAGCGCAACTCTGTCAACCAAAAGTGCAACTTTGTCGACCAAAAGTGCAACTCTATCAACCAAAAGTGCAACTCTGTCAACCAAAAGTGCAACTCTGTCTTAGTCCTATAAACAAAAAAATAGAACCAATTAAAAGCTTAATCGTGTTGTTCAAAAGTGACTAAGTATGCTTTGTATGGGCTAGGGGATTGTTTGGAAGTGTAACTATGTCAAGCCTGCACAAATTAGAAAGCAAACAATGAGATAATGGATTAATTAAGTCAAAAAGCAAATAAAATATGTCCACAAATACATCAACTTGTGAAACAAATTAGAATGACTACTTGCAAATACATCATCTTGCATGCAAAAGATAATTCAAATACCTGAAAACCCTGCAAAAAGTCAAAAATCACAAGATATAACTTAGAAACCAAAAGCACAACTCTATCGACCAAAAGTGCAACTCTATGAACCAAAAGTGTATGCACTGTCGACCAAAAGTGCAACTCTGCGGACCAAAAGTGCAACTCTATCAACCAAAAGTGTAACTCTACAGACCAAAACCATATGCACTGCTGACCAAAAGTGCAACTCTGTCATCCGAAAGTGCAACTCTGCCAGCCAAAAGCACAACTCTGTCAAACGAAAGCACAACTCCGTACCTGTAGCCTAAAAAGAAAAAATTCTCAAGAAAATATGTGTTAAATTTAGGGAGTGGGTCCCACCAGACGTTCTAGAATGTGTATGCTAGAAATTGGAATGCAAACAAGAACAAAAGAGATCATATTCCAATGTCTATATAACTCAAGAAATAATCACAATACTCAATAATGAAATCCAAAGCAAACAATAATGCAAATTACCACAATACAATATTTATTCCTTGGTGTATTGATATGTGGATTGCTCTAAATGTAGCATAACTATGATTGCAAGTGGATGGATGATAGCTCAAATGGATGTGAGGTGCTTCAATGAATGCTCTAAGCACTGTGAGATATGGATGCCAATTCTCAAAAATCATGAAGGGTTTGTGAAGAGGTGAATGGGCATATTTATAGCTCTTAGAGAAGATCGATCAACGGTGGAGGAAATTCAATGAAATTGATGGATAAGATAAATTGAGGAATCATGAAGGAACTTGCACATGACAAATGTCCATGCAAAAAAAAGTTTTGTTGAGTTAACTACTTTGTTGACTAAAGATACGATTGATTTTCATAAAAATAGAATGATTTTTCTATTTTATGAATTGATTGATAAAAATAAAGATTTTAAAAGCCAATTAACTCAACTTTTGATTTGCTTTTTGACATGCTATGAATAAAATTAAATAATAAATTATTTAATTTGTGTGCATGGAAGAAAAATATATTTTTAGAAGATTTGAGAAGATAATTAGAAAATAAATAAATAAATTTATTTAATTTGTTGTGCATTATGGAAGAATAAAAAATAAATAAAATATTGATTTTATTTATTTAGAAGATATTTGAAAAGTCAACATTAAATAAATTTGAATAATTTATTTAATTTTGGAGGAATAATTAGCTAATTAAATAATAAAAATAATTTAATTGGTTTGGATAGGAAGAATTAGGATGTTGAATTAATTAAATAATTGATTTATTTAATTAATGTGAACATAAAAGAATAAAGGTGGTGAAATGATGAAATTAATTAAATAATTAAGAAACATTTAATTAATGTTGGATAGGATGAATTAGAAGAAATTGATGAAAATTAATTAAATAATTAAGTTATTTAATTACTATTGGATGAAAGTTCGTTAGAAGAATTTGATGAAATGCAAGGTGAATAATGCAATGGTTATTTTTGGGTGTCTACAAGTATATTAGTGCATATCCATATTTAACATGGATTTGATGTGTGTTGAAAGCGTTCAAGACTTAATGTGCCAATTGAAATTTTCTTACACTCACAAATTGCTACTTTGAGTCTTTTGTATACCTCTATGTATATATTAGATGCATGATGAGGCTAGAATATGCTACCTTCCAAGTAAATTTTTTTCTTATTACCAAGTTGCATAGATCTATACAAATATATCCTTCTATGTTTTCACCCATTCATCCTCATAAACCCCAAAGGTTCATGTTGTGGGGTGTAAAATGTGTTTTTACACAAAATGTAAATGAACCAATATATATCTATCTTAACATGGATTTTTTTTGTGTCGAGAGGTCTTCAAAAGACTAGAGTTGTCAATATGTAAGTTCTTGTACTTGAGGTGGGATTTCCACCATGAGTTTGTTAGGTACATCTTGACACATCATAATTGATTTTGAGGATAGAATGGGATGCCTTCTTGGAAAGATATTTTAATGTATTATTTAAATATGTATAGAAATATTTCCCTTAAATGTTAGCCACACAATTGTCCACCCACATGTACCCCTAAAGTGTAGGTTGATGTGGGGTGTAAAATGTTTGTTACTTAAGAGGATTAGTGAGAACAAATTTTTATGGCATTGTGCGAGTAATTAAAATGTGATGTTCTTGTTAAGACTTCTTTAATGCAAGGTTTACTCAAGAGAGTTAGTCTTATATTTTCACCTACAAAGCTATGAATTCCAAACATGGAACATGAACTTTTTGGAAAGCATAGTGCATTAAATTGAGTTGTAAATCATTTAATTTGAGTATAAATTAAATAGATTTATAGGCCATAGCCATAGTTAAATATTTTCTCAATTTCTCATTTTCACTCCAAGATTAGAATAAACCATTTAGTGAATGTTAACATAGTTTTTGACAATTTGACATTGACTAATTAGTGATTATAATGATGAAGATAGGAGGTTCAATGTGGTGATTGTACAAATGATTGGTTTAAGCATCATAAAATAATTTGTTTTCTTAAATTGTATTGGTCATGTGACAAAATATAAGCAATTCATTCACTAAAACACTTTGGTCCTAATATTTAGGTTTAGAGTGGAAAACCCACATTAATGTGTTTTGTTAAGTGTTATGAGACTCGCCTAGACTCGCCTAAAATCGGCGAGTCTGAGGCGAGGCAGCCTGGCCGAGTCTAGAGGACTTGAACTCAGACTCGGCCAAGTTTTTCCTAGACTCGCCGATTTCTCTAGACTCGCCGGATTCACCTAGAACTGTGAGTCCCATCAAGGAAACTCAGGAAAAAGTGAAAAAATTAGGAACACGGAGACATTATATTTCAAAATATATTTAAGTATAAGTTATACTTTAAATATTTTGAAATATTTTGTCAGGATGTCAGAGATAGGTTCCAGATCCATGGGATTTAACATGCAGATTCTAGATTTTGGAGGATCCATCATATTTTAGACTTAACCAATTTTTTAGGGTTTCAAACTTAGTCAAATTTAGGGTTTCGATTTTGCACAAAAAAGAGTAGAGGAAAAATCATTGGATCCTATTGATTTGGATGAGATAGATCCTATCGATTTGTCAAGTTTCTGCCAAGTTTTCTCCAAGTTTTTGTTGACTCATCAATTTTGGCATCATTTAAGACGTACCATTTATGCCTTCATAGGAAGGCGAAGGATGCAGGCTCCTTTGAGCCATAGACTTCTAGACTCTAGTTATTTTTTTAATATTTCATATTTGTTTGGAACATTTGATGTCATGGATTTCATATTCCATGAGTTTTGTATAAATTTGACTATATTTATAATTTTATATATCTAAGTGTGCTATTTCCTTCAGCAGCTCAGCTACAATTTGCATTTATACTTATGTGATTAATGTATACTTGTGTATGTGATCAAATTAGCTTCTATTTGATGATGTTATTGTGTCTTTAAGGTTTATTTATTAAAGGGTGCATGAAACAAGTTTTAAATCCTTAAAAATCTTTGAATTTCTTGGGTTTTTCAATTTACCGAGTCTTTGCCAAGTTTTTGCTGAGTCTAGGCACCGAGTCTGAGTTTGAGTCCAAAATCAGCTTGCTGAGACTGAGCCGAGTCTGAGTCTCATAACTATGGTTTTGAGTTACTAATATTTATGGTATATCATTAGTCTTTTTTACCTTTTAAGTGTAACTTACACCTAGCTTGTGAATACAACCTTAAAGGGCCATGCTATGCATAACCCATTCTCGAATGGTATATAAATAAAATATGTTCCTTCCAACATAACAAGAGAGATTTACATGTGTTTTGATTATTCATATTCTATATTGAATTACATTTTTAGATGTTTTTTTTATATACCAACACATATTTGTATTATTTTCTATTCTTGTGGAGCTTATTTAATGTTCAATTACATTTTTATTAATTATCTCATATGGTATTAGACTTTAGGGTTTGAGAAAACCTTTAGGTTTTGTTCCTTTGGACCTAAAAAAATGTAGATTGGCAATATCTCATTGTGTGTTGGGTCACATTTTTATATGTTAAAATGGTCCTAAAATATAATATAATGTAGTGGTGAATCCCTACTTATGAAGCTTAATTCCTTAAGAAAAATTAGGTCTAGTATGAAAAAAATACATAATGCTTGACAATTTTATACCTAATGTAAAAATAATAATAATTCTTTTGGTAAATGTAACCCACTATAAAAAATAATTTAATTAAGAAGGTGAAGTTGTACCTAATGCTAAAAAACTACTAAGGTGAAGTTGAACATATGTGAAAAAAAATATGATGTCTTTGGTAAATAATATTGACTCATAAACTAGGGTGGATATTGCACACATGTAGTCATCAACTTATGGGTTTATCTTAGTTTTGAAGAGCATACACAAATAAATTTTTTGAGCATCTAATGTACAAGGAAATAAAATATAAAGAGAGAACAAACACCATAAAATAATACATACCCTAGAGAAACCCACTTTGAGTAAAGACTCAAGCTAAAAGGTGAGCAAACACCCACTTTTGTACTTCCAAATGCTATTACAAGAGGTCTTAGCCTTGTGAGCATACAAATAGATCCTCTAAACATATAAAATCAACTCATACGACCTCTCAAACAATCTTAGACCATTCCCTACCTTTGCAAATGTGACACAAAAACGTTGAGAATTTGGTATGGGCACCCCTACAATCTATAGGGTGCCCCCATAGATTTTGAGCTCCTCGTTGGATTCTAATTAACCCAACTATAGATTGGGGGCCTTGGATTAGTGAAAAGTTAGGTACTAAGTTTTGAAACGTGTTCTATCAAAGCTCTTTGTTGGGCAACATGAATCATACCATGCTCTTGGAGATTTGATTTAGTGGACCTTCCTTCAAAAAGAAATGGATACACATGGTAAATTACTTGAAATGGATCTGATATTTTTGAGAAGAGCTACAACTTTTGAATCAAATTAGGTCCTAATCTATAGATGATATAAAGGAGTGGAGGAGAGGGGAATTATATTTCTATGGTTGAATATGAAAAGGACAATTGCTTGCTTCTTAACAATTCTAAGAATGATGGGATGCAATGATAGATTTTCCACTAGCAATAGAGTGGTTTTGGTCTAAACTAGATGCTTCCTAACTTGAGTGGGTATTGAAGAAAAAGAAAACTACAAGGGTTAGAAACACAAACAAAATGCATAAAACACACACTTTAATACCTTGAAGTCCTCCTCCTCCTTGATAAGGTTGAGATCTT
The DNA here is from genome assembly GCA_027924645.1 of Cunninghamia lanceolata. Taxonomy (NCBI): domain Eukaryota; kingdom Viridiplantae; phylum Streptophyta; class Pinopsida; order Cupressales; family Cupressaceae; genus Cunninghamia; species Cunninghamia lanceolata. The sequence goes on from BSBN01001091.1 coordinate 2,098,363, forward strand.
AGCACCCAAAAGCTCTTGCTTCACCCATGTCCATATTTCTAATGTGAAATGCTCTCAAAACTCAAATGCAAGTCACTATAGCCTAGCTCAAGATGAGATAAATGAGAGAAATTTTAGCATAATAACAATACTCAAAGATTGGATGATAAAATGGCTTGTGAGAGCTTGTATTTATAGGCAAAATGGAGGGAGATTTGATCCAGTGGTGGAGATTCAATGGTGAGATCAATGGACGAGGTTGATTGCAAGATGGAGGGCTTAAATTTGATGAAGAAGATTGGATGGATGAGAATAAAAGTGAATTTTTAATTCACATTGGGAAGGGGTTTGCATTAATGAAGTTAGATGAAGGGGATAAAAAGTGAATTTTTAATTCACATGGGGAAGGGTTCCATTAATTGGAGACTAGGACAAGTTAGGTGTTGTAAGAGCTCATTAAATGGAGTTTAGGACAAGTTAGAATAAAAAATTACCTTATGTGGAATAAAAGATAATTTTTTATTTGTGAGGTGTGGGAATGAGTGTTAAATGTGGTTTGACCAAGCTAATCAAGGGGATTAACTTAATTAATATGGCTGGAGAAAATTAATAGAGGGATTAATTAGGGATTAAAATTAATTAAATAATGATTTATTTAATTAATTTTAGGTCTAGGGGTCATGTAGGCTAGGGTAGCTAATTAAATAATAAGTATTTAATCAACTAGGTTAGGGGTAGGCTAATTAGTAGGTTTGATTAATCGGATAAACATGATTTATCTAATTAATTATGTTTAGGGAAGTGGAGAATTTAACCAAATAAATATTTGTCATATTTATTTAATTAATTGGGCTAATGTTTTTTTTTATCATTAAGGATGCATAGCATCATAATATTATATTAATATAGAAATAGTATTTACATAAAAATTGGGCTAATGGTAGTAAGTGTAACTATTGAATTAATTCAATTAATTCAATTTTAGGGATTAAATGATGAAGAAAAGGTGGGTAATTCAAGTGTTGGATGAGGTAATTAATTAAATAAAAAAATAATTAATTAATTAGAAGAGAAATTAGTGATATGGGTGATGTAAGAGGATGGTTAGGTGATTAAGACATTTTTATTTAGGTGTCTGCAGGTATTACTAAACCGAACTTGACTCATGGCATCCAAATCTAGTTGAAGAGATTGTCTCAACTCCAAACTTCACTTATGAGAAAGTGCCTAGTTATTTCTCTCCAATACTTGTTGCAACTGAGAGGAATGAAAATAGAGCATTTTGTTTCCTCCCCATGCCAAAATCCTAACTACAAATGAGTGTTGTTCTTGTACTCCACTATTTTACTTTTCTACAAGGAGTTTTATCATGCCCCACCATGAAATGGTGGAGTAATAAATGAATGATCTTGTGAATACTCCACACATAACCTTTTATAATGTATACAATCAACCAAGAATGAATCAAACATGTCCCATAGGGACTATAAATAGAATTAAAATACATTTGGGCATTGAAGCAATCAAGAAAACACACAAAGAGTAAAAATTGAGGATTAGAACATCATCAGATGACACAAAGAAACATGATGAATTTGTTACTTTTGACAGAGTGGTGATTTCATTTTCTCCTTGATGATTTTGATATTCCACATGCATAGTCATCAACTTATTGATTTATCTTGGTTTTGGAGAGCATACATGATTGAAATTATTAAGCATCTTATGTACAAGGAAATGAATCATAAAGAGAGAACAAACACCATGAAAAAGGACACATACACCTTGGAAAGATCCACTTAGGGTAAAAAATATAACTAAAAGGGGAGAAAACACCCACTTATGTACTTTTAACTTAGGCTTTTACGAGAGGTCTTAACCTTATAGGAATACAAATAGAGCTTCTAAATATATGAAATCAAATCTTAGAATCTCGTAAACAGTCTCAAAACATTTCCCCTGCCTCTACTAACATGATAGTCACAAAAAATCAAAAGAATTTGGTTTGGCTACTCCATACACAATCCCTTAGAATGCATACAAGAAACTAAAAAAGAATCACATGTACCACATAGACTATAACTATATTTCGAATGCATTTGAGAGTCAAAGAGACCGAGAAAATGTGCTAGGAAGAGGAAAAATGAGAATTGGAATGTCAATGAATGTGACCAAGAAATGTGACAAATTCATTTCTTTTGATAGCAATGATTTGATTTTTAGCTCAACAAATTCAAATTTGCCATGATGATTTTAGTTTCACTACCTGATACAACTATTGAGTTTGCCATAGAGAGAAAAATTCATACTAGGTAAACAAATTAACCAAAGTCACATTTCATACTAGGTAATATTAAGGATGATGAGAAATCTTTGGCCAAGAAATAAGGGGAATAGTGAGATTGCATGGCATGCTTGAAGTAATAATTTCTAATAGTCATAATTTTTTAGCTTCCCAATTCTTGACCACTCTTTTAGTAGACCTTGGCACTAAGATCGAATTTACTACCTTCTATCATTGAGGGATGAATGGCTAAATATAAGAGTGAACCAAAATTTATAAGACATGCTCTAAATGTATTTCATGAACCAACCAAACTATGGGAAGAGTATTTTATACTATTAGAATTTTCTTATAACAACTCATATCATTCATCTATTTATATTGCACCCTTTAAATATCTCTATGGTAGGAAGTGTTAGACACTAGTTGGATGGGATACATTGGATAATAGAGTGACCCTAGAGCCAAATTTTCTTCACAAGTATGATAAACAAGTTAATATCATTAGAGAAAGAATTAAGGAAGCAACATATCATAACAAACATATGGATACAAAAATAACTCCAAGAGAGTTTGTAGTATTAGACAAGGTGTTTCTATGAGTTAAACTCAAAAGAGTTTTATTAGGATTTGCAAGGTTGCCAAATTGAAACCTTGTTGTAGAAGAGCATTTGAAATATTAGAAAAGAGTAGTTGAGTGGATTACAAATTAGTCCTTCTATCATCTCTCTATTGAATACACAATGTATTTCATGTATGCTTAAAAGGTATTTTTTGACCCCACACATGTATTTAATTGGAGGGCATTGTAGGTATAAGAGGTAGGATGCATCTTCTTTGAGCTACTCATAATTTTGGATAGACATAGTTTATGACCATACAATAGAAGTTTACAAGTTAAGATCCTATGGGATTAGTACAGTGAATAAGGATCCACCTAGGAAGATGACAAATCTATTAAGAAGGAACAACCACACTTGTTTAATGATCCAATCTAACTTAACTTCAAGGGGGAGAGACTGCCACATCCTCACTAAAACCCATTTTTACTTACATCTATAATCTTATTGTAATTTGGATTGGGGAAGAAAATAATTAATTGCTTGAATATGCTTATACTTTGTGTGTGTGTGTGTATTTTATTGATATATATGACTATGCTTATAATGAATTTGATTAAATTTATTTATGATGAATTCTACCATTTTAATTTTATGAGTGAATATTAATAACTAACAATTGGATTTAACCTTATTTTTGTGAATATGTACTAGGTACAACATCATTCGATATTAATTCTAATGGGTAAAGATGATATGTATAGAATCTCTAGGTTCAACTAGGATCATTATATCTTGTGTGTAATGTCCCACATTGGTTTATCCCAAGAGTGTATGTAATGTTTTGTTTGGTTTTTTTGTGTAATCCATTTCCTTCAAAAAATGTTGAGAAACCTAGGACTTAATTGAAAAGTCCATCAAAGTGAATTAAGGAACATGAAAATCTATTTTTCAAAATCTAAAAATGTGCAAGTACTTGATATTTTATGACATACTCTTTTTCTACCCAGTGAAAGCAATAAAAATGGCTGGTTAATACATGATTGCCTCAGTGATTGCAAATATAGTATGGCATTTATTTGTCTATTATGATGTTTATCTATCTATTGTGGGATTTGTTTTTTATTAGGATAAGCTGCTAACCCAGCAGCAGAACCTGATAACAAAGCCAAAAGGTAGAAAAATAGGCCCAGGGCCACCAACAGCTGACTAACATCCAACCAACAGCCGACCAACAGTCAACCAAAAAATATTAACAAAACATATATTGAGTTTAAAACAAGTCTGATAAAAGCATAAAACATTAACTAGCTAACTAAGCAAGGTCTTCCAATCATCAGTTAACATATTGAAAAGATTTTTCTAGTCCTCCATCAGCAAATCCACATTGTTCATTTGGTCCACCTGTAGAGTAGCAAAGACATTAGCAGCCTTGAGGGAGGTCTTCAGCATCATCTAGATCATCTTCTTCACCTTATCTTCCATGACAGCCAGACGGGACCTAATTTCGGCTAGCTCCGCTTCCAGTTTCCTGTAATCCATGTCTCTCCTAGCACTCATAACCTCCATAGTTGGGGTCTCCTGTACTTCAGTTTCTTCCTCATTAGTGTCATAGAAAGAATTATTCATTGATGCAAAGTGACTCGTGCCCTCCTGATCTTTCTTGGGAGTAGTCTTGATTCCCTTCATTTCCACCTCTCGCCTTGTATCTTCACCCTCAGACGTAGTGGAGTAATCCACTAATTTCATTCCCTGAGAAGGGCCTCCCACCAGCCTAGAAGATCTCCTCAAGGGAGGCCTTCTAGTTTTACCATCTTTTCCCAAGGCAATTTCATTGACAATTACCACCTCATCTTTCCCCGAGGTCCCCTATTTTTTGCCTGAATCTTCAACTTATTTATTTTCATTCCCATCACTACATCTCTTTTTGGTAGTTTTACTCTTTGTAGGGCTACCACCTTTACGTTTTTTGCTCTCCTATGCTAGAAACTTACATTTTAGGTTGCATAGGCCTTCAACAATGCCAACATGGGATTTATCATGGGGGGTTTCAAAGGTTTAGGCCCATCTATGGCTACCCAAAAAGGCTTTCGAAAAGGAGGTGGTCTTAGACATTGGTGGGCTGGACAAGGGTCCCAAGGGGCCACTTAAAGGCTGGTTGGATGGGGAGGTGGGCTAGGAAGCCATCGGGGTGGAAATCTTAGCGAGTCTAGTGCTTAAGGTAATTCTATCCTCAGAGTCATCATCAGAGCTTTCCTCCACATGGTTGGTAATAGGGGGTTTTGCAAGATTCAGGGCCAGATGATAATGATACAGGCAGAAAATAAGGCCTTGATGCAAGGGCATTGGTATCGCCTCAGGGTTTTCTTCATGGACTTTCTTAAAATGTAGGAAAGAGGTTTCAAGGCTAGACAACAAGAAAGAGGGGAAATTCACTAGTGCCTTATGACAAAAGTGGTTTAAAAAGGCTAAATGGTAATGGTAAAACACTCTATACCTACCCTAGAGAGTGAAATACTTCATAATAAGGATTTGTTTGTATACCATGGTGAATGGTCAAAACTTCTTGGGAGATGGTAAAATAACTTGATGAATGTATAAATACCACAACAATTTCATATTGTTGCAAGCAATGAATTTGTTTTGGCATGATTGTGGTTAGGGAATTTGAAAGGACATGAATTTTGATGCTTCATTTCTAGTATTGGAGGCTTACAGTGTATGAGAGGACCATGACATGACTAGAAGGAGGTTAAGAGTACATTCAAGATTCTTGGAAGATTTGGAGAAGTGTAGGATACCATTGTTGAGCACTAAAATAATAGTTCTAGCTCACAATAAACTAGAGAGAGGGATGGAATAACCATCAAAGTTGTAATTCCTCCTATTTGTATTGATTTACAAATAATATAATAGGTAGAAGTGCTATTGGAACCTATCATGTTGGGTTTTCTCTCCCAAATTGGAGGTTTCCTAGGTGAAAATTGAAGTGTTAGTTTGTGTGTGCACGCACGCGTGCTTGCACATTTGCTTTAATTTCCAATTTAAATGAATGTTATTTAGCTTCCAAATGTTAAGATGATAGTTCTAAATAGTGCATATTAACATATTAGTGATTTGTAATCTACACAATAGTTTTTTGTAGATGATTACATATAACTCATGGGGATATTAGTGGAATGTGGATTTATATGATAGTGACAAAGCCTTTGAATGGAAAAGAATAAGTACCAACAAATATAGAGATTGGAACACACCATGAGAACCATGAAATAAGAATGAGTGGCACTAATAAAAAGTTGCAAAGCTAAGACATACATGGAATAAGTAATGAAACACTAATAGAGGATCACTCATTAAGAGAATATGGATAGGAAACAAGATCAAATGGCTGAGGAATAGTCATCTACCAACACTTCAGTATGAGCTCTATCAAAGAAGTTAGGCATTAGAGAGGATAGAGAAGAGAAGGGTGATCATGAGTGCTAATAATAAGATAGAGAGCCCAAAGTAAAAAATGGAATAAATCCATTCAAGGTTGAAACCAAGGTTGATTTAAAAAATATTTGAGGGATAAATTAATGAAAATATATTAGACACTTGGATCAAGCAAATGGAGGTGTATTTTAGTGGCCATAATGTGAGTGAAACTCAAAATATTTATGTTGCTTGCTTGAAAATGAGTGTACATGCTCTTTTATGGTGGGAGATCTATCATTCTTCATGTGAGAAGATAAAACTAAAAATCTACAATTAGGGTGGATTCAAAGATATTCTAAGGAATAATTTATATCTAACTATCTATGAGATCAATCATAAGATAAATTGGCTCTATTATAGGCAAGGAAGTGGTCGCAATGTTCAAGATTACACAACCAAATTTCCTAGGCAAGCCATGTTGCTTAGAATTTACTTGAAAGAAGAAAATATCCTTACCAAATACCATGGAAGGGTGCACTCAAACCTTAAAAGGAAAGTCATCACCACTAAGCTAGGTGATTTTGATGATGCTTGTGTATTGACATATTGCATTGATGAGGAAAAAAAGGAAGGCATGATGGCATGATTGTCATTGATGTCAAAAAGGGTTAGGTTACATCATGTCATATGTTATCATGAGGAGATCATATGGTGTTGGTGTTGAAGGTTTTGATGTTGAGGTAAGAAGGTTGATGTCATGCTTGATGAGTTGTCATGTGATTTTAGTTGGATTGTCATAGTTCACATATGTTGTTTCTCAGGACCTTCTCAATTGATGATGGTGTCACATCCAAGTTTCTTGGGAATGCCTCGGTGACTTAGGTGTTGATGGTTTGTAGGTTGTTTGAGATATGGTTTGAAGATGATGATGTTGAGATATAGTGGCATGTATGGTGTTGTAGATAGTCATGAGTTCTATTACTATTCATGCTTCAAGGTGTTCCTATCTCAAGATTTTCATTTATATGCGAGATCAGGATTATGATGCTTATGTCTTCATTGTCTTACTTCTAGGATCTCATTGTTGTCATGGATCACAAAGTCAAGGATCTTATCTATTTCATTGACAAGGAAAGGAGTTCAGTGTCTTGTCAAGCTTCATGCCTCTTGAGTTCAGTTTTGATGATTCAAGTTCATGCAAATGTCACATATTGCAAAGATGTTATATTATTTCAAAGGATCTAAGTATATTTCTTATATGTAGACCCTTTGATGAAGTTTAGAGGTTACTCTGAGGCAGGGGCCAATAGTCTTTGAAATCACCTTGGGAATCTATGTCATTAACTAGGGTTTTATCTCACTTAAAAACCTAAGTATTTCCTTTTGAAACCCTTTGCATTATATGCTTTGAAAACCTTACTTAACCATTTTAAAAGTATACACTTTTGGTTATATTCTAAGATTGACTTGTTATAACAAGTCACCTCATAACTTAAGTTATGTCAAAGGGTTTGTAAACATGAGGTGATCGGCCCTATCACCTAAGGGAGCTGGCAATTGAAGATTTTTTAAAAAAATGAGTTTAGAGTTAATCACCACCCTCAATTTCAAAGGAGGGAAACAAAGATCAATGGACATATTTCAAAAGAAATTCAAATTGCAATGTATTTTCAATGATATTAACTTTGATGGCCTCGTCTTGGTGTGGTAGTTCAACTACCTGCAAACCACTTTGGAAACTAACCGACAGGGCTGGGATATTTAACAACTCAGCCTCTAATGAAAAAGATGATGATACTTGATCCAAATGACAGTAGAGACACATACCTATCAGTACATATGTATATTGTGAAGAATGATGAAGCAGAACAGTGACTTTGAAGGAGTTAACCAAGAGGGCAATCTAAGTATCTGCAAAGGAATGGTGTGAAACTGTGTTTGTGGTACTTGCAGATGATTATGCATTCTTGTTTGTAGTTCTAATTTGAGTTTGTGTTGTCTATATATTTGAAGAAGCTTATATGATCATTTGCAAAAGGTCTTGATTCAGTTTTACTTTTGAATGATTGTATCTAAGACAAGATATTAAAGTTGTTTTTTAGAGAAGATTGACTTGCTTTGTAGGGGGTATTGAAGTAATGTTTTGTAATCAATAAAATGTGTCAATATATGTGTGTTTGAGAAGATTGTATTTGAACAATGTATTGATTGGAGACAAAAAGGAGTTATAGGATGTTGATGGGTTTAACATGTTATGCAAGAGATATTAAAATATGTAATCAATGATGAATAATTTTGTATGGTGAATAGGATTGAGTCATTTGGTGCATTGCAGAGAGTTAGGGAAACCCCCTAAAATGAATCATTTTCACATGTTCACCTGATTGTCAGTGAGACACTAATTGTTAGTGAGGCATCTTGTAGCCAGTGAGGCATCTTGTAGCCAATGAGGCATGATTTTGATTAAGCTAGTGAGGCATTTTCCAAGTGGTTTTTCATCCCTATGAGGGTTTTCCACTCATCAAATTAGGTGTTATGTTTCTTGTTTGTCTTCATGTGTTCATGTGCCCTAATGATTTGTTTTTAAGGTCCTGATTCATACTTTTCATTATCATACTTGTGCATATGTTTTTAACGGATCATTGAAGTCTTCCTATCTCTTTGTCTTATAAGTTAAAAGGTGCAAAAATTTTTAAAATTTTATACAACACTGATTCACCCCCCCTCTCAGTGTTGTCATGTACTCCAACAAGGTGGAGGGGAGTCTTCCAAAAGGGACAACAAAAAGATAAAGAACAACTCAAGGAAAAGAAATGCAAACCCTTAAATAAATGGAAAGGAAAGAAGACCAATGTTGATGTCCACCAATGCAAAGATTGAAAAATCATTGTTCACATTGCACTATTGATGGACATATTGAAAAGAAGTGTTGGAGGTTACACCAAAAAAATAAGCCAAAGGAAGACTCCAAGAATTCAATGGCTACCATCTAAGAAGAGTTGAAAATAGAGGACAACTTGGATATTGATGAAAATTTTAGATTCACAACAACAAGGACCATAATGAGAAAACAAAAACTTGAGGGAATGAACTAGCTTTTCACTCTAAAACTCAAGTAATCGAAACAAGGGTAATGACACTTGGTCAATGCAATTTGATTTCAATTGAGATAGTTACAAATCTTAGTTTGAAGACTAATTATCATCTTCAACTTTACCCTTTGGGTTGAGTCAAGAAGGGAGTGGCAATTCAAGTAAATAAAAGGTGTAAATTTTAGTTTTATATTAATGTTCAATTCATAGATGAAGTAGAGGCATATGTTATTTCACTTAATGCATTTGATATTGTGCTTAGGATTCCATAATTGTATGTAATAGATTTTATATTCATGAGGAGGGATAACAAGTATTGATGGGTCAAGGATAAAGGCAAGTACATCCTCTAGGGACAAAAAATCAAAATATGAATTGCCATGGTGAGTTGCAATCAAGCACTCAAGCTAATACAAGATGCCAAATGGTTTTGTCTTTTACTTTTGAAAGATAAGAAAAAAGAGGGAAACAATGTTTCTTCTATGTCTCATAGTAGAAAAAGTACCAAGGGGTTAGAAGAATTGTTGGCATCATTTAAGGAGTTACTCCATGATTTTAAGGGGATACCTCTTAAGGGAGAGGTAGAGGATGAGATTAATTTGCTTCTTGAATCTTCTCTACCCAATAAATGATTGCATAAACAATCATTGATGTACAACAATTAAGTGGAATAATAGCTTCAAGCATTATTAGGACAAGGTGTGATAATCCCCAACACTTCAGCATGTGGATCATATATAGTCATGGTAATAAAGAAGGATGGTTTTTGGAAAAAGTGTATAGAATACCATTCTCTTAGTAAGATCATTATCAAGAATTGCCATCCTCTGCCAAGGATAGTTGATTTGCTAGACCAAGTGAAACATGCAAAGTATTTTACAAAATTGGATCTAAAATGAGGATATCTGATGCAGAGGGAAAACCAGTTAATAGATAAAAACAGGGTTGAATAATCCTTGAAAAGCCCACAAAATAACCTTTACAGTGTATATCGGCAAGACAATTTAAATGTCACACCGAAATATACCTATTCTTGCCTATCGACAAGACTATACACCATTGGTCAAATGAAAGAGTCCTTCGCCGATACATATCTCTCAGTGATGAGTGGCTTCGATTATGTGCCTATCGGCATGATGCTATTCTATCGGTGAGTTCCTTGAATCTTCTGCCGACGCTATCGGTCACACCGATGAGCGTCTAACTCCCGCTTCTCCATCGGCAACACTTCATAATGATCTCCCCGATCGGTGAGAACATAAACTATCGGTTACCACTCAAAACTTTACGCCGATATACCTTCTTACTCCGATGGCCTCAAAGGCTCCTTCAAACTGCACTGTCAGCGAGACTAATACCGTCGATGTAACCTTGGTCCTTTCTCCCGATCTCCATTGTCATACCGATATACTCTCGTCGGTGACATTCTTCAAACCTCACCCCGATCGGTGAGAGATCCTACCATCGGCCCTGTGTAACTTTCTTCTTCCGATGGCGATACTCACACCGATGACTTCTCACATACATTTCTCAACTTGTTCTTTCGGTCTTCCTTACCATTTCCATTAGTCAACCTTTGTATTATTCAAAATGCATATTCACCAATCACAATCATGATAAATGATAGCAGGATATACACGAAACGTCCACGCATACATAAACATTATACACCTGGCTTGTATCTTCGGTGAAACAATATAGATTTCACACCGATAACCTCCTCTGCAACAATCTTGCAACTAAACGGACAACACACAGAAAACTACAGAAAGCTATAGAACAGAAATAAATCTAACTACATGGAGGTCATTCCATTGGTTTCGAAGAAACCCACCAGTGGAATGACTCCAAATCGATGTCCTGTAATTAGACCAGGAACTAAACCTTTTCTATTCCTTCCAGAGATTATACATACAAATAGTTCACTTTCCTCTCCTCTCTGTTTCTCTTCAAACACACACGCTTATAAAGAACCTAGCCAAGGCAGTTACACTTCGGTGGAATCTGAATCGATTCGTCACCTCTGCCATCCGTTACAAGACAGTTACAACCTACTTACTAATGCCAAGCGGCTTACATCTTAGGACTCGTTCATCTAGGGGACACATTTGTCCAATCAGGTACATTTTGGCTCTAGGCCTTACAAATGACAAACTTAGACAACTTTTTGGGGTGCTCCTGCACCATACTCCCCAGCATGAAGAAAACTCTTGTCCCAAGAGTTATGTGGTCTACTTAAAACAACTGTTGCCTCTTTATGTCTTCAACCCTGACTTGATGCCTCCGCTGCTTCCTCTTTACCTTCCAACTGTGACTCCTATTAATGGAGTTTGACTGGCTGCCTCCAAGGTGCATCTCTATCTGAAGTCCACTCCTCCCTGCTACAACAACACTTCTGTCCCTCACCTGGGAGTCCTCTCTTGCCTCTCTCCCCAAGACTGTTGGCGACAACCAATGGACCATCTCCTCTGGCCCTCTTGACAGACCTTCCTGTCTGCCTACAGCAGTGAGTGAACTTGCACCTGCAACCATAAAACTTCATAACAGAATCAGATAGTAAAAACCAAATGCTCATCCCGAACTCCTGGTGTAGATTGCCTCCTTCGACGCTCTATCTACACGCTCAGAATCTTCTGAGCTCTGATACCAATTTGATGCAGAGGGAAAACCAGTTAACAGATAAAACAGGGTTGAATAATCCTTGAAAAGCCCACAAAATAACCTTTACAGTGTATATCGGCAAGACAATTTAAATGTCACACCGAAATATACCTATTCTTGCCTATCGACAAAAATATACACCGTCGGTCAAATGAAAGAGTCCTTCGCCAATACATATCTCTCAGTGATGAGTGGCTTCGATTATGTGCCTATCGGCATGATGCTATTCTATCGGCGAGTTCCTTGAATCTTCTGCCGACGCTATCGGTCACACCGATGAGCGTCTAACTCCCGCTTCTCCATCGGCAACACTTCATAATGATCTCCCTGATCGGTGAGAACATAAACTATTGGTTACCACTCAAAACTTTACGCCGATATACCTTCTTACTCCGATGGCCTCAAAGGCTCCTTCAAACTGCACTGTCAGCGAGACTAATACCGTCGATGTAACCTTGGTCCTTTCTCCCGATCTCCATTGTCATACCGATATACTCTCGTCGGTGACATTCTCCAAACCTCACCCCGATCGGTGAGAGATCCTACCATCGGCCCCGTGTAACTTTCTTCTTCCGATGGCGATACTCACACCGATGACTTCTCACATACATTTCTCAACTTGTTCTTTCAGTCTTCCTTACCATTTCCATTAGTCAACCTTTGTATTATTCAAAATGCATATTCACCAATCACAATCATGATAAATGATAGCAGGATATACACAAAATGTCCACGCATACATAAACATTATACACCTGGCTTGTATCTTCGGTGAAACAATATAGATTTCACACCGATAACCTCCTCTGCAACAATCTTGCAACCGAACGAACAACACACAGAAAACTACAGAAAGCTATAGAACTGAAATAAATCTAACTACATGGAGGTCATTCCACTGATTTCGAAGAAACCCACCAGTGGAATGACTCCAAATCGATGTCCTGTAATTAGACCAGGAACTAAACCTTTTCTATTCCTTCTAGAGATTATACATACAAATAGTTCACTTTCCTCTCCTCTCTGTTTCTCTTCAAACACACACGCTTATAAAGAACCTAGCCAAGGCAGTTACACTTCGGTGGAATCTGAATCGATTTGTCACCTCTGCCATCCGTTACAAGACAGTTATAACCTACTTACTAATGCCAAGCGGCTTACATCTTAGGACTCGTTCATCTAGGGGACACATTTGTCCAATCAGGTACATTTTGGCTCTAGGCCTTACAAATGACAAACTTAGACAACTTTTTGGGGTGCTCCTACATCAATATCATCAAGTACAAATGGAGAAGGATACATGGGAAATCACTTTCAATGCCAAACAAGGTTTGTATGAATGGTTAGTTCTTCCTTTTGAATTATGTAATGCATTGACTATATTTATGTGTTTTCTAAATGATGCATTGAGAAAGTTCATAGATACATTTGTTATAGTGGATCTAGAAGATGTTGGGAATTAAGGTGTCTTAACCTTGGTAATTCCTTGTATTTATTTATTGAAATGTATTTATTTATTTAGTCCATGTAATTTTGTTGCACATCCTATTTTGTCATTTAGTGTGAAGTGGCACGATGAGTTGTCACTCCACTTGTAAGATGACTAGGATTGTCAACTCACTCCATGTGGAGATAGGCATCCCCTTTGTGTGGTAGAGGTTTTCTTCCATGTGTCGACATCTTGACTAGTGTGTAAGTGAATCTTGATAGAAATGGTTATGACAGATTCCTATGACAAAATCTATGATGCGTAAGAGTCAGAAATAGAAGATACTATGACAGGTGAAGACAAGTGTCGAAGAGCATCTTTGGGCACCCAAGGTGGGTTATGACATGTTGTAAGAGGAATATGCTATTTTTAGTCAGTGTATGAAAGATTCTCTTACAACTATAAGTATTGTCAGTATGATGGATTCTATGATAGTCGTAAGATGTGTAAGAGCATCTTCCATTGTCTATCTTGGGATTAGATGCCCATATTGGGATGGGGTGATGTGACAAGTGTCATGACCATGTTGTAGTGTTAGACAAGTGTCCCTAGGCATGGGTTTTGGGCCATGAGGCCAAGTTGGACGCCCATTCCAAGAAAGGTCCATTTTTGCCTTGTAACTTCTATTTAAACAGGTGCTTGGAGAGGAGATGTATTATGTGATTGACATGTACTGTTATGTTGTTAGATTGTCTCTAGATATGAGTGTCGAAGACTCCTGTAACAACTTGTATTGCAAGTGTGTTGTAAACTTCATTGTTTAGATAATACATTGTGCAGGTTTTTGAGTGTGGGGTTTTTAACCCGTAAAGGTTTTCCCCACGTTATATTTTGTCTCTCTCTCTCTTCTGTCTTACATTCTTGTGTTGTGTATTGCTGCAATATCTCTGTTGTTGCATTAATAACACTATAATTATAAAGGTTAAAAAGAATTTGCACACATCTCTCCTCATTAGATTAGTGTAGGAAGCAATTTCCGCACACCTAGCTTCCTTTCAGTTGGTATCTAAGATTGATCACCTTTGGTCCTAGTTGTTGGGTAGGGGTTTTTTGAGCTGATCTTAGATTGAGTGGGAGTCTGTGCAGAGTATTTTGTAATCTTGTTGCAAGAAAAGAGATGGTAGACACATCTAGAAGATTAGAGGTGGAGAAGTTTAACAACACAAATTTTGAGCTATGGAAACTTAAGATGGAAGACATGCTTGTTGATTGAGACCTATGGGAAACCGTTTCCAGTGTAAAACCAACTGCAATGGCACAAGTTGATTGGGATCTCAAAGATCGAAAGGCTAAGGGTCTCATAAGACTCAGTCTAGCTAATTCTGTCCTATTAAATGTCCATGAGGAGAAGACCACGAAAGATCTTTTGAAGAAGCTGGGAGATGTTTATCAGGCCAAATCCCTGGTGAACAAGCTTTTTCTGAGAAAGAAGTTGTATTCTCTAAGGATGGAGGGTCTATTGTAGATCACCTGAATGCTTTCAAAATGTTAGTTGCACAATTGACTTCTGTTGGTGTGAAGATGGAGGAGGAGGATCGTTGTATGACCTTGCTTTATTCTTTGTTGGACTTGTGGGATCATCTTGTTATGGCTATTGGGAGTATCATATCCACTTTCAAAATGGATGAAGTGGTATCTTTGTTGTTATCTGAAGAAATGTGGAGAAAGTCCTCTAAAGCAGCCAAAGAAGCTCTTGTGGTTCATGGAAGATCGAAGGAGAAAGGGAAAAAGGACAAGAAAGCTAAGAAGGGTAGATCCAAATCTCCTAGAAAGTCCAAGGCTCTCTATTGGAACTATGGAAAAACTAACCATTTATGAAAGGAATACAAAGAAGAAAAGAAAAAGAAGAAGAAGAATGTCCCAAACTCAAATTCTAACAAGTCACAAGATGATGGTGATGCCTTCATCGCAGCCCTGGCCGCCCATGCATCTGATGATGTGTGGTTTTCTGGTGCATCATTCCACATGACCTCGCATTGAAGCTAGTTTATGAAGTATGAAGAGTTCGATGGTGGTAGAGTGTACCTGGGTGACGATTCTCATCTGAAGATTATTGGTCATGGAAGAGTCTTAATCTGATTCCCTGATGGATGAGTGAAGGGGATCACTGGGGTCATGCACATCCTAGGCTTGGCATGGAACCTGCTTTCTATAAGTTGAATGATGTAGGTGTGCAGGTTGTCTTTTCGAAGGACAGATGCAAGATGACTAGAGGATCTATGGTGCTTGCGAAGGGTACTCAGAGAGGTACTCTATTTTAGTTGGAGGCATGCACTTCACAGTGTAATAGTTCTTATGACTCGAAGAAAAGAGTTGCAATCACTTCATCCCCACCATTGGAACTAGCATTGAAAAAGTCTGTTGTAACAAATTCTGATGGTAGTGCATTTTGGGTACCCAAGGGTGCTCATGCTTTGGAAGTTAAGCTTCTTGCTGAAAAGACAATGTTATGGCATAAGAGATTTGGCCACATTGGTGAGAAGGGTCTTAGAACCTTGAAAAATAAAAACCTCATTAAGAGGTTAAATGATTGTAATCTCAAGTTTGACTTTTGCGAACATTGTATATATGGAAAGCAAAACTGTGTTCGGTTTTACTCTAGTTCTCACAAGTCTTTTGGTGTGTTGGACCTTATTCATTCTAATGTGTTTGGTCCTGTTAGTGTTCCTTCAATTTCCAAATCCATATATTTTGTATCTTTTATAGATGATTACAGTAAAAGGACATGGATTTATTTTCTTAGAAGCAAGTCTGAAGTCTTTAGTCGGTTCAAAGAGTTTAAAGCTTTTGTTGAGAATCAGACTAGTAAAAAGATTAAGTATTTGAGGACTAACAATAGTGGTGAGTTTTGTTTGGCAAAGTTTGATAAGTTCTGTAAAGAGCAAGGGATTGAGAGACATAGGACAACTCCATACACCTCGCAACAAAATGGAGTTACAGAGAGGATGAACAGGACACTGATGGAGAGGGCTAGGAGTATGCTTAGTGGAGAAAGCCTCAAACAAAAGTTTTGGGCTAAATCTATAGCCACTGCTTGCTACTTGGTAAATAGGTCTCCTACATCAGCTCTTGTTGGTAAGACACCTATGGAGGTGTGGTCTGGTAAGAAGCCTTCAGTTAGACATCTTCATGTTTTTGGTTGTGACGTATATGCACATGTGCCTAGGGAGAAAAGGTCAAAATTGGAGAATAAGGCTATTAAGTGTATTTTCATTGGCTATGGTGTTAGTGTGAAAGGATACAAGCTTTAGGATCCTATGCCTGAAAAAGTGTTGCATAGCAGAAGTGTTATCTTCAGAGAGATAACACCTTCTTCCATTGTTCTATAGCCTAAACAGACAGAAAAGAAAGAGGACATGGTTTAGTTTCCTTCTACCCTTGAGAAGACTGAACCATTAGACCCTATGAGACATGATGATGAGGAGAGCTCTAACAGCTCTGAAAGCTCAGAAGAAGAAGAAGCAGAACCTCAACCTCAGCCCTTGAGGAGGTCTACATGAATAAAGAAACAACCTGATAGGTTTGGTTATTCATTGCTTGATTCTAGTTGTGCTTTTGCCTTGATTACTAACACTGATGAGCCTAGAACTGTGACAGAGGCTATGGGCATGAAATATGCAGGTTCCTTGAAGGAGGCCATGGAAGATGTAATGGTTTCTTTGGAGATGAATAAAACTTGGGACTTGGTGCCTTTGCCTGAAGGATGAAAACCTATTGGATGCAAATGGGTGTTCAAGAAGAAATTCGGTGCAGATGGTAGTGTTGAAAAGTACAAGGCTAGATTGGTTGCGAAGGGGTACTCAAAAGTGGAGGGAATTGATTATGGTGAAATTTTCTCTCTGGTTGCAAAGCTGACATCTATTTGGTTCTTTTTATCTCTTGCAGCAACTTATGACTTAGAGGTGGAGTAGATAGATGTGAAAATATCTTTCCTTCATGGTGATTTAGAGGAACAGATTTACATGTCACAATCGGAGCATTACATAGAGAAAGGTAAAGAAAATTTGGTTTGCAAACTAAAGAAGTCTTTGTATGGTTTGAAGCAGTCTCCTAGGATGTGGTATATGAAATTTGATGCCTTTGTGTTATCGATTGGATTTCTAAGATCAAAATTAGATCATTGTGTGTATTACAAATTTGACAATGATCGCATTCTCATTATTGCATTGTATGTTGATGATATGATGTTAATTAGGAATGGTAAGATTATGATTTCTGATTTGAAGTCTCAGTTGTCAGCACAATTTGAGATGAAAAATCTAGGGGCAACCAGGTACATTATGGGAATGGAAATCAAAAGAGACAGAGCTAACAAAAAACTTTGGTTAAGCCAGAGTAAGTATGTGAAGATCGTGTTGGATAGGTTCAGCATGGCATATTGTAGACCATTGTGTGTTCCTATTTCATTAGGAACAAAGTTATCTATTAATGATTGTCCAAAATCTCCTATTGAGGTGGAGGACATGAGCAGAGTACCTTATGCTAGTGTTGTTGGCAGTTTGATGTATGCTATGGTCTGTACAAGACCAGACATTGCCCAAGCAGTGGGAGTCCTTAGTCGATTTATGGCTAATCCTAGATAGGTACATTGGGATGTAGTAAAGTGAGTGTTCAGATATTTGAGGGGTACTTTTGAGTATTCCATATGCTATCATGGTAATCCTACAGGACCTTTGCATTCTGTTTGTATTCATGGATTCTGATTGGGCAGGTGACATTGACAACAGGAGATCCACCAGTGCTTACATGTTTACTATGTTAGGTGGTACAATTAGTTGGATGAGTAAGTGGCAATCTGTGGTCACTTTGTCCAGTATAGAAGTAGAGTACATGGAAGCAACTCATGCTTGCAAGGAATCCATTTGGATTAAGATATTGGTGTTGATGCATGACAGATTACGATTTATTGTGACAGTCAGAGTGCGATAATTTGCCTAGCAAAGAATCCAACTTTCTATGCTAGAACAAAGCATATTGATGTATAGTTTCATTTCATGCAAGACATGGTAGAGGATGGGAAGGTAAATTTGGAGAAGGTAGACACTTTGAAGAATGTTGCAGATGCATTGATGAAACTAGTAGGCACAAAGAAGTTTAGATGTTGTTTGGAGTCTATGGGCATCTCAGCCTATAGCAGTTAAATCCTGTATTTCTATTGGCTCTTACAAGGTGTTCGACAAGTGGGAGAATGTTGGGAATTAAGGTGTCTCAACCTTGGTAATTCCTTGCATTTATTTATTGAAATGTATTTATTTATTTAGCCTATGTTGTAATTTTGTTGCACATCCTATTTTGTCATTTAGTGTGAAGTGGAAGGATAAGTTGTCACTCCACTTGTAAGATGACTAGGATGGTCAACTCACTCCATGTGGAGATAAGCATCCCCTTTGTGTGGTAGAGGTTTTCTACCATGCGTTGGCATCTTGACTAGTGTGTAAGTGAATCTTGACCAAAACGGTTATGACAAATTCCTATGATAGAATCTATGATGCGTAAGATTCAGAAATAGAAGATACTATGACAGGTGAAGATAAGTGTCGAAGAGCATCTTTGGGCACCCAAGGTGGGTTATGACATGTTGTAAGAGGAATATGCTATTTTTAGTTAGTGTATGACAGATTCTCTTACAACTATAAGTATTGTCAATATGACGTATTCTATGACAGCCGTAAGACACGTAAGAGCATCTGTCATTGTCTATCTTGGGATTAGATGCCCATATTGGGATGGAGTGATGTGACAAGTGTCATGACCATGCTGTAGTGTTGGAAAAGTGTCCCTAGGTGTGGGTTTTGGGCCATGAGGCCAAGTTGGATGCCCATTCCAACAAAGGTCCATTTTTGCCTTGTAACTTCTATTTAAATAGGTGCTTGGAGAGGAGATGTATTATGTGATTGACAGGTACTGTTATGTTGTCAGATTGTCTCTAGATACGAGTGTCGAAAACTCCTATAAAGACTTGTATTGCAAGTATGTTGTAAACTTCATTGTTTAGATAATACATTGTGCAGGTTTTTGAGTGGGGTTTTTAACCTGTAAGGGTTTTCCCCATGTTATATTTTGTCTCTCTCTCTTCTATCTTACATTCTTGTGTTGTGTATTGCTACAATATCTTTGTTTTTGGGTTAATAACACTATAAATTTTGTAAAGTTTAAAAATAATTTGCACACATCTCTCCTCATTAGATTAGTGTAGGAAGCGATTTCTGTACACCTAGCTTCCTTTCAGAAGACACATTTATTTTCAATAATCAATGGAAGGATAATTTGATTCATTTACAATAATTTTTGGAAGTGTTGAATGAGAAACAAATTTATGCAATTAGAAGTGAGGGTTTGTTAAGGAGTTATTGACATACCTAGGCCATGTGGTTGGAGAAGGTGAGTTGAGAGTGGATCCTACAAAGGTAGGGGCTATCAATGATTTCCCACATGGAGTTCCATAAAGACAAGGAGCTTTATAGGTGATATCTAATACATGCATAAGTTCATTCTAACTGTCTCTTATATAATTTCTCCTTTATATTTATTGCAACATTTTGTAATATTTTTTATTGGAGTAAGGTACATGATGATTCTTTTGATACTTTGAAGAATAATATTTTCAATGTTCTAATGTTAGTCTTGGTTAACTTGTAGTTGCCCTTTAAGGTTGAGACTAATGGTAGTGACTAAGCCATGGGATCCCCCTTGATACAAGGTGGTAAACCTATTTTCTATCATTCAGAGGTCTTCACTTTAGTGGTAAAGGGATATGTGGTGTATGATACAAAGATTTATGCATTAGCCCAAGATATCAATAAATAGAGACACTATCTACTTAGAAAAGAGACTATTGTGCACATGGACCATAAGCCTTTACAATACTTGTAGCCTCAAAAAAAGTTGCAACAGGAATACCATTACAAATGGATGGGTTTTCTACAATAATTCCATTTGGTGATGAAATCCAATAAGGCAAGTACTAATCTATTGGTAGACATGTTGTCTAAGCCATTTATTTTAAAGGCCACATCAACTTTTTCTATGATTACATAGTCAATACCTTTCACTAAGAAAGGCTATAGAGAATAATCAAATTTTGGGGAGAAGTGAAAACAAATTCAAGAACATGGATTTACAAAGGATGGTGAAGACTTCTACCTCAAGGATGGGTATCTCTTGAAGACAAGAGAAAATATCAAGGTAAAATAACAATACCAAATGCATAAAAACACAAGATATAGCTTGATGAATCTCCCTTCTTCTTGATAAGGTTGAGGAGCTTGCACCAAAAAGAGCTCCTAGCTTTACCCAATGTTGAAATAGTTGAATGTGGATTGCTCTTGGACATTCAAATCAATATAGATGAAGGGATTTGGTTAAGGATGATAATGATGGAGATAAAAGGATGTAGATGAGATGAGGATGAGAGATTATTTTGGCATTATGATGTTAAGATAAGAAGATTTTGGAGGAATTTTGGTATGGATTTGATGCTATGAAGAAGTGATGAAAATGACTTAGATGCGGGCTCTATTTATATATTTTTGGTAAAAGGATGGAGGGTGAGGATTAAAAGTTTAGATCAATGGCTAGGGATGCTTGAGGATTAGGGTTTGGATTGGAGTTGTAGTCTCGTGACAAGTGCCACAAGAGGGTTGAATAAGAGAGATCAAAGGCTAAGATTTGATCAATAAGATTGGATGGCTCCCATTATTTGTGAATTTTAAATTCACATTCGGAAGGATGAAGAATGAATAAAAAATTTTCCATTGGAGAGTGTGAGGATGGGAATAAAAGTGAATTTTTAATTCACATAGGGAACAGTTCCATTAATGAAGACTAGGACAAGTTAGATGGAGGGGATAAAATGTGAATTTTTAATTCACATGGGGAAGAGTTCCATTAATGGAGACTAGGACAAGTTAGATGGGGAAGGGCTCATTTAAGGGAGATTAGGACAAGTGAGAATAAAAAATTACCTTATGTGGAATAAAAATTAATTTTTATTTGTGGGGTGTGGGAATGAGTGTTAAGTGAGATATGACCAAGCTAATCAAGGGGATTAACTTAATTAATATGGATGGAGAAAATTAGTAAATGGGTTAATGAAGGGTTAAAATTATTAAATAAGGGTTTATTTAATTAATTTAGGTCTAGGGGTCATGTAGGCTAGGGTAGCTAATTAAATAATTGCTATTTAATCAACTAGGCTAGGTATAGATTGATTAGTAGGGTAGATTAATCAAATAAGTATGATTTATCTATATAATCAGGATTAGGAGATGGAGAAATTAACTAAATAAATATTGAGAATATTTATTTAATCAATGAGGATATAGTTATAATGTATAGCGATAAATTAAATGAATTAATTAATCACAAAGGATAGATAAATGGTTAAGGGTAGATGATTAGGGATAAATTAATTAAATAAATTAGATTTATTTAATCAATAGGAGGGATAATTGATAGTGTAGAGATATGGGAAATTGGCTTGTAGAGAAAGTCAATTTTAGGTGTCTACAACTCTATAGGTTGGGAAAATTGTGTGTGCCAAAGGTATAATGGCTTCTACTCATGAGGAAGGAACATACCTCCAAAGGATTGTGTCATTTTGGCATTGGGAAAATAGTAGCCCACTACAAACATATGTGTATTGGCCTAGAATGCATATATAAGTAGCAAAATTAATTAGAGGATACACATTATGTTGCACTTGTAAACCCAAGATGCAAAAGGAAGGATTGTACAATCCTCTTTTGGTGTCTACTAGAACATCATAAAGTGTTTCCATGGATTTTGTGGGTGGATTACCATTGAGAAAGCATAAGAAAAATTATATTTTTTTGTGTGGATAGGTGCAAAAAGATGTGTATTCTAACCTCGTGCAAGAAAATAATTACCAGAAAGAAGCTTGCCAATATATCTTTTGCTCATGTGTGGGTGCACTATGGGTTACCAAAACCAATTGTTTAAAATAGAGAAAATCATTTTGTTTGTAAGTCCGGTCCACTTTGTGGGAGAAGATTGTGTTGATAACTGAGAGGGGGGGTGAATCAATTATCCTAAATATTTCTTCTTTCTGAACTTTATTAATAATCAATGTAACATTAATCCAAATGAGCAAACATAATCATGAAATAGAAATACACATGACACAATATTTTTGACATGGAAACCCTGTTAAGGGAGAAAACCACGGGGTGATTAACCCAAGATTGTATTCGCTGTTAGAAGAATGGAAATACAAAATGGCACTTGCCAATTAGGGCTCATTGCCCGAGCACACTGCTCACAAGGAGGCACACTGCCTATAAGAGACACACTGTTACAAAAAGAGTGTTATACAATACTTGAACTAATTGGAAGCATATACATATGCTGGAGTTTAGTTCCGGTTAGGCTCAATATACTGATCTGCTGCACTTCATCTTTCCTCTTCTCTTATGCTGCTTTCCTTTCACATACCGAACCTTCCTTACTACTTATATTCTACTCTTCTACTTTTATTCACACATTATCAATGACCACGACACTTCTCATAACCAAATCTATCTTGTATATATATCTGCAAAAGTGATTTCATCACCTTTCTAGTCGGCACCCAGAATAGTCAATATTTTCACAAACTCTGATCTGTCGGCTGAATCCTTGCACATCAAGTAATGCGAATCAAGCATATACTTGTAGAAATCATTAATCATGTTAGCCAAACATAATTCATGCCTTGATAATCTTTACCAACATCAGTAACACATCCAAAATAATGTCTGATGTTCTGTCAGTCAGTTCTTCCTCTATCATACTGTCAATCAGGAACCCGATACTCAAGTATTCATATCTTTTTCCTCATCTGTCATCGGAGGCTAAATCCTTGGAATCTATCACTCAAGGTAGTCCTCTTGACTTTCCCAAATCTGCACTTCACCAAGATACTTCCTCTGAGAGATCCAGACCTGTCTGTCGGACCTTACCACATGCTCTGTTCTTGTTTACCGGACCACAACATTCTTCACTCTGACTTCCGGTAGAGACATACCATGTCCTGCGGATGTGTGGGATGAACTTTGTTGCCATCAATGATAACATTCATGAATCCATATAGTGTCTCTTGCCAACAATCTCCCCCTTTGGCATTGATGGCAACACTTAGTGAAAAATGACTAAGTGTTTACACTATGCTCCCCCTTGGCTGATGCTCTATTTTTATATACATTTTCTGGAACTCCCCCTTAGTTAGATTCCTCATTTTTCACTGCTCCTCACTCCCCCTTTGACATAAATGGCAAAGGGTAGGGTTCGCATACCAAAATATCAAAAAAAAGAAAATTTAACTATACTTAGCCGCATATGCCATACTCACATAAATTGAAGAATGTCTGCAAAAGATGTCTTCAATTGGATGATTTCTGCAGCCCAACTCTGCTTCATCCTGTCCAAAATTGAGATGTGACCACTCAACAGGAACGCAAAAGCTTCTGCCCTCTTAAGATTTATCAAATCATTTGTCCGGGCGGTAGTCTGAGCATCACTTATGGCCTCATGCATGGCCTCTAACTTAGGGATGATGATCCTTCTAAGTTCACCCATCCGACTAATTATATTCTTCCTTTCCTTCTCAAAATTCTTTATTGCATTTGTGATTGCAATAGTCTGACACTCTTGATTTACTATGGAGGATGAGAGAGGATCAAAACTTTGAGACAAACTGAGTAGTTTATCCTCTTGCTCTTTTATTTTCTTCTCAATCTCTACTGTTGCTTTGGACTAGGAAATACAAAATTTGTATACTTCTCCACCATCTTTAAGAGCGTTTTATAAGCTCTTTATCCCAATATTCATATTTCTCCTATCATTAATGATCAACCCTTGTACCTCTGAGAATCTCTTATCCAAAAACTCCTTCTGGACCTTTTCTTCAGCTGACTTCTCTAGAGAATCAAAATGTGTACTAACACTGCTGACTAGAGTTTTGAGATTACCGGAAGAGGAGGCTGTGGGATGCTTCTGAAAAGATGGCGTGATCTTTTCCAAAACTCTGGAAGCAGCTTCTATCAACTCACGGTCTTCCATGTGAGACTTCAAGAGTTTTTCTTTAACCTTTGCATTGGCAAATGAAGCTATCTTCATTGTCTGTACCGGAGATAGAGAATCAAAATTAAATGGTCCTTGTAGAAGCTTCGGTTCATCAATCTCCATTGTTTCTTTGCTCAGGAATTCTTGGATAGTTTTTGCAGTGTCTCTTGCCGGAGACAGATTTTTCTTTTCTTCTGCATTCTTACCACTAGCAGTTGTGGTCTTCTCTGTTGAAGTCTTCTCTCCTTCTGCAGCCTTGGTACTGTTATCTTCTTTGTCCTTCACTTCTGCTTCTTTCTCCTGTAATCTTTCTTCTCATTTAGATCCGGAGACTGTAGGTGAAACCGGAGGAGAAATGTTAGTCTGTTCAGGGCCCACCTCTTCTATCATTTTCTCAGTAGATTCTTCTGCAACACTAGTGGTCGAGGGGTCAGCACCCAAGTCCTCTATAATAGGAAGATTGAATCTTTTAAAGGCCTTCCGGAGGATCTCTTCTGTGTCCTTGGCTACTTTGTTAGTCTCACCAAGCATCAGTTAATTCATCCTTGCTTTGCTTCTGAATTCATCCTTACAATCTTTGAATATCATATTCATTGTCTTGGGGTCGATTGAAGGATATAGCTGAATTGCTATCTGTTCCTGGATCTCAAGGTCTTTTGCCATGGCATTAGTCTTTCTCATTTCTAACTCCTTTTCTAGGCTCTTGGGAATAAGAAATATAATTTCAATAAAAGCCTTATTATATATGTTCAGATACTTAATTGCAGCTTCCTGCAAGATCTTTTGGTCAGCCTCATTATAATCATCATAGAATTCGGTCATTGGTTGAAGGTTTCGATCCACAGTGACTGATTTGATTACACTTTCTAAAGATAGGGTGGGCTTTTCAACAAATTCATCTAACATTTCTTCTTTGTCTTGACTTGTGGAAGGTTCACCGGATCCTTTCTTCTTCTGCCTTTTTATTTCCTTTATCCCCTCATCAGATTCAGTTTCCTCATCATTCTTTAGGCTAACATAGGACCTTGTTGCCTTTTTCTTTGTTCTCTTTTCTCCTTTTCTGGATGCTTGGACTTCCAGTTTTGAGCTTTTGGCTGAGACAGGTGCTGATCTCTTTGATGATCTTGTCTAGGTGGAAGATTCTACCGGACCACTTTCCTTACTTCCCTTTGCTTTCTTCTCTTCCTCAGCCCTTTCTGTCTTCTTCCTGTGGGCATCAAGTGCCTCCTTTGAGATGCCAAGGCCTTTGGCAATATTTTCTACTTCTTTACTCACCTTCCTCTTGATCTCTGGTTCTCTGAGTTCCACATGAATTTTTACACTCAGCTCCTCAAAGGTTCCAAACCTTTCTACCTTTGGATCCTTTGGCTGACTTAGCATGTGTTGAACATGCAGCTCCACAATTTGTTTATCAACTTCATATCCCATGGGCATGATCCATACAGTTCTTGGTTCTACTGCCTCCATTAGGCACTGATTAGTCTCAACCATAAAACAGACTGTGTCTTTGTATTTTTCAACAAGAGACTGGGGAATCCTTTCTCTTGCTTGCATCATGTTCTGAAAATTCTTGAAATACCCCCACAGAGCTGTATTTTGTGCTTTGTTATCACCAAGTCCACGCAAATAATCTCTGATTTGGATAGCCACTGGTCTATCATTCTCCTACACCTAGCCACTAGATCTGGGAAGCTCATTCATAAAGTAGAAGAATAAGCACAATATTAATCCACCATACTTGAATGAATTATTTTTATCTGTATATCGAAAAATTTGGATTTATGAATGGAAATGATCAAATAATGAAATGCATAACCCAAACCCAAATAATTCAATACCTCGAAGATGCATGATGAGCTCGATTGATTGATCGCTTTGTTGTGTTGATTGCTTGATTCCGCAGCATAACATTGATAAGAGAGATAGGTGATGGTGATTGATAGATGATAGATGCAAGCTAGATGGATTAAAGATGATGGATAATGGCTTGAGATGAAAATTCAGCAGAGTGAGGTTACATGAAGAAGAATCCTCCCTTCTCCTAATCTCTTCTTTAATGTCTCAAGAGAGGCTTGTTTTATAGGAAAGGCTTGGTTTCAATGGATGGCTAGGATCAATTAGGGCTTTAGATGAAATGGATGGATAGGATTAAGTTAGGTTTCCTTGCAATTCAAGAAATTGTAGTCAATTGACATGTGGCAAGGGAAGATAAGGCTTAGGTGTGCTTGTGTAGATAAATACTAAAATTAGGTCCCATTAGTTGTGCATGTGAAGAATTTGAATGAAAGTTGTATTACAACACATGATTGACTGGACAAGTGTTGGAATGTGATAAAAGATGAGTGTTTAATTCAAATAAAATATTTGAATTAGTTGGGATATGAGTTAGAAATTAATTAAATAAATAAAATTTATCTAATTAATTGAGAAGTTGAATAGGATGAGATAAGATATGATGTGGAAATTAATTAAATAAATAAAATTTATTTAATTAATTGGCTAAGTGGGATAATGATGGGATTGAATGGGATTTAATTAAATAAATAAAATTTATTTAATTAATTGGTTTAATGGATTAGGGAAATTAGGACAAATGCTACAAGATGTCTAGGATAATGTTTTTAACTAGGTGTTGCTAGACATGGACAAAGTTGGGACAAATTTGGGTGTCTACATTTTGCCCCTCTTTGAGATGATGTTCGAGATGATGAGCTTTGTGTCGAGTAACATCATTTCAAAGAAGTTAAGGTATGGATAATTGATAGGAATGTTGATGATGATGACGATGATGATAGAAAGGATAGGTTGGTGATGCCCCCTCGAGAGGATAGGTGGGTTGGACAAACACGAGTATGCTCTTGAAAAGAAATGGCTTGGCTACAAAAGAAAGATAAGGGAATGGATAAAAGAAATGATGATGCGTTATGCTGCAATGGAAGGTGAGCAACCATGATGTTTGATATAGCACTAGACGTTATGCACCAAGGTATAAGGACCAGGGTGACGATGTGTCTTGTGCCCCAGCGTAATACAACCTTGTCTGAATACAAGATATAAATATTAGCTGGAAACGATAAGGATTTGATACAAATGCAAGATAAAATGATGACACACACAAGCAAGCAAGCAAGCATGCATAAATGATACAAAAACAGACAAGGTATTGCCCCTGTCAAGCTGTAAACCAATGATTAATTGATTGTTGTTTTGTTTGTTGAGTGTTGAGAGTGTTGTCATTGTGGGGAAAGCTATATCCCTAGATCAACACAAGGTTGTTTACTGAGTTGGTTGGCTGATTGATTTGGCTTACAACAAGGCTAGGATCAAGACCATTGATTGCGATTGGATAACTTGGCTTGATTGCTTAACGTGATTGGTCTGGATTTAAGGATGGGCTTGCATTTGGATCATTGCTTGGAATGGTTGGAAGATGATGAAATGCTGATTAGATTGATTTGATGAAGGATGGATGATTTGTGGTGGATTGAGCTACTTTTGATGTGCTGAAGTGATTGGATTTGTTTTGATGGTTGGCTTGATGTGCTTTGGTTTTGATGTTTTCTATTGTTGGGTTGATTGTTTTGATGATTGGATTGTTTTGAATGATGATAGTGATGCTGTGATGATTAGAATGTCGATTCAATCTAAGCATAAGCAAGCATTCTTAGTATGCTCAAAGGATGTAAAACAAACAAGGTAGTGCCCTTGTCAAGTCATAAACCAATGATTGATTGTTTGATTGATGATGATAGTGTTGTCATTGCGGGGAAAGCTATATCCCTAGATCAACACAAGGATGTGGGAACGCCATATCCCATTGATGATGTTTGATGATTGTTTGATTTGGTTCATGACAAGATTAGGATCGAAACCCATTGATTTGATTGGATAATGTTCCTTAATTGATTAGCTTGCTTGATATGGATTAATGTGACTTGGATTTAAGTTCATTGCTTAGATTGATTAGATTGATATGATTGGAAAAGTGACTGATTGAAATGGATGAATGCATGTTATTGATAGGAAGAATTGATTAAAGGATGATGATTTGATTTTGATTGAATGTTGATGGAGTGGATTGTTTTGGATGATGTGATTGGTTTTATTGCTTGGATTTTTTTCATTGGATATTGAATTTTTTGAATTTTTGAGAATATTTTATTTTTTTATTTTTTGAAATGTTTTGGGATGTCAATGGATTTACAATTTGGGTAGCCTTTGTGCTAGATACCAATGACAAGGGAGAAAACCAAGTCTAGGTGCAAGGATGGATGTAGGATGGATGGATAAAAGGATGGGCTCATAGTAAATGGGATGAAAGGCTTATGATAGATGGATAGATAAGAGGATAGGCCGTATAAGGTATGTATGCATGCCTCATGATAAAGGAATAGGTAGGCTATAGTGGAAAGCTCATGATAAATAGATGGGGATAAGCTATAAGATGGAAAGCTCGTGATAAGGATACACCATAGTGGGTGGATCATAAGGGAGCTAGGATGTGATCTCCAAAGGCTATGTTGCATAGGAAGAACTTGTCCCATTCTAGGTGGTAATGCTTAGGATTTTTACATGATTAATTTCATGACCAAGGGATGACATGATAGATTGGTTTGAATGGGATGGATAAATTGTCAATGGATAGGACTTGGTTTGGAAAGAAGGTATGTCAAGAAATATCCAAACATGTTTCAACATTTTGCCCCTATGTCTTCGTCAAAATCAAAAGGCAGAAGGATGGATAAATGGGTTCAATAGGATAGGCATGTTTATGTAATGGCTAAGGATGGTAGGATGGTATGGTAATGGTAGGACATGATAAGATGGAAAATGATATAATGGGATAGATAGTTTGGAAATGGATAGGCTGGATGAGACAATGTGCCCCCAAGTGTAAGTGACATAAAAGATCAACCTACACATGATGCCTGTTTGCCAGGTTTTCATCATGGTACTTATCCAAGGCGCTTGTTTACCAGGTTTTCACTGTTGGACGAAGGGATTCCTCTTTACTTTTTTATTTTTTATTTTTTATTTTTTGTTTTTGCTTTTTTACTTTTTGGATGTGTTGACAATTACACATGGCGCCTGTTTGCCAGGTTTTCACCATGGTAATGGATAGGAGGGACTCAAGTGGCTAGTTCAATGGATGTTGGTAGTCCCATTAGAGATGGATGTCCTCACATGGACCATGTCATTATGCTCATAGATGTTGATAAGGGATTGCATGGATGGGAGATGGATTAGGTAGATAGTGGATTATGATGTGGAATTATGGTAGGGTAGGCTAGTGGCTTATGGAATGAAGATGGATGAAAGGCTTATGCAAAAGTATGGACCATAGGAAGGTGATGGGGGAGATATGTAGGATAATGGATGAAGGATGGGGAGATATAGTTATGTGGAGGTGTTGCGGAGTGGAAGGGAACCATGACCAATGGTTGCACACACCATGATAAACATTGAAGCTTTTGGGGAGATGGTGGTGTAGGAAGCAATGGAGATGTTTGCTTAGAAGATAGTTGATGAAGTGATTTAGGAACCCACATAAATTTAGTATTTTTAGTGCTTTTGTTTTGCTTGTGGGATTTTTGAAGGGAATGGAAGTTTTGGATGGAAGTAGGCTTTTAGATGGATATAGGGGGTTGGGATTCTTGAGATGTAGAGGAGGATGCCTCATTTGACTTGCTAGCTATTTGCTTAGGAACTCAAACCATTTTGTTTTTGGGCTTTGCTTTTGAAGGTATTGGCTTGGATAGCTTTTTGGATTGCTTTGCTTTGGTTATTTGCATTGATTTTTCATGTTTGTGCCCTAAGGCATGAGAGTCCTTAGGATTTTTTATAGGACTTTTAGCTTTATAGGTAGAGACATCAAAATTTTTGCGTTTGAATCCCATGGGGTGGGTGGAGTGGATGGAATTATTGGAAGCTTTATGTTTAAATGATGTGTGCTTTTGTTGGTCATGATTAGGGATGTAAGGATACTTATGAATGATATGTATGTTAGGTGTTGGAAGCAATGGTGGCAAGGTGGATGGAGGGATATTTGGAGTTGGTAAAAGTGGAGGCAAGGTGGATGGTGGAAGGTGTATGGTCACATGCTTTTGACATTTATAGGATGATGGAGATGGAATGGCTACATATGTTTTGGGTACATGATGGGGGGTGTGATGGAAAGTGGTAGGTTTAGGATGCATGAAAGGATTACCAACATCTTGGCCTTGTTTACCTTGGGGTGTGTATCCAAGGCCATATGAGCATGGAGGGATTTTGACATGGTTTGGCTCTAAAATACCTTGTTCATAAAGGCCTAGACCTTTACCTTGGTAGTTCATGTTTTGGAGGATGCGATTGACTATGGGACTAGATGTGTTTTGGGAACTAGACTTGAGTTCTTTATTAGATGGAGAAGATGAAATGGAGGACAATGGTTGTTGTTGTCCTAAGGAAGAACATTCATGGAGGAAGGTCGTAAGACCACTAGGACATGATGGTGGACTTGAAATGGGATCGATGGTAGATATGGAGGGAGGATCATTAGCATTGTGTTCACTAAGATCCAAGTTATTTGTTTGATCTTCTATGCTTATGTGTTCTTGAGAGGCACATGTCTCATTATGACAAGTGGATGTTTGCTCATTATGGATAGGGCTAGATGGAGGATGACTAGGAGCAATTTAGATATCTCGCTCATGGATGGTTATGGGATTATGGATAGGATCAAGGTACTTTTTAATAGGTTCTTCATCATAGATATCATCTTGATCATGAGATAGATAAAGTTTTGCCAAATGGATCATCATGGTTTTCATGATCTTAGCTAGAACCTTGATCATAACTATGAGCAAAAATAGGATTAAGTGGGCTATAAAAGGGATAAATTTGCTCATGAACGAGGTCATGGTGATGGCTAACAGCTTGAGGGCAACCCATAAGTAGGTCATGGATAGGTTGAATGTAGAGGTGCTTTGATCTTGATTAAGATTAAGGTTCAATATTTCCACATGTTTAAGATTATGCTCTTGACATACCTCTTGACTTTGGATGGAAGTGGAAGGTTCTTGAGTGGACTTGATAAGCTCTTGATAGTTATCAACATGAAGGCATGATGGCTCTTGACTTAGGCTTGTGTTTGGAGACTCTTGAATAGACTTGTTGGCTTGTAGGTCACATGATGGGCTTAAAGGGCTAGGTATGTTAATGGAAGGCTCTTGAAGAGGCTCAAGGATATGTGAACAACATGATGAGATTATAGGATTGGACATAACCTTTGGAAGTTCATTGGTAGGCTCATGAATTGGTGTTTGACATGGGGGTAGTTTATTCCTATCTAGTAGCCAATGGATCACATCCTTTGCAAGTGTATGGGTTGATGGGAAATATAATGGATGGATGATAATGGTAGATGGTGTTGGATTAGGATTAGGACAGGGATTAGGTTGAGAGCTAATTGGATTGGGTGGATTAGGATTTGGACTGGATGGGGATGATGTGGTATGATTTCCCATTATAGGTGGGTACATCTTGTAAACAATTGAGACAAATATTGGGCATTGATTTGTATTATGGCCTTTGGTCCTATGGTATGCACAATAATCATGTTCATCATATGGACTTTCTTCACATGGTTTGACTTTAGGAAGTTCAATGAGTTTTGCTTCAAGCATCCTTTGTAAAACTCTCTCAACCGCATCCTTTGGTGAACGATTAGAATGACATGGTGATGAAGGTAATGAAGGGCTTGGTGGTTTAGAAGGTAAAGGGATCAATGGACTATGATTGGGATCACATGGTGGTGTTGGGATAGGACTTGTTGGTTCATGTGATGGCATGTGATTGGATGGTGGTGGCCACTCTAGATTGGTATGTCCCTTGTCTTGCATAAGATAACTTGGGCTTGTTTGATTTATGTACAAGGGGCCATTGGGATTTGGATATGATTCTTGTTGGAAAGATGGATTTAGATCTATCAATGGTGCTTGGTGGTCTTGTTGAAAAGGTGTACTTGGACTTACTTGATTTATATATAAAGAGCCATTGGGACTTGGATGTTGTTCTTGAAATATCACTTGATTGCTTTGTGGATGGGCTTGGTAGTGCATTGGAATGGTGGTATGAGGGATTGGATAAGCTTGAGGTGGATGTTCATAGGTTGATATGGTATTGACTTGGTGGATAGGTAGATTAGGTTGATATGAAGTGGATGGATATGACATGTGGCTATGAGGTGGATTAGGTTGGTATGGAGTGGCTAAGGATTGTTGTACTTGTCGAGCTTGACTAGTGGCTAAAAGGTGTTGGACTTGGGCTATGGAGTGTTGTAGTTGAGGTGATTGGCTTGCATGGGGTTGAGCTCTTTGGAGGAAGAATTGTAATATTTCAATGGCATCTTGGTTGAGGGGTTGTGATCCTTGATAAATATTTTGGAGGAATCTTTGGAATTTGATTGTTGGGTCTTCTAGCATAGACATGTTGTCACCAAGTGTTTGTCTTAAGTCTTTTTAACAAGTGCTTGCTTAGGGATTTGGATGATGATGTGTTTAGATTGATTTATTTATGTGTTTGGTGTTCATAGCTTGATTTGGCAATGTTCAAACAAATGATTATGCATATACACACATGAATCACTCACGCAAGACACATAAGCAATTGTTGACTTTATAAAATGAAATGTGATGAGCACACATAGAAGACACATCAACAAGCCTAATGTCTAGTCAAGTGGGTATGGCCAATTAGGTCTTAGGCTAGATTGCACAAGGTTGACTAGGAATTAAGAGCGAAATCCTGCCACACAGCCGGGAGAAAGGGGTAACCCACCCTTCACCTTCACTTCCCAAAGGTATAAAGTTCTTTGGGGCTTAGCCAAGAGTGACAAGATTTACAACTCCCAATGAGGGTGTCTTTCGATTCAGCCTCGATTGAGGTCGTCCCTTGGAGTGATGTGTCTCCAAGCAGGCCTCCTAGATAGGGTATGACAAAAGCAAACCAAGTGAGTTGTCACTTGATTCACACTCGTAGTTGTTAATTTCCCCTTAGAAACTTGAAATGTGTAACAAACAGTTCAAGCACTTGTTCTTTTTAGACCCAAATCCAAATGTGATGGAAGACAATAGTTTGTTTTAGCCCAATTTTTTGATGTGAATTTGCAAACAATTGTTCATTTTAAAGCCCAAATCCAAGTGTGATGACAAACAAGTTGTTTGTTTTATGCCCAAAATCCAAATGTGTGATCAAATAATGATTAGAGATGAGAGATTAGAATGAGTGCACCTCATAAAAATTGCTTTTCAAGTTGCTATTATGATTGATCCAAATGTTGCTCCAGCTCCTTTGATTCACTTACAAGTCACTGCAAAAAATAAAATGTGATTTGGTTCGCTAGATTGGAAGATATGATTTTTTTTCTAAAAGTCGCACGTTAAAAATTTCTGAAAAATTAGAATCGTAGGGTCAACTTCAAATCGCCATAACTCTTTGAATACTGAGCCAAATCTTTAATGTAACCACTTTTCGGAAAGTTCTCGAAGTCCTCTTTCCAATGAATCTAAGATCTCCTTTTTACAGGACCTGTGTAAAACAAAAAACCCTCTGCAAAAAATCTGGTCATAAATTAAAAAAATCAGCAAAAAGTCGCGCGTCAAAAATTTCTGAAAAATTAGAATTACAGAGTCAACTTCAAATCGTTATAACTCTTTGAATACTGAGCCAAATCTTTAATGTAACCACTTTTCGGAAAGCTCTCGAAGTGCTCTTTCCAATGAATCTAAGATCTCCTTTTTCCAGGGCCTGTGTAAAACAAAAAAACCCTCTGCAACAGATCTGGTCATAAATTAAAAAAAATCAGCAAAAAGTCGCGCGTCAAAAATTTCTGAAAAATTAGAATCACAGGGTCAACTTCAAATCGTCATAACTCTTTGAATACTGAGCCAAATCTTTAATGTAACCACTTTTCGGAAAGCTCTCGAAGTCCTCTTTCCAACGAATCTAAGATCTCCATTTTCCAAGACCTGTATAAAACAAAAAACCCTCTGCAACGGATCTGGTCCTAAATAAAAAAAATCAGCATTATAAAATATCTTCAACCTACAAATCAAAGTGCATAAACCTACAAAAATGAATGATTGACGCTCCAACAGATCTGATCTTCACAAAAACAACTCAAATAAGAGGGTTAATCAGGGACGTGAGTCCCACCAGGCGTGCCAAATGTATATCAAAAAATTTGGATTTATGAATGGAAATGATCAAATAATGAAATGCATAACCCAAACCCAAATAATTCAATACCTCGAAGATGCATGATGAACTCGATTGATTGATCGCTTTGTTGTGTTGATTGCTCGATTCCGCAGCATAACATTGATAAGAGAGATAGGTGATGGTGATTGATAGATGATAGATGCAAGCTAAATGGATTAAAGATGATGGATAATGGCTTGAGATGAAAATTCAGCAGAGTGAGGTTACATGAAGAAGAATCCTCCCTTCTCCTAATCTCTTCTTTAATGTCTCAAGAGAGGCTTGTTTTATAGGAAAGGCTTGGTTTCAATGGATGACTAGGATCAATTAGGGCTTTAGATGAAATGGATGGATAGGATTAAGTTAGGTTTCCTTGCAATTCAAGAAATTGTAGTCAATTGACATGTGGCAAGGGAAGATAAGGCTTAGGTGTGCTTGTGTAGATAAATACTAAAATTAGGTCCCATTAGTTGTGCATGTGAAGAATTTGAATGAAAGTTGTATTACAACATATGATTGACTGGACAAGTGTTGGAATGTGATAAAAGATGAGTGTTTAATTCAAATAAAATATTTGAATTAGTTGGGATATGAGTTGGAAATTAATTAAATAAATAAAATTTATCTAATTAATTGAGAAGTTGAATAGGATGAGATAAGATATGATGTGGAAATTAATTAAATAAATAAAATTTATTTAATTAATTGGCTAAGTGGGATAAGGATGGGATTGAATGGGATTTAATTAAATAAATAAAATTTATTTAATTAATTGGTTTAATGGATTAGGGAAATTAGGACAAATGCTACAAGATGTCTAGGATAATGTTTTTAACTAGGTGTTGCTAGACATGGACAAAGTTGGGACAAATTTGGGTGTCTACATTATCTTTATTTATTTTCTACAGATTCTCCAAGAGTTAGTTCAGGAGAAGCTGACAAAGATCATAGTCTGCATCCTTTCTTAGCATTTCATAAGCGATGTAGATGGCAGTTCCAGGTACTGAATTTTCCCTGCTAGAATGATATATTTTATATCCAATGATCATGGAGGCATACTTGACATCTGGATCAGAGATGTCATCTATTGTCATTGCTCTTTTGTCAAACTTGGATCCGGTAGCCTCACTCACAGTTTGATTCTTCACAGATTTAAGAACAGGATCCCATCAGATGAGTGTAATCCGGTAACTGCCCTGATGGCATCTTTTGTGATTTTGAATGGTCCATTTAACCACATAAAGTTGTCATGTATTCTGCTCAAAATATACCTAACCCATTCATCCTCAGTAAAATAGGGGAAATGTATGTATTGTGCAAAGTGCTTGTTCCAGATGCCCTTGTATTGGGGTTTGAGCTCAAAAGCATCATCTATCAATTGTTTGTGATAGATATCCCTTAGTTTGAATTCCCCAAACTCTTCAACATTTGCGTGTATGTAAACCCTAATATCTTCTGTGTGTAAAACACCATGCGGAACACTAGAGAATGCTCCTAGGGGATCTACCTCTAAGGATTTGTATGGATGCTTCTTAAATATGGGGCGAGGTCTATCAGAAATCTTTACTATATTCGGAGTAGCCATCATCAAAGAATCTTACTAAGAGATATCAAGAACGAAGAATACCTTTTACGCTGTTTAGGGCACACACGATGAAATTCGGATTGAGTTGTATGAAGAATCATCTTGATCTTTGGGAGTAGTTGTAGAGCTCCTTTTCTCTCTTCTTCTTGAATGCAGAATGAACAAGTGATTAATGAGAAAACCCTTATATTGCTCCGCAAACCCTATTGTCAGGTTGCAATAAATGCTCGACCTAAGTTATTCTGGTTGGCCTTATTCAGATGACTTGAAGAACCTGGATCAGTCCTGATCTTTAAACATCATGCGGATCTTCCAAATCTTAACCATAGTTTGTTTGGATGTTTCCCTTATGAACCCTTCAATCCGCAACTCTTCTTGTGCCAGTTCCGGCACCAATTGACTAGCTAGGGGAACAAGGTTTTCTTTGTGTCTCCCCCTGAGCCAGAGCTCACTTTTTAATTTCTGGAAGGAATATTAGCACCAGAGTCTGGTGTGGATCCAACCTCTACATTCTCTATACTTTTCTTTACCCAAATCTTTTTCATCTCAATTTTAACTTCATCTGCATTCACTTTTTGTTTCCCCTTATCTTGATTCTGATTATGATATACTGGACCTCTTTTATCCTAATTCTTGCTTCTACAGAATTTTGCAATATGACCGGATCTATTGCAAATTTGGCAAGCAACATTTCTTTGCATATTTGATTGATATCCTCTTGATCTACATTGATTAGCCATATGACCTATTCTATTGCATGCAAAGCATCTACCATTGAATGATTTGTTCATTTGCATATTTCTGCATTCATGATATTTGTGACCATACCTTTTGTAGTTAAAACACTGTCTGGAGAAGGATGAATTAGTCTGATTCATTCTCTTTCTGCACTGATTAGCTTTGTGACCAAAGTGATTGCAGTTGTGGCAGTATCCATTGAAGGATGGATATCTTTGAGCATTAGGTTGTCTTACTGGAGGTCTTCTAGGCTTGTTCCTTAGATTTTTTGATCCAAAATTCTTCTGACTGGATCCAGAGCTTTCTCCTTTCTCATATCCCAAACCACACTTGTCATCTACCTTCTTTTGACGTCCAAGAAGAACTTCAAGTTGAGCAGAACTTATCTTAAATTTCTCTTTATACTCATTTGTTGTTTGAAGATCCCTTTTGAGAGAGATAATTTGATCCTCAAGTTTTTCTTCATTATCTTTAGCATCTTCAAGATCAGATTCAAGATGTTTGATAATTCTATCCATCTGGTGGCAATCTTCTGATTTCTTCTTGAGAGATTGTCTTAGATTATCTTCAGTTTTTCTTTTCTCTTCAACTTCTTGGGTAAACTTCATGACTCCTAATTCCATTTCATGTCTTACCATAATGATTTCCTTTGATAACTTTTCACTGAACTCGGTTTTTTCCTTCAGCTCTTCATTTGCATTATTTGCTTCACCTTGTCTTGCCAATTGCTGAAGCAGCTCCTTTCTCTTTTTCATAGAGAGACTTAATTTGTCTTTTAGTTCTCTCATGAAATCATCATCTTGTTTGAGTCTTTCCTTTAATTCATTGACTTCAGAGTTTGACTGTTCAAGATCATCAAGGGCAGTCTTGAGTTGCTCCCTTAAACCATATGCATCCATTTGAATTCCCAGATCTTCCTCAAGCTGTTAGGCTCTGTTAGGAGGAACTTAGCTTTGATACCAATTGTTGATAACTAAGAGGGGGGTGAATTAGTTATCCTAAATCTTTATGCTTTCTGAACTTTATTAATAATCAATGTAACATTAATCCAAATGAGCAAACATAATCATGAAATGGAAATACACATGACAATATTTTTGACGTGGAAACCCTATTAAGGGAGAAAACCATGGGGTGATTAACCCAAGATTGTATTCTCTATTAGAAGAATGGAAATACAAAATGGCACTTGCCAATTAGGGCTCACTGCCCGAGCACACTGCTCACAAGGAGGCACACTGCCTACAAGAGACACACTGTTTACAAAAAGAGTGTTATACAATACTTGAACTGATTGGAAGCATCTACATATGCTGGAGTTTAGTTCCAGTTAGGCTCAGTATACTGATCTGCTTCACTTCATCTTTCCTTTTCTCTTATGCTGCTTTCCTTTCACATACCAGACCTTCCTTACTACTTTGGTTCTGCTCTTCTGCTTTTATTCACACATTATCAACGACCACGACACTTCTCATAACCAAATCCATCTTGTATATATATCCGCAAAAGTGATTTCATCACCTTTCTAGTCAGCACCTGGAATAGTCAATCTTTTCACAAACTCTGATCTGTCAGTTGAATCCTTGCACATCAAGTAATGCGGATCAAGCATATACTTGTAGAAATCATTAATCATGTTAGCCAAACATAATTCATGCCTTGATAATCTTTACCAACATCAGTAACACATCCAGAATAATGTCTGATGTTCTGTCAGTCTGTTCTTCCTCTGTCATACTGTTAATCAGGAACCCGATACTCAAGTATTCATATCTTTTTCCTCATCTATCACCAGAGGCTAAATCCTTGGAATCTATCACTCAAGGTAGTCCTATTGACTTTCCCAAATCTACACTTCACCAAGATACTTCCTCTGAGAGATCCGGGCCTGTCTGGTAGACCTTGCCACATGCTCTGTTCATGTTTACCAGACCACAACATTCTTCACTCTGACTTCCGGTAGAGACATACCATGTCCTGCGGATGTGTGGGATGAACTTTGTTGCCATCAATGACAACATTCATGAATCCATATAGTGTCTCTTGCCAACAGATTGACCCTATGCTTCCTTCCATTCTGAATTCAATAAATAAATGAAGGTAGTAAATAGAACCTTGGTAGAATTCATAAGAAGATATAATAGTAGGTCTCCAAAATGTTGGGATGATTATTTTCCCTACATATAACACTCACACAACAAAACAATCTATTCCTATACAAGGTAATAACCTTTTGGAGTGTGTTTGGGTTATGTACTAACCAATCCACTTGATGTTGCACTCGAACAACATGATAAGAAGGAAGGATTGGACTCAAAGGTGGTAAGAGAAATAAAGTTCATCGAGAGGATTTAGCAAATCCAACTTAGGGTGAAGAGAAAACTAGATAAGACTCAATTGAAGTATAAGGAGAGGCATGATCAACATTGTTTGGAGGATGGTCTCCTTAGGTAGGAGGCAAAGTATGGTTTTCCCTAGGAATATATTTGATGCAAGGACAAGCCAAGAAGGATAAACCTCTAAGGTACAAGTCATTCACTATCTTAGAGACAATTGGAGAGAATGTGTTTGAAACACAATATGAAATAATTTCCTACTTAATGCTACAAGGAAAGATGCCATGTAAGCTATCAAATTTATACAAATTCCAACAAAATTATGACATAATAACAACCCTAAATAAATAACAAGAATTGAAATAAAAAATAGAACAATGCCAATAGAGAGAGAGAGAAGTTGATATATCCTAAGAAAACCCTTTCATGAAAAAACTCAGCCTCCAAAGTATTTAAGCCAATGTTTTCTTAGCAAAAAAATAATTAGAATCCAATATGAGGCTTTGAGCTTTCATAAATGATTAACACTCTCAATCAAGGAGGAAACCATGAAAGATATGGCCTTCTTCAAACACAATGAGCGATTATTATTGCATTCCTCATGAGATTAATTTGAGAACAAATGAGATCCGTGTGCCCCACTCTATGCTCCTTAGGATCTCTCAGGAAGAAACTCAAGCCTCTAGGGGCATACACAAAGCCTCACTCATAATGGGCATGCAAAAGATGATGAAAAACCAAAATATGATGTCTAACCTCCATCCAAAACCTTCTATTTATAGGAAAGAAAGCAACAAAAGTTAAAAATTTACTTTCTAGCCACACTTAATCAATGAACCCAAGCAATAATAATCAATGCACCCATTTACATCTCCAAGGTGGGCACCCAATTTTGATTCTAGCACCAAAAATCATTACAATCGCCAAGGAAACCCAAATTCTCTCTCTAATCATGTGTCCCTACATTTAATGGTTTTTACAAGATTTCTAATAATTAAATGCATTTCTCCAATATGCCCCCCACATTAATGTATTTGGTCAATGTACCTTCCACATTAAATCATGAATCCATTAAGATACATTTGCTAAACCATTACCTCCTATATTAAATGCATTTCTCCAATGTGCCATGCACATTAAATTCATTTCTTATGTTACACATAGCAACCACCTGGTAAAAATATTGCACCCCCAAAGTGTGGTGCCCCATTTTGAGATGGACCAAAAATTTTAAAGTATTCAATATTCTTATGTGCAAGGTGTATTCCACCTTTCCCAACAATGTTTAGATTGGACATGCCTCCTTTCATGAAACTCCATTTGGTGATCAACTATGACTATATCCAATTGTACAATCCATCCATGTTGGATGATGATGAAGAAGACTCAATTCTACCTTCGTTAGAAGACATGCTCTATGAAAAACAAGCATTAGTTCTTGAGGATGTGGTACTTCAGAAAAAATAAAAAGAGAGTAGGAGGTGAATCTAAGAGACTTGGATAGTGGGATTAAAAGGACAACAAATCAATCAAAACAAATTGTATTTCACGGAGAAGGGTGGGGAAGATGTTTCTTGACTTAATATCTCACTAAGATTTTCTGGAACTAAAATCCTCTCTATGAAGGGAGGTATGATCTAAAAAAAGATCAAGGTGAATTAAGGATCGATAAAATGTGTTTTATTTTTAAATTTGAAAATGTACAAATACCTATTGTCATTCGATAGATGAATTCACAACCTAATAAAAGTGACAAAAAATGACCAATGAATGTGTGATCACCCCAATTATTACAAATATATTATGGTATTTTGTCTGTCTACCATGGTACTTCTCTATCTACCATGGTGTTTGTCTATATATTATGATGAATAGTTAGAACTCTATGGTGGATGATAAGATGCACCCATAAATGCAAAAGATACCATAGTGATTTCATATTGTTGCAAGAGGTGAATTCACTATCATAGACAATAATTAAAATTTGAAAGTACATGAGTTTTGATGCTTCATTTATAGTGTTGGAGGATTTTATTACATGGGTGGACCATGCCATGACCAAGAGGTTAGGAATATGTTGAAGCTTCTTAGAAGTTTTGGAGAAGTGTAGGACACCATTGTTGAACACTAAAATCATAGTTTTAGTTCACAGTGAACCAGATAGAGGGTTGAAACAACCATCAAAGTTGTAATTCCTCCTATATGTACTGATTTACAAGTAATATAATAAGTAGAAGTGCTATTGGTTCCTACTAAGTTGGTTTTTCTCTCCCAAATTAGGAATTTCCCAAGTGAAAAATAAAGTGCAAGTGTGTATGTTTTTGTCCTTTCTTTAATTTCTAGTTTAAGTGAACATAGTTTAGCTTCCAAATGTTAAGATGGTAGTTCTCAACATAGCATAGTAACATATTACTGCTTTTAATCCACAAAGTTGGTTTTTGTAGACAATTATGGATCAAGGACACATATAATTTTACTGTACTAATAGAATGATGCTATTTTAACTATTAATTATCATTATAGTAGTTGAATATACAAAGGAATTTCATTAATTAAATAACTATTAGTTAGTTATTTTACTTCATAGTATATTATTTTGTTTTGTAAATTAAGGGGCTTGGTCCCCCCACCCTTTATATATAATATCAAAAAATAAAACAATGTTTTAGACCCTTTTATTAATAATTACAAAGATTACCTTTTAGCTTGAATATATGAGAAGGTAAAAAGCTTTATAACATATAACAATATTACTATGAGCTATATAGATGGAAAGGTATCATTGTGAATCTTCATTCCTAGAGTAATCCTTTACAATCACTGTGAAGAGGGTTAATTTCCATCTCATACCAAAACAAGACTAGACCATTTATCTATCTCATCAATTATTATTAAGTCATCCAAATTGTCTATACCTTGATTTGAAAAAAGATTATATGCCACTCCATTGGCCTCCCTATATTAATGTTGTAGGGTGTAGGAACTTAAAGATTCCAATAGAGGCTAAGCCTCTCTAAGAATATTTACAATTTTCCAATTGGAAGGATTTTTGTTCCAAAGAGAGTGGAAAATCACTATGGAGTCTCTTTCTACAAAAATGGAGTCAATGCCAAACATATGAGCTAGTTGAATCCCAGTAGCATAGTAGAGGCCTCAACTTACTTGTTGGTGGCTTGTTTGAGTCTCCTTGAGGCAACCATACTAGATTCCCATTTGAATCTTATTATGCATCTATCCCTAGAGGGTCCAAGGTTTCCTTTGGAAGCTCCATAATAGTTTATCTTGTAGGATTCAAGAGGGGGTAGGATTCACCTTATTTTATCTCTTTTCATGGAGATTGGATAATCCCTTGGAGTCCCATGAATGGGGTGAGGCTCATATATTTCCAAGTGCTCAACATGTCCTTGTATCAAGAGGAAAACACATGTTTCTTCTATGATTTTTCTCTTACTCTTTTCATCACAATTTAGAAATTAACACTTCCAATCTAGAAAGCATCAAATCTAAAGAAAGTGATTCCTCTTGGAAAATTCTTCTATTCCTTTTTTTCTATATGTTACAAGTCATCATAGAAGGACTTACAATTTATAGACATGAAAATATTGCCTTTGGTTTTAGTAGAGGAAAAATCTTGAATAGTTGTATAAGATTGCCCAGGAGAGTTTTAGACTAGTTCAAT
The DNA here is from genome assembly GCA_027924645.1 of Cunninghamia lanceolata. NCBI lineage: Eukaryota > Viridiplantae > Streptophyta > Pinopsida > Cupressales > Cupressaceae > Cunninghamia > Cunninghamia lanceolata. Next base: position 2,141,489 of record BSBN01001091.1, read on the forward strand.
CACACACACAACCAGGACCAATATTAAACTATAAAGGGACAATGAAAGAAAAATGTGCTTCTCTAATTTTTTTCTTGTAAACAGAGAACACACCAAAATGGGCCCAAATACCCAAGCTTCATTAATTTATCCCATATTAATACCTTGTTCTATAAAGTTGCCCATACAAAAGCCCTTGCCTACACCATTATTGCTAAGTAGCCTAACCTCATTGAGTAGGAATGATATTTGAAGTAGGCCAAACAAAGTTCTCTTTCCCATCATTAATGTATATTTTTCTTTTGTCAAATACAAATTTTAAGAGGTCTTTCTAGGAATCCACAACTTGCACATTTGATATCTTTTTCCACCTAAAAATTTGAAGTCTTTTTGGTGTGTGTGTTATGACATAATCTCCAAAAAACACCCCCAATATCTACTTTAAATATCTCTAATATCCTTTAGATCTTTTCTTTCTTGTAGGTGGTGGTGTCCTTTCCAAGGTCCTCCCAATACTTTACTTTTTCTTCCATCCCTTATCTCCCAAGTGAGGTGTTAAATGATGATTGATTTGCATGAAGTCATGAAGTTCCATATGTGGGACCCTCTTGGGAGGTTATTTTATTTGTGTCAATTGAGCCTAGGTATTTATTTATGAGGAAAATACACCACGTTTCTAAAGGTAACTTGAAATATATTTTCCAAACAAGTTTCACTCCTAGAGATTTATTGTGAATTATTAGTCGTTTCAAACCTACCTCGCCCTCCTTTTCTAGTGTGCAAATCTTATCCCATGCTATCAATGAGAAATTTCTCATCTCTTCTATTCCTTGCCAAAGAAATTATTTCATGATCTTGTTTAGTTTTTTTAAAGTACTCAAAGAAGTGATCAAAACAAATATTAAGTAACCGAGAAGGGCCTCTAAAATAGATTTTATCATTATCATTCTAGTTAGAAAAGAAAGACACTTACATTTCCAAGTAGAGAGTCTAGATTGGAATGACTAACAATTTTGTCTAGTATGAAGATTTTCCTACTCAAAAAAATAAGGGGACTCCCTGATATCTACTAGATATTTACCAATTCTAAACCCTAAATTTGCTGAGATTCTCCATTAAATTTTGGGAAAGCATTCAAGAAATAGATTTTTGAGTTGTCTTCATTGATAAACTATTTTGAATCATTTGAGTAGGCACATAGATTCTCTTTCATGGAGGATGCTTCTAGAATGCTTGCTTTTCCAAACAAGATTGTGTCATCTACAAACCAAAGGCATGTGAAGGCTTCCAATCCTTTAATGGCAACAATACCTTTCCATATCATTTTTTGATTAGCAAGATAAATTGCTCACCCCGAAGCCTCTACCATTCAAATGAATAGAGAGGGAGATAGAAGGTATCCTTTTTTGAGGCCACAAGAAGGTTCAAAGATGCACAAGGAATACCTAGGGGTTGAAATACAATTGAATACTTATTCACATTGTTCCATGCTAAATCAAAATATTTTTATAAGTTTCATTAGAAATCTCCAATCAACTCTATCATAGGCTTTACTTATTCTAACTTGACCATCATGTTTCTCATCTTTATAGTCACAACAAAGTGGATAGCCTCATGAGCAATGACAATCCCTTTTGAAATGTCTCTATCTAGAACAAATCCACTTTGATCAATAGAAATGAGGGAGGGAAGAGGAATTTTGAACCTATTAGCCATAGCCTTAAAAAAAAAAAATTGTAGACTATATTACATAATAAAATTAGACCTAAAATTAACAAATGAATGAGGGTAAGTTGATTTAGGGATAAGATAAGAGGAATTGCAGTTGATTCCTCTTAGAATCTTTCTCAAGTGTCTAGCTTCATTGGTAGTGGCCATAACATCTTTTTCCAAAATATTCTTGTTAATAATTTTTTGTTCACACTTAAAATTAGTTGGAGCTAAGTGTAATTGTTTAGAAGGAATAAAAGAAAACTTTAAGTTATTGTATTCATTGAACATTTGACATCTTGACAATAGCAGAGAAGGGTATCTAGTTGCCAGGATAACCCATCAGTCCAATCAAGACTGATGAGTTCTCATGACAAGAGAATAAGATTTGTCAAGAAATCAAAGACTCAAGAAATACAGTTGTTCTACATAGTTTGATCTTTCAGGAGTTATAAGTTAGATTGATTATTCAGTTAATCAGTTTTGAATAAAAGAAAGAAAGATATTTGTATTGAACTGTTATTTCATGTCATGTTTTGAACATACATTCAAGTATCTGTTACTTTTTCTCATGCACTGATTAAAAAGGAAATACATATAAATCATATGCATAAGAGAAATTAACTGATCATGTTTAAAAGGAGTGTTCAAATGTGTCCCACACAAGCCATGGGAGTAACTTGACTCAGCAATTGCAGACATGCAATCTATGCATCTGTTTAATAAAAGGAAAAGAAATGAACACATGATAAATTTAAACATCCATCATTGCCTGATGTGAAGATTGTTTGTTGATGTCGACCTTCAAGTCTTCAGATTTGAGTCTTCACTTCAAGCTCCATCATCAGTTAAACCTACAAAATTTTGGGGACAACCCTGTTAATGCTCGAGATGTTTAAATTTATCACATGCTTTTATCAAATAGAAACATCTACTTATCACATCATGCATTCAGATGAGAGATCAGATCAAATAATGACACAAATCATGTGAAGGTATCATCTCATTATGATAGAGTGCATTCATAGTACAAGGATATGATACATGTGTTCAGATTAATGTGCCTGATGAAGACAAAAGAAATAGAATAAAACTTCCAAGATGCAAGAACTTGTGTATCATTTGAACAAGTTACAGGATAAATCATGTGAAGGTATCATCTCATTATGACAAAAGAGTAAGAAGTAAAATGACATGATACAAGTACTCAAAGTGATCAGCTAGCTGAGAGATGCAAGTTATGCCATTAAAAAGACAATCAAAATAGCAAGGCATCATTAGCTCAAGCTAATATATGGCAATTTGAAAATACAGTCATGAGTATATCATTGTCATAGACTATTCTGGGCAGTCATATACTAACTGCAAACAATGAGAAAAGATACCTTGTAAGAACAAAGACAAGTGCAGTCACATTTATCATAAATAGTTATGACAGTGATCAATGAGGTGGCTTATGCAAGCAAAAACAGTCAGAGTTGATCACAGTTTCCATATCCATCAATAGGAGTAGAACATTCTTGCAAGAGAATACCACATCAAATGATGAAAGGAGAAGTAGTAGAGGGCATATGATATGCAAATAGCTACAGTGATGATGATTGACAGAGGCACAAGGTAGGCAGTTTCCTTTCTTATATGCTATTGTTCTGAATGACATATTCATAATAGGAATTTACCATGATAAAGGACTGAAAGAGAAGAAAAAAGCATGATATATATGTTACTATAAGGTCCAAATCATGAGATAAGTAGTGAGTATGCACAACGACAACTACATGAGTACCTAAAGAATGACGAAGGCAGTCAATCATCCTACAGTTAGCAAGCAGAGGAAATATATGCTTCAAACTTTCAAACCCTAACCGACAGAATACAGTTGTAGAACAAATGAAGAAATGTGCCAAATGAAGAATGAGCAACTTTTAGGGTTATCCTTTTGCTTTTGTTTGAACATTCTTTCTCTCAAGTGAGTTTTTTTACTTCACAAAAGACAAAATAATTACCTTATCCAAAATGCCCGTGGTCAAGACTTTAGTCTTGAAGATTCCTAGCTATCATAACATGGAGTGGCCAACCAACATTGCTAAGGCTTGATTTTTATTAAGTCAAAAAGGGTTGGTATTATGAGAAAGCAAGGCTTTTTGCCTTATGTTATTTAACTCCTTTGTGGTCAATAGGTCAATGTTGTTTCATTTAAAAAACTCATGCTAGTCGAGGTTCCTTATTTTTTTTGCAAACATTCAAAGGTCAAGATCCTTCCTGATTATGCATGGTGGCCGACAAGGTCAAAGGATTATGGTTTTTAGACATGGTGTGCATGGAGGATAGAGCATGAAATTTACAAGGTGGAAGACAAGGTAAGCAAGTATAATGGTGAAATGTTTGATGCATGGAATAATGAAGTTGTAGGGTTTTTCTTGATATTGAGACTGCACACAGAGATATAAGGTGACTTCAAAATATAAAGATAAATGTATGCACTAGGTCATTAAAGGGAGTCATAAGGATATTAATTCATATTGTTTTGTGCATGGAGATATTAAATACATAGGATGAATTAAGGATTTTTTCTGGCGGAGAGAGGATAACGTTTTCTCCTTAGTGCATGTGGAAGGGTAAATTTTTGCCTTAATGTATATGCATCATGGAAACTAGGGGTTTTCCCATATGGAGGTATAAGGGATTTTAAAAAATTTTCTTCTAAGTCCTATTTGTGCTCATATCGTGCAAATTAGGCAAGTGTAATTGGAGTGATCAGGAGTGATATTTTTTCTTCTAATCATGCATGATTTTACAAAGTTATTAATTGTAAATAAATAATAAAGTAATATTTTCCAAATTACTTTATTATTTTCCACACATTGTAAAATCAAAATTAGAACAAGTTGTAACTAATAATAAAGTAATTATTTTTACTTTATTATTTACTCACAATCAATTTGGCTCATGCAAAATCATGCAAATTGATTAGTTGAGTTAACTAGGCCACCTAGGAGCTTTTTGTATTATTTTAGGGATATTTTTAGGGTCCTTGGTCAACTTTTTGGTCAAGCATATGGAGAGGCCCAAATTGGAGCTATTTTTGCTCAATTTGTGGCAGTTTTAGACCCTAATTTTGAGGATTTTGGAGGTTGCTCAGGAGTGATTATTTTTAGAGGCAGTTATTTACAAGTTCTTTTTTTCTTGCATGCATCTTTGAGAGAGAAAACCTATATATTGTTAAGTGAAATTTTGTTTTTACTAGTTCTTGATTCTCATTCTGATTCAGACAGATTGGAGAATTCTTGTAGCTCATTTTTATAGTTTTATTGAGAGATCGGTAGGTTACAAGTTATATTTTTGTTTTCTTTGCAGAGTTTTCCTTTGTTTTTTTTGAGATTAGTTAAATTACCTTTCCATTTAGTGCTAATTATTGAAGTAATTTTGATGAAATTTTGTCGTGTTTAATCATTAAACATTTAAAATTATTGTCTCACTTCTTTGCTTGCAGCATTAAGCATATGATTATCACAGGTCTTAGGCTGTGTTAATAGGAAGTAGTCCTTTTGTGTTGTGAAAAACCATTTCCTTCATAGAAAGCCTATTTTCAAGCCTTCCTTAGAATCACTTTTGTGATATTTATGCCAAGTTTGGATTGTGTGAAAGTCAGATTTCTAAGTTATATTGTGGATCAGATTGCATATTTTTATCCAATTTAGGTGCATCACCAAATTTTACTTTTTCACATTTACATAGTTTCTTTCTTCCTTTTTCCAAAATAGTAAAAACATACATCTCACTAGAACATTTAAAGGGAACTAGCCCATAATCTGGAGGTCTAGTTTTGTTATAGGGCCCCCACAACCTGAAATTAATCCCATGTTAGATGAAATTGCAAAGCTTTACTAGCCTTGCATACGGGTGCAATTCCCAGTGATAACAGTTTTTGGCATGCCTGGTGGGACTTTGAACTAATTTTTAGTTCCAAAGAACTTATTTATTGCTGCTATTTTTGGTATGATTAGCAGTTTATACAACCTTTTTAGAGGTTTATCTACAAATACTTGGTGACTCTATCTTTCTAGTTTGATAGATCAGACCTTTTGAATGAATAAACATGTATTTTCTTCATAGAAATATGCCATATCATCCATCATATCATGAAGATACTGCTAAGCCTTCATCTTATCAGCCATATTAGATCAGCCATACTGCTGATTTCATTCCTAATTCCTCTGATTTACAATGAAATCAGCATGCCCAACATGTTTACCTCCCACCCACCCTTGTTCATCCTTCATATCAGCATTTACATGTTCAAAATTAGTCCCAAGGGGTTGAAGATATCAGGAACAACATGAATGATATGAAAAACACTTTGTTAGAAATTACAAAGCAGATAGAGGAGTTCAAGAGGCAGTAAGAATATGAGCAGCAGCAAGAAGAAATGGATTATCAGGCGTATCTCCATGAGCAGGAATTGGAGGCACAAAGAATACAGTTTCAAGAAAGTCTTAGGAGGGAGATTGCAGCAAAAGAGGCACAGATGTGTTTTCTTGCACAAATACAAAAGTAGAACATCTGGACAGTCACATTCATTCTGGATCAGCATTCACAAAATGAGGTTAGTAGATATCAAGTTTCAAGTTTCAAGAATTTTGATTGTAATCAAGAACCTATTTGCATTCAAAAGTAGTCTATGAGTCCTCAGTATCAGCCGTATCAAGTACCTGAATCAAACCATCAAGCTTTTGAACAAGTATGGCAGCCCTCTTGGACCAAGCATCCTAATTACAAAATGCGAAATCTCATTAAGACTACCCCTTCCATACCAATCCAAAATCAGGTAGAGGAAAAGGTAGTAGTTTTTGAACCAATCAAGATTCCAAGTTGGCACATTGAACAAGAGCCTATCAAGATTCCAAGTTTCAATCCAGGAGTTAAGGTTTTTTGCAGTCCTTCTTGTCCCACCAAATCACAAAAATTAGATGTGGAGCAAGTGGTTGCTGCTATTTTTTTCTGTGTCCCCAGCTAAAAATGAGTATAATGCATATGGAGGGGATGATGGTTCGGATTTGGTACTCAACCCTTTACATTTTGAATCATTTGAAAAATTTTCTGATATTTTTTACAAGATTAATGAAAGCAGGATGCAGATATTGGAAGGACAGAATCTCCAAATACAAATACAGGATGCCCATGTTCTAATGGAGAATAAACTTGGCAAATAGGAGGAGCTGATTTCTTTATTTGATCAGCTACCCAGTTTCATTGAGCCTGATGAAGAGCTCATACCACAAGTAGAAATAACAGAACAACAAGAAGACATCAAACAATATGAAGAGTTGCTAATTGAAGTTAAGCAGGCTGAAAATCTGATCTTGGATCAAGTAGAAGAGTGTACAAGTAAATGTATCATGCAATTGACATAGCTGGTTGAGAGCTCTTATGAGGTAATAAACAATTCTCTTTTACCAAAAATTTAAGAAGACTGTGATGAAATTTCATTTTGGAATGATCTTGAATCCTTTATGTCAAATTTAGATGGCAAACAAGATCAGGTTGAACATGTTTTTGCGAAAGAAACAGAGGTTGAGTCTCATGAGCTAGCTGACTTATTTGATGAACCTCCTGAATCTATGCCTAATATCGAACAACTAGATGATATATAACTCATTTGGATTCAATACAAGATTGTGAGTTAGAGGAGAGCATATTTTTAGGCATCATAGAAATCTTTTGTTCTAACATTGATGATCAACTAATGTTAGATGAACCAACAATATGTGATCATCAAGATTAGGTTAAAGTGTCAAGCTTTCCTTCATTTCATTCATCTGAGATAATTTTTTCAAAGCAGGCTAAGATTATAGGTGAAAACAGGACAGCAGATCTAAATCAAGATATCAAGAGTGTTAGCCAAAGATTCATCATTGTAAGAGGGTGTCCAATCAGAGATGTAGTTGATAGAGAGTTAAAAAGGGAGATACAGATTTCTGTTGTACCAAATGAGCAAATTGCAGATCTAAAACAATAGAATGAGGTCTTTTATTCACCTCATAATAGCAGTATCAATGATCAGGTTTGGATAATCAATAAGCTAGTTTTCATTCTTCAGAATATTTTGTAGCATTTTGTGAAGTATATCCTTATGAATCAGGTTATGTCAATAGTCAAAAGCTTTGCAGAACATCCTTTTCTAATCAGAAAGGGAAGTTATTTTAACCAAATAGTTAATGGATTTGTTTAACCAACACCTTTGGCTGGTTAGAATAGGGTAGGTAGAATTTCAGTTCAGTTGTTTTGTTTCTAAAAAGTGCTTCTGCACATGTTACTGGCTTTGTTTTAAGCAAGTCAGTTTAGTTTCAATTTTTTCAGTTAGTTGTTGCTATTGTGTTCAGTTAGTGTCAGTTGCAGAAATTCTCTAGATTTAGGACATAAAGGACTCTATGCCCAATGGAAAGGCTAGGCTACTAGTTCTAAGCAGTTTACTAGACAAACACCCCTGAGAGGTCACCATAAATGTTAATAATTTTTTGTTCACACTTAAAATTAGTTGGACCTAAGTGTAATTGTTTAGAAGGAATAAAAGAAAACTTTAAGTTATTGCATTCATTGAATAGTTGACATCTTGACAATAGATGAGAAGGATATCCAGTTGCCAGGATAACCCATCAGTCCAATCAGACTGATGAGTTCTCATGACAAGAGAATAAGATTTGTCAAGAAATCAAAGATTCAAGAAATACAGTTGTTCTACATAGTTTGATCTTTTAGGAGTTATAAGTTAGATTGATTATTCAATTAATCAGTTTTGAATAAAAGAAAGAAAGATATTTGTATTGAACTATTATTTCATGTCATGTTTTGAACATACATTCAACTATTTGTTACTTTTTCTCATTCATTGATTAAAAAGGAAATACATATACATCATATGCATAAGAAAAATTAATTGATCATGTTTAAAAGAAGTGTTCAAATGTGTCCCACACAAGCCATGGGCGTAACTTGACTCAGCAATTGTAGACATGCAAGCTATGCATCTGTTTGATAAAAGGAAAAGAAATGAACACATGATAAATTTAAACATCCATCATTACCTGATGTGAAGATTATTTTTTGATGCCAGCCTTCAAGTCTTCACTTCAAGCTCCATCATCAATTAAACTTGCAAAATTTTGGGGACAACCCTATTAATGCTCCGGATGTTTAAATTTATCACGTGCTTTTATCAAACAGAAACATCTACTTATCACATCATGCATCAGATGAGAGATCAGATCAGATAATGACACAAACCATGTGAAGATATCATCTCATTATGATAGAGTGCATTCATAGTACAAGGATATGATACATGTGTTCAGATTAATGTGCCTGATGAAGACAAGAAACAGAATAAAGCTTCTAAGATGCAAGAACTTGTGTATCATTTGAACAAGTTACAGGAGAAATCATGTGAAGGTATCATCTCATTATGACAAAAGAGTAAGAAGTAAAATGACATGATACAAGTACTCAAAGTGATCAGCCAGCTGAGAGATGCAAGTTATGCCTTTAAAAAGACAAAATCAAAACAACAAGGCATCATTAGCTCAAGCTGATAAATGGCAGTTTGAAAATACAGTCATGAATATATCATTGTCATAGACTATTCTGGGCAGTCATATACTAACTGGAAACAATGAGAAGAGATACCTTGTATGAACAAAGACAAGTGCAGTCACATTTATCATAAATAGTTATGATAGTGATCAATGAGGTGGATTATGCAAGCAAAAATAGTCAGAGTTGATCATAGTTTCCGTATCCATCAACAGGAGTAGAACATTCTTGCAAGAGAATACCACATGAAATGATGAAAGGAGAAGTAGTAGAGGGCATATGATATGCAAAGAGCTACAGTGATGATGATTGACAGAGGCACAAGGTAGGCAGTTTCCTTTCTTATATGCTATTATTCTGAATGACATATTTGTAATAGGCATTTACCATGATAAAGGACTGAAAGAGAAGAAAAAAGCATGATATATATGTTACTATAAGATCCAAATCATGAGATAAATAGTGAGTATGCACAAGGACAGCTACAGGAGTATCTAAAGAACGACAGGTAGTCAAGAGATGATCCCACAATCACACATGACAAGTAGCCAATCATCCTACAGTTAGCAAGCAGAGGAGATATATGCTTCAAACTTTCAAACCCTAACTAGCAGAATATAGTTGTAGAGCAAATGAAGAAATGTGCCAAATAAAGAATGAACAACTTTCAGGGTTATCCTTTTGCTTTTTTTTTTAAGGTTCTTTCTCTCAAGTGATTTTTTTGACTTCACAAAAGACAAAATAATTACCTTATCCAAAATGCCTATGGTCAAGACTTTAGTCCTGAAGATTCCTAGCTATCATAACATGGAGTGGCCGACCAACATTACTGAGGCTTGATTTTTATTAAGTAAAAAAGGGTCGGTATGATGAGAAAGCAAGGCTTGTTTCCTTATGTTATTTAACTCCTCTATGGTCGACAAATAGCATGGTCAATGCTGTTTTATTTAAAAAACTCATGCTAGTCAAGGTTCCTTGTTTTTTTGCAAACATTCAAAGGTCAAGATCCTTCCTGATTATGCATGGTGGCTGACAAGGTCAAAGGAGTATGGTTTTTAGACATGGTGTGCATGGAGGACAGAGCATGAAATTTACAAGGTGGTAGACAAGGTAAGCAAGTATAATGGTGAAATGTTTGATGCATGGAATCATGAAGTTGTAGGGTTTTTCTTGATATTGAGACTGCACATGGAGATATAAGGTGACTTCAAAATATAAAGATAAATGTATGCACTAGGGCATTAAAGGGAGCCATAAGGATTTTAATGCATACTATTTTGTGCATGGAGATATTAAATACATAGGATGAATTAAGGATTTTTTTCTAGCAGAGAGAGGATAATGTTTTCTCCTTAGTGCATGTGGAGTGATAAGGGTAAATTTTTGCCTTAATGTATATGCATCATGAAAACTAGGGGTTTTTCCCATATGGAGGTATAAGGGATTTTTTAAAATTTTCTTCTAAGTCCTATTTGTGCTCATATCATGCAAATTAGGCAAGTGTAATTGGAGTGATAAGGAGTGATATTTTTTCTTCTAATCATGCATGATTTTACAAAGTTATTAATTGTAAATAAATAATAAAGTAATATTTTCCAAATTACTTTATTATTTTTCACAAATTGTAAAATCAAAATTAGAACAAGTTGTAACTACTAATAAAGTAATTATTTTTACTTTATTATTCACTCAATCAATTTTACTCATGCAAAATCATGCAAATTGATTAGTTGAGTTAACAAGACCACCTAGGAGGTTTTTGCATGATTTAAGGGATATGTTTAGGGTCCTTGGTCAACTTTTTGGTCAAGCATATGGAGAGGTCCAAATTGGAGCTATTTTTGCTCAATTTGTGGCAGTTTTAGACCCTAATTTTGAGGATTTTGGAGGTTGCTCGGGAGTGATTATTTTTAGAGGTAGTTATCCGCAAGTTCATTTTTTTTTGCATGCCTCTTTGAGAGAGAAAAGCTATATATTGTTAAGCAAAAGTTTGTTTTTGTTAGTTCTTGATTCTCATTCTGATTCAGACAGATTGGAGAATTCATGTAGCTCATTTTTACAGTTTTACTGAGAGATTGGAAGGTTACAGGTTATATTTTGTCTTCTTTGTAGAGTTTTCCTTTATTTTCTTTGAGATCAGTTAAATTACCTTTCCATTTAGTGCTAATTATTGAAGTGAGTTTGATGAAATTTTGTTGTGTTTAATCATTAAACCTTTAAAATTATTATCTCAATTCTTTGCTTGCAGCATTAAGCATATGATTATCACAGGTCTTAGGTTGTGTTAATCGAAAGTAGTCCTTTTGTGTTGTGAAAAACCATTTCCTTCATAGAAATCCCATTTTCAAGCCTTCCTTAGAATCACTTTTGTGATATTTACGCCAAGTTTGGATTGTGTGAAAGTCAAATTGCTGAGTTATATTGTGGATCAGATTGCATATTTTTATCCAATTTAGGTGCATCACCAAATTTTACCTTTTCACATTCACATAGTTTCTTTCTTCCTTTTTCCAAAATAGTAAAAACATAGATCTCAATAGAACATTTGAAGGGAACCAACCCATAATCTGGAGGTCTAATTTTGTTATAGGGCACCCACAACTTGAAATTAGTCCCATGTTACACGGAATTGCAGAGCTTTACCAACCTTGCATATGGGTGCAATTCCCAGTGATAACAATTCCAACATTTAAAAAAAATAGTTGAGAAACCATTCAACCTTGGAGCTTTATCTAGATGCATTTGGGATAGTGCTAGTTTGATCTCCTCATGAAAGGTTCTATGAGAATTTTGTTCTGATCATATGAGATGATAGAAGGAATGAAATGAGGAGGCTATTCTAAGCCAAAAGATTTGAGGTTCCATCCCCCTAAGAAGACCTTGAAAGAAGGAAATGGATTTATTTTTAATATCAATAGGATCTTTCAAGAGCACCCCATTTCTATCATGGATGAATGATATTTTGTTCAAATTCTGATGAGCCCATGTGGAGTTGTGAAAAAACTTTGTATTCCTATTGTTGGCACCTGCTAAAATTTCCATTCCCATTGTGCCCATCTTGCCCCCAAAATACAGAAGTCTTGTCCAAATTTCTTAGCCAAGGTCACCATTGAATAGAGAATTGAATTCTAAGCAACTTTGCCTTTTGAACCATCTGAAAATTCCTTGAAATGAAGAAGTTATCCTTGGTTAAAGTTTAGTTTTTTTTGTTTTGCCTTGGTCAAAAAAATGGTTAATTCTTGTTCCCTTTTGTTCCCTTAGAAAAAATTATCATATTTTGCCTTTGGTCGGCAAATCAGCTTTTTCCCAAACTTCCTAACTTTTCAAATTCAGTGATTTTCTGATTCATCGATAATGCATCAACAATAGCTAAGGTGGAGTCATGCCAAAAGGGAAAAAAAGTTTAAGTATGCGCTATAGAAAGAAATGGCCTTCTATCGGTGAATCGACAAAAGTCCAAAATAGCGAACTAGTTCAGAGTTTCACAACTTTGCCGATTCACCAACAAAGCGATGGCAAGGCATGTGAACAAAACAAAGATAAAGGCCCATGGTAAAAGAAAAGGATGAAGCCCTTTGTCGGTGAATGTTACAGTTAGCAAACTTGTTAGTTTGCCAATGGCGAGTTTTGCTGACTGTAAATTCATCGACGGAGGATGAAAGCATCAGAGGCTGAGGGGGTAAAATTTACTAAGGCAAATGAGGGGTCTTGGTTGGCGAACCTCTTGGTTCTCAAACCTTTAGTTTTGCCGATGAGGAGTTCACTGAAGTGAACTTTCCCCAACAACAAAGGAGGAAAGGAGGAGGCGACGTGGCCAAGTTTTCCATAAGCATAGTTCACTGATAACAAAGGGAACTGGCTCAAGGTAAAGAAGAAGGCAAGGTAGAAAAAGGAAAGTTTGACATATTTCAAGTTTGTCAACAGGGCAAAGTGACTATGGGAAAAGGTGATGAAGGACTTCTATCGGGGAATCGGCAAAGTCCCGAACCTTGTAAAAGATTCGTTTTCTTCAAGTTTGCCAATAAGGAATTTTTCTAACAAAGAAGAAACATGGCACCATGGGGAAAGTTCTAAAAAGAACAAACTTGTCGATAAGGCAATAATGAAATAGTGCAGCTCCCAAGAGAGAGGTTTAGCAAATGACAGATTTGTCGATAAAGGAAAAATGCATAAAATTGACCAAGGCAAAGTGTTTGGTCGAGGAATCGACAAAATGCCAAACTAATGAAAAGTTTAGATTTTTGCAGGTTTGCCGATAGAGAGTTTAGCTAACAGCCTTTTTGCCGATAAGGCGATAAGAGTCCCAAGGGCAAAAAGGAGATTAAGTGACAAGTTTGGCAAATGACATTTTTGTCGATAAAGGAGAAGTGGCACCAAGGCCCTTGGTTTGAAGAAAGGTAGATTTGCTGATAGAAGAAAAAGAGAAGGCAAAAAGACTATTGGCAAATTGGGTGGAAATCAGACTTTCTAAAAGTTCAAGTTTTTCTTATTTCGTTGATAAGATGACAAGATAGAAGCAAAAGGGGGAAAAATTCAAAGTCTAGAAAAGAACAAGTCTGTTGACAAAAGCAGCTAGAAGAGGAAAAGTCAAAGTTCTTAAAGTTCTATTTTTGTCGATAAAGAGAGACAGTGCCAAGTTCGTGATTCTTCACTTTAACTGATAACAAAGAGATAAAGGGCGGGTTCAGAAAATTCAAAATTTGTCAATATAAGGCAAATGGGCACTACAATGAATGGTTCTGAAAAGTTTTAATTTCTCGATAAGGGGAAAAACATAAAGCAAAAGAAAAGTTTGGCAAATGACAATTTTGTTGATAAAGGCAAGCAAAAGCAGAGTTAGAAAACACAAAGAATTGTTGATAAGGGCCAAGATGCCCTAGTTCAAAAAATTCATATTTTGCCGACTAAAAGGAAAAATAGCTCAAGTTTGGCAAAAGGTAAGTTCGCTGATAGGAGTGATAAGGAGAGAAAAATAAAAGTTGGGAAAAATGAAAATTTTCTAACAAAGGTGTTATAAGGGGAAAGCTGCCTAAGTTTTGAAAAGAGAAGATTCACCGACTAAGGAGGTGGTTCGGCCAGACAAGGTTTTGCCAATAAGGCAAATAAAAGGCCAAAATTATGGATTTCCCCCATAATTCAAATATGTGTCAGTAGAGTGAATCTAGGAAGAAGAATGCAGTAATCATGCAAATATAGAAAATGAAGAGGATTAGATGATGGGGAGGAAAACACAGAGAGGTACAACCAGAAGCTAGATGCTTCAAAACAAAAACAATGATCGACACATTGGGAATGCTATCAATACTTGAAATGGTTAATTCCCTAAATGCATGCCATGATTGTAGGGATACACAAGTTGATTTGTACCCATAATTTAATGAGCTTGCAAAACAGTGTTGTCCAAGTGGTTGGCGTAGTAAAACTAGTGCAGGGGCACCTAACAAATCTTTTGTTTTTGTTTGGATAAGGTCAAACTGACTAGTTGTTCATTTTCAGTTTTTGTTTTGTTTAGTTGTAATAAAAGCAGTTTGGGGATATGAAGCAATTGGCCTTCCCCAACTATCATGAACTGTTTAATCTCCCAATGTGTTGGGATAAATTGGCAGTAGAATGAATATTTGTGTTTGGTTCTGAATTCAGTTATGTAAGTTCAATTCTGTGCTGAAGAAGAATAAGACTCTGTTCCATCAGTTTAGCGTTTCCTGTTTTTGTGTTAGAAGTTTTCATAATTTGTTCGTTGTAGATTTTACCTTCCTGTGGTTTGTCACAAAATGGCTTGTTGAGGCATTCCACTAGTTTGACTCTCATAGAGATCAGTGGAATGGCTTCAGTGTATATATATTTGTTTTTGTTTGGCGGTGCAGGGAATTGAAATGGAACAATCCGTACAGTAGGAGACCTAGCATCTCCATGTGCTAGGGTCTGGGTTGGAAGTTAGATGCTTTGAGGACTTGCAGTTTTGTGAAGGCATCATCGGCAAGACAGTGGTCGTCGGCAGGAGATTTGAACCTCGGAGCGATAGTCTTAGTCTCACTGAAGTATCAGGAGGAAACGACATGTCAGAAAATCTGGTCAGGGCCTTGCTGATAGTGGTTAGTCTTGCCAAAGGCAACATAACGTATCAGCATGCTGGGTTGAAGTCTGTTGGTGCATTGGCCAAGGATCACAAGCATTCACCAACAGCCAGGGTCACACTGAAGTCAAAGTGTATCGGTGTGTCAGTGGAACGGGTTCTAAGCTCACCGATAATCTAAGTCACACCGATGGTGTGGTGGTTCAAAGGGTCATCGAGTGATCGGCATGTCGACACAATAGGATTTGAGATCGCCGATGTTTGTAGTCTCGCCGAAGAGAAAACATTGAGTTGAGCTGTCGATGAGAGAAGTAAGATTGACAGAAGAGTTTTTGAGTGTGCTGATAGTATTCAATCTCGTCGATAGGAGTCAATGATGGGAAGTCTATCTAAAGTGAAGTCAAATGAGGTCATGGTGGTATCGGCCTATCAACCAATGGATTTTTAAGCTCACCGATGGTGATATCTCATCGATAGTGAGTTCGAAGGTTCAAAAAGGATCTAAAAGTTGATAAGTGAATGGTTTTCACTGTGCACTCTGCATCATTTTGGTATCAGAGCTTTGGACGTTCTGTGTGTGACATGCTCTAAAAGATCTGTGTATGTCAGCAGATGAGAGCGAAGGAGAGGCTAGTGCCATGCCTCCAAAAGGAATGACCACTAAGGTGGCCAAGAAATTTCAAGAAATGGAAGAGAAAATTAAAGCTGGGGTTAGGGAAGCACTCCAGGTTGAGTTGAAGACCTTGAGAAAAGGTAGGAAATTAGATGGGGAGTTTGATGAAGAAGAAGAAGATGGGGAAGAGGAAACAACCCCAGAACAGGCAGATATATCTGCAGACCAGAACCAATTTCTGGAGGCCATAAGGACACTCGGTAAGGAGTCGTCTGAATAAAAAATGGAGATTCCAATGTTCAGTGGAAAGATGGATGCAGATGAATTCATCAAATGGGTCGAGGCTTTGAACAATTATTTTGAGTACAAGGAGGTACCAGAGAATAAAAGAGTCAAGTTTGCAAAGATGAAATTGAAAGGTGATGCACTCACGTGGTGGAACTACACCCAAGGAGAAAGAGTGAAGAGTGGCAAGAGCATGATCTCATCCTAGAGTCGGATGGTAGAGAGGATCAAGGCTCAGTTCCTACCAGCAGATTATGAAGTGCAGATATATAGGAAAATACAGAACCTCAGGCAGAAGGTTATGGATGTATCCACCTGTTTGGTCTCAAAAACATAGGTCGTTAACCCTAAGAGGGTGCCAGGCTCTCTTGATGTTTTTGGCTAACTAACACGGGGTAGATATGGCTAAACCCCCTTCACTTCAGGCTTTGCCAAACCTAGGCAGGTAAACCTCTAATTAATAAAGCAAATAAAGATCATAATTAATCTAACTATTGATAATGGCACAAGTTATAAAACAGATGAAAAGATAGTAAGTTAATTCTAAATGATCTAAATTGTAATGCTAAAATATTAATGCAATCTAATTAAGTAAATCTAAAATGAATTTGTATAAGTGATAATGAAAATATTAGACCAGTGCCTTATTGAATATAGAGTCAGTATGATCATGAAATAAATGACTGTTTATTTGGTAAAAACTCAAACTATCTGGCATGAAAGAATAGGTATGTAACTTGTACAACCGTGCAAGGAAATAGTTAGTATTCCATACTTATATATATCCAATTGACAAAATCAAATTACCTACATTCATCTAAAAGGATTTAATCCCTCTTTGAAGGAACCTATCAGAATGATACTGCAATTGTAACAGATTTATCTAAAAATTGGAGACAGATACAACCCTAACTATATGACTCTTCTTACAGATCCATGACAATGCCTTCACAGTTACTATGATAGATTTAAAGGATTTAATTATGAAAGAAGAAACCAATTAATCTTATCACACTATAGTAGCAAATGTGTATAGACAACTTGAAGATATACTTGATAACTCAAATTGAATAACAGAGAAAACTTTGAAAGGAGACAGTCATATAATTGAATAAGTTTAACAAATAGTTGATACTAAAATCTACAGTTACTACTTCATGTTCATAGACTTGACTTCATCAGAGAATGCTTGCATATGGTCTAGCAAAAATAAAATATATTAAAAGTACATTGGCATTGCTGTTCAAATCTAATCTATAATATCTCCTATTCTATTCTGTAATCTTTCTCTATTCTATATCTCTCTATTTTCCTATATTCTTATAATCTAATTCTCTTCTAATAATTTTTTCTGGTCTTTGTCATCTCTTATAAAGAGCGGCATACAAGCTTCAGACCAATTACAACAGTTGTGATGGTTGATAACCGAACAACAATATTTGTCTTAATAAACAAACTCAGGAAAATTAATACTTGTCTTTAAGCACCAAATGGATAACCATTCCAAGATCAAACAAAGCTCTTTAATTGTAGTTCCGCTTAATCTCCTTTGAGGATTTCTTTATTATCCTAAAAAGACCAGATAAAACACAAATTAATGTCTGATCAAACAATCCAAACAAATTTATTTGAACAAATGTATTTACTCAAGTAATTACTCCCCTTATTGATGATTTGTCAATTGCTCAAAATCCTTTCGTGGGTGTTTTATAGTTTGATCCCCACTATGTACATCCTACAAAAAATCCATTCTTCAAATGTCAGAAAATATCTTAACCATTCAGATTAAATGTCGTTTTAGGGTTTCTGTGTTTTGTATCGGTGAAAGGTGCATTTTGTTTTACCGAAGGTGTAATACAAATGTATATCGCAAATGTATCTTTAAGAATGTATGTGAGAATGTACATTGTGTTGGATACAAATGGTGACTAGTATAAATGGTAAAGAGAACCGGTGATAACAAGTCATGTCTTGTATATACAATAGTTTGGCATATCGAAGATATACATTGTTGTTATACAAGCCAAATGTGCAAGTGGCGGGACCCACTACTTGTATCCAACCTTCATAAATAATGCCCGATACATACAGATTCAATTGAATCTTCCTTTCAGACTTCTTATTTTATAAATCGCATTATGTAGCCCCTTTCAATTCTGACTTGTATATGCATCCTCCGATATACTTTAAGTCCTAATGCATTGGTTTAACTAGAATTTAATCTTTCTTGGATTGCGCGTTGTATGTAGCCTTGTATATTTTTCTTTGCATGTCCCAAAACATACATACAAGGCGGAAACATACAACAATTACATCTCATTGCATAACTTTTCAGTTCTGCAACTTACATAAAGTGCAATGTATATTTGAATATACTTTAAGTCAAAATGCATCATTTATACCACATTTTAACTTCTTTTGAGTTCCGGCTTGTATGTACTACAATGTATGTATCCGAAACATACATACAAGGCCCGAAACATACAAGGATAAAACCAATTTTAATATTGCTTTCAGTTCCATCACTTGTATAAGTGCAATGCATATCGCAATGTATGTATACTAAAATGTATGTCTCCAAAAGCATACATATACAAAGCGTGATACATACAACAACTTAACTTTATTTCATAATTATTTTGAATCCACGGTATGCATATTCACCTTGTATGTAATGCAATGTATGTTGCATTCTTCCAAACATACAAACATAACATACAAGGAGCAGACCTGACAGAAAATACATTTCAAATTTTAACCTTGTCGGGTCCACCTTGTATGTAATAATAAAACATTAGAATAATGCATCAACCCGATGACTCCTTTATGCAACCGTACCACGACCCGATATACAAGGGACTTTGCATATGCATCATACAATGACACAACATACAAACCACTTTGTATATAAGAGACTTTGTATATACAAATGACTTTGTATATACAAACATACAAACCCATACCACAATGCATTTTACTAAAAACTCACATAACTTGCAAAATACAGGGAATTTTAAGATGCTTCAAAAAGCAACCCCTATTCATTTTCGACAAGGAATTCACCCATATTTAGCTCTAGTACTTAATGCCATTTTCCCTTTATTTTCAACAAGGTTTGTAACTTTTCACTTTCTTGTCTACGGTTCATCTTTAATGAGCTCTTCAACTGTGTTATATTATGTCTTTAGGAATCAAAATAGATCAAATCTAAATATTTATATCAACTCAATTTTTAATCTCTGCTTGAAAACAACTGTGGATCTTTCCATATATGCTCACATAGTGAAATCCTTGGATGATTGAAACCTAATATTTTCCAAAAAACAACCTGAGAATTTCAGTCCCAACAGTGGCTCTTTCTGGGGATGTATGCCCCTTGTGGGCATAGCAAGATCCCTGATCTCTGGGGGAATAGACCAGTGCTTTATCCATTGGGTAATAGAGTCTACTTTTGCCCCAAAACTGATATGGTCAAAAGACCATATCAGAAAAGAAAATCCATGTCTTTCCCCTGTCAAAAACCTTGTTTTGATCATGTTGTAATAAAACCAATTTGAACATACCATTGAAGTTTGCATGATTGGTCATATCCATATTTAATTGATTAGTGATGCTGGTATATTCTTCACCATTATGCATTTGAAAACCATCTATAATCTTATACTTGTATGACAGGCTAGACACAATCTCTATGTGATATTTTATGTAGCTGTATTTGTTGTCATCTTCCAAATGATGATTCTCTATCTGAACTGGGAAGCAAAAGAAATCAATTTGCATCTGATATTTATTTTGTTGAGTCTTGGCACCATCTAATGAAAAAGAATCACTATTATTTTCAGCATCACAAGTAACTTTCCCACACGATTGTGATCTTGAGACTCCATTATCACAAGATTCAATAGAAGCATTTATCTCTAGACAATCACTACTATCGAATTTACAATCATCAATTGTTTTTATCTCATCTGAATGTGATCTTGATACTGTACTTTCACACCAATCATGTGGTCTACTATCACGCAAAGTATCCTCATTGTCAAAGCATATGTATGTTGGACATGGTATTTGAGTATCATCCTTATGTACATATTTCTCATATTCTATAGTGAGTAATTCTAAAATTTGCTCACTGTTAAGTGAGCATATTTCTTCGTCCACCACATTGATGATGCTTTCTTCATCTCTTTCATCATTACCACAACACCCAAAATCAGATGTACCCATTTCATCAGCATGGTCACAAGATAATGTATCATTTTAATCGTTTGAAAATACTTCATCCTCTTCTTCCCCACACTGCCAGTTCATATATTGCGGTGGGTTGGTTGGGATAAAATTTGTCTGATATGGAGGCTGATAGTAAACATTTTGTTGTGGCACATATTGCTGGTATTGTGGGGCATAGTATTGTCCTGGTGGTGGATAGTATTGAGGAATGTTATTTGCCTTTATAAGTCGGGGCCCTTGTGGTGGCTTATTATGTTGGATAGGGTTAAGGTATGGATCATGAGGTACTCTTGGAATATATGGAGCATATGTGTTCTGAGAGGGCACATGTGAATTGATAGTACCACTCTGTTTATGTGGAGGGATAGGTTTTGGCGGTTCCAGTACTTGGAGGCCCAATTGTGCCAGCTGTCTATCTAATTCCACTATTTGTCTATCCAGTTCTTTGCCTTTTTGTATCATCTGTGATCTCCTAAGCTGTTGTTCTTTCCATTCTAAATACACTTCTAATTCCTGATTAGTCATGCTATCAAGATCAACGACATCTTGATCAACAAACTTCTCCTCAGCATGTGGGCTATTATAGTCATTATTTTCATTTGCATACCCATCCTTTAATGGTTCTCCTTCATGTCTCCTTAGTTCAAAGAATGTATCTAAAGGGGGTATGTTATATTTTTTCATGTTTCATCAATTTTATTTTCAAAGTCGCCACCTCTTGTGAGAAGAGGAAAATTTCATCTTTCTGGGTTCTTACCAATAGAGTCTACCAGTCTGTATTTGAATTTTGTGTAGAGTCACCACCTCTATTTAGAGGACTAATCAATATTTTGGGTTTTTCCTTCTGCCAGCAGAGTTATGCCTTTTAATTCTCTGACTCTAATAACACAGTCTACCACCAGGTTTCTCTATGTTTTGTCCCTAGTAGAGTCGCCAATTCTGTTATGACTCGGATGGGAAAAACATCAGAATCTCTGGTTAATACTATCACTTTGACTCCCTAGTAGAGTCACCAATTCTGTTAGGGTAGACTCGGATGGGGAGTGCAAATTTCACAATTATGAATCTCTGTTTGAAGACTTGATTTAAAAGTTTTAATGAATCTATAAAGAAAGATGGCCCGCTACTAGATTTTCTCAAGTTGTCCCCAGCAGAGTCACCAATTCTGTTTGGTCTCAAAAATGTAGGTCGTTAACCCTAAGAGGGTGCCAGGCTCTCTTGACATTTTTGGCTAACTGACACAGGGTGGATATGGCTAAACCCCCTTCACTTCAGGCTCTGCCAGACCTAGGCAGGTAAACCTCTAATTAATAAAGCAGATAAAGATCATAATTAATCTAACTATTGATAATGGCACAAGTTATAAAACAGATGAAAAGATAGTAAGTTAATTCTAAATGATCTAAATTGTAATGCTAAAATAATAATGCAATATAATTAAGTAAATCTAAAATGAATTTGTATAAGTGATAATGAAAATATTAGACCAGTGCCTTATTGAATATAGAGTTAGTATGATCATGAAATAAATGACTGTTTATTTGGTAAAAACTCAAACTATCTGGCATGAAAGAATA
Organism: Cunninghamia lanceolata; assembly: GCA_027924645.1. NCBI lineage: Eukaryota > Viridiplantae > Streptophyta > Pinopsida > Cupressales > Cupressaceae > Cunninghamia > Cunninghamia lanceolata. The sequence continues at coordinate 2,163,546 of BSBN01001091.1, forward strand.
GGTATGTAACTTGTACAACCGTGCAAGGAAATAGTCAGTATTCCATACTTATATATATTCAATTGATAAAATCAAATTACCTGCATTCATCTAAAAGGATTTAATCCCTCTTTGAAGGAACCTATTAGAATGATACTACAATTGTAACATATTTATCTAAAAACTGGAGACAGAATACAACCCTAACTATATGACTCTTCTTACAGATCCATGACAATGCCTTCATAGTTACTATGATAGATTTAAAGGATTTAATTCTGAAAGAAGAAACCAATTAATCTTATCACACTATAGTAGCAAATGTGTATAGACAACTTGAAGATATACTTGATAACTCAAATTGAATAACAGAGAAAACTTTGAAAGGAGACAGTCATATAATTGAATAAGTTTAACAGATAGTTGATACTAAAATTTGCAGTTACTGTTTCATGTTCACATACTTGACTTCATTGGAGAATGCTTGCACATGGTCTAGTAGAAATAAAATAAATTAAAAGTGAACTGGCATTGCTGTTCAAATCTAATCTATAGTATCTCCTATTTTATTCTGTAATCTTTCTCTATTCTATATCTCTCTATTTTCCTATATTCTTATAATCTAATTCTCTTCTAATAATTTTTTCTAGTCTTAGTCATCTCTTATAAAGAGCGGCATACAAGCTTTAGACCAGTTACAACAGTTGTGATGGTTGATAACCGAACAACAATATTTGTCTTAATAAACAAACTCAAGAAAATTAATACTTGTCTTTAATCACCAAATGGATAACCATTCCAGGATCAAACAAAGCTCTTTAATTATAGTTCTGCTTAATCTCCTTCGAGGATTTCTTTATTATCCTAAAAAGACCAGATAAAACACAAATTAATGTCTAATCAAACAATCCAAACAAATTTATTTGAACAAATGTATTTACTCAAGTAATTACTCCCCTTATCGATGATTTGTCAGTTTCTCAAAATCCTTTCGTGGGTGTTTTATAGTTTGATCCCCGCTATGTACATCCTACAAAAAATCCATTCTTCAAATGTCAGAAAATATCTTAACCATTCGGATTAAATGTCATTTTAGGGTTTTTGTATTTTGTATCGGCGTAAGGTGCATTTTGTTTTACCGAAGGTGTAATACAAATGTATATCGCAAATGTATCTTTAAGAATGTATGTGAGAATGTACATTGTGTTGGATAAAAATGGTGACTGGTATAAATGGTAAAGAGAACCAGTGATAACAAGTCATGTCTTGTATATACAATAGTTTGGCATATCGAAGATATACATTGTTGTTATACAAGCCAAATGTGCAAGCGGCGGGACCCACTAGTTGTATCCAACCTTCATAAATAATGCCCAATACATACAAATTCAATTGTATGTTCCTTTCGGACTTCTTATTTTATAAATCGCATTATGTAGCCCCTTTCGATTCTGACTTGTATATGCATCCTCCGATATACTTTAAGTCTTGATGCATTGGTTTATCTAGACTTTAATCTTTCTTGGATTCCGCGTTGTATGTAGCCTTGTATATTTTGCTTTGCATGTCCCGAAACATACATATAAGGCGGAAACATACAACAATTACATCTCATTGCATAACTTTTCAGTTCCACAACTTGCATAAAGTGCAATGTATATTTTAATATACTTTAAGTCAGAATGCATCATTTATACCACATTTTAACTTCTTTTGAGTTCTAGCTTGTATGTACTATAATGTATGTATCTGAAACATACATACAAGGCCCGAAACATACAAGGATAAAACCAATTTTAATATCGCTTTCGGTTCCATCACTTGTATAAGTGGAATGCATATCGCAATGTATGTATACTAAAATGTATGTCTCCGAAAGCATACATATACAAAGTGTGATACATACAACAACTTAACTTTATTTCATAATTATTTCGAATCCACAGTATGCATCTTCGCCTTGTATGTAACGCAATGTATGTTACGTTCTGCCAAACATACAAACATAACATACAAGTAGCAGACCCGACAGAAAATACATTTCAACTTTTAACCTTGTCGGGTCCACCTTGTATGTAATAATAAAACATTAGAACAATGCATCAACCCGATGACTCCTTTATGCAACCATACCACGACCCGATATACAATGGACTTTGCATATGCATCATACAATGACACAACATACAAACCACTTTGTATATAAGAGATTTTGTATATACAAATGACTTTTTATATACAAACATACAAACCCATACCACAATGCATTTTACTAAAAACTCACATAACTTGGAAAATATAGGAAATTTTAAGATGTTTCAAAAAGCAACCCCTATTCATTTTCGACAAGGAATTCACCCATATTCAGCTCTAGTACTTAATGCCATTTTTCCTTTATTTTCAACAAGGTTTGTAACTTTTCACTTTCTTGTCTACGATTCATCTTTAATGAGCTCTTCAACCGTGTTATATTAAGTCTTTAGGAATCAGAATAGATCAAATCTAAATATTTATATCAACTCAATTTTTAATCTCTGCTTGAAAACAACTGTGGATCTTTCCATATATGCTCACATAGTGAAATTCTTAGATGATTGAAACCTAATATTTGCCAAAAAACAACTTGGAAATTTCAGTCCCAACACCACCTATACAAAGGAGTTTCATAAATTGTCTCTAAGGTGTGGACATGCTGAGGATGAGAAAGGAAGAGTTGCCAGGTATATTAATGGCTTGAAGTATAGTATACAAGATGAGATTACCATCTTGACACTAGAAATTGTGGACAAGTGTTTCCAAGTGGCGATGAGAGTAGAAGAGAAGCAGAAAAGAAAGGAAGAATAGCAGAACAGAGGCAGAGGTGGAAGAAATTTCAGGGGCAGAAATAGCTTTGGTGGTAGAAATCAGTTCCAGAAGAATCAATGGGAGTCCAGTAAGCAAGAACACAGTGGAGAATCTAGTTCCAGAGGGGGTTTCAGAGGAAGGAGACCCAATGGAAGAGGCAAATTTGGTGGACCAGGCAGAGGTCCTAATGTCTTCACGGGAAGATGTTATAATTGTAACCATATTGGGCACACAGCAGGCACGTGTCCGAAGAAAGCCTCAAGCTCTCATGGAGGAGAGAGAACGAGCCAGTTGATTTAGGAAGAAGATTATCAGAGTGTGACTTCACCTATGGGAAGCGCAGCTCCAGCACAAGATGGAGAGAATCTCATGATGAGAAGAACAATGTTGAAAGTGCCACAGAACAAGGAAGCCCCCCAGAGGAAGACACTCTTTAGAACTCTGTGTAAATTTTTTGGCAAAAGGTGTAAGGTAATTGTTGATTTTGGCTCAACTAAAAATTTAGTTTCAGTAGAAATGGTAGAGAAATTGAATTTGAAAAGATTGCCACATGTTAGTCCATACAAAGTGTCCTGGCTGAACAAAGGGCAACAAGTCTTGGTTGATGAACAAGCTTGGGTAGAATTTCAGATAGGGGAATATAGGAACAAACTGTTGTGTGATATAATTCCCACGGATGCATGTCATTTACTGTTAGGTAGACCTTGGCAGTATGATGTACAAGCCCAACATGATGGTAAATCCAATTCCTTTGTTATCACTAAGAATGGTAGATAGTATAAGATGGATCCTTTACCAGAAGAGGGTGTAGACAAGAATGTAGGCTCAAGTATCATGTTAGTGAGTGGGAAAGAGTTTCTTCATACTTTGAAAGAAGAGGGAACCTAGGGGTATGCTCTGATTTTGAAACCTAAAGACAATTCTGATTTGTCTAAAAACAACAAGGAAAAAGTCCCTAAGGAAGTGCAGGAATTGTTAGATAAGTATAAGAGTATCATGGTGGAGGATATGCCCAATACACTACCCCCTATGAGAGACGTAAATCATCAGATTGACTTCATCCCAGGATCCACATTGCCAAATAAACTAGCCTATAAAATGACACCTGCTCAGAATGAGGGAATTGGTAAACAAGTGCAAGAACTGTTGGACAAGGGTTTGGTGAGGAAAAGTCTTAGTCCATGTGTTGTACCCACAGTTTTAGCTCCCAAGAAGGATGGCAAATGGAGGTTGTGCACTAATTCGAGGGCCATCAATAAAATCACCATCAGATATAAGTTTCCTATGCCCAGAATAGAGGACCTCATGGATTGTTTGGGAGGAGCTCAGTGCTTTTCTAAAATTGATCTCAAAAGTGGATACCATCAGATTAGGATTAGACAAGGGGATGAATGGAAGACAACCTTTAAGACTAATGAGGGTCTTTATGAGTGGGTGGTGATGCCATTTGGACTGTCCAATGCTCCAAGCACTTTCATGCGTCTAATGAATGAGGTATTGAAAGATTTTATTGGTAAATTTGTTGTTGTCTATCTTGACGATACTCTGATTTTCAGTAAGACAAAGGAAGAACATTTGCAGCATTTGGAATAGGTGTTGAAGAAGTTGCATGAGGAGAAACTAATGATTAATATGGAGAAGAGTGTCTTCATGAAGGAAGAACTCATGTACCTTGGATTTGTGATATCCTAAGACAATTTGAAAATGGATCCAGAAAAGGTAGATGCTATTCTGTCTTGGCCAGCACCTAAAACTGTAAGTGATGTAAGAAGTTTTCATGGTTTGGCAACCTTCTATAGGAAATTCATAAGGGGATTCAGTCACATTTGTGCACCTATTCTGGATACCATAAAAGGAGGGCAGAAATGTAAGTTTGTTTGGAATAAAGCAGTAGATGAATCTTTTGAGATTCTTAAACAGAAGGTAGCAGAGAAACCCATTTTGGTTTTGCCTGATTTTAATAAGTTGTTTACTGTGGAATGTGATGCCAGTAACCTTGCCATTGGTGTTATCTTGAGTCAGGAAGGCAGACCTATTGCTTTCTTTAGTGAAAAGTTGAATGATGCTAAAAGAAAGTATTCCACATATGATCTAGAATTGTATGCAATGGTTCAAGCATTGAAAAAATGGAGACATTATCTCTTGCCCAGGGAATTCATTGTTTATACTAACAACCATGCTTTGAGTATTCTAAATTCACAGGAGAAGCTAAATCACAGGCATATGAAGTGGGTCAAACAACTCCAAGAATACACATTTTCCATCAAACATAAGAAGGGACAAGCCAACAAGGTGGCAGATGCTCTGAGCAAAAGAGTGTGCACTATATAGGAAATCCAGTTGCAAAGTGTGGGAGTGGATTCTCTCAAAAATATGTACCAGGATGATGAGGACTTCAAGGAGATATATATAGTTTGTTCACAATTTTCAGATTCCTATCATTCTAATTTTTCTAAATTTTTGCTACAATAGGGGTTACTGTTTAAAGGCAACCAATTGTGTGTACCTAGGTGTTCCATGAGGGAGAACATCATAAAAGAGAAACATTGCGGTAGTCTTGGAGGTCATTTTGGACTGGACAAGACATTGGAGCAAGTGAGAAGGTTTTACTTCTCGCCTAATATGAAAATAGATGTCAAAAAATTTGCAGACAGTTGTCACATTTGCCAAAGAGCCAATGGGACTTCATCTAATGCAGGTCTCTATCAACCACTTCCAATTCCTCAAAGGCCATGGGAGTGCATCAGTATGGATTTTATTTTGGGTCTTCCCCAGACTCAAAGAGGTTTCGATAGTGTATTTGTCGTAGTTGATAGATTTAGTAAAATGGCTCATTTTGTGCCATGCAAATGTACCAATTATGCTTCACACATTACTGGTCTATTCTTTAAGGAGATTATTCGAATTCATGGTTTGCCATTGAATATTGTCACTGACAGAGATCCCAAATTTGTGGGACATTTTTGGTGCACATTGTGGAAGAAATTGGGCACTCAATTATCTTTCACGTCAGCTTATCACCCTCAGACGGATGGACAAACTAAGGTGGTGAATAGATCACTGGGTAATCTTTTGAGGTGTTTGACTAAACAGCATGGAGAAGCATGGGATATGATCATCCCACAAGTAGAGTTTGCATATAATGATTCTGTTAATAGGAGCATAGGAAAGAGCCCTTTTGAAGTTGTATATGGGATTCATCCCAGGGGAATTTTGGAGTTGAGAAATCTCTAGAATATGGAGAAAAGAAGTGCACAAGGAGAAGATTTTGCAGTCAGCATGAAGGATATCCATGACGCTATAAGGGAAACTATCCAGAAGAACACAAGGAAATACAAAGAGAGAGCTAATCAGAAGAAAAGGGATGTCCAATACAAAGTTGGGGATCTGGTAATGGCATATCTGAAGAAGGAAAGACTTTTGAAGGGGCAGCCCATGAAGCTTCTTATGAAGAAGATAGGTCCATGCAAGATTGTACACAAATTTGGGCCTAATGCATACGAAATTGAACTTCCTCCAGGATTAGTAATATCACCCATTTTCAATGTGTCAGACCTGTTTCCATTTAAAGGAGACAATGTTGCTGGTTCAGATGTGATAGAAGCAGGGGATGCAGAATGGATTTCTGATCTTCCACTAAGTCATCCAGTACAACTGGAATGTATTTTGGACACCAAAGTTCAGAAGAAGACTAGACATAAAACCTACAAGCAGTATCTGGTCAAATGGCGTCGTTTGCCTAATGAGGATGCTACCTGGATGAGCGTGGAAGACATCATCAAGCATGGGGTTAATATTTCACACTTGGTTCCTCAAGGGACTTGAGTTCTTTTAAGCCCCGGGAGTATGGTGTAGGGGCACCTAACAAATCTTTTGTTTTTCTTTGGATAAGGTCAAACTAACCAGTTGTTCATTTTTAGTTTTTGTTCTGTTCAGTTGTAATAAAAGCAGTTTGGGGATATGAAGTGGTTGGCCTTCCCCAACTATCATGAACTGTTTAATCTCCCAATGTATTGGGATAAATTGGCAGCAGAACGAACATTTGTGTTCGGTTCTGAATTTTGTTGTGTAAGTTCAATTCTATGCTGAAGAAGAATAAGACTCTGTTCCGTCAGTTTAGCATTTCCTATTTTTGTGTTAGAAGTTTTCATAATTTGTTCATTGTAGATTTTACCTTCCTGTGGTTTGTCACAAAATGGCTTGTTGAGGCATTCCACTGGTTTGACTCTCGTAGAGATCAATGGAATGGATTTAGTGTATATATATTTGTTTTTGTTCTTTTGTTTTGTGTTGAGGTTGGCGGTGCAGGGAATTGAAATGAAACAATTCGTACAGTAGGAGACCTAGCATCTCCATGTGCTAGGGTTTGGGTTGGAAGTTAGACGATTTGAGGACTTGCAGTTTTGTGAAGGCATCATCGACGAGACAGTGGTCGTCGACAGGAGATTTGAACCTCGAAGCAAAAGTCTTAGTCTCACCGAAGTATCGGGAGGAAATGACATGTTGGAAAATCTGGTCAGGGCCTCGTCGATAGTGGTTAGTCTTGTCAAAGGCAACATAACGTATCGGCATGTCAGGTTGAAGTCCGTCGGTGCATCGGCCAAGGATCGCAAGCATTCACCGATAGCCAGGGTCACACTGAAGTCAAAGTGTATCAGTGTGTCGACGGATTGGGTTCTAAGCTCACCGACGATCTAAGTCACACCAATGGTGTGGTGGTTCAAAGGGTCATCGAGTGATCGGCATGTCGGCACAATAGGATTTGAGTTCTCTGATGTTTGTAGTCTCGTCAAAGAGAAAACATTAAGTTGAGTTGTTGATGAGAGAAGTGAGATCAGTGGAAGAGTTTTTGAGTGTGCCGACAGTATTCAATCTTACCGATAGGAGTTAATGATGGGAAGTCTATATGAAGTGAAGTCAAATGAGGTCATGGTGGTATCGGCCTATTGGCCAATGAATTTTTAAGCTCACTGATGGTGATATCTCGCCGATAGTGAGTTCGAAGGTTCAAAAAGGATCTAAAAGTTGATAAGTGAATGGTTTCCACTGTGCACTCTGCATAAAAAACTCTTCAATGCATAAAGGACAAATCTGAGAAGTCAATGTTGTAGGTGGAAGGGAAGGATTAGAACCTTCCCTCTTTATTGCTCATAGTACAATTAGAGTGCAAGTAATCTTTTTTTGATTGTTTGCAGAGGCAGCAGAGCATTGGTCTTAACCCCAATGTGCAAATCTTCTGATAGATTGGGAGTTGAGTTTAATGCAAGATGGTGTGTACTCAGTGACTGAGTGCAATGCTAGGAATTGGTGCAATCAATTTGAATTGAATTGCTATATATGTTGGGTTTGGATTTGTGTTAAGTGTTGGTCGTTTTGAAAATTTCTCAGCAGCGTTGTGAGCTCTAGGAGGTAGATTAAGAAAGGATATTTTACAAGCTTTGTTTATACATGAATAAATCATGAAGTGTATGTAATATAATTAACAAATCTTTGTATCAGATTGTTGTTTTTGACCAATGTTGTAGGTGTTTCTCCTAGTAGACTATAATTGTAGTTACAGTTTACTTTTGCCACATTTAGTGGTATGATTGTAAGCTCTAATTTGATGAATGTGACAATTCTTAATCCATTTCCAAGCTTTGTGAATAGCCATTTTGGTATTGCATAGGGAAGAATATGGAATAGTGTGGGATTGTTAAGTATTTTCAGTAATCTAATATTGATTTCTTTATTTTTGATTCATCAAGTAGGCAGTTATACACTTCTATGTGATTGTTTTCCTCTGTTTCACATGAGACTCTATAGCCCAATGGATAGGCACCAGTCCGAGTAGCATTCGATTACCCATCTTCAAAATAAAAACTATATATCTTACCTTTAGAAGAAGAAGTAATCTTTATGCATCCTCATTGTGTAGGATTGCACTTATCAACTATATAGGGGTCATACAACAACCAACTTTCCTTAGTTCAGTGATAGATTTGGGGCTAATAGAGCAATCTAGGTTTGGTTGTTAATATTTTTAGTTGTTCATCTAGTTTGATTTTAATACCTACTCAGGTATAATACCCCTTGGAATATCCCTCTAGAGTTTAAGTTGACCTCGAAGAGCAGAGGAGTTTACCTGCTCTTGTAGTTGGCCAAAATCACCCAAACCTTGTTGATAAACCTCTTCCTTCCACCCTGACGACAATCCTTGGCCTAGGTAATTTAGGAAAGTTTTAGAGTTTTGTGTTGCTGTTATTTTGGGAACCAACATTTTGGCACCATTATCGGGGGAACAGTTATTTTGTTCAAAGTCAAAATCCTTGGTAACAGTGAATCATTTTAGTTCTAGTTGTTGATATTGAAATACAATTTTTTTCAAGTTTTCTTCCCAGCAGGGGAGTGGCGACTATGTTTTTTTAACCCATAATTAATTTCAATGTGAAAGAAGTTTCAAAATGGATAAGGGGAGAAACAAAGAGTAGCCTGGGCATGAAGAATCCTCTAGTAATGTTGGAAATATAAGAAGTATAGGCTAAGAAGGCCCAATGTGGTGCCTACAAGAAATAACCAAGACAATATATTTGTTGACCTTAGAAGCCAATATAACTACACTTTTGAGGACTCTGCTGATAATATCCTTAGGACAAATAGAAGAACTAACAGAGATAAGTATGACATTAGAAGGTGTTTAGGGTTGAAAATGAAGAGGATTGACTTTAATGGTTTGTGTTGATCCTCCTTTCAGCACTAAACATTCAAGGACATTCAACTGAGTAGAGAACTCTACTATAGATCACCTATCACTTGGAACATAGGGGAAGATTGGAATTGTGTAAATTTGTTGTTCAATTAAGTCCAATTATGCTTGAAACCCTAATTTCATGAAATCTAAACAAACAAACAAATTATGGAAAATGATCACACATAGAGATATCAAATGACAACCAAATGCATTCCAGATTTCAAAGTTTGGTGTGCAGAAAAGTTGGGGACTAATGAGCAGCCACCCTAGTCCAGTGCCTTAGTTTTTCGTCAGAATCTTAGAATGTTGTCTACAACATAGTTCTGTTGTTCCAGAGATTTCACAGTTGCAGGATCTGGAGGACTAATGAGCCGGTCCTTGAATCTAGGTCCCCATTTTCTTTTTAGATCTATGATTCTAACAGTCTACATTTCTCTCTTGCAACTCTATTTATTTCGCTTCCACAACCTGTAACCTGCAATCACAGAAAAGTGGGTTGGGGGTTGTGGTGTTTAGAGGCTTGCCTTGGTCAATCCCTGGAGAGACATTCAAGTCTTCTGAACATTGTTGTCAGATAAAGAGTGTGTATCCCTATGAGATAGAGGCAAAATCCAAATGATAAATGATAGAAAACACAATTGATATCACCTTGTAGTGAAGATCTCATGGAAGGAAGATGCTCTTCATGCCATGAGGAGATGGATACCAAATCTATAAATATAGACACAATAACAACAAAAAATTCTGCTCTGCAACACAATGAATGCCTTGAATCACTTTAACATAAAGCCACAAGTTTGCAATGTCCATCTAATGTCCATCTTCTTTACAAATGAATCACTAATCATGCTTATATATGCAACTACAAACATTCCCGCTAAGAATTTTGTAATTCAAACTTAGGATGTTGGCATAGGATCTAAGTAATGGTCATAAACTAACACCCAAAAATAGGTCTTGACCTAGAATAGGGTAGGACTAGGGCGCAGGCGCCCAAGTCCTCCCCCCTATTTCAGGTAGGAACCATGTCAAGTACAACCCCTAAGTCCCATTTTCCATGAAACTTTAGGGTTTTCTTATCGGGAGTCATCAAAATCATGCAAGATGCTCTAAATACATTCTAAAGGACCTGGGAGCTAAACCCTAAGAGGGAAAAGCCCCCAAGGGGACATTTTATGACATAACATTTAGCCCCCACTTTAATGTATGTATAAATGTAAGGCCAATACTTGCATTAAAGTACGGTCAACAAGCATAGTAAACATGCCAAGCACAGAGAAGACATGCCAATCACAATGGAGATAGTAATAGGTACGCAAAACATAGAGAAGATAGTTACAGTCACACAAAACATGAAGAAGACAATATTGAAGACACGGAAAACACAGTGAATTTAGTGAACACAGTGATGATTTCTTTTTCTTTTTCTCATATATAAAATGTAGATGCAAGTACAAGGAAAGTAAACACACCACCCATAATGTAGGAGGGACTCATCGCCACCAGTCTTTAAACTGCATATGAGGCAACAAACATGCCAAACAAATCTCAGAGTGTAGGAGGGACTCATCGCGACCAGTCTTTAAGACTGCACTTGAGAACAAACATGCCATACAAATCCCAAAGCACGGGAGGGACTTATCACCATTGGTCTTTAAACTATGCTTGGGAACAAACACACCATACACATACACATGGAAGATACAGAGAAAACACGATAGACAAGCGATGGAGTGTACCTATTTCTAGGTTTATCACCATCTTAGTCACATTGCAGGCACACACTGACGATTAGGCTTCACCACAACAATCATCAAAGACACTTAAGGGTTAAGATAGTCTCAGTCCGCTCCCCGCCTCCGCCAAGGACTTTTAGAAAATGACAGGATGTGCACTCTCCTCGAGAAATACACCATCCCTACCTCCATAGAGGGCTTAAGATAAAAAAGGATTGCATGATATCCCACCTCCGTAGAGGGCTTAAGTGATTGCAGTAGATTCAAGATTCACAATCACACTTTGCTAACATCTAAATCAGACAACATACCTTATATATGCCCCCACCTTAAGGTGGTTGATATCATGTCACGATATCAAGCATGTTAAGGTAGGAAGAAAACACACAAGGGAACATGAGCTCTTGCAAAGCCCATGCCCCTCGAAGGTGATATGTACTTTACGATCACCAAATGTTCCCACAAACACATTCCTGCAAGAAAAGTGTTAGCATCCATATAATCATGATAAACAACAATGCATATGATCATTCACATAGAGAACTGAGGTTATACTACGGATTCAGAGACTGAGTATAACCATGGGGCTATACCATAGAAATCTCAAAACTGAGTGTAACTAAGGTGGGATTCAAAGATAAACAAAGTGCACGGAGCAGCAGTATTGTTATGGTTTGTAAGTGCGATAAGACAACATCAAGATCATACAAAGTGATTCTACTAGCCAAGCATCACATAATATAAATTCCAACCCCATCGTCATGTATGGACTTGGTCCATTTTTTATTTCTCGCTGAAAGGACACTAGGTCCATATCAATATAATAAGTTTTTCATCATCTACTCACTAGATAGAACGACTAGAGGAAGGGAAACAGTAAATCAAGAGAGGAGAAACAAGTGCCTTAGGGATAGTCATGTAGGAGGGTGCCCCCAAGTCACCAACTGCAATGCTATGTCCATAAGACACAACACAACAATGAAAATAGAGGAGAAGCAATATAGAAGAATGATGATACAAATAGAAGAAGGTCACAACAGAGGTGGTCTCCCAATATCCTTGACCTTACAAGAGTATCAAGGGTCATCCCAAGAGGCCAAAACAACACATAACACATCATGGGGAAAACACAACACGGAGAGGAGGTCACATACATAAGCCAATCATGCTACGACATAAGGTGACCACCAAGGTTAGAGATACATACCTGTAAAGAACAACTAGTCTAGAATTTGGAACTTGTGAGCATCTTGGAGAGATGCTCTATCAAGTTTTGTGTGAATTTTGAGTGGTTCTTAAGAGATTCTTGTTTGTTGTCAGAAGTCCATGCAATGCTTGTTTCTCAAATACTTGTGTATGTGAGACCTTTTGTTGCTTGTGAGGAGGAGAACCACCATTATTTCCAACTGATGATAATTGTCTTACTCTTTTCCAATTTTTAGCTAGCTTTCTTTGTTGAGTTCGTCTACCATAGTGACAAGGACTATCTTGTTCTATCTCAATCTTTTTTTTTGTTATAGTATCTTGTTTTAGTTGTTTCATTTGTCTTTCTGATGCATTTTGGTTATCTCTTGATCCTTGTAAAGATAACAAAGGAGGAACCTCAACATAAATACCCTTTCCCCATGGACGAGGTGGGTTATCCAACTTTTCTTTATCCACTTCTATCATACCCACAATGTCATCATAATTCAAATAATCATCTTCTACTTCCACTATTTTCTGTTCCAACATATTGTTATTGGTATGCTTAGGGAAAGGATTAGTAAAAATTTGTAAATTCTGATTTGGCAGAGAAACTGACTTATTTCCATTATCATTCACACCCAATACTTGTATAATATTCAAGTTAATGAGGTCTTGTATTTCATGTTTAAGATGCATACATCATTCAGTATCATGTCCTTGTTGTCGATGAAAATGACAAAAAGAATCAGCATCGAAATAAGTTCCTTGCATTTTATTAGGATCCAAAGGTTTAATCAGGGGAAGCTTCATGAGGTTATTACTCACAGCTTGATTCATTATAGAGTTCAGATATTAGAGTAAACTTTCCTTGCTGATATTGTTCCTTCTTTGGATTAGTGATAGCAGGCACTTGTGAAAAATTGTTTGAATTTTGTCCATTAACCTTGATGAAACTCTTATTATTCCTCTTGAAGTTATTTTACAAAGGCCCACCCATGGATTGACTAACTTGAGCCGATGAGTTTTGATTTTCATACTGACTAGACGAAAGTTGATAATCAGGAAGTGTGGTACATAGATGTTGAAAGGAGTTATACTTCATCAAGAGGATCTTATCACAGATGTTAGGTTGTAGATTTGTAATAAACACCTTATGAACATCCTCATCCTTTATTTGATATTGAATTTGTGCATAGAGAGATTGATACAGACTAATAAACTTAGTTAACTTCTCTTTCAGACCTTTCTTGCAATGAACTAAATCACTCAAAGAGACTTGAGGTCCAATGTTTGCTTGAAAATGTTGTAAAAATTGATCCACTAACTACAAAAAGGAATGTATTGAATTCAGAGGCAAAGAGTAAAACCATTCTAAAGCAGTATCTTTGAGAGATCGTGAGAAAAGTTTTGCTAACAAATCCTCTTCAAAGTAGAAATCACTACACATAGCCATGAATGCTACCAAATGAGTATTAGGATCACCTTTTCCACCATATTTTTCAAAGCAAGGAGTCTCAAACCTCTCGGGCATAGGAGTTCTCAAGATTGCATAAGATAGAGGATTACAGACCATATGATAGGTTGGTATATTAGGTTGTGAAGAATTTGTCAAGTTTGTCACTTTTTGTTGTAAAGAATTCATGCCTTGCAAAAGTTGGTTTAAGATGGCATCATTGGGAGATGTATTTTTATGCAAGGAATTAGAACCAAAGTGAGGAGGTGATTGAGCCTGGGTAGTGATAAGAGGAGGCTGGGCTAAGAATAAGTGGGATGGAGAGGTGGTTGAGAGTGATTATTCATAGAAGAGGTCCTCTTAGAAACCAAGTTCTGATAATTAAATCCCACAAGTTTGTAATTTTGTGAATTAGCACCATTAGATACTCTAATACCAGTGGTAGAATTACTATAAGCATTTGCATTAGTTGTTAAAATTGTCGATGTAAATGTAGGCATTCCAATAGTCAGTATAGGTGCCGATACTTGCGTGTGAGATGGTGACGATATGTTTTTAATACCATTTGCACATTCAGTCACCATCATGACATTATTGTATACAATATGTGTTAAACCTTGAATAACATTAATACCATCTTGTCCTTCTTTTATCAATTCTCTTATGTGGTGGATCACAGGGATAGCTTCTTCTACTATCCTTTCATTTCCAACAAATACTTGAAAATCGGCTAAGTCTTTATCAAGTTTGTTTATTTTATCATTAGGCACATGTGTGACCACCTCAATAGTGTCCTCAACACAATGAAATACTTGATCTTCCATACCAGTATGAGGTGTAGTATCTTGCAAAATTTGTGTCTCTCCTTTTGTAAACAAGGTATTCAAAGGATTTTTAGAGGTAGGAATATCGTTTTCTTTGAAAGCACTAGGTCTCATGAGTCTTCTACTTCTTCTTAAAGGGATATTTATATTAGGGCAGTGGGTTATAATACTCATACAAAAGCATGCAACACTCAATGCACAAACTAATAGAGCCAACCCTAGGAGAAAGATATGTTTAAGAACCAAAATGTTTAATTTTTTACCTTTTTTCAGTGCAAATCACTAGGAGGAGAGGTGTTGTGAAGAATTTCAAGAGGGACAAAAAATAATATGTTTGATATCAGTTCAATAAATCAATAATATCATTCACAACACTTTGTTGATGCAAACCTAGAGTGATGACAAGTCAAAACCTAGTGAAAATACACTATGCAATTTTTCACAAATTTTCAATGCAAAGATCCAATAAAAAGGGTTTTGTAAAGAATTTTAGGAGGGGAAGTAGATAATAACAGTAATATCAGTCACGTAAATCCATAAAATTTGTTACAACATGCTTATAGTGTCAATCTAAGCCAAACCCTAGTGAAAATATAGCCAAAATATGCAATTTTTCACAAATTTTCAATGTCAAAGCCTGATAAAAAGGGTTTTGTAAAGAATTTTAGGAGGGGTAGAAGATTATAACCCTAATAACAGAAAATTAGTGCAGAAAAATCCTTTACAACACGCCTATGATGCAAATCTAGAGAGACGATAAGGCCAAATCTACTGAAAAAACAAGGTTTTCAAACCCTAGACATGAAATTTTATAAGAAACCACTATGATGAAACACTAAAGTTAGAAATCAGTCCTAATGAGTGTTTTTAAAGGGTAGTAAAATCTAAAACAAGATTTTGACTACAAACCCTAGCTAATGCAAAACTAGGTTATATGGGAAAATGCACAATTCCAAGCAATTTTTAATAATTTGATCATGAAAATGCAATGTAAATAAATGATGAATAATGAATTTCTAGATTTTAAATCAGATATGATGATAATGACATAAATTTATTGAAATTAAATGCCAACTAATTCAAATTATTTGAAAATACAAGCTAAAAATGCCAATTTTTTCAAATATTTCAAAATTTTCAATTTTTTTGTAATTTTTCAAATGCAATAAGATGAAAAATGAAATGAATGAATGTAAATCTAAAGTACAACACTCAACAAGGTGCAAAAAGTTCAAAAACATGGGTTCACCAAAACGTTTAGGGTTAAAAATGAAGAGTATTGATTTTAATGGTTTGTGTTGATCCTCCTTTTTCCACTAAACATTCAAGGACATTCAACCGAGTAGATAACTCTACTATAGATCTCCTGTCACTTGGAACATAGGGGAAGATTGGAATTGTGTAAATTTGTTGTTCAATTAAGTCTAATTATGCTCAAAACCCTAATTTTGTGAAATTGTAAACAAACAGACAAATTACGGAAAATGATCACACGCAGAATATCAAATGACAACCAAATGCATACCAGATTTTGAAGTTCGGTGTGCGAAAAAGTCAGGGACTAATGAGTAGGTGCCCTAGTCCAGTGCATTAGTTTTTACCAAGATCTAAGAATGTTATCTACAACATAGTTCTATTGTTCTAGAGATTTTATAGTTGTGGGATCCAGAGGACTAATGAGTGGGTGCCTGAGTGCAGGTCCCTGTTTTCTTTTTAGATCTGTGATTTTGACAATATGCACTACTCTCCTCAAACTCCACTTCTTTCACTTCTGCAACCTATAACCTACAATCAAAAAAAAGTGGGTTGATGGTTGTGGTGTTTAGAAGCTTGCCTCAGTCAAGCCCTGGAGAGACATTCAAGTCTTCTGAACATCGTTGTTAGATAAAGAGTGTGTATCCCTACGAGATAGAGGCAAAATCCAAATGATAAATGATAGAAAACACAATTGATATCACCTTGTAGTGAAGATCTCATGGAAGGAAGATGCTCTTCATGCCACGAGGAGATGGATGCCAAATTTGCAAATACAAACACAATAACAAGAAAAAATTCTGCTCTACAACACAATGAATGCCTTGAATCACTTTCACATAAAGCCACAAGTTCGCAATGTCCATCTAATGTCCATCTAGTTTACAAATGAATCACTAATCATGCTTATATATGCAACTACAAATATTCCCACTAAGAATTTCATAATTCAAACTTAGGATGTCGGCATAGGACCTAAGTAACGGTCATAAACCGACACCCAAAAATAAGTCCTAACCTAAAATAGGGTAGGACTAGGGTGTGGGTGCCCAAGTCCACCCCCTATTTTAGGAAGGAATCATGTCAAGTACAACCCCTAAGTCCCTTTTGCCGTGAAACTACAAGGTCTTCTTATCAGGAGTCATTAGAATCATGCAAGATGCTCTAAATGCATTCTAAAGTACCCGGGAGCTAAACCTTAAGAGGGAAAAGCCCCCAAGGGAATATTTTCTGACGTAACAGAAGGAATGAGAATGTTATTGGTAGAGGTACTAGAGATAGATCTCATGATCCTTATTTGCAGATGTTTGACAATGCTAGTGAGAATTAAGAAATGCAGTAGACTACAAGGCATCCCAATTCCCCCACTAGGTCATTTAGAGATCAACAAGACACTATCCCAAATGAGGACGATTAGCAACAGCATCCTGGTAATGATGAAGAAAGAGAAAGAAGGATCCAAGATGAGTTGGATCTACTTGATCACCTCAGAAATAGACAGAGGGAGGTGCAAGCTTTACTTGAGCTACAGGAAGCTCAATTAGCCCAGTAAGGCTTAAATCAGAATGCACAACAGTATGCACATCAGCAACAATATCATCAACCATATAATCAACATAATAACCAGAGACAACAACAAAAACATCAAATGGGACAGTAGGGTGTAAACCAAATCCCTTCTCACAACATTAATATTCAGCCACCACTAAATCAAGTGAACCAACAGCATGGAAACATTCAGAATGTTGGGCATGCTCAGCGAAGACAAGCATAGAGGTTTATTGCACAGAGGTAGTTGTTGGGAGATAAAAGATACAAACAACTTGATTTCATTAGTGTTCCTAATTTTCCTAATCCTATTCCAACTAAGATTAGAGGGAATATTCCAAGATTTCAAGACAACAACGTTGTCACTAGTGAGGAACACATGTGACATTTTATTAATGTCACTAATGAGTATGAGATTGAAGACGAAGATGTGATGATGAAGTTGTTCATGCACTCATTGGAAGAAAGTGCAAAAGAATAGTACAAGGCTCTCTCTGACAATAGCATTGATTCTTGGGAGGAGTTCATGAGAGTTTTCAGACTGTAGTATGGGGATAGGATTGATCCCAAATTTGCCATCCATGAGCTCATAGCCATCAAAAAGGCCATCAGTGAGACAATAGCTAATTTCATCAACCACTTCATCATGACTATGAGAAAGGTACCTCCTCATATGTGACCTAATGAATCAATGTCTTTAGTTTAATATTGTGGTGCATTTGATTCAAAGCTTGGTTATTATTTGAGGAACAAGAGTCCACAAACATTAAGGGAAGCATATGCTACAATTATAAATATTGAGAGTAATATGAGAGCTTTAGGAAAGCATATTAAAAGGGATGATTTGAAATTGTCCTAGATTGACAAGGTTATTTGCAATAAAGCCCTCACTACTGATGATAAATTGGACAAATTTATGGGGGTAGTGAAGGATCTGACTTATAAGGTTGTTAGAAATGATAAAGGGTTGCCACCTCAGGGTGCTGCAATACATTTTAATGAAGGATAGAGGCTTCATAACAGGCCTTATAATATTGATTGGTCTAAGAGACCACAACGGAATGATAGGCAAGTTGCTCCCAGGCATGTGAGTTTCAAACAGCCTAAAAGGGACACCCTTGACCCTTTGAGAAAGGATCAAGTTAAATTCCAAGATGATTCTTTGTGGTGCCAGTCTTGTTTTCTTCCCCATGATCCATCAAATTGTGTTGTGGCTCAATCATTGAGTAAAGAAGAAGAATTCCCCAATGAGGAAGGTACAACTAAGTACTATGAAGAAGAGATAAATCAGTTTGATGCAGATGAGTATGAGCATATAGATCAAGATGTTGATTGTGATGACTATGAGGAGGATGATCATATTTTTTAATATAATTATGATGAAGGTCCGAATAAATATCAATTACTAGCCCATGATTTTGGGCATCTAAGGGACCTTATGCAAAAAAAATATTAGCAGTCCAAGCCCTCAAAAGAGGATATGAAAGCATTGACTCATGCTGCCATCTTACAAGTCCAAGGAGGCTATCAGCTGAGGAACAGAATTGTCCCTATCCAAAATATCCTTGCTAAGGAATTGAAACAACATAAATCTGATGAGTAAAGGGACAAAGGTAAAGGGAATGTGGAGCAGAAGAAGAACATTGCTCCCAAGAAAAACATTCCAGAAAAGAAAAAGTCTCTCATGCTACTCCCAATAGAAAAATAAAGGTACATGCAAAATAATCTAGTGTCAGTCCAACCTCCAGTCATTATGCTTGTTTTGGGGTCCCATTATCCAAAAGGTGGTTATAAGTGTGATCAGACCCAAACACCAAAGGAGCTAGAAAAGGAAAAGACAAAGGAAGAAGGTAAGGATATTTCATCAAACCAAGTAATACCTTACATTCCTTCTACAAATGATGTAACTATTTCATGTGACACTCCCTTGCCCAACTATCTCCCTATTGACATGGCACAAGTTTTTAGCCAAATTAGAATTTCTATGCCAATAGTGGAACTCCTTAGGATCCCTGAATGTAGGGATAGGGTAGAGTCTCTTATTACTGTTGTAGATGTCCAAAAACAACCTGTTGTTGTTTCTAGCAGTAATGATGAGGGTGTGAGTCATGATGAAACTATAGAAGTTTACTCAGGGTCTTCCATGGTAAATAGAAATACAGGAGTTGACTCCTTTTACACCACTCTGATTATAAATGGATGGTTGTTACACAACTGTATGCTCGATTCTGGGGCATCCATCAATGTCATGCCACTAGAAATTATGAATGAGTTGGGATTGAAAGTGTCCAAATATTTTGGCAAATGCTTTGCCATTGACTCTAGGGAAATCAATGTTATAGGTTTGGTCAAGGATGTTGAGGTCAAACTTGCTGCCTACCTAGAAAAATCTTTCCTCATGGACATAATTATTGTGGACTGCCGAGCCAAATGGGGCATGTTGTTATCTAGGAAGTGGTTTGCTTCCATGGGTGGTAGTATCCAAATGGACCTGTCATATGCTACCATTCTTGTCTAGGGCATGGAAGTAAAATTATATAGGGAGAAGAAGGTGGAAGATTTGAACATTGAAGATAGATATAAAATAGAGGATGGTCATGCAAATTTCTTTGACACTAAAATTGATCACTTTATGGCATATTGCAATGATGATGATCCTAATGTAAATGTTTTACCTTCAAACCCTGTTGTTGTTGTTCATGATACATCTGATTTGTGAACGCTATATTTTGATGGCGCATGCTTAAAAGAAGGCTCAAGTGTGGGGATTGTTCGGGTATCTCTAGATTGTGAACAATTTGGCATGCCTTTTAGACTTGATTTTCAGTGCACTAACAACATAGCTGAGTATGAGGCACTATTATTGGGTTTAAATTTGGTCACAAGCATAAAATCAAGTGTTTGAAGATTTATGGTGACTTAGAATTAGTTGTGCAACAGATTAGAAATAAATTTTCTGCCAAGGATAAATAATGGTTAAGGGGATACATGAATGTTGTGTGGGATACCGTGGAGCTATATGATGCCATTGGCATCAAATGGGTTAATAGAACTAGAAATTAAAAGGAAGACTCCCTAGTTGTAGTTGTATCTAATTTTGATCCCAGTTCAGATCTCCTTATGACCATCAAGTTGTTGAAGTACTTACATAGCCGACCATCCCAGATAATGTATACAGTTGGCAAGTCTTCAATGATAGCAATCAGATTTTTAGTTTCCTAAACTACATGGATGAATTTGATAATCAAGTAATTGACTGACAGCTAATGGTTGAAATGGAAAATGACAAAGAAACATTGTTTGGTAGCGAAGTGGTACAATTGAAGATCAATACCATTCCCAAGGGATTGGCAGCATTGGAGAGGATGTTTGACAACGCTGACTGTTGGAAGAGAAATGGTAAACCAGTTCAAGAAGACAATGTAGAAGGTGTTAACCTTGGAACCAAGGAAGCACCAAAGATGGTTTACATAGGCAAGAAACTAAAGCCTCATAAAAAGAAAATGTTGATTGCTTTGTTGAGGAAATTTAGAAAGCTTTCTGCATGGTCATATGATGATTTGAAAGCTTATAGGGAGAATTTGTTTTAGCATACTATTCCCCTTTAACCTAATGCAAAACCATTTAGGTGGAAACAAAGGCCTATAAATCCCACCATAGCTCCCAAGATTGAAAAGGAGTTACTAAAACTGAAAGAGGGAGGTATCATCAAGCCTATCAGACACTTTGAGTGGGTGTCTAATCTTGTCCTAGTCAGAAATAAGAATGGGGAGATTAGATTGTGTGTTGACTTTAGAAATCTGAACATTGAGTCCCTCAAAGATAATTATCCTCTGCCAAGCATGGATCATTTATTGCAAAGGGTGGTTGGTTTAGAACTAATGTCAATGATGGATGAATTTTTAGGGTATAACCAAGTGTTGTTCAAGGAGTCTAAACAACAGAAAACAACATTCCCCACTCCTTGGGGTACGTATGTATATCTGAGAATACCATTTGGTTTAAAAATGTAGGATCTACATTTCAAAGAGCAATGGATGTGGCCTTTGTTGGCCTCATTGATGAGATCATGGCTATATACTAGGATGATTTGACTGCAATTTCAAAGGATAGAAGCGATCATTGCAAACATTTGCAATTGATTTTTGAGAGTTGTTTAAAGTATGGGATCTCTTTAAATCAAAGGTATTCAGTTAGATTCCTTGGTCGAATTAATTTTGTAAGGAGATTCATCGCTCACTTTGTTGAGAAGACAAAGCCATCTCCAAGATGCTTAAGAAGGGATAATTCGTCATGTGGGACATGGAATCAGCTGAAGGTTTTTTTGACATAAAGGAGGCTCTAAAAAATGTGCCAGTGCTAGTAAGTCCAGACTATTCCAAGCCTTTCTAGCTCTTTTCTTTCACTTCATTTTACACTATTGTTGTTGTGTTACTACAAAATAATGAAGATGGATATGACAAGCCCATAGTATTTTTTAGTAAATCTTTACAAGCTGCTGAGTTGAATTACTCCATTATGGAGAAGCACGCCTATGCATTGGTCAAGGCTACAAAAAATTTTAGACCCTATTTCATAGGGGCCAATATTATTGCATATGTTCCACACACAGCAATGAAAGATATATTCATGCAACAGGAGGCTTTAGGTAAGAGGTGCAGATGGATCAACAGGATCCAGGAATATGATATGGACATACAAGTCACCAAATTGGTAAAAGGCCAAGGCTTAGCCAAGCTGATGGAAAATTCAAATTTTGAAGCAGTAAAGATAAATGAAATTGGGGAAGATGATGTAGCTCCTCATTGTTCATTGGCTAAAAATCCATGGTATAAAGATATTGTCTTTTACCTTGTTAACATGCATTATCCTCCATGCATGAGTGTCACATAGTAGAGGACCCTTAAACTTTAGTCCCAAAGGTATTTCTTAGTTCAAAAAGTATTAATGTGGAGAAACCATGAAGGGCTTATGTTAAAATGTCTGAACCAACAACAAGTAGAGGTTGCTATGGAAGAATATCATCAGGGAGTATGTGGTGGGCACTTCCATGCCAAAACCATAGCACATAAAATCATCAAAGTAGGATTTTGGTGGCCAAGTATTTTCAAGGATGTTGCCAAGAAAGTTAGAAAATGTGATGCTTGCCAATGTTTTTCTGGCAAGATGAAATTTGCTGCAACATTACCTCTTATGACAGTTATAGTTGAAGCACCATTTCAACAATGGGGCATTGAATTCATAGGAGAAATTCAGCAAAAATCCAACAATGGATTCAAGTGGATCCTTGTGGCCATTGATTACTTCACCAAGTGGGTTGAGGCTATCCCCACTCACTATGCCACTTCCAAGGTGGTGATTGATTTTTTTATGAGCAATATACTAACTAGATTTGGAGTGCCATCAAGAATTGTTATAGCTAATGTCGTGTGCTTTAGATCTCAGGATATTTCTGATATGTGTTCCAAGTATGGAGTTAAGCTGATTCATTCTTCACCATATCATCCCTAGAGTAATGGACAAGCTGGGTCTAGCAATAAGAGTCTAATGAAGATTATAAAGAGGATGCTAGATCAGAATAAGAAAAGATGGGATGATAAATTGAAATATGCTCTATGGGCTGACAGGTAACATTCAAGAAATCCATTGGAAGGAGCCCATTTGAGTTGGTATATGGAGCAGAGGAAAAAATGCCAATGTCATTGGAGTTACCTGTATATCAATTGCTACAACAAATAGGTGAGGATGGGGATGATACTTTAACTCTGAGAATGCATTAGTTGGCTGAGTTGGATGAGGCTAGAAGGTTGACACATGATAAAAACCAACAGCAACAGTAGAAGGACAAATATTTTCTCAACAAGAAAATAATAAAGAGGAGCTTTCAAATTGGTTACTTGGTTCTCTTGTGGAATGCCAAAGCAGAAGACAAGAGTAAGCATGGCAAGTTTGAGCCTTTGTGGTTGGACCCTTACCAGATTGATGAAAAAGCTAGACAAGATATTGTTGGCAAGAGACACTATATGGTTTCATGAGTATTGTCATTGATGGCAACAAAGTTCATCCCACCCATCTGTAGAACCTATACCGGAAGTCAAATTGAAGAAGTGTTGTGGTCCGGTAAGCAAGAATAGAGCATGCAACACGGTTTGACAGTCAAGTCCGGATCTCTTAGAGAAAGTATCTTTGTAAAGTGTGGACTTGGGGAAGTCAAGAGGAATACATTAACTGATAGATTTTAGGGATTGAGCCTCCAGTGATGTAAGAGTGAAGAGATATGAGCATCTAAGTATTGGGGTCCGGTTTGGCAGAGTTGACAGAGGAAGAACTGACCGGCAGAGTATCAGACCTCAATCCGGATGAGTTGTTGATGGTGATCAAGGTTCTTAAGGTATCATCCATGATTGGCCGACATGTTAGATGACTTCTATAAGCATCTCCTTGATACGCATCACTTGATAAGTAAGGATTCAGCCGACAGATCAGAGTTTGGATAAATATTGACTATTCTGGATGCCGACTAGAAAGTGGATGAAATCCTTGGTGCAGATATATATACCAGATTGATTCTGGTATGAAGGTGTGTGTTGTGTGTTGTGGTGTGTGAAGAAAAGCAGAAGAATAGTGTGAAAGCAGTAAGACAAGTCTGGTATGTGACAGGTCAACAGCACCAAAGAAGAGGAAGGATGAAGTGTAGTAGATCAGTGTATTGAGCCTAACCAATACTGAACCTCAGCATATGTGGATGCTTCTCATCAGTTCAAGGATCTTGTTATTCTTCTTACAACTTGTAGACAGTAAGTCTCTTGTAGGCAGTGAGCCTCTTGTGAGCAGTGTGCTCGGGTAGTGAGCCCTAATTGGCAAGTGCCATTTTGTATTTCTATTCTTCTAACAGAGAATACAATCTTGGGTTAATCACCCCGTGGTTTTCTCCCTTAATAGGGTTTCCATGTCAAAAATATTGTGTCATGTGTATTTCCATTTCACGGTTATGTTTTCTTATTTGAATTGATGCTGCATTAATTGTTAAGAAAGTTCAGAAAGCTGAAATAATTAAGATAACTGATTCACCCCCCTCTCAGTTATCAACAATTGGTATCAGAGCCAATTTCCTCCAAAAAGAGCCTAACAGCTTGAGGAAGATCTGGGAACTCAAATGGATGTGTATGGTATGAGGGAACAACTTCAGTCTGCCCTTGATGATCTTGAGCAATCAAACTCTGAAGTCAATGAATTGAAGGGAAGACTCAAACAGGCTGATGATTTCATAAATGAAGTAAAAGGGAAACTGAGTATCTCTATGAAAAAAAGAAAAGACCTACTTCAGCAATTGGCAAGTCAAAGTGAAGACAATGGTACAAATGAAGATTTAAAAGAAAAAACCAAGTTATGTGAAAAGAGATCATTATGGTAAGACATGAAATGGAATCAAGAGTTATAAAATTTACCCAAGAAATTGAAGAGAAAAGAAAAACTAAAGATGATCTAAGACAATCTCTCAAGGAGAAATCATAAGACTGCCACAAGATGGATAGAATAATTAGACATCTTGAATCTAATCTTGAAGATGCTAAAGATAATGAAGAAAAACTTGAGGATCAAATTGTCTCTCTTAAAAGGGATCTTCAAACATCAAATGAATACAAAGAGAAATTCAAGATAAGTTCTCCTGAACTTGAAGTTCTTCTTGAAAGCCAAAAGAGGGTAGATGACAAGTGTGGCTTGGGATATGAGAAAGGTGAAAGCTCCGGATCCGGTCAGAAGAAGTTTGGATCAGAAAATCTAAGGAATAGGCCTAGAAGACCTCAAATAAGGCAACCTAATGCTCAAAGATATCCATCCTTCAATGGATACTGCCACAACTGCAATAACTTTGGTCACAAAGCTAATTAGTGTAGAAAGAGAATAAATCAGACTAATACATCCTTCTCTAGACAATGTTTTAACTGCAAGAGGTATGGTCACAAATCTCATGAATGTAGAAATATGCAACTGACCAATTCATTCAATGGTAGACACTTTGCATGCAATATAATGGGTCATATGGCTAATCAATGCAGATCAAAAGGACATCAATTAAATATGCAAAGAAATGTTGTTTGCCACAATTGCAATAGATCTGGTCATATTGCCAAATTCTGTAAAAGCAAGAATCAGGACAAAAGAGGTCCAGTACATCATAATCAGAATCAAGACAAGGGAAAAGGAAAAGTGAATATGGATCCGCACCAGAATCTGGTGCTAATATTCCTTCCAAAAATTAAAAAATGAGCTCTGGCTCAGGGGGAGACACAAGGAAAAATATTTTTCCCCTAGCCAGTTAATTGGTGCCAGAATTGGCACAAGGAGAGTTGCGGATTAAAGGATTCTCAGAGAAACATCTAAATAAACTATGGTTAAGATATGGAAGATCCACAAGATGTTTAGAACAAGATCATTTTCAGTTCATCAAGTCATCCAAATAAGGAAAACAAGGCAAACCGAAATGACTTAAGTTGAGCATTTATTGCAACTTGGTATTAGGGTTTGCGGAGCAATATAAGGGTTTTTCTTATTAAACATTTGTTCATTCTGCATTCAAGAAGAAGCGAAAAGGAGCTCTGCAACAAATTTCTTCAAGCCCATCAAAGATCATTTGTAGAAGTCGATTCATCTAGCAATTGATCTGACTCACTCCGTAAAACCTAGAAGTGTAAAAGGTGTAGACACCCTAAAATGACCGTGTCATCAAATCACTTGCATTTCGTCATTTCTTCCTAATCACCTGCATTTCAACATTAATTAAATAATCTAATTATTTAATTAATTTCACCAAATTCTTCTAAATCTCCTAAATTCAAAATTAATTAAATAAATCCTCTTTATTTAATTAATTAAATTAAATTCCTCTATATTCTTCCACAATTAAATAATTTTAATTATTTAATTTGATCATTATCCTCTTTCCAAAAATTAAGTTCACATTAATTAAATATATCCCATTATTTAATTAATTCATCACAATTCTATCTTATCTACAATTAAATAATTTACATTATTTAATTAAATCAATTGTTCTTCTAAATTTAAATAAATCAAATCAAATTTATTTAAATTATCTCAATCCTCTAAAAATAAATAAAATCAAATATTTTATTTATAATCTTATGTTCTTCCAAAATCATACACAACAATTAAATAAATTTATTTATTTAATTTGCTTTTAAATCTTCTAAATTAAATAATTCTAATTATTTAATTATTTCTTCCAATAATATCTTCTCTAAATTTAAATAAATCAATTATTTATTTAAATTGCTTTTTCTTCTAATTTGAGTTATCTCTAAAATAATTCAAGCTTTCTTGCTCATCAATTAAATATTTCTATATTTAATAAAGCAAAATATCTTCTTTTCTCATGCAAATCCCTTCTTGTTTTAAATCACTTAACTGATTGCTTTATTCTTTTAATTGATTTATCTCTTCAGTTAACTCATTCTTCTATTCTTGATAACTCCTCTCATACAAAAGAAAGCAAAACACATGTCTGCTTTTCATTCGTTGCACATTCCTCAACTTATCTCCTCCGTTGATTCTTCTGAATTATCTGGACCGTTGATCGATTTTCATTGAAATCTATATAAACCCCCCTCATCTCCTTCATTACCTCTCTCTCTTCGATTTTATTCTCAGGCATACTTGACAGCGCTTTGAGCATACAATGATTCGATTGAGCACTCTTACGATCTTTTGACATTGATCTTCTTGAGCCACTTTACGATCTTTTAACATTGATCTTGGCGCAACCCTTACGATCTTTTGACATTGATCTCTTGAGCACACTACTTGCTTGTTGCAGCTATGGCTTCGCAACTTCATTGAGCAATCCACATTCAATCCAAAGGGAACAATACAGGTTTTGGTAAGAGCTTTCATTTGTCTTTGATTGGTGATTTATGGCTTTTATTTAGATTCGTTTCCTTTATGTTATTGGGTTCTTTGGTTTTATTTAGTTTAGATTTAATCCATTTTTCCATATACACATTCTGGCACGCCCGGTGGGACCCATTGGTCCTGATTTAATATCAAATTTGTGGAATTTTTAGTTTGATTTCACAGGTTTTTTAACTCTTTTTTTTGGAGAGATTCGAAAAAAAAAATTTAAAGGAAGCTTGCTGGGCAAAAACGGAGGTCACGGTTGCGTTCGGAAGGGTCGAGGGACGAAGAAAAATATAAAATTTGGCCTATTTCGGTGAAGGTAAAATTTTTTCACCTCTGGCACGCAACCCGAGGCCATACAATCACTGTGAGGTACGGTAAAAAAAAAAAAAAAAAAAAATTCTTTTTTCAAAAAAAATTCAAAAAAATTCAAAAAAAAAAAAACAAAAAGAAAAAGCAAAAAAAATCCAAAAATAAAAAAGCAAAAACAAAAAAAAAAAAAAAAAACAAATAAAACAAATAAAAAATGAAGTGTTTTTAGTTTTTATTTCTTTTAGAAAGTAAAACAAAGTAAAGAGAATCTTTTTTCTTTTTTCTTTTTATTTTTTGAAAAAAAATAATAAAGCACCTTCAGCCCAGCAGCAGGTCACATCAGTGACCAAGAGCCAGTCACAGGGGCTAAGACAGACCCCTCTTCAATGAGCTTTTTAAATGAATAGGCGATTTTCAAACCTCATTATCTTGGTCATACGGACACGTATTTCAGTGCTTTTTTTTTTGAAATAGGCTAGAATTTCATGATCTACATCGTGGTGAAATTGGTTTTTTCTCAAGATTCTCTGATTTTTCAGAAAATTGATTTTCTCACTGCTGTCTTTGTCTCGTCACAGTTTTTTGACTTTTCAAGCTTCATAACTTTCACAAACGGACTCGGATTCAGGTGATATTTTTTTTGAAAGTTGGTATTTTTCTGTCCTCTACACAGTGGTAATATTTTTTCAAAGATTTTTTGAGATCTATTTTTTAAGACCACTCATTGGCCTATTCTCAATCTCTGACTTCAAGCACTTGCTAACTTTTGAGTTTGTGTGGACCTAATATCACTTGTTACAGCTTCTTATTACTCATACAGAGCAAATAGGTGTTTTTAACATGTTCATGCAGGATGAGCATTGAAGACCTCTTGATCTATCTCACTAAGTCTTAGAAACACATTGCATGCTTAAAATGATAATTAAACAAATCTTTTCTTGCAATCTAAGTCTTAGGAATATACTGCATTTCTTAAGGGACAATGGACATGTATGAACAAACACCTCAATTTTCTAAAGGACAATGGACATGAATGCCAAACACTTCATTTCATAAGGGACAATTTACAACTACAATCGTGTGTGTGCATAGCTTAGTTGCACCTTATTTTTCTTATAACGGGACAATTGAACCTTTGTTTGACGTGCTTGCTTTTACTTTTTTTGTACTTCCTTTAGAAGGGCCTGCTTTTGGATTGCGCTTCATCCAAAAGGGACGACCCTAAGCGGAGTTTTCCTTTGAACCGCTATATAAGAGGGATAAGGCGAAAGCCAAGTCCTAACCGACGTCAGCCTTACCTTGTGGTGCCAAACTGAAAAGAGGTGTACTAGCTCTTTCTGGAAACGATTTTCACATTGAGCGAAGTGTTTGAAACTCTTAGTAGGATTGGTTAAAGCTTTTAGTAGCTTGTCGCATTGCTCGTAAGGCGTTGGTCCCTCAAAGTCACTAAGAACCAATTTAGATAGAGACTACCCGACCTACCTCCGAACATTGCGGTAATCATCAGTGCAAGGGAAATCGATTTAAACCCTTAAGACACTCACCATTGGCTCCCTTGAGAAGAGATAGTATTCCCTCGGACATAAAGCTCTTGTGACCTACTTGAGCTTTCCAAGGGGAGGGTGAGATATCCCTACCTATCGTCTCTCGCAAAGATACTAAATATCCGACACCTTTATGGAATGATATTTTTATCGACGGAGTATTAAGCTGTGAGCTGATCTACTACAATGAAACCTTGTCTCTAGGGATAAAAAGTGCTTGTTATTGATTGCAACTGTATTAGACCTGTGAAAACATTGGGCTTGTTTGGAGCCTTGAACATACACTATCTGTTGTGTCAGTCCTTGTGCCTTTTTTTGACCACTTGTTTGCTGTGTTTTCTCTTGCCAAACCAATCCAATCAGAAACAGAAAAATCTTGCCTTTGAAAAACATCCGACACTACTTCAGCGCCCCTGGTATTACAGCAGCTCGCCTTTGGTAATACAGTAGATTGCCTTTGGTCAAGCAGTAACCCGCCTCTGGCAAAACTCTACTTCAGCGCCCTCGGTATAACAGTAGCTCGCTTTTGGTCACTGTAGCTCGCCTTTGACATAGCAGTAACTCGCTATTGGTAGCTCAGTCCGTCACCTCTGGCCCATAGTAGCACGCTTTTGGTAGCACAGTCCTGCACCTCTGGTCAAACATATAGCGCCTTTGGTCCAGTACTTTGTGCATCAGAGTTTGTCCGTTTCTTCAAAGCATCTTACAGATTCCCAACATTACATTGTGTCCTCAGTATATCCCATGGTCACCACTAGGCTACAGCAAACTATGAAGTCTAGGCAAGTTGTCCCTAAGAAGCACAAGTCACCCCCTCGCACACCACAATCAGGTCGTCTCAACATTACTCCCAAGGTGACTCCTAGTACACCCGCGGCAAGACCAATCAGCTCTCCAAACATGTCGCACATAGAGGAACCAAGTAATCCTCATGAGGATAGAACCCCTTTGCTAAATGCACCGCAGTATACCACAGGCTTGCCTCCAGATTTTGTCCCACAAGGTTATATCGTAGATCAAACCCCATCTCAAGAAGAGCGACACTTTGAAATAGGTCAATCCTCTCAAGAAGATGGGCAAGATCTGGATGAATTTATACAGGATCCTAGAGCTATAGCTGCCTTTGATAAAATTCTTAGTGAGAACCAGGATTATTTCTTTCGCTTGCTTGCAAAGCAAGGTGCCAAGTTACCTCAAGATTTTGATGTGTCCACTCTCAAGGAGAGCAACAACACCCAAGAAACCATACAAGCGGTGCAAACCATGTCCACGGTGACTACGCCCTTACCTACTCAAGGTTCGCAGTATAGGAATCCCCTTTTTCAAAATCCAACAGGGGAGAGGCCCATATCACCACTTTTGACTCCTATGGAGATCTATCAAAACCAACAAGAAACTCTCCAACGTCAAGCAGAGTTAGCTAAGCAAGCCACCTTAGCTCGGTCGAATGTGCAACCACCTCCTAAAGTGTCCACCCCAAGCGCAAGTGGAATCTTGGTTACCCCATCACGCGTAGGTTTCCCACCCAATTACAATCCGGGGAACACGTATGTAGCCATGCAACAAGGGTCTCAACATATGCCACCTCCTATATCATCACACCTGCATGTCTCTCAACCAATTGGAGTCACGCAGCCCCAACCACAACATTCTTCTACTCTCATCTTCAATCAAACCCCACCGTCGCAAAACACTTCTACCTATGTTCCTCCTCCACAACGTTCATCCACGCTCAACTTCTTTCATACATTACCTAGCCACTCGCAACATTCCCAACATCAGGTTTCCCAAAGCTCTGTGCCACCATCACAACCTAATCAAATGCACTTTAGCTTTCCTCCCCCCAATACGTTTCTTCAACCATCGCAGAGCCAACATTCTTACCTAGCGCCACCTCCACCTCTACCTAATCAAGGCCTCCAATTCCAACCCAATCTGAACCAATCGTACAATCCCTACAATCCCAATCAATCTTACGACCCTTACAATACCAGTGCGCATGGCTTACATTATAATCTTCCATATGGGCAACACCAACCGCTTGTTGGACAACAGGAGATGTTACCAACCCCTCCCATGACTATGGAACTAAAGATTGCGGAGGTGCAACAACAGCTATCTGATCTTACGTTTGGCCACACCAAAAAGACCTTCTCTTTGGAGGAAGTGTGCCCTTATCCTTTTGATCGGTCATTACCAATGATCCCTTTTCCTCAAAATTTCACTATTCCAAAGTTCGATAAGTACAAAGGAAAAGGTGACCCAAAAGACCATCTTAGGGAATTCTATCTTGCTTGCTTTGAGGTCTCTCACAACGACACATATCTTATGCGTCTTTTTCCTCGCAGTCTTGGAGGACAAGCAATAGAATGGTTCTCACACTTACCTACGGGTATCAAGTCTTTCAACGAGCTAGCAGAGAAGTTTGCCACCCATTTTTCTTACAACGCAGAGCATGAGATTTCCATGACGGATCTATGCAACAATAAACAGAAAAATGGCGAGACTTTCATTTCTTTCCTTCAGCGATGGAGACAAATGGCTAGTAAATTCCCTTTCAAGATTCCGGAGAAACAGCTTGTTAGCATATTTGTACAGAACCTCAACCAAGAGTTAGGTTTCCATTTGCAAATTCTTAGTGCTACAACCTTCGATGAAATCACATATAAGGGTATCAACATTGAGAAGGCCCTCATTGCTAAAGGTGTGGTCAAAATCTTTAAAGAGATGAAAGATAGCTCTTCTCATCAACAATCGAACGATAAACCCAAATATTGGAATAAAAACAAAAACGTGGTCAATGATGGAGTGGTCGATACTAAGCATGTCCAAACGTTGCAAACACCGCTGCAACTCTCCAAACCAAGTCAAGCTCCACCTCAACAATAGCAGCAACAAAGGCAGCCTTATCCCAACCAACAACAACGACAACAAGAGCGGCCTCAACAAGATTACCCTCCGCGACGTTAATTTACTCCTTTGGGAGTGCCCATCGAATCAGTCTTACAGCAAGCTTTGCAGAAAAGGCTCATAACCTTACCTGATGCTCCTCCTTATGGAGAACCTATCTACAAAACTGCACGTTACAGAGACAATGAGTATTGTGAGTTCCATAGGAGCAAAGGTCATCGAACTGCATCTTGCATGAAGCTTAAGCACCTCATCCAAAACCTCATCGACGGTAATCAAATCACTTTTGAGAATGAATCACCAGCGCAACACACGAACCAGGATCTCGATATGTACAAGGAACCATTCCCTCATCACGGTCCACCCCCTCCTCAGGATAGAGGTAAAGGTATCAATCACGCGTCCACGTCTTTCGATTCCATTGTAGGTCGTTTTGAAGAAAGTCGAGTGTCTACCCTCACCATCAAAGGCAAATCTACGGATTGTGCTATTACTACTCATCGAGGTCATGTCACCATTCGTACACCTACACCTAGACTTCCGGTTCAGTCTGATTATAATCTTGTCGAACATCTAGGGAGAACACCAGCGCAGATCTCTATTTTGGACCTTCTACAGTCATCACCTGCACATCGAGTAGTGCTAGAAAAAGCCCTTCAAGAGTCCTCCGTTCCTAACAACATAGCAGTCGCAGATTTCCAAGCTATAGTGGGTAATATTGCTTCGCCTTACAATGTGGTCTTCTCTGAGAAAGACCTTCCCTCCCATGATCCTTGTCACAACAATGCCCTCCATATTGAAGTGCTCATCCACAAGCGCAAAATCAAACGCATCCTCATAGATGGTGGTGCTGGTCTCAACATCTGTTCTTTAAAGTTACTAAAGCAATTGGGATACTCTGAGGATCACGTCAACACTGAGCATAGTATTACAATCAAGGGGTATGATGATGCAGAACGCCGTTCAGAAGGTGTTATTCACTTGCCTATACAACTGGGCCCTGTCATGCTTGAAACCAGGTGTCAAGTCCTTGATATTGAGCTGCCTTACAACATTATTCTTGGCCGCCCATGGATCCATGCAATGAAAGCTGTTCCCTCCACGTACCATCAGTCCCTCAAGTTCCCATACAATGGTACGGAGATCACCATCCCAGGAGACCCTAATCCTTTTGAATTTTGCCGTGTCTTGCAAGGAAGCTATAAGAATTGCAACCAAGTGCCTAAAAATGACAAAGCCCTTGAGTCCCCTCTCTATGTTGACCCTGAAACTCTCACGCAAGCCTCTACAAGTGAGCCTACACCCCTCCCCAAAATCACAACTCGCTTTCGGGATATAGGCTTTGGCACTTATGATATCTCTGAATCTTGTTGTGTAGGGCGGATGCCTTTATCTCCAAAATCTTACGGCAAACCACCCATTGCTAAAGTTACCAAAAAAGCAAATATTCCTCCCCCACCATTCCTAACCCAATTCCAACATGGACGATTATTGGAAGAGGAAACTATTGAGGACATCTCTTCTTGGCTCTACAAGGAGAAAGAACCAGTCACGATACCAGTCAAGCAGTATGGCAATGGCTTAAGGATAGTGAAAAACATGGGCTATAAAGGCAAAGGTGGCCTTGGGAAACAGAATCAAGGCACTATGGAGCCCATTGTGGTAACAAAGAAGCTAGACAGGAAAGGATTAGG
This sequence comes from Cunninghamia lanceolata, assembly GCA_027924645.1. Taxonomy (NCBI): domain Eukaryota; kingdom Viridiplantae; phylum Streptophyta; class Pinopsida; order Cupressales; family Cupressaceae; genus Cunninghamia; species Cunninghamia lanceolata. The sequence goes on from BSBN01001091.1 coordinate 2,197,480, forward strand.
ATTTGGTAAGAAGGTACCACGCGCCTCGGACATCGAGTATATCCTCGACGAGGTAGCTGACAAGTTTCTCGCCGATTCGACATCTACAGAGGATATCACCGATGACTCTTCCCTCCACATGACCAATCTATTCGCAGAATCCTCCATTTTTACACTATCCTCCATATCCTTAACTTCCACCACCAGCACCCAGAATGTCACGCTTGTCTACCCTGAACTTATCGATTGGGACCAACAAGGGGCCCCCATTATAGATGTATTTCAGAATGACGAAGCTTTAGCTGAGTTCATGGGACTTCGGGAAGGTATCCCTCTTGGTGATCACAAGGCAGGTTTTGTCATGGAACTAGAGCCCATGGCTTACTTTGGTGAGAATGCCAAATCCTCTAGTCGCAAAAGTGCAAATAAAGAACGATCTCTAGGTGAAAACCACACTGTGGCACCTCCTGATCATAAAATAGTAAAAATAAAGGACGTATCCAAAGGTGAAAACCCAACTGTGGCACCTGAGGATGGAGGATTTGACCTTCCCTTACCTTCTAAGTATCAAGAGAAATCAGCTCTACTAGTGGAAGATTCTACAGAGATCAACCTAGGTACAGAACAGAATCCAAAGACAACATTCCTAGCGGCATCATTATCTGACACAGAGCACAGAAATCTTAATGGCTTCTTCTTACAACGAACCATCAACTTTGCATGGACCTATGCAGATATGCCAGGGCTAGACCCTAAGCTGGTAGTTCATTATCTAACAGTTGATCCCAAGGTGAAACCAGTGAAACAGAAGTTGAGAAAAATGCATCCACAGATAGCTCTCTTGGTGAAGGTGGAAATACAAAAGCTATTAGACGCAAAGTTCATACGACCTATTGACTATTCAGATTGGGTCTCAAACATTGTACCTGTGTCTAAACCTAATGGGTGCATCCGCATGTGTAATGATTTCAGAGATCTCAATAAGGCATGTCCCAAAGATGATTTTCCACTACCAAACATTGACATTATAGTGGACTTGACAGCAGGTCACGAGATGCTTTCTCTTATGGATGGATTCTCAGGCTACAACCAGATTAGAATAGCTGAGGAGGATCAACACAAAACAACCTTTACATGTCCTTGGGGCAATTACTGTTGGTGTGTTATGCCGTTTGGTCTGACGAATGCAGGAGCAACCTATCAGCGAGCTATGACAGTGATCTTCCACGATCTATTTCATCACATCATGGAAGACTATGTGGATGATATATTGGCTAAATCTTCTAGAGCAGAACATATACAGGTCCTAGGACAGATCTTCGATAGGCTTGAAAAATACCAAGTAAGACTTAATCCAAAGAAGTGTGTCTTCGGTGTCACATCAGGGAAGCTGTTGGGATACATAGTATCTCGTAGGGGCATCGAAGTAGATCCAGCAAAAGTAAAGGCTATAGTGGAGATGCCTCCACCAAAGAACCTTAAAGCATTAAGGAGCCTCCAAGGAAGGTTACAGTCCATCAGGTGTTTCATATCACAGCTAGCAGATAAATGTCAACCCTTTCAGCACTTGCTTCGAAAGGATGTCTCGTTTCGATGGGACAACAAGTGTCAGGCAGCGTTTGATCAACTTAAAGAGTATCTAGCTACACCTCCGGTATTGGTTCCACAGTTGCGGACAAACCCTTGATATTGTACATCTCCACTACAAATTCAGCCCTAGGGGCCCTGCTAGCACAAAATGATGACTCAGGCAGAGAGCACGCAATTTACTATATCAGTAGAACCTTGGTGGGATATGAGCTCAATTATTCACCCATGGAAAGGGCTTGTCTAGTAGTAGTGTTTGCCTCCCAAAAGTTGCGGCATTACATGTTGAACCAACACACAAATCTGATAGCCAAGATTGATCCCTTGAAATATCTATTAGCAAAAGTAGCTCTCACAGGCAGACTGGCTAAATGGGTTATGATCCTTAGTGAGTTTGACATTGAGTACACAGATCGTAAAGCAATTAAAGGACAAGCCCTCGCGGATCAACTAGCAGAAGCACCTATGAAAGATACACATCCTATGGTCGCAAACTTTCCTGATGAGAATCTATTCACTCTTGCTAACTCCATAATGTGGAAGTTATACTTTGACGGCTCTTACACACAGCATGACTCAGGAGCTGGCATCTTATTTGTTAGACCTCAGAATGACTACATTCCAAAGTCATATCGGCTCGCATTCCCTTGCACCAACAACATAGCTGAGTATGAAGCACTCCTCATAGGTCTCAATACAGCAGTTCAATGGGACATCACAGAATTACAAGTATATGGAGACTCACAGCTAGTCATTCGCCAAGTCACAGATGAATACCAAACAAAGGATGAAAAGTTGGTCCCCTACAAGCAACTAGTGGATGCCTACAAACCACACTTTTCTAGCATCATATTTGAGCAAATTCCAAGAGAGCATAACAAAGCTGCGGATTCTATGGCTTCTGTAGGGTCACTGATTGATATGCCTGCAAATACACAGAAATGTGAATTCTTGATCGAGCAATTGTTGATACCAGCCGTCGATGTTCCTGTTATTGAAATCATCTGCGAACTTGTTGGTCCCAATTCCCCATGGTATGAAGATATCTATGAATACCTCAAGAACAATACCTTTCCCCCTGACCTATCATCCACCCAACGCAAAACCTTTATCCGTCGATCCTCTCGTTACATCATTCTGGGTGATACACTATATCGTCGGAGTCTTGATGGTATCCTCTTACGATGTCTTAACGCGGAAGAAGCCGAAGCTACCTTACGAGACATACACGAAGGTGTCTGTGGTGCACATTCTACCGGTCCTAATCTTGCTAAGAAGATACTCAGAACAGGTTATTACTGGCCTACAATAGAGCAAGATGCCGCACAGTTTGCTAAGAAGTGTCTACAATGTCAGCAGCGTGGAGATCTGATTCACGCACCAGCTCATGAGTTACAACCTGTGACAACTCCATGGCCTTTTTCTCAATGGGGTCTCGACCTCGTAGGACAAATTCACCCTTCCTCCTCAAATGGCCACAAGTTTATCATTACTGCCACTGAGTATTTCACGAAGTGGGTGGAAGCCATTCCTATGACCTATATCACCGGTAAACAAATAGCTAAGTTTATCCTAAACTACCTCATATGCCGGTATGGTATTCCCCAAGCCATTGTCACTGATAATGGGAGACCATTCAAGAACCAAGATGTCCGTGCCTTATGCATACAATACAATATCCAACATCGCTTTTCAACTCCCTACTATCCGCAGAGTAACGGCCAAGCTGAGGCTTCCAACAAAACCATTCTCAAAATCCTCAAGAAAACAGTTAATGAAGCTGGTCGTGATTGGCACTTGCAACTTAATCCCGCCCTATGGGCCTACCGCACTAGTATCAGAACACCAACTGGTGCCACACCATATGCCTTGGTCTTTGGCTCTGAAGCCATCCTACCTATAGAGGTCGAGATCCCATCCCTCAGAGTATCCATGCAGGACCTGATCGGCGGAGATGAGTATCGCACTTCCAGATTAGCTGAGCTTGAACTACTAGATGAGAGGCGTCTTGCCGCACTTAATCATCTCCATGTCTATCAAAACTGCCTCCGGCGTAATTACAACAAAAAGATCAAAGAACGACGATTTCAAGTTGGTGATCTTGTACTTAAGGAGAATCAGAGAAATCAAGCAGATCGAGAGAAGAAGGGCAAGTTTGAGCCTAACTGGTTAGGTCCCTTCATTGTCACAGCAGCATATGGCTCGGGAGCTTATACTTTAGCTACACCTGACGGCATTCCTCTAGATGAGCCACTTAACAGTGTCCATCTCAAGAAGTTCGATGCCTGATCCTCAGAGTATTCCCACAAAAAATAAAAAAAAACAAAAAATAAAAAAAAATCAAAAAAAAAATAAAAAATAAAAAAAAATCCAAAAAAACATCCATCCTCTGGTGAAAACCTGGCAAACAGGCGCCTTGGATAAGTACCATAGTGAAAACCTGGCAAACAGGCGCTATGCGTAGTGTCAGCATCCATCGTCTATCGAGTCCTGTCCACTCCTTGTCCAGTTCGCAACCTGCTTCATCCATTCATCCATAATAAAACCATTGACTTTGTTTGCATTTCCATCTCCCTACCTAGTATAGCTTGGAAATTTGTCAGTGTCCCTCATTGTCATCCCACGTCTTGATCTGTGTCTACAGTTAACACTGTCTTGTCCTAGGTCAAGTCTTTCGGTGTCTTCTTCGGCGGTCACCCCTATAGTTTCCTCTACCAGAATGGGGGCAACTCTTTCCTTAGCTTTAGTCTAGGATTGGTTCCTTGTTCGTGGTTCGCAGCGCATACTTCAATCTTGTCTCATTTCCACAGGTAACACCCTTTAACGGACACTTCGCTCCTACGATAAGGCTGTTATCTTCTCAACACTTGTTCTACATCATTACCTCCACCGGAACTACATACTTTCATCTTCGCAATCTTAAAGTACCTTGATCCCATGGATATGGGTATGTAGGCAGTCTGGAATACGAAGGACGTTTCCAGTACTCAGGTACATAAGATCACCTCTTCTCCACTCTTTTCCCACATCATCACACTAACCAGAACTACATATCATCTCTTCTCAATCTTAAGGTACCTTGATCCCATGGATATGGGTATGTAGGCAGTCTGGAATACGAAGGACGTTTCCAGTACTCAGGTACATAAGATCTCCCCCTTTCACCTTGACCCATTCATCACTCTATCCAGAACTACATATTTATCACGTTCATCTTCCATCGTCGTGTGCCTTGATCCCGTGGATACAGGGTATGTAGGCAGTCTGGAATACGAAGGATGTATCCAGTACTCAGGCACACACGATCCATCATTCTCCACCTGTCCCAATCCATTAGCACTGTCATCCTTCTAGTCTTCCGTTTGTCAAAATCCATTCGCCTTGACTTGACTAACTCAAGCAGCAAGCTAGCGCATCCTTTCAAAGCAAAAGTCCTTAACAAACTTGAAGCAAAGAGGCTTTCTTCCAGAGTCATCTACTGTCCTGCATACCGATTGCCAACATCAGCTAAGTACCGCTTAACCAAGCCCTAGATCAACAAGCTTGTCTTCTTCGAAGTGTTCCATTGTCGAGACCAACACACGCGTCTCCTGCAACATGTGGCATTTCCTGCAAGTGAGACATTGTCTTTTTAGGTAGATAGCCCCCTTTAATGGACACAGAGTTCCTACGATAAGGCTGTTATCTTTCCTATCCAATCTATCCTGAGCAACCTCTTTGGCAAGAGAATATGTTGGCTGTATGTTTACTTTGTAAGTCAGTCAATTTGTGTTATGGTTTATCTTTTGTTCCTTTTCCAATACCTATTCAAAGCTACCTTGCTTTATCTATAATCTTGGTATGTTGCGATGTAGTACGGATTGGGGGCATAGTCATTGCTTTCTGTGTGCCGTGTTTGAGGAATGATCTTCAGTATCTTTCTTAGCATTCTATTTATCTTGTGTGTGTTAGGACCTAGCATCTTACATATTAATAATTCTTCTTGCATTTACATGTATTGAAGTTTATTTTATGTTCAAGACTATGGCTCATTCACATGTTCCAACAAGGTTATATTATGTCTAAGGGATCTAGGTTCAAACCGCTTGCTTGCAGAGTCAACGTCCACGCACTCGGATATTACTGCACCTTGGTCTTTTATACCTTGGTGGCGAACTATCCACGTGCTATATCAAAAATTAGGATTGCTCTTTATAAACAAATGTGAAACCATTGCAACAAGCTCATCCATTTACACCATCCATTTTTCCATGGCCTTATATAGTTTTCCAGCAAGGATCAATCAACAGTCTTTCTCTTATGTTCTTTTCTATCTCCACTTTCTTCTATTCAACCTCGCCTATCTCCAACAAATCTTCTAGTCGAGCATCAACACAGTTCTTCTACCGCTTCCCTGTCTTCCCGCTCGAGGGGGCATATGCTGGGGCAACTACCTACACTGGGGCATCAAAAAATTGTATCACCTCTTCAACAATTATTTTCTTTGAAGCAATGCTGCAAGCTGCATCGCATCAAAGAGGGGCAAAATGTAGACACCCTAAAATGACCGTGTCATCAAATCACTTGCATTTCATCATTTCTTCCTAATCACCTGCATTTCAACATTAATTAAATAATCTAATTATTTAATTAATTTCACCAAATTCTTCTAAATCTCCTAAATTCAACATTAATTAAATAAATCCTCTTTATTTAATTAATTAAATTAAATTCCTCTATATTCTTCCACAATTAAATAATTTTAATTATTTAATTTGATCATTATCCTCTTTCCAAAAATTAAGTTCACATTAATTAAATATATCCCATTATTTAATTAATTCATCACAATTCTATCTTATCTACAATTAAATAATTTACATTATTTAATTAAATCAATTGTTCTTCTAAATTTAAATAAATCAAATCAAATTTATTTAAATTATCTCAATCCTCTAAAAATAAATAAAATCAAATATTTTATTTATAATCGTATGTTCTTCCAAAATCATGCACAACAATTAAATAAATTTATTTATTTAATTTGCTTTTAAATCTTCTAAATTAAATAATTCTAATTATTTAATTATTTCTTCCAATAATATCTTCTCTAAATTTAAATAAATCAATTATTTATTTAAATTGTTTTTTCTTCTAATTTGAGTTATCTCTAAAATAACTCAAGCTTTCTTGCTCATCAATTAAATATTTCTATATTTAATAAAGCAAAATATCTTCTTTTCTCATGCAAATCCCTTCTTCTTGTTTTAAATCACTTAACTGATTGCTTTATTCTTTTAATTGATTTATCTCTTCAGTTAACTCATTCTTCTATTCTTGATAACTCCTCTCATGCAAAAGAAAGCAAAACACATGTCTGCTTTTCATTCGTTGCACATTCCTCAACTTATCTCCTCCGTTGATTCTTCTGAATTATCTGGACCGTTGATCGATTTTCATTGAAATCTATATAAACCCCCCTCATCTCCTTCATTACCTCTCTCTCTTCGATTTTATTCTCAGGCATACTTGACAGCGCTTTGAGCATACAATGATTCGATTGAGCACTCTTACGATCTTTTGACATTGATCTTCTTGAGCCACTTTACGATCTTTTAACATTGATCTTGGCGCAACCCTTACGATCTTTTGACATTGATCTCTTGAGCACACTACTTGCTTGTTGCAGCTATGGCTTCGCAACTTCATTGAGCAATCCACATTCAATCCAAAGGGAACAATACAGGTTTTGGTAAGAGCTTTCATTTGTCTTTGATTGGTGATTTATGGCTTTTACTTAGATTCGTTTCCTTTATGTTATTGGGTTCTTTGGTTTTATTTAGTTTAGATTTAATCCATTTTTCCATATACACAAAAGGTATTTTCCGTTCTTAAATATCTCTCTGCAAATCTTTGAAAGATGGCTACTCTGAATGTGGTGAAGATTTCTAATAGGCCACGCCCTAAATTTAAGAAGCATCCATATAAATCCCTAGAAGTTGATCCCCTAGGCACCTTTTCAAGCATTCTGCATGGGGTTCTGCATCTAGAAGATGTTAGGGCATATATTCGTGTGATTATTGAAGAATTTGGGGAATCTAAGCTGGTCGATATCTATCACAAGCATTTGATAGATGACTCATTCGAACTCAAAACCCAGTATAAAGCTATCCGGGACAAACATTTTGCACAATGCATTCATTTCCCCTATTTTCTGGAAGATGAATGGGTCCGGTATATCTTGAGCAGAATGCATGACAACTTCATGTGGTTGAGCAGGCCGTTTAAGATCACTAAGGATGTCATTAGGGCAGTAACCAGATTACACTCAACTGGTGGAATACCTACACTCAAATATGTCAAAAACCAAATTGTCAGTGAGGCTACCGGATCAAAGTTTGATAAAAGAGCAATGACTATTGAGGATATCACAGATCCGGATATCAAGTTTGCATCAATGATAATTGGATATAAGATATATCACTCCAGCAGGGAGAATTCAGTATCCAGAACTGCTATATATACTGCTTATGAAATGTTGAGGAAGAATGTAGACTATGATCTTTGTGAGCTCCTTCTGAACCAACTCTTGGAGAATCTGCAGAAGATAAAGAAGGATAAGAAGAACTCTTTCAAATACGGTGGTTTGATACTCTACCTATTCTTTTATTACATGAATGAGCTTCCCGGATCCAGTGGCTGGGTATGGCAGAATGATAGACCAGTAGCCATTCAAATTAGAGATTATATACATGGGCTTGGTGATGCCAAGGCACAGAATACAGCTCTCTGGGGCTATTTCAAGAATTTTCAGAGCATGATGCAAGCAAGAAAGAGAATCCCCCAATCTTTAGTTGAAAAATATAAAGATACAATATGCTTTATGGTAAAAACTAATTAGTACCTAATGGAGGCAGTGGAACCAAGAATAGTGTGGATCATGCCTATGGGGTATGAAGTGGATGAGAAAATTGTGGAGCTGCATGTTCAGCACATGCTAAGTTAGCCCAAGGATCCCAAGGCAGAAAGGTTTGGAACCTTTGAAGAATTAAGTGTGAAGATCCATGTGGAGTTAAGACAACCGGAAATAAAAAGAAAAGTGAGGAGGGAAGTAGAAGAGTTTGCCAAGAGGCATGGAATTTCAAAAGAAGCACTTGATGCAAATAGAGAGAAGACAGAAAGGGCAGCGAAAGAAAAAGAGAAAGCAGAAAAAGAAGGTACTCTAGTGGAAGTCCCCTCCCTGACTAGATCCTCTAAGACCTCTGCACCCACCACTGCAAAGAGCTCAAAGGCATCAAAACCAGAAGCAAAACCATCTGGAAAAGGAGAGAAGAGAACTAAGAAAAAGGCAACAAGGTCTTACACAAGCCAAAATGATGAAGAAGAGACAGAATCAGATGAGGAGGTAAGGAAAATGAGGAAAAAGAAGAAAGTATCTGGTGAACCCTCTACCAGTGAAGACAAGGAAGAGATGGCAAAAGAGTTTGTTGAAAGGCCCACTCTGTCCATTAATGATGTAGTCAAATCAGTCACTGTGGATGGGAACTTGAAACCAATGACTGAATTTTATGACGACTACAGTGAGGCTGATCAGAAGATTCTGCAAGAAGCCACAGTCAGGTACCTTAACATTTATAATAAAGCATTCATTGAGATTATATCTCTAATTCCAAAGAGCCTAGAGAAAGAACTAGAAATCAGGATGAACAATGCCAAGGGCAAGGACCTTGAGATCAGGGAACAAATAGCTATTCAGCTCTATCCCTCAATCACTCAGAAATAAATGAATATGATTTTCAAAGATTGCAAGGATGAGTTCTAGAGCAAAGCTAGAATGAATCAACTTATGCTTGGAGAAACTGACAAAATAGCTAAAGAAACTGAAGAAATCCTCCGGAATGCCTACAAAAGATTCAACATTCCTATCATAGGGGACATAAGTGATGAACCCTCTGCCATGGACGACAAAGAAGAATCTACTGAGATAGTGGTCGAAGAGGTAAAGGAGACAAGTGAACAAAAAGGTAAGGACTTAGATTCCTCTGCTCCGGAAGAAGAGGTCCATGATCAAGCAAACATCTCTCCTCCGGTTTCCCCTACAGACTCTAGATTCAAAGAAAAAGAAAGAGTATAAGAGAAGATCAGTCAAGAAGCAAAAGAGAAAGAAGATAACAGTAGCAAGGTTACAGAAGGAGAGAAAACTCCAACAAAGAAGGCCACAGATGATAGTGGTAAGGCTGCATAAGAGGAGAAAATTCTGTCCCTGGCAAGAGACACAGCAGAAGTAGTCAAAGAGTTCTTGACCAAAGAAATGATGGAATTTGATGAACCGGAATTACTTCAAGGTCCATTCAATTTTCATTCCCTCTCTCCGGTCCAAACCATGAAACTAGCTTCCTTCACTCAAGCTAAGGCAAAAGAATAAAAGCTGAAGTCTCACATGGAAGACTGTGAGCTCATAGAAACTGCATCCAGTGTACTGGAAAAGATCATGCCATCCTTCCAAAAGGATCCTACAACATCCACATCTGGTAATCTAAAGTCTCTTGTAAATTTTGTTAATACACATTTTGATTCTTTAGAGAAAGCAGCAGAAGAGAAAGTCAGGAAAGAATTTTTGGATAAGAGATTCTCTGAAGTACAGGGTCTAATCTCAAATGACAGGAGAGTTATGGATATTGGGATAAAGAGTTTAGAAAATGCTCTCAAAGATGGCGGAAATATTTATAAATTTTGTTTATCCTAGTCCAAAGTGACCAAAGATGTTGATAAGAAAGTAAAAGAGCAAGAATATAAACTACTAATTTTGTCTCAAAGTTTTGATCCTCTCTCATCTCCCGTAATCAATCAAGAATGTTAGACTATTGCAGTCTTGAATGAAATTAAGAAACTTGAGAAGGAAAAGAAAAATAGAATAAGTAGGTTGAGTGAACTTAGAGGGATCATTATCCCTAAGTTAGAAGCCATCCATGAGGCCCTAAGTGATGCTCAGACTACAGCCCGGACCAATGATCCGACAGATCTAAAAAAGGTAGAGGCTTTTGCATTCTTGTTGAGTGGTCACATCTCAATTTTGGATAGGATGAAGAATAGTTGGGTGACAGAAGTGGTACAGCTAAAGACCACTTTTTCAGATATATTTCAGTATATGTAGGGGAAACATGTATATATATATGCGGCTAAGTATAGATTGTTTTTAAAAATTTTGGTGTGCAGATCCCACCCTTTGCCATTGATGTCAAAGGGGGAGTGAGGAGTAGTGAAAAATGAGGAGTCCAGCTAAGGGGGAGCTCTGGAAAATGTACATAAGAACAGAGCATCAGCCAAGGGGGAGTATAGTGTGACACTTAGTCATTTTTCACTAAGTGTTGCCATCAATGCCAAAGGGGGAGATTGTTGGCAAGAGACACTATATGGCTTCATGAGTATTGTCATTGATGGAAACAAAGTTCATCCCACCCATCCACAAAACATGGTATGCCTATACTGGAAGTCAAATTGAAGAAGTGTTGTGGTCCGGTAAGCAAGAACAAAGCATGCAGCAAGGTCTGATAGTCATGTCTGGATCTCTTAGAGAAAGTATCTTTGTAAAGTGTGGACTTGGGGAAGTCAAGAGGAATACATTAACTGATAGATTTCAGGGATTGATCCTCCGGTGATGTAAGAGTGAAGAGATATGAGCATCTAAGTATTGGGGTCCGGTTTGGCAGAGTTGACAGAGGAAGAACTGACCGGCAGAGTATCAGACCTCAATTCGGATGAGTTGTTGATGGTGATCAAGGTTCTTAAGGTATCATCCATGATTGGCTGACATGTTAGATGACTTCTATAAGCATCTCCTTGATAAGTAAGGATTCAGCCAACAGATCAGAGTTTGGATAAATATTGACTATTCCGGATGCCGACTAGAAAGTGGATGAAATCCTTGGTGCAGATATATATACCAGATTGATTTTGGTATGAAGGTGTGTGTTGTGTGTTGTGGTGTGTGAAGAAAAGCAGAAGAATAGTGTGAAAGTAGTAAGACAGGTCCGGTATGTGACAGGTCAACAGCACCAAAGAAGAGGAAGGATGAAGTGTAGCAGATCAGTGTATTGAGCCTAACCGGAACTGAACCTCAGCATATGTGGATGCTTCTCATCAGTTCAAGGATCTTGTTATTCTTCTTACAACTTGTAGACAGTAAGTCTCTTGTAGGCAGTGAGCCTCTTGTGAGCAGTGTGCTCGGGCAGTGAGCCCTAATTGGCAAGTGCCATTTTGTATTTCTATTCTTCTAACAGAGAATACAGTCTTGGGTTAATCACCCCATGGTTTTCTCCCTTAACAGGGTTTCCACATCAAAAATATTGTGTCATGTGTATTTCCATTTCATGGTTGTGTTTGCTTATTTGAATTGATACTGCATTAATTGTTAAGAAAGTTTAGAAAGCTGAAATAATTAAAATAACTGATTCACCCCCCCTCTCAGTTATTAACAGATACATATTACATTAGAAATATGGAGGGAGAATTCATGGAGCTGCCCATTCATGGACATCATCTGAAGCTTTACTTCTCATAAGTGCTTCCCCTAAATTTTGAATACAGTCAATAGTATTCTATGCTCTAATGTTTATGACTATATTTTGCCTTGTATATATGTTGTGGCTATAAATACATTTGTTTGTGTTGTTTCCCTTGTGTGTTTTTGTTGTGTTTTGTGTCTTTTTGGTCTGGTCAGAGATCTGAATCCTCACTGTGACACTACTTGTCACACATCCCCAACTAGAGCCAGCGTTGGCACCTACAAAAATTTATATTCCCATTGTGCCCATTTTACCCCCAAAATTCAAAATTCTTGTACAAATTTCTTAGCCAAGGTCGCCATTGAATAGAGAATTGAATTCTGAGCAACTTTGCCTTTTGAACCATCTCAAAATTCTTTGAAATGAAGAAGTTATCCTTGGTCAAAGTTTGGTTTTTTTTGTTTGCCTTGGTCAAAAAAATGGTTAAGTCTTGTTCCCTTTTCTTCCCTTAGAAAAAAATCATCATATTTTTCCTTTCGTCAGAAAATCAGCTTTTTCTCGAACTTCCTAACTTTTCAAGTTCGGTGATTTGCCGGTTCATCGACAAGGCATCAATAGCAACTAAGGTGGAGTCACACCAAAAGGGAAAAATGTTTAAGTATGCGGCTAAGGAAGGAAATGGCCTTCTATCGGTGAATCAGAAAAAGTCCAAACTAGTGAACTAGTTTGGAGTTTCGCAAATTTGCTGATTTGCCTACAAAGTGATCACAAGGCATGTGAACTAAACAAAGATAAAGGTCCACAGCAAAAAAAAAGGATGAAGCCCAAGTTGTCGATGAATGTTGCAGTTAGTGAACTTCTTAATTCATTGATGGTGGGTTTTTTCGATGGCAAATTCGATGACGAAGGATGAAAGCATCAAAGGCTGAGGGGGTAAAATTTACTAAGGCAAATGAGGGGTCTTGGTCAGTGAACATCTTGGTTCGCAAACCTTTGGTTTTGTCGATGAGGAGTTAGCCGATGTGAACTTTCCCTGACAGTAAAAGAGGAAAGGAGGAGGTGACGTGGCTAGGTTCGCCATAAGCATAGTTTGCTGATAACAAAGGGAACCAGTTCAAGGTAAAGAAGAAGGCAAGGCACAAAAAGGAAAGTTTGGCAAATTTCAAGTTTGCCAACAAGGCAAAGTGACTATGGGAAAAGGTGATGAAGGACGTTTTATGGGGAATCAGCAAAGTCTCGAACATTGTAAAAGTTTGGTTTTCTTCAAGCTTGTTGACAAGGGATTTTGCCAACAAAGAAGAAACATAGCACCAGGAGGAAAATTTTAAAAAGAACAGACTTGCCGATAAGGCAATAATGAAATAGTGTAGCTCCCAAGAGAGAGGTTTGGCAAATGACAAATTTTTTGATAAAGGCAAAATGCAGAAAATTGATCAAGGAAAAGTGTTTGCTCAGGGAATCGGTGAAATGCCAAACTAATCAAAAGTTTGGATTTCTGCGGGTTCACCAATAGAGAGTTCGGCCGCAGCCCTTTTGCCGATAAGGTGATAAAAGTTCCAAGGGTAAAAAGGAGATTAAGTGGCAAGTTCCGCAAACATCACTTTTGCCAATAAAGGAGAAGTGGCACCAAGGCCCTTAGTTCGAAGAAATGCAGATTTGCCAATAGAAGGAAAAAAGAGAAGACAGAAAGACTATCAGCAAACCGGGTGGAAATCAAACTTTCCAAAAGTTTGAGTTTTTCTTATTTTGCCGATAAGGTGACAGGATAGAGGCGAAAAGGGGAAAAATTTCAAAGTTTGGAAAAGAACAAGTTTGCCGACAAAAGTAGCTAGAAGAGGAAAAGTCAAAGTTCTTAAAGTTCTATTTTTTCGATAAAGAGAGATAGTGCCAAGTTCGTGATTCTTCACTTTTGCCGATAACAAAGAGATAAAGGGCAAGTTCAGAAAATTCAAAATTTGCTGATATAAGGAAAATGGATGCTACAAGGAATGGTTCTGAAAAGTTTAAATTTGTCGATAAGGGGCAAAACATAAAGCAAAAGAAAAGTTTGACAAATGACGATTTTGTCATCGATAAAGGCAAGCAAAAGCAGAGTTAGAAAAAGTAAAGAATTGTCGATAAGGGCAAAGATGCCCTAGTTCAAAACATTCATTTTTACCGACTAAAATGCGAAATAGCTCAGTTTCGGCAAAAGGTATGTTTGCTGATAAGAGTGATAAGGAGAGAAAAAGAAAAGTTGGGCAAAATGAAAATGTGCGGACAAAGGTGTTATAAGGGGAAAGCTGCCTAAGTTTTGAAAAGAGAAGATTTGCCGACTAAGGAGGTGGTTTGGCCAGATAAGGTTTTATCGATAAGGCAAATAAAAGGCCAAAATTATGGATTTCCCCCATAATTTGAATATGTGCCAACAAGGTGAATCCAGGAAGAAGAATGTAACAGATGATGGCGAACAGGGAAATACAGAAAATGAAGAGGATTGGGTGATGGGGAGGAAAACGTAGAGAGGTACAGTCAGAAGTCAGATGCTTCAAAATAGAAAATATGATCAACACAATGGGAATACTGTCAATACTTGAAATGGCTAATTCCCTGAATGCATGCCATGATTGCAGGGATACACAAACTGATTTGTACCCAGAATTTAATGAGCCTACAAAATAGTGCTATGCAAGTGGTTGGCACAGTAAAACTCTTCAATGCATAAAGGACAAATCTGAGAAGTCAATGTTGCAGGTGGCAGGGAAGGATTAGAACCTTCCCTCTTTATTGCTCAGAGTACAATTGGAGTGCAAGCAATTTTTTTTGATTGTTTGCAGAGGCAGCAGAGCATGGGTCTCAACCCCAACATGCAAATCTTTTGACAAATTGGGAGTTGAGTTTAATGCAGCATGGTGTGTACTCATTGACTGAGTGTAGCACTGGGAATTGGTGTAATCAATTTGAATTGAATTGCTATATATGTAGGGTTTGGATTTGTGTTAAGTGTTGGTCATTTTGGTAATTTCTCAGTAGGGTTATGAGCTTCGAGAGGCAGATTAAGACATGATATTTTGCAAGCTTTGTTTATACATGAATCAATCATGAAGTGTACGTAATGTAATTCACAAATCTTTGTATCAAATTGTTGTTTTTCTCCAATGTTGTAGGTGTTTTTCCTAGTAAACTATAATCATAGTTATAGTTTGCTTTTGCCACATTTAGTGGTATGATTGTAAGCTTTGATTTGTTGAATTTGATAGTTCTTAATCCATTTCCAAGCTTTGTGAATGGTCATTTCAGTATTGTATAGGGAAGAATATGGTATAGTGTGGGATTGTTAAGTATTTTCAGTAATATGGTATTGTTTTCTTTGCATTTGATTCATCAAGTAGGCAATTATACACTTCTATATGATTGTTTTCCTCTATTTCACATTAGAATCTGCAACCCAATGGATAGACACCAGTCTGAGTAGCCTTCGATCACCCATCTTCAAAACAAAAACTATACATCTTACCTTTAGAAGCAGAAGTAATCTTTATGTATCTTCATTGTGTAGGATTGCACTTATTAGCTATATAGGGGTCATACAACAACTAGATTTCCTTAGTTCAGTGACAGATTTGGGGCTAAGAGAGCAATTTGGGTTTGGTTGTTAATATTTTTAGTTGTTCATCTGGTTTGATTTTAATACCTACTCATGTATAATACCCCTTGGAATATTCCTCCAGAGTTTAATTTGAGCTCGAAGAGTAGAGGAGTTTATCTGCTCCTGTAGTTGGCCAAAATCACCCAAAACTTGTTGATAAACCTCTTCCTTTTACCCTGACAACAATCCCTGGCCTAGGTGATTTAGGAAAGTTTTAGAGTTTTGTGTTGCTGTTATTTTGGAAACCAACACCTATCCCCTCTTTTAGCAAAATTTCCCTAGATTTTTGCCACCAATAAATCACGTCTTTTAATTGAACATCTTTGTTGAAAACATCTTTGTCTCTTATAAAAGATGTTTTTGAATTTGTTTATGTTCCATTCTTTTATAAGAGACAAAAGAAGAAAGTTTCTAAATCGGGGAAAACATTTTGGAACCTTTGATTTTTGGTAAGCCTTCCCACCATGATTTGTTTAAGATCAAAATATTTGAGTCCCTAAATCACATATTTTCAAACTTGAAGTGACATTAGGGATTGGAGTGCTTGCTTAGCATCTTGAGAAGTAATGGAAAGTGGTATGAACCTGATAAAGGAAATTATTTACACTTTAATATTCAATCTAAACCAATCCATTTAGGAGAGATGAGTAATCAATCTAACCTTTTAGCAATGTAAATAAATCCCAATCTCCTATTTGTCTAGGTGAAAGGCCCATTTTTAGGCTAAGTCCAAAAGCTTGTCGTAATTAACAAAGGATACAAAATTTAGTTGTGATTGTCTTTCCTTGGAGATACCCTCCTTTATCATTGGATCTTAAGATAGCATTAAAGTCGCCACCTAAGATGAAATAGCTAATTGTTTATAGACTCAATAAGAAAAAAATGGATGTCTAAGTCTTTTTTTAAAGCATGTCTTATTAAGCCATTAACATTGAATAGAAACAATTTGTTGTTTGAAAAGAAACTACTACCTTGCAAGCAACCTTTTCCTATAACTTCAATATCCATAGAGGGGTTATACCAAAGAATCACCAAACCCCTAAAAGCCCCTTACACTTTAACAAAAGAAACGTTCCATCTTTGCTATCTCCTCAATAAGGCAACCGCTTCTTTTAATCCTAATCTTGTTTCATGGAGGATTATATCTGATTTTAGAGTGTCCAAGTGACGCTTAACTAAGTATCTTTTGTTAGGGGCCTTTGGGTTCTACCCCTCTTTTCTTTTGATCCACAGTCTGCATTCAACTTTTGAGATTCCTTCTATGACATTGTGAGAATTTCTGTCATGACCAGATCATCATCTTCATCTGGGTCATCTTCCATCCTTCCAAGCTTGCATCCTGGAATGGTGCCATAGCCATTTGGATGTTTTTTTTTGTTTGAACAAGGTTTTTGAATGGGGGGATGAGCTACCGAGCGGAGGATCATCTCCATCAGCACAGGGATTCAAAGGTCTCAGAGAAGGATTGGCTTCATTGATTGAGGGAAAGCCAATATCAACAGATTGGGGAAGAGGAAAGGAGTTTCCTGCCACAACCATTTTTGAATTGTTAGTCCTAGGAAGTAGCTCCGAGTCCCTTTTAAGAGTATTGTTATCTTTCTTGATCCATCTCCAGGCCTTTCTTGGTTTTTTCCTGGGGCAATCCTTGCTGAAGTGGTTTTTCTCATGACACAAGAAACATACAGGGGCCCTTCCCTTTAATTCCATAGATTGCTTCCAGATGTCCAAATCAGACTCAAGAAGGATATGCTCAGAAAGTGGAGAAGAATGATACTTTTTAATACACAGGCAGGCATACACTCCGGAAGATTATAGAGGCGTGACCAGATCGAGACTGACTTTATTTTGCAATTTAATAGATCAAAATTTGGTCTCCACTCTTGGAGAAAGAGACCTCCATCATCTGACAACCATGATGCCCCACTCAAAATTGTATGTGTCTTATTTTTTAGGGCATGATGCCAGAAAGAATACTTTCGGAAGAAACTTAGATTTGGATATCCTTGGGCCAGTTTTCATGAGCACATTTCTCCACTCTGGACAATTTTTATCAAAATTGCTATTGACTGTTTATCTATTGAAATAGATGATATTTAAGTAGAGTGCTCTCGGTCTTGTCATCCAAACGCCAGAGATTCCTTCTATTTTCCAATTCGGTGCATCCAAGGTTGATTTTGATTTTCAGTCTATCTTCAGACTTCAAATTTTGGGCTGGAAATCCTTGTCTTTTGGTTGTTGGCGAGCAGAACAACATTAGTGGTGAGCATAAACATTTTATTATCCGTCTCAGAGCAACTATTTTATTATTATTAGTTACTGCTGTTAATAATATTATTAGCTACTATTTAATAGTAATAATATTAGGTATATTTAAGTATTATTAAATTTATGTGAGGATAAACATTTAATTGTAGCTAACCATTAAGCAAGAATAAAAGGAAGATTTATTAGATTTAAGTGGTAAGTTGGATTTATTGAAGAGTATTTACAAAAGTACAAAAAGGAATTGAATGAGATATTAGTTATGGTGTTATAATTATTGAAGAAATTGAGTTTTATATAGAAAAGATGAAACTTGATAAAGAGGAATGCCAACATTCTCATTAAGGATTAACATCAATGACAATTTAAATCAATTAATATGTATGTCTAGATTTATTTTCATCCAAGGCCTCTCACTAAATGGTCATATCATTTTTTCCAAATACCTATTATTGGTTTTCATAAACACCTTATTGGATTCCATTAATGCTGGTATTAGATTCCATTAATGTTAGTATTGGATTTCATTAATGAAATTATTGGATTTTATTAATGTAGATATTTAATTTTCTAGTCAACTTTTTTGGATCTCAACAATAATATTATCAGATTTCATTATTCCTACAATAAAGTGAAGTACATGGATATTAATATTGTAAAACTCCATTAATATCAATACATTCAAATTTCTTCTCTCAATTAGAATGGTATGTGCAAATATTTAATTAAAGTTTATAAAAAGTTACATAAGGAATAATAGAGCTATTTACCCTATGGGAGATTTTATTTAATATGTTAAAAAAACCCTTACATCTTAAAAGTACAAGTATTAGTTTATTATAAAATATATAAACTGATTTTACAAAGTAATAGTTGCAATAGGCTCATCTTTTAGATATGAACCATCTTTTTCCACTTCTTCAACACTTTCATTTTCTACTGGATCAGGTTGAGCATGCCAAGTACTTCAATGAGTTGGATGGAATTTTAAAACAAAAATCCTCACAATGTTGCATACATATGTATTTTTCATTAATTATCAATATATTATGATCTTTGTAAA
This sequence comes from Cunninghamia lanceolata, assembly GCA_027924645.1. Lineage (NCBI taxonomy): Eukaryota > Viridiplantae > Streptophyta > Pinopsida > Cupressales > Cupressaceae > Cunninghamia > Cunninghamia lanceolata. The sequence continues at coordinate 2,216,483 of BSBN01001091.1, forward strand.
CATATTTGTATATTTGAACAAGACCCTTAATACTTTTATTATACATTGATACCAAGTCTCAATACCTAGATCTTGTAAATGAGTTTCCTTTCATGCATTGTAACCTTCCCCAAGTGAATAGAAATTAAGTAATGTAGAATATTCAAATATAGAAGTTGAAACCACAATGAAACATCAAATTGTTCCCTTATAACCATTACCAATTTAGGAGTAAATTGTATGTATGTGTGTATATATGTACAGGTTGAATTGGGGCCCGCTCCCATTACATACTATATTATTTATGAGACTTCATACCTGTACTACTTTAGCATGATTGTCATTTGGTTGACATTGTACTAAACCTTAAATTGCTTGCAATACACCTACCATCCACATATCTCCAACATATACAATAGGATAACCATTGCCACAAACTACATGTTGCACCCTCCATCACTATTTGGGTACAATCTAATGCCACATCGTCCAAGATTATCTAGTTGTATACTAGCAATACTAGCAGGGCTGCCATTGTGCACACCTTACAATACTAAGATGTACTTAGAGAGAGTTGAACCTTGGTATCAAACATGAGAGCAAGGGGCCCAACCACTTAACAACACCTCGTTGACTAAGAAAATATTTATAATTTCTATGAAAATTAGGATTTTTGTTTGGTGTTGTAAATCTAGTGAGCCAATAACTCTAAACAACAATCCTTCCACCTTGAACACCAACAAATTCCTTGCTATTGGAATTTGTTGGTGTCAAGCACCTCCCAAAAGCACAATCTGCAGATAAACCCTCACAATACGAGAGAAGCAAAGCTATTTCATTAGAATGATGAAAATATTATTGAGATGTAAAATAATGTAAGATGCCTTGCTTATAAATACAAGTGCGGGAAAAGGTAGGTAAAACTACTTGAACAGAAAACTTACCTACTAATAAACTAAAAAATGCATTATGATGCCTAAGTAATGTTGCAAGTATGTGCCTAATTGGTGTTGTCATTGATGTCAACATATCAGTGTTGTCATTAGTGTCAACTATGCTCTTGTTTTGATGCTTGATTAGATGTTTTGTATTTGCCTATGTAAGTATTGGAGATCTGGATATTGAGGATATTGAGAAAATTTGCTCCTCTAGTGGAAGCAATGTGTTGCAGAGTTTCTTGTGTATTGCAGAAGAACAGTCCAGTAGATTGTTCTGTATTTTTTGAAAAATGAATATCTTTGTCTATGGATTGGAATTTATTTAGAGGAACATTTGAAGATGCTATGTTCTGAGTTTGAGCCTCCAGTATGAAGAATTGAGTGAGTTATGTTCATCAGAGTGAAAACAACTATTTCTATATGTTTGGCAGTGACAGGGAGAAAGTATTATGCTCCACATTCCTCCGCATTGAATTATCTTTGTTTGCAGTTCTAGAGTTAAGTCTGAGATGATGTTATGTGCCTTCAACTCCCATGGTTCATGATTTGGTGGTCCGTAAGTGATCTTTTCATTATGACAGTGGCTGACAGTGTTGGTTATGTGCTCCAGTTTGAAGAATCTTCTTGACAGAGTGGTTAGCGCTTGTGCGGTTGTTCCTAGTGATTACAATGTGCTTGTGGATGTCTCATGATCATGTTCCTACCTTTGGATTGGTCTACAAAGAGAAGTTTGGATCATGAAAGAAGAATGTTCTTAGAAGACCTAGTGTTAACTCCAGTCTTGGCCGACTTGGTTGTTTTCACTATTTGCGAAGATGCATGGAAGATTGTAGAAGCATGTTGTGGTGTGGAGGATTGCGTTTGAGTCCCAGCTAAGGCATGGCATGTTAATCATACTTTAAATATTTCCTTAGCTAAATTTTGTAATAGGTCTAGACCTATTTTGTGTATGTTTTGTAATGCCGACCTTGGAGATTGTTCCAATGGTTGATGAATGTAATGTCGACCTTGATATACATACCAAGGTTGATGAATTGTATAAAGACTTGTAATTGAGAAAAATATGTACTTGTGAAAGATGTGAAGATAAGTACGAAGTGTAGACACCCTAAAATGACCAAGTCTTCCAATCACTTGCATTTCGTCTAATCTGTCGCATCATCTGCATTTCAACATTAATTGGATAATCTAATTATTTAATTAATTTCACCAAATTCTCCTAAACTCAACATTAATTGAATAAATTCTATTTATTTAATTAATTAAATCAAATTCCTCTATTATTCTTCTACGATTAAATAATTTTAATTATTTAATTAAATCATTGTCCTCTTTCAAAAATCAAATCCACATTAATTAATTAAATCCTATTATTTAATTAATTCATCACAAATTTTATCTTATCCAAACAATTAAATAATTCCCAATTATTTAATTAAACCAAATTCATTCTTCCAAATTTGAATAAATCAAATCAAATTTATTTAAATCATCTCAATCTCCAAAAATAAAATAAATCAAATATTTTATTTATTCTTCCAAATCATGCACAACAATTAAATAAATCTATTTATTTAATTTGCTTTCTTATCTAAAATATCTTTCAAATCTTCTAAAAATAAGTTTTCTTCTCCATGCACACACAATTAAATAATTTATTATTTAATTTCCCTCAAATCATGCAAAAGCAAATCTTAAGTTGAGTTATCTATTCACTCAACCTTGTTTTTATCAATTTCTCTTAAATTAGAAAAAAAGCTTTCTAATATATGAAAAGCATGTTTTATCTTTAGAAAAGAAAGTGTTTAACTCAAATAAAATAGCTTTTGTGTGACACTTGTCTTTTTCTTATTCGTTGCACATTCCTCAACTGTTCTCCTTCGTTGATTCTTCTGAATTATCTAGACCGTTGATCGATCTTTGATGGAACCTATATAAACCCCCCTCATCTTCTTCACAAATCCTCTCTTCGATCATTTATTCTTAGGCATACTTAACAGCGCTTTGAGCATACATCGCATCGATTGAGCACCTTTACGATCTTTTGACATTGATCTTTGAGCACTCTACTTGCTTGTTGCAACCATGGTTTCACAGCAATATTGAGCAATCCACATTCAATCCAAAGGGAACAATACAAATCTCGGTAAAAGCTTTCATGTTTCATTGATTATTATTAATGGCTTTTATTTAGATTGGTTCTCTTTATGTTATTGGGTTTTTTATTTGTTTAGTTTATCTCTAGTCAATTTTCCTCATACACATTCTGGCACGCCCGGTGGGACCCACTAATCCTTCTTTTTCTTTGAGAAATTGATTCTTTTTGAAGTTATAGTACAGTATAGCGCAAAAGACACAGAAAAGTGCTTCTGGCAGTATCCTTAAGCGCTCTTGGAGGCACAGTGCAGCGCCCTCGGGGGCACTGCGATGCTTCTAGTAGCACAGAGCGACGCTTTTGGTAAAATAGCATGGCGCTCTCGGTAGTATCGTTAAGCGCTTTTGGCTAATTAGGTTTTCTACCTTCGGTTGGTGTTTTTGTAGGGTTTATTCATTACATATCTTTTGATTTGTCTGACAAGCTGTTGTATTGGTCTTTCAACCCTCTTTTTGATACTTCCTAAGCTGACTTATTTAGGTGTATCTTCGGTATCTAAGTTAACCTATTGTGTTACTACGCCTTCTGAGTTTTCTAGATTTCACGCTACAGACCTATCAGATATTACTTCTCAGAAGAGTAGATCAATCATGAAATCCCATTTGGATATGGTTATTTTTTGACAAAAGCTAACTTTTTTGTGATCTGAGATAGTGCAGTGCTTTTGGCTTTACAGTATCACGCTTTCAGAAGCACAGTATCGCGCTTCTGGATAAGGTTCGGCGTTTCTGGTAGTATTTTACGATGCTTCTGGTCTTCAACACATCGCTATTGGTATCACAATAAGGCACTTTCGGTATAACAGTAGCTCTCTTTTGGTCAAATTGATTTGTTTTTTGCTAACTTGTGAATTTTTTTGGAACTAACTGACTTGTTTCAATTTCTTACTACTCACACAGAGCAAATAGGTGTTTTTTTTTAACATGTTCATGCAGGACGAGCATTGAAGAAATCTTGATTTATCCCACTAAATCTTAGAAACACATTGCTTTCTTAAAGGATAATTGAACAAATCATTTCAACAATTTAAGTCTTAGGAACATACTACTTTTTTTAAGGGACAATGGACATGTATGCGAAAACACCTCAATTTTCTAAGGGACAATGGACATGAATGCCAAAACACTTCAATTTCATAAGGGACAATTGACAACTACAAACGTGTGTGTGCCTAATTTAGTTGCACCTTATTTTTCTTATAACAGGACAATTGAACCTTTGTTTGACGTGCTTGCTCTTACATTTCAGTACTTCCTTTAGAAGGGCCTGCTTTTGGATTACGCTTCATCCAAAAGGGACGACCCTAAGTGGAGTTTTCCTTTGAACCACTATATAAGAGTGATAAGGCGAAAGCCAATTCCTAACCGACGTCAGCCTTACCTTGTGGTGCCAAACTGAAAAGAGGTGTACTAGCTCTTTGTGGAAACAATTTTCACATTGAGCGAAGTGTTTGATACTCTTAGTAGGATTGGTTAAAGCTTTTAGTAGCTTCTCGCATTGCTCGTAAGGTGTTGGTCCCTCAAAGTTACTAAGAACCATTTTAGTTAGTGACTACGCGACCTACCTCTGAACATTACGGTAATCATCAATGCAAGGGGAATCAATTTAAGCCCTTAAGACACTCACCATTGGCTCCCTTGAGAAGAGATAGTATTCCCTTGGCCATAAAGCTCTTGTGACCTACTTGAGCTTTCCAAGGGGAGGGTGAGATATCCCTACCTATCGTCTCTCGCAAAGATACTAAATATCTGACACCTTTATGGAATGATATTTTTATCGACGAAGTATTAAGCTATGAGCTGATCTACTACAATGAAACCTTGTCTCTAGGGATAAAAAGTGCTTATTATTGATTGCAATTGTCTTATACCTGTGGAAACATTGGGCTTTTTTGTGAGCCTCGAACATACACTATTTGTTGTGTCAGTCCTTTTTTGACCACTTGTTTGCTATGTTTTCTCTTGCCAAAGACAAATCCAATTAGAACCATAACCAAATCTATCAAAATTTGCCTTGTAGAAGCATCAGACACTACTTTAGTGCCTTTGGTATTATAGCAGCTCACCTTTGGTAGAACAGTAGAACGCCTTTGGTATAACAGTACCTCACCTCTGGCAACCCTACTTCAGCGCCCTTGGTATAACAGTAGCTCGCTTTTGGTAACCGTAGCTCGCCTTTGGTATAGCAGTACCTCACCTTTGGTAGCTCAGTCCATCGCCTTTGGTATAATAGTAGCACGCTTCTGGTTGCACAGTCCTGCGCCTCTGGTCAAACAGTATAGCGCCTTTGGTCCAGTTACTTGTACATCAAAATTTGTCTTTTTCTCAAAACACCAAAGCAGAATCCCAGCATTACCTTTTGTCCTAGTGTATTCCATGGTAACCACTAGGCTCCAACAAACTATGAAGTCCAAGCAAGTTGTCCCTAGGAAGCGCAAATCGCCTCGTCCCACACCGCAATCTGACCGTCTCAACATTTCTCCCAAGGTTACTCCTAGAACACCTGCAACAAAACCAATCAGCTCTCCGAACGTGCCGTACCTTGACCACCCTAGCACTCCTCATGAGGGTAGGGTCCCTTTGGTAAGTACACCTCACTATACCATCGGTATGCCTTAGGATTTTGTTCCACAAGGTTATACTATTGATCAAATACCATCTCAGGAAGAAGGGGTTCCTTTGGTAAGCATTCCTCACTATACTACTGGCATGTCTTAGGATTTTGTGCCATAAGGCTATACTGCAGATCTAGCCCCATCTCAAGAAGAGCGACACTTTGAAATAAGTCAATCCTCTCAAGAAAATGAGCAAGATCTTGATGAATTTATACAAGATCCTCGAGCCGTGGCCGCCTTTTGACAAAATCCTTAGTGAGAACCAAGATCATTTCTTTCACCTGCTAGCAGAGCAAGGAGCCAAATTACTGAAAGGTTTTGATCTATCCACGCTTAGTGAGCCTAACAACAACCAAGACACCATACAAGCGGTGCAAACCATGTCAACAGTAACCACGCCTTTGCCAGAACCAAGCTCGCAGTATAAGAATCCCCTCTTTCAAAACCCAATAGGGGAGAGGGTCGTATCACCACTTCTGACTCCTATGGAGATCTACAAAAACCAACAAGAACTCTCCAATGTCAAGTAGAGTTAGCTAAGCAAGCCACCTTAGCTCGATTGAATATGCAACCACCTCCTAAAGTGTCTACACCAATCGCAAGTGGAATCTTGGTTACCCCATCACGAATAGGTTTCCCACCAAATTACAATCCAGGGAACAACTATGTAGCCATGCAACAAGGGTCTCAACACATACCACCTACCATATCATCAAACCTCCATGTCTCTCAACCAATTAGAGTCATGCAACCCCAACCACAACATTCTTCTACTCTCATCCTCAATCAACCCCAACCATCACAAATCATGTCTACCTATGTCCCTCCTCCACAACGTTCATCCACGCTAAATTTATTTCACACATTGCCTAGCCACCCTCAACATCCCCAACATCAAGTTTCCCAAAGCTATGTGCCGCCATCGCAACCTAATCAAACACACTTTAGCTTTCCTCCACCCAATTCTTTTCTCCAACCATCACAAAGCCAACATTCTTACCTAGCACCACCCCCACCTCCTCCTCATCAAAGCATCCAATTTCAACCCAATCTCAACCTGATGTACAACGCATATGACCCCAACCAATCTTACGACCCTTATAACACCAAGGTTCATGGCTTACACTACAATCTTCCATATGGGCATCAACAACCACTTCTTGGACAATAGGAGATACTTCCAACTCCTCCCATAGCAATGGAGCTAAAAATTGTGGAAGTACAACAACAGCTATCTGATCTTACGTTTGGCCACACCAAGAAGACCTTCTCTTTAGAAGAAGTGTGTCCTTATCCTTTTGATCGGTCATTACCAATGATCCCTTTTCCTCAAAATTTCACTATTCCCAAGTTTGATAAATACAAAGGAAAAGGTGACCCAAAAGACCATCTCAGGGAATTCTATCTTGCTTGCTTCAAGGTCTCACATAATGACACATATCTTATGCGTCTCTTTCCTCGTAGTCTTGGAGGTCAAGCTATAGAATGGTTCTCACACTTACGCACGAGAATCAAGTCTTTTAACGAGCTAGCAGAGAAATTTGCCACCCATTTTTCTTACAACGCAGAGCATGAGATTTCCATGACCAATCTATGCAACAATAAACAGAAAAATGGTGAAACTTTCATTTCTTTCCTTCAACGATGGAGACAAATGGCTAGCAAATTCCCTTTCAAGATTCCTGAGAAACAACTTGTTAGCATATTTGTGCAAAACCTCAACCAAGAGTTAGGTTTTCATTTGCAAATTCTTAGTGCTACAACCTTCGACAAAATCACATACAAGGGTATCAACATTGAAAAGGCCCTCATTGCTAAAGGAGTGGTCAAAATCTTCAAAGAAATGAAAGACAACGCTCCTCATCAACAATCAAACGATAAACCCAAGTTTTGGAACAAGAACAAAAACGTGGTCAATGATGGGGTGGTCGATTCTAAACATGTCCAAACGTTGCAAACACTACTGCAGCTCTCCAAACCAAGTTAAGCTCCACCTCAACAACAGCAACAATAGCGGCAACCATATCAAAATCAACAACAACAACAACAGGAGTGACCTCAACAAGATTACCCACCGCGACGTCAATTCACTCCCTTGGGAGTGCCTATAGAGTTAGTCCTACAATAGATCTTATAGAAAGGACTCATCACCTTACCAGATGCACCCCCATATGGTGAACCTATTTATAAAACTACGCAGTATAGAGAAAACGAATACTGTGAATTCCATAGGAGCAAAGGGCATCGAACTGCATCATGCATGAAGCTCAAGCACCTAATCCAAAATCTCATTGAAGGTAACCAAATCACTTTTGAGAATGAATCACCAGTTCAACACACGAACAAAGATCTCAATATGTACAAGGAACCATTCCCTCATCATGGTCCACCTCCTCCTCAGGATAGAGGTAAAGGTATCAATCATGCTTCCACTTCCTTTGATTCCATTGTAGGTCATTTTGAAGAGAGTTGAGTGTCTACCCTCACAATCAAAGATAAATCTACGGATTACGCTGTTACAACTCGTCGTGGTCGTGTCACCATTCGTGGTCCTACACCTAGTCTTCCAGCTCAATTTGATTATAATCTTGTCGAACATCTAGGGAAAATGCCAGCACAAATCTCTATCTTGGACCTTCTATAGTCATCACCTGCACATAGAGTAGTGCTAGAAAAAGCCCTCCAAGAGTCTTTGGTTCCTAACAACATAGCAGTCACGGATTTCCAAGCTATAGTAGGTAACATTGCTTCACCCTACAATGTTGTCTTCTCAGAGAAAGATCTCCCATCCCATGATCCTTGTCACAATGATGCCCTTCATATTGAAGTTCTCATCCATAAGCGCAAAATCAAACACATCCTCATAGATGGTGGTGTTGGTCTCAACATCTGTTCTTTAAAGTCACTTAAGCAATTGGGATGCTCTGAGGATCATGTCAACAATGATCAAAGTATTAGAATCAAGGGACATGATGATGCAGAACACCATTCGGAAGGTGTTATCCACTTGCCTATACAACTGGGCCCTGTCATGCTTGAAACCAGGTGTCAAGTCCTTGATATTGAACTACCTTACAACATTATCCTAGGCCGCCCATGGATCCATGCAATGAAAGTTGTTCCCTCCACATATCATCAATCTCTAAAGTTCCCATACAATGGTACGGAGATCACTATCCCAGGAGACCCCAATCCTTTTGAATTCTGCCGTGTCTTGCAAGGCAGTTATAAGAATTGCAACCAGGTGCCTAACAATGAAAAAGCCCTTGAATCCCCACTATATGTTGATCCTGAAACTCTGACACAAGCCTCTACAAGTAACCCGAGTCCTCTACCTGAGATCAAGGCTCACATCTGTGATATAGGCTTTGGATCTTATGATATCTCAAAATCTTATTGTGTAGGGCGGATGCCTGTATCTCCAAAATCTTACGACCAACCACCCATTGCCAAAGTAACCAAAAAAGCAGCTATTCCTCCCCCAGCATTTCTAACCCAATTCCAACAGGGAAAGTTATTGGAAGAGGAAACTATTGAGGACATCTCTTCTTGGCTCTATAAAGAGAAAGAACCAGTCACAATACCTGTCAAGCAATATGGCAATGGCTTAAGGATAGTAAAAAACATGGGCTACAAAGGCAAACGTGGCCTCAGGAAATAGAATCAAGGAAGTATGGAGCCCATTGTTGTGACAAAGAAACTAGACAAGAAGGGATTAGGATTTGGTAAGAAGGTACCACACACCTTGGACATCGAGTATATCCTCGACGAGGTAGCTGACACTTTTCCCACCGATTCGACATCTACAGAGGATATCATCGATGACTCTTCCCTCCACATGACCAACCTATTCGTAGAATCCTCCATTTTTACGCTATCCTTCATATCCTTAACCTCCACCACCAGCACCCAGAACGTAACATTTGTCTACCCTGAACTTATCGATTGGGACCAACAAGGGTCCCCCGTAATAGATGTATTTCAGAATGACAAAACTCTAGCTGAGTTCATGGGACTTCGGGAAGGTATCCCTCTTGGCGATCATAAAGCAAGTTTTGTCATGGAACTAGAGACAACAGCTTATTTTGGTGAGAATGCCAAATCCTTCAGTCACAAAAATAAAAATAAAGAAAGATCTCTAGGTGAAAACCACACTATGGCACCTCCTGATCACAAAATAGTAAAAATAAAGGATGTATCCAAAGGTGAAAACCCAACTGTGGCACCTGAGGATGGAGGATTTGACCTTCCCCTACCATCTAAGTATCAAGAGAAGTCAGCTCTCCTAGTAGAAGATTCTACAGAGATAAACCTTAGCATAGAACAAAATCCAAAGACCACATTCCTAGCAGCATCATTATTAGAAACAGAGCACAAGAATCTTAACACATTCTTCTTACAAAGAACCATCAACTTTGCATGGACCTATGCTAATATGCCAGGGTTAGACCCTAAGCTAGTTGTTCACTATCTCACTGTTGATCCAAAAGTTAAACCAGTCAAGCAAAAGCTGAGAAAGATGCACCTACAAATAGCTCTATTGGTGAAAGTGGAAATACAAAAGCTATTAGATGCAAAATTCATACGACCTATTGACTATTCAGATTGGGTCTCAAACATTATACTTGTGTCTAAACCCAATGGGCACATCTGCATGTGTAATGATTTCAGAGATCTTAATAAAGCATGTCCCAAAGACGACTTTTCACTACTGAACATTAACATTATAGTAGACTTGACAGTAGGTCACGAGATGCTTTCTCTCATGGATGGATTCTCTGGCTACAATCAGATAAGGATAGCAGAAGAAGATCAACATAAAACAACTTTTACCTATCCTTGGGGCAATTATTGTTGGTGCGTCATGCCGTTTGGTCTAAAGAATGTAGGAGCAACCTATCAGAGAGCAATGACAGTGATATTCCATGATCTCTTTCATCATATCATGGAGGACTATGGGGATGACATACTAGCTAAATCTTCTAGGGTAGATCACATACAAGTTCGAGGACAGATCTTTGACAGGCTCGAGAAATACCAAGTAAGACTCAATCCAAAGAAGTGTGTCTTTGGAGTAACATTAGGGAAACTGTTGGGATACATTGTATCTCGCAGAGGTATCAAGGTAGATCCTACAAAAGTAAAAGCTATAGTGGAGATGCCTCCACCAAAGAACCTCAAAGCATTAAGGAGCCTTCAGGGAAGGTTGCAATCCATTAGGCATTTCATCTCACAGCTAGCAGATAAATGTCAACTATTTCAACACTTACTCCGCAAGGATGTCTCATTTTGATGGGACGATAAGTGTCAAGAAACATTTGATTAGCTTAAAGAGTATCTAGCTACACCTCCTATATTGGTACCACTAGTTGTGGATAAACCTTTGATATTATACATCTCTACTACAACTTCGGCCCTAGGGGCCTTGTTAGCAAAACATGATGAAATAGGAAAAGAGCATGCAATTTATTATATCAGTAGGACCTTGGTGGGATACGAACTCAATTATTCACCAATGGAAAGAGCTTGTTTAGCAGTAGTGTTTACTTCCCAAAAGTTACGGCATTACATGTTGAACCAACACACAAATCTTATAGCCAAAATTGATCCATTGAAGTATCTACTAGCAAAAGCAGCTCTTACAGGCAGACTAGCTAAATGGGTCATGATCCTTAGTGAGTTCGACATTGAGTACATGGATCGTAAAGCAATCAAAGGACAAGCCCTAGCAGATCAACTAGCAGAAGCACCCATGACAGATACACACCCTATGGTAGCAGACTTTCCGGACGAGAATCTCTTCACTCTTTCTAACTCAATAATGTGGAAGTTGTACTTTGATGGTTCCTACACACAGCATGGATCAGGGGCCAGCATCTTATTTATCACACCTCAAAATGACTATATTCCAAAGTCATATCGGCTTGCATTCCCTTGCACCAACATTATAGCCGAGTATGAAGCACTCCTTATAGGTCTCAATACAGCAGTTCAATGGGACATCACAGAATTACAAGTATATGGAGACTCACAGCTAGTCATTCACCAAGTCACAGATGAGTACCAAACAAAAGATGAAAAGTTGGTCCCCTACAAACAACTAGTGGATGCCTACAAACCACATTTTTCTAGCATTACATTTGAGCAAATTCTAAGAGAGCATAACAAAGCTGCAGATTCTATGGCTTCTGTAGGGTCATTGATTGACATGCCGGTTAATACGTACAAATGTGAATTCTTGATCAAGCAATTGTTGATACTAGTCGTCGATGTTCCTATTACTGAAATCATCTGCGAACTTGTTGGTCCCAATTCCCCATGGTACGAAGATATCTATGAATACCTCAAGAATAAAACCTTTCCCCCTGACCTATCATCCACCCAACGCAAAACCTTTATCCATCGATTTGTCCATTACATCATTCTGGGTGATACACTATATTGCCAGAGTCTCAATGGTATCCTCTTACGATGTCTTAACACGGAAGAAGCCAAAGCTACCTTACAAGACATACACGAAGGTGTCTGTGGTGCACATTCTACCTATCCTAATCTTGCTAAGAAGATACTCAGAATAGGTTATTACTGGCCTACAATAGAGCAAAATGCTGCACAGTTTGCTAAGAAGTGTCTACAATGCCAGCAGCATGGAGATTTGATTCACGCACCAGCTCATGAATTGCAACCTATGATAACTCCATGGCCTTTTTCTCAATGGGGTCTCGACCTCGTAGGACAAATCCACCCTTCCTCCTCCAATGGCCACAAGTTTATCATTACCACCACTGAGTATTTCACGAAGTGGGTGGAAGCCATTCCTATGACCTATATCACTGGTAAGCAAATAGCCAAGTTTATCCTAAACTACCTCATTTGCCGGTATGGTATTCCCCAAGCCATTGTCACTGATAATGGGAGACCATTCAAGAATCAAGATGTCCGTGCCTTGTGCACACAATACAATATCCAACATCACTTTTCAACTCCCTACTATCCGCAGAGTAACGGCCAAGCTGAGGCTTCCAATAAAACCATTCTCAAAATCCTCAAGAAAATAGTCAATGAAGCTAGTCGTGATTGGCACTTGCAACTCAATCCTGCCCTATAGGCCTACCGCACTAGTATTAGAACACCAACTAGTGCCACACCCTATGCCTTGGTCTATGGCTCTGAAGCCATCCTACCTATAGAGGTCGAGATCCCATCCCTCAGAGTATCCATGCAAGACCTGATCGGCGAAGAGGAGTATCACACTTCCAGATTGGCTGAGCTTGAACTACTAGATGAAAGGCGCCGTGCCGCACTTAACCATCTCCATGTCTATCAAAACCGCCTCAGGTGTAATTACAACAAAAAGATCAAAGAAAGATGGTTTCAAGTTGGTGATCTTGTACTTAAAGAGAATCAGAGAAATCAATTAGATCGAGAAAAGAAGGGCAAGTTTAAACCTAACTGGTTAGGCCCCTTTATTGTGACAGAAGCATATGGATCAAAAGCTTATACTTTAGCTACACCTGACAAAATTCCTCTAGATGAGCCACTTAACAATGTCCATCTCAAGAAGTTCTATGCCTAATCCTCAGAGTATTCCAAAAAAAAAAAAATCCGTCCTCTGGTGAAAACTTGGCAAACGGAAGCCTTGGATAAGTACCATAGTAAAATCCTGGTAATCAAGTGCTATGTGTAGAGTCAGCATCCATCGTCTATCGAGTCCTATCCACTCCATGTCTAGTTCACAGTACACTTTCCATCCATCCATAATAAAAACCATTGACCTTGTTTGCATTTCCATCTCCCTATCTAGTATAGCTTGGAAATTTGTCAATGTCCATCATCGTCTCCCCATGTCTTGATCTGTGTCTACAATTAACACTGTCTTGTCCTAGATCAAAGCTTTCTGTGTCTTCTTCGGCAGTCACCCATGCAAATTCCTCTACTGGAATGGGGGCAACTCTTTCCTTAACTTAGGTCTAGGATTGGTTCCTTGTTCGTGGTTCGCAGCGTACACTTCAATCTCTTTCTCATTGTTCACAGGTAACACCCTTTAACGGACACATCGCTCCTATGATAAGGCTGTTATCTTCTCAACACTTTTCCTACATCATCACACAACCAGAACTACATATCATCTCTTCTCAATATTAAGGTACCTTGATCCCATGGATATGGGTATGTAGGCAGTCTAGAATATGAAGGAAGTTTCCAGTACTCAGGTACATAAGATCTCCCCCTTCCACCTTGACCCATTTCATGACTCTATCTAGAACTACATATTTATCACTTTTCATCTTTCATCGTAATGTGCCTTGATCCCGTGGATACAGGGTGTGTAGGCGGTCTGGAATACGAAGGATGTATCTAGTACTCAGGCACACATGATCCATCATTCTTCACCCACCCCAATCCATCGACATGTCACCTTTCTAGTCTTCCATTTATCAAAATCCATTTCGCCTCGACTTGACTATGCAAGCAGCAAGCTAGCGCATCCTTTCGAAGCAAAAGTTCTTAGAAAACCTAAAGTAAAGTAGCTTTCTTCTAGAGTCAACTACTATCCTACTGTTCTGATTGCCAACATCAGCTAAGTCCTGCTTAACCAAAGCCCTAGATCAACAAGCTTGTCTTTTGCAAAGTGTTCCATTGTCGAGACCAACACACGTGTCTCCTATGACATGTGGCATTTCCTGCAGTGAGACATTGTCTTTTTGAGGTAGATAGCACCCTTTAACGGACACAGAGTTCCTACGATAAGGCTGTTATCTTTCCTATCCAATCTATCCTGAGCAACCTCTTTGGCAAGAGAATATGTTGGCTGTATGTTTTCTTTGTAAGTTAGTCAATTTACTTTTTGGTTTATCTTTTTGTTCCTTTTTCCATTACCTATTCAAAGCTACCTTGATTCATCTATAATCTTGGTATGTTGCGAGGCAGTACGGATTGGGGGCATAGTCATTGCTTTTTGTGTGCCGTGTTTGAGGAATGATCTTTAGTATCTTTCTTAACATTCTATTTATCTTGTGTGTGTTATGACCTAGCGGTCTTACATATTAATATTTCTTCTTGCATTTACATGTATTGAAGTTTATTTTATGTTTAAGACTATGGCTCATTCACATGTTCCAACAAGTTTATATTATGTCTAAAGGATCTAAGTTCAAACCACTTGCTTGCAGAGTCAACATCCATGCACTCAGATATTACTGCACCTTGGTCTCTTCTACCTTGGTGGCGAACTATCCATGTGCTATATCAAAAATAAGGATTGCTCTTTATTTACAAATGTGAAACCATTGCAACAAGCTCATGCATCCATTCCCACAACCTTTATATCATTTTCATTACAGTGATCGATCAACAGTATCTGTCTCCCATCTCCTCCTGTTCTTCTCTCTGTTGCATATCTGCAAAACCCACATGTTATATATCACTAGTCATCACATCTATATCATCATACATCTCTATCATCATACATCTATAAGCATCATATAAGCAACATATGTCATCACATGAATCCATAATCATACATACATATCATCACATCCATGACATCAAGGAATACATACACAAAAGCATGAACAACAGTGAGCTGAATAGATCATCATATATCTCATATAAAGGTCATCATAATACAAAATGTTTGTGTCTACATCAATAATCCATATACATCAATATAGTACATCAAGGCTATCAAGAGCCTGCAAAATATACATCAGGATGCACGCAGGCATCTGTCCAAAATAATACAAATGATACAAATGGTACAATGTACAAGTGTCCATCGTGATACAAGTATGGTACAAATATGATACAATATACATGTGCATGCCCTAGTGAGTAGAGCTACCCTCCTGCTGTGGCCCCTGTCCTCCACCTGTACTTGGTGCAGGTCCCCTGGATGGTCCCCCTGCTGGACCTCCTCCCCCTGGCGTCGTGATTGGTCCTCTAACTGAGGACAGTGACTATCTTGTCCTGCAGGACCTGGATGCTCCAGACTTGCTCCTCTCTTGATAGCTGGGTGCCTGTTGTGCTGCTAGCACTGCACCCACATAAAGACCTCTGTAATACTTTACCTCTTTCCTTACAGATACTAGCTCTTCCTACACCTGGACGAGCTCATTGTATAAAGTCCTCTGATCGACACCCAGTGCACGGCGTGCCTCATCTCTCTCCCGTCTAACTCTGTGAAGTGTGGCCTCTGCTGTCAGTCGTAGCTATACCTTTGCATCCCTCTCCCGCATAGTCTGGGCTAGCTGCCCATCATCCCCTGCCGGTGTGGGTGCTACCTATGCCTGGGCCTGTAGTGCTGCCTGCACCACTGCTTGTACCTATGCCTGCACCTGGGCCTGTACCTATGCCGGCATGCCTACCTATAAGTGTGCCAGGGCTGTTTGCGCTGCTGTTGCCACCTTGTCTGTACCTATGCTAGGGCCTCAGCCTGTCTCACCTCCACCCTAGCTGCATCCCTGTCTCTCCTCAGCCGCACCATCCAGAGCTCTAATTGAGTCCTCTGAGCTATCTCCTCCTGTAGTAAATGCTCAGCTCTCTCCAAATCTATCTCTACCGCTGGCTCCTCCTCCTCCACCATCTCTACGTCTGCCTACTGGCCGCTGGCCTCTCCCATTGCCTGCTGTCTGGCCGCTCTAGCCTAGCATCTGATCCTGGCCTCTGCATTGAGGACTAGTACCTCCCCCACTGCCCCTGCCACCCCTAGTGTTGTCAACTGCACTGGCCTGTGTGTCTGCCAGTATCTATCGTACTCAGGCAGTGTCCATAGATCAGCCAATCCTGTATCCCAATCCCATCTCACGGGGACAAGTCCCCGTACCTCTGCCAACGCTGTAGCCACTAGAATCTCTGCGTCCCAGTCTCCAACCTCCCTTTGTGTCTTGGCATGCGTCACCTCCCCCACTGGTAGTCCCTGTGGTAGCCCAAATTGCCTGAGTACCCGCTCTGGCAGGTACCTCTCTATAGCGTCTGTCTATCTCTCAAACAGATACCGAGCCCGTCTACAGTACATCAGCTACTCATGCTCATCCTCCCACCCCTCACAAAGTAACCATGGCCTCCACACAAAAAGGTCCATCTTATCGATCTGCCGCCTCCAATGGCTAACAGATCCCAGTCTCTGGTGTGTAATCACTCCCTCATACAAAAATGCGTATGGCTCCCCTGGCTCGTTGGCACTATGTCATAGGTCGGATCACTGGGATATGCTCCCACACCCACACCTATAGCAAGGTCACCCCTGCTAAGAGACTCATGGCTCTCCTGTACACGCAGTGGTGCATGTCTCGGTACAACTGCCCTAGCAGATAAGGGCCCCATGCATACTGAACGCCATGTGTGAACATCCCAGATAATACTATGCCCCATCCAACTGATAGTCCCCTCGATCTCTTGTCTGGACACAAGAAGCCGCCAATCAGTGACGCCACTATCCATCTGATCCTGTCGCAAAGTCTCGAGACGTCTGCCCATCGAATCTCTCCATCGTCTATCCTGAGGTCATCTGTGTAGAAGACCTCTACCAAGCCTGCCTCACCCTACACTGGGTCAAAGTCCACTCTCTCTCCCTTAATCCGAATCATCAGGATGCGATACACATCCTCCAAAGTCACTGTTGCCTCCCTTGTCAGAAAGTGAAACGAGCCTATCTCACTATGAAATCTCTCCACAACTGCTGTCACTAGGGTGAGATTCACCCTAATGTGTGTCAAATGCGTAACATGCCATAAACCTGCGTACTCTAGGAACGTGTCCTCCTCCCATGTCAGCTGAACAACCTCATGTGCTATTGAGTGGTCTCGCTCTCGCGACATCAGTGGCGGCATAATCCTCTGCATCCATAAGCAAACCACTTGTCAGTTCTTCTATACCATATCCCCCAAACTCCTCTCTACTTCTATTCTATCCAACCCCTTTCTAAACTAGGGTAGTCAACCCTTCAATCCCCCTTACCTAGGTTCCTTCTATCAGCTACCCAAAAGCGCCTTGTTTTACACAACAGTGCTGCCCTATTCTACCAAAAGCACCTCCCCCAACCATGACTTGATTTACAAAAGCACCTCACTCTGCTGCCAAAAGCACGTCCCTTTGTTACCAGAAGCGACGTGATTTCTTCTCTCCCCTCCCTAAAGCACTACCCTTATCTACCACAAGCGCTACACTACCTCGCCAAAAGCGCTGCGGCATTCTACCAAAAGTGCTATGCCGCTAACCCCCAAAGCCAACCGCACTGCATTGTTACCAAACGCGCTGCATTTTCCTACCAGAAGCACTGCGGCGTGCCAATAGCGCCTACTGTGACTACCACTAGCGCCACGCTACCCTAACGTGCTTTTGGCTAACCTGAAAACCCTACCTAGACCTAACCCTAAACCGCCCTAAACACCAAATCAAAATGAGGTTTTTGAACACTTACCACTGCCGGAGCTCCTACTGGCCTCCTGTATGTCTGCACTAACTCTGCTTGATGCCTGTGCACTGGAATCAGCATCTCTATGTGCTGTCTACTCCTTCCACTCAACCTAAGTTTGGAGGCTCTACTCTCTAAATTTAGAAGCTCTTAGAGTGCAAATGTGGATTGTGGTCCCCATGGGACCTATTTATAGTATCCCTCCCTCATTTTCTTTCTTCCCACCCATTTTGCTTTTTCCTTCTCACCTTGTCACGCAATCTTCTAGTTGAGCGTCAACCTCGTCCTTCTACCGCTTCCTTGTCTTCCCGCTTGAGGGGGCATACGCTGGGGCAACTACCTACACTGGGGCATCAATAAATTGTATCACATCTTCAACAATTATTTTCTTTGATGCAACGCTACAAGCTGCATTGCATCAAAGAGGGGCAAAATATAGACACCCTAAAATGACCAAGTCTTCCAATCACTTGCATTTCGTCTAATCTATCGCATCACCTGCATTTCAACATTAATTGAATAATCTAATTATTTAATTAATTTCACCGAATTCTCCTAAATTCAACATTAATTGAATAAATTCTATTTATTTAATTAATTAAATCAAATTCCTCTATTATTCTTCTACGATTAAATAATTTTAATTATTTAATTAAATCATTGTCCTCTTTCGAAAATCAAATCCACATTAATTAATTAAATCCCATTATTTAATTAATTCATCACAAATTTTATCTTATCTAAACAATTAAATAATTCCCAATTATTTAATTAAACCAAATTCATTCTTCCAAATTTGAATAAATCAAATCAAATTTATTTAAATTATCTCAATCTCCAAAAATAAAATAAATCAAATATTTTATTTATTCTTTCAAATCATGCACAACAATTAAATAAATCTATTTATTTAATTTGCTTTCTTATCTACAAATATCTTTCAAATCTTCTAAAAATAAGTTTTCTTCTCCATGCACACACAATTAAATAATTTATTATTTAATTTCCCTCAAATCATGCAAAAGCAAATCTTAAGTTGAGTTATCTATTCACTCAACCTTGTTTTTATCAATTTCTCTTAAATTAGAAAAAAAGCTTTCTAATTTATGAAAAGCATGTCTTATCTTTAGAAAAGAAAGTGTTTAACTCAAATAAAACAACTTTTTTGTGACACTTGTCTACTTCTTATTCATTGCACGTTCCTCAACTATTCTCCTCCATTGATTCTTCTGAATTATCTAGACCGTTGATCGATCTTTGATGAAATCTATATAAACCCCCCTCATCTTCTTCACAAATCCTCTCTTCGATCATTTATTCTCAGGCATACTTAACAGTGCTTTGAGCATACATCGCATCGATTGAGCACCTTTACGATCTTTTGACATTGATCTTTGAGCACTCTACTTGCTTGTTGCAACCATGGTTTTGCAGCAATATTGAGCAATCCACATTCAATCCAAAGGAAACAATACAAATCTCGGTAAAAGCTTTCATGTTTCATTGATTATTATTAATGGCTTTTATTTAGATTGGTTCTCTTTATGTTATTGGGTTTTTGATTTATTTAGTTTATCTCTAGTCAATTTTCCTCATACACACGAAGTAGAGCAGAGCAGAGAAGTTATATTGTGCTTCAATGGAACTAAACCCAGGCATGGAGTAGATGTTGTTTAATCAGTTCACCATATTTGGTAGTGAGCCACCCCTTGGCAGTGAGCCACCCTTTAGCAGTGAGCCACCCTTTACAGTGAGCAATTTGGGCAGTGAGCCCTGTAGGCAGTGAGTCTCTATTTTTTGGTATTGTTATAACTCATATGTTTTCTATGGGCTAACACCCACCGTCATTTTTCCCTTTTAGGGTTTTCCAAGTAAAAATCTGGTGTCTACTGTGTTGAATGTGTGATTGTGATTAACTCTATGGTTTCATGCTTTCATGGTTAAATCTGATTATCAGTAATTAAGTAGTTGATGGTTTATGAAGTTAAGTTTTTGTGACAACTGATTCACCCCCCCTCTCAGTTGTCCTATGTATTTCAACAAGTAAAACTTAAGCAAACGTAAATGGTAAAAGCCATTTACTCCAACACCCCACTTAAGTGCAACTTAGGGAGATTATTATACAATATGAACAAGATGCAATATGGGTCCTGGCTACATAACCATGTTAGGTACCCATTTACAATGCAAAATGCAATCTCTCACAAGAAGAGAAAAGGAGAAAACCTAGTGGGACAAAACTCCTATCCAAAAGAGAGAAAAGAAAAACAAAATGATGCATGGAGGACTCACTAATACTCCCCAAGGACTACATACATCATGTATATACAATCAATGATCCCCAATAGGAAGGAAAAAGAGAGACATTATATCTCCCATAATGAAGAAGCTCCAATGCCGATCAAGTATGTCTGGAAACAAAAGATGATTCAATGCCTACAAGCAACACTTCTCCCCTTAAGAAGAAATAAGTCCACCAAATGATGAGGAAGCCACTCCATATCCAACTAAAAGGAGGAAGGAATTCTCCAAATAGAAATCTCTGAAGAGTGAGTAGGAGTATCCAAGCATGAATAATCCACCACGTGATCATGATAAAAAAACAACCAAGAAAAGTGACAAATCAAGTGAAGGATAAAACTCATCAATGTCAATCTCCAAAGAAGATGTAGATGTATCAATAGCCATGCTAGAACTATCATCAAAGAAGAGAGAAATCCCCTCAAGTATGTCTCCCAAATCTACAAGATGAGACTCTACAAACAAGTTTGAAATACCTGCCAAATACTCATCCAATAAAGCAAGATTTGAAAAACTATGATCAACCTGCTCAAGAGAAGAACTCAAGTCTGAAGAAGCAGGAGATAAAGTAGGAGGAAGTTCAACACTAATCTCAAGAACACCAATATTTAAATGACCAAACTTCTGCTCACAAACATGATTCACCCTTGATGGAAGGGTATGAACATCAACCAGAGGAATGTCATCACCAAGAGAAAAATGAGAAAAATAATACAAGCAAGATGCATGATCTGCAACTCTTGTAGAAATGATCTCTCTAGTCTCTATGTCTCTAATGTATACATGATCAGGAGTGAACTTGACTATTTTACCTTGTGCACAATGAGTAATTTGATAAACTGAAAGGAGATTAGTGGTCAAGGAGGGTACACAAAGAACATCATTAAAACATCCTTCACCCATATCAATAGAACCTTTGCAACAAACCTTCATGTATGTATTGTTACCCATCAAAATATTAGATGAACTACAACACTCAAAAGAAGAGAACATATCCAAAAAAGATGCTATATAATGAGATGCACCTGAATCAAGAAGCCATCTCCCATTTTTAGGAATATTGGAAGCCAAGAGTGCTTTACCTTTCATCCCATTAGCAAATCCTACATTCCCTGACTGTGTAGATGAAGATGTTGCTGATTATGAAGCAGAAGAAGAAGAAGAAGAAGAAGGAGACTTTGATGAGGGTAGCGGGATGTTGTTCTTTTGAAGAAGGTGAGTAAGCTCATCAATCTTCTTACTATAACACCTATGCTCATCATGTCCAGATTTCTTGCAATAAGCACATTTGATCTTCTTCTTTTGTGATGGTTTCTCTTTAGAAGAGGTCATGGTCTTAGGAGTAGGCTGTGAAGGAGGATCCTTAACTTTCTCTTTAGACTTAGAATCCTTATTCTGTTTCTTGTCCTTGCCACTTGAAGCCTTAGGATCTTTAGCAAGAAGTGCTTGAGATCTTGTAAGTGTCAATGTGCCCATTTTTGCCAACTTTGTTTGTTCCCTTGTGAGTTGCGCTACAAAATCATCAAGAGAAGGCATTTTGTGTGCACTACCTAGAGCATCCATGGTGGCATAAAATGCAGAAACAAATACAAAATAATTAGAACCTAACTTAGAGAGAATAGATAGAATCAACTTCTCATTTTCCTTCTTAACCCCACATTCAAACAACTGCAATCTGAGAGAATTAAAGTTGGTAGGATCTAGATTCATTAGTCCATTCTCCAAATGAAATTTCCTCATCTTATCTAGCTTACCAAGAAGATTCTCTAAGGTAGTCCAAATATCATTAGGATGCTTACAAGATAACACATGATATCTCAAATCAGGAGAAATGGACATAATGAGAGTACCAAGTGCTTCACAGGCTAATAAAGGGGCGTTGAGGTATTTAAACACCAAAAGGAATTGTGCACAACCAATGTGGGACAATTCTTTCAGACCCATGCCCAAAACAAAGGAGCCAGCAACGGGTCCACGTCGCTTTTGCCTGTGCACAAATTTGAAACCCTAAAATAATATTTGTGTTGCAAACTATGCAAATGAATAAAGTTAGATTAATATATGTATATCTGCCAAAAGAAATAAATCTTGAAACTTTGAACGCTGCCCGTAGGTTTTAGAATACAGAGGCATGATGTGCAGTGCAGAGGATAGTGGAAATGGTAACAATAAAATTTGTAGCGGGCTCACTACTTCTGATCCATACAATGATGAAAACCTGAATTAAATTTTGTTGTAGACTTTACAAATGATGAAGTCTGAGGAAATATATATATATATATATATATCAAGGTTTGAAATGGCCAATTCTTCATAGCTGGGAGTTGTTTACTAGCACCGCTTCTTTTCTTCAGTGCTTAGGAGAAATTCACAGTAGCTGCGAGGGTTATACAAACTCTCCACCAGAGGGATTCAACCAGTGGCAGCATTTCCTCTGGTTTGTCATGTCCACCACAACATCTTTTGTTTGTGCTGAAAATAAACACAGAGCAGGAACTTCACTCCACAAAGAAAAGGCTATGTTTCCTTGAATCTTCTCTTTTGAAAATACCAATGCAGTTAGCCTAGCAATGAATCAGCATGCCACAATAGCAAGAGGATGCCTGAGACCAGGGTGATGGAGATTTCAGCAAATAATAGGTGAAATAGAATTTAAAAAAAAAATTCAAATGCCAAAGAAAATCTATCCACCAAAAAATTGCAGGCAAATAAAATCTCATCTCACCAAAATCTTTGATGGAAACTCTCAAGATGGAAGGCATTGTAGATAGTTGGCTCTGATACCATGTTGGTGTTAACCACCTCCCAAAAGCACAGTTTGCATATAAACCCTCACAATACGAGAGAAGCAAAGCTATTTCACCAGAATGATGAAAATATTAATGAGATGCAACATAATGTACAATTGCCTTGTTTATAAATGCAAGTGTAGGAAAAGGTAGGTAAAACTACTCGAACATAAAACCTACCTACTAATAAACTAATAAATGTATTATGATGCCTAAGTAAAACTTAAGCAAATGTAAATAGTAAAAACCATTTACTCCAACATAATCAAATAATTAAAAGTATGTCATTATATTTATTTACTTATTATATATTGTTCAAAAAATAAAATGTTAGTAGACTTTTAAAATATAAAGACGCATCACTATGGTTGAGTGATCCATAATTCCATCAAACAAGTTGTGGAAATTAAGAATCATGAAAATTTTGTTAACAAATCCTATTAGAATGATTATATATTATCCTATAAGTGTTTTGATTGTGCAAGATAGAGATAAAAACACACAGAAATAAACAAACATACATAAATTTACATATATTTTTACCCTAAATACCTCCAAATGGAGAAAAATCTAGTCAAAATTAGCTAAATAACACATATACTTGAACATATGATATATAACACAAGTTATGTATTCCTCAAAACATGACTTGAGCACAAGTGTGGATGAGGCAACTTCGATACAACACATGAATCATCTCCTTGTTGATGGCGAACTCCAAGTCACTCCCGCTCTTATGGTAAAAGTTAGTCGAGTGGAGGTGTAACCCAGGGGCAGTTTTTTTTGCATGGAAGAAGAACATCATAGAGAGTAGTTCGTTGGCCTTGGGGCCTGGTCTGTTTCAATGTTTGTTTTGTAATGGAGATAACTCCATGACCTAAAGGGTCACTAGTTGTCGATCTCTTGTTTAGGTTCCTAAGGTTCCAACGTCTAGATGGATGTCGATTCTATTCATTGATGAGTATGGAATGTTGTAACCTTTCTTCATTATCCCATTTGGTTTGTTGTATGATGTTCACTTGTTGTATGACCCTATGGTTCTTCTTGTATCTAATGAGTTTGTTTTAGTCTTGGATGTAACAATTCTATCTCCTCAAGGATAGCTCTAACCCACTCACCTCTAATTCCTAGGCACATTCGTATGCTTGGATAAGAGAGAGTTGACTAAAGTTGACCTTGGGTTGAATTTGTGTTTAACTTTGAATTTGTGATTAACCAAAGGTTTTCTTAAGATTTCACTAGATTGTTTGACCTTGTGTTGGTATCAAGGAGTTTTCAACTATGTTTTGAAATTGACCTCGTGATGAAATTGAGGGTTTTGATTTTCTCTTTTCCTAATGTTTTTTTGGATTTTTGATGTATGCAACTAAATGAATGCAAAATGATTTTTTTGTTCCTTTTTCGAATAAATGATCAAATGATTTAATTAACTAGGAATTTGAAATATGAATGCAAATTAACATGAATTTTCCAAATGCAAATTATACTATGTTTTTGTATTTTTGTGATGATTTTGAAACTAATCTAAGAATTAAAAATACTTGAATGGAATTTAATCTATGAAATACAATGAAACTAATTTAAACAATGCTAATCTAATCAGCTTGAAATAAATCCTATCAAGGAAATTGCAATACAATGATTACTTCCTCCAAGAGCAAATTGTGATGTAATTATCTATGAAAACATGAAAAAGAACCAGGATCCTTTGGCACATGAGTTTCACACTATACTTAGAAATCCTTGTATTTGGCAACCTCTTTGTCCTCTGTGGTATAGAGGTCTTCCTCTTGGTGACAGGGATGAAGGGAGTAATCATAATAACTTTTCTTGAGCTTTGAGAGATAAAATTGAAAATGAATGAGCCCGAGGGGAGCTATGAGTGCTATGAAAACACTAATTGAGCACAATGGCTATGGCTTGGAAGAAATTTGAGAGCATGTCAATGCTATGGAAGCTTTAGGAAGCTTAATAATCTATCCTAAGCATAAAAGAAAAGGCACACAAGTCTTACATGAGCATGAAAATTCTAGTGGAGAGAAAAATCAAAGCTTGAGGAATGGTTGCAACAGTGAATTTTCCTCCTAAGGGAAAGCTTTGAATCTTTTCAACAATGAAAACTAAAGAAATGAACTAAGAGGCTCAAGGGCCTATGAAGAAGCTTGAAAACGATTGTGAAGATGAGAAGAATATTCTCCAACTTGAGAAATAATGAAGTGGTGAGGGGTATTTATAGTTTGGAAGGGATCACATATGCTGGAGGTGATTGAAGAGTTAACTCCCTTGATTGGAAAGCTTTGATAGCCTTTCACAGAAGAAAAAATAAAGTTAGCATGAGATTGATCGAGAGAAGAGTAGAATTGATTTGTGAGTTAGAATGGAGTGATTCTAGGATTCTTGAATTATTCAAAAGGATTTGATGATTAGTTAGGGAAGGTGACTCATGCAATCAAGGCTCAATTTAGAGCAAAATTGAGCTAGAACTAGAAAAAATTACACATTTAAAACATGATAGGATCCTCCTTGTGACAGGGTTGGTCACCCTTGGGGATCACCTAGGTTAACCCTAGGGGGGACCATGGGTCACCCAAGGGGATTAGGAAAAAATAGGGGGTGACCCACAAAAATGGGTTCTACAGGTGGTTTCGGGGGCTAAGATTGGTCCTAGGGGATAAAGATGACATCAAGGTCCAGAAAAAAGTTATGAGACATCAAGTGAGTGGACACCCCATTTCACCAGGGCAGGTCACCCCTGGGGATATAGGGTCACCCCAGAGGGAGATCCAGGGTCACCCAGGAGGATCTAGAAATGACAAGGGGTGACACAAAAATAATGGTTTGAATAGGTCATATGGAACTTCCAAGAGATTGTTTGGGCACATACAAACTCCTTTTTGAGTGCTAGTTTTTTTGAAATTGTATATTTTTTCGATTAATACACAATGGTGCCATTTATTTTTTCTTGAAAGTGTCTCAAAATTATACTTTTAGATCATTTTTTCTTAGGGTATCTTGTTGGTCTCTTAGGCCCTAAAAGGTTTGGTAGCCAATTGGAAAGTCAGTTGGATGGATGGGGAAGAAAGAGTGGATGGGAAATCTCTGAGGGAAGATTTGTTTCCCCTCTTGTGTTCAAGTGAATTAGTCATTTCATCAAGGCTGGAAAGTGACAGGAGTGTTTATTTGAAGATGGGTTAGGTGACTCGGAAGACAGTGTGTAGGACCACTATATTTGTTGTGGTACCCTCCTCTTTGAAAATTTTCTTTTTGAGAGTATTGATTTTATATTTGTGGTGTGGGGTGAGGTTTGGATGTTACATTTCTCATTGTTGGCCTTGGGCATAGTACTCTAAATTCTAGGCATTCCTAAAATCCTACCCTTCTAGGTGGTGTGGGATTCTCATACAACCTAAAATGTATATGGCTATCTTCATAGTCTTCATCATCTTTTGATTTATATCTTATGTTTTCTTCCCCATCCTATATCATTAGGAAATATTCTAAGATATGTCTGTCCCATTTTCTACAAAATTCATACCAAATACTTTTAGGTCTACTCTTAGGCATATCACCAAATTCCACTCTTAACATTACAACTCACTTTGATCCTTCAATAATTAGACACTCATTCTAGATATGTCCTTATGTGTACAATGAGTGCACCATATTTTATTTCATCATGGTAATGATGATCCTCGGTGACCTTCCCTTTTTTCCAATATCTCTTCCTTGGGCCTTAATTGATCTAACTCCTACTGTAACTTTTCTATTTTTGACTATCCAGTAATCTTAGTATTGCTTCTCTAAGATTATGCCTCAATCCTTGAAGCTAATTCTACTACTTTTGTGTATAAATCAAATATCTTCCCATCCAAGGCTAGTCGTATCTTTAGTAGTAATCCAAATATAAACCATTCAATCCTTTATTTTTTAGTTAAGAGTTCCTCCACATTCCTTACTACACTTTTGAATCTCATTCCATATTCTTTTATACCTTCATATTTTTCTAAAACATATCTCTCATCTTGCTAAAGATTTCAAAAGGAACTTCAAGAGATTTAGAGTTAATAAGGAACTTAGCTTTGAGATTAATCCATTCTTTTTTATACAATGGGCATTCCTTCATGTACCATTTGAGGGATCCATCTATCAAAGTTTTGAAAAAACCATATAGTTTGACTTGGTTATCTCTAAATCCCATTATTCTTCATGTGGATTCTCTAGTACAAATAAATATTCAGATGCTTTCTTAGTATCCTTCCCAAAAATGGGAAGTTTAGTATGGTTATTTTGGTTGTAGGCCATTTATATTGGTAAAGTGGTAGTTTTTTTCTTATTTGTATTTGTTTTCTTGTGGTTCTTCTCTGGCCTCATTTTGTTTTCTCTCTCATTTTGATCAAGAATCCATAGGACCTACCTTTCTTGGTTCTCTCCTAGCTTGAATAAACACCTTCTGCTTCACCAGATTCCTTGTTCTCCCCTTGTCCCTAGGTAACTCAACTTGAAAGAAATATTCTCCTAAGATTTCTTTACACACTAACAAATTTTCACTCAAATTCTCTCCTTACTTTCTAATCTTCCTCCTTTTGGAAGGGTTCACCATATAACACTCTTCTAATTTTATTCAACATAGGGGAGCTCTTGGTTTGGGGGGTTAATCTCCTCATAGTATCTCTTCAACTTGGGGGATGTGTCCTTTGTAAGTCAACATTAGTTAATATATTTTAGTTAGTAGAAATTGAGTTATTATCTTTTTCCTCATTGCTACAACTTTCTTCCAATGTTTAGAGGATTTCTATAGTGTATTTGAAGTTTTAAAAAGTTACATTTAATGACTCATTTCCTCTATCCATATTTCCTTCTCAAATATTTACATCTCTTAACAACCCTTCTTTATGTAGACTAATATTTCTATTGACTACAATATACAAATGTTCTACACTAAAATTTAGAGGTTTCAAGTGAGAAATTGGACTGAGCCCTCCTGCTTCCAAGCCCTAGATGAACACTCTTGCTTCCAATCCATCCCTTGTCTAACTTGGTTGATTCTTCATATTCCTTTAGTTGTGCCACCATCAATGTTAGATTTTATTTTACTTTTCATATTAGGTTTATAAATTTCTCTAGTTTATCAATGTTCATGAGCACCATTTTGTAAGATTTGGTATAAATTCCTTGATACCATGCAAGATTTGGCTATGGAGCTAGCCACCCAAGATCTAGGAGCTTCAATGAAAGCACAAGAGATACCCAACATGAAAGAATAATTCTATTCTATCAAAATATGAAATATGCATACAATATGTACATGATATGAATGAATTACAATGAGAAGCCCTTGGTTATATAGGCCAAGGTGAAACATATGACAACATAATATTATGACAAGTGTCTTAATATTATTATTTGAGAAACAAATATATAATTATCCTTAGTGTACCCTAAGTATGCCCTAAGTAAAATTAACTATATAAGTGTGAATCGGACCTAATGTGGAACCAGTTAGGTAATATACCTCATTCACACCAACATTTACTTGACAATCCCTTTGTTTTAACTTGTCCTATTTTTTGAAAGAAACCCTTCTGTCATACTCTAATGAGGCTTCCCTTTCCTTCTTAATCCTCTTGTGGTAATGCTCCTCTCTAAATTGAGTCTATTTCTAATGTAGTCATGGATAGAGGGTCCAATAAAAGGACTATAAAACCATGTAGCCTTAACACCAACACTCAAATATTCTATGCACAACAATACTCAAAACACCATATTCTCATGATAATCAACTAGACTTAACATATGGATAATCAACAATCAAAATTACATGATGAGTCTCTACCATAATGGGCTTACAACATGCTAGGTCTCAATCATTTGATTACAATTTATAGAATTCAAAAGATATTGCAATACAATCCCCAAACTTGACTCCCATCTTTAATCTCCAACTTGACTATTGATGCAGGAGCATCCAGTGGTGTAAAGGCAATCTTGCATCACCCAAAAAGATGTTGCTTCAAAATCATTACAGTCTTTTTCATTTCTTTCCATAATTAGTATCTCATGATTCCATAATATCCTGAATAATGATGTAGGACTTTTAGTTTTTCTAAACTGCTAAAAATAGCAAACTGCCAATTTTGGAAAGTTTACCTGCTATTTTAGGAAAGTTTGTATTTGGGCACGGATTGAAGCAAAAACTTATAGAAGGTTAGATAACAGAAATATAAGACCTTTGGTGAAGGAATCAGGCAAAGATCATTTGTGAGCTGAAAGATATTAAAGTTTTTATTTTCTGAAAAGCCCTTGAAAATTTCAGAAACGAGATATGAGGCACTAAAACATCTCATAACATCCCAAAATGTTGACAGAAATCCATTTACAGATTTCCAGCGTGATAGTTCACATCGTGAGCTTTCTGGCACTTAAAATGATTCATCAATCGGACACCCGGATCAAAAGTTATGCTTCCCGGAAGTTGACCTACTTTTGGAGGGAGTTGCAAATTTTGAAATTTAGCTGGAGGCCACCAAAAAGTGCTATTTATGACTATTTTGGGAACCCTGGGCAGTAGTAGAGGTAAGGGGCGAAGTGTAGAGTCAAGAATAGGTCAGAAAATAGAAACCCTAGCTGATTTGGGGTTATAGAAGGCTAAAGATTCTAGAGTCTTGAGGTTGGGAAAGCTGTAATGTGTTGCAGCTAGTAGAGGATTCATCCTTTGATTGTAATTGAGCTTCTATAATGTAATGAGTTGCCCAGATCAATAAAAGAAAGTTCTATTTTCTGTGTTCAATTTCTGTTGTTGTGTGTTTTGTGATTTACCCCCTTCATCAAGTGGTATCAAAGCAAGGGTTCCTGAGTGTGTAGACAGACAGATCACTGACCGTGAGGTAGTTTGCACCAAGACTTGAGGTTGTCAGTTTGTTGTGGAGACCAAGATGCCTCCATGAAGAAATCATGTTGGGAGGAATGCTTTGATGGAAGAGGGTTTTAGAACCCTGCAAATGGAGATCGATGCATTGCAAGAGGAGGTGCGAAGAGGGTTTGATCCGAGAGCAAGAGAAGAAAGTGAGGATAAAGCTAAAGAAGAGCTATTCAAGGCAGAATAAGAAGCTGCAGGAGATCCTACAGAAGTGAGGTTGTTGAGGGCCATTTCTAATATTGGAAAGAGGCCCAGGATCAAAGTTTCTACATATTCTGGAGATTTGAATCTGAAACAGCTTATTGATTGGATCAATGACATGGAGGAGTATTTTGAGTATGAAGATGTGGTGGACCCAGATCAAGTCAAGTTTGCAAAAACAAAGTTGAAGGGCCACGCCAGTATTTGGTGGAAGGAGGTCCAGTTAGAGAGGAACATAAGAGAAAAAGGAAAGATCACTAGATGGGATTGGATGGTGGAGAAACTGAAGAAGTAGTTCATTCCTGTGGACTATGAGATGGAGTTGTTGAAGAAGCTACAAGGACTGAAGCAAGGTAACAAGTCTATTAAGGAGTATATAGAAGAGTTTTATAAGATTACTATCAGAACCAGTCATGCAGTGGCCAATAAGGAGAAGGTAGCCTGTTACATTAATGGGTTGAGGCCAAGTATCCAAGAAGAGATGAGCTTGGTCAGAATGACCACCATAGAAGATGCGTATCAGTTTTCCTTGAAGGTGAAAGAGAAGCTGAATAAAAGATTTAACAGCAAGCAAAGGGGAAAAGGTCAAGGTAGAAGGACTGGTGGAAGACCCTATGGAGGCCGAAATGAAGATCCAAAGAAGAGTGAAGAAGCTTGCACCAGGCGAAATCAGAGGGGAGATACTACCTACCGCCCTCATGACCAAAACAATGGTGAGCAAAGAGGAAGAGGAAGAGGTAGACCTGGGCAAGGACCTGGAAGAGGAGGTTTTAGAGGAACCTTTTTCCAATGTGGAGAAGAAGGGCATTGAGCATAAGAGTGTCCGCAACATCAAGGAAGGATAAATAGAAGACCTGAAGGTAATGCACAAGTTGCACATGTAGATGAAGATGCACATTCTGAGCATTCTAAAGATGCTAAAAGGGGAGAAACCCTAGTTGTCAGAAGAACCTTGTTGAATGAGGAGAAAGAACCCAATCAGAGAAAGAATTTATTTTGCACAAGGTGCAAATGTGAAGGTAAGTGTTGTGATATTATTATTGACAGTGGAAGCACTGACAATCTTGTTTAAGAGGAGATGGTTGACAAGTTGAAGTTGACAAGAAGAAAGCATCCACATCCATATCCGATTGCATGGTTGCAGAAGGACCACAGAGCTTTGGTCAATGAGTAGTGTTTAGTGAAGTTCAAGATTGGGGACTACCATGATGAGGTGCTGTGTGATATCTTACCGATGGATGCATGTTATATGCTGTTGGGGAGGCCGTGGTAGTATGATAGGACCGCTGTCCATGATGGCCGTGCAAACACATATTCCCTAACAAAGGATGGAGTTCATCATAAGTTGAAGCCCTTGAAGGAGGTGGAAGAAAAGGTATGTAGTACTGCCAGAATTTGCTTGGTAGATGGTAGGAAATTTTTGGAGGGTATGAAGCATGAGCATCATTGCTTTGCATTGATTCCTAAGATTAGTCAAGAGAAATGTGAAGATGTACCAATAGAAGTTTCAGATATGTTGGAAGAATTTCAGGACACTATCTCTGATAATGTACCAGAAGGTTTACCACTAGTGAGGAAGATAAGTCATCAAATGGACTTGATACCAAGAGCTAGTTTGCCAAATAAGGCAGCCCACAAAATGACTCCAGTAGAGAGTGAAGAGTTGAATAGACAAGTTCAGGAGTTGTTGAGGAAGGGATTGATAAGAGAGAGCCTAAGTCCCTGTACAGTACCTGCAGTACTAGCACCAAAGAAAGATGGAGAGTGGAGAATGTGTACAGACTCTCGAGCCATCAATAAGATCATGATCAAGTACAGATTTCCATTACCCAAAATGTATGACATAATGGATTGTTTGAGTGGAGCCAAGTACTTCACGAAGATTGACCTAAAGGGTGGGTATCACCAAATCCGAATCAGAGAAGGAGATGAATGGAAGACAGCCTTCAAGACAAAGGAGTGTTTGTATGAGTGGTTAGTCATGCCATTTGGGCTAACCAATGCACCAAGAACATTCATGCGGCTCATGAACGAGGTACTGAAAGAATTTTTAGGAAGTTTTGTTATTGTTTATTTAGATGATATTTTGATTTTTAGTAAGACTTGGGATGAGCATCTGATGCATATCAGAAGAGTTTTAGAGAAGCTAAGGGAGGAGAAGTTGCTGATTAATCTGAAGAAGTGTAGTTTTGCAAAGGAGTTGGTATACTTGGGATTTGTTGTCTCAGAGGAAGGTCTTAAGATGGACCCAAAGAAGGTGAGAGTTATCCTTGAATGGCCTACACCAAGGAGTGCCACAGAGGTACAATCTTTTCATGGTTTGGCAAGTTTTTACAGAAAGTTTATCAAAACATTTAGTAGTATTTGTGCACGCCTAACTGAGACAATGAGAGGGGATAGAAAAGAGTTTAGATGGACTAAAGGAGTAGATAAAAGCTTTGATGCATTGAAGTAGAAAGTCATAGAGCAACTTGTTTTGGCACTTCCATATTTCAATAAGGTATTTCAGGTAGATTGTGATGCTAGTGGTAGTGCTATAGGAGCTGTTTTGAGCCAAGAAGGTAAGCCCATTGCCTATTTTAGTGAGAAGCTTAATGATGCCAAGAAAAAGTATTCTGTTTATGATCAGGAATTTTATGCAATAGTTTAGGCTTTAAAGAAATGGAGACATTATTTGTTGCCAAAAGAGTTTGTTTTATATATTGATCATCAGGCCTTACAGTATCTTAATAGTCAAGGAAAGTTGAACCAAAGGCATTTAAAATTGGTTGAGTTTTTGCAGAGCTATACTTTTGTATTGAAGCATAGAAGTGGGAAGTCCAACAGAGTTGTAGATGCCTTGAGCAGAAGGCAAAATTTGTTGACAAAAATGAAGATAGAGGTTGTTGGGTTCAATGAGCTCAAAAGTTTGTATCCAGAAGATCCAGATTTTATAGAGGCTTGGAAAGCTTGTTTGGAAACTATTACTTTGGACAAGACAAAATGGTTGGATTTCATAATCCAAGATGGCATGTTGTTTAGAGGAAGCCAATTGTGCATTCCAAGGAGTTCCATGAGAGAGAACCTAATTAAGGAGAAGCATAGTGGGGGATTAGCTAGACACTTTGGTCGAGATAAGACCATTGCCATTGTTGGTGAAAATAATTATTGGCCACAGTTGCAACAGGATGTGAGGAAATTTGTGCAGAGTTGTAGAGTGTGTCAGATGGCAAAAGGAACAAGTCAGAATATAGGGCTGTATCAACCATTACCTGTACCGGAGAGCCATGGGATGATATTAGTATGGATTTTGTTCTTGGTTTACCAAGGACACAGAGAGGACATGATTCTATTTTTGTGGTGGTGGATAGATTCTCAAAGATGGCACATTTTATTCCTTGTAAGAAGACTAATGATGCTATTCATATTGCAGAGTTATTTTTTAGGGAAGTGGTGAGACTACATGGTCTACCAAAGAGCCTAGTTTTAGATCGAGATACCAAGTTTGTTGGTTATTTCTAGAGGACATTGTGGAAGAAGTTGAAGACAGATTTAAAGTTTAGTTCTACACACCATCCACAGACTGATGGATAGACTGAAGTGGTGAATAGGAGTTTGGGTAACTTGCTACGATGCTTAGTAGGAGATAAGCCCAAGGGATGGGATTTGATTTTACCACAGGCAGAATTTGCTTACAACAATTCTATCAATAGCAGTACTGGTAAATCACCATTCTAGATTGTATATGGCAATAGCCCAAGAAATGCTTCTGAGTTAAGGAAGCTGGACAATGGAGAAAAGATAAGTGCCGAAGCTGAAGACTTTGCAGAACATCTGAAGAATTTGCATGAAGAGGTGAGAAAGCATATTAATCAGATGAATATTTAGTACAAGGCTAAGGCAGATCAGAAGAGGAGATATAAGGAGTTCCAAGTAGGAGAGGAAGTCATGGTTCACTTGAGAAAAGAGAGGTTCCCAATTGGAACATACAATAAGTTGAAAATGAAGAAATTTGGACCGTGCAAAATCCTGAAGAAGCATGATCCAGGAAATACATATGAGGTAGAGCTGTAGAGTGGGATCAATATTTTCCTTGTTTTCAACATTGCTGATTTATTAGAATATCATGAAGGTGGAATAGAGGATGGACCAACAGAAGAACAGTGGAGTATTCTGGCATCTACTTCAACAGAGGAGATAGAAGAGATCTTGAATAGCCATGTGGGAAGAAGTACTCGGAACAGGCAATATGAAGAATATTTGGTGAAATGGAAAGGAAGGCCTGTTTAAGATTCTTCTTGGTTGTCTAAGGTAGAGGTTGACCATTTGGATTTTCCTCAAACAAACACCTGAGATGTGACAGGTTCACTTCTCAAATTACCCTGAGTGTTTGATGCAAGAGCATCTAGTGGTGTAAATGCAATCTTGCATCACCCAAAAAGATGTTGCTTCAAAATCATTACAGTTGTTTTCATTTCTTTCCATAATTAGTATTTCTAGTTCCATAATATCCTGAATAATGATGTAGGACTTTCAATTTTTCTAAAACTGCTAAAAATAGCAAACTGCCAATTTTGGAAAGTTTACTTGCTATTTTAGGAAAGTTTGCATTTGGGCATGGATTGAAGTGAAAACTTGCAAAAAGTTACATAACGGAAATATAAGACCTTTGGCAAAGGAATAAGGTAAAGATAATTTGTGAGCTGAAAGATATTAAAGTTTTTGTTTTCTGAAAAGCCCCTGAAATTTTTTGAAATGAGATATGAGGCACTAAAACATCCCATAACATCCTGAAAAGTTGACATAAATCTATTTACAGATTTCTGGCATGATATTTCACATTGCAATCTTTTTGGTGCTTAAAACGGTTCATCAATCGGACACCCGGATCAAAAGTTATGCTTCTCAGAAGTTGACCTACTTTTGGAGGGAGTTGCAAATTTTGAAATTTAGCTGGAGGCCGCCAAAAAGTGCTATTTATGACTATTTTGGGAAACCTGGGTAGTAGTAGAGTTAAGGGGGCAAGTGTAGAGTCAAGAATAGGTGGGAAAATAGAAACCCTAGCTAATTCGGGGTTACAAAAGGCTGAAGATTCTAGAGTCTTGAGGTTGGGAAAGCTGTAATGTGTTGTAGCCAGTAGAGGATTCATCCTCTGATTGTAATTGAGCTTATGTAATGTAATGAGTTGCCCAGATTAATAAAAGAAAGTTATATTTTCTGTGTTCAATTTTTGTTGTTGTGTGTTTTGTGATTTACCCCCTTCATCAACGAACTTCAAATGATTGAATGATGTTTATATAGTAGCTAGACTAGACTTAGAAATGATCTCAATTGGCTGCAAGGTGGTGCAAAAATTGATGCCTTTGTAAAATGTGTAGTCTGCTAAATATGTAGAAAGAACCTTTTGGAATGAGTGTAGTAATGATGGGCCAGTGAAATTTGATGCATTTCATACCATAAGCTCCCCTAGGTCTAATGTACCTAGATGTGTGTTCCTTTGTTGTCACAAACTCCATAAATCTACCACAAGGCATAATAGTGAAACCAAGTGTAAGATTGCTACACTTAGTAATAGATCAAAAACCAAATTATACCCTTGTGTTGATTCAAATATTTTAATAAATGAATATAGCATTAAAGGCTTAGTTTAGAATATATATTCCCAATTGCAAAGTAAAATGTGTAACTATGGTGAAATGTGGTAGGATCTACAGTAACTAGTTATGATTGGAATATAAATGAAAATCTGCAAGAAAACTAAACAAGTAAAAGAAAATATTTTTAGTTGATACAAGATTACTCTAACACCCTAGAATGCTCTTGAATCAAACACTTGGGGTAAATAATTTGTGAGCATAGTACTCGTAAATAAAGGATAACTGATAGAATCACCCTTTCAGCTAGTAACCAACCTTAGTGCACCCTCAACACATGGATAGGCTTCTAGGATCAACTAAATGTTACTTCTCCATCCACCTCTACTAGTCCTAATCAATGAACTAGGGCATACCCTAACTTCCATATTTCTTCCTACACCTATAACTCTCCTTAAGAATTTTTTCATCTTCTTCAATTGTAGTATCCAATTCTCTTGTCATTCCTCATTCTCATACTATATATTGCTCCAAGATCCATCGTACTTACTATTTCCACTCTTGTATCAAAATTTGTTGCCACATGCATTAGTACCAAATATATCAACCATGTATATAATTTCAACTTCACTTGATCCTTGTTACGTCTATACAACCATTCTTTGCATCTATGGTAAAAACTATTTTTTGCTTCTTCATTTATGTCTTGTCCACTATCATCTCTTTTTACTTCAAAATAAGATCTCATATCTTTCCACAAAAATATTAAACCTTCATCCTTCCAAATGTAAAATGCTTCTATTATATGTAATCTCTCTATTCCACTTATCTAACCATCTTCTAAGTATGTACGCATCCTCACTAGATATCCAAATCATCTATGGTCATCTAAAAACATGATTCACTTGCTCAATACTCACCACACACTATCACAACTTCACGACAAACACTTGGAATTAACCTAATTCCACTACACACCATTTGATTCTCTTGTATATCCTTTTCTCTTAACATTTCATCCCCTACAACTCTATACAATGTCTTCTAACTTGTATATAACTCATTTTCTTCCTTCGTAAACTTCATCACTACTCCATCTGTGTTCTAAAAAATATTTCTTATCCATGGGAATTCTATCAAATTTTCTTTATGTGACTTATTGCTTCCTAACTCACCATATTCTCCTTCAAGTACCATTTCTCTCAAATATTCTTTTTTATCTAAATTGGTCTCTTTTTTTGCGTTCCTTCACCGCAAGTCTTGTCATCCATTTTACAAGATTTTTTGCCATACTAAACATTTCTACCTTGTTTGAAACATAATCATCTTTAAATTCATCTAATGTTAGGTCTCTTTCTACACATCCTTCATACCTCTTGGTGCTACTATACTCTACACTACTGTACTCTACGATGTTGAATTTCTTTCTTTTAATCTCTAGCCTTTCTTCTTTATCCAAAACTAGCTTTCTTTGTTCATCTTTTTGCAACCTATCAAATCTACTTGCTACATCTTTCATCATCAACCCTAACATTTGCAATTTTTTTTCTAGGGATATTTCCTTCTCATTAGCAGCCCTAACTCTAGGACTCACATCTATTATTTTTATCTACAAATAAAATCACAAAATACTTGCATATTACCTCAAGATTCAACACTCTATCTACTCTAGGGTTTCTAATTTTCATAAATCTAGTGATGATTTCCTTAGGTTTGACGATCTACTTAAAAACTCCTTGCAACTACCTCACACTCAATGATCTATCCACAAACTACCTTTACAATTTGTCATAATTTAGTGACATATGAACAAGTAGAAACTTCATCCCTCTCAAGATTTTAAAGATTCATTCTAATGCCATTTGATGTAGTCATGGATAGAGGGTCCAATAAAGGACTATCCAACCATGCAACCTTAACACCAACACACACATTCTATGAACAACAATACTCAAAACACCATATTATTATGATAATCAACTAGATTTAACATATGGATAATCAACAATCAAAATTATATCATTAGTCTCCACTGCAATAGGCATACAACATTCTAGGCCTCAACTATTTAATTATATTTTACAAAATTTGAAAGATATTGCAATACAATCCCCAAACTTGACTCACATCTTGAATCTCCAACTTGACTACCTTTAAATGATTGTGAGTGATGTTTATATAGTAGCTCCTATGCTTATAAATTATCTTAGTCAACCACAAGGGGGTGTAAAACTTGGACCCTTGTAAAATGATTAGTTGGCCAAACGTGGAGAAAGAACCTTCTAAAATGAGTGCAATAATAATGAGTTGATGAAATGATGCATTTCATACCATAATCTTCCCTAGGTCTAATGTACCTAGATGTGTGTTCCTTTATTTCCACAACCTCCAAAAACCCACCACATGACATGAACAATGAAATTGAGTGTAAGCCTACTAGGCCTAATAATAGATCAAAAACCAAATTATGCCCTTGTAGTGATCCAAATCTTCTACAAAGTGAATATAGCATTGTAGGATCAGTGTAGAATATATATTCCCAACTACAAAGTAAAATGTATGACTATGGTGAAATGTGGTAGGATTTATAATAATTGGTTATGTTTGGAATACAAATGAAAATATACAAGCTAAACAAACAAGTAAAAGAAAATATTTTTGGTTGATGCAAGATTTCTCTTACACCCTAGGATGCTCTTGTAGTAGTTTCATCCTCCTTTATTCAATAAGGTTCATCCCCTTACTTGCCTCATAAGATATTAATATTAGAAAGCTCTTTCTCTCAATTTATGGCTAACTCCTTTTTCCATTGATGTTCTAATTTAGTTTTTGATTAATCCTTTTATCCATTTCTTCACAACCTAGATTAGATCTGACTTAGTGATCACATCTTTTGGATCCCCCCATTCCATCATCACCCCTATGTGCCTAAAACTTTCAAAGGATATGACCTAGTATGTGCTATTGTAAATCATCATAATTGCTTCCGTAGACTTCTATAATCACTTCTTTTGGTCCCACCCACTGCAACACTTATCCTAGTTTCAATCCTCTCTTTGTCCACCAACAACTAGGGCCTTGACAATGGAACAAAATGTTGACAATAAAATGTAGACCAATTATTTGAGTTTAACTATGTGCTATAGTAATTGCCTCATAGTGATGTATAAAGGGGAGAGTAAATATGCAATGGGTACATAATAAATGAAAGAAATATAAACACATGTATACACCATACATCATGTATAATAAAGTCTCTATTAACTTCTAATGTATATTCATCATACACATAAGAAATACATCATTGTATGTTTCTCATACATCTTCTATTACATATCTCACTATATCTCCTTATCTTCTATCTTCTTATTGTCTTATCTTCTTCCTTTTTGTATTCAACACATCTAAACTACTATTATATCCTTCTTATATATAGGGACATGTCTTTAGCCTTGTTTCTTCATGGTTATGCCCTTTTAGAGTCACCATAAAGTGTTTAAAGGTACTATAATTTCATTTGTGGGTAAGTGCAAGAAGATGGGGGACCAAAAGGTGGCCAAAATAATTTCAAAAAAATTTAAGTCATAATGCGAGGGCGTTATAACGTGCTCGCGTTATGACCTAGTATAAATAAAAAAAGCAATCGAATTTCATTTCATTTCATTTCATTCTGATTTTCTCCTCTGCCCGCAGCTTCCAAACCCTCAAAAACGCGCTTGCGTTCTGCAAAACGCCAATCAACACAAAAAGCTTATTGATTCGTCGCCAAAATGCCGCCGTGACATCGAGCACGCCAAAGGGGTGAGTTATCTTTTTTTTTTTGTTTGAATTTCTTTCTAAATAGGTAGGTTTTTGTTGATTTTTTATGTATATTTCATTAATTGTCAGGAAATGTTAATGCACCTCCTCCTCCTCCTCCTCCTCAAAATCCACAAAATCCTGAGGAGGAAATACCTGCATAACAACAACCTCCTCCATTCATTCCTCGACATGCCCCTGGAACACAAGATAATATAATGGGGCAAATTGAAAACAACAAAAAGGAAATTGAAGATATAATTGCAAGGTTGAAAGATCCTTCCACTTCAACCTTGCATAGGTCCACGCTTGCCGAATCTCTTGAGTCTATGTTATCAAATGTAAATTCAATTAGCAAGCAAATAACTAGTTGGACCAATAAAAAGAGAGAGTTTAGAGATTACTATGCAGACAAGTTGTCATACCAAGATGTCAAAAAATTACAAATTACAAAATTAGACTTGTGTTCAATTTTCACAAACCCACAAACAAATCAACCTCCACCCATTACATGCAAGAGGTTCCCTATCCATTGGTGCAACAACCAAGCGATAAGGGACAATTTCAGGCAGAGGTGGTGGATGGTTTTTGACCATCCTCCATGCAATAATAATGAGGTTCCACAATACTTTTTGAGGAAACTCTACTGCGAGTTTGTCCTCAATAAAGTGCCAAACTATTTTGATATGCGGGACTTCTAGGGTAGAGGTGGGGGCTCAGCACATGATAGACCAGGGGCACGTCTTGACCCAGAACAGGTAGTGAGATGAGTAATCAGCAGACCAGCCCACAAGCATGTTTCTATCCCTTCCATTGTGAAGGAGAGTGTTGAGGTCGATTAGTGCCTTGACCCAGAGCATCATAGAGCATGCCAGTCCTACAACACAGAGTGGGTTGGGAGATAGTGCGAGGAGTAGGGTCCCACCGCATACTTGCCAGGCTTGCAGGTCAGCGTGTGATTATGACCCCATGGACAGTCAGGACACAGGTGCACATGCTACATCTACAGCTGAGCAGATGGTGATGACAGATACCCTCCTGAGTGAGACTTTCGGCCTTGATACTCAGGTAAATATTAGCAAGTTTATTAAATTAAATTTATTAAATTTCATTTTTGAAATACAAGATTAACTAATTTAAATTGATGATTTTAATGAAATTTCAGGGTCATAGCATCGATGCAGTTTTCAGTGGTTCTCCACCTGCATTTTTCACTAGATCATCTACTGTTGAGGTATGTAACT
Organism: Cunninghamia lanceolata; assembly: GCA_027924645.1. Classification (NCBI taxonomy): domain Eukaryota; kingdom Viridiplantae; phylum Streptophyta; class Pinopsida; order Cupressales; family Cupressaceae; genus Cunninghamia; species Cunninghamia lanceolata. Next base: position 2,257,406 of record BSBN01001091.1, read on the forward strand.
AGTAAACAATTATAAATATTACATGTGAATAGCATCGTTATATGAATGGTATTCTAATTTCTAATTTTGGATGTTGAATAGGTTAATACTGTAGATTTCATGGCAACACCTGCCAGCGGTGGTGGACTTCAAAGCTTTATGGATGTAATAAAATAAATAGTTTAATGAATGAATTATACTTACTAAATTTTTGTATGTGATTTGTGTGCTTTATTGTGTGTACTTCCATGTTTAGATGAACGTGTGTGTATGTTAGGAGCCATGATTTGCATCACTATTATAGTTTTCGTAATTGAATAATGTTGTTTTATTTCCAGATGATGCAGGCTGCGGAGACACCTCCCCATGTTCATAGGGCAATGGAGCAGGGTGTGGCCTTTGCGATTCATAGCTCCATGGTATTGACACTTAAAACTTAAACCCTATCCCTACACCCTTAACCCTTAAAACTTAAACCCTATCCCTACACCCTCAACACTTGACACTATATCTTAAGCCTTAAACCCTCATCCCTAAAGCCTCAACCTTCAATCCTTAAACCTTCAACCCTAAACCCTATCCCTAATACCTCTACCCTCGACACTCTAACCCTAACCTTGACATTAAATACTAATCCGTCAACCCTAAACCCTAATCCTAAACCCTCAACCCTCAACCCTCAACACTATACCTTAAACCCTAATCCCTCAACCCTTAACCCTAAACCTTATCCCTAAACCCTAATCCCTCAACCCTCAACCCTAATCCATCATCCCTCAACTCTAATCCCTCATCCCTAAACCCTAAATGCTATCCCTATTCCTAAACCCTCAACAGACTCAATACTATACCTTAAAATCTAATCCCTTATCCCTAAACCCTCCAACCCTATCCCTAATCCTTACACCCTCCACACTCTACTTTAACCTTAATCCCTTGAACCTCAACACTATCCTTAAACCCTTGACCCTCAAACCTCAGCCCTCAACCCTCAACGTTAAACCCTAATCCCTTAACCCTTAACTCTGATCCATCAACCCTCAACACTATACCTAAAACCCTAATCCCTATCCGTCAACCCTTAACCCTTAAAATTTAAACCCTATCCCTACACCCTCAACACTTGACACTATATCTTAAGCCTTAAACCCTCATCCCTAAAGCCTCAACCCTCAATCCTATACCTTAAACCCTAATCCCTCAACCCTCAACCCTAAACCTTATCCCTAAACCCTAATCCCTTAACCCTCAACCCTAATCCATCATTCCTCAACTCTAATCCATCATCCCTAAACCCTAAATGCTATCCCTATTCCTAAACCCTCAACAAACTCGATACTATACCTTAAACTCTAATCCCTTATCCCTAAACCCTCCAACCCTATCCCTAATCCTTATACCCTCCACACTCTACTTTAACCCTAATTCCTTGACCCTCAACCCTATCCCTAAACCCTTGACCCTCGAACCTCAACCCTCAACCATCAACATCAAACCCTAATCCCTCAACCCTTAACTCTGATCCCTCAACCTTCAACCCTATCCCTAAACCCTCAACCCTCAACGTCAAATTCTAATCCCTCAAACCTAAACCCTATCCTGAAACCCTCAACACTATACCTTAAACCATAATCCCTTAACCCTAACCCTAAACCTTGTCCTTAAACCCTAATCCCTCAACCCTCAACCCTAATCTGTCATCCATCATCCCTCAACTCTAATTTCTCATTCCTAAACCCTAAACGCTATCCCTATTCCTAGACCCTCAACAGGCTCGATACTATACCTTAAACCCTAATCCCTCTACCCTCGACACTCTTATTTAACCCTAATCCCTTGACCATTAACCCTATCCCTCAACCTCAACCATCAACCCTCAACCCTCAACTCTCAACATTAAACCCTAATTCATCAACCCTAAACCCTAATCCCTCAAACCTAAACCCTATCCCTAAACCATCAACCCTCAACACTATACCTTAAACCCTAATCCCTCAACCCTCAACCCTAAACCTTATCCCTAAACCCTAATCCCTCAACCCTCAACCCTAATCCCTCATCCCTCAACTCTAATCCCTCATCCCTAAACCCTAAATGCTATCCCTATTCCTAAACCCTCAACAGACTCGATACTATACCTTAAACTCTAATCCCTTATCCCTAAACCCTCCAACCCTATCCCTAATCCTTACACCCTCCACACTCTACTTTAACCCTAATCCCTTCAACCTCAACCCTATCCCTAAACCCTTGACCCTTGAACCTCAACCCTAATCCCTCAACCCTTAACTCTGATCCCTCATCTCTCAACCCTAACGCTAAACCCTAAACCCTAAACCCTCAACCCTCAACGTCAAATCCTAATCCCTCAACCCTTCACTCTAATCCCTCAACCCTAAACCCTATTCCTAAACCCTCAACACTATACATTAAACCCTAATCCCTTAGCCCTCAACCCTAAACCTTATCCCTAAACCCTAATCCCTCAACCCTCAACCCTAATCCATCATCCCTCAACTCTAATCCCTCATCCCTAAACCCTAAATGCTATCTCTATTCCTACACCCTCAACAGAATCGATACTATACCTTAAACCCTAATCCCTTATCCCTAAACCCTCCAACCCTATCCCTAATCCTTATACCCTCCACACTCTACTTTAACCCTAATTCCTCGACCCTCAACCCTATCCCTAAACCCTTGACCCTAGAACCTCAACCCTCAACCCTCAACGTCAAACCCTAATCCCTCAACCCTTAACTCTGATCCCTCGACCCTCAACACTATACCTTAAACCCTAATCCCTATCCCTCAACCCTTAACCCTTAAAACTTAAACCCTATCCCTACACCCTCAACACTTGACACTATATCTTAAGCCTTAAACCCTCATCCCTAAAGCCTCAACCCTCAATCCTTAAACCTTCAACCCTAAACCCTATCCCTAATCCCTCTACCCTTGACACTCTAACCCTAACCTCAACATTAAATGCTAATCCGTCAACCCTAAACCCTAATCCTAAACCCTCAACCATCAACCCTCAACACTATACCTTAAACCCTAATCCCTCAAACCTCAACCCTAAACCTTATCCCTAAACCCTAATCCATCAACCCTCAACCCTAATCCATCATCCCTCAACTCTAATCCCTCATCCCTAAACCCTAAATGCTATCCCTATTCCTAAACCCTCAACAGACTCGATACTATACCTTAAACCCTAATCCCTTATCCCTAAACCCTCCAACCCTATCCCTAATCCTTACACCGTCCACACTCTACTTTCACCCTAATCCCTCGACCCTAAACCCTATCCCTAAACCCTTGACCCTTGAACCTCAACCCTCAACCCTCAATGTCAAACCCTAATCCCTCAACCCTTAACTCTGATCCCTCGACCCTCAACCCTATCCCTAAACCCTAAACCCTTAACCCTAATCTGTCATCCCTCATCCCTAAACCCTAAACGCTATCCCTATTCCTAGACCCTCAACGGGCTCGATACTATACCTTAAACGCTAATCCCTTATCCCTTAACCCTCATGATTAATAGCCTTGAACGTAAAAAAATTTGAGGGGAACATAACATGAGCGCGTTATAACGCGCTCGCGTTATGTCAAACATGACAAACAACAGACTTGCGGGAAAGGAAAAATGCAAGGCAAAACATAACATGAGCGCGTTATAACGCGCTCGCGTTATGTCTTGCTTTGGGAATCCCAAGCCTTGGGCTTGGGATTTGCTTTGGATTTCCAACCCAAAGGCTTGGAGTGCCTTATGAACAGTCACAGATGTGTTTTTCTATATTCTTCAAAATTTCACATAATTTCGTTCATGCTAACCCTCAGATTTGCATGTGTTTCAAGGTCGAACAAATCAAACACATGGGTAATGTTAGGCTTTCTCTTAGCTATTTGATGATGTGATTTTTTTCACATTTTAACAATGTTAAGCCTTTCATCTTTAATTTCTTTTGTTTGTGTGTCCGTTTTTAGGCAAAAACCACTATTTGGTCTTTTTTTCATTGTAAAATAACTATTCATTCAAATTTCAAAAAAATTACATATTTAGAAACTAGACTCCATTCTACAAATATTAAAAAAATAAAAAAATGATTTTCAATTAGTTTTCAAAATTTATAGGGGTAGCACGGCAAAAATTTTGTTTTTTAGGATGTGTCCACTTTGAAAATTAGTCAAAAATCAAATATTCATCAAAAAATTATCAGAAAAATCAGGCATAAACTACATGCTATTAGCTTAATTTCTCACTGAATCGATTTTAAAAATACGAAAAAAAAGTGGACCTTTTGAGGGAGCCACAAAACATGCTATGTTATGTTTTTTTGACAGAAACAACACCAATTTCTGTGGCTCCCTCTTTTGAACCCCTTAATCTATGCCATTTTCAAAACAAAATAGTAGTTTAGAAAGTAGACTCAGAGCACTACGAACATTGTTTTGGTTGCATCTCCAAATTTTGAGTGTAACTATGCTCAATTTCTCATCCAAGGTCAGTATTTCCTGATTTCAGAAAAAAAGTGGCCACTTAAGACCCCTTTTGGGCCCCCCATCTTCCTGCACTTACCCTTGTAATGTTTGTAGCGATTTCTACTTCCTTATGCCTTCATGAAATGGTCCTTGTGATTTAGCCTTTGGGACCCTTTGTGGGTTTTCACCATTAGCCTCCATTAGGCCACCCTTTAGGTTTTCAACATAATGGGAATGGATTAGCTATTCTATCAATTTTTCAACTAGATACATTGTAAATCATTAAGTTGACTCTATACTTGCCAACAATGTATAAGAAACACTTTACTCAAAATTATTTTAAAAATGAGATATTTTTTTATTTTTATTAGAAATAGAATCTTGACAAGAAATCTCACAAATTATTAGGGTACATTATATTCAAATCCTTAATGGTTTGCTTTTTATAACTGGGAGAAAATAATTTTTTAAATGTTGATTTAAGTGGTCCACTTAGGCCAAAAATTAAGACATGCCTTTATGTTGTTACCTGAATACAATTAGTGACAATTTTTTTGGAGAATTTTGAGATTGTGATAACTTAGGGAATTTTGGTATAAGTTTAGTTTGTGGATCAGAACCTATAAGCACTAAAAATACACATGAGCTTGCACGAGGACTAGGCTATGATGATGTATAATCCTAATCATGTACATAGAAGCATGTAATAAAATGCCCTCTCAATAGTACTCTTCTTGGTGACATGTGGAGAGTGTTCTTTTGCTTCAACTAATTTTTATCTTCTCCCCTAGCTAACCTTCCAAGGTCTTGCACACTATCTTTCTAATCACCTAACACATCTTTGACAAACCACTTCTATCACTTTCTAGCCTTGATGACATGACTAATTTATTGGAAAAAGGGAGAGAGAACAAGGTAAAGTTGTAGCTATGTAGCTTTTAAATATTTTCAAATCTAAAATAAAAGCATGTGTAAATCTAAAAATTACTTTCAATTTAGATGTAATAGTATTTATCCAATTAAATCAATGTAGTAGACGAAAAAACATGATAGAAGTAGACACAGAATTTACGTGGATAAACCCTTGCAGAAAAAATGCCACACCCAAAGAGATTATGCTTGTATTAATTCTTGTAAATGAGTTTACAATAATATTGCAATCTTCTTTGGATTATGCCAGCACTTCGCTACTTCTTTAATGGAAACATTACATATTACAGATAGGTAATGACACGAAGGACATGTATTTGAAGATTAAAGAAGTAACAGAGTGCTGGCAGAATCCAAAGAAGATTTCAATATTATTGTAAACTCATTTACAAGAATTAATACAAGCATAATCTCTTTGGGTGTGGAGTTTTGTCCTGCAAGGGTTTCTCCACGTAAATTATGTATCTACTTCTATCATGCTTTTTTCTTCTACTACATTGATTAAATTGGAGAACTACTATTACATCTAAATTGAAAGTAATTTTTAGATTTACACATGCTTTTATTTTAGATTTGAAAATATTTAAAAGCTACATAGCTGCAACTTTACCTTGTTCTCTCTCCCTTTTTCCAACATGTGGTATCAGAGCCAATGGTTCTAGTGAGAGAGGGATGCTTTTTTCTTAAGTGTTGAAGGTATTTTGGTTGCATGGGAAGTTCTATGTGTTAACATTGTTTTGCAAATCTATGAGTTTGGAAGTCATGGTAGTTAACTTTCAGATGGATATTTTCAAAAGAATCTTTATTGGGCACTTGAGGCTCAAGGTTATGGATCTTTATAGAGTTGATCTTGTGGTAGTGATTTGGAGCTCCATTTTGACAATATGTGTATATTCTCTTATTTGGTGGTTTTATTCTTTTACGTTGTGGTCATGTATAGTGAAAGGTTGTTTATGTGTGATGGTTGATTGTGCTAACTTGATCACATGGAAAAACACTCGCTATTTGGACTACAATTTGGAGTGCTTATGTTGGGTTCATGGTTTCAATCCCTCGTTACATGAAAGCACTGGATGATTTATCACTGGTTGTATGTAGGTTGTGGAGTTAGTATTTCTATGATATGGACACTCTTGAATAGCCTGGTTTCTCCTTTCTCATAGTCATATTATTTTGAATATGTAGGTTTCACAATTTTCTTGTTTCAAAAGACTATGGGTTTATAGATCTATGATATTCCATTATTTCAGATCACATATTTGATGGTGTTCATTGGTGTGAATGTTTGGACGTTTAAGTGGTTTCAAATTTACAGAGATATGGTTTTGCAAGTTTTACATGTTAACCAAAATCTGTGGTTTGTAGGTCTATGGAGAAATTGTGTTTAAACTCTTTGTGGATGGAAACAATTTCATATTTGCAAGACTACTTGTTGGTTTCTTATGATCTATGGTTTCTATGTGGATTTGTTTGGAAAATTAGATCCAGAGTTGATTCTGGTGTTTGAGTCTTGGAAATCTACAGGTTATATCTGGTTACATTTATTCTATATGTTTTTGATTAGTTTAGCAAGGAAAAAGGGTCCTGAACCCTATACAAAGTAGCCCCCGAGGAAAAAAGGCCTCAAACGTGCCAGAAGCAATACATTAACAACACAGAAACAACAGACAAAAAATGAGACTAATCAAAAACACCAAAAACCAGCAGAACCACTAAGGACTATCAATCATCCCATACTTGGCCAAGAAATTGACCATATCCTTATAATCACTAAGGCTATCCACCCCCACATATTTGACCTTGTCGTTGAAGTCCTTAACAACAACAAACACTAAGGCCACACGATGAAGAGCCTTGGCAGCAAACTTAGTCATGGTTTGCCACTTCTTCTGCATATTGTCCATCCTAGCCTTGAGCACCACCAGCTCATCAGTAGTCTTGACACACAATGAGCAGCTTCCCTTCTTCTTCTAGCACCAGGCCTCCTCAATAGCTTCCTTTATCTCCTCCTTCTTCGGCTTTTTTAGCTTGGCAAAGTGGCTCTCTCCTTCTCCTTCATGCATTGATTCAGTGGTCATTTCATCTTCACCCTCCCCAATGGTGTTTTCAACAAATTCAAAATCATCAAAAATTTCCATGCCCTGGAAATTAGAGGATGGGATTCCAGCAATGCAGCTGGACCTGCACACACTAAGAACACCTTGTTTACCAGTACCACCCCCATCATCACTCCCCACTTGCTTAGTTCTTGATTTCAAGTCAATGACTTTCACAAGCTCCTCAACCATATCAAGGTCCTCCTTCTCGGTTTAATCTTTCTTAGACTGCACATTACCCTCATCTTCCACAGCCTTTCAGTCCCTTTTAACAGACACCCCCGTTTCCTTTTCAATCTCTCGATTAGGGGTCTCAAGTTTACCTTTCTTAGGGGACTTAGTATTGGAATCCAAAGTAGGGGACCTAACAGGGGTACTACATTCTTCAATTCTGAGGCTCCCCTTCAGGGTTTTAGGGTAGATTTTGGTGGTCCTGATGGTTTTCTTTGCTTTACCTTTAGCAACAGGAAACAGGGTTGATGTGGTATTCTCAACAAGGCTAACCTTAATATAGTTTGGGGGGCACAAGACCAAATGAAAGTGGTAGAGCCTCAAGATTAGGCCTTGGTGAATAGGAATGAGAGGGTAGTTAGGGTTTTTCATAGGAATATCCTTGGTAGACTTAATAGAATTCTCTAGAGAAGACAACAGGAAAATGGGGAAACTAATCTCCATCCTATTCCTAAAGTGATTAAGAAACACAATGTGATAGTGGTAGAATACCTTGAATCTTCCCTCTAGAGTGAAATATTTCATGATCATCAGACAAATTTGTCCCCATGGTGCTGACAACTTCTCCCTTTCAAACCCCTATGGAGTTTCACGATAGCCTCACCTTTAGAGAAGAAAATCCCCATATTTTTAGGGTCTGACACCTTGCTACGACAAATGTGTTTTTTCATTTAGTGGGGAGTCTTATGGCTTTCCCTATCACCTCCTTAAAGACTTTGAAACCAATTCCCCCCAAGCGGACTTGCCTGGAATCCTCATCCCATGACTTCGCAAACTAGCATGACAAATTCTTATCATGACTAATCATTGCATCAAGGAATGGAGCGACATCCCCCTCCTATATAATATGCCAAACCATAGGGTCTTGTCAGAATTCTTCAGAAGAGGTCGGTTCAATATTAACAACGTAGCCACCCATCTTCAAGTTTAGTAATCTACATAGCCAGAGAGAAAGGAAATGCTTAAGGCAGAGAGCGTAGGAATGCTTAGCGGAATACTCAAAGGAGTAATTAAGCCCTTCCATACACATCCATCTAATCAAAAGTTGCAGGATGATAACTTCATAATAATTATGTAGATTTGCAATGCCTTCACCACCCTAGATTTCTCCCTCGGGAAAGGCTTGCGCTCGCCACCTCGTGTGAAAAAGAAAATTGCTAGAGGCAAGGACTAAAGGGAAATAATTTCCCCCAATCCATCCAGTCCATTTATTATCTTGCCCTCATGTCATATGCCACCTCAACGATCTTCCAAGCCATCCTGTCAACTCCTCCCCCCACCCACCCTTCACATGCCTCCATGTCTTCTTTTCAAGCCAGCCTGTGATCCAATCAGCCCACCACCTAGTGTCTTGCCACCTTAGCTTACTACCAAGACAACCTGTCGTCCAAACCTTCCTCTCACCTTTCGTATGCCACCTTGGCATTTTTATGGATCTCATAGTCAACTCCTTTCACCGCTTTTCTTTGCCACTCTGAAAAGTTTGAAAAGAACTGACTCTTTTCCTGCTGCCTTGAGTTTGAAACCCAATGGCTACAAGCTCATAGCCACTTCCATACATCCAGAGTATGTAGATGGCAAAGAGCCCATTCATTCTATATGTTACAAATGTGGGGTTGAATCTATTTTTTCAGTTATAGAGGTTGAAGCACTGATCATGTTTTTGTCTATGAGATGTTGCATGTGTGTAGATCTTGTGAATTAGTTGATGTGGATTCTATTTGGTAGGCCGCTTCTTGGTCACCTTGATTACATTGGTACTCTTTGTAGTGAGACAAAAGGATGGTTTGGAGTACTTGATTTAGTTGTTCATTGGAATCTATAGCAGTAAAGTTATGTTGCATGAGAATCTTTTTTCACTTTCTGTGGAGTTTTGGTAATGATATTGATCATGATACCATGCATAACTTGGTATCACTTTCAGTGGGAGTTTTGTGCAGTTACATAATGTGTTCTATCTTCTTTGTTTCAAGATATTGGTTCTAAACTATTGTTTTTGCAATGTTGTGAGCCATGCATAATCTTTGATTAGAAGATGGATGATCTTCTATAATGGTTGTTGGTGTCATAAGAAGCTCTTGGATTATGCCTTTAGTTTGTAGTGAGGGTTAATTGACATTTTTGGTTCTATTGACAGAGGATACTAGAACTTCATGATTATTTGAAGAGGTGTTGACATCTTGTTTTTCCATGGAAGACTCTTGGAGGCTTTGGCGAGGTGTTGAGTTTTTGACTTATCAGTTTTGATATATGATCCTGGTTTAGAGGATGTATAGTATTATGTCATGATGCACTCTTGATCATGATTTAGAGTTTTTGGCATGATACAAGAGCTCTTGGGAACAGGATATGTTAATTGGAGCATATGATCTTTCGAGAAGATGTTAGATCACGATGTCATGATATGTTCCTGATTCTTGAGTTGGAACTTTGAAAATGGTTTGGTTAGTTCTCTTTATTTTTGAAGTATTAATCATTTGCTTGGAGCTTCATGATTTTGCAGGTTTCATTTGAAGTTAGCATGGATTGATTGGTGAATACTCATGGATACTAGAGAGACTTGGGTGAGGTTGGATATCTCTTAAACTTAGAGATATGTGTTGGAATGGTTTCTCATTATGAGATGTCAAAAAGAGGACAAGGAGTCTACACTTGGAAATGGATGTGAATCCATTATAGATCTAATGAGAAGCTTGTCTTTATTATAATCTTTTATTGCTTGGTGTTGTATACAGAGGACAATCATGTATCCCACTCTTGGTCTACTCAGCAAGTGAATGATCTAATAGGTGTTTCCCACATGATTATTAGATGCATTCTTTATATGTATCTTGTCTTCTCTTGTGCATTAGTCTTGAAAAGGATTGTTGAGAAGTAGATGCGTGGGTTTATGGATTTATGTTGTTCTCATTATTTTTGGTCTTGAGCTATGGAACTAGTTTTGATAACATGTTTGGAGAGGTACATAAATGGTTTGTGGTTTTGGGCTTATTCCTTTTGTTGTGGGAATGTTTGGATAGTTTGATCTACTTTTAGTGAGAGGTTGATATCTATTGTTGCCATGTTTTCATCATAATTATGAATGTTAGATATTGCTAACTTTTCAGTTTGGAAATGATGAAAGAGATCTTACTTTTCACAGTTTGACACATGTGAGTGTTTCTTTGACACTATATGGTAGAGGAGTTAGCCACGTCCTCTATAAGAAGAGCTATAGGAGGACTTGTTAATGCTTTAATCTTGTTTAATATTTGACATTACCCATGCAGTGGGAGTTCCTGGATATGTAATCTCTTTATTGTCATGATATCGTCTTGGTTGTCTTAGTTTACAGGTTATTGTTGTAAAGATGATTTTGCATGTTTCACTATTGGGATCCACGAGTTGTGCAGTTTCGTGGGTTGTCTTTACCCATTGGTTGCATTGAAGACTTGGATGTGGACTTTTAATATCCACAGATCCATTCAATGTTATTGCAGATTTTGTTTGTTGGCCTTGTCATTGGTCAATTGTACATTGTTATGTTGCATTGAGATGGGAGGATGGATGATTATCAGGATTGATTTACAGGGACTTGATTGCAGTTTTGGGTTGCTATGTTGATGGCATGGAGATCTACCTATGATGGTTTGTTTACCCTAGTTTTTGAGGTATGGATATTTTGGATGAGCTAGAAACTTGTTGTGGTTGCTTTTCCATTTGGTATGAGTGTGGTAGACACTTAGTCTTATGTTATCATGTGATTTTATGCTTGTGCTTATGTTGAGATTGGTGCAGATGCTTTTGCAGGCATCTTGTTGGAGCACATTAGCAGGTTGAAGAATCAATGGTACATTGATGGCTAGGGATGTTTTTCTCCGTGATTAATTGTTTATTACCTTATAAGAGTAATTGCAATGTATAATGTCAAGTGGGAGAATGTTGGGATAAATTGTCATTAACTTTGCAATCCTAACCAAATTCATGTGTCTCCAAAGTTCTTGGAAAGTGTTCTCCAACATATATGAACTTGAGAGATAAAATAATATTTAATTATAGAACTATGACATGTTGTTGATAACTCCTATGAGGTAGGACCCAATTTGGGTGCCTATTTTGGAAGTGGAGCCCATGGAGACTTATAGTTGACTCCTTGATATCTATCTTGACTTGTTGATGCTTCCTAGAAGGTGGGAGCTATTTTGGGTGCTCACTTTGGAGGTGTTTCCAATGAAGACTAGGAGTTTGCTTTTTTGTGTGCATAAGTAGATAATGTTGATACACTTTGCATGAACATGATGTAGCATTTAACAACAACATTAGAGGTGCATGATATTTGCATGAACATGATGTGGTAGTTAACAATAGATTTAGAGATGAATGATATCTACATGAACATGATGTGACAGTTAACAGTGGAGTTAGAGATGCATGAATATGATGTGGTAGTTAACAGTGAAGTTAGAGATGCATGTGATATTTGCATATTGCTTGCATGAACTCATAAAAGCTTGCATGGACTTGCATGTTGTTGCATGTCACTTGTATGAGTTTGCATGTGCTTGCATGTGTTGCATGTTACTTGCATGGACTTGCATGTTGTTGCATGTTACTTGCATGGACTTGCATGTTTTTTCATGTTACTTGCATGGACTTGCATGTTGTTGCATGTTACTTGCATGGACTTGCATGTTTTTGCGTGTTACTTGCATGGACTTGCATGTTGTTGCATGTCACTTATATGAACTTGCATGTTGTTGCATGTCACTTATATAAATTTGCATGTACTTGCATGTTGTTACATGTCACTTGCATGTGCTTGTATGTTGTTGCATGTCACTTGCATGTGCTTGCATGTTGTTGCATGTTAGTTATATGGACTTGCATGTTGTTGCATGTCAGTTATATGGACTTGCATGTTATTGCATATCATTTATATGGTGTTGCATGTATCTTGCATGACACTCTAACTCAAGATCAGTTTTGGATAACTCTTGTATGGTGCTACAGGTGGTTACATGACTCTTTCATGTTACATAACAAGTTGTTACAAAATAATATTAGGGACATCAATGATGCATGTTGTTTGCATGACATTGGTATGTGTTGGTACTTTAGTGATACTTCAGTTGACTATGTCTAATTGGGAGTTACTAGGCGTTCATGAAGAAGATTTCAGTTCAACATTGTTATTGTCACATAACACTTTAGTTGACTGAGTTTAAGTTTGACTTCTTGGGTTCCCATGTTGAGAGCCCATGTTGAGACTTTCAGTTGTACCTTGTTGTTGTCACATAACACTTCAGTTGACTAAGTTTGATTGGGACTTCTTGGGCGCCCATGTTTGAGACTTGCAGTTAACAGTTGATTTCTACCACACAATTTTGGAGTTCACTATATTGGGTGCTTGGATTTGCATGAGGTTTCTTCTCATGCTATTGGATACAATTTATTGTATGTTTGAGATCCATGGCTTATATATAATGATGCCTTGATTTGGTAGAAAGGATGAGAAACATTATAGATTATAGATAGGTACTGATAGGAAGGATAGGTATTTGAAGATTAAAGAACTAACAGAGTGCTAGTAGAATCCAAAGAAGATTTTAGTATTATTGTAAACTCATATATAAGAATTAATACAAGCATAATCTCTTTGGGTGTGGAGTTTTATCTTGCAAGTGTTTCTCCACGTAATTTATGTGTCTACTTCTATCATGTTTTTTCTTCTACTACATTGATTAAATTGGAGAAATACTATTACATCTAAATTGAAAGTAATTTTTAGATTTACACATGCTTTTATTTCATATTTGAAAATATTTAAAAGCTACATAGCTACAACTTTACCTTGTTCTCTCTACCTTTTTCCAAGATAATCCACTTCATAAGAGGGTAAATCAATCTTTCCTAGTAGCTTTCCCATCCATTATTTCTTCCCCATCCATCTGACCCACTTTCCAATTGCCTACCAATTTTTTAGGGCATGAGAGACTAATAGAATACCCTAATAAAAATGATCTAAAATTATAACTTCGATACACTTTCAAGAAAAACCAATGGCACCATTGCATAGAGCTCAAAAAAATGCAATTTCAAAAAAAACTGATACCCAAAAAGGAGTTTGTATGTTCCTGAACGAGCTCCCAGAAGTTTCAACATTATTTCAAGGTCACCCTAATTGACCTAACCTAGTAAAATGAGCAACCCATGGGAGATCCTTGTGGGATTTTAAACATGAGCTTTTCCTTCATTTTGAGCCAAAAAAGCTCTGTTTTCACCCAGTTTGTATGCAAATTCAAGCTAAACTTGGACAAGACCGTAATTAACTTATCTACCACTCCCAATAAACCAAATTTAGCCCATGTGATTTAGATTTAACTCCTTTTTAACTCCTAACAACCATTCCTCCATGAGTGATAAGATTTTAAGCTCAGATCACTCTTAAACCAATTGAGTTTACAACCAAATCAATTGATTTTGATTGATTAATTAAGCTAGTTAACTCTCCAATTAAGGGATTTAATTCCTCATTCATCCCCACCCTTCATGTGTCAATACATTTTTATAAATGAAAATAAATGAAGGTACAAACCACACAATGAAAATCTGATTCAAACCTTATTAATGTCCTCTAAATAATATAGAATCAATGGAGATTGTAATAGAAATAACATGCATTAAGAACCGAACACATAACATAGTATGTAATGTGGAGAAAACCCTTTTAGGTAATAAACTCCACCAAGAAAAGAGGCTCCAAGTTGTATTATCTTCAAATATGAGATTGCAATACATGCACTAACTTTTCTTCTTCAATCTTCAATCCAGCGGTGCCTGTTACTCTCAACTCCTACTAAAAATGTAGTACATATATCCTTATAAAAGGGGTTGCCTTCTAGGGCAAGAAACTGACAAATATTGATCGTCAAATCTATGACCTAATGATGAATGGTCTAGATTTACAATGATAAAATATAAATAAAATGTGCACTAGATATAAACATGCAAGTAAAACAAGATCACTACTAGTGAAACCTCTCATCCATTATGGGTGATTTACAAACAATAATAGGAATAATAAATTACATAGGATTTACAAGGTTGATGTCACCTTAATCCTAACATCCATCCTATTATTTCTAAACTTGGAGAATACTCTTCCCTTCTTCACAAGATTTTCAAGATTCTTCATAGGCCTTTGAGCCTTACAGTTTCTTTCTTTAGTCTTTTCAAAGATTCAAATATTTCATTGCATTAGCTTTCATTGTTGCAAAGATTCAAATATTTCCCATAGGAGGCAAATTGAAGAATTGCAACCATTCATAGCTTTTAGTTTTCTCTTCATTAGCATCTTATCTGCTCATGCAGGATGCACATGCCTTTTGTTTGCCATTGTTTTGTCATTCAAGATTTCAAAAGCTTCATTGGAGTACATTCTCATTCTTTTATATTACTCACTAGCCATATCCATAGCGTTGAACATACATGGATGCTGAGAGGGGGGGTGAATCAGCATATTCAAAAAATTAACTACTTTATTTAAAAATCAAATCAAATTACTTAGAGAATAGAGAGTAAAGCATGTACCACATTAATCAAACTAATGACACTAGGATTTTTACGTGGAAAACCCAAAAATGGGGAAAACCATGGTGAGTGTTAGCTCACAATATATAATGCTCACTATAATAAAGATTACAACTTTGTTTAGGGCTACAACCCAAGGAAGATACTACTCCCTATTGGACTTGAAAACTAAGGCTACAACCTTAGTCAAGATACAAGGACCTGTTGAAGGGACTCGCTGCTAATAGTAGGATACATGAACAATAACAATGAAAACAGGAACCTAAACTGTTGTAAAAGAAGCATTTGACTTATGTTGATGTTGCACTCCCCTCTTTCTGCACAATTACTTCATCATATTGATTTCACACACTTCATCCTTCCATGTACTATTCTATCACTCCACCCCCTTCAAAAATGACTTTGTTCTTCTATATATACCCTCCACAACATCTCAAAACATTACTTAGGTCGGCATCAAAAAGGCTTTTAGATGAAACGTGTGATTCTCCAAGGGTCAGCTTCAACATACACAATATAATAAGAAAATGATTTATGGATCACAACTCCTCATAACAAGATCCAAGGGGCATCACTACTCAACCTTCAATGCCAAAAAAACTAATCAGGATCCATTGCACCTGAAGAAAACTGGTTTGTCATCCCGAACAACACTATCACTGCTAACTGTCCACCTTTGCACCACTGGGAAGACGCCAAAAACATAATGCGGATCAATATATAGGCAATGTACCTTATCATCACTATCCTTAAACCATTCTCCTAAAATATATGATCATTATATGGATATGCAAAATAAGAAACATGTTGAACTAATGAAAACAGGGCATTCCGGACTGACAGTTACATATCTATGTATGAGGAAAATTGACTATGATAAACTAAACAAATCAAAAACCCAATAACATAAAGAGAACTAATCTAAATAAAAGACATTAATAGTAAATCAATGAAATATGAAAGCTTTTACCGAGATTTGTATTGTTCCCTTTGGATGAATGTGGATTGCTCAATAGTATTGCAAAACCATGGTTGCAACAAGCAAGTAGTGTGCTCAAAGATCAATGTCAAAAGATGGTGAAGTTGCTCAATCGATGCAATGTATGCTCAAAGCATTGTTAAGTCTGCCTAAGAATAAGTGATCGAAGAGGATTTGTGAAGGAGATGAGGGGGGTTTATATAGGTTTCAATGAAGATTGATCAACGGTCTAGATAATTTAGAAGAATCAATGGAGGAGAGCAGTTGAGGAACGTGCAACAAATAAGAAGAAGACAAGTGTCACACAAAACCTATTTTATTTGAGTTAAACACTTTCTTTTCTAAAGATAAGACATGCTTTTCATAAATTAGAAAGTTTTTTTCTAATTTAAGAGAAATTGATAAAAACAAGGTTGAGTGAATAGATAACTCAACCTAAGTTTTGCTTTTGCATGATTTGAGAGAAATTAAATAATAAATTATTTAATTTTGTGTGCATGGAGAAGAAGGCTTATTTTTAGAAGATTTGAAAGATATTTGTAGATAAGAAAGCAAATTAAATAAATAAATTTATTTAATTGTTGTGCATGATTTGGAAGAATAAATAAAATATTTGATTTATTTTATTTTTGGATATTGAGGGGATTTAAATAAATTTGATTTGATTTATTTAATTTTGGAAGAATGAATTTGATTTAATTAAATAATTGGGAATTATTTAATTGTTTGGATAAGAGGGAATTTGTGATGAATTAAATAAATAATGGGATTTATTTAATTAATTGAGACTTGAGATTTGGACAGAAGATAATTATCTAATTAAATAATTGAAATTATTTAATTGCGGAAGAATAGTAGAAGAATTTGATTTAATTAATTAAATAAAGAGAATTTATTTAATTAATGTCGAAAGTATGTGATTTAGAGGAATTAGATGAAATTAATTAAATAATTAGATTATTCAATTAATGTTGTAATGCAGGTGATTAAAAGAATTAGATGAAAATGCCAGTAGCGCGATGACTTGGTCATTTTTGGGTGTCTACATTTTGCCCCTCTTTGATGCAATGCAGTTTACAGCGTTGCATCAAAGAAAACAATTGTTGAAGACATGATATAATTTTTGATGCCCCAGTGTAGGTAGTTGCCCCAGCATATGCCCCCTCGAGCGGGAAGACAGGGAAGCGACAGAAGGACTGGGTTGACGCTCGACTAGAAGAGTGCGCAAGTAGGTTTAGAAGGAAAAGCAGCAGGGTTGGAGGGGAAAAACAAGAATGTAGGGGGGGACTATAAATAGGTCCCATGGGGACCACAATCCTCATTTTGCACACTAGGAGCTTCTAAATTGAGAGTGTAGAGCCTCCTAGCTTTAGGGTGAGAGAGTTGAGTGGAAGGAGCTGACAGTGAGAAGAGATGCCGATTCCAGCACACAGGCATTAGGCAGAGTTAGTGCGGACATACGGGAGGCCCGCAGGAGCTCTGGTAGAGGTAAGTGTCCAAAAACCTCACTTGAATTTATCATTTTTGGTCAGGTTTAGGGCTAGGGTTTAGTCAGCCAAAAGCGTTGTAGGCTAGGTGAGCACTATTGGTAGTCGGTTAAGGCGCTTTTGGTGCACTGCAACATGTCTGGTAGGTAGGTACAACACATTTGGTAAAATCAAAGTGCTTTTGGTTTTAGGGCTCCGTGCCGCAGTGCGATTGGTATAAATTCGCAACACTTTTGGTAGCATAGAGTGGCGCTGTTGGCGGGGAAGTAAGGTGTTGTTGGAAAGGTTTAGCAAAAAAAATCGCGTCGCCTTTGGTAGCACAAAGCGGCGTGGTTGGCAGCATGGAGAAGCGCACTTGGTGAAAACAAGTCACACTTGGTATAGAAAAACAAAGTGCATTTGTAGGCACAGTGAGGCACTTGTGGTAACACAGTGGGGCGCTCTTGTGGAAAGCAAGGCGCCTTTAGTTTGGGTAGAAGAATGTAATGGGTAGGGTTGACCAAAGGGTTGAGTACTTAGGTTGGAGCAAGGGAAGAGCTGGTCTTAGGGCTTTACATCATAGGGTAAAAGTCAGTAGGACTAGGAAGAAATGGTGAAACTGACTGACAAGTAGTTTGTTGTGGATGCAGAGGATTATGCCTCCGTTGATGTCGAGAGAGCAATACCATCCGATAGCACATGAGGTAGTACAACTGACGTGGGAGGAGGATGCGTTCCTAGAGCACGCAAGATTATGGCACGTTGCACACCTGACTCACATTAGGGCGAATCTCGCCCTAGTGACAGCAGTGGTAGAGAGGTTTCACAGTGAGATAGGCTCATTTCACTTTTTGACTGGGGAGGCGACAGTGATGCTAGAGGATGTGTATCACATCCTGAGGATCCGGATTGATGGGGAGAGAGTGGACTTTGACCCGGCACAGGGAGAGGTAGGCATGGTAGAGGTATTTTGCACAGATGACTTGCGGATAGATGACGGAGAGATTCGGTGGGCAGACGTCCCGAGACTCTGCGACAGGATCAGGTGGATAGTATCTTCCCTGATTGGCGGCTTCCTCTACCTAGATAGGATATCTAGAGGATTATCAGTTGGCTGGGGTACTGTACTATCTGGGATGTTCACACTTGGCATTCAATATGCATGGGGCCCATGTGTGCTGGGATAGTTGTACCACGATATGCATCATTGTGTGTACAAGAGAGGCAGGAGTCTCTCAGCAGGGGTGACTCTTCTACAGGTGTGGGCGTGGGAGCATATCCCAGTGATCCGACCCATGACACAGCGCCATCGGGATAGGGGAGAGCCATATGCATTCCTATATGAGGGAGTGATTACACATCAGAGGTTGGGATCTGTTAGCCACTGGAGGTGGTAGATCGATGAGATGGACCTATTTGTTTGGAGGCCATGGTTACTATGCGAGGAGTGGGAGGACGAGCATGAGCAGCTAATGTATTCCAGATAGGCTCGCTATCTATTTGGGAGACAGATAGACACGATTGAGAGATACCTGCCAGAGTGGGTACTTAGATAGTTTAGACTACCACATGGGTTACCAGTTGGAGAGGCGACCCATGCCAGGACACGACGAGAGGTGGGGGACTGGGATGCAGAGATTCCAGTAGCTACAGCTTTGGCAGAGGTACAGGGACTTGTCCCCGTGAGATGGGATTGGGATATAGGACTGGCAGATCCAAGTACACTACCAGAGTATGATAGGTACTGGCAGACACATAGGCCGGTGAGATTGACTACACTAGGTGTGGTAGGGGCAGTGGGGGAGGTACTAGTCCCAAGTGTAGAGGGCAGAGAGGCGAGACAGCAGGTAGTTGGAGAGGCCAGTGGCTAGCCTATAGATGTGGAGATGGCAGAGGAGGGGGAGCCAGCCGTAGAGACCAATTTGGAGAGGGCTGAGCAGTTGTTACAGGAGGAGACATCTTGGAGGACTCGACTAGAGCTCCAGATGGTATGGTTGAGGAGGGATAGGGATGCAATGA
Organism: Cunninghamia lanceolata; assembly: GCA_027924645.1. NCBI lineage: Eukaryota > Viridiplantae > Streptophyta > Pinopsida > Cupressales > Cupressaceae > Cunninghamia > Cunninghamia lanceolata. Next base: position 2,277,166 of record BSBN01001091.1, read on the forward strand.
GGGTTGAGGTGAGACAGGTTGAGGCCCTAGCCCAAGTGCAGACATAGGTAGCAGCAGCAACATAGACAGCCCTGGCACATGCACAGGCACAACTATAGGTTCAGGCACAGGCACAGATACAGGTACAGATACAGCCGCTAGCCGCACCAGCAGCAAATGATGGGCAGGTAGCCCAGGTGATGAGGGAGAGAGATGCAAAGGTACAGCTACGGCTGACCGCAGAGGCCACACTTCATAGAGTGAGGCGAGAGAGAGAGGAGGCACGCCGTGCACTAGGTGGAGATCAGAGGACCCTATACAGGGAGCTCGTCCGGGTGCAGGGAGAGCTAGTATCAGCAAGTAGAGAGGCAGAGTACTATGGGGTGCTTTATGCCTGTGTGGTGCTAGCAGCGCAGCAAGAGCCGAGCTACAGAGATAGGAGCAGGTCCGGAGTGTCAGGTTCTCACAGGACAGGGCAGTCATTGTCCTCAGTGAGGACCATTTGTGCCACCAAGAGGAGGAGGAGGACTAGCAAAGGGACCATCTGGGGGACCTGCACTGAGTACAGGTGGAGGACAGGGGCCACAGCAGGAGGGTAGCTCTACCCACTAGAGCATGTATATTTGTATATTGTATCATTTTGTATCATTTTTGGATCATTTTGTATTATTTTGGATAGATGCCTATGTGCATCTTGATGTATATTTTGCGGGCTCTTGATAGCCTTGATGTATACAGATGGCCCATTGATGTAGACATATATTTTGTATTTTATGATGACCTTTACATGAGATATATGATGATCGATTCCGCTCACTGATGCTCATGCTTGTATGTATGCACTTCTTGATGTCATGGATGTGATGATATGTATGTAGGATTATGGATTTATGTGGTGATATATATTGCGTATATGATGCTTATAGATGTACGATGATAGAGATGTATGACGATATAGATGTTAGGACTAGTGATATCTAACATGTGGGTTTTGCAGATATCACCAGAGAGAAGAAAAGGAGGAGATGGAAGAGAAAGATTGTTGATCGATCGTTGTTTTGGAAATGATATAAGGCCATGGGTGAACGAATGGGTAAATGAGCTTGTTGCAATGGTTTCACATTTGTATATAAAGAGCAATCCTTATTTTTGATATAGCACGTGGATAGTTTGCCACTAAGGTATAACAGACCAAGGTGCAGTAATATCCAAGTGTATGGACGTTGACTCTGCAAGCAAGCGGTTTGAACTTAGATCCCTTAGACATAATATAACCTTGTTGGTACATGTGAATAAGCCATAGTCTTGAACATAAAATAAACTTCAATACATGCAAATGCAAGAAGAGTATTAATATGTAAGATGCTAGGTCATAACACACACAAGATAAATAGAATGCTAAGAAAGATGCTAAAGATCATTCCTCAAACACGGCACACAAAAAGTAATGACTATGCCCCCAATCCGTATGGCATCGCAACATACCAAGATTATAGATAAATCAAGGTAGTCTTGAATAGGTAATGGATAAAAGGAACAAAAGATAAACTAAAAAGCAAATTGACTGACTTACAAAGTAAACATACAACCAACATATTCTCTTGCCAAAGAGGTTGCTCAGAATAGATTGGATAGGAAAGATAACAACCTTATTGTAGGAGCGATGGGTCCGTTAAAGGGTGCTATCTACCTAAAAAGACAATGTCTTGCTACAGGAAATGCCACATGTCGCAGGAGATACCTGTGTTGGTCTCAATCATGGAACACTTTACAAAAGACAAGCTTGTTGATCTGGTGCTTTGGTTAAGCGAGACTTAGCTGATGTTGGCAATCGAAACAGTGAGGACAATAGATGACTCTGGAAGGAAGCTGCTTTGCTTCAGGTTTGTTAAGGACTTTTACTTTAAAAGGATGTGCTAGCTTGTTGTTTTGTTGCTTGAGTTAGTCAAGTCAAGGTGAATGGATTTTGATACACGGAAGACTAGAAGGATGACAGTGCTAATGGACTGGGGTGGGTGGACAATGATGGATCGTGTGTGCCTGAGTATTGGATACATCCTTTGTATTCTAGACTGCCTACATACCCTGCATCCACGGGATCAAGGCACATTACGATGAAAGATGAAAAATGATAATATGTAGTTCTAGATAAAGTGATGAGATGGGTCAAGATGAAAGGAGGGGATCTTATGTACCTAAGTACTGGATACTTCCTTCATATTCCAGACTACCTACATACCCATATCCATGGGATCAAGGTACCTTAAGATTGAGAAGATGATAATATGTAGTTCTGGTTGGTGTGATGATGTAAGAAAAAGCATTGAGAAGATAACAACCTTATCGTAGGAGCAATGTGTCCGTTAAAGGATGTTATCTGTGAACAATGAGAAGGAGATTGAAGTGTTGTGTGAACCACGAACAAGGAACCCCTCCTAGACCTAGGTTAAGGAAAGAGTTGCCCCCATTCTGGTAGAGGAATTTGCATAGGTGACTGATGAAGCAGACACAGAAAGTTTGACCTAGGATAAGACAGTGCAAACTGTTGACACAGATTAAGACGTGGGATGACGACGATGGACATTGACAAATTTCCAAGCTATACTAGATAGGGAGATGGAAATGTAAAGAAGGTCAATGGTTTTATTATGGATGGATGGAAAGTGCATTGTGACAATGAGAAATGGACAAGACTCGATAGATGATGGGTGCTGACTCTACACATAGCACCTGTTTGCCAGGTTTTCACTATGGTACTTATCCAAGGCACCTGTTTGCCAGGTTTTCACTAGAGGATGGATTTTTGTTTGGATTTTTTTTTTTTTGGAATACTCTGAGGATCAGGCATAGAACTTCTTGAGATGGCCATTGTTAAGTGTCTCATCTAGAGGAATGCCGTCAAGTGTAACTAAAGTATAAGCACCTAATCCATATGCTGTTGTGACAATAAAGGGACCTAACCTATTAGGCTCAAACTTGCCCTTCTTTTCTCGATCTGCTTGATTTCTCTTATTCTCTTTAAGTACAAGATCACCAACTTGAAACCATCTTTCTTTGATCTTTTTGTTGTAATTACACCAGAGGCAGTTTTGATAGACATGGAGATGATTAAGCGTGGCAAGGCACCTTTCATCAAGTAGTTCTAGCTCAGCTAATCTGGAAGTGCGATACTCTTCTCTATCGACCAGGTCCTGTGTGGATACTCTGAGGGATGGGATCTCGACCTCTATAGGTAGGATGGCTTTAGAGCCATAGACCAAGGCATAAGGTGTGGCACCAATTGGTGTTCTGATACTAGTGCGGTAGGCCCATAGGGTGGGATTGAGTTGCAAGTGCCAATCACGACCAGCATCATTAACTGTTTTCTTGAGGATCTTGAGAATGGTCTTATTAGAAGCCTCAGCTTGGCTGTTACTCTGCGGATAGTAGGGATTGAAAAGCAATGTTGGATATTGTATTGTGTACATAAGGCACGGACATCTTGATTCTTGAATGGTCTCCCATTATCAGTGACAATGGCTTGGGGAGTACCGTACCGGCAAATGAGGTAGTTAAGGATAAACTTGGTTATTTGCTTACCGGTGATATAGGTCATGGGAATGGCTTCAACCCACTTCATGAAATACTTAATGGCTATAATGATGAACTTATGGCCATTGGATGAGGAAGGGTGGATTTGTCCTACGAGGTCGAGACCCCATTGAGAAAAAGGCCATGGAGTTGTCACAGGTTGTAATTCATGAGCTAGTGCGTGAATCAAATCTCCATGCTGCTGGCATTGTAGACACTTCTTAGCAAACTATGTAGCATCTTGCTCCATTGTAGGCCAGTAGTAACCTGTTCTCAGTATCTTCTTAGCGAGATTAGGACCGGTAGAATGTGTGCCACAGACACCTTCATGTATGTCTCGTAAGGTAGCATCGGCTTGTTCCGCGTTAAGACATCATAAGAGGATACCATCGAGACTTTGATGATAAAGTGTATCACCCAGAATGGTGTAACGGGAGGATCGATGGATAAAGGTTTTGCGTTGGGTGGATGATAGGTTAGGGGGAAAGGTATTGTGTTTAAGGTATTCATAGATATCTTCATACCATGGGGAATTGGGACCAACAAGTTCGCAGATGATTTCAGTAATGGGAACATCGATGACTGGTATCAACAATTGCTCGATCAAGAATTTGCATTTCTGTGTATTAGCCGGCATGTCAATCAGTGACCCTATAGAAGCCATAGAATCTGCAGCCTTGTTATGCTCTCTTGGCATTTGCTCAAATGTGATGCTAGAAAAATATGGTTTGTAGGCATCCACTAGTTGCTTGTAGGGGACCAACTTTTCATCTTTTGTTTGGTACTCATCTATGACTTGTCGAATGACTAGTTGTGAGTCTCCATATACCTATAATTCTATGATGTCCCATTGAACTGTTGTATTGAGACCTATGAGGAGTGCTTCATACTCAGCAATGTTGTTGGTGCAAGGGAATGCAAGCTGATATGACTTTGGAATATAGTCATTTTGAGGTGTGACAAATAAGATGCCGGCCCTTGATCCATGCTGTGTGTAGGAACGGTCAAAGTACAACTTCCACATTATTGAGTTAGAAAGAGTGAATAGATTCTCATCTGGAAAGTTTGCTACCATAGGGTGTATATCAGTCATGGGTGCTTCTGCTAGTTTATCTGCTAGTGCTTGTCCTTTGATTACTTTCCGATCCATATACTCAATGTCGAACTCACTAAGGATCATGACCCATTTAGCTAGTCTGCCTGTAAGAGCTGCTTTTGCAAGTAAGTACTTCAAGGGATCAATTTGGCTATGTGTGTTGGTTCAGCATGTAATGCCACAACTTCTGGGAAGTGAACACTACTGCTAAACAAGCTCTTTCCATTGGTGAATAATTGAGTTCATATCCCACCAAGGTTCTACTGATATAATAAATTGCATGCTCTTTTCCTGATTCATCATTTTGTGCTAGCAGGGCCCCTAGGGTCGAAGTTGTAGTTGAGATGTATAATATCAAAGGTTTATCAGCCACTGGTGGTACCAATACATGAGGAGTAGCTAGATACTCTTTAAGCTGATCAAATGCTACTTGACACTTATCGTCCCATCAAAATGAGACATCCTTCCAGAGTAAGTGTTGAAATGGTTGACATTTATCTACTAGCTGTGAGATGAAACGCCTGATGGACTGTAACCTTCCTTGAAGACTCCTTAATGCTTTGAGGTTCTTTGGTGGAGGCATTTCCACTATAGCCTTGACTTTTGTGGGGTCTACTTTGATACCTCTGCAAGATACAATGTATCCCAACAGCTTCCCTGATGTTACACCAAAGATACATTTCTTTGGATTGAGGCGCACTTGGTATTTCTCGAGCCTGTCAAAGATCTGTCCTAGAACTTGTATGTGATCTGCCCTAGAAGATTTAGCTAGTATGTCATCAACATAGTCCTCCATGATATGATGAAAGAGGTCATGGAATATCACTGTCATTGCTCTTTGATAAGTTGCCCCTGTATTCTGCCGATGATGGCATGGTCCAGTGGTTAAGTCGCTCAGGATGTAGTGGTAGCCACCAGGGTTCAAACCCCCACTGGGCCAACGAGCTCGCAAGGCTTTGCGCCTTCGCTGGGCCAATGAGCTCACAGGTTTGAAGTGTTCTTCCTAGGGGATGAGGTCCCCTAGTTGTGGCCTCACCGGTTCATTGCTCCAGGCAAAAGCATTTGCATGGAGCTAGAGGCCGTGTCGCACCAGCGTCGCCGGTCAGATTAAAAAGTTTACTAGGCACATTATCTTAAAAAAAAAAAGTTGCCCCTGCATTCTTTAGACCAAACGGCATGACACACCAATAATAATTAGCCCATGGACAAGTAAAGGTTGTTTTATGTTGATCTTCTTCTTCTATCCTTATCTGATTGTAGCCAGAGAATCCATCCATGAGAGAAAGCATCTCATGACCCGCAGTCAAGTCTACTATAATATCAATGTTCGGTAGTGGAAAGTCATCTTTGGGACATGCTTTATTAAGATCTCTAAAATCATTGCACATGCGGATGCACCCATTGGGTTTAGACACAGGTACATTGTTTGATACCTAGTCTGAATAATCAATAGGTCAGTTGAACTTTGCATCTAACAGATTCTGTATTTCCACTATTACTAAGAGAGCTATCTGTGAGTGCATCTTCCTCATCTTTTGCTTGACTGGTTTGACTTTCGGATCAACTGTGAGATAGTGAACTACTAGCTTAGGGTCTAGCCCTGGCATATCAGCATAGGTCCATGCAAAGTTGATGGTTCTCTGTAAGAAGAATTTGTTAAGATTCTTGTGCTCTATTTCTGATAGTGATGCTGCTAGGAATGTGGTCTTTGGATTTTGTTTTATGCCAAGGTTTATCTCTGTAGAATCTTCCACTAGGAGAGTTGACTTCTCTTGATACTTAGATGGTAGGGGAAGGTCAAATCCTCCATCCTCAGGTGCCATAGTTGGGTTTTCACCTTTGGATACATCCTTTGTTTTTACTATTTTGTGATCGGGAGGTACCACAGTGTGGTTTTCACCTAGAGATCTTTCTTTATTTGTACTTTTGCGACTAGAGGATTTGGCATTCTCACCAAAATAAGTCGTTGGCTCTAGTTCCATTACAAAACCTGCTTTATGATTGCCAAGAGGGATACCTTGGTGAAGTCCCATGAACTCAGCTAAAGCTTTGTCATTCTGAAATACATCTATAATGGGAGACCCTTGTTGGTCCCAATCAATAAGTTCAAGGTAGACAAGTGTTACATTCTGGGTGTTTGTGGTGGAGGTTAAGGATATGGAGGATTCTGTGAATAGGTTGGTCATATGGAGGGAAGAGTCATCGATGATATCCTCAGTAGACATCGAATCAGCGGGAAAAGTTTCAGCCACCTCGTCAAGGATATACTCAATGTCCCAGGCGTGCGGTACCTTCTTACCAAATCCTAAACCCTTCTTATCTAGTTTCTTTGTCACAACAATGGGTTCCATAGTTCCTTGATTCTATTTCCCAAGGCCACCTTTGCCTTTATAGCCCATGTGTTTGACTATCCTTAAGCCATTACCATATTGTTTAACTGGTATTGTGACTGGTTCTTTCTCTTTATAGAGCCAAGAAGAAATGTCCTCAATGGTTTCCTCTTCCAATAATTTTCCCTGTTGGAATTAGGTTAGGAATGCTGGGGGAGGAATAGCTACTTTTTTAGTTGCTTTGGCAATGGGTGGTTGGCCGTAAGATTTTGGAGATAAAGGCATCTGCCCTACACAACAAGATTTTGAGATATCATAAGTTCTAAAGCCTATATCATGGATGTACACTTTGACTTCAGGAAGAGGATTAGGTTCACTTGTAGAGGCTTGTGTCAGAGTTTTAGGATCAACATATAGTGGGGATTCAAGGGCTTTTGTATTGTTAGGCACTTGGTTGCAATTCTTATAACTGCCTTGCAAGACATGGTAGAATTCAAAAGGATTGGGGTCTCCTGGGATAGTGATCTTCGTACCATTGTATGGGAATTTTAGAGACTAATGGTACATGGAGGGAATAGCTTTCATTGCATGGATCCATGGGCGGCCTAGGATAATGTTGTAAGGCAACTCAATATCAAGGACTTGACATCTGGTTTCAAGCATGACAGGACCCAGTTGTATAGGCAAATGGATAATACCTTCTAAACGACGTTCAGCATCATCATATCCCTTGATTGTAATACTTTGATCAGTGTTGACATGATCCTCAGAGTATCCCAATTGCTTAAGTAACTTTAAAGAACAGATGTTGAGACCAACACCACCATCTATGAGTATGCGTTTGATTTTGCGTTTATGAATGAGAACTTCAATATGAAGGGCATCATTGTGACACGGATCATGGGATGGGAGGTCCTTCTACGAGAAGATGACATTGTAGGGTGAAGCAATATTACCTACTATAGCTCAGAAATCTGTGACCGCTATGTTGTTAGGAACTGAAGACTCCTGGAGGGCTTTTTCTAGCACCACTCTATGTGCAGGTGATGACCGTCGAAGGTCCAAGATAGAGATCTATGCTAGCATTTTCCCTAGATGTTCGACAAGATTATAATCAGATTGAGTCAGAAGACTGGGTGTAGGACCACGAATGGTGACATGACCATGACAAGTTGTAATAGCGCAATCCGTAGATTTGCCTTTGATTGTGAGGGTAGACACTCGACTCTCTTCAAAATGACCTACAATGGAATCAAAGGAAGTGGAAGCATGATTGATACCTTTACCTCTATCCTGAGGAGGAGGTGGACCATGATGAGGGAATGGTTCTTTGTACATGTTGAGGTCTTTGTTCGTGTGTTGAGTTGGTGGATCATCTTGTAGAGATATTTGATTGCCTTCGATGAGATTTTGGATTAGGTGCTTGAGTTTCATGCATGATGCAATTCTATGCCCTTTACTCCTATGGAATTCACAGTATTCATTTTCTCTATACCGCATAGTTTTGTAAATAGGTTCACCATATGGGGGAGCATCGGGTAAGGTGATGAGGCCTTTGTGTAAAATCTGTTGTAGGACAGATTCTATGGGCTCTCCCAAGGGAGTGAATTGACGCTGCGGAGGGTAATCTTGTTGAGGCCGCTCTTGTTGTTGTTGTTGTTGGTTTTGATAAGGTTACCTTTGTTGTTGTTGTTGTTGAGGTGGAGCTTGACTTGGTTTGGAAAGCTACAACAGCATTTGCAAAGTTTGGACATGTTTAGAATCAACCACACCATCGTTGACCATGTTTTTGTTTTTGCTTTTGTTCCAATATTTGGGTTTATCACTCGATTGTTGATGAGGAGCATTGTCTTTCATTTCTTTGAAGATTTTGACTACACCTTTAGCAATGAGGGCCTTTTCAATGTTGATTCCCTTGTATGTAATTTTATCGAAGGTTGTAGCACTAAGAATTTGCAAATGAAAACCTAACTCTTGGTTGAGGTTCTGTACAAATATGCTAACCAGCTGTTTCTCAGGAATCTTGAAAGGGAATTTGCTAGCCATTTGTCTCCATCATTGAAGGAAAGAAATGAATGTTTCACCATTTTTCTTTTTATTGTTGCATAGATCAGTCATGGAGATCTCATGCTCTGCGTTGTAAGAAAAATGGGTGGCAAATTTCTCTACTAGTTCGTTAAAAGACTTGATACCTGTAGGTAAGTGTGAGAACCATTCTATTGCTTGACCTCCAAGACTGCGAGGAAAGAGATGCATAAGATATGTGTCGTTATGTAAGACCTCGAAGCAAGCAAGATAGAATTCCCTAAGATGGTCTTTTGGGTCACCTTTTCCTTTGTATTTATCAAACTTAGGAATAGTGAAATTTTGAGGAAAAGGGATCATGGGTAATGACCAATCAAAAGGATAAGGACACACTTCTTCTAAAGAGAAGGCCTTCTTGGTGTGGCCAAACATAAGATCAGATTGCTGTTGTTGAACTTCCACGATTTTCAGCTCCATCACTGTGGGAGGAGTTGGAAACATCTCCTGTTGTACTAGAAGTGGTTGTTGTTGCCCATACAGAAGATTGTAGTGTAAGCCATGAGCATTGGTGTTATAAGGGTCATAAGATTGGTTGGGGCCGTATGCATTGTACGTCGGGTTCATATTGGGTTGAAATTGGATGTTTTGATTTGGAAGAGGTGGAGGTGGTGCTAGGTAAGAATGTTGACTTTGAGAGGGTTGGAGAAAAGAATTTGGTGGAGGAAAGCTAAAGTGCGTTGGATTAGGTTGCGATGGTGGCACATAGCTTTGGGAAACTTGATGTTAGGAATGTTGAGAGTGGCTAGGCAACATGTGAAAGAAATTTAGCGATGACGAATGTAGTGGAGGGTGAACATAGGTAGAAGTGTTATGCGATGGTTGAGGCAGATTGATGATGAGAGTAGAAGAATGTTGTGGTTGGGGTTGCATGACTCTAGTTGGTTGAGAGACATGAATGTTTGATGATATGGGAGGCGGTATGTGTTGAGACCCTTATTGCATGGCTACATAGTTGTTCCCCAGATTGTAATTGGGTGGGAAACCTATTCGTGAAGGGGTAACCAAGATTCCTCTTGCGATTGGTGTGGACACTTTAGGAGTTTGTTGTATATTTGATCAAGCTAAGGTGGCTTTCTTAGCTAGCTCCGCTTGGTGTTGAAGAGTCTCCTATTGGTGTTTGTAGATTTCCATAGGAGTCAGAAGCGGTGATATGGCCCTCTTTCCTATTGGGTTTTGATAAAGGGGATTCTTAATCATTCTTTCTTGTAAGCTTTGTTTAGGTAAAGGTGTGGTCACTGTTGACATGGTTTGCACTGCTTGTATGGTGTCTAGTGTGTTGTTTGTCTCCTTGAGATTGGATAAATCAAAATCTTGAGGTAATTTGGCTCCTTGCTCTGCTAGCAAGTGAAAGAAATGATCTTGGTTCTCGCTAAGGATTTTGTCCAAGGCGGCCATGACTCTAGGCTCTTGTATGAATTCATCAAGATCTTGCCCATCTTCTTGAGAGGATTGACCCATTTCAAAGTGTCGCTCTTCTTGAGATGGGGCTAGATATGCAGTATAACCATGCATGACAAAATCAGGAGGCATGTTGGTGGTATAATGAGGTGTGCTTACCAAAGGGACCCTACCTTCTTGAGGTGTAACCTGATCAAGAGTATATCCTTGTGGCACAAAATCTGGAGGCAAGCCAGTGGTATAGTGAGGTGTACTTACCAAAGGGGTTCTACCCTCTTGCAGAATGTTTGGTTGATTAAGGTGCGGCATGTTGGGAGAATTGGTATATCTTTCCGCGGGTGTTCTAGGAGTAACCTTGGGAGTAATGTTGAGACGGCCTGATTGTGGTGTGTGATGAGGTGATTTGTGCTTCCTAGGGACAACTTGCTTGGACTTCATAGTTTGCTAGAGCCTAGTGGTTACCATTGAATACACTAGGACAAAAGGTAATGCTGAGATTCTGCTTCTGTTTTGAGAAAGACAAACTCTTGATGCACAACTCACTAGACCAAAGGCGCTATACTGTTTGACCAGGGGCACAGGACTGTGCAACCAAAAGTGTGCTACTGTAATACCAAATGCGATGGACTGAGCCACCAAAGGTGAGGTATTGCTATACCAAAGGTGAGCTACGGTGACCAAAAGTGAGCTACTGTTATACCAAGGGCGCTGAAGTAGGGTTACCAAAGGCGAGGTACTGTTATACCAAAGGTGATCTACTGTACTACAAAAGGTGAGTTGCTGTAATACCAGAGGTGCTGAAGTAGTGTCTGATGCTTCTAAAAGGCAAATTTTGATAGAATTTGTTATGGTTTTGATTCAATTTGTCTTTGGCAAGAGAAAACACAGCAAACAAGTGGTAAAAAAGGACTGACACAACAGATAGTGTATGTTCAAGGCTCACAAAAAAGCCCAATGTTTCCACAGGTATAAGACAATTGCAATCAATAATAAGCACTTTTTATCCCTAGAGACAAGTTTCATTGCAGTAGATCAGCTCATAGCTTAATACTCCGTCGATAAAAATATTATTCCATAAAGGTGTCAGATATTTTGTATCTTTGCGAGAGACGATAGGTAGAGATATCTCACCCTCCCCCTGGAAAGCTCAAGTAGGTCACAAGAGCTTTATGGCTAAGGGAATACTATCTCTTCTCAAGGGAGCCAATGGTGAGTATCTTAAGTGATGATTACCGCAATGTTCGGAGGTAGGTCGGGTAGTCTCTATCTAGAATGGTTCTTAGTAACTTTGAGGGACCAACGCTTTACAAGAAATGCAGCAAGCTACTAAAAGCTTTAACCAATCCTACTAAGAGTATCAAACACTTCACTCAATGTGAAAATCGTTTCCACAAAGAGCTAGTACACCTCTTTTCAGTTTGGCACCACAAGGTAAGGCTGACGTCGGTTAGGACTTAGCTTTCACCTTATCCCTCTTATATAGCGGTTCAAAGGAAAACTCCGCTTAGGGTCATCCCTTTTGGATGAAACACAATCCAAAAGTAGGCCCTTCTAAAGGAAATACTGAAATTTAAGAGCAAGCACGTCAAACAAAGGTTCAATTGTCCCATTATAAGAAAAATAAGGTGCAACTAAATTAGGCACACACATGTTTGTAGTTGTCAATTGTCCCTTATGAAATTGAAGTGTTTAGCATTCATGCCCATTGTCCCTTAGAAAATTGAGGTGTTTTCACATACATGTCCATTGTCCCTTAAGAAAAGTAGTATGTTCCTAAGACTTAGATTGCCGAAATGATTTGTTCAATTATCCCTTAAAAAGGCAATATGTTTCTAAGACTTAGTGAGATAAATCAAGATTTTTTCAATGCTCGTCCTGCATGAACATATTAGAAAAACCTTTTTGCTCTGTGTGAGTGATAAGAAGCTGCAACAAGTAAATTAGTTCCACAAAAACTCACAAGTTAACAAAAATAAATCAATTTGACCAAAAGTGAGTTACTGTCTTACCACAGGCGACTTACTGTGATACCAATAGTGCTTCACTGTGTTTCTAAAATCATGGTGATGTAGACCAGAAGTGACACACTGTGCTATCAGAAGCGCTGAATCAGAACCAAAAGCGCGGTAATGTGCTACCAGAAGCGCTATACTGCGTAACCAACAACATTGTTCTATCTCAAAAAAAAAGTTATACTTTGTCAAAATAACTAGGTTCAGATGGGATTTCATGATTGATCTAATGTTCTAAGAAGTAATATCTACCAGATCTGTATCCTGAAATCAGGAAAACTCAGAAGGTATAGTAAAAAGATAGGTTAACTCAAATATCAGAAATACCCGTAAATAAGTCAGCTTAGGAAGTATCGAAAGACAGTTTGAAAGACAAATACAATAGTTTGTCAGACAAATCAAAGATATGTATATGAATAAAACCCTGCAAAAACACCAACCAAAGTTAGAAAACCTATTTTGCCAAAAGCGCTAAACGATAGTACCAAAAGCGCCAGTCTGTGTTACCAAAAGTGTCACTCTGTGTTACCAGAAGTGCTACAGTAGCGCCTGAGAACGCTGTAATATGCCTCTAGTAGCGCTTAAGGATACTGCCAAAAGTGCCTTTCTGTGTCTTTTACGCTGTTCCGTACTATAACTTTAAAAAAATCAATTTCTCAAAGAAAAAGAGGGATTAGTGGGTCCCACCGGGCGTGCCAGAATGTGTATGAGGAAAATTGACTATGATAAACTAAACAAATCAAAAACCCAATAACGTAAAGAGAACCAATCTAAATAAAATCCATTAATAGTAAATCAATGAAATATGAAAGCTTTTACCGAGATTTGTATTGTTCCCTTTGGATGAATGTGGATTGCTCAATAGTATTGCAAAACCATGGATGCAACAAGCAAGTAGTGTGCTCACAGATCAATGTCAAAAGATCGTGAAGTTGCTCAATCGATGCAATGTATGCTCAAAGCACTGTTAAGTCTGCTTGAGAATAAGTGATCGAAGAGGATTTATGAAGGAGATGAGGGGGGTTTATATAGGTTTCAATGAAGATCGATCAACGATCTAGATAATTCAGAAGAATCAACGGAGGAGAATAGTTGAGGAACGTGCAACGAATAAGAAGAAGACAAGTGTCACACAAAAGTTGTTTTATTTGAGTTAAACACTTTCTTTTCTAAAGATAAAACATGTTTTTCATAAATTAGAAAGTTTTTTTCTAATTTAAGAGAAATTGATAAAAACAAGGTTGAGTGAATAGATAACTCAACCTAAGTTTTGCTTTTGCATGCTTTGAGAGAAATTAAATAATAAATTATTTAATTCTGTGTGCATGGAGAAGGCTTATTTTTAGAAGATTTGAAAGATATTTGTAGATAAGAAAGCAAATTAAATAAATAAATTTATTTAATTGTTGTGCATGATTTGGAAGAATAAATAAAATATTTGATTTATTTTATTTTTGGAGATTGAGAGGATTTAAATAAATTTGATTTGATTTATTTAATTTTGGAAGAATGAATTTGATTTAATTAAATAATTGGGAATTATTTAATTATTTGGATAAGAGGGAATTTGTGATGAATTAATTAAATAATGGGATTTATTTAATTAATCGAGACTTGAGATTTGGACAGAAGATAATTATCTAATTAAATAATTGAAATTATTTAATTGCGGAAGAATAGTAGAAGAATTTGATTTAATTAATGTCAAAAGTATGTGATTTAGAGGAATTATATGAAATTAATTAAATAATTAGATTATTCAATTAATGTTGTAATGCAGGTGATTAGAAGAATTAGATGAAAATGCCAGTAGCGCGATGACTTGGTCATTTTTGGGTGTCTACACTATCAAACATAGGATATTGCATTACGGACCATTAAAGTATCTCGAATACTCATGAATGAATTTGAACAACATTATGAACATATCCTTAGATCCCCATAACCACATCTATCACTTTTGAAGGGATTCAGAGATATTTAACTTAGTTGTACAATGATCAACATTCCTATATAACTCAAAGTGACTTGAACACTCTATGCGGTACTGGAAACAAAGAGGAATTGCTTGTGCTTCAAACTTGAGATGTATTGATACATGTAGAACCTTTGCATAAGCCCATATGGCTGATCTATACACTTTCCATCTTCTACAAGTTCTTAAACATGTGCACTGAGAACAATTTAGACATCCAAAACTATCTATATTACTTTTGTCATTTGAAAATTGACCTTGCGGACCATCAGATCACTTTATACTATAAGGAAGCATGTATTACACATCTTTGATCATGTTCTCAAACCACTTGGGTACAACTTCTCTTCCGAAGGAATGTAGAGCATTCCAGTAGGTCTCCATTATTGCTTTATTCTATCTGAGCACTAACCAGAACTCTGTCACTGATAACTTTCTCTGCTGAAGGTGTAATGAGCTAAAATCTTGGATAAAATATCTTCATATCTCAATTAACTTATATTCTAAACCATGATACTAAATCTTGCTTTGTGGAGAAATGCGAACCAAATTGCTGTGACTCTACTTTAGGGTATACACTATAAATGCCTTAACAAAGTTTCTGCAACTTGTCTCTAAGTGTGGTACTCCAAACTGATAAGTTATCAATGTAGACATATATAAAACATATTAGAATAGGTATACTTTCCTCAGCATCACACTTAGACAACTGGCTGATTACCATTCTTCCTCATCTGTAATGTTGACTGATATTACTGCATATTAACTATCTCCGAAATATATACAATGAAAACCAATCTTACATACTTTTGACATCAATGACAACTAAACTTATCATGATTACAACAATCTCTCCCTTTTTCATTGATGGAAAAACCAAAATGATGTGCAAACACTCCCCCTTAGATGTACATTCCTTTCTCTCCCCCTTTGACATCAAGGACAAAGGGTCTAATAACTTTTACTTATATCCAAAAACTGTATGAACTCCCCCTTACTATATGATTTCTACCAGCAATACTCCCCTTGAGATGGAAATGACCCAAAAATTGATGCTATGTATATAGAAAGACATTGTAAACCTTCGCAAGTTTATACAAAGTTAAAATTGTCTTGTCTTCAATACTCTTTCAACTCACTTAAAAGGTAGAATAGATTTGTAGATTACCTTGAGTAAGAGTGGATGCCTAGTTTTCTTTTTCTGAGGAAAGAATATGATTTTGGCATTCAAATTACATACATAAGTCATCAACCTCATCAATTTTGCTTGGGGTCTTCATTTTCTACTCAATCTTTTCAGCTTCACCTAGCAACCCTAATATTGAAGCAAGTCTCAAATTGACTGCTTCCCTCAGCTGACCAAACTGCTTCTTTATCCATTCTCTTTGGTCCTATAGCTGTGACATCTGTGAATGAAGATTTTCAATTTGTACCCTAGTTGATCCAACCTTATCTTTTGACAAGTCATATACTTCGGCCAATTTTGAGATCTGTGACTCAATGGAGTCAATCTGAGCTTTGATGTTCTTGGTGGAATTAGGCCATTTCAAGCAGAACAGGTATAAATTGGTGGCTTCATAAATGCATCCCTTAAATATCTTTAGATTTTCTTGTAGTTTATTGTGTGCATTGGCACACTTATTAGATATCTCAACTAATCTTTTATCATTTATCTTCCTTAATGCTTCTTGTTCTACTTTTTGTTCAACATGAGAAGAATGACCCTTAAAAGAATCCATTAATAGCTTTAACTTCTATTTTGGAGGTAGGGAGGAGTTAATGATTACCTCTGGTAATCCTTCCTAAATTAAATTCACTGCATCTTCAACTAAACTGGTCTTCTTCAATTTTTCTTGCAAGAACTCCTTTCTTGTAGAAGCATGCAGGATGTCACCAAGTTGTAGCGTATGGAGGGGTGAAATGTTTGACAAATCTACTTGCCCCTCATGAGTGGGAATCTACAGAAGCTATGGTGTGATAATAGGTTGAAACTGCATCTACAAATCTAATAGGTCTTTAAAGGAGTCTGACCCTGATGAAATCTAACCTATATCCATAGAAGTATCCTTAACTTCCTCATCTTGCCTCTCCTTAATTTCACTTTGATCCTTTTCATCTTGTTTTTCCTTAGTCTTCTCTAATTCATCATGAACTTTCTCTTCTTGTTCCTCCTCGGGGTTATCCTCTTTTCTTTGCTCATCTTTCCCTGTATTCTCTAGAGGAGGGTTGTCATATTTTGCATTGGAATCAGTATTCTCTGGAGGGGGTACATTTACTTCAACTTGATCTCCTGATCTTTGTGCTTCTGTGTTTTTCAAAGGAGGTGTACCCACATTACCCTAACCCTCTGCATTTTTTCATCTCTTCAAGAGTTTTTATAGTTTTCTCTAATGTTTCTTTTTCTAATTTTTCTATTTCTTCCTTGTCCTTTCCCATCAGAATATTTATTCTTCTTTTTGTTCTAAATTCCTTTGCTTGTTTTTGAGATATCTTAATCTTTTCTTTATTAGTGATGGATGGACTAACCTTTTCAACTGCATGTTTCCTCATCTTAGCCTCTTTTGTCATGGCTTCATTTCTCTTGTTGGTGAGCAAGTCTGTAAGACTTGTAGGAAGTTGGTCAATGATCTCAATTAGGGCCACATTAAAGGCCATCATATACTTGATTATAGCTTTCTCAATTGTATCCTTGTCATCAGCAAACATTTTATCATAGAGATCTGTAACTTCTTTCATAGCACCATGTTGTGCTATAGCATTTACAGTAGCCTCAAGTTGTAGAGGCACATGCTCAAATTCTTCTTGAGGAGTTTCTTTTGATTTCTTTGTTTTTCCTTTTCTCTTTTCTTTGAAGGTTTCTTCTTCTTCTTCTTCCTCTTCTTTTCTTGGTCTTTTCTTTCTTCTCTCAAGCATACCAGATTCCTCTTCTTTTTCATCATCATCTTCATCATCTTCTATGTTCACTGGATTGATCTTTCCCCTCTTTGATTGAACCTTAGGCCTATGTTTCTTTTTCTCTGCAATCTTAGTTTGCACTGGGACTTCAACAACTCTTCTCTTGCTAGGAAAAGTTTGAGTTGATCTAGAAGGGTAAGACGAAGTAGCTATAGCGGGGACAGGTCTACTTGTCCTTCTTAGAGTTTTTGTAGAAAAAGTGGTCTGAGATTCTCCTGCAAGACCCTCAAGAGTGTCTAGCATTTCTTCCAATTTTGACTTCATCTTTGCTACTTTTTCTTCCACATCCTTCCTAATTGTTTTGTTGGTAAGTTTATCATAAGTCCCAAATCTCTCAGCAGCAGGATGCTTAGGCTTGCTGAGTAACCTATCATTATATCTAATCAAATCATGTTCAGACACTTCATAAGGCAAGGTGGTTATCTAGAAGGTCCTTGGTTCTACTACCTCCATATAGAAATTATCTTTATCCACCATAAAGATTATATCATTTTTGTATTTCTCTACAACGTTTGCAAGTATCCTTTCCCTCATTTACATTTTATTTTGAAATTTTTTGAAAAATCCCCAAAACATTGTGTTACTCTATTTATGATCAAGAAAACTACACATGTAGTCTTTAATTTTATGTGCAACAGAGGTGTCTCTTTTCCAAACCATACCCTTCATGGCAAGCCATTCCTTTAGGAAATAGAACATAAGACAGATGATTAAGGATCCATACCAGAATTTGTACCTTGTCTCCTTTGTTCTCTTCAGATTGTCTATTAATTATTGCCATAGGATCTCACAAAGGTCATAGTGTTGAACACACCAGGATACTAAGAACGGGGGTGAATTAGTATCCAAACAAACTTCAAATCCTCTAGAGCATATTAAAACTTAAACATTACAACATTAACATAAACATGAAAGATCAACACAATGCACATCAACACATAACACCAGATATACATGGAAAACCCAACAGGGGAAAAACCACATTGAGGATTAACTCACAATATATTAATATCACCTCTATAAAAGTTACAACTTTGTTTTAGGGATACAACCCAGGGAAGCAACTACTCCCTGCTGACTTTGTTTTAGGGCTACAATCCAAGGAAGCTACTACTCCCTAAATATTTTTTTAGGGTCACTCCCAAGGAAGATACAACTTCCTACAGACTTTTTTTTAGGGCTACAACCCAAGGAAGCAACTACTCCCTGATCTGAGAACAAACTCAAAGATTATTACAGTATGACAGTCCTTCTATTGCCTAAAAACTGACATTGAAGCTCACACTTTTGATGATTGCAATTCTTCCTCTTTTGATGATTGGATCAATTAGGCACACTCTTCACATCCCTCCTATCACAAAAATGTCTTCAAGATGAATTAGGACAGCCCTTATTGCTTCTGCTCTTTCTCCTTCAATCGTACATCATAATACATATCATTTTCATATTCTACTCTTTACACACTCATATTCTCATCTTCACAATCATACCTGACCTAGATCAACTAGGTTTACAATATATACATGACATTACATTGATTACATTACAAGTTAGCTAATACAACAAGAATATTACAATTTATAAGTTGGCCAAAGATCACACAACATGAAACATGCATAGGGCAAGCCCTAACATGAACTACATGCCACTCCAGAAAGAGACACATGCCTTGTAGATCCCAACATGTACTTAGCCCAATCCTAAAAATCCTTCACAGTAACATCCTTCAAAGAATAACATCTGCATGTTTTTCAAATTTGAATTAGGTCGCCCTTAAGCAAGAAAACATGAAGCTTTCAATACATCGGTCTTCACAATCTTGGCGGTACTCATGAATGATTAAACATTAATTTTTCTTCTTCCAGATGAGTCAGCAAGACCTACACAACATCTCCAAACACTCCTTGAACTCTACACAGCAACAAATTTGAGGCGTGCATCATCAACATTCCTTAGTCAGCCTTAACAACTCTTCACAAACTGACTTGAAAACTTTGTGCGGTGCTGGAAACTTGAAATATTTGCATGTGCAACAAACTTGAGAGACATAGAGACATGTGGAATGTCCACATCAACTCATATAATAGATTTGTACATTCTCCAACTAGTGCAAGTACTCAAACATATGTCCTGAGAACAATTAGGCATCCAGAACCATTTGTAGCACACTATCATTTGAAAACTGAACTTGCGGCCCTCTAAATCATCTAAAACTCATATGGATGCACTCATACACTACTCTAAATATATCCTCAAAACCACATAGCCATATCTATCACTATAGAGGAATTTGGAACATTCCAACAAACCTTCATCATCACCTCATTGTGCCAGAGCACGGACCAAAACTCTATTACTTGTATCTTCTACTACGGAGGAGCAAATGATTTGAAACTTTGGATTTAGCACCTTTACAATATACTTAACTGAACTTCTAAACTACATGACCATATCTTCAAATGTGGAGGAATGCAAAGCATTTTACCAGATAGTCTTCCAAGCAACTTCCTACAGCATAAATCTTTATCAACATCTGGAGGCCAAAGTCTTCTTATATCAACACATACTTCCTTAGGAACAACACACTAGTAGAAAATAGAAATAAATGACTAAAAAAACTAGTAAAAATTGGTCATGTGACCATTAGTTTGGTCACGTGACCATTGGTAGTTTATTGCCAGTCATTTATCTCGTGACCAAATTTATGACAACAAATTTTAGTCATTAATTTAGTCATCAATTTGGTAGTATATTTAGTCATTAATTTAGTCATTGATTTCCGTCCATTGGTAGTATATTTAGTCATTGTAATCATTAATTGCCGTTAATTGGTAGTATATTTAGTGATTTATTTAGTCATTGATTTCTGTCCATTGGTGGTATATTTAGTCATTTGTATTAACTAATTTCCATCCATTGGTAGTATATTTGGTCATTTTAATCATTATTTTTCCGTCAACTGGTCATATATTTAGTAATTAATTTAGTCATTGATTGTTGTTAACTGGTCATTTATTTAGTCATGGTAGTCATTTTTATTTACTAGTTTCCATTAATTGGTAATAAATTTAGTCATGATATGAATAATTTATTAAATACCATAAATTTTATAATGCAGAAAAAACATATTATTAAATTTGAATTAAAACATAAAAGCAAATAAATTTGGAAAACTATATATTTTATGATGCTGCCAAGTAAAGATTGACAAATTTGAGCCAACACTTTCTATTTGAGAATCAGCCAATAAGAAAATGAAACAAGACAATGCAAAGTGGCAATAAATATTGACACCATTTGGTATGGCATCTCATCACCATGGAAATGTTTTTGGTTTCATACAATTGCAGTATAATATGAATTCATTTGCAAGCTCCCGAGCTTCAGGAGTAATTTTGACATCAAATGCCAAAATTCCACCATACTCTTTCTTCTTTTTCTCAAGCATTACACTCGTACGCATGACATCTTTTTTATGCATAGGCCCAATACCAATTGCACTAACTGGGATGCTTACAACTGGGGTCTTCAAGAACTCAAGTAAAGCCTCCAAAGATCCAAGACTTAAAGCTTGAACATAAACTCCTTCCCCACTCTTGTTAATCTGAAACATTACATTATTGATATCTTGCATTGCTTCTTCCTTAATATCCTCTAAATCATCATCAGGTCCAACAACATATAACTGAGTTCCTACTATGGCATGCTCAAGACCCTGAAATCAAGAAATTGTAGTTAAATTTCATTGTCCACATATATTTGAAAAATTTATGCTCTTATAAATAAAATTATTAGCCTCAAATTTGATACCTGAGTGGTTACCTTGATTCCCTGTGTAGCCTTCAACTCCTTATGATGTTGATAAAATCCCTGAAACCAAAAAACATCTTAAGCTATGGAATATATTATATTATTTTAACAATATGATCAATGTGACATGGTTTGAGTAATCTAAATTTGAGGTGCAGATTATTGTATTCTAGCATAGTAGATCACAAATACCACCCATTGATCAATGTGATATAGCAGGATCAAGCTGACTTTACAAAGTTGTATTTCACCGTAGGCATTCTATTTCTAAATGTGCCTTGTTGAATCAATCCATAGAAGGTTTTGATCAATTATGTAGCACAATACTATAGTTGAGATTTTACTCGTGTCTCTTTAGTCATCCATCACCCTTCCAAATAAAATTAAAGAACCCCTGATAATGCATGTTGTCTTTAACACATGTAGCACCTTAAACTACATTGGTTTAGCTTATTTCAAACAATAGCCGCTCACAAAGTTTAATTGTCAATTCTTTGCTTAACCATTACAAATATTTAAAGTCTGATTTAGGAAAACTATGATGTCATATGCCCTAAGTTAGGCAGCATGATCAAAAAATAAAAGCCTTCAACTTACAAGAGAATAGGCTCACATGTAAAATTTGACAAAATGCATGCAAGAAAAACTAGAATAATTGATTATAAAGAGAAGTTAGAAATGTGATTTTATATGGATTCTTCTTTCTTGTAAGCAATATCAGACAAATTCTAGAGCATAGGTTTCCATTCAAAAATTAACATGGAAGTAAGATTGTTAGGCTTTCCTACAGATGATTATTGCTCCTACAGATGATTATTGCTGGGAACTAGGTGTGCTAATTTACAAAATCATTTTCTTTGTACACCTAGATAAGAATGAATCCTTACCACATCACGGCTAGTAAGTGTGGCATACATAGCAATATATCCTACACCAGAATAAAAATCAACTCATTTTCTTAGGTCTTAAATTTTGAAAAGTATAAATACTGTGATTTCATCAGATATGATATATATTTCCAAGCTCTAAAAAATTATTTGTTCCCTAAAGTAATCTATAATTCTTACCATTCTATCTAAAGACTATTTCATAGTGGATTTGTTTCCAAAAATTAATACCAAAAAAATATTTGCACTTAAACATTGTCCTTGTTAATTTGAGGTATTTCATTGTGCATTAAGATCTACAAAAATTTGGCCAAGACAAGTGGATGCATAACTTACCACTATAGTGGCCCATAAGATTCACAAGACCCACACCATTTTAAACACTCTCTGCTTCTACGTGAGCTACATTGATTGCCCTTTGTGCTTCCTCCACAGCAGTGTCAAATCCAAATGACTTATCTGTGACCTAAAAATTAGGTCCAATGAAAACTAGTTGATATATGAAGAACAATATCCACATTCACGACTTTATGAGATTGTTAAATAAACACATCAAGCTAATATGAACTGATATGAGATAATTTGAAAGTTCATAATCCAAATAAATGAAATGGTAGCCAGATTGGAGTCTTGAATTTCATATTTGTGATATTATATATGAAATTTTGTTAGTTAAGGTTCACCATACGGCAATATCATTATCAATGGTCTTAGGAATTCTAGAAAAAACCACTTTCAAGCCACACCTTTGGATTTCCTGCATAAAATTTCAACATTCACAGCAACAAACATACATCACACAAAAATATTGTAGATGAATTGGTCAAATAATGGAGCAGATATAAAAATATTTCAATAGGTGGCAAATGGAAATAACTTTCATTATCAAAAGAAGAATTCAAAAGTCATTTTTAAATAACAACAAAC
This sequence comes from Cunninghamia lanceolata, assembly GCA_027924645.1. Lineage (NCBI taxonomy): Eukaryota > Viridiplantae > Streptophyta > Pinopsida > Cupressales > Cupressaceae > Cunninghamia > Cunninghamia lanceolata. Next base: position 2,300,190 of record BSBN01001091.1, read on the forward strand.
TCATGGCACATTGAACCATTTCACATTCATGAAACCACCAAATCTCATGAATAGATACTTAAGCAACACGATAGATGAAAAAGGTTAGATGCTTTCCATATGCATTAAGGAAGAAGTCATAATTCTTGAACATAAAAGGCCCTAAGGCTTCTTGAAATCACTTTTGGACCCTTTGTAAGAGACCTCTTATTTTGAGAGGTGCAATACCATGCCATTAAATTCTCACAACTATAAAATAAAATTTATAATTGGATCCTAGTTTATTTGTTTCACAGTTTGAATTTTGCCTCAACGTTATTAGTCATCATTGTATTTGTAGAATTCCCATTATGGTATCTTGACAAGATGCATATAGTAAATACCTCATAAATAACATTTTCTCCTCTTTGTGTTCCATCTCCTCCAATAATATAGACCTATCATACAAAAGAAACTAAAACTTTAAACACATTTGATGGTAACATAGAATCATTGTGTGGCAAAAGGATGAATAGACAAGGTCATTGAAGAATCAAGCACCTGGTTAATGCCACGGTCTTGAATGTTGTCAACTATTTTTGAAGTTGCATGACCACCCCATGAAGTACCAAGAACAATACCTCCACAATTGTGAATATCATTAACAACATTTGGGTTTAGGAGATGGCATTTTGAGAGTAAAAACCTTTATAACCTCCCTGCACAAGAAGAACCCAAAAGGCTATTTATACACAAAAATGTGCACATAAAAGTTATGATTACAGAAAACTTGCAATAATATGGTCACACATTTGGCTAAGTTCTCAAACAAAATGCTATTCAAATTAGGCAAATTTTAAAATCTAAATATTTTGAATTGCCCCTGCTGAGTAATCTTTTCATTTGAAACATTCAGAAGAAACAAGAATAGAGAAATCACAAAAAAGTGTGACATTCTCAATCCATTCCAAGAGGGCTCTCTGTAATTGTTCCATTCTTATCTTCTGTGCAATCATCAAATAGTAAATGTTTTGTCTTTCTTCTCTCAACTGATGTCGCCTTGTATTTTCATTTGCTATGATTTCTGCTATTACCTTGTGGATTTTTGCTATTACTCATCTCAATCTCATATAATTATGTTAAAGGAGGCACTGCACATTCTACTTACCACACACAACCCTCTTGAAGACTATTCTACATATCTTCACTTATTGCAGACCTGCATTCTCAAGAACAAGTTTTCACAAGGGAAAACGGTGCACTCTTTCATCAGTTATAGGCAATTTGCATTTTTCTACATGCATAATTTTTCATAATAAGCTTATTTACATGTATGTAAAGTGCAGAAGTTTGGAGGATTCTCGAAAGGCCTTTGATCACATTTGCCAGCGTACTCCCAGCCTGTGCCAAAATGGGAGCTTTGGAATAGGGAATGGTCATCCATCAAAGCATAATGGAAGGGGGATTTTTTTCAGATATTATAGTTCAAAATACTCTGGTAGACATGTATACAAAATATGGTAGCATACACAAGGCACAAAAATTGTTTGATAGAATGCCCCAAAGAGATGTCATATCATGGAACGCAATGATTGCAAGATATGCACAAAATGGATTTGTTGACAAAGCTTTAGAAACATTAAAACAAATGTAATTGGCAAGTGTAAATCCAAATTGCAAAACCTTTGCTAGCATCTTCCCTACGTGTGCCAAAATGGGAGCTTTGGAACTGGGTATGGACATCAATCAAAGCATAAAGGATAGAGGAATTTTGACAGATGTTGTAGTTGCAACTACTCTAGTAGACATGTATGCAAAATGTGGAAGCATAGACAGGGCACGTGAACTTTTTGACAGAATGCCTCAAAGAAATGTGGTCTCATGGAATGCCATTATTGCAAGATATGCACAAAATGGATTTGTTGAAAAAGCTTTAGAAACTTTCAAGCAAATGCAATTGGTAGGTGTAAAGCCAAATTCCACAACCTTTGTCAGCATCCTCCATGCCTGTGCCAAAATGGGAGCTTTGGAATAGGGTGTTGACATCCATCAAAGCATAAAAGATAGAGGAATTCTGTCAGATGTTGTAGTTGCAATTGCCATGGTAGACATGTATGCAAAATGTGGAAGCATAGACAAAGCACGTGAAGTGTTTGACAGAATGTCTCAAAGAGATGTGGTCTCATGGACTGCAATGATTGTAGGATATACACAAAATGGATTTATTGAAAAGGCTTTAGAAACTTTCAAGCAAATGCAATTGGCAGGTGTTAAGCCAAATTCCACAACCTTTGCCAGCATCCTCCCTACCTATGCCAAAATGGGAGCTTTGGAACAAGGTATAGACATCCATCAAAGCATAATGGAAGGGGATATTTTATTGGATATTATAGTTGGAAATGCTCTGATAGACATGTATGCAAAATGCGTAAGCATAGACAAGGCATGTGAACTGTTTGACAGAATGCCTAAAAGAGATGTCATCTCATGGAATACAATGATTGTAGGATATGCACAAAATGGATTTGTTGAAAAGGCTTTAAAAACTTTCAAGTAAATGCAATTGGTAGAAGTAAAGCTGGATTCCAGAACCTTAGCCAGATTTCTTCCTGCCTGTACCAAAACATGTGCTTTTGACCAGGGTATGGACATCCATCAAAGCATAAAGGACAAAGAAATTCTGTCAGATGTTGTAGTTATAAACTGCCCTGGTAGAGATGTATGCAAAATGTGGAAGCATAGACAAAGCGCGTGAACTATTTGACAGAATGCCTCAAAGAAATGTGGTCTCATGGAATGCCATGATTACAGGATATGCACAAAATGGATTTTGCAAGGATGCTCTTAAAATATTTGAATTAATGAAGCACTCTATAACATATCCTGACATTGTAAGCTTTGCTTGTGTTCTATGTGCATGCAGCCATGCAGGTTTAGTGGATGAGGGTTGTACATACTTCAATCACATGAGTAACCCTTATTGCATTACACCTACATTTGATCATTATGTGTGCATGGTTGACCTTCTTTCCCATCCTGGCCATCTTGAGGACACCCTAAACTTTATCATTAAGATGCCAGTTAAACATATGCTAGTTGTGTGGATGTGTTTTCTTGGTGGCTATAGATTACATATGAATATAAGCTTAGGGGAATTTACAGTGATGCTGCTGTTTTATTTGGATCCTAAAAATGTTGTGACTTATGTTCTTCTCTCAAATATCTATGCAAAAGTGGGCAACTGGGGCGAGGTTCAAATGATAAGGAGATTGATGAAAGATAAAGGAATTAAAAAGATCCCATGGTGTAGTTGGATTGAAGGCCACAAATGGTAATGCCTTTTTGTGTAGGAGACAAATCACATCCAAAGATACATGAGATCTATGCAAAATTGGAGAAATTAACTTGGGAGATGAAGGCAGTATGGTATTTTCCAGATTCAAGACATTTACATAATGATGTGGAAGAGGGGGAAAGGAATTATTTATCTGGTACCATGGTGAAAAGTTGGTAATTGCATTTGGTTTGTTAAACACGCTTCCTATAACAACTATTAGAGTTGTTAAGAACCTTCGAATATATGTTGATTGTCACACTGCAACGAAATTAATATTTGGATGTTCAATTATTTATGGATTTTGAAATGTTTATGGCACTAGCTACCAACCATCAACGAGGCCATAATTGAACATCCATAGGAGTTGTAAAAGTCAGGCTTCACTTGTCATAAGACTAACCTAAAGCCAAAAAAGGATAATCAAGCTAGAGATGGAGCACAAATTTATTCTCCAATTATTAGAAAATGGATTAGGTACATTAGGCATGCAATTTGACTCGTGTGATTTAAGGTTGAATTCCACAATAAATCATAAAGGCCAGAACATTAAATCAATTGGAGAACACCAAAAAATTGAATCTATAGTATCCAACAACAATAATTGCAAAGGGTCGGGATGATGGATTGGTAAGTTCCCATATTATATTGAAGTAGAATACATGTTGGACTACAAAATTTTTATGATAATGTTGTGCATGAAAAGGAAGACCTTGAAATGAATGTGCAAAAAATATATGAGTAAATTCATTTGAGATGCAGGACTACACAAATAATAGAAGCAAATTCATTTGAGATGCATGATTGTAGAGAGAATAGATGTAAATTTATTTGAGATGCAAGACTGAAGAACACCAATGGTATAACTCACCTATCATTGATCTTGCTCCATTTGTGCTACTTAGTTGCAGAGTGCTTGGACCTAGGAGTGTTAGCTCTCTGATCATTTCTTTTTCCATCTACTTTTGATGGTGCTTCACCTGAAATTAAATATTACCACTTCAGATGTAAAACCTTTGTGAAGTGCACTTACATTCTGTAAGAAGCATAATTTCTCATAACTAAACATCATATGCAAAAGCATATAGCTCTTAGCACGTTCACAACATAGTCCATCACATATTTAAATAATGAAGGCTCATAGATCTAATTGTAAAAAGTGGTGAACATCAGGCAGAGCACGTATGAAAATGTATGAATCCAAATACCATATTTTGTCACTTCAACGTAAATATTTTATATTTCAAAGAGGACTCAGACAACATTTACACATAAACTAATAGCTCACTAGTCCCAAACGTTGATGACAAAAATGTCTCTGCAATATTGATGACCTCAGTTTTGATTCACTACTGCCAAGTGACTCTAATCTAAACTGTAAATTACTGCAGTATACCAGTAATGCATCGAATCTTATTTAGGTTATATTAACAGAATGTTAATCAGACACAAATGTGTCTTATATTGTCCCTCAAGAATAATGAAACCCATTTCAGGTTGCCAAACTTATTTAATTTATAAAATTAAAAAGCTTACCCTAAACTTAAAAGCACATTGAAATAATCCCTAAGTGACATGAAACCAAAAGGCAAGGAGATTTTGATTTGTTTTATATACCTTTGTGAGATGAAATTTCCTTCTGATTATCTCGATAAATGAAATGAAATACTGAACAACAAATATAACAGTATGCTCAAGCATGAAAGATAAATGAATCACAAAATAGTGGAGACCATAACACAATAGATTTCAAAAGTGGAAAACCCTCTTGGGGAAGAAAAACCACTCGGGAAAGTTGCCTCACTGGCTTAATCATAAAAATCCCCAATTACAGAGCCTCACTGGCTTTTTATCTCACTAACTTATATCACTGCCTCACTGGCTTATAATCTTACTGCCTCACTAGCACAATCTCATCACAAGAGTACAATGAAGATTTATAATCAATACAGAGGATTTCTCTATTTCACTACAACTTAGATCTTGAATGTCATCACAAGAGTACAATGAAGATTTAGAAATCAATACAGAGGATTTCTCTGTTTCACTACAACTTAGATCTTGAAAGTCTCATTGAATTGGAGACTCAAGAATCAAATCAATGTGCACATACAACAACTGATCAAGAAAGATTTACAATAATACACTGTTGCTTTGAAAATGATATTGTAGAAATAACAACACTCACATCTCAATAGGGTATAATTGTTTATTTATATTGTCTCATCCTTTTCCTTTTCTTTCATGAAACTGATTAAAGATGTACAACTATTTTTATTCAACTGCATGTAGCAATTAGCAACCAAGTCATCAATTGTATCCATTATGAGTTCGAACAGACCTATTTTAGATATGTTTGAATGTATAGAAAGTATCATTAACAGTCCTTTAACAAAAATCCTTGTTCACTGTATGTGTTGGAAAATGTACCTCAAATTACTGGCTTGACTTCCCACTTTAGTTTGATAGTTCTTGTTCATAGCTAGACTGATTCCTTTTATGCTTTGGTGTTATGTTCCTATATCGACAGGAGATGAACAGTTCGGTGGGAGTCCATCTGTAGTCATTTTGACAAACCAATAACATTGTGAGCATTGGCTACATCGGTGAGACATGGCAATATCGGTGGGAGTCTCTAAGGAGTCTCCTCAACAAGACAAAATGAACTATCGGAGTGACCTAAGTGTTTCGGTGGGACTCTGTTTCAGGTCTCTTTGAGACTCTGATATTGAATACACAATGGGTTGTTAACTATATCAATGAGACTCAACATTTCGATAGGACCCCAAAATGGGTCTCTCCGATACCCCGATGCTGATGTGGTAGTGGGACCATATTAAAGTGTGTTTTAGAAAACTTTTAACTGTTCATTGTGACCATAATCACAGCATTATAATAATTTAACAAATATGTTTGTGCTTGTAACAAAAATATCTTTTCCATACTGCAGTTAAGAAACCCTAACAGGAATATCAATTGAGTTAGCCATTTCCAAAATGAGCCCTTTTACACAAACTAATGAAGATTATAATCAAACCCACAAATATATAGTTATTAATATCCTCGAATAAAACTGTAACTTCAGATAATCTCATATTTTCCTTAAAGAAATCATTTTCAGGAGTAACAAACTGAAATCATTCTTTTCTTTAACAACTTTTAACCAAATACAAGCAACACCAAAACCCTTAACAAAAAATTTGTTTGCTTTAACAAATCAAACTAAATCCTTTGCCCCTTTGAAAGAAAACAGAAACTAAAACCCATTAAACTTTGAAGAACAGAAAACCAATATAGAAGGAAGGATAACACTTATGTTTTTGTGCTAAAATAACTGTTAAGCTCCCTCCACTGTCAACTAACTTTAGCATTGTCACATCTCCACACAGTCAACCCAGATTCGCACTCAAAACTCATGATTCAATAGATTCCTTGTAAAACATCAAACCCTAATCTTGGAGACCTATTTCCCAATGTTAAACATTGCAAAATATATGACAAAACTTCCTTTTTTATCGATATACCATAGCCACCGAGAGTCTAGGTTTGCCCTAAAAGGGCCGGTAACAACAAAATTGAGTTCGTAACCTTTTTACCTGTTGAGAAGCCGAGACCTGTTGTTCAAGTCTAATGACTTAAGTGATCATCAAAGTGATTTTATATACCATAGAAATAAATCAAATGAAATACTTTGTCACCTTTATGACATTAAACCTTTTAATAAAGCCTTAGAACTTTGATTTAGACAAGCATCAACAAATGCAATGCCAATCACATTAGGAGAGATCACTTATATAATATCCACTGAAACATCATGTCATGCTATGACTAACAAAGATAAGGATCATGCAAAATTCTCAATGATCAACAAACTCAAATTGTACCCATGCCAACTCACTATATACATGTTTGACATCATTGCTAGCAACAAATGCCACCTAGGGATCAACAATTACTTTGTTATATAAGTTATAAATTATACAACTTAAGTTATTAAATTATATAATTTAAATTAATTTAACTTAAATTATACTTGTGCATACTAGACTTGCAAAACTAAATTATTTATCAATATTATAGTATATTTAAAAGTTTTATAATTAATAATTTTGTCTTTATTTTATTTGTATCTATCCAGTTTGTCTATTTTCTTGTCTTATTTTTAAATTTTTTTGTATGTTTCCTATTGTATGATTTGTCTTTTTTCTTCTTAACCCTTTGTTCAATCCTTTCTCTCCCTTTATTCCTTTGGTCTAAGTGGACATTTATTGCCTTGTCTTGTATTGTCTTTGAATTCATGGATTATGATCAATTTGGAAAGAAAAAAAAATAGAGGAGTAATAGTCATTTATTTAGTCATTTTTATTTGTCTGACCAATTATTTAGTTGTGTTTTTTGCTTGATGACCAAATCAGTCATTTATTTGGTCATTTATTTAGTCATTTCAACTGATGACTAAATTAGTCATTTATAGCTATGTTGTAAAAAAATTTGGTCACGTGACTAAAAGATTTAGTCACCTAGTCATTTATTTGTCATATTTCTACTAGTGATAGGAAGGATCATACCACATGCTAGAGTTCATCAGCAACATCTTCTCATCCTCAACATAGCTTCTAATTCCCATCTTAATATATCATCATTCATCTTAATGCTTATATTTCCCATCTTAATATTTCATCATGAAATCATCTCTACTGACCAAAAACATGCTCAATACAACCTTACTTGACATTAATCAAGGCAGGACATCCAACCATGAACATTAGCAACCAACCATGAACATCAGTAACCACTACTAGCACACCATCAACATAATATATCATCATCATAAACCTCCAAGCATAGTGTTGACATCAATGACAACCACACAACCATATGTGCAACACATAGTCCTTCCCTTCCCTCACCATTTGATAGGTAGTGTAGATGGTGGTGGTGGTAGCAAAGTCTTCTCTGTTGGTGTAATATACTTTATATGCAATCCCCATTGTGGCATACTAGACCCCTAGGTCAGTGATATCATCCACTATTATGGTTATCTTGTCAAACTTTGCTCCGGTAAGCTTCATAACTTCCTCATTCTTCACATATTTTAATGTAGGCACAGGTCTGGAGGAGCATAATCTAGTCATAGCTCTAATTGCTTCCTTTGTAATCATGTGAGGTTAGTCAAGGAAAAAGAAATCCTCATGGATCCAGTTTAATACAATTCTGACCCATTCTTTTTCATAGCAGAAATTGGGAAAACCCTTCCATATGTCTACCTACTTTCCCTCAACATTTGTAAACTCCAGCTTAAGTTGAAAATCATCACCTAGAAGATGATCATTCTTGAATTGTTCCAGCTTCAAATGATCATACTCATCCAGTTGTGAGTGAATGTACATCTGGACATACTCTATATGTAACACATTGATGGGCACACGGGAAAACGCTCCATCCTTATCAGTCTCAATAGATCTAAATGAAAGTTTCTTGAATTTCAGTCTCAACTTCTCCACAACATCAACCACTACAAGTGTTCCCATGATAATTCTTTTAGAAACCTAGGGTTTAACTAGAAAATTTGATGAATACCTAATAATGTTGTTAGGGTTTGCACACAAGCTCCATTGAAAACCTTCTGCTCTACTTTGGCTCTTAAACACACTTGAATTTGTTCAAATGAAATCAAATTTGATTAAGTAAAGACTAAATATGCTTCATATCTACCCTTTCTACTTAGCATTAAATGTATCCTTTTTGTTCTTAACCTAATTCACTCTTTACTGAACAGGTGTCCATGATCACTCAGCAACCCTCTGCAAAGAGTCCATTTGCTCCAGAAATTTGATCAAACATCATAATATCATTAGCCAGACATATCCATTTCACTTTTAATCATTATGTTGAATATTTTAGCAGCATATGCATTCAAGGGTTTTGAAAAGGTTTGTACTTGCAACTCCCCCTGAACCAATTGTAGTTAGGGTAAAATTGCAAACCAGGGCAAATGAATAAACAGCAATGATAAAAACCCTAGCAATGCACAATGAAGCACAAGACAACATGAAAATCAAAATAACAAATGTAAATGCAAACCGATCTCCACGCTATGCTTGATTTATCTCCATTGCTCTTCTCCACCTCACATGAGCATGTAAGATTTTGAAGGATTATTGTTGGAAGAATGTTGGGTGCTCACTTCTGCAGCATAACATTAAGATGAAGATGCTAGAATGAATGATAGATGAAGGATGCAAAGGCTCTAATGATATTTCAACAGCATGTGGATACTTGAGGATCAATGCATCTTAGAAAATTTGGTAGAATAAGGGTACTTGAGGCTCAATGCATGCTAATGGCTTGTGAGGGGGTTGATTTATAGGAAAGGCTTAATTCAAATGGATGGCTAGGATCAATTAGGGCTTTAGGTGAAATGGATGGATAGGATTAAGTTAGGTTTCCTTGCACATCAAGAAATTGTAGTCATGTGACATGTGGCAAAGGTGGATAAGGCTTAGGTGTGCTTGTGTAGATAAATACTAAAATTAGGTCCCATTAGTTGTGCATGTGAAGGATAAAAGTTGTACTACAACATAGGATTGAGGGGAAATGGACAAATGTCAAGGTGAGATGAAAGGTCATGTGACTTAATTCAAATAAAATATTTGAATTAGTTGGGATATAGTTGGAAATTATTTAAATAAATAAAATTTATTTAATTAATAGGGTAAATGAATAGGATGGGATAAGATATGGAGGACTTAATTCAAATAAAATATTTGAATTAGTTGGGATATGAGTTGGAAATTAATTAAATAAATAAGATTTATTTAATCAATTTGAAATATGAATAGGATGGGATAAGATATGATGTGGAAATTAATTAAATAAATAAAATTTATTTAATTAATTGGGATGAGGATAGGATATGATTGGGATATGATGTGGAATTAATTAAATAAATAAAATTTATTTAATTAATTAGCTAAGTAGGATGAGGATGGGATTGAATGGGATTTTAATTAAATAAATAAAATTTATTTAATTAATTGGCTAATAGATAAATGTGATTAAGAGTGGGATTTAGGACAAAATTGGCTTATGATGTTTAGGATAATGTTTTAACAAGGTGTTGTAGGACATGGACAAAGTTGGGACAAATTTGGGTGTCTACATTTTGCCCCTCTTTGAGATGATGTTCGAGATGATGAGATTTATGTCGAGTAACATCATTTCAAAGAAGCTATGGTATGGATAATTGATAGGGATGCTAATGATGATGATGATGATGATAGAAAGATAGGATGATGATGCCCCCTTGAGAGGATAGGCGGGTTGGACAAACACGGGTAGGCTCTCGAAAAGAAATGGCTTGGCTGCAAAAGAAAGATAAGGGGATAGATAGAAGAAATACAAATGCGTTATGCTACAATGAATGTGAGCAACCATGATGTTTGATATAGCACTAGACGTTATGCACCAAGGTATAAGGACCAGGGTGACGTTGTGTCTCGTGCCCCAGCATAATACAACCTTGTCTAACGTATGAGGAAGTAAACTTAGTGCATTAAAGTCCTAATGCACAAAAGGTATGATATGACCTTAGATGCAAAGGATAATGCAAAAATCTATTCCAACATACACAAGATATGAATATTAGCTGGAATGATACCGATATGATGCAAATGCAAGATAAAATGATAACACACACAAGCAAGCAAGCAAGCATGCACAAATGATTCAAAACAAACAAGGTATTGCCCCTGTCAAGCTGTAAACCAATGATTAATTGCTGATTGATGATGATAGTTGAGAGTGTTGTCATGGCGGGGAAAGCTATATCCCTAGATCAACACAAGGTTGTTTGCTGAGTTGGTTGGCTAGTTGGTTGATTGATTTGACTTACAACAAGGCTAGGATCAAGACCATGGATTGCATTTGGATAACTTGGCTTGATTGATTAACTTGATTGGTATGGATTAAGGATAGATTGCATTTGGATCATTCCTTGGAATGATTTGAAGATGATGAAATGATGGATGATTAGATTGATTTGGTTTGATTTCATGAATGGATGATTAGATGATATGTGGGGGATTGAGCTACTTTTGATTTGTTGGAGTGATTGGATTTGTTTCGATTGGAGTTGGATGTGATTGAGTTGATTTGTTTTGGTGTTGATGCTGATGATTGATAGGATTTGTCTTGATGATTGGCTTGATGTGATTTGGTTGTGATGTGTGCTATTGTTGGGTTGATTGCTTTGATGATTGGATTGTTTTGAATGATGATAATGATGGTGCGATGATTAGAGTGTCCACTCAATCTAAGCATAAGCAAGTGTTCTCAGTATGCTCAAAGGATGTAAAACAAACAAGGTATTGCCCTTGTCAAGTCATAAACCAATGATTGATTGTTTGTTTGTTTTGATAGATAGTGTTGTCATTGCGGGGAAAGCTATATCCCTAGATCAACACAAAGATGTGGGAACGCTATATCCCATTGATGATGATTGATTTGGTTCATATGACAAGATTAGGATCAAAACCTGTTGATTTGATTGGATAATGTTCCTCGATTGATTGGCTTGCTTGATATGGATTAGTGTGACTTGGATTTAAGATCATTGCTTAGATTGATTTGATTGATATGATTGGAAGAAGTGATTGATTGAAATAGATGAATGAATGTTATTGATAAGAAGAATTGATGATGATGATGATTTGATTTTGATTGAATGTTGGAGTGGATTGTTTTGGATGATGTGATTGTTTTTATTGCTTGGATTTTTTGTTGGATATTTAATTTTTTGGATTTTTTTTGACATATTTTGATTTTTTTGTGTTTTTTTTAGGATATTGTGATTTTTTTTGTGTTTTTGAATGTTTTTGGGATGTCAATGGATTTACAATTTGGGTAGCCTTGAGCTTGATACAATGACAAGGGAAAACCAAGTCTAGGTGCAAGGATGGATGAATATGATTGGATGGATAAAAGGTTGGGCAACAAGGGATGGAAGGCTCATGATAGATGGATAGATACAAGGATAGACCATGGAATGGAAAGTTCGTGATAAATGGATGGGTAGGCTATAGTGGAAATCTCATTATAAATAGATGGGGATAAGCTATAAGATGAAAGCTCATGATAAGGATACACCATAGTGGATGGATCATAAAGGAGCTAGGATGTGATCTCCAAAGGCTATGTTGCATAGGAGGAACTTGCCCCATTCTAGGTGGTAATGCTTAAGATTTTGTATGACAAAGTTCATGACAATCGGATGATAAGATTGGATTTTACACTGCAAGGTTTTATGATAATAGGATGACATGATGGATTAGTTTAAATGGGATGGATAAATGGTCAATGGATAGGACTTGGTTTGGAAAGAAGGTATGTCAAGAGATATCTAAACATGTTTCAACATTTTTCCCCTATGTCTTCATCAAGATCAAAAGGTGGAAAGATGGGTAAATGGGTTCAATAGGATAGGCATGTTTATATAATGGCTAAGGATGGCAGGATGGTATGGTAATAGTTTGGAAATGGATAGGTTGGATGAGACAATGTGCTCCCAAGTGTAAGTGACATAGAAGATCAACCTATGCATGATGCCTGTTTGCCAGGTTTTCATCATGGTACTTATTCAAGGTGCCTGTTTACCAAGTTTTCACCGTTGGACGAAGGGATTTCTCTTTACTTTTTGATTTTTTTCTCTTTTTTTTCTTTTTTCTTTTTTTCTTTTTTTTTAGATGGGATGACAATTACACACGGCACCTGTTTGCCAGGTTTTCACCATGGTAATGGATAGGAGGGACTCAAGTGGCTAGTGCTATGAGAGGTGATAGTGTCCCTTTAGAGATCGATGATGTCTTCGCATGGACCATGTCAAGTGTGCTCATAGATGTTGATAAGGGATTGCATGGATGGGAGATGGATTAGGTAGATAATGGATTAGGATGTGGATTATGGAAGGGTCATGCAAGGATGGGTGGATAAAAGGCTTATGCAAAAGCATGGACCATAGGAAGGTGATGGGGAAGATATGTAGGATAATGGATGGAAGATGGGGAGATGTAGTTATGTGGAAGTGTTACGAAGTGGAAGGGAACTATGACCAATGGTTGCACACACCGTGATAAACATTGCAGCTTTTGGTGAGATGGTGGTGTAGGAAGCAATGCAGATGTTTGCTTAGGAGATGGTTGATGAAGTGATTTAGGAACCCACATAGATTTAGTATTTTTAGTGCTTTTGCTTTGCTTGTGGGATTTTTGAAGGGAATAGAAGTTTTGGATGGAAGTAGGCTTTTGGATGGAGATAGGTGATTGGGATTCTTGAGATGTGGATGAGGATGCCTCATTCACTTTACTAGTTATTTGCTTAGGAACCCAAACCATTTTGCTTTTGGGCTTTACTTTTGGAGGTATGGGCTTGGATAGCTTTGTGAATGTACTTTGCTTAGAAGATGGATGATTTAGAGACTTTTCACATTGATGCCCTAAGGCATGAGGGTCCTTAGGAATTTTAGTTGGATTTTTGGCTTTATAAGTAAAGGCATCCAAATGTTTATTTTGGAATCCTATGGGTTTGATGGAAGTGGGGTTGGTGGAATGAATGGAAGCTTCATGTTTAAACGATGTGTGCTTTTGTTGGCCATGATTAGGAATGTAAGGATACTTATGAATGATAGGTATGTTAGGTGTTGGAAGCAATGGCGGCAAGGTGGATGGAGGGATATTTGGAGTTGGTAAAAGTGGAGGCAAAGTGGATGGCGGAAGGTGTATGGTCACATGCTTTTGACATTTATAGGTTGATGGAGGTGGAATGGTAACATAGGTTTTGTGAACATGATGTGGTTTGTGATGGAAAGTGGTCTTAGGAGGGATGGAGGAATTACCAACATCTTGGCCTTGTTTACCTTGGGGTGTGTATCCAAGGCCATATGAGCATGGAGGGATCTTGACATGGTTTGGCTCCAAAATACCTTGTTTATAAAGGCCTAGGCCTTTACCTTGGTAGTTCATGTTTTGGAGGATGCGATTGACTATGGGACTAGATGTGCTTTGAACACTAGACTTGAGTTCATTATTGGATGGAGAAGGTGAAGTGGATAGAAGTTGTTGTTTTTGTCCTAAGGAAGAACATTCATGGATAAAGGTGGTAAGACCAATAGGACATGATGGTGGACTTGAAGTGGAATTGATGGTGGATGTGGAAGGAGGATCATTAGGATCTTGATTAGCATTGTGTTCACTAAGATCCAAGTTATTTGTTTGATCTTTTATGCTTACTTGGGGGACAAGTGTCTTATCATGACAAGTGGATGTTTGCTCATTACGGATAGGGCTAGATGGCGGATGACTAGGAGCAATGTGGATATCTTGCTCATGGATGGATATAAGATTATGGATAGGATCAAGGTGCTCATGGATAGCTTCTTCATAGGTATCATCTTGATCATAAAGAAGGTAAATGTTATGGATAGGTTGAATTTGGATAGCTTGCTCATGAATGGTTGTTGGGAGATGGATAGGATCAATTGGCTCATTGATAGATTCATCATTATGGCTATCATCTTGATCATGGAAAAGGTATGTATTATGGATGGATTGCATAAAAGTGATTTGATCTTGAGTTGGACTAGGGCTTAATGTTTCCACATGCTTAAGATTAAACCTTTGACATACCTCTTGGGTTGCTTGAATGGAAGTAGATGACTCTTGGATAGGCTCTTGGTCAACAACATGAGAACATGATGACTTTTGAATAGGCTTGATGGCTTGTAGGTCACATGATGGGCTTGAAGGGCTAGGTATGTTAATTGAGGGCTCTTGGATAGGCTCAAGGATAGGTGGACCACATGATGGGATTATGACCTTTGGAAGTTCTTTGGTAGGCTCATGAATGGGTGTTTGACATGGAGATAGTTTATTCCTAGCTAGTAGCCAATGGATCACATCCTTCGCAAGGGTATGAGTGGATGGGCAATATAATGGATGAGCAATAATAGTGGATGATGTTGTAAGCGTAGGACTAGGATTTTGATTAGATGGAAGGACAGTGGAGTTTGATGGATTAGGATGTGGACTAGATGGGTGTGACACATGGGATTGGGATGATGTGGCATGATTTCTTATTGTAGGTAGGTACACCATGTAAATAATTGAGACAAATATTGGGCATTAATTTGTATTATGGCCTTTGGTCCTATGGTATGCACAATAATCATGTTCATCATATGGACTTTCTTCACATGGGTTGACTTGAGGAAGTTCAATAAGTTTTGTTTCAAGCATTCTTTGTAAAACTATCTCAGCCGCATCCTTTGGTGAAGGATTAGAATGACATGGTGATGAAGGTAATGGAGGGCTTGGTGGTTTGGAAGGTTGATGGACCAATGGACTAGGAGTAGGATCACATGGTGGTGTTGGGATAGGATTAGTTGGCTCATGTGTTGGTGGGTGATTAGATGATGAAGGCCACTCTAGATCGGTATCTCCCTTGTCAAAGGTTATTAGATCTTGCATAGGATAAATTGGGCCTGTTTGATTTATGTACAAGGGACTACTTGGACTTGGATGTGCTTCTTGTTGTAAAGGTGGACTTAGATCTATCAATGGTGCTTGGTGGTCTTGTTGAAAAGGTGTACTTGGACTTACTTGATTTATGTACAAAAGGCCATTTGGACTTGATTGTTGTTCATGTGATATCACTTGATTGTCTTGTGGATGGGCTTGGCAGTGCATTGGAATGTTAGCATGAGGGATTGAATAAGCTTGAGGTGGATATTCATAGTTTGATGTGGCATTGACTTGGTGGATAGGTGGATTAAGTTGATAGGAAGTGGAAGATGATGACATGTAAGGTTGATGTGGAATTTGTTGAGGTTGGGATGGTGTTTGGACTTGTTGCTGCGATATGATTTGTTGTTGTTGGAATTGTTGAATGGGTTGTTGTGATGATGATGGAGGGGTTGCATAGGATAATGATTGTTGTGATATGGATTGATATGGATAAGGGTTGTGATAGGTTGATAAAGGGCTGATATGACATGTGGATGAATTTGGTTGAGATGAAGTGGAATAAGTTGATGCATAATTGATTTGAGGTGTGGATGGATTAGATTGATATGAAGTGGGATAAGTTGATGCAGAATTGATTTGGTGTGTGGATGGATTAGATTGATATGAAGTGGGATAAGTTGATGCAGAATTGATTTGATGTGTGGATGGATTGGGTTTTGAACTTGTCTCATCCTCATAAGTAAAGAGATGGCCTCCTCGAAGTATAAACTTGGTCTTAAGAGGAGAGGCTCCTTTGACTGTGATCTTTGGTCTTAGATTGTCTTCATGACTTGGATTAGGAGGATAGCCACCTTTAATTATGATTGGTTTCTTCTCATGATTTGGATTGGGAAGATAGCCACCTTTAATTGTGATTGGTTTCTTCTCATGATTTGGATTGGGAAGATAGCCACCTTTAATTGTGTCTACACCAATACTTCCTCCTTTTAGTTTTTGGAGGATCCATCTACACTAAGCAAAGATGCAAATCCTTCCTTTACTACATTTTCTTCCTTCTTCCTCCATGTCATGTTAATTTCCTTCTTTTATTGATCAATATCAATCTTCTTTTGAGGAGTAGAGGACCTTACACTCTTTCCTTTGTAGAACCTTCCATTGTTTCCTGATTTATTGCAATTGTAGCAAGTGGTATTGGATTGCGGAGCATAACCACCTATTCTTACATTAGATTTGCAATCAGCAACCTTATGACCATGCTTTTTGCATGTGTAACAATAACCATAGAAGGGTTTGGAAGTCATAGCATTATTCTTATGCATGAAACCATTCCTCATTATTTTACTTCTGTATTCATTATCCTTATGACCAATTTTGTTGTAGGCATAGCACTAATCATAAAATGATTGAAAGTTCACAGCATTGTACCTTGGAGGCCTAAATGAATTCTAATTTATTTTGCCTCTACATTCAACAGCCTTATGATCAAACTTATTGCAAGTATAACAATTACCATTGAAAGCTTGAGGATACCTGGTAGGACCAGTTTTCTTAGGAGCAGGCTTTCTAAAGTTCTTCTTCTTGTTCTAGAAGTTATTCTTTATTTGTCTCTGGACAAGAATGAATCCATCTTGTTTTGCATCTTCGGAGGCATTCTTCTTAGGATCTTTAGTGCAAGCTTTTTCCTCCTTTATTTTAGACTTTCCTTTTGCTTTGAAGTTGTCCTTTCTTTCTTCTATCTTCTGGGATTCATCATGTGACTTTCCTTTTTCCTCCTCATTTTTATCTTCGGGCCTATTTTTTTGGGGGCTATCTCTTATTCCAAAACCAAGACCACCTTTGTCCTTATGTTGTTTTTGATAACTAAGTATCTCATTAAGAAGATCACTACCACCTTTAAGTTTTAAGCTTTTGTTTATCTACTCTTTTGCTTCTTCTAGTTCTTTTCTTAGATTGACAACTTCTTCCTCAAGTTTTGAACATTTAGCTACTTTCTCATTGAGATTCATATTTAAGAAGTCTTCAATCCATTTTCCTTCTTCAACCATGAATTTCAAACTAGAGATTATATCTTCTACCTCCTTGAGTTTAATGTCACCTCCTTTATCTACTTCTATTTGAGCTTTCAGTTTGCCAATTTCTTCTTTTGATTCTTTAGCTCTTGTCTTCAATTTCATTATTGTCTCCTTTGATTTTTCAAGCATGGCCTCATATTTTGGGTTTAGTTCTCTTGCTTCATCCAGATCCTCAAGAGAAGACTGGAGTTCTCCTTCAAGGTCTACTTCATCTAGGTTGAGGTCCCAAACTTTAGGTTCCATTGCTTCTAGATCTAGTTCAGAAGTAAACACATCAATAGACATAGCTTCATATTCCATGTCTTCAATTGCAAGATCTACCTTAGCTTGTTAGGCTTCTCAAAGGTACTTGGCTTTGATACCAATTGTTGAACACATAGGGATGTTGAGAGAGGGGTTGAATCAACATATACAAAAACTTAACTAATTTATTTGCAGATCAAATCAAATTACTTAGAGAATAGAGAGTAAACCATGCACCACATTAATCAACACAATGACACTAGGGTTTTTTACATGGAAAACCTAAAAATGAGAAAAACCACAATGAGTAGTAGCTCATGATATATAATGCTCACAACAATAAAGATTACAACTTTGTTTTATGGCTACAACCCAAGGAAGCTATTGCTCCTATTGGACTTGAAAACTAAGGCTACCACCTTAGGCAAGATATAAGGACCTACTAAAGAAACTCACTATCTAATAGCAGGATACATGAACAATAACAATGAAAATAGGAACCTAAATTATTGTAAAAGAAGAATTTGACTTATACTGATGTTGCAGTCCCCTCTTTCTACACAATTACTTCATCATACTGATTTCACATACTTCATCCTTCCACATATTGTTCTATCACTCCATCCCCTTCAAAAATGACTTTGTTCTTCCATATATACCCTCCACAACATCTCAAAACATTACTTAGGTCGGCATCAAAAAGACTTTTAGATGAAACGTGTGATTTTCCAAGGGTCAGCTTCAACATATACAATGTAATAAGAAAATGAGTTACAGATCACAACACCTCATAACAAGATCCAAGAGGTATCACTACTCATCCTTCAATGCCAAGACAACTAATTTGGATCCACCACACATGAAGAAAACCAGACTGTTGGCCCAAACAACACTATCACTGCTAACTATCCACCTTTGCACCACTGGGAAGACACCAAAAACATAATGTGGATAAAGATATAGGAAATGTACCTTATCATCACTATCTTTACACCATTCTCCTGAAATATCTTATCATTATATGCATCCACAAAAGAAGAAACATGTTGAACTGATGAAAACAGGGCATTCCGAACTGACAATAACATATCAAACATAGGATATTGCATTGCGGACCACTAAAGCATCTGAAATACTCATGAATGAACTTGTACAACATTATGAACATATTCTCAAATTTGCATAACCACATCTATCACTTTCGGAGGGATTCAGAGATATTTAACTTAGTTGTACAGTGATCAACATTCATATATAACTCAAAGTGACTTGAACACTCTATGCGGTATTGGAAACAAAGAGGAATTGCTTGTGCTTCAAACCTGAGATGTATTAAGATGTGTAGAACCTCTATATAATCCCATATAGCTAATCTATATACTTTCCATCTTCCGCAAGTACTCAAACATGTGCACGAAGAACAACTTATACAACCAGAACTATCTATATTACTTCTGTCATTTGAAAACTGACCTTGCGGACCATCAAAACACTTGATACTGCAAGGAAGCATTTATTACACATCTCTAATCATGTTCTCAAAACTTCTTGGGCACAATTTCTCTTCTAGAGGAATGTGGAGTATTCCAATAGGTCTCCAGTATTGCTTTGCTATGTCTAAGCACTAACCAGAACTCTGTCATTGATAAGTTTCTCTGTTGAAGGTGTAATGAGCTGAAATCTTGTATAAAATATTTACATATCTCAATTAACTTATATTCTGAACCACAAGACTAAATCTTTCTTTGCAGAGAAATGTGGACCAAATTACTATGACTCTGCCTTAGGGTATACAGTATAAATGCCTTAAAAAAGTTTCTGTAACTTGTCTCTAAGTGCGGTACTCCAAACTGATAAGATATCAATGTAGACACATAGAAAAAATATTAGAACGGGTATACTTTCCTCTGTATCACACTTAGACAACTGGCTAATTACCATTCTTCCTCATCTGCAATGCTGACTGATATTACTACATATTGACTATCTCTAGAATATATACAACGACAACCAATCTTACATACTTTTGACATCAATGACAACTAATCTTATCAAGATGCTGACACAAAGCGCTCAATTAGTGCTTCCATAGCACTTGTAAGCTTGTTGTAGACACCTAAAACTGACTACTTTATCCTAATCAAGTCTTGATCCCTACATCGATCATTTATCCTCTAAATTTGATCAATTGTCACCTGATTTCCCTAAACTGAACTAAATATCCTAATTATGGTTAATTATCCCCTGATCATGTTCTGATTTATCATATTTGCCTAATTGGCCTAATTATCATGACCTGTGATCATAATTATCCCCATTTATCCTTAAACCTAATCATTTCCCTAAGTCCTAACCCATTTCCTAGTATTAATAACCCATGTCCCCTCATGCACATGATTTAATATAATTTTCATTAATTAAATCCCCTTTTCTCTCTCATAA
Source organism: Cunninghamia lanceolata (assembly GCA_027924645.1). NCBI lineage: Eukaryota > Viridiplantae > Streptophyta > Pinopsida > Cupressales > Cupressaceae > Cunninghamia > Cunninghamia lanceolata. The sequence goes on from BSBN01001091.1 coordinate 2,320,757, forward strand.
ATCAAATAAAAAAAATATTAAATTCTTTTATTTTCACCCTAACTATTTCATAACCATCTCCCAAAATATTAAAAATCAAATAATAATTCCTTTAATCCTCCACCATCAATCTCATAACTTTCTAACTAACTTAATCCTAGTTGTTCATCTCTCATCAAATCCTCACCGTCGATCCTCCTTCCTAGTGGTCTATAAATTGACCAATTCAGAGACATTTTAATTAAAAATAATCAATCCCACAATGTCATTCTATCAAATCGAGCAACCACATTCATACCATTATGAGAAAATCTACTTTTATGGTGCAATAGGAATCGAGTCATGGGTAACTTTGTTTTGTTTATTCATTTTATGTTTCAGTTTCTAGCTTAATCAAAGGTCGCATTTGATATAGATTTGAGGTTTTTGCATTGCATTTAAAATCTTTGTTTTGATCTATATTTTCTTCATACATTTTGGTGAACCTGACGTGAACATGTCCTTTCTTAATTGATTGGGTTGCATTTTTCCTAGTTGAGATTATGCAGGTTTTCGATGAGTCTTGGAAGGTCAACTTTTGCAGGTCTCCTCCTGGCCAAAATCCAACTTCATTGTTGATTCCAGAGCTGCTCGTAGATGAATTAAAACATATGACATCATGGTTTTTGGAAAAGTTAAATTTTTTTTTAGTTTTTGGGCCTTTTAGTCCCTTATACAACTGTATGACCATATTGTATAGTTTTTTTAATACTCTATTGCAAGTTTTGGGCATTAGATCATTCTAAGAAATAATTTCATCTTCTGGTTAAATTCACTTAGTCTTTTGGTTCACCTTGTTGTATGTTGAATAAATGCTTGTCTTTGTTGGTTTATTCGCCATTATCCATCAGTCATTCAACTTTATGTTTGCTTCTGGTTGCAGGGGGAGCAAATTTTGTCTACTAGGGGTAGTTCCCATTAGTTAAAGGCTGCATTTTATTCATTAGTCTCACTTCAATACCCTAACTATTTCACTTTTGTGCTCTAACTACCAATTGCATTTTATATCTTTACTATTCGTAGCTTTGCTTATGATTACTGTTAATGTTGTATCTCTAAGGTTTAAATGTGTAATCTTTGTTCGTTGTTGTTTCGCTACTTTTTTATACACATTCCTTGCAGACACTTTGTTAAGAAGGTTGTGACTTGCTGATGATTCCAACTACAGAAACATTTTGAGTGATATGCATGAGCCTCAAATGCTTTGTCTTCATCATAGATCATTCTAATTTGTTCTTTTGTGGCTTCTTCCCTAGGTGTAGATCTTTGTTGTGCCTCTGCAGGATCTTCCTTTACAATATGTGGATGCTTTGTTATTCATGGTAGACATTGGGAGTTCATCATCAAAGATATTGTTATCAAGATACAAATTGCAGACCTTGTTTTAGACTTGCCCATGAGCCGCTAGTCATTGTTAGTTCAAGCGGTATTTAAACCTAAGATAAGCCCATGATACATAATCATCCCCTTAAATTCTTGGCACAATTTTTGCATTTAATTTTTGTTTCACAGTCATGTGTTACTTAAATGTCCCTCCTCTATTTTGCTTTCTTTTTGTGGTGTTTGTAATAGTCTTTGAAAGGTTGTGGTAAAAAGGTGTTTTTGTGTTTAACCCACTGGCAGGATTATTAAAACTCAAATGGGTTCAAAAAGGAATTGTTCGTAAATGGTGACTATTTAGTTCTTAGTTGTGAAGTTAATTTCAGATATGTGATGGTGAAGTGAGTAAAAACTAAGTTTGAGTTGGCTATATACATTTCCAGGCTTCAGTTATAATCACAAAATTCAAATGCAATCCACAACCAATCATAATACTAATCTCAAAGTATAATGTAGAGAGTAACTAGTTTTTGCTTAGACTCTAGTTTGTTTTAATATGATAGAAGTGATATATGAATTTATGATGTGGCATTGAACCACAAGCAGCGACTTTAACTGCCAGTCAGGAAATTGTTTCATGTGATTAGAAATTGTCAAATCATTAACATCTTGTTAGCTACTAGGAGTGGCATTTTATGTTAGCTATAATTGCTTGTAAACCATCTCTATGTGACCTGAATCTTCCCAAATTGTCAAACACAGAGATAACCATTGCGTGTGACCAAGTTTCTTGCAAGCTGTCAGTGGCTAGAGTGCCTATTTTTAGGGCTTAGAGGTTGTTTTATTCAAACAAGCACAACTTTCTCATTTTTCATGAGATTTTTACAATTTTGTAGGTGTTGGAAAGGTGACTCAAAGAAATACATAGTGACACAAGCCATTTTTTCATAATCAATACAAATTTTTCGTTATATTCCTCTAAAATCAGCCTTGTATTTTGAAACATCAAATTGCCATAACTTTTGCATACGAGCTTCGATTTTAGTGAATTTTAAAAAAAATTGTATAGAAAATCCTAACAAATCTATTGGTGATATCATTTCTCCTATGTATTGACATCTCTTTCTAGTTTTTACAGGATGTATTGTTTTGTACTAATATTTTTCTTGCAGCTTCACATTTGTCCAAGACAAAATTTTGCAAAATACTAATTATTTTCTGCATCACTACAGTCAAAGACTTGAATTTTCTCCACTACTTTAGCTGCACTAAATTAAAGTAGCTGGGAAAGAACTTGTTTTCTTTATTTTCAAGATCTTGATCAGATGTATGCTCTCCCCCCACACTCTTGAGTGATTTTGGGGATCAAAAGTCTATCATTTTCCTCTTCGTTATTTGTTCAATCTTAGGGTACTATCTCACATATGCTCTCCTTGCATTTTGCATGATCTTGGAGACCAAAAGTGAATAGTATTCCTTCCCTTTAGGAGGCCTACTAGGGGATTTCATCACCCTTGGGGATGACCTCAACCACATGTTTCGGCGGGCTATATAAATAAGGGAGAGTCAAAGTTGTACCTTAATGGTGAGCCCGATAAGTTCAAATTGATCCTCGAGACCATTAGTCCACCGAGACTTGGTTTGGTGGCATTTGTGGCTCCTCGTTGTGGAATCATATTCACAGTTTGGGCCCCACATACCTTGTGTATATAGGGGACTCTTTAGAATCCTTTTAAAGCCTAGATTAAGACCATCAATCATCATATCTTGTGGTGCTCATTGCACAAGGAGGGAAAGATGCTCACATGTACTATTGTACTTGAGATAGGGGCTACTTTGGGCAAGATGAAAGTCTCCAAGGTAAGGGATATATGGTGGTCTAGGACCATATACTCCCTATCTATCCAAGCAATAGCATTATGGTATTAATGGGGGTGGGAATCTCTTCTCTATTTTGAGTTGGGGTTGACCCAAGACCATTTCATGAGATCCACAAGATATGTCACACCTACTTGACTAATTTTAGGTTTGTGATCAAGTGTTTGGCATGTCTTCTTTGTGTAAAACTAGTGAAATCCAATAAGCCTTTTGTCACTTTAAAGTGTCAGTCAATCATCATGTCTTTTTGTTTGTTATCAATCCACTTTTAGTCAAATTCCTGCAAACAAATCCTTGCACACATCCAAATAGGAAGCTTGTAGTCGAACCCAATCAACCAAATTTACATAGACCAAGATTGAATTCATTTTGCAACAAAAGTTGAAATTTTCCCAAGTCTCATTATCTAAGTCCCCATTTTACATCCATCTTGTGTGGAGTCCATTTTAGTCTCATACACAGTCTACCAAATCCAAATTTGCATCCTATCTCCTCATTGCATCCAAAAGACCTTTGCAATCCTTCATCATGCACAATAGGGATCCTTGATTTGAGAAATTTATCATGCAAAGTAGAACTTCTAGTCCAACAACTATCAATAAAGCCAATGTCAAGCCTAAAATCACAATCAAAGGTGGTCCTCAACTTGTCAATGATGATGATGATAGTCATGTGGATCATGATGAATAGCTTGATAATGATAGCTTTGATGATAAGATGATTGATCATAAGCTTTCCACACTCATAAAAGAGCCTTGCATTATAAAGCCTAACAGTAGTTATCATACCACTTCTAAATCTTTATCTAGTGATTATCCTAAGTCTAGTTATCATACCAGTTATGAACATTTGTTTAGTGAATCTCTTTATGATACCTTAAACAAGGGAAGCACTAGTTTAGAAAAAGATCCTTATGTCCAATCCATGTTTCTAAATCCAACCTCATTTCCATACTACATATCTTCCTTGCCATTGTATGAAAATCTGTCATCCTCATCCTTATACCCTAGCTCCTCCCAACAACCCAACCATCCATCCATCCAAAACATGAATTCACAATCCAAATCCACTAATTCCAAATCATCCTTTTTAAATTTCCTTCAAGGACTATTAGCAAAGGAAGAAAATGAAACTAGAAAGCCCCAAGTCAATAAGCATACCTATTCCAAACATATCCAAGAGTCTCCTAGTAGCATGCTTATCCAACAAACAACATGTGATCTAAAGCCAAATAACACACTCGTCCATGAGCAAGTATCATCATGTGAAGATTTTGTCAATCCTAAGTCTCTTTAGGGTGAACAAGAGCCTTCTAGTATCATTTATATCTATCCCCCACCATCATACAATCCTATGTCCATTCAATCTCTACAAGATTCTCATGTTAAGGACTATTAGCAAAGGAAGAAAATGAAACTAGAAATCCCCAAGTCAATAAGCATACCTATTCCAAACATATCCAAGAGTCTCCGAGTAGCATTCCTATCCAACAAACATGTGATCTAAAGCCAAATAACACACTCATCCATGAGCAAGTGTCATCATGTAAAGATTTTGTCAATCCTAAGTCTCTTGAGGGCGAACAAGAGCCTTTTAGTATCATGCATATCTATCCCCCACCATCATACAATCTTATGTCCATCCAATCTCTGCAAGGGTCTCATGTTAAGGACTATTAGCAAAGGAAGAAAATGAAACTAGAAAGCCCCAAGTCAATAAACATACCTATTCCAAACATATCCAAGAGTCTCCTAGTAGCATGCTTATCCAACAAACAACATGTGATCGAAAGACAAATAACACACTCATCCATGAGCAAGTGTCATCATGTGAAGATTTTTTCAATCCAAAGTCTCTTGATGGTGAAAAAGAGCCTTCTAGTATCATGCCTATCTATCCCCCACCATCATACAGTCCTATGTCCATCCAATCTCTTCAAGAGTCTCATGTTAAGGACTATTAGCAAAGGAAGAAAATGAAACTAGAAAGAACCAATTCAATAAGCATACCTATTCCAAACATATCCAAGAGTCTCCTAGTAGCATGCCTATCCAACAAAAAACATGTGATCTAAAGCCAAATAACACACTCATTCATGAACAAGTGTCATCATGTGAAGATTTTGTCAATCCTAAGTCTCTTGAGGGTGAACAAGAGCCTTCTAGTATCATGCCTATCTATCCCCCACCATCATACAATCCTATGTCCATCCAATCTCTACAAGAGTCTCAAGTTAACAATGAACCATTATCACTACCTATTGAACCTATTCAAGAGTCCCTTACCATAAGCCTAAGTTATAATCCATTATGCAACCATGATGTCGATGATCCAAATCTTGTCAATCCTATTCAAGAAACCTCTGTGTTCCTCCAAAACTAAGATCTATGTCAAGAATCAAATCAAAAGCAAGATCAAACAAGTGGGTGATCCCACAATAGTGGGTTACAATTCTATTAACGAACAAAAATTGTGTAGGCGTGAAAATTGTTTTTTGGACGAGTTTTCTCAAATGGGGGCATTCATTAGAACACATAAATATGTTCACTCGAACACCCCCGTTCAAGTGAACCCACTTTTCCTCATGGGTTCGTTCAAACCCCCAATCGACCAATTTTTTTAAATAAATAAGGGCAAAATAAGGGGGTTTGAACGAATACCCCTTCATTAAAATGGGTGTCAAGGGGTTCTAATGAAGGGGTGTTCATTTAAACCCCCTTATTTTTCCCTTGCCCCCCTCCAGCTGCAATTTTATCCATATTTTTGGGTTTTGAGGCTCAGGTTGAGGATCAAAATGGAATCAACTTGACAAACCCAGCTGCAGGATTGTAGTCCTTGAAACGAGCTCTCCATCAAGTATAGTTTTAATATATTTTGGTTTTATTATACAATTTTTTAAGTTTAAATAAACATAGGTTTTTCATTGAAAATCAAGCTCTCTGTTCTACACGTGGAAAAATAGTAGATTACCAAAAAAATCTGAAAAATATCTATCCTATTGGTATTGATGTCCTTGATCCAACAAAAAAAATTGAATTCTAATACATACAAAAAAATTTATGCTCTTTACAGTGCACCTATGTCTAAATTGTAATTGGTTTGACTTCAAAACTTAATTAAAAAAAGATTATTCAATAAAAAAATATGAAACCAAATGCATCCTCTAGATATCGTAGTTACAAATCTAAATTCGAAAAAAATAGAATTTTATCCTTTATAGAAAAAAAAATTATGTGCTTTATAGTACACATCACTCTTTAAAAATGGTGTTTACTGTTAAAAACTAGTTATCAAAGGAGATAGAAAAATAAATGCAATTTGATTCCAAAATTTTTAAAATATATATATTTAGAATCTACAGACAAAATGTCACAAATCACTAGTTTGTATCATCTTCAAATTCCTCACAATTTAGCAGCTATAGGTGTCGGAAAGTGAATATTTAGTTCAAAATGTTCATGCCAATGTCAAGTTTGGCCAAAAAGTGTAACCCACTATTGTGGGATCACCCATGTACTCAACTAAATCAAGATCAAGTTAATCAATATATTCAAGCTCAAGTTATCCCTTTTATCCAAGAAGAAACTAGTCAAGCCACTTCAATTTATGATCATGATCCTAGCTATGATCTAGAAATCCAAATTGATCCTCTTCTTGAACTTTATGACATCCATGATCATAAAAGCCAAGTTGACCCTCTCCTTGAACTTTATAATATTTATGATAAAGAAAGCCAAAATAATCCTATCACATATCCAATTAGCCCTATCGAATATCCAACTATAACATCCATGTCCTCTGATGAGACACTTGGTCCCCAAGGCAACATAGACAATCAAACAAATATCTTGGATCATTTCACAATGGATCTCAATGAGCATAGGTGCAGTCAAGTTCCTACTTATATCAAGCATGAAGAAACACAAGTCATAAGGGATACCATTGAGAATTTAGATGATCAAGGAATGCTAATAACAAACAATGATCATGAAATTACAAGTGTACACAATGATCAAGGTATAATGAGTCTACATGATGAACCAATACATGAATCCCATCAAATAGGATATATTATCTTTATCAAGACACATTTACTCATAGAAGAGACAATAGCCAATTCAAATTACTCTCAGAATAATACTGAGGACCTTGCATCATGTTTCAAAGACAACAAGTATCCTATGGTGAACAAGATATCTCAAAGCATGGATTATCATGGAAAAGGATTGGACCTTTTTGAACAAGGAATCCTAGAACCTATCCCAATCCACATTGGACATATTTGAAGCATTGACGAATAATTATCTAAGGAATTCAATGATGTTAGTGATATTTCAAAGATCACTAAGGAAACCTCATCCGATGAGAGAATCAAGATATGGACCATTTGTAGCCCTTGCACTAAACTTGTTGTCAACAATCTTGACAATCTTTCCACTTCCACTTCCACCATCTCTTCCACCATCATTTGTCTTCCACATCTTCCATCCCTTGATCAGGATCAACAAAATCATAAAGCATTCAAAGTAAAAGCTTCAAATCAAATCTCAAAAGCATATGAAGTCAACAATCAAGGAAAGCATATCAAAGTAATATGGGTTCCCAAACAAAATGGACCAAGCATGTCAAATAAAGTAAATCTTCCAAATACCATGAGCTATCAATGATATCAAAATCAAAACACACGCCTTGCCTATAACAGGTGCCCACCACCATACCATTTGTACAAGAGCATTGGTCCTAATCGCCATCCTAGTTCTACATATACACATCATAATGTTAAATTCAAGTTCCATAATCTTCTAGCACAATTTTGGTGAGTCAAGAATCCGTCAAACCCATATACATCACCAATGTATTCATCCAAGTCGACTATATCGCAATCACCTAATATCGTATCTAATATCTCCTATACACATCCAAACTCACATCTCAAATCCATTGTGTTGTGGCAGAAACACTTAACTATAATGGCTATGATGGTTCCCTATCAAAATGTAATCATTTGGACAAGGCCAAATTAGTTATCGATGAAAATCACACAAACATCAAAAGATTGTACATAAGTGTTTTCATCCTCACAAAGTAGTTACTTCAAGCAAGACATTATATGCATGTTATGATAGTTTTATCTAAATCAACCATCTAAAGCAAATAGGGACACATGAAGATCCTTTGAGTATCAAGTTATCAATGTTATCCAATCAGTATAGCAAAAGTTAAAAAAATCAAAAAAATGAAAAAACAAAAAAAAATTAGAAAAAATCAAAATAGTAAAGAGAAATCATTCATCCAATGGTGAAAACCATTTCCATGGCACCTTGGATAAGTACCATGATGAAAACTCGTTCACAGACGTCATGTGTAAGTCGATTGTCGATGAAAATTATACTTGGAGGCAGATCGTCTCATCTATCGCATACCAACATATCCCTTACCTATTATCCTAACTAATCATATCCCTATTTTGCTTCATCATCCTTCCTACTCAACTTGGATCTTGATATGGACTGAGGCATGCTTTTGATGTACATGCTTTGATAAATGCTTGACATAGCCAATCCTTTTTTAACATATTCACCAACTGTCTTGTTATTCGCTAGATCCCTTTAGTCCCACATCCTAAAATGACATTTAAAACATAGAGGCATGTTATTCATTTGCGATATATTCCTTACATCCTACATCCTTCCATTCATTCTTCTTAGCAATCCTCCTTTTTATAACCCCCATCCATCTTCCTCCTGTCCATTCATTATCTCTTATACCATCCATCCAATCCAATAATCTCATCAACCTAAATTGACAACCTTTCCCATCCTTGTTCCTACACTTGGTGCTCCCTTTTTACTAGTTATCATATGGAGACCACAATCCTATCCAGATGCAATCCAATCCTACTCAATGCATTGTCAACTCAAAGAAATCCATTTCAATCATCCTAAACAATTCAAGAAAAGCCTCAGCCCAAGAATTCCAATGCAATAATCCCAATTTTTTCATCCTAAAGAAGTTAATCCATCGTAAATAATCATAATCCATACTAATCTTTCCAAGCATATTATCCTATTATCCAAAAGCAGGCCACCGATCTTGTTTCTAGCCTTGTTGTAAATCCTAATCAACTTAATCTAATCAATCATCATCATCCTTGGGATATATCATTCCCAATCTTCATGTTGTTCTCAGGATATATCGTTCCCACATCAACAACACTATCATCATCATCATCAATCCAATCATTGATTTTCATCTTGACCAGGGCAACTTTATGTTTGTATTTTTTTTTGAATCATTTTTGTGCATGCTTTCTTTCTTTGCTTGTGTGTGTTATCATTTTGTCTTGCATCTGTATCAATCCTTACAACATCCTTGCCTCAATGTCATCATGGTCTCTCTTATCATGGTTCCATCGACATATGCTTGCTTGTGACTTTAATCCTTTTATGTGTTTGACACATCATCATCTTAATCTTTATATAATGGTGCATAACATTAGGTGCTATATCAAGCATCAGGTTGCTCATACCAAATTAGTATGACAATCCTTATAATCCTATCACTTAACCTCATCTTTCCTTTCTATCCATTTCGAGAGCCTACCCATGTCCTTCATTCTCACCTATCCTCTCAAGGGGGCATCATTCCATCCTCCTTTTTTATAAGCCCCATCCATCCTTCCTTTTCTCCACCATCTATATTTTATTCTTCTTTGACACAACATTGTTGAACTGCATCAGACAACTGAGAGGGGGGGAGGTGAATCAGTTGTCCTAAAACTTTTAACCAAATATGATCATCAACTTATCAAATACTTATATTCAAATATAACCATGAAAGTATTAAGTGAGAAGCTCAACACAAAAAAATAAAAAACACAGGAGACACCAATTTTTTATGTGGAAAACCCTAGAAGGGAAAAACCACGGTGGGTGTTAGCCCACAGAAATATATGTGTTATATCAATACTAAAAAAATAGAGGATCACTGCCTATAGGGCTCACTACCCAAATTGCTCACTGGAAAGAAAGACTCACTACCTGTGGATGGCTCACTGCCAAAGGGTTGAACTGAGATAACAGCATCTACTTCATGCCAAGGTTCAGTTCCATTGAAGCACAAACACCTCTGCTCTGCTATGCTACTTTACTTAGCTTTTTCTTCACATCTTCACACATGGGATACATTTTCACTACTCAATTACAAGTATTTATACACTACATCAACCTTGGAATGATCATCAAGGTCGGCATTACAATCATCAACCATTGGAACAATCTCCAAGGTTGGCATTACAAACATACATAAAATAGGTCTAGACCTAATACAAATTTAGCTAAGGAAAAGATGTAAGAATGTATGCAGATCACGCCACGCCTTAGCTAGGACTCAAACATAATCTTCCACACTGCAACACGCTATCACAATCTTCGATCCATCTTTGCAAGTGATGAATTCAACTAGGTCATCCAAGACTGATGTTAACACAAGTATTCTCAAGAACACGCTTCATGCACAATCTGAATTACACCTTGTGGACCAATCTGAATGTAGGAGCATGATTAGGAGACATCCACAAGCACATTATAATCACCAGGAACAACTGCATGATCTCTAACAACTCTATCAAGATTATTTAAACCAGAGCACAAGAACAACACTACCAGCCACTGTCATGAGTAAAAGATAGCTTGTGGACAACCAAATCATGAACCATTACACTTGAACGCATCTAACATCATCACAGACTTACTTCCAGAATTGCAAACCAAAATACTTCAATGTGGAGGAATGAGGAGCAAAACACTTTCTCCCTGTCACCACCAAACACACAGAAAAAGTTGTTTTCCCTCTAGTGAGCATATCTCACTCAATTCTTCATATCGGAGGCCCAAACTTAGAATATAACATCTTCAGATAGGCTTCTAAATAAATTCCAATCCATAATTAAATATATTTATTCATCAATAAATGTGGAGCATTCTTCTGGACTGTTCTTCTGCATGTAATGCATTGTTTCTACTGCAACACATTGTTATCACCAGAGGGGCTAATTTTCTCAATATCCTCAACAAAGTAAGAGAATAGTTGACACCAATGGAAACACAGATGTGTTGATATCAATGACAACACTGATTAGGCACATACTTGTAACAATCTCCCCCTTTGTCATTGATGTTAACATATGATGTGAAAAACTGAAAAGACCATCAAGACAAGATTCCCCCCTTTCTCTTTACACAACTGCATTCTTTCTCCCCCTAAGTTTTTCACATGATTTCTCTCCCCCTTTGACATCAATGGCAAAGGGCACATACTTGCACGTTACTGCTCTAAAACATTTACTTTACCAGAAACACTTAGCTACTCCCCCTGAGAGGTAGCCTTCAAAAGATCAATCCAGATCAAGGAATGATACTTTGAGCTCCACTGGATTGATGCATTCATATGCATCTTAGTTCAGGATAGAAGGGGTGATGACCCCTAACTTATCTCTGAGATACTCAAAGGTATCTTTAGGTAGAGGCTTAGTGAAAATATCTGCAATCTGATCCTTTGCGGACACATATTCCAACTTTACTTCATTCTCTGTCACCTTTTCTCTCAAAAAGTGATACCTTATTGATATGTGCTTTGTTCTTAAGTGCATCACTAGATTATTTGAAATTTTATGGTACTTGTATTGTCACAAAAGATTGCAATTGGATCTTCATACACAACTATTATATCCTTCAAAGTCTGCTTCATCCATAATACTTGAGTGCAACAACATGCTGCGGCAATATACTCTGCTTATGCAGTTGACAAAGATATTGAGTCTTGTTTCTTGCTCAGCCATGAGACCAATCTATTACCCAAGAAGAAGGCACCTCCACTTGTACTCTTTCTATCATCAACATCTCTGACCCAATCTACATCTGTATAAGCACTCAGAGTGAAATCATTATCCTTTGGATACCATAAGCTATAATCTAGAGTACCTTTCAATTAGCTCAGGATTCTCTTAATTGCCATCACATGTGATTCTCTTGGATCAGCTTGAAACCTTGCAACAAGACAAAATGCAGGCATAATATTAGGTCTAGTTTGAGTTAGATAAAGCAATCCTCTAATCATGGGTTTGTATTTTTTCTGATCATCCTTAGGTGATTCATCAACTTTTCTCAACTTGCAACCAATCACCATGGGAGTACATACTAGTTTAGAGTCTTCCATCCAAAAATTCTTCAACAACTCTTTCACATACTTAGACTGAGATATGAAGATTCCTTTATCTGATTGATTAATTTGTAGACCCAAAAATAAATTCATTTCACCAAACATGGACATTTCAAATTCACTTTTCATCTCATTGGAAAACCTTATGCACATACATTCATTTCCTCCAAAGATAATGTCATCAACAAAGACCTCAATAATCAAGATATGATCATCATTAATTTTGAAGTACAGATTGCTATCTGTAGTGCCTTTACTATATCCCAATTGTAATGAATATATGTCTAACCTTGCATACCAGGTTCTAGGAGCTTATTTGAGTCCATACAATGCTTTCTTCAACCTACAGACCATATCACCTTGATTTGACAATTGGAATCCCTCTGGTTGCTCAATGTATACTTCCTCTTCTAATTCACCATTCAGGAAGGCAGATTTCACATCCATCTGATATACCTTAAAATCTTTGTGAACTACAAATGCCAGAAACATTCTGATTGCTTCAATCCAAGCTACTGGGGAAAATGTTTCTTCAAAATCTATCCCTTCAATTTGAGAATATCCTTTACATACAAGTCTTACTTTATTCCTTACAACTTCTACATTTTCATTCAGCTTGTTCCTGAAGACCCATTTAGTTCCAATAAAATTTTTGTCAGTAGGTCTAGGAACTAATTCCCAAGTTTCATTCTTCTCTATCTGCAATAGTTCTTCCTCCATTGCCTTTACCCAAATTCATCATTGCATGATTCATTAACATTTTTTGGTTCAATCTTTGAAAGAAAACAATATTTGACTTGTTCCTCTCCAGCTCTTCTTCTTATTAGCACACCTTTGTTCTTGTCACCTATAATCTGATCTTCAGAATGATTGATCCTTACATACCTGGGAGTCTTGAAAGCACTTTTCAGAGCCTCTTCTTCATCCTGATTGTCTACTTTCTTATCTTTCTCTTCAATTTCTATAGTCATAGGTTCATCTGGTTCATAACAACTTAGGTCTAGTATTCTTTCTTTACCTTCATCTACCTTCACATTTGCACTCTCAACAATATGTTTGAGCCTTTTTTTGAAGCACTAGTAAGCCTTACTCTTGGTAGAGTATCCAAGAAAGATTCCTTCATCACATCTTGCATCAAACTTTCCTAGATCTTCATCTCTCCTGATATAACATTTGCTTCCAAAGACTTTGAAATATTTTACTGTGGGAATTCTTCCATTCCACAATTCATAGGGAGTTTTAGTACCATTACCTTTCACTTGAACTCTATTTTGAATGTAGACAGTAGTGTGAATAGCTTCTTTCCAAAAGACTTCTGGATGACCTTCTTCCTTCATCATTGTCCTAGCAGCCTCTTGAACTGTCATGTTCTTCCTTTCCACAACTCCATTCTATTGAGGAGTCCTAGGTGTAGACATATGTCTCTTTATCCCATGCTCTTCACAGAAAATGTTGAATTCGTTTGGTGTGAACTCACCTCCTCTATCTGATCTCAAGCATTTGATCTTCAAATCTATTTCATTCTCAACCATTGCCTTGACAGATTTTATTTTCTCTAGGGCTTCTGATTTATCTCTTAGAAAGTAACCCAAGTCATTATAGAATAATCATCAATAAGTAACATGAAGTACATGTCTCCTTGTAGACTTCTCACCCTTGTAGGACCACAGAGATCTATATGCACTAGATCTAGCAAACTGGTAGAAAATTGTTCTTTGCTCTTGAAACTTGTCCTTATCTGCTTTCCTAGATGACATTCCTTACAAATTGAGTTGGAGGGTTTCACAGGTTTTGGTAAATCTCTCATAACCTGACTTAAGCTTATCTTTTCCAAACTATCAAAGTTTATATGACACATCCTTCTATACCACAACCAACTTTCATCTGCCTGAGCTAATAAACAATAATCATTTGTTCCTCTTAATTGATAGTTGTTACCTTTTGTCTTCTTATCGGTAGAAATCACAGTTCTGAAACTTTCCATGATTTTGTACCCATTATCTTTGAATCTCAGATCATATCCTTTGTCACACATCTGACCAACACTCAAAAGATTATGCTTCAAACCCTTCACATACAGAACATTGTCAGTATTATGATTTCCATCAAATGAAATAGATACTTTTCCACAAATCTTACCAGTTGCATTATCTCCAAACCTAACTAGTCCTCCATCATTCTTTTCCAAACTTACAAACTTACTTTTGTCACTAGTCATGTGATGTGAGCATCCACTATCAATAATCTATTCATCCTTATATTTCTCAACCTGGATAGCCAAAGCACTTTCTTCCACTAGTTTTTCTTCCTTCACACAACTAGCAAAATTAGTAGACACAAAATCTTCTTTAATAGCAATGAACAAACATTCATTTGCACTAGTACTAGCATCATCAGATTCATCATTAGTCAAACCTTCATCATCAAAATCTCTGACATAGTAGCATTTCTTTGGAACTCTATGTCTACTCTCATATCTTTTCTTATTTCTTTCAATTCTTTTAGGACATCTAGAAGCATAATGACCTACCTTACCACAAGAGAAACATTTGAAAGGTAATTGACCTTTGAACTTACTAGAACCTCTTTGCATCCTGTCAACAAAGTTAGCTTCAATTTCATCAAAGTCATCATCCACTTTATATTTCTCAGCTCTGGAAATTTTTTCTGAAGTATTAGCTTTGAAAGTTGATTCAACTTTTAGAAGAGCATCACCAAATTCTCTCATCTCAAATCCTGTAAGCTTTCCAAGTAACCGATCTCTATCAATAGTTTTCACAATCATAAATTCTTCAATAGCAGCCACCTTGTGACTATAGGATTTTGGTAGTGATCTGAGAATTTTCATCACATCTTCCTTATCAGTGAGAGTTCCTCCCATACCTTTTATTCCAGTGACAAGTTCATCAACTTTTTGCATAAAGGTTGTTATGTTTTCATCTTCATTCATCTTTAAACCCTCATATCTTACTTTTAGGCTCTATAGCTTGGCTTCTCTTACAGAATCATCTCCTTCATACAAAATTTTCAACTTCTCTCATACCTCATTTACAGATTCAAGGTCCACAACTTTTGTCAACACTGAGTCACTTAAGGAACTTAACAAAGCATCCTTTGCTTTGACATCCAGCTCATATTATTTAATATCATCTTCAGTTGTCAAACCACCTTCAGGCATGGCAAATTGTGATTGTGTAGCTAGCCATACTTTATAACCAAGACAGAGAAGATGGCTTTTCATTCATGCCTTCCAAAGGGCATAATTTATCCCATCAAAATGTGGAGCTTCCTTCTTATAAGACATCCTAGATCTTCCTCAATATGTTAGTCTTTCTTTAGAGGAACTTGGCTCTGATACCAATTGTTGAACTGCACCAAACAAGTGAGAGGGGGGTGAATTAGTTGTCCTAAAACTTTTAACCAAATATGATCATCAACTTATCAAATACTTATATTCAGATATAACCATGAAATCATTAAGTGAGAAGCTCAACACAAAAGCATAAACAACACAGGAGACACCAAATTTTTACATGGAAAACCCTAGAAGGGAAAAACCACGATGGGTGTTAGCCCACAGAAATATATATGTTATATCAATACTAAAAAACATAGGCTCACTATCTACAGGGCTCACTACCTGAATTGGTCACTTCAAAGAAAGGCTCACTACCCGTGGATGGCTCACTGCCAAAGGGTTGAACTAAGATAACAGCATCTACTTCATGCCAAGGTTCAGTTCCATTGAAGCGCGAACACCTCTACTCTAATCTACTACTTTACTTCACTTTCTCTTCAGATCTTCATACATGGGATACATTTTCACAACTCAATTACAAGTATTTATACACTACATCAACCTTGGAATGATCATCAAGGTCAGCATTACAATCATCAACCATTGGAACAATCTCCAAGGTCGGCATTACAAACATACATAAAATAGGTCTGGACCTAATACAAATTTAGCTAAGGAAAAGATGTAAGAATGTATGCAGATCACACCATGCCTTAGATGGGACTCAATCACAATCTTCCACACTACAACATGCTATCACAATCTTCGATCCATCTTAGCAAGTGATGAATCCAACCAAGTCGGCCAAGACTAATGTTAACACAAGTATTCTCAAGAACACACTTCATGCACAATCTGAATTACACCTTGCAGACAAATTTGAATGTAGGAGCATGATTAGGAGACATCTACAGGCACATTATAATCACCAGGAACAATCGCATGATCTCTAACAACTCTATCAACAACATTCTCCAAACTGGAGCACAAGAACAACACTGCCAGCCACTATCATGAGTAAAAGATAGCTTGCAGACCACCAAATCATGAACCATTACACTTGAAGGCATTTAACATCATCACAGACTTACTTCCAGAACCGCAGACTAAAATACTTCAATGTGGAGCAAAACACTTTCTCCCTGTCACCATCAAACACAAAAAAAAGGTATTTTCACTCTGGTGAACATATCTCACTCAATTCTTCATACTGAAGGCTCAAACTTAGAATATAACATCTTCAGACAGGCTTCTAAATAACTTCCAATTTATAGGTAAACATATTCATTCATCAAGAAATGTGGAGCATTCTTCTGGACTGTTCTTCTGCATGTAATGCATTGTTTCTATTGCAACACATTGTTATCACCAGAGGGGCTAATTTTCTCAATATCCTCAACAAAATAAGAGCACAGTTGACACCAATGACAACATAGATATGTTGACATGAATGACAACACCAATTAGGCACATACTTGCAACAAACATTAGTTTGTAACATCGTATCAAAGAGGGGAAAAATGTAGATGCTTAAAATTGACCACTTTATCCCAATCAAGTCCTGATCCCCTACATTGATAATTTATCCTCTTGTTTTATATGAAAAAGGGGGAGAAATGGAAGATGGGTTTGGTTTAGCTTTTAAAGGCAAATCCTCCCTTCTCACCAAATATTCAAGGGCATATCAACCGAGTTGAATCTCTACTAAGTGAGCATTCACCTATCAAGTTGGGTTGCCTCTTGGAATGATGCGAAAGCTCAAATGTATCAAACAATATCTCAATTTAATGCTCAATTACTCTTAAAACCCTAAATATGTGAAATAGTAAGCAAATTAATGAATTACGACAAATCATTTTAGACTAAGGAGAAGGACAGAGATTGTTAACTCACTATTTTTTGAAGTTCAAAATGCGGAATAGTCGAGGACACTAGGACTAGCACCCTAGTCCAAGGTATAGTTTTCATCACGAAATATGAATCTCCTTCCAACACTAATCTACACTATATCTTCTATAAATCTGCCTTAGAAAAAGTGGAGGACACAGGGACTAGCACCCTCGTCCTGAAATGTTGAACAATGTCCTCTTTCTTTCGGATCCCAAATCCTTGTCGTTTGCAACCTCCTTTCTGCAACTCCACCCTGTGAAACTCAATACCTGTAACCTGTAATCACAAAGGAGTGTAGGAGGGGGTTGTGGTGTTTAGAGGCTTGCCTCAATCAAGACCTGAAGAGACATTTAAGTCTTTCGAACACCGTTGTCAGATAAGAGTGCATATCCCTCTGGGATAGAGGCAAAATCCAAATGATAAATGATTGAAAACACAATAGATATCACCTTGTAGTTTAGATCTCACATGAATGAAGACTCTTCAATCACATGAGAAGATGACATCAAATCTGCAATCACAAACACATTAACAATGCTCTGCTCTTGCAACAATGAATATCTTGAAATCACAAAAATGAATAAAGTTCACAATCATCTTCTAGTTTCTAAATGAAAACCTAAACATGCTTATATATGCAACTACAAAGATTCCCACTAAGAATTTTGTAATTCAAACTTGAGATGTTGGCATAGGACCCAAATAACGGTCATAAAACTGACATTAAAATTTTGGGCAGACCCAAAATAGGGTAGGACTAGAGTGCTAGTTCCCAAGTCCACCCCCTCATTTTTGTTTAGAAGTCATCAAAATGGCACCCCCTAGGTCCCATTTGAAATAAGACTTCAGGGTTTTCTCATCAGGATTCATAATTAACATGCAAGATGCTCTAAATGCATTCTAAGGACCCAGGAGCTAAACCTTAAGAGGGAAAAGCCCCCAAGGGGACATTTTCTGACATAACACCTCTAAATTTGATCAATTATCCCCTGATTTCCCTAAACTATCCTAAATGCCCTAATTATAGTCAATTATCCCCTGATCATTCTGATTTATCATATTTGCCTAATTGGCCCAATTATCAAGATCTATGATCATAATTATCCCCATTTATCCTTAAACCTAATCATTTTCCCTGTCCTAACCCATTTCCTAGTATTAATAACCCATGTCCCCTCATGCACATGATTTAATTAATTTTCATTAATTAAATCTCCTTTTCTCTCTCATAAATCAAATAAAAGAAATATAAAATTCTTTTATTTTCACCCTAACTAATTCATAACCATCTCCCAAAAATATTAAAAATCAAATAATAATTCCTTTAATCCTCCACCATCAATCTCATAACTTCCTAACTAACTTAATCCTAGTCGTTCATCTCTCATCAAATCCTCACCGTTGATCCTCCTTCCTAGTGGTCTATAAATTGACCTATTTGGAGGCATTTTAATAAAAAATGATCAATCCCACAACATCATGCTATCGAATCAAGCAACCACATTCAAACCATTCTGAGCAAATCCACTTTTATGGCACAACAGGAATTGAGTCATGGGTAACTTCATTTTGTTTATTCATTTTGTGTTTTAGTTTCTAGCTTAATCGAAGGTCGCATTCGATATAGATTTGAGGTTTTTCCATTGCATTTGAAATCTTTGTTTTGATCTATGTTTTGTGCATACACTTGCAATCAAGCTCTTTTTAATCCAAATTTTCAAAAGCTTGCATTATTGGCATTCAATTGTCACCTTCTCACTTGCCACCAAGAGGAGGACCCCACTGCTGCAAGAGGATGAGGAGGTTGTCGAAAAAAAGGATTCTTGAGGGTAGTGCAAAGCTCATTCACCAAGCTATTCCAGGTTCTTTTTATGTTTTCATAGTAGTTAGATAACAAAATTTGCTCTTAGGGAAAGTAACTTGTTTTTTCTTTGCTCTTGATAGGAACTATTAGCATATTTTTATTTCATTGCAGTAGACTAAAGTGAAATTTACTTTTCATAGATTAATTCATTTTCTTTCATTAGTTAGTTCTTTACTTGCTTTCCTAGAGTAGATTTCAAAAATCATCAAAAACACAAAAACATAGAATAGAATTGCATTAGGTAAACTTCATCATAAAGTGTATTCATATAGAATCAATTTATTTATTCAAGAAAAATATAAAAATATATCTAACATATCATATAGTTTCATTTCATACATAAAAATACAAAATCACAAAAATATTAGGAAAACTCAAAGCGTTCAAACCCTCGATCTCATCATGAGGTAGTCACATTCATGCTAGACACAAACCCTTGATAACATCACAAGGTAAACAATCAAAATTCAACCTTAGGTAAACTAAAAAACCTAGGTCAATCTTGGTCAAAACAAGTCAAAGGATACCAAATCTATTCGAATAACAAATGAATGTGCCCATGACTTAGAGGAGAGTGGGTCAAAGTAGTTCTAGAAGAACTAGAAGAAGTAAACCCTAGACTAGAACTCACATAAGATCAACAACACGTCATTAGGTTCATAGAAAAAGATCAACAAGTTGAACAATGCCTTCAAGACCACGAGGTTATATTACAATGTGCTAGGAACATAAATGAAGAAAAATTGACATCCATCTAGGCATTGGAATTTGACAAATCCTAATAGGAGACAAATCGCAAGTGATACTTTGGGTCATGTTGACACCTGAAAAAACTAATTCCCAACTTTCTCTATTTTGCCCCAAACCCATCAGAATCCCACTTTGTGCCTTTGTTGAAGAGCCCATCATTGAAACATGATCAGAGATATTTTCCATGGGTCTCTTTCAATAGCCTTCTAAGTGTTTTCCTTTTGAAGTACAAGGAAAAAACCCCAAAATGACTAAGTCCCAAATATTCTAAGTGTTTCCTTGTATTTTATTCCTTTTTGGGGTTTCAGAGTTAAGGGTTCCCTTCTTCGCTATGCCATTCTAGTCAGCTTCAAATTCTACCTTGGTTTCTTGTGAAATTGCCTAAGTGTATCAGGCATTAGAGGTTGGGCTTACGACCTTTCATCTTCTTCTTTGGAGCATGTGTCAACCAGAGGGCCCGACGGCTGAAGTCCACCAAGGGTTCCAAAATTTTCTAAGTACTACAGATTGTCAGAAGGCAGAGTTACAATTTGCCTTCTTCTTTTGGGTAGGCAGAAGGGAGAAAGCCCAACCTTTAGAGTTCGACAGAGCCAAATTCTCCTAAGTATTGCAAGCATCGACGGGTGGGAGTTGCCTTTTCTTTCTCCTTTCTTTTGAAAGGCAGAAGGAGGAAGGTCTGGTGACCGATCCCCAATGTTTTTAAAATTGTTTTAAGTCTTGCAGGCGGTGGTTGGCGGTGGGTTTCTTTTCGTCCTTCCTTTTGGAAGGTGGAAGGAAGAAGGCCCGATGGCCGAAGTTTGGTGAACTAATTTTTTTCCAAGTGTTGAGGAAGGCAAAAGGATGAAGGCCCAAGGCCTGACCCTCAACGAATCATATTCTTCTAAGTGTTTTAGGGTCCGGTGGTCCTTTCCTTCTCTTTAGGTAAACAATGCATAGTGGAGGCCCAACCTCCAAAGTTTGATTTATCAAAGGCTGACTGGCTAGTCTTCCATATTCCTCCCACCACCTAGGAACACGCCAATAGGACCGCCATTAATGTGAAGTGGGTGGCTGAAATCAATGTTTTTATTATAGTTGGTGGGTTGTTGGGGGTTTTCCCACCTATTTCACTCTTAGGTCCATGTTGTGAACTCTATAAATAGAAGATTTAAATTCTTTTCAAGGGTTGGTTGTTGAACCAATTGACTGGTCTGGAAGTGCCTAAGGAAGATTTCAGGCATCAAATCATGCTGGTGTGGTATGCAAGTGAAGGGATGTATTCAGCAGAGTGTAGGAAGGATATGTAAAGCAGATATGCATGTAAAGGAATGTCTCCACGGGAGTTTGTAATGAATTTGGCAAATGTATAATCACAACTATATGTTTTTCCTTGCCACATTTGTTGGCACGATTGTAATTGGGGTTTGGAGATGTGTGACAACATTCAAGTTAATACAAGGCTTTGTATTTGTCATTCCTTTTGTTGCATATGAATCATTTCAGTTCTTTCTTGAATTATTAAGTATGTTCATTACATGAAGACCTATTTATGATATGTATGTGAATATATGTTTGGTTCCATTGATCCTCTGCTACATAGTTTCTTTCCTCCTTGCACTCTATGACTTAGTTTCCCAATAGAGTAGGCACCAATCCATGTTGGAGATGGATCAATCACTTTTTAATCAAACCCTTGTCCTATTAGTTGTAGGATTAGGAGTAAGAGTAGGTTTAGTTTAGGGTTTCTCATGTTATCCACGATTCAATGTAATAACTAGGGATAAATCTGAAGTGATGCAAAACTATTTTAAACATTGGTGAATCATGTACATATATGCCTTCATTACGTATTTTGTGAATGAGAAGTTAAGTGGATTCATCTCAAGGAGTATAAGGAATGTGATGTAGTTATATTTGGGTGAAAATGCATAGTGCAATAATCATCTTAATCAGAGGCATGTACAACAAGTTCGTATTGACATAGTGACAGCTTTGGGGTTCAAGTGTACATTGGGTATGGTTGTGTTAGTTTGTTTGTGTTTTATTTCATGCCTCTAGAAATATCCCTCCAAGGTCTACTTGAGCGTGAAGTGCAAAGGAGTATACCCACTCCTATTAGTTGGCTAAGATCACCCTTAACCTATTTATAAACTTCTTTCAATCACCTTGATGACAATCCTAGCCTTAGTGATTGTTAAATGTTTTAGGGTTTTGGGTTGCAGTTATTTTGGGAACCCACATTTTGGTGTCATTGTTGGGGATGTAACACCTTGGCTCAGATCTTGAAAGACCTTTGTGTGTATAGGTAAAATCAAGCTTAGGATAAATCAAAACAATGATAATAAACTCAATCCTATAAAATCAAAAGATCGATCTAAGAGATAACAAAATCAATGAAAAATGCAATTAATAATAAAAAACTATCACCTAGATTGTATTGATCTCTTGGATTTATGTGGATTGCTTAATATGTCATGTACCCATGGTTGCAACAAGCGGATGTCGATAAGTGCTCAGAGTGCTCAAAGATACGATATGTGCTCAATGATACAATGTATGCTCAATGCACTATAGGGATACCTAAGAATAAATGATCGAAGAGGATTTTTTTATGAAGTGAAGGGGGTATATACAGGTTTCAAGGAAAGATTGATCAACGGTTGAGATAAATCAATGAAATGGATGGTTGAGATAAAACTATTCTATTGAATTAATTACTTTTTGGCTAAAGATAGGATTTGATTTCATAAATTAGAATATTTTTTTCTAATTTATGAGTTGATGAGATTAAAAATAAGATTAAAGCTAATTAAACTCAACTTTAGATTTGATTTTTGAAGTTCTAAAAATAAGACTGATTGTGCACATAGAAGAAAATGATATTTTTAGAAGAATAGAAAGATAATTAGAGAATTAAATAAATAAATTTATTTAATTGATTGTGCATGATTGAAGAAAGAATAAGATTAAATATAGAGAATAAATTAAATAAATAAATTCATTTAATTTATTTTGCATGATGGAGGAATAGATGAGATATAAATAAAATATTGATTTTATTTATTTTTAGAAGATAATAGTCAACGTAAATAAACTTGAATAATTTATTTAAATTTAGAGGAATAATTAGATGATTAAATAATTAAAAAATTATTTAATTGTGGATAAGAGGAATTTAAGTGATAAATTAATTAAATAATTTATTTATTTAATTAATGTGGATTTGAAGAATTTAAAAGGGATAATGATTTAATTAAATAATTAAAGTTATTTAATTTAGAGGAATAAAGTGAATTTTGATGAAATTATTTAAATAAATAGAATTTGTTCAATTAATGTTGAAATCAAGTGATTTAGAGGAAATTGATGAA
This sequence comes from Cunninghamia lanceolata, assembly GCA_027924645.1. Classification (NCBI taxonomy): domain Eukaryota; kingdom Viridiplantae; phylum Streptophyta; class Pinopsida; order Cupressales; family Cupressaceae; genus Cunninghamia; species Cunninghamia lanceolata. The sequence goes on from BSBN01001091.1 coordinate 2,344,344, forward strand.
TTTAATTAAATAATTAGATTATTTAGTTAACAATGAATATAGGTGATTTAGGAAGAAATGATGTATGCAAGTGATGCGATGCAATGGGTCATTTTTAGGTGTCTACATTTTGCCCCTCTTTGAGATGGTGTTGCGAAGTAACATCATTTCAAAGAAATTTAAAACATAGTGTTTGATTTGGTAGAAGAAGATTGATTTAGAAGAATATGGTTGGAAGAAAATGATTGGATTGGATTGTTGATGCCCCAGTCACTCAAAAGTGAGGGTGACAAGGAAATATAATGGTAAATTAATGAATAAGATGAACGATGATGATGATTATTCCAAGACAAACAAGGTATTGCCCCTGTTAAGTTGTAAACCAATGATTAATTGCTGATGATTGATAAGGATAGTGTCCAGTTTCAGAAATGAAACACCTTGTATAAGACGCCTGGTCTAGTTTTGAGAGTGTGACAATCTGTATAAGACAATTGATATGATTGATTGATTAATGATAATGTCTGGTTTCAAGAAATGAAACATGTTGTATAAGATGTCTAATTTGGTTTCGACAATGCAACATCCTATATAAGACAATTGATTGATGATGATTGATTAATTGATCGATTTGGTTTACAACAAGATTAGGATCAAGACCAAAGGATGTGATTGGATAATTTGGCTAGATTGATTAGCTAGATTGGTATGGAAAGGATGAGATATATCGATAAGATGAATGATGATGAGGATGAGGATGCCCCCTCAAGAGGATAGGTGGGTTCAAATAACACAAGTGTGCTCTTGAAATGAAAGGAAGATAAATGGAAAAAGAATAGAAAAATTGATATCAGATTGATTGATCTTCATGAAAGCTATAGATTTTATTAGGATGTATGAATGGGAGGATGGATAGGATGAAGTGTTTTGAGGATGTTTAGGTGAAATAACAATAGCTTATGTACCTAAGTATTAGATACTTCCTTTGTATTCCAGACTGCCTACATACCCGTATCCATGGGATCAAGGTACCTTAAGATTGAGATGATGATATGTAGTTCTAGAAGTGGGATGAGATGGGGTGATGTTGCAATGGTTACACGAATATTTATAAAGAGTGATCCTTATTTTGATATAGCATATGGATATTATGCACCAGGGTATAGAAGACCAAGGTGATAAGGTATCCAATGCATAGGACGATGACTCTGCAAACAAATGGTTTGAACTTATATCTACTAGACATAATAGAATCTTGTTTGATATGTGAATGAGCCATAGCCTTTAACATATAATAAACTTAATACATAAATGCAAAAGAATATTAATATGTAAGATGCTAGGTTGTAACACACACAAGATAAATACTAGCTGTAGTAGGATAATAAGCTCATCCCACAAACACAACATATGAAAGCAATGACTATGCCCCAATCCACACTGCATCACAACATACCAAGATATAGATAAATCTAGGCAGTCTTGAATAGGTAATTAGAAATTAACAAAAGATAAACCAAAAATAAAATTGACCTACTGATAAACACGCAACTAACATATTCTCTTGCCAAAGAGGTTGCTTAGGGTAGATTGGTAGATGAAGCCTTTTTGTAGGAAAGATATATCATTAAAGGTTGTTGATCTGATCTAGGATAGATGGATTGATGTAGCAGATGTGGTAAGAGGTATGTAGGACAACATATGGCTTTATGAGTAGTCATTTTGCTTTGGGTTTGGTAAGTACTTTAGCTTTCAAAGGATGCATAGTTCATTTTCTGCTTGAGTTAGTCAAGTTGGGGTGATAGGATGGATTGTGATAGATAGAAGAAGAGAGATCTATGAAAGTGTTGATGTATTGGGATGGAGATGATAATTTATGATTGTTTTTGGGAATTTTTTTTTTTTTAATGTTTTTGGCATTTTCTAGATTATTGAATGTTTTTGGGATTTTCAAGATTTTTGAATTTTTTGGGGGATTTTCTGGATTTTTGAATGTTATGATGTTTTTGAATTTGAAATGTTTTAGTTGACATGAGATAACAATTTTGATAACCTAAAGTACTAGATACCAATGACAAGGGAAAACCAGTTCTAGATGCAAAGAGAAAGATGGGATTACATAAGTGAACAAAAGGATGGGTGATAAAAAATGGGATGGAAGACTCATGATAGAAGGATGAATAAAAGAACAAGCAATAGTGGATGGAATGGATGAGGTGCTAAGGATGTGATTTCCAAAGACTATGTTGTATAGGAATAGCATGCTTCATTCTAGGTATAATGCTTAGGATTTTACATGACAAAGCTTATGATGAGAGGATTGATTAGATCGGACGGAAATGATGAGGTATATCAAGAGATTTTCAAAACATGTTTCAACATTTTGCCTCTATCTTTATCAAGATCAAAAGGAGGAAAGGAAGATGAATTGGATCAAGGGGATAATTATGCGGATATAATGGATAAGGAAGATATGATAAGAAGGATAGGTAGAAGTAATGATAGGATGGGTAGATGAAACGACATGCCCCCAAGTGTAAGGTACAGAGATAATCAACCTACACATGATGTAGGTTTTTGCTAGGTTTTCATCATGGTACTTATCCAAGGTGCCTATTTGCCAAGTTTTCACCATTAAACAAAGGGATTTCTCTTTACTTTTTTTTTGACTTTTTTTTTATAGAATGGAGGATGAGGACTTGAGCATCTATTTCCAATAGGAAGCTAGTATGTTAGCAATTTAATGTGTGTTTTCACTTGGACTATATTAGGTAGCATTATGCGCACGGATGTTGGTAGATGGAAATGGAAAGGATGGTGGGTTATGATATGGATGCTGGATGGAGATGGAAGGATAAATGGATGATGGACCAAAAGCATGGACCATAGAGGTATCATGGGGAAAATATGTTGGATAAGGGATGTAAGATGGGGGATAAAAGTATGTGGAAATGGCACGGAATTGCGAGGAATCAAGACCAACGGTTGCACACATTGTGATAGATTTGGAAGCCTTTGACTAGGATGGGGAGTAGGGAGTAATGGGAATCAGGATAGGGAATTTGGAACCCGTCAATTTAGGGGTTTAGGAACCCAAATGAACTTAGGATTTGTAGGAATTTTTTAATGGGAAGTGGGAACTTTGGAATTGGGGGATAGATTGAGATGTGGATGCTTTGTTTGACTTAATAGCTTGTTGCTTGGGGACCCACACCATTTTCATTTTTTCTTTGAGGTGTGTGAGCGTATACAGCATAGGATTTGTTAATGGGGAATGAGATTTTTGGAATTTGGAGATATATTGAGATATGGATGCTTCTTTTGGGGTAATAGCTTGTTACTTCATGACCCACACCATTTTCATTTTTGTTTTGAGGTGTGTGGGTGTATGCATCTTTTGAGATGGATTTGGCTTTGCATTTGTGTATTGATGCCCTATGGCATGATATTCTTGAGGCTTTTGTGAATATTCTACCATATGTGTAGGAGTATCCAAATTTTTATTTTTGAATCTCATGGGGTTGGGAATAGCTTCATATGGGGCCGATGTGTGCATTCTTTGGCCATGATTAGGAATGATATGGGATATAAGGGGATAGGATGTGTGGATGGAGGAATGACTTCACTAATGGATGAAGGGATTAGGGGATGGAAGGATTAGAATATTAGGAGTTAAAAGGAGTGAAGGAAGAGTGGATGGCAGGAGATGTATGGTCACATGCTTTTGTGAATGGTATGACGATAGAGGAGGGATGGATACATATGAGTGAGATATGCGATAAGGTACACCAGGATATGGAGTCAAAGAAGTAGCTGGAGGAGGCGTGGAGGTGGTACTAACATCATTAGATTATTTTTCTTGGGATAAAAAACTAAGACCATGTGCTCGAGGATGGATTGCAACATGGATGGGCTATAAGATACCTTGTTCATGAAGTTCTAAACCTTTGCCTTAATAGTTCATGTTTTGGAACATATGGGATGCAAAGGGATGTTTGTTTTGGAAACAAGACGTGAGTCCATTATGAGATGGAGAAGGTGAGGAGGTGGATAGTGGTTGTTGCTCTCCTAAGGAAGAACATTCATGGATGAAGGTGGTAAGACCAAGAGGATAGGATAATGGATTTGGAATGGGATCGATAGGAGATGGTGGAGGATCAACCTGAGATAATGAAGGACCATGCAATGGATGACTTGGGATGCTTGGATCTTGACTAACATTATGCTTAGTAGGAGGTGAAGGGATAGGGTCCAAGTTAATTTTTTTATTATCTATGTTTTCTTGGGGACCAAGTGTCTCATCAAGGGGATTGGATGTTGTTGTATCATGGATGGGGCTAGATGGATAATGTATAGGAGTAGTGTGGATAGCTTGCTCATGGATAGGTGTGGCATTATGAATAGGTAGGGTGATAATTTATTGACCATGGAATGCATAAAGTAGGATTAGAGGATCATCATGGTTCTCTAGATCATAGATAAGATCATGATCATAGATGGGATCTTGATCATAGATAGGATTAAGTGTGCTATGGATGGGATCAATTTGCTCATGTATAGGTTCTTCATCAAAGATAATATCTTGATCATTGAAAAGATATAGGTTATGGATGAGTTGGATGGAGGTGCTTTGATCTTGATTTAGATAAAGGTTTGATGTTTCCACATGCTTTAGATTATACTCTTGACATAGCTCTTGATTTTCTTGAATGGAAGTGGAAGAGGGAGACTTATAGATAGGCTTGATAGGCTCTTGATGGTCAACAATATGAAGGTACAATGAATCTTGACTTGGAATCATGGTGGAAGACTCTTCAATAGGCTTGATGGGTTGTGGATTACATGATGAGGTTGGTGGAATGGAAATGACGTTTGAAGGTTCTTGGATAAGCTCTGCGATAGGTGTTTGAGGACATGGAGAGGGTTGATTCCTTGCTAATAGCCATTGGATCACATCCTTCATGAGTGTATGGGTGGATGAACAATATAATGGATGGACAATAAGGGTGGATGGTGTTGTAGGCTTATGTTTAGGATTTGGACTGGACAAAGGGATAATGGTATTGGACATACTGGGATTGGATGGTTTTATCAAGGGTACCTCAATTAATTGTTCTTGGACCAATTGTTGTAGGGTTACCTCCCTAGGATCCTTTGGTGGAAGATTGGAGGAACATGGGGATGAAGGTAATGAAGGGCTTTATGGATTAGAAGGTTGATGGACCAATGGACTATGATAGGGACTACATGGAGAGGTTGGAATAGGACTAATGGGCTCTTGGATTGGCATTTGAGTAGATGATGATGTTGATTCAAGAACATCCCTAGTTCAAGAGCAATCTTGCATAAACCAAAAATATTTGCATTTCAGTTCTTTCATTTTCCAGTTCAGTTCAGGCAATTCAGTCAGAAGTAGTTTCATCTTGTGGTCCAGTTTTGGCATTTCACATCTTGTGGATTTGGACATAGCATCTACATTCATTCATATACATCATATCAAGAATTCAGAGCATTTGGATCAATTACTGGAAAGATATCGCTATCAGAAGATCAACTATTTTCTCAGAGAAGAGCATCCTGACAGTCTCAGACAATCAGCTGAAGGAGAAGGTTTACAGATCATTCTGTGAATTGTAGATCTCAATGACACATCATTCAATTTCCTTTGGTTCGTGGCCGACCTTCCCCAGGGGTCCACACATTGTTACATTCATTTGAGGAAGTGTTCTATACATTTAGGTCTGACCTATCTTTGAACACGTTATAGCTCTTCATTGGAGTTTGTGACGTTCCTTGGTTGATGCGGAGAAATCTATTGATCTAGAAATGATATATATAGATGTAATAAATCCTTAGGAAAGCATCTAGTGATTGATTCATAATCCATAGTTTAGATTTTGTGCGAAGGAGCTTTAAAGCTTTATCTTGTGCATGTATGTAATCAGGCCTGTGAGCCCTAATTGTAAGCCCGCATATTGCTGACCAGATTGTATTTGAATTCTTTGATATACTGAATGACTAAATCTACATTTGTTCCATTTCTTTGAGTTGTTTCTGTTGTGTTTACTCTTGCTGCACAGTTCAGACAGTTCATTCTGTGAATCCTCCTACCGTGACTACACCAAGTGGTATCAAAGCGAAAGTTTGATTCTTTGGAGCGAATTGGTGAAGGAGATTCTGTAAGATCTTGTTGTTAGAAGATCTCCTATCCGAGGTAGGTTGCTTGTGCGCAACTGATTACCGATTGAGAAGCAGTTGTCTCTTGTAGCCTGATTGCCGAATTAAGGTAGTTTGCATCTGATCCTAGGAAGATGCCACCATGAAGAGCTCCTCCTGTTGGTACAATGGCTAATAGAATGGATGAGATGATGGAATTGATGAGAACAATGCGAATTTGATTGGATGTTGTTGAAGAAGATAGGCGAAGAGGATTGACGCCAAGAACTAATGTTGAAAGTGATGATGAAGAAGACTTTCAATCTATTGAACAAACTGGCAGAACCCTAGAAGGTGATGAAGAAGAAGAATCAGATCAAGTAAAGATGTTGCGAGCTATTTCAAAGATTGGAAAGAGACCTAGAGTTGATGTGCCAAATTATAATGGTAATTTGAATACTAAAGAATTGATTGACTAGATAAATGATATGGAAGAATACTTTGAATATGAAGAGATTGAAGATCCAGAGAAGGTAAAATTTGCAATGACAAAGTTGAAAGGACATGCTGCTATATGGTGGAAATAAGTTTACTTGGAAAGAAACAAAAGAGGAAAAGAAAAGATTACAAAATGGGATAGGATGGTGACAAAGTTGAAGAATCAATTTATACCTGTTGACTATGAGTTAGAACTATTGAAAAGATTGCAAAACCTGAGAGAAAAGGAGAAATCTATGGAGTACACTGAAGAATTTCATAAAATGATCATAAGGATAGGACATAGTGAAGAAAGCAAGGAGAAAGTGGCTAGATACATCAATGGACTGAGATTGAACATTCAAGAAGAACTAAGTTTGGTAAGGATGACATCTCTGGAAGAAGCATATCAATTTGCCTTGAAAGTTGAAGAGAAGTTGAATAGGAGGAATGATCAGAGGCAGAGAGGTAGAGGAGGTAAATTTTAGAGAGGTAGGACATATTCTGGAGGAGACAGATCACATCCAGAGTAGAACAAGTTTGACAGCCCAGTTAAGAAGCATGATAGAGATAACAATGCTTACTGGAGAGATGACAAATTTTTTTACTAGAGAGGAAACCCTAGTGCATACCAAAATGAAGGATACAGAAGAAAAGGAAGAGGATTTGATAAGAGAACATTCAGAGGTACTTGTTTCAAGTGTGGAGGTGAAGGAAATAGAGCATTTGAATGTAATCAAGGTAGTACAAGTAAGAGGACAGAAAATAGTGGAAGAGCAGCCTTTGTTGAAGAAGAACTTGTTGCAGTAGATGACCCCAGCTTTGTTGGAAAACCTGAGAAAGGAGAATCATTGGTGATGAGGAGAGCACTATTTCAAGTAGAGACAAATGAGGAACCATCATAGAGGAAGATCTTGTTGATAACCTAGTTTCAGAGGAGATGGTGACTAAGTTGAAGTTAGAAAGATTCAAAGACCCTAAGCCATATCAGATAGTATGGATTCAGGATGATCATAAGGTATTGGTGAGTGAACAATGTTTGGTGAAATATTATATTGGATCTTATCATGATGAAGTCTTGTGTGATATTATGCCTATGGATGTTTGTCATATCTTGTTGGGTAGACCTTGGCAGTATGATAGAAAAACTATACATGATGGGAGAAAGAATACATATACTATAACAGCAAATGGAAAGAGAATTACATTGATTCCTTTAGAGAATGATCTTAAAGATGTAGTAGGTGGGAATGCTAGAATCTGTTTGGTAGATGGAAGGAAATTTCTAGATGGTTTGAAACAGGAAAGTATGTGTTATGCCTTGATTCCTAAAAAGCCTGAAACTTTGAAGAAAGAGACTGAACCGGAGGAGATAAGAGAGTTGCTGACAGAGTATGAAGACATCATATTAGATAATGTGCCTGATGGATTACCACCTATAAGGAGTATCATTCATCACATGGATCTTATACTGGGAGCAAGTTTGCCTAATAAAGCAGCACACCGAATGACACCGACAGAGAATGAAAAATTGAATAGATAGATACAAGAGTTGTTGAGGAAAGGTTTAATCAAAGAAAGCTTGAGTCCTTGTGTAGTACCTACAGTGCTAGCACCAAAGAAGGATGGAGAATGATGAATGTGTACTGACTCTAGAACAATAAACAAGATCACAAGGTTGAGAGAAGAGAAATTGTTGATAAACATCAAGAAGTGTAGTTTCATGAAAGAAGAACTAGTATATTTGGGATTTGTGATTTCTACAGAAGGATTGAAGATGGACCCTGAGAAAGTGAGAGAAATTATTGAATGACCTACACCAGAGAGTATTGGAGAGGTTAGATCATTTCATGGATTGGCTAGTTTCTACCGGAAGTTCATCAAAAAATTTAGTTCAGTTTGTAACCCTATGACAGAGACAATGAGAGGTGACAAAAAAGATTTTAAGTGGACATCTAGAGCAGATAAAAATTTTGAGTTGTTGAAGTAGAAAGTGACAGAGAAACCTATTTTGGCATTACCAGATTTCAATAAGGTATTTCAAGTTGATTGTGATGCAAGTGGAAATACAATTGGAGCAGTGTTAAGTCAAGAAGGTAGACCTGTTGCATATTTCACTGAGAAGTTGAATGATGCAAGGAAAAGATATTCAATTTATGACAAAGAGTTCTATGCCATAATTCAAGCCTTGAAGAAGTGGAGACATTATATGTTGCCTAAGGAGTTTGTGTTGTATACAGATCATCAAGCTTTGCAATATTTGAACAATCAAGGTAAGTTGAATCATAGACATATGAGGTGGGTAGAGTTCATGCAGAGTTATACTTTTGTGTTGAAGCATAGGAGTGGAAAATCAAACAAAGTTGTTGATGCCTTGAGTAGAAGAAGAAACTTGTTGATAGAGATGAGGATTGGAGTGCTGGGTTTTGATGAATTGAAGAACATATATGAGGGAGACACTGATTTTGTAGAACCTTGGAAAGAATGTAAAGAACCTGTTGTGACAAATAGGAGTAAGTGGTTGGACTATTTCATTCAAGAAGATATGTTGTTCAAAGGAAGTCAGTTGTGCATACCCAGAAGTTCAATGAGAGATAATTTGATCAAGGAGAAGCATAGTGGCGGATTGGCAGAACATTTTGGCATTGATAAGATAGTGGCTTTGGTGAGTGAAAACTATTTTTGGCCTCAGATACATAGGGATGTTCAAAGATTTGTGCAGAGTTGTAGAGTTTGTCAAGTTGCAAAAGGAGGTAGTTAGAATACTGGATTGTATAAACCTTTGACAGTACCAAAGAGACCTTGGGAGGACATAAGCATGGATTTTGTGTTGGGCTTGCCTTAGACATAGAGAGGACATGATTAAATATTTGTAGTGGTTGATAGATTTTCAAAGATGGCTCATTTCATACCTTGTAAGAAGACAACTGATGCAGTGCATGTAGCTGACCTAGTTTTCAAGGAGATTGTGAGATTGCATGGATTACCTAAGAGTATGGTTTCAGACAAAGATACAAAGTTTGTTGGATACTTTTGGAGAACACTTTGGAGAAAGATGAAGAAAAATTTAAAGATCAGTTAAACTTTTCATCCACGGATAGATGGACAGATAGAGGTAGTGAATAGGAGTTTGGGAAACTTGTTGAGATGTTTGGTTGGAGAGAAAACTGGAAGTTGGGACTTGATTCTTTCACAAGCAGAGTTTGCATACAATAATTTAGTAAATAGGAGTACCGGAAGAACACCTTTTGAGATTGTTACGAGAGTGAATCCTAGAGGAGTTACATAATTGAGAGATATCAGTACAAAAGAAAAGAGAAGTATAGAAGCAGAAGAATTTGTAGATCATATGAAGATAGTGCATAATCAGGTAAAGAAGCATTTGGAAGATATGAACAGTAAGTATAAGGACAAGGCAGATAAGAAAAGAAGACATAAGGAATTTGAAGTTGGAGATGAAGTGATGGTGTATCTGAGAAAAGAAAGATTTCCAGTTGGGACATATAAGAAGTTGAAGATGAAGAAATTTGGACCTTGTAAGATACTCAGAAAATTTGATTCAGGAAATGCATATGAAGTAGAGCTACCAGAGACATTGGGTATATCACCTATTTTCAACATTGCAGATCTATATCAGTATCATGAAGCAGAGTTTAGTGATAACATGGAAGAAGACTTGAAGAAGCAGTTACCAAAACAAGCACCGGAGTAGATAGAAGACATTTTGGATAGCAGAGTTGGACATAGCACTAGAGGAAGACAATACAAAGAATATCTTGTGAAGTGGAAAGGTAGACTAGAAGAAGATTCATCATGGATTTCTTAGGCTGAGAAGGACCGTCTTGGTTCTCCCTTAGCCCAGACAAAGTGAGGGACTCACTTTTTCAATAACCCTGGTTGTCTAATGCAGGAGCAACCCTGGTTCAAGAGCAATCTTGTATAAACTAAAAACATTTGCATTTCAGTTTGTTTGCATTTCAGTTCTTTCATTTTTGAGTTCAGTTCAGGAAGTTCAGTCAGAAGCAGTTTCAACTTGTGGTCCAGTTTTAGTATTTCACATCTTGCAGATCTAGACTTAGCATCTACATTCATTCATCTACATCATATCAAGAATTCAGAGCATTTGGATCCGTTACCAGAAAGATATCGCTATCAGAAGATCAACTATTTTCTCAGAGCAGAGCATCCTGACAGTCTCAGACAATCAGCTGAAGGAGAAGGTTTGTGGATCATTCCGTGACTTGTGGATCTCAATGACACATCATTCAATGTCCTTTGGTCCGTGGCCGACCTTCCCCAAGGGTCTGCACATTGTTACATTCATTTGAAGAAGTGTTCTATGCATTTAAGTCCAACCTATCTATGAACACATTACAACTCTTCATTGGAGTTTGTGACCTTCCTTGGCCAACGCAGAGGAATCTATTGATCCGGAAATGATATATATAGATGTAATAGATCCTTAGGAAAGTAGCTAGCAATTGATTCATAATTCATAGTTTAGATTTTGTACAAAGGAGCTTCAAAGCTTTATCTGGTGCATGTATGTAATCAACCCTATGAGCCCTAATTGTAAGCCCACATGTTGCTGGCCAGATTATATTTAAATTCTTTGATATACTAAATGACTAAATCTGCATTTGTTCTATTTCTTTGAGTTGTTTCTGTTGTGTTTACTCTTGCTGCACAGTCTGGATAGTTCATTCTGTGAACCCTCCTCCTGTGACTGCACTAGATGTAGGGTATTCATAGGATGCATAAGCTAGAGTGGTGTTCCCCTTGTCAAAGGTATCATAAGGACTTAAGGACACTTCATTTTGGTGCAAAGGGTAACTTGGACTTGTGTGTTTGTGTTGCAAAGGAACTTGATAGCCTTGTGAATGAATTTGATGATGAGGTGGAATGTTAAGATAAGGAGTTGGATGATCTCGGGGTGGATGTTGTTGGGTATCAATGGGATAAGTTGATATAGAATTGACATGATATGTTGGTGGGTTAGGTTAGTATGATAATAGGGGTGATACATGGGATTGAGGTGTAATTTGTTGAGGTTGTGGTTGGAATTCTTGTTATTGTGGAATGTGATATTGTTGTTGTTGTGGTTAGATTTTTTGGTATTGTGGTTGTTGAATGTAGGATTGGTAGGTGGCTAGGAATTGTTGGAGTTCGACGAGGAGTTGTTGTATTTGAGATGATCGGTGTTGTTGAAATGTTTGGATGATGGTTTGTATTCTTTGTATGGTTTGTTGGTCTAGGGGTTGTGGCATTTGATGAAGTGTTTAGATGATGCCTTGGAGTTTTGGTATTATGGTCTTGTTCTCTAGTGTCGGCATGGAGTTACAAATGTGTTGAAGTCTTCGTATTTCAACTTGTTCTTTAAGATATGCCTTAGGATTTACAAGTTTTTCATGATCATTGCTGCTAGAAGGAAAGCCCCCTCAAAGGATGACTTTGGGTTTTAGATTTGACCTAGGTTTATTGATTATCAGGACCATTTTGATGAGGATGTGTGATGATACAACTAAAGTTTGACTCTTTTGATGCTAAAAGATAGTTGTGACTAATTAGAGAGCTAGTGATGGCAAATGACATAGAATGGTGCTTATGGGACACAATATGTCATTTCTGGTAGTTTTTGGGTGCTTCTAGAGCACAGTAAGGGGCTTTTGGTGTAGATAGGTGCTTCCAGAGGACAGTAAGGCACTTTTGGTGTCTCCAAGCGCTTCTAGAGTGTAGCAAGGTGCTTTTGGTGTCTCCAAGTGCTTCTGGAGTGCAGTAAGGTGCTTTTGGTGTTTCTAGGTGCTTCTAGAGTGCAGTAAGGCACCTTTGGTGTTTTTTATGGTGTTTGGATAGTTTGAAGGCAAAATTTCACTCTTGGATTTGGATATTTTGCTTTGGATGATGAGAGAGAAAGTTAAAGTGGATTGGATTTGGAATAGAATGAAGTGGTTTTTAAGAATGAATTGGAATGTTTTAGGATAGTTTAGGGATGATTTGGAATGGTTTAGGGCTGATTTAGAATGGTTTAGGGTATATTTGGAATGGTTTAGGGTTGATTTGGAATAGTTTAGGGTAGATTTGGAATGGTTTAGGGTTGATTTGGAATAGTTTAGGGTAGATTTGGAATGGGTTAGGGTTGATTTGGAATGGTTTAGGGTAGTTTAGGATAGTTTGGGGATGGTTTAAGATAGTTTAGGGATGATTTGGAATGGTTTAGGGTTTGATGTCAAGTGATTGGAGGATGATTGGATGTGTTTAGGGTTTGATGTCAAGTGGTTTGGGGATTATTTAAGGATGAGGCTTGATGGATGTGGTGTGAGGTTTCTTTTGACAAAATTGGGATGAAAATGAATATGATATGGATAGAAATAGGATGGGGAGGGCTATTTGGATGAATTAGGATGAAGATGACAATTGGGAACTCAAAAACTTAGGACTTAACCAAAAGCACCTAGATATGGACCAAAGGTGCCTTACTGAGGTGCAAAGGCACTTTTATGTAACAGTGATGTTTCAAGTCAAATTTTGATAGATTTTGGATGATTTCTTGGCAAGAGAACAAACACAGTAAATAATATGGCTGAGGACAACTATAAGTGTATGTTCAAGGCTCATAAAAAGCCCAAATTTCCACAGGTATAACACAATTGAAGACAAATCAAGCACTTTTTCTACCTAAGGACAAAAGCTTCATTGCGATAAAATTAGCTCACAACTTGGAATCTCCATCGAATCAAGTGTTATCACACCTAATGTGGGTGTGTACACTGTTTCATCTTTGCGAGAGAGGATAGATAGGGACCTCCAAGACTGGAAGGATGACCCAATCACCCTTTCCCCAGAAAGCTACAAGTAGCTTATGCTAAGTCAGGGATTTCTGTCTCATCTCAAGGGAGCCTTATGGTGAGTAATATTGGGGGTGTTGTGCCCTTGCACTGAAATTTATCACAACTTTCAAAGGTAGATCAAGTAGTCACTAACTATGTGGTTTTTAGTTACTTTGGGGGACCAATGCCTTGCGAGCATCTGGCAAGCTACTAAAAGCTTTTACCAACTTTACTAGGAATGCAATATACCCTACACAAATGTAAAATTTATTTCACAAGAGTGTTACGTACAATTCCTTTCAAGTTGGCACCGTATGGCCAAGGCTAACGATGGTTAGGACTTGGCTTTCGCCTCAACCAATTTATATAGCAGAAAGGAAAGATCCACTTAGGGTCATCCCTTTTGGATGAAACATAATCCAAAAGCAGGCTCTTCTAAAGGATAAACTAAAAGTAAAAGATAGATGAGTTTGGTTTTTTTATCACCTAAGTTTTCACAAAGGGAGAGCATATACCTATCACCTTACAAGCACGACACACACATGTTCATTTATCCAAGTAGAAATAAAAATAAGTGTAACTAACTAATCACACAAGATTGCAAATGATAGATATAGATTTCCTTTAAGAAATTTAGGTGTTTCTAAGACTTAGTGAAAAAGATTTGCACATCTTCAATGTTTGTCCTGCAAAGATATGTTAGGAAACCTATTTGCTCTGTGATGAGTGATAAGATGCTACAACAAGTTGATTAGTTCCACAAAAACTAGATAGTTAGTGAAAAATAAATCAATGGACCCAAAAGTGCTTCACTGTGGTTCAAAGGCACTTTAGAAATTACCAGAAGCACTTGACTGTGATGCAGATGCACGTTGTTTCTAACCAAAAGCACTTGACTATCGTGTAAAAGCGTGTTGTTTCGACCAAAAGCGCTTGACTGTCGTGCAAAAGTACTTCATAATAACAGACCTAAAAAAAACAACATTTCATCAAAAAAGATAGATCAAAGGATGATTGAATAATTGTGTAATGATCTAGGATGTTGATGAGTAATGAGATCTGCAGCCTGCAGACAATAACAAACCACAAAAATCATGAAATGATAGGTTAACTCAAAAAATGCAAATACTCGTAAATAAATCAACTGAGGAAGTATATAAGATGATTGAGAGACAAATAAATCAGCTTGTCTACCAATATATGATTAGTATGATAAGAAAAGAACCTTGTAAATTAGAAAATCAAGTCAGAAAACCCTAACAACTAGCGGTGCTTCACTGTCATGCAAAAGTGCTTTACTGTAGACCAGATGCACCTTACTGCGTGCAAAGGCACTTCACTATCACTCAGAGGTGCTTTACTACAGACCAGAGGTGCTTCAATTCTACCCAAATGCGCTTTTCTGTGTTTGTTTGTGCTTTTCCGTACTGTACTTCAAAAAAATCAAAATTTCTAAAGAAAAACAAAGGTTAGTGCGTCCCACCAGGTGTGCCAGAATGTGTATAGGTAAAATCAAGATTAGGATAAATCAAAACAACGATAATAAACTCAATCTTATAACATCAAAAGATCGATCTAAGAGATAACCAAATCAATGAATAATACAATTAATAATCGAAAGCTACCACCTAGATTGTATTGATCTCTTGGATTTTTATGGATTACTCAATACGTTCCATACCCATGGTTGCAACAAGAGGATGTAGATAAGTGCTCAAAGTACTCAAAGATACGATATGTGCTCAATGATACAATGTATGCTCAATGTGCTATAGGGATGCCTGAGAATAAATGATCGAAGAGGATTTTTTTATGAAGTGAAGGGGGTTTATATAGGTTTCAAGGAAAGATCAATCAATGGTTGAGATAAATCAAGAGGACATGATGAACGTGTGCACATGACATATGTCATGATGAAAAAGCTATTTTTATTGAATTAATTTTTTTTGGCTAAAGATAGGATTTGATTTCATAAATTAGAATGCTTTTTTCCAATTTATGAGTTGATGAGATTAAAAATAAGATTGAAGCCAATTAAACTCAACTTTAGATTTGCCTTTTGAAGTTCTAAAAATAAGACTGATTGTGCACATAGAAGAAAATGATATTTTTAGAAGAATAGAAAGATAATTAGAGAACTAAATAAATAAATTTATTTAATTGATTATGCATGATTGAAGAAAGGATAAGATTAAATATAGAGAATAAATTAAACAAATAAATTCATTTAATTTATTTTGCATGATGAAGGAATAGATAAGATATAAATAAAATATTGATTTTATTTATTTTTAGAAGATAATAGTCAACTTAAATAAACTTGAATAATTTATTTAAATTTAGAGGAATAATTAGATAATTAAATAATTAAAAATTATTTAATTGTGGATAAGAGGAATTTGAGTGATGAATTAATTAAATAGTCTATTTATTTAATTAATATGGATTTAAGGAATTTAAAAGGGATAATGATTTAATTAAATAATTAAAGTTATTTAATTTAGAGGAATAAAGTGAATTTTGAATAAATTAATTAAATAAATAGAATTTATTCAATTAACGTTGAAATCAAGTGATTTAGAGGAAATTGATGAATTTAATTAAATAATTAGATTATTTAATTAACATTGAATACAGGTGATTTAGGATGAAATGATGTATGCAAGTGATGCAATGCAATGGGTCATTTTTAGGTGTCTACACTTTGCAACACAATCACTAAAGAAGTTTGCAGTCGTTGTAGGGTGCAGTTTGTTGTGTGTTGAAGTTGGCAACCTATCAACTTATGCCAACAGAATGGCACCATTGTTAGGGATGGTACTGTTGGGTTAAATCATTTGGAGACTCTATTGGTGAGCTGAACCCAAAATAAATTTGTGGCCTTGAAGATCGGTCACACTTAAAGGAATTCCTCTTTGAAAGAGGTGGCGAATATTCTATCAGAATAGAAGTTTGTTACTGATGTACATTGGTTGCTATTGGTGATTTGAATGCTCCATCTCAATGAGGTAGCAACTGGTGGAATAAAGAAACATGGTTTTCTTCCTAACCTTTGAAGTTTGTTGTTCCTATCATGTTGAAGGAACAAATTTGTGGGCCTCTATTTTATGCCTAGCATTATAGGATATTTTTTAGTCATGGTCAATTGGTATGAACATGGATACCCTAAGGATGCTCTTTTCTATGCATCTTCCTATGTTGTAGACCCTAGAAACTATCTAGCTTTTGACCATCCTAACAATACATATTCTAGTCATGGCTCTGCATGCTACACAAACCAAAACTTATATACACCCATGCAAAATCATGATGATGTAGAAATGCAACAATGTGAAATTGACAAAACCAAGCAATTGTTAGATTCATTGTTGTAGCAAAAAGAAGAAATGGAAAATTAGATTAGGCTGCTAGAGTCCAGGATGTAGTCCAATGCATTCCTTACTGCCTGAAGAAAACAAATTGCTCAATCCCCTGTTCCTCCCTTAGATCCAGTATATAATCAGCTATACCTCTCATGGGTTGATTACAAAACATGAGGCATGCCAACCAAGATCTTTAGCTCGTTGCCTAGGTTTGATGGGTACACTATTTGGGAAAGGGACACACGTGTTGATGTATTCTCATAATTCATGAAAGAACATCAGTTTGAGGATAAAGACATGTGGATGAGGTTATTTGTTAGGTCCTTGCATGGAAAGGCAAGAGAATGGATCCAATTTTTTCCTGGGAAGTCCTTTGCCTCATGGAATGAATTTACCAAAGGTCTTGACCCTACTGATCTTGTCATAGAACTAGAAAAAATTAAAAGACAAAAGGGAGAGTCAAGCAAATATTTTGGTCATAGGTTTGATGTTACCCTTTCCAATATTCCAAATACTTTTAGACCTAGCACTCTCACTTGCATTGATATGTTTTTCGAAGCATATGAAACTGGACTGAGTTATGTGTGAGAAAATTTCAAAATAATGAGTATGCAGCAAACATATTTTTCCCTAGACTCCATGGAGAAAATGAGAGATGACTACATAAAGGGTTTGTTGTCCACAAACACATGTGTTGCTGGTAATAAACATGCTAATATGAATAACAACAGTGTGGATACAAATAATCAAGTGAATGCAGCATCAGATGATGATGATTGTGTTGAAATGCACCGAACAACTAAGAGGGGGGGTGAATCAATTGTCCCAAAAACTCAAACACTTCTGCACTTAAACATTAATCACTTGTCCGCACTTATTATGATTAAACAATGAATGCATGAAATCAGAAACTTAAACATAGATGCAACATTAAACACAAGAGACACTAGATTTTTACGTGGAAAACCCCAAGGTGGGGAAAAACCACATAGAGGATTAGCTCTCAAAATATATTGCAATCTTTTAAAAATGATGTTCAAGCTTGGTCACTCCACAGGCCTAGAACATACTGGCTCACTTCCATGAAGTATAGCTAGGTTTAGCAGGCTCACTGCCTCAACCCTAAATGTAGAAAGATTACAATAAGGGTTGTTAAACCCTGAGGGATGTTAAACCCTTCTGGTGGCTTAGTGCTAGGCTTACTACCAAAATCACCATCTTCTTCATGTCTGAGATTAATACATTGAAGTACAATAGTTCCTCTACTCTGCTCTACCCTGCTCTGCCTTATTTGCTCGTCCTTTTCCTTATCTTCCCATTTTTGCACAAGGACATCTTTTCCATGACTCAATTACAAGTATTTATACACTTCATCAACCTTGGAATAATCATCAAGGTTGGCATTACAATCATCAACCATTGGAACAATCTCCAAGGTCGGTACTACAAACATTTACAAAATAGGTCTTGACCTAATTCAAATTATTCTAAGGAATTGTAGTATAAATGTATGTGGATCATACCACACCTTAGCTAGGAATCAAACACAATCTTCCATGCCACAACATGCTTCCATAATCTTCAAGGGATCTCCTCAATTATTGGAATTAACCAAGTCAGCTAAGACTGGTTACACGCTACATTATCTGGAAACAATCTTCAAACATGATCTCAATTCCTTAACATGGACCAATGTCAAGATAGGAACATGATCAGGAGGCCTCCACAAGTACGTCATAATCTTCAGGAGCAACTGCACAAGCCTTAACCACTTTAACAATATGAATCTTCACACCGGAACACATGAACTTCACTGTCTTCAACTGTCATAAAAGAAAGATAGCTTACAGACCACCAAATCATGAACCATTGCAACTATAGGCACTTATCATCATCGTAAACTTCCCTCTAGAACCGTAGAAAAAAATACTTTATTGAAAAGAAATGCGGAGCAAAACACTTTCTCCCTGTCACCAGAGAATAATTAGAGAAAGTAGATTTTACTTTGGTGAATGCAACTCTCTCAATTCTTCATACCGGAAGTTCAAACTTAGGATTTAGCATCTTCAGACATTCCTTTAAATAACTTCCAATCCATAGACCAAGATCTTCAAGCAGTAAGAAATGCAGAGAAATCTACCAGACTGTTCTTCGGCATACAACTCACTGTCTATACTACACTTCATTGTAACTCACTTGTTTCTTCTGGAGAGGCCAATTTTCTCAATATCCTCAACATACAAAGCTTCTAAAAAAGTAATAGAATAGGACATAGTTGACACCAATGACAATAAAGATATGTTGACATCAATGACAACACCGATTAGGCACATACTTGCAACAATCTGCCCCTTTGTCATTGATGGCAACATATGATGTAAAAAACTGCAACAGCCATCAAGACAAGATTCTCCCCTATCTCTTTACACATCTACACTCTTTATTTCTAAGTTTTTCACATGACTTCTCTCCCCCTTTAACATCAATGGCAAAGGGCACATACTTGTACTTTTCTACTTTGATTCAATCTTTCTTCTGAACTCTCTAACTACTCCCCCTGAGAAGTAGCCCTAAAAGCATCAATCTAGATCTGAAGAAGGAACTCTAAGCACCACCAGATTGATACACTCTTGTGCATCTTAGTTTGGAGCAGGAGGGGTAATAACTGTGGATAGGTAAAAATTAGGTTAACAAGATCAAGCGTATAATTGAAAACCTAATCCTACCACCATCAAAGAATCGAATCCAAGTGAAATCAAAAGCATGCAATTCAAGAACAATATCACCTAGATTATATGATTCCTTGTTTATGATGTGTATTGCTTCTCAACAATGAACAATTATGAAGATAAAAAGTTGCCATGATGGATGGATGATAATGATAATATGCTAGATATATGCTAAAGTGCTCAAGATGATAATGTAGATGCTATATGAAAAAATGATGGATAGATGTAGTATGAAATGAGAAGGTGTTTATATAGACCTCAACCAAAATCAATCAACGGTGGAGATTTGGTGGCTATGTGAATGGCTAAGATGAATTGATAATCATAGGTGAATGTGTAGATGACAAGTGAAGGGAAGATAAGGCTCATGTGTGACCGTGTACATAAAAAGTACTACATGTGAAAGATATTAAATAAAAGATGTAGTACCACACATGTTTTTAAATAAAAGAGGCACACATGTCAGCTCATGATGATAAATGATAAGAGAAATTAATTAAATAAATAAGATTTATTTAATTAATTGGAAAGTGGGATTATGAAGGGATTTTAATTAAATAAATAAGATTTATTTAATTAAAATAGATAGAAATAGATAATTAAATAATTAAAGATTATTTAATTATAGATTAGAGGAAATAGAAGAAATAGATAATGAATTATATAATTAAATATGAATTTATTTAATTAATAGAAGAAATAAGGGATAGGGAAATTGCTCAAGTGTGTTAGACAAATGCAGGTGATAGCTAATGCAATATTTTAATACTAATGATAATTAGGTCAATTTTGGGTGTCTACATTTTGCCCCTCTTTGATACAATGTTCGTTAGAGCGTTGTATCAAAGAAGATAGAATGATTCGCTTGATAAACAAGGTTATGCCCCAATGTAACTGGCAAGTGATGCCCCCTCAAGAGGTAAACCAGGCTAACTAGGAAGGGCTGGGTTGGCTCGCGATAAGATGAAAGGCTAGAGACAAGGTTGACACGAAGAAAACGGGGGTGGGAGGGATAAATGAGGATGGTTCAGAAGAAAATAGGCTTTGGAATTAGGGTATGGAAAGGGGCTATAAGTAGGTTCCTCAAGGGTAAATAGGCTCATTTGTGTTCATTTGTGTGCAGTAGCTATAGAGATCTAGAGCTCCTTAGAGAGTTGGTGCTCCGAGTGTTGGAGAGCTATCAGGATGGTGATTCCACATAGTGATCATTGGGCCAAGCGAGTGAGGACACATGGGTGACTAGCGGGAGCAGGCGCACCAGTATGTACTGAAACTTTTACTAAAGGCATGATTTTTTTAAGTTAAAAGCGTAATAAATGCACACACTTCACCAGAAGCGACTAGGTTTTAGGATATGTAGTTCAGGTCGCTTGCGTAGGAAAAGGGGTTGCTTAGGGAAAAATAGGTTTCTTATAGGCTCGAAGTGACTACTTATAGAAAAACTAGGTTGCTTCTGGTTGGCTAAGGCAAATGGCTAGGCAAAAGGCGCATAATGTCAATGCAGGTCACATGTAGGCAAAAAGTGACCGCATATAGATATAGAGCTTGCTTGTGAGTGAAAAGTTATCACATATAGGAATTAAGGTCACTTCCATCTAGTAGTAGCTCGCCTATGGTAAAGATATTGCGTATAAGAAGATACTATGTGCTTGTAGTAAAATAGCTTGCTTATGGGCAAAAGGCTAGCGCATGTAGAAAAATGAGTCACTTTTAGTAAAAGTAGGCAGTTGTTAGGAGTCAAAAGGTAAATTGTGAATGCAAGAAACTGACAAGGTGGACTGAATGATGCAGGAGGTACTACCACCATTATTGTCTTGAGAGCCACATCCTATGGACTTGTGATTAGTCAGGGTATTGGATGCAGATATTGGGGCTGAGGGCTTAGAGATTCTGATGGTTAGTATGGAGGAGCTATGTGATAGATTACAGCGAGTAGTGGTGGCTATTATCAAATGGCTGGTGGGAGACAGACGGGCAAGAGGATTTTCAGTCGGATGGGGGACAGTGATGGAGGGGATGTTTTCATATGGTACCAGATATGCATAGGCGAAGTGTGTACTGGGATAGCTATATCATTATCTGCATGACTGTACATATATGTTTGGAGCTAGTATGTCAGTTGGAGTCACAATGTTGCACGTATGGGCTTATGAGAACATTTCGGTGATGAGGCCAGATGGATGGGTGGCTAGAGATGGGATGAGGAGGATGGAGGGCTTGTCTATGCATGGTATGCTAGATATATTTTTGGTCATGAGATATATATTATAAAGTGCTATTTGTTCGAGAGGGTTTTGAGGCAGTTCGAGGTTCCACCGGTAGCACTAGTAGGGGATGCCATTTTTGGGAGGACACGGCAGGAGGTTTTTGATTGGGGGCCAGAGATAGTGGTTGACACAGCTTTGGCAAAGAGGGATGGATTACATCTAGCTATGTGGTAGTGGAGGCAGTGTCCTGCAAATCCAGAGACTTTGCCAGATTATGATGCACACTGGGTTACAGCTAGGCTGACTCGGTTGACAAGGCCTGGGGAGATAGGGGAGATTAGGATGGAGAGGCCAGTTAGGAGGAGGACACGAGCTCCAGTAGCACAGGCAGTAGTGCTAGCAACTCTAGGTATACAGATATAGTGACAGGTGCCACCACAGGTTCTTGCACAGCCACAGGCACAGGGGCTAGGAGGTGATGATGTGGGGATACAATAGCTTAGACAAATGATTAGAGAGGAGAAAAGATGGAGGTGGCAGGCTCAGTTAAGGCTAAGGAGAGTGGAGATAGATAGAGATCAGGCGGTGATAGGGTTACAACATGCTAGAGCTCGGCTCAGGCTTATTAGGTACAATTGCAAGCTAGGGCACAGGTAGGAGATGGACATGATGATGGGACACTGGAGAGAGTTACTGGGGAGAGAGATGTAGCAGTGTGGCAGGTACAAGTAGTGATGGTAGAGAGAGATATTGTGGTATAGTAGGTTCAAGCTATGACTGTGGAGAGGGATGTAGCCGTGCAACAGGTGCAGGCTATCACAGCGGAGAGGGATGCTGTGAGGATGGAGAGAGATAGGGTAGTGGCTACCTTAGGGACAAATGGAGCTACTATGTATCTAACCACCCAATTGACACAAATATAGGGAGAGTTGAGGAGAGTACAGGGTGAGGCTGAGTCTTATAGAGGCTTATATTATGGAGCAGTTCCTATAGAGCAGAGACAGCCTAGTTTCAGGAGCAAATTAGGAGCTTCTAGTTCACGGAGGACAGGAGGATCATGGTCGGTAGCTTCGGTGATGGGGCCTCCTAGAGATGGCAGGCCAGGTGTAGGACCCAGTGGTGGCAAATAGGGCAAGGGAGCTACTAGTAGTCACTAGGGCTACCTTGTTTTGTTGTATTGTATTATATCATGATGAAGCCTATGAGCTGATTGTACATACATTCTTTTGATGGCTCATGGATAGCCCATGTTGTATTTGTAGACACTTGTATATTGACACATGTGATATATATATTATGGCTTTGATTACCTATGATGTTGTTGTAATGATGACAATACATTTATGTTATGATGCTATGCATTTTTTTGTATTTTTTCATAGTTTATATGGATGTTTATGCAAATGATATGAGTATGCAAATGGTAATAATGGAAATGAAAATGCTAATGGTAATGTATGGTAATAAAAATGTACATAATGGCAATGGCTAATAATGAGATTATGATAATGATATGGACCTATATATGCCTAACACACTTGTTTTGCAAGGTGAAGACAAGAAAAATGTTGAAAGCGGAAAAAGGTGATGAAGGGAAGATGCTTGATCTTGGTTGAGGACTATATAAGATGATGATGGAATGGAGAAGTGATATGACATCTTTTAAAGTAATTGCTCAGAAATAAAGAAATGCAATCCTTATGTTTGATATAGCATATGGATGTTATGCACCAGGGTATAGAAGACTAAGGTGCCAAGCTATCCAATGCACAACTAATGTACTACAATCTTGTCTAAATGCATGAGGTCAAGATGTTGAACCAACATACACAAGATATGAATAGCAGCTAGTGTTCTAAGATGGACTTTGACTCTTTCAAGCAAAGGTTTGAGCTTATCTCCACTACACATAATGACACCTTGCTGGTTATATGTATGGAGCTAGTTCTTAACATAGAAGAGTCTCTAATGCATAAGAGACTTTAGATTCTCAGATGCAAGAGATATTGATATGTAACATGCTAATCCCAACACGTACAAGATACCAATACACATAGGAAGAGAATAAGATCATCCCACAAACACAGCATACGAAAGCAATATGACCATGCCTCATTCCTTACTTCATCGCAACATACCAAGATATAGATAGATCAAGGCAGTCTTGATTAGGCATAAAAAAGGGACAAAAGATAAATCAAAAGATAAAATAAAAGATACTATCATCATGTTCTCTTGCCAAATTTAAGTGCTCTTGGATGGATTAAGCTGGCGCCTTATTGAGAGGAAAGCTGCATCCTATTGAAGGCTAAAGATTTTGATAAAAGGCTATAGCAAATGTTGGCTCAAGGCATGCAGACAAATAGCTTCTGGCTTATCCCTGATTGGTTAAAGTGCTTGAGCTTTCGCTAGTACACATAGTCTGCTTCTTGCTTGAGCTAGTCAAAGAGAAGAAGATGGAAGATGAAAGAAGATGAAGATGGGGTGGATCATCTGTTCTTGCGTACTAGATACTTCCTTCATATTCCAGACTACCTACATACCCTATATCCACAGGATCAAAGCACATTTACGATGATGATGAGACACGATAAATATGTAGTTTTGGGTTTATTGATGATGTAAGTGGTGAAAGATAGAAGAAAGGGAGATGAAAGATCAAAGGATGATTAGAAGAAAGATAAAAGATGGATGATGGAGGGGCTATCATCTATGCCTGAATCAAAGAGCTTCCTTCGCATCTCAGATTGCCTACATACCTTGTATCCATGGGATCAAGGCTTTGAACGATAGAGTTGAGATGTACTTCTTGCTTATTGTGTTGGTGGTTGATAACAAAGGATCAACTTTATTGCTTGGATTTTTGAGATGTTTTGATTTTTTTGTTTTTTTGGAATATTTGATTTTTTTTATTTTTGTTGTTTTGGTTGTTTTGGTTGTTTTGGTTATTGTTGTGCTTTGACGTTGGTTTTGGATGTTTGTTGTGTTTTGGTTGAAATGTTATGAGCTAGAGATATAGGTATCCACTTCCAAATAAGGCATAACAAGTGCCCCCAGTGTGGGATGAAGATTATTAGGAAGACGCTGTGATGGATGTGGTCATGCAGATAGTGTGCTAAGGTGCCAAATGATATCTTAACCCCAACAAAGTCCAAACTACAAAAGCTAGCATGGCAGAGGCAAGTACGGAAAGGCTTTTATTATGGATGGATAAGGGATTATGATTTATATAGGATAGTAGTGGATTATGATATGGATTATGGAGGCAGGATAGTAGATGGATGTCATGGAAAGCTGTGATCAAGCAAATGAAGTGAATGATGGAGGCTAGTCTCTACACATAGCGCCTGTTTGCTAGGTTTTCACTATGGTACTTATCCAAGGTGTCTATTTACCAGGTTTTTACTAGAGGATGAATTATTATCTTGTACTATATTTTTTTTATTATCCAAAACGCCACAAAGTGGTTTTCACTATTGGATGGTTTTTTTTTTTTTGAGGATATGCTGAGACTCATGGGTAAAACTTCTTGAGATGAATGTTGTTGACTAGTTCATCTAAGGGAATGCCTTCAGGTGTGGAGAGAGTGTATGCTCCTGATCCATAGACTAATGTGATGACAAAAGAACCAAGTCAATTAGGTTCAAACTTGCCCTGTTTCTCATGATGTTGTTGATTCCTTTGATTTTCTTTAAGGACAAGATCTCCAACTTGAAATCTTCATTCTCTGATCTTCTTATTGTAGCTGCGGCATAGTTGATTTTGATAGACTTGTAGATGATTGAGTGTTGTAAGACGTTGTTCATCTAATAGCTCAAGATCATGGAGTTTGGATACTCTATATTCTTCATCTGAGATAGTATGTTGTACAAATACTCGCAGTGAGGGGATCTCAACCTCAATAGGTAAGATAGCTTTACTACCATACACAAGAGCATAAGGTGTAGCACCAGTGGGATTTTTGATACTTGTTCTATAAGCCCATAATGCAGGATTAAGTTGTGGGTGCCAATCACGACCAGCTTCATTGACTGTCTTTTTAAGGATCTTAATAATTTTTTTGTTAGAAGCCTTAGCTTGGCCATTACTTTGAGGATAGTAAGGTGTAGAGAATCTATGTTGGATATGGAACTTGTTGCAAAGATCTATAACCTCTTGGTTCTTGAAAGGAGGATCATTATTAGTGACAATGGCTTGAGGAACTCCATATTGGCAAATGATATAGTGTAAGATGAACTTAGATATTTGCTTGCTAGTAATATAAGTCATTGGTATTACTTCCACCCACTTTGTGAAGTACTCAGTGGCGGTAATAATGAACTTATGACCATTTGACAAAGTAGGATGGATTTTACCTATGAGATCAAGTCCCCACTGTGAGAAGGGCCAAGGAGTAGTGATAGGTTGAAGTTCATGTGATGGTGCATGTATTAGATCTCCATGTTTCTGACATTGTAGACATCTCTTTACAAATTGTTGTGCATCTTTCTCCATAGTTGGCCAATAGTATCTAGTTCGTAGAAGTTTCTTAACAAGACTAGGGCCAGCGGAATGTGATCCACAGACACCTTCATGTATTTCACATAAGGCAACGTTTGCTTCCTCAAAATCAAGACATCTAAGAAGGATACCATCAAGACTCCGGCAATATAGGGTATCTCCTAAGATAATATAGTGAGAGGCTTGACAGATAAAGGTTTTTCGTTGGGTGTTAGATAGTTGAAATGGAAAGGTTTGATTGCGGAGATACTTGTATATATCTTCATACCAAGGTGAATTGGGACCAACAATCTCACATATAAGCTCAGACTACGGTACTTCAAATGCTAGAGTCAGAAGTTGTTCAACCAGAAACTCGCACTTATGTGTATTGGATGATATGTCTAGAAGAGATCCAATCATAGCGATGGCATCTACTGCTTTGTTTTGTATCCTTGGGATCTGTTCAAAGGTGATACTATCAAAGTACTTCTTAAAATCATCAACCATTACCTTATATGGAAGAAGCTTCTCATCTTTTGTTTGATACTCATCTAAGACCTGTTCGATAACCAATTGAGAGTCACCAAAGACTTGTAACTGTTTAATAGCCCATTGTACTGACATGCGTAATCCTGTGATTAAAGCTTCATATTCTGCTATGTTGTTGGTACATGGAAATGCAATTCTGTATGACTTCAGGATACAATCTCCTTTAGGGGTGGTAAAAAATATACCTGCTCGTGATCCATGTTGTGTGTAAGATCCATCAAAATATAGTTGCCACAATGTTGGTGAAGTTAGATTGAACAATTCTTCATCAAGGAACTCTGGATGTATTGGATGTATATCTGTGATAGGTGTTGCGGCTAACTAATCGACGATAACTTGTCCTTTTATGGCCTTGCAATCCACATATTATATGTCAAATTCACTTAAGATCATAACCCATTTTTCTAATCTTCCTGTAAGGATGGAGAGAAGATATTTGAGTGGATCAACGTTAGATATGTGCTTTGTTGTTTGGTTTAACATATAATGTCGTAACTTTTGGGAAGCAAACACCAATGCTAAACATGCTTTTTCCAAAGGTGAATAGTTAAGTTCATATCCCACAAGAGTTCTGTTGATATAGTAAATGGCTTGTTCTTTTCTTGAATCATCATGCTGAGCTAGAAGGGAACCCAATGTTGCTGATGTTGAAGATATGTAGAGTAGTAGTGGTTGATCTAGTACAGGAGGTACTAACACAGGAGGTGTTGCCAGATATTCTTTTATTTTTTCAAAGTCATGTTGACATTTTTCATCCCACTTAAAAAGTTCACCATTGTGAAGGAGATGTTGAAAAGGATGACACTTGTCTGTCATTTGTGAAATAAACCTGTGAATGGATTGTAACCTTCCTTGTAGACTACGAAGCTGCTTCAGATTTGATGGTGGAGGCATTTCCATGATAGCTTTTAGTTTGTCAGGGTCCACTTCTATTCCTCGTCGAGACACAATGTATCCCAACAATTTACCAGATGTTACACCAAATACACATTTCTTTGGGTTCAGTCTAACTTGATACTTCTCTAATCGATCAAAGATCTATGCTAGTACCTGTAGATGCTCTTCTCTTGTCTTGGATTTTCCTAAAATATCATCAACATAATCTTCCATGATAGTGTGGAAAAGGTCATGGAAAATCATTGTCATGGCTCGTTGATAAGCAGCTCTAGCATTCTTGAGACCAAAAGGCATTACAACCCAACAGTATGTACCCCATGGACAAATGAATGATGTTTTGTCTTGATCTTCCTCTGCTATTTTGATTTGGTTATATCCTGAGAATCCATCCATCAAGGATAGCATTTCATGTCTAGTTGTGAGATCTATGATGTTTTCTATACTTGGTAGTGGAAAGTCATCTTTAGGGCATGCTTTATTAAGATCTCTAAAATCTGTACAATAGTGAACTCGTCCATTAGGTTTTGCTACAGGCACTAGGTTTGAAACCCATTCTGGATAATCAATAGGCCTTATGAACTTTTCTTCTAACAACTTCTAAATCTCTGCCTTGACCAAAAGAGCTATTTGCGGATGCATTTTGTGCAATTTTTGTTTAACAGGTTTTGCATTAGGAGATATTGCTAAATGATGTACCACAAGTGATGGATCTAGACCCGGCATGTCAGCATAAGTCCATGCAAAATTGATAGCTCTTTTTATGAAGAATGATGTGAAATTTGTTCTTTCCTGCTCTAATAGTGATGCTGCCGAATATGTGATCTTTGGATTCTACTCTGTGCCCAAGTTCATGTCTTGAGATTTTTCAACTAGCACTGTTGATATTTCATGATAATCAGTGGTGATAGGAAGATCAAATCCCCCATCCTCGAGTGCCTTAAAGAGGTTTTCACTCTCGGATATGTCCTTTATTTTTACTTTTTCATGGTCAAGAGGTGCCTTTCAGTTTTCACCTAGTGACCTATCTTTTTCTATTCTATTTATTTCACTTTTGCGACTGAAGGATTTGATGCTTCCACCAAAATGTGCTAGTTTAGGGAGATCCATCATGAAACCTGCTTTATGAGCACCCAATGGAATGGCTTGTTGTAATCCCATGAATTCAACAATAGCTTTGTCATTTTCAAATGTGTCAAATATAGGTGCCCCCTGTTGGTCCCAATCGACAAGGTCAGGATATACAAGTGAAAGGGTAATTGATGAACGGTTTTGGCTAGAGGAAGTGGTAGAAATCATGAAGATGGAGGTTTCTTGAAAAAGGTCGATGATATGGAGGGAGGAGTTGTCGATGGTATCTAAATTAGATGTCTCTCCTACTAAAGAAGGTCTGGCTTCCATATTGGAAATGCACTTAATGTCTTTGGAAGGCAGTACCTTTGGCTAAAAGCCAAGGCCTTGCTTATTAAACTTCTTAGACACAACAATGGGTTCAATAGGTCCTTGTTCCTGTGATCCCAATCCTCCATGTCCTTTGTAGCCCATGTTCTTAATGATGCGAAACCCATTGTTATATCTCTCCACTTCATGTTGTACTTGGTTGTTCTCATCATAGAATATCCAAGAATTAATGTCATCAATGTCTTCATCATCAAGGAATCCACCTTTAATGAATATTGTAGGGGGAGCTTTTATAAAAGCTACGGATGAAGATGCCTTGGATGTAGAAGGTTTGCCATGAGATTTGGGGGACAAGGGAAGAGTTCCAACACAACAAGATTCTTGCAATGTGCACTCACCTGGACCATGTTCAGTGTACTTGATACAGAGATTTGGAGTGGCTTTGCTAGATGATGGCTTGAGTAGGGTGGATGGGTCTACATAGGATGAAGATGGATATGTTTCAGTGTTGATAGGAATGTTGTTAGGGCTTTGATATTTATCTTGAAAGGTGTTAGTGCCTAAATTGACTGGTAGTTTTTTGAGCAATTTTCATTCAGGCACTCTCCCTAAGTATCCAAAAAATGTTCTAAGTGTTGGACCTCCTCAGCAGTTTTCAGCTGCATCATCATATTTTCTTGAGGAGGAGGTCATCATCATCATATTTGTTTCGATGAAGGTCAGCATCATCATGTTCTCCGTCGACCGGTTTCTCATCGTCATCATCATATTTCACTATCGGGTGATGTTTGGTTATTATCCTGATGATGCTAACGAGCTACAGTGCGCCCTGATTTGCTTGCGGGGGTGATTTCTCAAGTATCCGGTGATCTTCCAATTATCACCTTGCCCAAACATGATGATGATGTTGCCCCGATATTCTGAAGGGCTTATTCTCTAAGTTGTTCGACCTGCTTGCTTTTTCTTAAGGGTCGTCATCATCATCATCATATTTCCAGTTATCACCGTGTTGCTTGCGGGGGTCATCATATTTTCTGCCTTCATGATATTTCGCCGGGGTGATATCTTTATCATCGGGTGATCTTGGTTATGATCATCCTGATGATGTTGTTGAAGAGTTCTAAGTGCGACCCGATATTCACTGGGGTCATCATATTTTGAACGTCAGGATGATCTTAGTCAATATCATCCTGATGATGTTGTATCACTTCTTGTTCGTTGTTTTGTCATCCTGATGATGCTGACGTCATCCTTATATCAGGGTGATATCTTTTTCTCTGCCTATCTGCATCATGATATTTCTGAAGGAGGGGGTGATATTTTCATATCACTCGGGCGTATGTTTGTTCCAGCGTCATGATGATGCTGATATCAAGGAGATATCTGCCTGCCGGCTTCGTGCATTATCTAGTGGGGGTGATCTTTTCAAGCATCATCATATTCAGTTATCGCCCCGATCTTATAGTGGAGCTACAGTGCAACATGATGTTTGTGCATCAGGATGATATTTCCAAATATCCGGTTGTCTTCCGAATATCATCCTGATGTTAATATGATGATGACGTCATCAAGGTCCGGGGGGGGTCATATTTCTAACACTGATCATCTTGTGGAGGTCCCCCGATATTTGCAAACATGATGATGACGTCATCCGGATATGAGGAGGTGCGCAGTAGGCAGATATGATGATGACGTCAGCAGGATATGATGATGACATCATCAGGATGTTCATCGGCCAGACTTTTGGTATAGGCTCAGCAGGAGGATGTTCCTCCGATGGATCAGGTTGTGCTGATGAAGGCGATTATCATGCAGGTTGTATTGCAATATGATGCTGACGTCAGGGTGATTTTTCAAGCAACAGGATATCATGTTGCTGGAGGATGATGATGATGAAGTCTTATACTAGTGTCGTCAGGAGCAAAAGCACCGACATGATATATGCTCATGACCTAGTATATAAAGTGTTAATGAGGTTGCTGCGGGGTGCATGTGGGATAATTGATATCCTGCATTTTCAAATATCATGATGATGAATCTCGGCGGGAAATAGTTGCGATTAACTGTCTGATGTTCTTCCCAAGGCCGCGGGTTGGTGCGCCATTAATGGCGATTGTTGCAGAGGTATGGGCGATGGCGTGGGCTGATCTAGTACCCGGTTGAAGATCTGGATCCCTAGGCAGTGGCGCAGGGCTCAAAAAATCTTCCTGTCTCCTCCCCCACCTGCTGCATTAATGTTTGAGCGCCATTTTTATGATACTGTATATCTGGCGGGATTTTTGGTCAACCTGGTAGTTAATGCTGAATACACCCTCCTGCTATATAATGCAGACGGTGTTATTCATTCAGGGTTGTTGAAAGTTGAGGATTTTTGGCTCTGTAATCCAAAACCAGCTGATCTGGTTGCTCTGTACAGCTTAAACTTGTGAGTTTATGTATCTCTTGTTGTACGATTTGGCATGAATCCACTGATTTCATGGTTGATCTTATATGAGTAATGCTATCTTAGCATGTGTTGTGTTAATTCTGTCTCCAGTATTGCATGTATTCTTCTTCTGGATCTGGATATTTGTGTAATGTTTAGATTCTAGAGCATAGAATTCCTATGTTGAATGTCTGATCTTTTAACTTCTGCTCAAGGGGCAGATTAAACTGTTTTCAAGTTGAACATTGGGAAGGGTATACTGCAGTAGGGATGCCATAAGTAGAGATAACTTAACACTCTTCATTGGGAGATATCTGTAAGGTAGATATCATGTGTATCCCCCTGAAATCCAGTTTTAGCTATTCATGCTGATCATTCACAAGTGTATGTCTACCGACTCCAAGCCCTGGATAGGCACCAATCTAGTTCTGTGTTGAGGTTATACACCATGTCCAGCTTTGCATCCAAAATTCATATCAAACCATTTCATACTTCCACTTGTTAGTTGTAGGAGTAGGATTAGGAACCCCTTGCATGCTCTCATACCCAACCAGACATCATGTCCAAGAATGTTGCCAGCCTTGTGATCTATCATGCAGATCTTGGTCCATACATGAGAGTATTCTGCCTGTTGTTGTCAAGTTAGATCCTTCTATCTTTGAGCTAGTCAAGGTTACATCTTGAGTTATAGGGATACCCCCCTTGGTGCGGCAGAACCAGAAGTGAAGGGGAGGAGCTCACGCAACCTCCTGTATTCAGTTGGCTGAATCTGCCTATGCATTAGAACTGGCAATCCCTAATGCTGATTCAGAAGAAACGTCAACAAAATGGCGACTCTGCTGGGGATGGACTAAAAAATGATATACTTGTGGCCCATCCGAGTCACTAACAAAATGATGCTCTACTGGTGGAATGAACCTGGAAAAGTAGCTTTCAGCTATTGAAAATTTTGTCCTCTCTGGAGAGGTGGCGACTCTGCAAAAAAGATCCAAATGCACATGAAAGATGGATGTATGTGATGTGATAGAAATGTGTTGTTCATTTTTCTGCATCTGTATGAGAAAAGGTACCTTGTTCCTTCCCCTTTATTTGCTATTTTACTGCATAGGTTAGATGCCAGGGGAAGCCTTAGGTCTTAGACAGACAAACAATGTCTAAGAGTAAGATTTTTATGAATCCAAGTATGAATTATCCCATACTCAGTGGTAAAATGTTGGATAAAGGAATAGAAGAGATAAGAAATAGGTTGATATTCTTAGAGGCTGAGCAGGCCCAGTTAAAAAGCAGTAACCCTGTTGTGTCTGCCTGTCAGAAAGCTAAACCTCCTGTCAGCCCTTTTGATCCTTTGTATGACCAACTGGATTTGTCATGGGTGGATTATAAAGTAGAAACTATGCCTGCTAGGATATACTGTCAGATGCCTAGATTTAGTGGTCACAGTGTATGTGATGGGAATGCACATATCCAAAATTTTCAAAGTTTTATGGGAAAATATTCATTCAGAGATGAGGATATGTGGATGAGGTTTCTTGTTAGGTCCTTTGACGCAAAAGCAAAAGACTGGTATTTGAGCTTTCCAAAGAAATTTTTTGCCTGTTGGGATGAGCTTGCTGACTGTTTCAAGGAAGAATTTGCAAAAGAACCGGCTGATCTTGTTGCAGAATTGATGAGAATCAGAAAACAAGATGAAGAGCCATGTGTTGTTTTCAGTCATAGGTTTGTAGTAGCCCTTTCACATGTCCCTGAAAGTTTCAGACCTGATATTTCAGCCTGTGTTGGCATATTCTTTGAAGCTTTTGAGGAGGGCTCTAGTGCATTACTGAGGGATTTCAAGGTGACAAGTATGCATATGGCATACAAATTTTTAGAAAATGTAGAAGAAATGAGAAATGTGCACCTGCTGAAACCCCTCTCCCCAGGCCTTGGTGTGAGGAATGGTTATGAAGCTGCAAATGACCAAATGATTATGGCATCATGTGCAGATAAAAATGAAAATAAAAGCATAGAGGTTGAGACTGCTGTATTTGAACATAATGCTAACAATACTGCTCAACTGGATTGTTCACCAGTTGAGGATGCCAGTGAAAGGACTAATGAGGATTCCCATTGCAATGATGAGGCAGTTGACCATGAAAACAATAACGAGGTTGTGGACAGCGATGAGCAATTTTTGGAATGGACCTGTGGAGAAAATTGTGAGTATTGTACTCAAGACAGAGAAGATATAAGCAAAGAGAGAGGCAGTCCTATGTGTGACCCATTGCCTACCTTTCAAACACATGGAGATCATGAAGAGCAGTCAGAAATTGAAATAAGTGCTAGTTCAGAGCATGATTGTTTTTCATTTGATGGCTGTTTTGCTTATGACACACAGGCTGATACTCCTCCACAGAGTGAATCCATTGGTGATGAAGATGTGTGCTCTGCTGCCCATGAACAAATGGCATACTATGATGAAACTGATGCACCTGGATTACCCATTTATGACACATATGGTGATGAGGATCCGTCTGAGTATGGTGAAGATCTAGACACTATTTTTGGCTTGGATTCTGTTTCTCATCCTGATGAAAGAGGAAACAACATACATCAGGTAAGTGACTGTGAAAATGTGCCTGACTTAAAAGAGATGCCAGAGCCTGATCTTTTCCAGCCTGGTGTACCAGATGGTTGTGTACATGATGTACACAATTGTGATTTTGAAAGCTTTTCTTTTGATGAGCCAGCATATAATACAATGAGCCTTGATCTTCCTAGTTTTGTGGTGGACTCCGAGTGTTTCCTATTTGCAGTCCAGCTAGGAGATCATGTTGCAATGCATGATGATGATATAGGTGATAAGTGCTATATGCCATATGAACATGCATTGTTTGATACATTCTGCACCCACATGTCACATGATGCTGAGGGTTATCTGCACAAGGGTGATGATGACAAGCCAAATCAGAGGGTTGAATATGCAGATGACAAGATTTGTTTGTGGGTGGATCTTTGTAGTATCTCCAAGCTTGACCTAGTGCATGCAGATGAAAACAAGATATTTGACAAAGGGAGATACATGTTTTTCTTTTCTTGGTGGCCTTAGGCCATCAAGTGTGTTTGGTGATGCAGGTCAGTGCAGTATTTGACTCTGTGCCCAATGGATAAGGGACTGGTCTGCATCCCAGAGATCTGGGGTTCTCGCTGCAGGTTTTCACCTGCATGTCCCCAGACAGAGCCACTGTTAGTGCCTGAATTGACTGGTAGTTTTTTGAGCAATTTTCATTCAGGCACTCTCCCTAAGTATCCAAAAAATGTTCTAAGTGTTGGACCTCCTCAGCAGTTTTCAGCTGCATCATCATATTTTCTTGAGGAGGAGGTCATCATCATCATATTTGTTTCGATGAAGGTCAGCATC
The DNA here is from genome assembly GCA_027924645.1 of Cunninghamia lanceolata. Taxonomy (NCBI): domain Eukaryota; kingdom Viridiplantae; phylum Streptophyta; class Pinopsida; order Cupressales; family Cupressaceae; genus Cunninghamia; species Cunninghamia lanceolata. Next base: position 2,379,229 of record BSBN01001091.1, read on the forward strand.
ATCATGTTCTCCGTCGACCGGTTTCTCATCGACATCATCATATTTCACTATCGGGTGATGTTTGGTTATTATCCTGATGATGCTAACGAGCTACAGTGCGCCCTGATTTGCTTGCGGGGGTGATTTCTCAAGTATCCGGTGATCTTCCAATTATCACCTTGCCCAAACATGATGATGATGTTGCCCCGATATTCTGAAGGGGTTATTCTCTAAGTTGTTCGACCTGCTTGCTTTTTCTTAAGGGTCGTCATCATCATCATCATATTTCCAGTTATCACCGTGTTGCTTGCGGGGGTCATCATATTTTCTGCCTTCATGATATTTCGCCGGGGTGATATCTTTATCATCGGGTGATCTTGGTTATGATCATCCTGATGATGTTGTTGAAGAGTTCTAAGTGCGACCCGATATTCACTGGGGTCATCATATTTTGAACGTCAGGATGATCTTAGTCAATATCATCCTGATGATGTTGTATCACTTCTTGTTCGTTGTTTTGTCATCCTGATGATGCTGACGTCATCCTTATATCAGGGTGATATCTTTTTCTCTGCCTATCTGCATCATGATATTTCCGAAGGAGGGGGTGATATTTTCATATCACTCGGGCGTATGTTTGTTCCAGCGTCATGATGATGCTGATATCAAGGAGATATCCGCCTGCCGGCTTCGTGCATTATCTAGTGGGGGTGATCTTTTCAAGCATCATCATATTCAGTTATCGCCCCGATCTTATAGTGGAGCTACAGTGCAACATGATGTTTGTGCATCAGGATGATATTTCCAAATATCCGGTTGTCTTCCGAATATCATCCTGATGTTAATATGATGATGACGTCATCAAGGTCCGGGGGGGTCATATTTCTAACACTGATCATCTTGTGGAGGTCCCCCGATATTTGCAAACATGATGATGACGTCATCCGGATATGAGGAGGTGCGCAGTAGGCAGATATGATGATGACGTCAGTAGGATATGATGATGATGTCATCAGGATGTTCATCGGCCAGACTTTTGGTATAGGCTCAGCAGGAGGATGTTCCTCCGATGGATCAGGTTGTGCTGATGAAGGCGATTATCATGCAGGTTGTATTGCAATATGATGCTGACGTCAGGGTGATTTTTCAAGCAACAGGATATCATGCTGCTGGAGGATGATGATGATGAAGTCTTATACTAGTGTCGTCAGGAGCAAAAGCACCGACATGATATATGCTCATGACCTAGTATATAAAGTGTTAATGAGGTTGTTGCGGGGTGCATGTGGGATAATTGATATCCTGCATTTTCAAATATCATGATGATGAATCTCGGCGGGAAATAGTTGCGATTAACTGTCTGATGTTCTTCCCAAGGCCGCGGGTTGGTGCGCCATTAATGGCGATTGTTGCAGAGGTATGGGCGATGGCGTGGGCTGATCTAGTACCCGGTTGAAGATCTGGATCCCTAGGCAGTGGCGCAGGGCTCGAAAAATCTTCCTGTCTCCTCCCCCACCTGCTGCATTAATGTTTGAGCGCCATTTTTATGATACTGTATATCTGGCGGGATTTTTGGTCAACCTGGTAGTTAATGCTGAATACACCCTCCTGCTATATAATGTAGACGGTGTTATTCATTCAGGGTTGTTGAAAGTTGAGGATTTTTGGCTCTGTAATCCAAAACCAGCTGATCTGGTTGCTCTGTACAGCTTAAACTTGTGAGTTTATGTATCTCCTGTTGTACGATTTGGCATGAATCCACTGATTTCATGGTTGATCTTATATGAGTAATGCTATCTTAGCATGTGTTGTGTTAATTCTGTCTCCAGTATTGCATGTATTCTTCTTCTGGATCTGGATATTTGTGTAATGTTTAGATTCTAGAGCATAGAATTCCTATGTTGAATGTCTGATCTTTTAACTTCTGCTCAAGGGGCAGATTAAACTGTTTTCAGGTTGAACATTGGGAAGGGTATACTGCAGTAGGGATGCCATAAGTAGAGATAACTTAACACTCTTCATTGGGAGATATCTGTTAGGCAGATATCATGTGTATCCCCCTGAAATCCAGTTTTAGCTATTCATGCTGATCATTCACAGGTGTATGTCTACCGACTCCAAGCCCTGGATAGGCACCAATCTAGTTCTGTGTTGAGGTTATACACCATGTCCAGCTTTGCATCCAAAATTCATATCAAACCATTTCATACTTCCACCTGTTAGTTGTAGGAGTAGGATTAGGAACCCCCTGCATGCTCTCATACCCAACCAGACATCATGTCCAAGAATGTTGCCAGCCTTGTGATCTATCATGCAGATCTTGGTCCATACATGAGAGTATTCTGCCTGTTGTTGTCAAGTTAGATCCTTCTATCTTTGAGCTAGTCAAGGTTACATCTTGAGTTATAGGGATACCCCCCTTGGTGCGGCAGAACCAGAAGTGAAGGGGAGGAGCTCACGCAACCTCCTGTATTCAGTTGGCTGAATCTGCCTGTGCATTAGAACTGGCAATCCCTAATGCTGATTCAGAAGAAACGTCAACAAAAGGCATGACAAAACTCAAATGGATTAGGATCGGCATGGATAGTAACTTCAACACTGTTATGCGAAAATTTGAGACATTGATGGTATGTAGATGAAACTACTTTGAGGGCATGGATCCATGGACGGCCAAGGATGATGTTATAAGGAAGCTCAATATCAAGAACTTGACAATGGGTGTTAGTAATGACTGGACCAACTTGAATAGGCAAGTGAATAATTCCTTCAGTATCTCTCTCGACATCATCGTATGCTTTGATAGTAATGACCTTGGAAGTGTCAACATCTTTCTCAAAATATCCCAATTGCTTTATTAGTTTTAAGGAACATATATTAAGACTAGCTCCACCATCCATTAAGATTTGTTTGATACAGCGTTGTTTTACAAATACTTCTATGTGGAGGGCTTCATTATGTGATGGGTTGATGGATGGTCGAAGATCTTTGTCAGAAAAATTTAGATGGCAAGGGGCTGCAATGCTAGCTACCATAGATTGGAATTGTGTAGTATCGATATTATTAGGCACCAAGGATTCTTGCAATGCTTTATAAAGGATAGCCTTGTGGGTGGGAGATATGTGAAGCAATTCAAGGATGGAGATATGTGCAGGTGTTTTGCCAAGGTGATCAAGGATATTATAGCTAGAAGATAGTCGAGGAGGATTGACAGGCACTCCTTGAATGGTAACGCAGCCTCTTCTAGTAGTTACAGTGCAATTGGGTGCTTTGCCTTGGATAGTAATGGTAGAAATGTGGGCTCAGTCAATGCGGCCAATCGTGGATGACTCATAATTGTAATGGATGGCATTCCCAGTATGAGGGTTACTTAGTTTGTCATGAGATGGAAGTGGATTACTGAAAGCATCTAGATCATAGTTCGATGTTAGTTGCTGTGTAGGTTGTGATGTTGGAGGTGTGATTTTAATTAAACCTTGATCGATGCAATCTTGAATGACATGCTTTAAGTGCATACAACCATTTTTTTATGTCCCTTGGCTCTATGGTATTCGCAATACTCATTCTCTTTGTACCAAGGAGATTTGAAGACTGGTTCATTGGTGGGTGGTGCATCTAGTAATGTGATATCTCCCACTTGGACAAGTTTTTGAAAGACTACCTCCATAGGTTTCACTAAAGGAGTAAATTGTCACTGATGTGTTGGATTTGTTCTTGGTCAGTTTTGTTTGAAAGGTTGATTTGATGTAGAGGTGGCTTAGATGTTAATAGGAGCTTTAATTGTTTGAATGTTCTTTGCATCCACAATACCGTCATTAACAACATTCTTATTCTTGCTCCAAAAGTAGGATTTATCATTGGAATTTTGAGGATTGTCTTTGTTATCTCTGAAAATCTTGATAGTACCCTTAGCAATTAAAGCATATTCAATGATGGTTCCTTCGGAAACAAGTTTGTCAAACGTGCTAGCACTTTACAATTGTAGTTGGAATGAAATCTCGAGATGAAGATTTTGGATGAAGATATCAAGCTATTGTTTCTCAAGTATTTCCCATGATAGTTTTCTAGCCATATTACGCCATCATTGAGTAAATGAGGAGAAAGTTTCACCATTGTGTTGTTTGTTGTTGAGAAAGTCGTTCATGTTCACTTCATGTTCAATGTTAAAAGCGAAATGTGATCGAAATTTGTTTGCTAGTTCTGCAAAAGACTTAATTCCTGGAGCTAAATGAGAGAACCATTCAAGGGCTTGTCCCACTAAGTTTCAAGGAAATAGTCTCAAAAGATATGTATCGTCTTGAGCAACATCGAGACATGCAACAAAGAATGCTCTCTGATGGTCTTTTGGATTTCCTTTTCCTTTGTATTTGTCAAATTGTGGAATTTCAAAGTGTGGCAAAAAAGGTGTCATATTAAGTGACTTGTCAAATGGATAAGCACATATGTCTCCTAAGGAAAATGTCTTCTTGCTTTGTCCTACGGCCTTGTTAATCATTTATTCAACATCCGCTTGAGAAAGGTGATGTTGTTGCAAAGGAGGTTGATGGTTCGCAGATGAAGTGTAATATGGTGTATATTGTGGTTGTTGTTGTTGTGGGATGTATGAGGACATGACCATTTGTTGAGGTTGCATGCTCACAATATATGTCAAAGGATTAGTATGTGACACATATGTGTTTGAGGATTGTTGTCCTTGAGACACAAGTGGTGGTTGGGTATATTGTGATGAATTAGCACCAAGGGTTTGCATCACATGTGAAGTAGAAGATGGATTGACATTGGTCAATGGTTGTGAATTCAGAGTTGGATTTGTAATATGGTAAGCGATGGAAGGATTGGTGGATGTGGAAGAAGGATGGACATTTGGGTTTGTGTTTTGGACAACATGAGGATTGGTATATGTCATGTGTTGGGTGACAATGGGTAATCCTTGGGTTGCATAAGACGAATTGATGGTTTGTGAAGGATTATATGAGGGTGGCAAAATTGATGTAAGTTGATCAACATAAGAGACAATGGCGCTAGGATTAGCTTGTGATACAATAAGCGGGTCACTCATGTCAATGAGACTAACATTGGGGTTATATGGTGTGTTGGATGGATCCTTGGAAATCATGGAGACCATAGTAGCGATGATAGGAAAAGGAGTGTGGGATATGGTTTCCACATGTGATGCAATAGGAGTAGCAGATTGCAATGGCTGTGAGACTTGTACGGTTTGTGGTGTTTGGATAGCTTGCAAAACTTGTAGAGTTTGCGATATTGGGATGGCTTGTGATGTTTGAGGAATTTGCACTTGTGCAATATGGACAGCTTGTGTTGCTTGAGATCGAGATACGGTCATGGTAGGAGAAGGTGTATGTTGTGGAACATGGAAAGGTGGAACACTCAAATTTTGTGAAAGGAAAGGAAGTACCTCTGTGGGAGTTATCAAAGATTCTAGAGTGTACTCCGAGTGTGGTGCATGTGATGGAGTAGCAATAGGCAATGAAAGAGATGGGTTGGAAGGTGGATTTTGTAGCATGGACATGGTATGAGATGGTGTGGCTATAGTGGATGGTCCCTTTGCAACAACAATGGGAGTGTTTGGATCATGTTCTTGAATAGTGGATATGTCAAAGTCACTTGGTAATTTGGCTCCCATACAGGCTAATTGCAAGAAGTAGCGATTAGGATCAGATAAAACAAGTTTCTCAACTTGGTCCCATACGTGTGTGTCTCTAAATTCTGATAAGTCATCTTGGGATTGCTCTTCATAATTCTCTGAAAATGTTTGAGGTTGCACTTGTTGTGAAGATGATGGACCAACAGTGTATCCTTCAGGCACAAACATGTGAGAAAGCATGCCAGTTGTAAATTGAGTTGCATCTCTAAGGGGCGTTGATCAGGATTGTTGCATCTTGGCTTCCATCTCAGCTCGCAATTTTTCTTCCATTTCAGCTCTATATTGACTCCTAGTTTGAGGCATGATGTTTGATGTTGAAAGTTGGACTTTAGCTTGTCAAGATTGAGACCCAAAAGGTGATGGTTTGCTAATTGTTTGGAGTTGGTTTGTTTTGCTAGTTTGTTGGTTGCTTGGTTGTTTATTGGGTTGCTTGGTTTCTTGTTGTTGTTTGATAAAATTCCCTAGAGGATAGCTCACACACTCAAGGGAAAAGCTAGTTGTTGATGTTGTTTGCTAATTTTTCTAGGGCTAAGTAAAGCCAAAAGGACAATGTTTGGTTGCTGGGTTTGCTAGTTGGTTGTTGTTTTGGGGTCTCAAAAGGATGAAATCTCAAAAAAGTCTAATGGATTGATATGCTCAAGATAGAAGACAATGCTTAGGTTGTTGTAACTGATCAAAGGACTATCTAAAAGCTGGTTACAAATCTAAGAATGTCTGAAAGTGCTACTGATTGGGATGGATGGATACTGACTGTTGATATTTGACCAAAAGTGACTAGTAATAGCTCAAAAGCAACTCAGATGAGGCCAAAGGTGACAGATAATAGCTCAAAAGCATTCTGGTTTTGTTTCAGATGACAGATTGTAGTGTTGACCAGAGGTGACCAGTTTCAGGCTAAAAGTGATTTACTGCTATTTAAAAGTGGCGCGGGTTTGCCAGAAGTGAGTAGTTGTTGATTAAAAGTAATCTGATTTTTGCAAAAAGTGAACAACTGTTGTTTAAAAGTGATCTGGATGCCTAAAGGTGAGAAGTTAAGGTTCAAAGGTGATCTATGTCTGATAGGGAATATGTTTGAATGGTGTTTTTGACAAGAAAATAGTAATTACAGTCACTCACACTCACAACATACACAAGCTTGTACAACCTAGGCTAGGAAAGGATTGTATTTGTTGAGTTCCCTTGCCGTGCCTATTCAAAGCAGATAGCTTTAGGATCTTGGTAGCATCGGCTCCTCTCCACGGCACTCACTTCTCATGCATACCAAGATCTAGGTTTCCCAAGGCTTGTCCCCCCACCAAACCTTAGGATTGTCCTTGCTATCTCTACTAAGAACCACGAGAATCAGGGCGGCTTCAAAGATCCCACCTTTTACATCAACAAATAGAAGGTTTTTGGCTACTACACAAGGTGGTAGGATTAGGTTTTCAATTATACGCTTGATCTTGTTAACTTGATTTTTACCTATCCACATTTTAACAATTCATACTTTGATTTTTTGCATCGCTTTTGAGTCTCAGCTGCTCGCATCTGGGTCAGTCTATGTTGTTTTTGATTAGTAACATTTCACCTTCAACCGAATACAGATCACTTTTGACCAACAGTTGATCACCTCTGGTAATTGTGCCGCTTTTAGTTTTATTATTTATAGTTCAGTTTTCTTGGATACTAATTAGTTATTTGTGTAGCATCTTATCAATTGTCTAAGAAAAGGAGGTTGTGAAACTACTAACATACTTGTTGCAGCTCCGATCGGTCCAAGACATTACATTTTATCACTAATTTAGGAACATTTGGGCTTGGTGCTTAAAAATAATCATTGTTTGCTTTGTGCTTGATTTATCTTTTTTGGATTGTTTGTTGTGCATGTTTGTAACACAATTTTAATAACAAAAGTATCCTCTCCCCTTGCCTATCAAATGGATCTTGGGTGTATGATAACTTGTTATTATCTTTAGAGGGCATGCCTTCCCAGTGTGAGAAGGGGTATGACCCAAGCGGTAACGGGCTAAAGCCAAGTCCTTTCGAACCACTATATAAGAAAAGTGTTCGTGTTGAAATCCACAAACAACGGGTGTTGTGTTATACCAACAACCAACCTCCCCCAAAACCCTCCAAGGCATAACCCTTGAAGGCTAGGAGACTCCATAATGGAGAGTGGCACTACCGCACGTATAGCCACCTGAATGGATGCCCTTGCTAGCAAAGAATCAAATCCAAGTGAAATTAAAAGCATGCAATTCAAGAACAATATCACCTAGATTGTATGATTCATTGTTTATGATGTGGATTGCTTCTCAATAATGAACAATTATGAAGATAGAAGCTACCATGATGGATGGATGATAATGATAATATGCTAGATGTATGCTAAAGTGTTCAATATGCTCAAGATGATAATGTAGATGCTACATGAAAAAATGATGGATAGATGTAGTATGAAATGAGAGGGTGTTTATATAGACCTCAACCAAAATCAATCAACGGTGGAGATTTGGTGGCTATGTGAATGGCTAAGATGAATCGATAATCATAGGTGAATGTGTAGATGACAAGTGGAGGGTGTTAGACTTAGGGCACACAACTGAGAGGGGGAGTGAATCAATTGTGCAAAACTTTCTCAAATTACACACTTAAATCCTCTTAGTGATTAGCAGTATATCAATCATGAAACATAATGCATTCAAATTAAAAGCAGAAACACATCAACACATAAGACACCAAGATTTTGACGTGGAAAACCCAGTTAAGGGAAAAACCACGGGGTGATTAACCCAAGATTGTATTCTCTGTTAGAAGAATAGAAAGAACAAAATGGCACATGCCAATTAGGGCTCACTACCCGAGCACACTGCTCACAAGAGGCTCACTGCCTACAAGAGACACACTGTCTACAAAGAAATAAGTATCACCTACTTGAACTAGAAAATAGCATCTTCACCATGCCTGAATCAGTTCCATTTAAGCTCAATACTTCTGCTCTACCTTTTGCTCTCTTCCTTACTTCCACACTCTTATTTCCCCAAGGGCAACTTTTAAATTATTTCGTAACCCCTTATTTATACAAGACATCAACTTAGGAATAATCATCTAAGTCGGCAAACATCTACAAGAACATCCACAAGATGTGTAACTTATCCGGTCGGCCAATCTGAGGAAGAACACCACCATTCAGAGGTTATACTTCAATAACAAGCTCTAACTCCAATGCGGACCACTAACACATACTGGACACAATCCAAAGACCTTCACAAGGTTTCCTGAATTAGCAAGAACATCTGCATTTCATCTGCATACTGAAATCCTTCTCTCTTTCATCTGGAACCTCAAGAACACTATCTGTCACCACTGTCACCAAAGAATGGATACTTCTGGACCTTCAATCTATGAATCAATCAAGTTGACACATCACAAGGACTTCCTTAACACTCCCTCAAATCCACAGAACATGAAACTGTACTTCCAAATCTCACCAGACCTGTCTGTGTCACTCTATTACCTTTGAACACCTACCGGAACCGGTTTTACTTGAGCAACCACAACTTCTTCATATCTTCATGCAGACCTCTGAAATCTCTACTGGACCACCTTAAGACACATATCTACAAACCCTTTAATCCGCATCCTCTAATGCTCATTATATCTTGGACTTTTGCCTTGCTGTCATCACTGTTCCTGATTGAGACTAATTTTCTCAATATCGTCAGCTCACAGCTCATCCAAACCTTATCATTAATGCAATAGGAGTATGTTGACATCAATGACAACACCAGTTAGGCCCATACTTGCAACAAAGGGAAGATAAGGCTCATGTGTGACCGTGTACATAAAAAGTACTACATGTGAAAGATATTAAATAAAAGATGTAGTACCACACATGTTTTTAAATAAAAGAGGCACACATGTCGACTCATGATGATAAATGATAAGAGAAATTAATTAAATAAATAAGATTTATTTAATTAATTGGAAAGTGGGATTATGAAGGGATTTTAATTAAATAAATAAGATTTATTTAATTAAAATAGATAGAAATAGATAATTAAATAATTAAAGATTATTTAATTATAGATTAGAGGAAATAGAAGAAATAGATAATGAATTAATTAAATAAATATGAATTTATTTAATTAATAGAAGAAATAAGGGATAGGGAAATTGCTCGAGTGTGTTAGACAAATGCAGGTGATAGCTAATGCAATATTTTGATACTAATGATAATTAGGTCAATTTTGGGTGTCTACAATAACCCCTAACTTTTCTCTGAGATACTCAAAAGTATCCTTAGACAGAGGTTTGGTGAAAATGTCTGTAATCTAGTCTTTTGTAGATACATATTCCAACTTGACTTCATTCTATGTCACTTTTTCCCTTAGAAAGTGATATCTTATAAATATGTGCTTTGTCCTTGAATGCATTACTGGATTCTTTGATATGTTTATGGCACTTGTATTGTCACAAAAGATTGCAATTGGATATTCATACACAACTCTGATGTCCTTCAATGTCTACTTCATCCACAACACTTGAGTACAACTACATGTTGCTGCAATATATTATGCTTCTGTAGTGGACAGAGATATTGAGTCTTGTTTCTTGCTTATCCAAGATACCATCCTTTTTCCCAAAAAGAATGCACCTCCACTTGTACTTTTTATGTCATCTACATCTCCGGCCCAATCTGCATCAATGTATGCACTGAGAGTGAAATCATTGTCCTTTGGATACCACAAACCATAATCCATTGTGCCTTTCAAATATCTCAGAATTCTCTTGACTACCATCACATGTGACTCCTTAGGCTCTGCTTGAAATCTTGCCACAAGACAAACTGCATGCATTATGTCAGGTCTAGTTTGAGTCAAATAAAGTAATCCTCCAATCATAGATCTGTACCTTTTTTGATCTACCATAGGTGAATCATCATTTTTGCTCAACTTACAACTGATTATCATGGGAGTATTTACCGGTTTATAGTTTTCCATCCTAAACTTATTTAACAACTCTTTCACATACTTAGACTGAGAAATGAAGATACCTTTATCTGATTGATTTATTTGCAGACCTAAAAAGAAATTCATCTCACCGAACATGGACATTTCAAATTCACTTTGCATTTCTCTAGCAAAAATTGTGCACACACCTTCATTGCCTCCAAAGATAAAGTCATCAACAAAGACTGCAACAATTAGGATTTGTTCATTATTGATCTTGAAATAGAGATTGTTATCGATGGTACTCTTGGTGAATCCTAACTATATCAGATACTTATCCAACCTAGCATACCAAGCCCTGGGGGCTTGTTTTAACCCATACAATGCCTTCTTCAATCTGCATACCATGTCACCTTGATGTGATGACTAGAATCCTTTCAGTTGTTCAATATAGACTTCTTCTACAAACTCTCCATTCAAGAATGCAGACTTTACATCCATCTAATATACCTTAAAATCTTTGTAGGCTGCAAATGCCAAAAACATTCTTATGGCTTCAATCCTTGCCACTGGTGCAAATGTTTCCTCAAAATCTATTCCTTCAACTTGAGAGTATCCTTTGTATACCAACCTTTCTTTGTTTCTTACTACACCATTCTCATTCATCTTGTTTCTGAAAACCCACTTGGTACCAATTATATTTTTATCTACATCAATTCTTCTTTCATAGCCTTTACCCAATTCTCATCATTGCAAGCTTCATTCACAATCTTAGGTTCAATCTTGGAAATCAGACAAAAATTTACTTGTTCTTCTACAATTTTTCTTCTGGTTAGGACTTCTTTGCTCTTATCTACTATAATTTGACCTTCAGAATGATTAATTTTTACATACCTTAGTGTCTTGGTAGCACTTTCCGGAGCTTGTTTCTCTTCATCTAAGTTGTCTTCATGCTGCACCACTTCTGAAATAGCCGGTTTATCTGCTTCATACCCACTTGATTCTGGAGACTTCTCCTTGCTTTCATTGACCTTAACATTTGCACTTTCAATGATCTTATTCAGCTTCATATTATAGCACTGGTAGGCCTTGCTCTTGGTGGAATAACCAAGGAAGATTCCTTCATCACACCTAGCATCAAACTTGCCTAGATCTTCTTCTCTTTTGATATAACATTTGCTACCAAAAACTTTGAGATATTTCATAGTAAGGACTTTACTATACCACAATTCATAAGGAGTCTTAGAAAGTTGTTACCTTTGACTTGGACTCTGTTTAGGATTTATACCGCAGTGTGAATTGCCTCTCTCCAATATACTTTCGGAAGATCAGCTTCCTTCATCATGGTTCTAGCAGCTTCTTGAACTGTCATGTTTTTCCTTTCAACAACTCCATTTTGTTGTGGAGTTCTAGGTGCAGATAATTATCTCTTTATCCCATGTTCTTCGCAAAAGAAATTGAATTCATTTGATGTAAACTCTCCTCCTCTATCAGACCTTAAACATTTGATCTTCAAATCCATCTCATTTTCAACCATTGCCTTAAATGCCTTGAACTTATCTAGAGCTTCTGCTTTTTCTTTCAAAAAGGTAACCCAAGTCATTCTAGAATAATCATCAATAAGCAACATGAAATACCTATCTCCTTGCAAAATTCTTACTCTTGTAGGTCCACACAAATTTGTATGCACTAGTTCCAGTAGTCCATCAACTGATTGGTCCTTGCTTTTGAAACTTGTTCTTGTTTGTTTCCCAAATTAACACTCCTTGCAAATAGGATTAGCAGGCTTCACAAGCTTAGGAAAATCTCTAACAGCCTGTGTAGTACTTATCTTCATAATGTTATCAAAATTGATGTGACACAGCCTTCTATACCATAGCCAACTTTCATCAGTCTGAGCCAACAAACAATAATTATCAGTTCTTTTCAAGTGATAGATATTACCTCTGGTCTTCTTACTAGTTGCAATGACTACTCCAAAGCTTTCCCTGATCTTGCATCCATTGTCCTTGAAGCTTAAATCATAACCTTTGTCACACATCTGACCCAGACTCAAAAGATTGTGCTTTAATCCTTTCACATACAATACATCTTCAGTATTATGCTTACCATCAAAAGAAATAGATCATTTTCCACAAATATTACCAGTTGTATCATCTCCAAACCTAACCAGTCCACCATCATATCTTTCCAAACTCACAAACTTACTTTTGTCACCAGTCATGTGGTGAGAGCAGCCACTATCAATAACCCATTCATCTTTGTCTTCAACAACCTGAGAAGCTAAAGCACTTTCCAATGGTTTTTCTTCCTTCACACAGCTAGCAGGATTAGTAGACATAGGTTCTTCCTTAATAGAAATAAACAAGCATTCATTACCAGAAGTACTAACATTATCTAGTTCACCATTATCTGATACTCCATCATCATCAAAATCTTCAACATAATAACATTTCTTTTGGATCCTAGGCCTATTCTCATATCGTTTTCTATTTCTTTCAATTCTTTCAGGACATTTGGAAGCAAAGTGGCCTACTTTACTGCAGGAAAAACATTTAAAAGATAATTTAGCTTTGAACTTACTAGATCCTCTTTGTAGTCTATCCACAAAGTTGGCTTCAATTTCATCAAACTCATCATCAGGTTCTACCTTGTACTTTTCTAATCTGGAGGTTTTCCCAGAAGTACTGGCTTTGAAGGCAGTCTCTACTTTTAGCAGGACATCACCAAACTCTCTCATTTCAAAAGCAGTAAGCTTACTAAGTTACCTATCTCTGTCAATCAATTTTACTTACATAAATTGTTCAATTGCAACTACCTTGTGACTGTAAGATTTGAAAGGAATCTAGGTGTGTGGAAAACACTTCCTACACTAATCTAAAGAGGAGAGAAGAGTGCAAATTTATTTTATCCTTTACAATTATAGAATTTAAAAAACATTAATGGAGATATTGCAGCAAACACATACACACATAAATGAGACAGAAGAGAGAGACAAAAGATATACGTGGGGAAAACCCTTATTGGGTGAAAAACCCCACACTCCAAAACACAACTCAAATGTATTCTGTAAACAATGAAGGTTACAATACAGTCATAAAGCCAATGCTCTTGCAAGAGTCTTTGACACTTCTATCTGGAGACAAACTAGCAGCATAATAGTACCTATCAATCACATAATGCATCACCTCTCCAAAACACCTATTTATAAAGAACATACAAGGCAAAAATGGCTCCACATTGATATGGGCATCCACCATGGCCTCATGGCCCAAAACCCATGCCTATGGACACTTGTCCAACAATGTAGGATGTTCCTGACACTTGTCAAGTCACCCCATCCCAAGGAGGTCACCTATTTCCAAAATGGGCAATGACAGATGCTCTTACGACTCTTACAACCATCATAGAATTTGTCATAGCTATCATAACTTACATTTGTAAGAGAATCTATCATACACAGGCTATAAATAGCATATTCTCTTACAACATGTCATATTCCACCTTGGGGTGCCCAAAGATGCATTTTTCAAAGATGCTTCTCGACACATGTCCATACCTATCATAGGATCTTCTATTTTCGACTCTTACATGTCATAACTTTGTCATAGGAATCTGTCATGACCATTTCGGTCAATATTCCCTTACACACATTCCAAGATGCCGACACATGGAAAAATATTCCTACCACTAAGTGGGATGCCTATCTCCTCATGTGAGGACAAATTTACATGTGGTCATATGCTATGTAGGATGACACATCACCATGCCAACTCCCACAAGATGACAACATAGGATTTGTATCCTAATTATACAATAGGCAATAAATAAATAAATACAATGAAATAATACAAGGAATTACCAAGGTTGAGACACCTTAATTCCCAACAAGTCTTTGGTAGAGATCTGAGAATTTTCATCACAACTTCCTTATCACCGAGAGTTCCCCCCATACCTTTTATTCCAATGACAAGTTCATCAACTCTTTGCATAAAGGTTGTTATGTTTTCATCTTCATTCATCTTCAAACTTTTATATTTCACTTTCAAACTTTGTAGCTTGGCCTCCTTCACAGAATCATCTCCCTCATATAGATTTTTCAACTTTTCCCATACCTCATTTGTAGTTTCAAGATCCACAACTTTTGTCAGTACTGAGTCATTCAATGAACTTAATAGAGCATCTTTTGCTTTAACATCCACTTCATATTCTTTGAATTCCTCTTCAGTCGTCAAACCATTTTGAGGCAAGGTGTATTTTGTTTCTGCAGCTTTCCATACTTTGTAACCAAGACAAAGCAGATGACTTTTCATTTGTGCCTTGCAAAGAGCATAATTCGTCCCATCAAAATGTGGTGCTTCCTTCTTATAAGACATTTTGGATCTTCCTCAAGCTGTTAGACTTTCTTCAGAGGAACCTCGCTTTGATACCAATTGTTGAAATGTGGCGGACAACTGAGAGGGGGGGTGAATCAGTTGTCCCAAAAACTCAAACATTTTTGCACTTAAACATTAATCACTTGTCTACACTTATTATGATTAAACAATAAATGCATGAAATCAGAAACATAAACATAGATGCAACATTAAACACAAGAGACACCAGATTTTTATGTGGAAAACCCCAAGGTGGGTAAAAACCACAGAGAGGATTAGCTCTTAAAATATATTGCAATCTTTGAAAAATGATGTTCAGGCTTGGTCACTCCACAGGCCTAGAACATACTGGCTCACTGCCATGAAGTATAGCTAGGTTTAGCAGGCTCACTGCCTCAACCCTACTAGTGGCTCACTGCCAAAATCACCATCTTCTTCATGTCTAAGATTAATACATTGAAGTAATGTAGTTCCTCTGCTCTGCTCTACCCTACTTTGCGTTATCTACTCGCCCTTTTCCTTATCTTCCCATTTTCACACAAGGACATCTTTTCCAATACTCAATTACAAGTATTTATACGCTTCATCAACCTTGGAATAATCATCAAGGTCAACATTACAATCATCAACCATTGGAACAATCTCCAAGGTCGGTATTACAAACATTTACAAAATAGGTCTTGACCTAATACAAATTATTCTAAGGAATTGTAGTATAAATGTATGCAGATCATGCCACGCCTTAGCTGGGACTCAAACACGATATTCCATGCCACAACATGCTTCCATAATCTTCAAGGGATCTCTGCAATTATTGGAATTAACCAAGTCGGCTAAGACTAGTTACACACTATGCTATGTGGGAATAATCTTCAAACATGATCTCAATTCCTTAACGCAGACCAATGTCAAGATAGGAAAATGATTAGGAGGCCTCCACAAGTACGTCATAATCATCAGGAGCAACCGTACAAGCCTTAACCACTTTAACAATAGGAATCTTCACACTGGAACTCATGAACTTCACTATCTTCAACTGTCATAAAAGAAAGATAGCTTGCGGACCACCAAATCATGAACCATTGAAACTATAGGTACTTATCATCATCCTAGACTTCCCTCTAGAACCATAGAGCAAAATACTTTATTGCGGAGGAATGCAAAGCAAAACACTTTCTCCCTGTCACCAGAGAATAATCAGAGAAAGAAAGTTTTACTCTGGTGAATGCAACTCTCTCAATTCTTCACACCAGAGGCTCAAACTCAGGATTTAGCATCTTTTGACATTCCTTTAAATAACTTCCAATCTGCAGACTAAGATCTTCAAGCAGCAAGAAATGTGGAGCAATCTATTGGACTGTTCTTCAGCATACAACTCACTGTCTATACTGCACTTCACTGTAACTCACTTGTTTCTTCCGGAGAGGCCAATTTTTTCAATATCCTCAACATACAAAGCTTCTAAACAAGTAATAGACTAGGACATAGTTGAAACCAATGACATTAAAGATATGTTGACATCAATGACAACACCAATTAGGCACATACTTGCAACAGATTGTATAGTCAGAAGGGTAGAAGTGGAAGATAGTGCATCATATGACAGTGATGCAGATGATAAAAGCAGTATATGCACCTACCTTTGGTTGGACAGTTCATCAAGTGAAAATGAAAATGATAAATCCAACGATGACTTCTAGTCTAAGGCTGAGGTATGTGGTTCAATGAACAAGGAGGATACTGTGTACAAGGATGAACAGTCAATGGGATCATCTTGTGAAGATGATCATGTTGAGTGTACACGGGTATGTGAGATAGGGGATGAACAAAAAACTTGTTTCTTGTTTGATATGTTGTCCTCTTTTGTTCCTATTTGTGATGATGAAGCAATTATAGTGTTTGTTTGCATGAGGATCACTTGGAGGTGGTTGCATTTGATGATAACCGATCAGAGATAGTTGTTGGTGCAGCCGTGAAGTTTTAGTGTGAAGAGCTTGCCTTGTATTATGAAGACGGTGATCATGTGGACACATATGAAGACCTATTTGTGTGGTGCAAGGTATGTTATCTTCCTCATGCTTGGAATGTGCTTCATCTGAGCCATAGAGAAATAATATAGAAATGAGGGAAGAAGAAGTTTGTCATCAATCTATTTTCAATAGTGAGTATGACACATCAGAGTGGACTTGAAACATAGAGACAATTTGAAGAGCATGGTTCTGTTGATGCAGTTGTTAGTCAAAAAAAAATAGAAATAAAAGTTCACAACAAACCTTTATTTATCTTGAAATATGATGAATTCATAATCCCAAGTCTCCATGAGTCAGGTCTTGACTATATGATCATCGCTTAGGGTTGATGTGTCTTGTTGTTAATTAGGTTGGGGACTTACGTGCTTTTGTTCACGATTTCAACAAATTCTATCAATATTCACTAGTATCCAGTCTATTTCACCTAATCTGCATATACTTCTTGATGATTCTATTAAATCTTGCAATATTAAGTTAGGATTTGTGCAAATGGATGTAAATTTGATCATAAATTTGAGTAATTCACTTGAATTTGTCCCTGATTTGGACTAATTATGAAGATATTTCCAACATTGATTAGTTCTACAATTATCCCTATCTAAACTAATCTTTGCTTATGAACTTCAAATCTGCTCAAAGAACATGCCTAAAACATGCATTTGATTGATATTTATGATTATTTGCATGAAATACATCAATATTCACATATCTTCACTATATATGCTTTAGATCTGTCATTATTTACAATTATTTATGAATATCCATGAAATTGAAACTAAATCTAAAAGGTTTAGAAATTGACATCCTAAAATTTACTAAATTTTAGCCAATGATCCACATACATATTCTGATACTGTAATGAAAAGAAGCAAACTAAACCATACTTCACCAGGATGTTCCATAGCTACACATTGTCAGTACGAATCTTTAAAGGATAATTGATGACAATGTGTAATTAGTTGAATGCACTCCAAGAGGATGCAGCAATTCACAATCACACATTAGAAATCAATAGGAAGATTGCATATGATTTACAATCAGGAAGTAATCTACAACTCCATTTTCATTAAGTGTACAAAGATTATCCACATTTACATTGATCTTGAGAAAGAATCTTGAGAGAGAATTCACAAAGTTGCAAAAAATCACAAAATTAGTGCTTAGAATTGGAACAATTCAGTCTCCCTTAGTTTCAACAATTTAATCTCCCCTTAAAAAGAGATGTCATGATCCTTTTATAGAGCAAGGTCCAAACACTTACAATGATCCAATGGTCAGGATCTCATTTAGAAAAAATAAAAGTCAAGATTTGTGGCACGTGATTTCCAGTTGGCAATCATTATATGGAATATAGCTAGCAACCTCTGATGGAAAACAACTGGCAAAAGGAATATTCCCAGTATCTTTGCCTCAAGGTTTTTGAGAATCTTCTACTCTCCCTTTGCCTCTGATAAATTCTTTATCTTTTACCCCTAATGAATTTTGTCTTTTAGCAGTCCAGAGCTCCTTTCTCCTTTGCGCGTTCTGCATAGTAACCTGCAATCACAAACAACCATAGAGTTTAATTCGATGTTTGCATTAATCTTAAATTTTAACATTACCTGTGTAAAATTATGTTGGAAATTTCTTTGGACAGCCTCGAGCTCCCTACATTGTTAGATAAAATCATTTGCCATTTAATAATAATTCATGAATTACGTTTAATGTAAGAGAGGACTCGGATATGAATATCTAACATGTTTATATCGAGTGCTACTATTGCCCCCAAATTAGCCTTTAAAATGGATATACAAAATATCCACAGCAAAATATCCCATGCGCGGAATATTTTCTTTGAAAAATCTGCAGGTTGAACATGTGGTGTGAGGTCATTGGATATTTGAAATTGCAAAATATCTACGTCAAAAGGTACAAAGCTAGCTGGGTGACGACTTTGCTGCTTACTGCTAAAAATTTGGCGGTCAAATGGTCATTTTCTGCCATTCCATGGAAGCAGATTGTAAAAGGCAATGCATAGTCGTGGAACCACGGAATGATGCCACATGGACATCCTTTGGTCTGAGTAAGCGATTATGGAATCTGCCAGTGCTTATGCGGAAACTCTTAAGCATTCTGCCATTCCGCGGAGAGAAATATATTTAAGAAAAACCCTCTCGCGAAACCACGAAAAGATGACAAGTGAATATTCCATAGATGAGAAATGTTTTAATCATGAGTGCAGGTCGATAGGTAAGACACGTGGTGATCTTGCTTTAAAAAGATGCTTGCCTTAAGAAACTCATTTTCCAATACATGGCAAATATTAACTAGTTTTTGCCATTCCACCAAATAGATAATAACAGTGTAAAAACTTCTCACAAAACCGCAGAATTGGTTCCACGTGGCAAAACTCTTAGTGGGTTGTATTGTGGTGGATGTGGTATGCTAATGTGGTGAATTTTCAAGCTTTCCATCATTCCATGGAGCAAAATATAGAAGGGGTAAGGCTACCCGTGGAAGCACGGAAAAGTTAACCAAAGGTTAACCTTATACTCGAATATGCGACTGTGAGTTCTAGTGTGCTTACATGACACATTTATGTGCCTTCCGTTGTTCCACCAAACATCTATGGTGGACCCCAAATAGGCCCATGGAAGTGTAGAAGAGGTAGCATGTGGCTTGTTTTAGCCTTCTATAGGTTGAGTGGGTTATTAAGTACCACCTGGTGCGATTTGGAGGTGATTCCATGGAAGCTTGACTGCACAAAAATTGTTTGACCGCAGAAGCACAAAAACAAGGCATATGACTTCGATATGATAGCAAACCATAATAGTGATATATTGGATGCCACATGGTGCAATTTGGCCTTGGGTAATATTATCGGGCTTTGAGCTTTTCTTCTTTCGCCCTCTATTTTGGAATGAATTAGAGAGAAACTCCACTCTTTGATTCTCTAATTTCTTAGACTTAATCAGAGCTTTGTGATTGGGCCTTCTACATTAGGCCTTCCATATCCAAATGGATCAAGGAATAGATTTGAGCTTCGATCTCTTATTCCCTTAGACAAAATCAGAGTTTTGCAATTGGGCCTTCTTCATCAGGCCTTCCTTCTTTTTTTGAAAAGGAGAAAGAGTAAGGCTGAGGCTTCAAACTCTGATGAACTTCAAAAGGAGTAAGGCCAAAACTCTAAACTTTGAAAACTCTAGAAAACAAGTAAGCCACCCTTTGTTTAACCAGACTTTGACCCAAACTTTGACCACGAATAACTCTCTCATTTTCTCAAATTTCAACATGGTTCAAAAGGCAAAGTTGCTCTAAATTTCATCCTCTATCCATTGGTGACCATTTCACAGGAAAATTTAGACCTTGAATTTTGAGGGAATCAAGACATGACATTTTACCAAACTGCCCAAACAAACACAAGTAGAACAAAAAAGCAAAGGTTGGGTCCCTATTTTGCTAAGGCAAAATGGGGCAGGTTGTGAGACCACACAACTTGCCACCAAACAAAACCACCAAATATTATCCAATTTAAGAAAGAAAAGCAAATATAGGCATAGAATATCCAACTTTTACCTCATCTAGATATGAAGACTAGATCAAATGAGATCATATTCACCAATGAAACTAGATTATGGGGAGGGATGCTAGTGT
Source organism: Cunninghamia lanceolata (assembly GCA_027924645.1). Taxonomy (NCBI): domain Eukaryota; kingdom Viridiplantae; phylum Streptophyta; class Pinopsida; order Cupressales; family Cupressaceae; genus Cunninghamia; species Cunninghamia lanceolata. The sequence continues at coordinate 2,399,840 of BSBN01001091.1, forward strand.
GTGCATTGATTCATTTCCTTCCTCCTGGAAAAGGTTGAAAAAGATAGTAATTAGCATTAAGCTACATAGTTTGATTTAACCTTTTAAGCCAAACCTAGATAGAGCCTTACTTCCAGTCAAGCATTCATAGCCCTAGCAAGGTTATCACCTATAATTCCCCT